>CM070876.1:89033799-90487549 GCA_036365515.1 Torymus aiolomorphi
AAATGTACAAACACCATACACCACAGCTGAAAAACTTTTGAAAGGTAAATGAAACTTTTCTTAAACAGATAACATCTATAGTGTTTGAAATAAACTACAAAATTAAAAATAAAATTTTCAGCATTACAAGAGATCACCCTTATCTGTGACTCAGCGGTAGAACTTGGACCGAAACCGTTAAAACTCCAGATGCGAGACATCAAAAAATTAGCGAGTGCAGCGATCAACGTAGCATCACCTTTGTAGACTCATTAGTTATTATAATATAATGAAATTGATGAAATATTTGGAGCAAGCTACATACGAGGATCATTTGACAAGTACCTAGCCTCACCGCCAGATGGTGCCACTATCGCACCAGAAATACACTACAGTGCAGTATCTTCCTGTAAACGGTTACAGACGAAATTTCAGCCGGATCGGTGTTGTAGTTTATTTTTGAGAGCGTGTGAAAGCAAATGTGTCCGTTGATTTTTGAAAAAATGGAGAAAGAACAATATCGGTCGGTGATTCGATTCTTGTTTTTGGAAGGGAAATCGCGCAGTGAAATTAAAGAACGCTTGGATGCAGTGTATGGGGATGCTTCTCCTTCGATAGCGACCGTTAAATTTTGGTATAACGAGTTTCAACGTGGTCGTACGTCGGTTTTTGATGATCCACGCCCAGGTGCTCCGAAAACAGCCACTACGGAGGAGAACGTGACAAAAATACACGATATCGTTTTGTCAGACCGCCGATTAAAGGTGCACGAGATAGCTGCGATAGTAGGCATCTCAGAAGAACGCGTGTGGCATATCCTACATGAGATTTTAGGCATGAGGAAGCTGTCAGCAAGGTGGGTGCCGCGTTTGCTGACTGCAGACAACAAGTGCACCCGTGTGACCAGTTCAGAGCAGTGTTTGGAGCTGTTTAATCGCAATCCAAAAGAGTTTTTGCGTCGTTACGTGACCGTCGACGAAACATGGATTCACTACTACACTCCAGAGACCAAGGAGCAGTCAAAACAGTGGACCTTACCCGGTGAACCTGCTCCGAAGAAGGCGAAGACGGTCCCGTCGGCCGGAAAGGTGATGGCCATTGTTTTCTGGGATTCTCAAGGTGTGATTTTTATTGACTATCTGGAGAAGGGCAAAACGGTCACAGGACAGTACTACGCCGAACTATTGAGCCGATTTGACGCCATGTTAGAAGAAAAACGGCCCCATTTGTCTAAAAAGAAAGTGCTTTTCCACCACGATAATGCACCGGCTCACACTTCTGCACTCGCCACGGCTAAATTGGTCGAATTACGCTACGAACTGCTGCCCCATCCACTGTATTCTCCAGATTTGGCTCCGTGCGACTTTTTTTTGTTTCCGAACCTAAAAAATTCGCTCGCCGGGAAGAGATTCCACTCCAATAACGAAATAATCGCCGCCACGGAGGCCTATTTTGCAAACCAAGAGAAAACATTTTTTTCAACGGGGTTAAAAAAATTGGAACACCGCTGGACCAAGTGTATTCAACTAAAAGGAGACTACATTGAAAAATAAATTTTATTTTTTGTAAAATTTTTGTGTTTTCATTTGTAGGCTAGGTACTTATCAAATGACCCTCGTATACTTCCAAAGTATATTTTTGAATATATTTTTGAAAAATATTGTTTAATTTAACGTAAAAAGAAAAGAAAAAAAATATGAATCACGAAAAAAGTTCTATCTGTTGGATTTATTGATCCACTTTTCTTCTAATTTATGCTCCGATCCTACAAGTGCATCCAAATAAAAGAAACAGCAAACTTTAGGAAAGAAAGTTGTCTCCAATTTTCCACTCTTAAAGTTTCACGAAAAATGTCAGCTTGTTACCAATTAGAACATTTTAATATTTTCTCATTAAAACAAATAAGTACTTCATCTAAATAATGTAAAGATATTTTCTGACTATCTATTGGATTTATTAATTCACTTTTCTTCTAATTTATGCTCCAATCCTATAAGTGCATCCAAATAAAAGAAACAGCAAACTTTATGAAAGAAAGTTATCTCCAATTTTCCACTCTTAAAGTTTCACGAAAAATGTCAGCTTGTTACTAATTAGAACATTTTAAAACAAAACCAAGGAAACGAGTATTCAGGTCAATGAAAACTTTTTTTATGGGTAAACCTGAGAATATATCAAACAGATTTATATCAAGCTCGAAAAGTGAAATCGTACAAGCCTGAGAATATATATATGTTTGTGATATAGGTGCTTATGCAGACTTGCCTGCATAAGTCGGGTTCCAGTTATAGCGAGTGTCTGCATAAGTCCGGTTCCATGTAAGAATTTACCTGCATAAGTCACGCTTGACTAAAGAAATAATCTTCCTACTTATGCAGACGTCTGCATAAGTACCACAAAGTCTGCATAAGTCTCCTCTTTACTCCTAAGTATGAGCAAAAATCGAAAATACCGAAAATGTCATCCCAAAAAAATACAAAATGAGAGTATGTTAGAAATCTTTTTCAGACGATTCTCTATCGATCTAGCTAGTCACCAGGAGACATTTTTCAGGACCCTATATAGGTGGACCCCTACGGGACTTCGAAAAATTTCGAAAAATCGAAAATTTTTGTATGGCCTATAAAGATGTAAAATTTGACGGGGAATCGAATGCGACCTCTCCCGAGGCCGTACGACGTCAAGTTATCGAGATACAGGGTAAAAAAGGAAAAAAATTTTGGGTGCCCAAAATTTTTTTTTTTTTTTGCTCTATAATGCTAGGGGATGACCACGAATGCCGAAAAATGCGAAAAAAATGATTTTAAAGAATAAAAATTTTGGGTGCCCAAAATTTTTTTACAAAAAGCCCCAAAACACATAGATAAACGTTTCCAAGCCTCACGGGAGTACAGGAAACGTGATCAGCAGAACATTTCCAACATTCCATCCGAAATGACCCCTACATAACCAGACCAGATATAGCATACGCAACAGCATTGTTAAGCAGGTACTTAGATAAACCAACGGGACAATTGTGGACAGCTGCGAAAAGGGTGTTAAGGTATTTGAATGCCACCAGTGATTTAGCACTTACTTTTCACAAAAACCAAGATACTGGAATTACTGTGTATTCGGATGCTGATTGGGCTAGAGACACAAGTACGAGGAAAAGCACAAGCGGATGCATTTTATATCACTGTGGTAATCCTGTGTCTTGGTATACTAGGAAACAGAATTGCGTAGCCTTGTGATCAGCTGAGTCGGAGTACACGCAGAAAACAAATGTCGCTCGTGGGCAGTGAACGCCTCACGGCGGTGAACGATGCAACTTCTCACCGCGAGGCGGCGTGGCATCCTCGCGCTTGGTTGTGCTTCAACTGTCAACCGCCGCGACGAGATTCACGCTCTCTGAGGTTGACCATTTACCTCGTATGGACGTCAATGCATGGCTATAACGCGCGACTACTGCTGAGGGTCGAGTTTCAATGCGACAGCGCGCGCTGCGCCGTTGCAGATTACTTTATATGGAGTAGCAATAATTACTAAATGGGGTATATTAATTAAATATAAGTCCATTATTTTACAATGTTTTATAATCTTAGAATATTTACAAAATATGGCGTGTAGCTACGAAATTTACATCAGTTTTTTTAAACATCAAACAAGGTGTTCTTACTGCTAATTTGTGATAAAATATAAATTGCTCATCGTTAACATCTATCTTATCCACACTGTACGCAAAATAGTGTGAATTAAAACCTATAGTATAGATATTTGTATACTTAAATAATATTTTATCGTCTACTAAAAAAATTTTTTGTATTTGTCCAAACCGTAGACCATCGTCAGATATATTAAGGACTAATATCATATTTTTTTTATATGTTACATCATTTACAGTAATATTTTTTAAACAAAATTTTTTTTATAAAACTGTTCAAAAAAGGATGTACAAAGCTTTCTTTATCTTCAACACCACATTTAATATTGTTTTCTTTGTATTCATTGAAATTATATTACATTAAACTTAATTCGTACCTCTGACCAATACTTTTTAAAATATTTTTATTGGAAGCACAATATTGTAAAGCTAATTTTATTTCTCTATGTTTGGATTCGAATCCAATACATGAGCATTTATACACTGGACCATTTTGTATTATTGCCCTTATATAATGCAGCAAGAAATGGAATTTTGGCTTAAGACTACCGTACAATTCTAAGTATAACTTATGACGTTCTTGTATCAGCATTTTTAAGTTATTAATATAAGACTGCATTACGAAAGGTGAAGTTAAAATATGTAGAATTTCTCGCAGTTTTATGTATAATTTCCATTCTTTACACGTATTTTGGTATTTCATCACCAATTATTAATCCTAAATATCTGGTGAGAAAGAGGCTTTCCGTTGCAGACAACTTCAATTTCTTGTTATTTTTTAAATAATCTAGACTTAACAAAGGTGGTTTATTTGGTCCTTCAAACCCGAAATCAGTACTTTGAACTTTATAATTTAAATAATCTATCGTGAAATACTTTTTTTCAACAATAAATGTTAATAATATTTTCGACACTACATAGTTACAAACGCCTTCAAAGAAATCATGCATTACATCGACGCAAAAATTTTGTATGCAATGAAAATTTTTTAATTCGTTGAAAATGCATTTTTCTTTGATACCTGTCTGTTTATGATTAGGTAATATAATATCTTTTTCATATTTTTCTACCGTTCTTAAAATAGATTAATTTTCGATTATTAATGTTTGTGCATCCTCTGATTTGACGTAACACATGCGGCAAAAAAAGTCGACGTAAAGGATTCGACGAAACCAAATATCGAGTTTAGTCCTTTATTATCTCCTAACATTAAGCTCGGTACCAAAAAAATTTGATGATTTATATTATTTACAGTAATTTGTAACCCCTCTTCTTGTAAATTATTTAAGTGATCTAGTGGTATAAAAATTTTATTTCCGACAATTTTTCAATCTTTTGAATAAAATAAAGTACATAATATAATACTTTCCAATTTAGATGCGAAAGATGGAGGCATACAGGGGATAGTTGCATACACTGCACCTACCTCATTAATTCCTGCATGGCTTCCCAACGCGTTTCTTGTCTCCAAATCATCGAAGTAAATAAAGAGAGGTAGAACAATACCGTTTTTGTTAAAATTTTTTATTTGTCTTTGCCATGATTCTCCTTGAATGTAATTAATCAATAAACTCTTTTCCACATTTAAGAATTTAATATAGTCTTGCATATTATCAAACAAGCCAGGAAGTTGCAATAATCTACTAAAAGCGTATTTTAAATTAACTTGTAGGACTGGAATTGCTGAATCTTTATAAGTTAAAATATTTCCGTCTGATCTGGTTTTTGTAATAGAATTTATTTCAGGTTCCTCGTACAATTTCAAGCTTTCAAAAATCTGTAGCCTTTTATATTCAGTATCGTATTGTTTAAAAGGATCATTGTACGTTTGAAAAACATGTTTAATTTCTTCAAAAACTTCGTTGCTTACATCATTATTTAATGAATTATTTAGCATTTGTAAAAGGAAAGGGTTATAAGTCTCTTTTATAAAGTTTTGCATCAAACTAATAATAAATTGTACATCAGTTCTTGATAAATTCAAATTGTCATACAATCGGCACGTAAATTTTATAACTTCCTTATGTAAATTCATTGTAAAAAAATCAGGCAATAAATTAGTCATCGTAAATTTTATAAACAACTAGCTAATAAATTTATTTGCGGTTTCCCTACAAGAGATCTTTCTGCATCCATACAATAAATAATTTTTTGTAAAAAGGACCACACGTGCGCACAAACAAAAGGAAATTCTATTTTAAGAACGAAGAAAAGTTTATAGAGAAAATCAACTGCTTGACAGACGTTCTCAAAATCGTATATGTAAGTATCAACAACTACGTGACGACATTCCAGCGCATCTAATTTACCGCAAAATACGATGAACGGTTGAACAACAAAACCTTCATATCTCTTTTGCAGATTGGAAATTAATTCATGAAGTTGTTCGTGATTCTAAAAACAATGTTTATAAGCAACCAGAATTATTAAAAAAAGTAAAAACGTAAAAATAAACATTCATTAGTAGCAAATAAAAAACTAATGAATGATGTTTCAACAAATGTAAATTTAAACGAACCTGTAAATGTTGTATGAATGAAGCAGCTGTTTAGTTGGTTTCCATTCAGATTTTAAAATCTTTGTTTTTAGTCTATAGTTTTTTAACATGCGGGGAATTAATAAAAATCCCAAAGCACTGATATATTCTACAAAAATTATTTTTAAATTTGAATTTGTATTACTTTTATCTTATATTTTATAAAAAAAAAAACAATAAGGTTCATTGATACTGTGACGTTTACCTGTAGTACCAGAATCCTTATTTTTACTAAAAACATCATTCACATCCATATAATTAGTTACTTGAAAAACATTACTTGTGTTAGCTTCTATACATTTTTTTTTATTAACATTTTTCTTTGCAGAACTAATAAGTTTTTCAGCTGTAGATGGCCATGTTGAAAATAATCCGTTTGGGAAATCTACAACGTTCTGTTTGGTGCTGTAATTCTCATATTTTTTTGCAAAATCAGAGCATATCTATAAAAGAGTATATAATTTTAAAAGTTATACATTTATTTCACTGATTATTGGTATTTCTCGAGAATTGTAGGATTATACTTACAAGTATTGGAGCTAGAGGTGTTTTTAATATTTTGCAATGACTTATGACATCCAATCCTTTTTTGTTTTCATAAGAATTATTAAACCTATGAAGATAACTATCATTCCATATTTTCGAAGCTTTATTTACTTTTTCTTGGTCATTAACATCAATTTCTTCGCTTAAAATACTTAAGTCGACTGTCACAGGATTACTTATTGGGTCAGCTAAATAGAAAAAATTATTGCATTGTAAAGTTTACTGTTATAAGTTTTGTTAACCTGAAAATTTTATATGCTAAATGTAAAGGATAGTAATAAATAATGATGTTACCTAAACGTGAAGTTTTGGGCGAAATCCTGGCTCGAGATGTCTTTAGTCCAGCAGACCGTACTTTGTCTCGAAAATCTAAATATGCTTTATATAATAGTCCACTTGAATTTACTTTAGATACTGAAGTATCAACATCCGTTGAGTTTACGTCGTAAGACTGTTCAAAATACGTGAGTTCTTTTTCTTTTGGAAAAATGTAAATTATCGATTTTGCTACAGCCCTCCAAGTTGGACCATCAATGCTGTAAAAGTAATATTAAATATCCAGTAATTCATAATAAATACGCGTATCAAGCTCTAATCATTATCAAAGAATCGAAGAATATTATATTATTATCGTATCAAAATGCAATTTCTGCGTTAAGTAAAATAAAACAATATAACAGTTCAATCTTACGAAAAAGGTTTAGTAGAATATGTTGTTTTAAGCATTTCACGTTGCACTACCATTTCGCTTAATGGTTCTCGAAAATCAGAAATGTCTTCCGTACGAGCATACTTTAAAAGTATTAAATTTCCCAGTAAATTATTTTTATCAAATAGTAATTTAAATAAGGGTCTATTCTTTTGAACTGTAAAGATAAAATGGACTCAAATGTATACAAATATATTTAAATTTTAAAAAATTGCTAATACAACAGTAACAATTACTAATTATATTTACTTTCGCTATACTTTGTATCGATTATTTCAAGTTCCTTAAGAAATTCAGTGTCATGATCAAAACTGAAATTTTGGCAACACAAATAATTTAAATTAGAACAGTGAATTTCATTTTTATTTTCTGCCATATTTTGGCTTTTAATATTGCCGGTTTGTAACTCTAAATTACTCAAATTACTTTCAGAAGTCGTTGAATCAGTAGTTTCAATACATTGAACAGAATCATTATTACTTAAAACTTCTTGATTTAAATTGATTTTATGTATACAGTTTTGTATATCAACATGACTCTCTAAATTATCGCTATTACTATTATGACTGAAGCCACTTAATTCTTCATCTACATGAATAATATTATTTTCTAAATCGAAACAAGATCGATTTGTATCAGTTTTAGAATTAATCTCATTATTTACACTCTTATTATCACATTTTTGTTCTGTATCGTTTTCTTTTATACTATTCATACTTTTATAAATACTATAGGTCATTTTAAATTTTTCTTTAAATTCATTACCAGCCGGTATAATATTGTCGATCATTTTGTCACTCAGACTATCAAAAACTTTCACATTTACATTATTCACTGTAATTAATAATTCAATGAGTTTAAATGTTTAGATATTAATGTTTATTCGACCTACTTACCGTGAAAATAATACAGTAAGCCAGGCAAATTCCACTGTTCAAGCAATTTTTTCACAATCTCGTCCATTATCACATCGAATTCATTGACACACTAATAATTGTAATAACTACAAAATAGTCTCTAAGACAACAAACGAATAATTACAACTAACCACAATATTTAACAACGTATACGGTCGCATCTGCAGCTCGCGCACTCGCGGCAGTTATGCTCGACAGTAACACGTTCTCACCGGCGTGCAATTACGTCCGTACGAGGTGAATAGTTAACCTCCAGAGAGCGTGAATCTCGTCGCGGCGGTTGACAGTTGAAGCACAACGAAGCGCGAGGATGCCACGCCGCCTCGCGGTGAGAAGTTGCATCGTTCACCGCCGTGAAGCGTTCACTGCCCACGAGCCACATTTGTTTTCTGCGTGTACAATGCGTGTACTACATCAGCAGTGGATGCTGTTTATTCTCAACGAATAGTGAATGATTTAAACTGTGACTCTTTGATTTCATTAATTTATGTAGACAATCAAAGTGCAATTAATATGTGTGAAAGTTATGAGAACAGCAGACGTTCTCGTCATATTGATATAAAGTACCATTTTATTAAAGATCTTCTGCATAATGGTGTTATCAAGTTAAGTTATATTACAACGAATAATAATGTGGGTGACATTTTCACTAAAGTATTGAATCCTATTAAATTTAAATATTTTGTTGATAAACTAAAATTGACCTCATAATATTATAAGCTCTTTAATTGTTATTTAAGATCATTTAAATTGAGGTGGAGTGTCAAATGTAAAATACTGCAGCGTGTATCTGTATCTATAGCAATTTAAATTTTCTATGTACACTTGCGCCCCCTCTGTCAATTCTACTTGTAACTACTTATTCTTTTGTTCTATGGTAGTCAGTCTGAATAAATCCTCTGTTCGTTCAACACGTGTCGACACTTATTATCAGCTTCCTTTCCTTACGTTGACATTTAATTTTTTGATTTATTTCTCTCGCAAAAATTATTTGCTTTTCAGAAAATTGGGTGGAACCTTACCATTTTGTTTCGTAAACAAGCTGTAATTTGTTGGAATCGAAATATAAACTTTTTACATTTTATTTTGATTTTAAACCAAAAAGAGACGTAATATTCAACCTTATTAATATCTTCGATTTATCGACTTATCACTAATGTTATTATTGAATTCCTTAAAGGTTAGGATTTCTCCTTTTAATGTATAAGTTACTGAGGACCCCCTCAAATTACACGGAGGAAGTTTGAGGGGGGCCCCTCAAAGTTCCGTAATAGTCGTGATATATGTGTTCCTATTGACTAAAAAATCGATTGTAGAGGAAATGTTTAATTTAAATTAAATATCTTTTATCAACTGATAAGAATTTTTCCATCGGTCTTACAGTCTTACAAATTAAATTAAAATAATTAATATTTATGGCAGTCAGATTGCCCTTGTTTATAATCACCCCCGCAGAATCTGAAATAAAAACTTAATTAAAATCTGGAAAAAACTTTGTTAGCAAAGGACGATCTGACTGCCCACCACCACCACAGAGTCCCTGAGGAGGAGCCGGAGCAGGCTCGAAACGTCGGACAATGTGGTGGTGGTGGGCAGTCAGATCGTCCTTTGCTAACAAAGTTTTTTCCAGATTTTAATTAAGTTTTTATTTCAGATTCTGCGGGGGTGATTATAAACAAGGGCAATCTGACTGCCATAAACATTAATTATTTTAATTTAATTTGTAAGACTGTAAGACCGATGGAAAAATTCTTATCAGTTGATATTAAATTGCAGTCGACATAAGTAATATTTTTAATAAATATCTTTTATTATTGGATTGTAATAAAAGCAATTATAAATTTACTTAGCTTATGACATGCGAAGAACGCTGTGAAGAAATAATTTTAAACTTTTATATCAATTTCTTGGATTTCCGCAGCTATGTTAGAGAATTAGAACCAGTAATTTAATTATGACAACTTCCCAAAGCTCGTAATACAGTATTCGAATGAAAGCAGAATCACTTTTCATACGTTAGAAGAGGGTATAAATTTATTTCGTTGATCGGTGGTTTTCCTCTTGTGTGGATGGTTGTCTAAACAGGATTTATTTCTGTCCATAATTTGATAAACAAAAAATAGCTTACCACTAATGCATGCAAAATAAATGTGAATACTTGCATTTTTATAAATTTATAATAATTGCAATGCATTCCATCGTATTAAGGGGGGAGTCTGATCCAACCGAGGTTTTTTTCAAATGCGTTTTTTTCAGAGATAAAATTTATTTTAGATTACAGAATGTTTGGTACATGTAAAGGTACATCTAAAGAAGAAAATTCAATGTCGATAATGCGATTTTATTAACCATGTATATAGATATAGTGGCCGCAAGTGGAGGGTCGGGCCAAATCGGCAGGAAGTCTGCAGTCCCTGGAAAAAATTTGAAACATACAATTCGGGAAAATTTTGTTAGAGTGTGAATGTAGAATGCGGATGAACCTCGAATTTCAAAAAAAGAAAATTTTTTGACAAAATGGCGGCAAAAAAATGATAATTGACGAAAAAAATCGGCCTTCATTTTGCAATAACTTTTTCCACGACTGATAATTTTTTATAAGTCGAGGTTCATCCGCACAGAAATTTAATTATCTTTCATTTAAGCTGTCGATGAAGTCAATCGGTCAAAAACTCTATGCCCTACTTCTCCTGCCGATTTGAAAAACGTGGTTTTGAGATAAACGCGTTTAAAGTTTACGCTTGCATAAAATGTCAGTTTTTCAATACTTACGTCTGTTTGAAGCTAATCTGCGATTCCTGGAGCATACAGTAGTCCTTCAGTTTCCTCGAAAAACTGTTGGCTTTGGAGTTTCTGCATTTTTCGTGCAGATCGACCTTCCTTCGTGCTTTAGAGGCTGCACCGTGCTTGCCGCTTCATGCGCGTGTTGTCATACATATCGGCGTAATTCTTGGTTTGCAAGCCGATTTTCAAGTTCAGCAGTTCCATTATCTTCAGAATAGCTGAATAGCCTTCATTAAACAGCACAACAGCTATATATGAAGCAGTTTCTACCGTTGTGATACTAGAATTAAGATGTTTTGGGGCGAAACCCCAGATGGTTGCATTGAAGCTTTCGTTGGCATTTTGCGTATGCCCACCCAAACATCTTGTTAATAGTTCTTCGTTGGATAGATCTTTGTATATCGGCAGTATATGTTTCTGCACATCAGCATGGAGAGGTTCTAGATGTTTAAAGTCAGTTCCTGTAGCAATAGCAACAGCCCGGCTCCGCCCAAGACGCTCCGACACTCGCCTGGCCGCTCCGTTCTCCGTTCTCCCTGCTTAGCGCGCACCGCTCCTAAGTACGGTTCGAGGTCAAATTTTATCCTATAACTTTGGAAATGTATTCTCCATGAGTATAGGAAGGTTTTAAGAGCAAAAAAAGGCGATTTTTTCAATCGGCTGGACCAGACTCCCCCCTTAAGCAATTTTCGCGAACATTGTATGTCGGGGAAAGATTGATTGGTGTGCGATATTTTTAATAACTTAATAAAAGGTGACGGCACAATAAAGCCAGTTAAGGTCCGCAAAACTTAATGACAAAATATCGTTACTTTTATTTTTGACTTACTTAGTATTACTATAAAAAATGGTTTTTGACTACACACGTCGATTAGACGTTTTAAAATTAGACAGTTTTATTTGTTTTTGAATTAAATTGAAAATTTCTTAGAGCGGTTTTTCACGAAAATCAGCCATAATCATGTAAAGATTTCATAGTTTGTACGTAAATCGAATAAACCGGTTTTTAATTTTTTGATTTATTTCTCTCGCAAAAATTATTTGCTTTTCAGAAAATTGGGTGGAACCTTAGCATTTTGTTTCGTAAACAAGCTGTAATTTGTTGGAATCGAAATATAAACTTTTTACATTTTATTTTGATTTTAAACCAAAAAGAGACGTAATATTCAACTTTATTAATATCTTCGATTTATCGACTTATCACTAATGTTATTATTGAATTACTTAAGGGTAGGGTCCAGTCAGAAAAAATTTTTTTTTAATTGACAATCTATATTTACAGAAATGTAAATATGTTTAAGTACTATAAAGATAAAGAAAAATATAAATTTTCAGCTTATTTCAATCATTTTCTAGAGAGTTATGCTTTAAGAAGTAGTAAAAACAAGGGCTTAGCAAAAATGTCTCCTGAGGGGAACCATTTATACTAGAATTACATATCTGCAAAATTTGAATATGTTGTTACGTCCTGCCCTTTTGTTAGATTTGCAAACAAAAATAAAAAAAAAAAAAATATAGAAAATTTTTAAAAATTTCCATAGTAAGAGCGTGGCGTCCTTTGGAAGAGAAAGTGACGCGCAAGCCTAGCAGAAAAGGCTGGCGTCATACTAGGAAAACGTAGTTCAGGTATAAATTCTAAGAAGCGTGGCGTCTCTTTCGGGGAAGCGTGGGTAGCCGTCTAAACTTTCACCAAGGAAAACTTCGCTTCATGGCGAATGTCCATTTTTATACTACCCATCTCGCAAAAATTTGGAAATTTTCCACTGTAAGAATACTAAGAAAATCCACTTAATAACGTTATTTCTTTTATTTTTACGACTAAATTAAGACGTTTTGTAAATCTAATATTCTTAGGAATATTAATTATCGTTTTTTACGCAAATCTTTGTTTAATTTAGGTTTTTCTGCTTTTAACTTTATAAAAAACCTTTTGCTGATGTTTAACCGAATTTTCTTATGTACGCGGTACTATTAATTATATTATAATTAAAATATTGTTATAATAATTATGAAGATAAATGAAACATTGTTTATGCATAATTTAAGTAATTTAACATATTATAAAGCTTGTAAATCGAATATTCTTAGGGATATTTGTAATCGCTTTATATGCAAGTATAAAATATGTTGAACCTTTTCTTTTTTTATGTCCATTATTTATGTTTAAGGTTAAATCTTTATCAATAATTAATGTTTGACTATTAAATAATTTATAAATATAATGCTACTTAAGCATAAACTATGTTTTATTGTTAGAGAATTACGTTTAAGATACTTAAATAATGAAAATGCCTCACAGTAAGTTTATAAAATACGAAAATATACCTGTAAACAAAAATTATTACTAACAAATGCGTTACCCATACCTATACTAACACTAATTACTATAGTCTTTATTTTTACTATGTAAAACAACTAAAACTCATAACAAATTAGTTAATTAAAGCTTTCCTACTTTTAATTAATAATTTTCATGTTTATTATAGTAGAATCTGTTTTTATACGGGTTTATCTATCAGTTCAACACAAAAGTTTATGTAAATAATTATTATTTATTGAAATATCTAATAATTTGTACTAGCTCCGCCTTTTTCGACACTTTCACCAAGTGGAAATTAATATTTTGGAAAGTTTTAAGTTTCAGAATAATTTAGTTGTTTATTAATTAAGATATATATATATATATATATAAAAGTTTGTATTAATTATTAATTTTTACTATTTTTAAATGAAGGTTGAATATTTGTAACTCATCAACCAATTCTCACTCAGAATTCTTAGAAAGAGGAGCGGTAGAAACTTCCGGAAACCAACCGTAACCAATCAGGTAGATTTAGGTATCCCTCTTTTAACGCCAAGGGCGGTCCCAAAACCCGAGCGACCAATAATATCCTTCCACGTCTAAGGGAAGAAGCATCAGCGTCCTCCTAGTTAGGCCAGCTCGTAACGCTGCGCGTCCGCTCCGTCTACTCAAGCATTCATCCTCAAACTGACGAGGTCGTTTTATTTTTCAAATTCACTCAGTTCAAGCTACAACCCTCAACCGGAGAGGTCATCTCATTTCTTTCATCCTCAAACTGACGAGGTCATCTTATTTTTCAAGTGAGTTCAAGCTACAACCCTCAATCGGAGAAGTCATCTCATTTCTTTCATCCTCAAACTGACGAGGTCATCTTATTTTTCAAGTGAGTTCAAGCTACAACCCTCAACCGAAGAGGTGCTCTTATTTTCCAAATCACATATAGACTCAATCATTGCTCTCGCGTCCGAAATTTCTCTAACGCCGCGTCACTTTAGTTTGCTGCGAACCGAATTTTGTAATTCTATTTCTTTTTTTCCTGTAACTCAAGTTACCGAGAAAAGGTAACAACGCGAGTGTTCTTTAATAAAAACTAATCGTAAATCAAAAAAATACATTTGTTCTGTTATTAAATTGTTTTTCCTTAACGCGGAATTATTTTTCCTACAATTTCTCGCGTCATCAATCCAGAGATCACCAAAGCAGTGATCATCAGCTGCCAACAAAGAAAAGTAAGTTGAAATTTAAACTTGCTATTTTTATCTATTTCTACTTAGCTAGCACAGCCTTTACCCAAATATATATATAACCCCATTTTATCTGTATTAAATCATGTTTCCGTTCGATTCCCCCTAATAACAAGTGTTTCTCCTATTTAACTATCCATCTTTCTTTAAAAACGTCCCAATAGATATTCTGAGAATAAAAAAAATATTAGGGAATCTATTCCGCAAGTCGCCAGTAACTTGGCCTTTCTTGTGGGTACATTCCCTAGTCAAAATAATACAATTTTTCTTTTATTTCAAAATTCAGAACTAAAATAAAAAAAATTAACAAAGGAGAATAACCAGAAACACCACTGGTTATTAGAATTTTCACATTCTTAATTATTCAACCGCGTCGCGCCCTTTTTGCTGCCCCAAACCTATCCCATCCTTCTAGTGTTAGTGTCTAGCTCTATCCCGAGCTAGTAGGTTTTCATTAGCCTAGGCTGTAAAGAGAGCAATATAGTTTTTATAAAACTAACATGTTGGGTCTTCTTTGGTAGACCCGACGTAACAATGTTTCATCAAACACTTCAACTTTACAGAGGCTTTTGATTTTAAACACAAAAATGTCATTTGGGTGTACTATTTAACATTTTTATATTATTAATTTATTAAACTTTTTTATTGTTTGTTAACTTAAACTAGACCCAAAATGGCATTTTTGTGTTTAAAATCAAAAGCCTCTGTAAAGTTGAAGTGTTCGATGAAACATATTCAAATTTTTCAAATATCTAATTCTAGCATAAATGGTTCCCCGTAGGAGACATTTTTGCTAAGCCCTTGTTTTTACTATTTTTTAAAGCATAACTTTGTAGAAAATGATGGAAATAAGCTGAATATTTATATTTTTCTTTACCTTTATATTTCTTTAATATATTTTAATGTCTGTAAATATAGATTGTAAATTAAAAATTTTTTTTTCTGACTCGAAACATTTTTTTCTTACCTTTAAAAAATACTTTTGTAACGTAAAAAAAATGCGTTTTTTGCTCATTTATGACTGGATCCTACCCTTAAAGGTTAGGATTTCTCCTTTTAATGTATAAGTTACTGAGGATCCCCCTCAAATTACATGGAGGAAGTTTGAGGGGGGCCCCTCAAAGTTCCGTAATAGTCGTGATATATGTGTTCCTATTGACTAAAAAATCGATTGTAGAGAAAATGTTTAATTTAAATTAAATATCTTTTATTATTGGATTGTAATAAATCAATTATAAATTTACTTAGCTTATGACATGCGAAGAACGCTGTGAAGAATTAATTTTAAACTTTTATATCAATTTCTTGGACTTCCGCAGCTATGTTAGAGAATTAGAACCAGTAATTTAATTATGACAACTTCCCAAAGCTCGTAATACAGTATTCGAATGAAAGCACAATCACTTTTCATACGTTAGAAGGGTATAAATTTATTTCGTTGATAGATGGTTTTCCTCTTGTGTGGATGGTTGTCTAAACAGGATTTATTTCTGTCCATAATTTGATAAACAAGAAATAGCTTACCACTAATGTATGAAAAATAAATGTGAATTCGAAGAACGCACTAGCAGAGTGACGCGAGGCATCGCTGTGCCGGTCACCGCGCGCTACAATGGCTGCGCAGTCGTTCGATATATATTGGATATTCCACACCAAGTCACCTGGTCAAAAAATAGAAAAGGCCCAAATTTTGGGAATGTTTCATTCGGTACCCACAATACACGAATAAAATTTAGGAGCTCTATGTTTAAATGATCACGAGATATCTCGCTTTTAAATTTGCACTTTTTTTACAGTTTTTACGGAATTCATGAATTTCATGATTTTTTTAGTAAAAACTGGTGGGTTATAGAAGAGAATATCCAATACATGATTTGTTGCAAATAATGTGTAGAATACGTCTGCATTTTTAAAATACTTAATTCGCAAATTCATAAAAAATGCCATGTGCAAAATCATTGCGAATCTCATTTTGAAAAAGTACGCTCGTTTTTATTTTTTATTTCTAGGTGTCATTTTTTCCTTTTTTTATCACCTTGAAAATAAGACTAAAGAGAAGTTGGATATCCAATTCTAACAGAAGTAGCAATCATTATTTTGCAGAAAAAACGAGAAAAATATAGCAAAATTTTAGTTAAGAATTTTTTGTCTAAAATCTATAATTTATAGAAAAAAATGTGAAATACATTTTTGTTGCAAATTGTTCAAAGAATGTCCCGGAATTTTTTGGAGTTAAAAGACATAAACATTATATAAACAATGTTTTTTTAATGTCATTAATTTCAATTCATGTTTTAAGATTCCAAAAAATTTCAGGACATTCTTTGAACAATTCACAACAAAAAATGTATTTAACATTTTTCTCTACAACATAGATTTTAGACAAAAAATTCTTAACTAAAATTTTGCTATATTTTCCTTGTGTTTTCTGCAAAATAATGATATAATTGTTACTTCTGTTAGAATTAGATACCCAACTTCTCCTTAGTCTTATTTTCAAGGTGATAAAAAAAGGAAAAAATGACACCTAGAAATAAAGAATAGAAACGGGCGTACTTTTTCAAAATGAAATTCGCAATGATTATGCACGTGGCATTTTTTATGAATTTGCAAATTAAGAATTTTAAAATTGCAGACGTATTCTGCACATTATTTGCAACAAATCATGTATTAGATATTTTCTTCTATAACTCACCAGTTTTTACTAAACAAATCATGAAATTCATGAATTCCGTAAAAATTGTAAAAAAGTGCAAATTTAAAAGCGAGATATCTCGTGATCATTTAGACATAGAGCTCCTAAATTTTATTCGTGTATTGTGGGTACCGAATGAAACAATCCCAAAATTTGGGCCTTTTTTATTTTTTGACCAGGTGACTTGGTGTGGAATACCTCATATACATGTTGTACCGGGTTTTCTTCTGGCTCGGCTCGCCACGCCGATCGGTGTATATTTTGTAGTGCAAAACCAGAGAGAGAGAGAAAAGAAAATAAAGACAAGTAAAAATTAACCCACATGTGTTCAATTTACCGTTCACCTTTCCCGCGACTCCACCCTCGAACGTTGCCGCGGTCGCCGCAGCCAAGCAGACTTGCAGCCACCGAAATCCAGTCGCGCAGCCAAGTAGAAAGAAGCAGCGTTTCGCGCCGGTCGCCTCAGAAACAGCCGCTCAGCAAGGGTAAGCGACGACGACCTACGCGGACGAACGAGTGAACGGTTCGCGATTGGGGAATCCTCGCCCTCAATAAACAAATCAGCAACAGCCGCTCGAGTCGTAACATGGAGGATTTGGAAATAATTTATGTATGGTGCAAACTGATTTTTTATGAATAATTTTATTATTAAAAACGAATTTGAGGCAAACAGTACGAATTTATGAAATATCGATTTTCGTACCCTAGGAACGTTGCAAAGATCGTACACATTTTTACGGTTAAAATGTGGATAATTACGCAGCCACGCAAAAAGAAAATAATTTTCGAGTCTGGGATCGAGACATAGATATTCTATAGATGTTGACCTGCTGAAGCCGAATCCGGGGTCTGTTTCATCCCATCGGATCAGAGTCAAGGTCATTTCAAGGTCAAATTGAGAAAAAACCATTAAATCGTAGGAAACCACCAAACATAAAGGTTTCTGTGGTCGCTGAATCCGAATTCAGGGTTTGCTTGACTCCATCAGATCAGGGTCAAGGTCATATCAAGGACAAATTGAGAAAAAACCATTTAATCGGAGAAAATGACCAAAAATGTGGGTTTTTGAGGTCGCTGAATCCCAATCTCGGGCTTGTTTGAAGTCATGGGACCAGGGGTCAAGGTTATTTCAAGGGAAAATTGAGAAAAACCCATCTAATCAAAGAAAATGGGTAGTAATAGGTTTTTTGATTCGCTGAGTCTGAATCTAGGGTCTGTTTGACCCCATCTAGTCAGGGTCAAGGTTGTTTCAAGATCAAATTCAGAGAAAGGCCATTTGCTCCGAATCGGAATCCGGAGTCAGTTTGTTCGCATCAGGTCAGGGTCAAGGGAATTTCAAGATCAAAATGGGATAAGTCCCTTTTTAAGCTGAGAAAACCTCAAAAATACATCATCTATGCTATGCTAAACCGTACAACGTTGTTAGCCAACCCCTTGATGCTAATTCTGTATCCCTAAAATCATGTAACCTGAATTCTGGTAACCAAACAGAATTTAATTCTATATTATAGCGATCTGTTATGGCTGAAGAGTTTTTAAAGCCATTGAACTTCGTAACTCTATGATCTGATTGTCAACTATGCAAAAAACGTTTTAGCAGCTAATTTTTATTACAGCAGCCACAGGATTTATAAAACCCATGACGTTAAACCTTATAATTCTATAAAATGGCATTTTTTATGCTTTTCTTGGGTAAAAATGTATCCCTGATTCGAAGGTTGGACCATCGGCATTAAAATCACCCGATGTACAGCGCGAGGAGGTTGCAGAATAAAAAGAGTATCTGGCACACACTAAACATCGGGCTCTTTTTTACTGCTATAGCGAGTTCTTTTATCATCAAATGATCTAAGCAATGATTTACGCTTCCTATTTTCTTTCGGTGTATCCCGCTTTAGCGTCCAACATAAATCTGCCATCATGTGTTCATTCCATCTTCCCTGATATCGAGTTTTCATGACTTTTATTCTTGGTGGAAGCGTTCGCCCTATTCTTCACTAGAATCTCCAAGATTTTCGGGAAACTTATCAAGATGTGAGTGTAAAAAATGAATCTTTAAGTTCATCAAGCATCCTAAATTTTTAAAGTCGTCAATCATTTTGGCAACAATCGTTTCATACTGTGGACTTTTCTTATTCTCTAAAAAGTTGTGTGCCACGTCTTTGAAACTGAACCAAGCTGCTCTCTCAGTTTGATTCATTTTACTAATGAAATTTTTATCTCTAAACATCTTCCGAATTTGTGGTCCATCGAATACACCTTCTTTTAATTTCGCCTCGGAGAGTTCTGGGAATTTCGATTGGGGATATTGAAAACATGCACCCGTTTTATCTAGTGCTTTAACGAATTGTTTCATGAGACCAAGCCTTATGTGTAGAGGAGGAATAAGAATCTTCGATGGATCTACTAAAGACTCATTAATGATTTTGCGAGATCCAAGAGTTATCAATGATCTTGGTGACCATTCTTTTCTGCTGTAATGCTGCCACCGATCTCGACTATCCCACAAACACAAATTGCAAGGATATTTGGTGAATCCTGACTGTTGTCCAAGTAACATAGTTATAATTTTCAAATCTCCACAAATCTGCCATAAGTGTTTCTCATATTTAATTTTTTGCAAAAGAACTCGCATATTAACATGTTTTTCTTGCATGATAGTTGAGTGAGCATTGGTACTGGAGCTTATACGTTCATGTTGTGAAGTAAGACTGCCTTGATACTTCACTTGGAGGAGTCGATAAAAAGTCTCTAATCACTAACTTTAATTATATTTATTTATTTAACCAGAGTACAGTATAAATAAATTACAGAGTAATAATAATTATACAGAGTACATTACAAAAGTAACCCAGCAGGGGAATTTCTTCCTGTTCGCCGGTCCGGTGTATATAACTAAGAAAAAGAAAATACTATAAACTAATCTAAAACTAGATTTGGTTTTTTATTGCACTTCTATCTTATTTAGATTCAATTACTAAAGCAATTTAATCAAGTAAGATAGAAAAATTCCTTCTTCGTTCCTCTTTCACCAATATCTAGTTAGCATTGCTCTAGCTGTAGTAAACTTGTGTGTTGTGGCGTTCTTGTCTCTTGCGTAGATTATTCTTTCAATGGTGTTAAGCCTTGCTGGACATGTGAGTCCAACAGCACAGGTTTCTCTGTAGTGTGGAAACATCCTGTCATGTTGTTTTTTAGAATCACATTTACAAGGTGCAGTGAAAACTATTTCGTCTAGGACTATTAGGTCTTTATACTTAGGTTGTTGATCTAATGGGTACATAGAATTCGTAAATTTTTGTATACCTCTTATTCCTCTGTCAAAGTACAAAATAGCTTTGTTATCTCCTAAGTAGTTAATGTCTCCGTATGTCATTCTAATGTTGCTTGAATTTGATATCTGTAGTCCAGGTGCTTTAGTTGGTTTTTTTGTTTTGGTTTTCCAATTGTTGATTTCTGCCATATCATCTATCTTGTCAATTAATTGTTCTATAGGTCTGTATTTTACTTTATTTTTATCTTCATTTGTAATTATTGTTTCTTTGATGAAATGGATGTGTTTAATTCCCGCAACTTTCGGATAATGACAGGAGTCACAATCCTCTTTGAATTTTGCTTGTGATGTCTTGTTGTCTTCTTTTTTATAATTGATGGTCTTGATGATTTCTTCCGCTGTGTGTATTGTGTACTTAATGATTTCAGCATTTTCATTTTGTATTTTCTTCCAATTATAGTTAGATATTCGGCGATGAGAACGGTTGAAGTGTAGTTTACATTTGCCGTGTGCGCAGATGTAGGTTCTTATGTCTAATGTTATTTTATCTAATGATAACTTATTCCCATGAACTTCCGATGCAGGATAATTTAGTGTAATTTGCTGCTTATGATGTACTTGATATTTGAGTGAGTGCTGTATTAGGTTTTTTATTTTGTTACAATCAATTTTATCCATTATTCGTTATCTCTTATCCAGATTTTGATTTTTCATTTTAAAGTATTTTTGCTCTTTATTGTCTTTAGTTCGTTTGGAAGTTTGTTGAAGTTTGTTAATGCTCTAATATAGCTATTTTTAATACTTATATTTCTGAATCTCCTAGGGATTTGTAAGCTATTTTTTCTTGTTATTTTATTCGAGTCTAGGTATTTTTCTTGTAATGTTTTGTAATGATAAACTAGTGATACCAAAGTAAAAGTTTGATCTATTTTTAAAGGGTTATTTTTTGTCATGAAATTGTTTTTATTAACTAATTTTATAGAGTCTATTCTGCAGGTTTTGTATACTTCTGGTTCTGCCAACATAAGCTCCTCTCCAGGCTAAAATACTGTATGTTGTTTTGCTGTGATAAAGTGCATAGTAGAGCATTCTCATATTTTCAGTGGACATGATTCTATTTAGTTTGTAAAAAATAAATATTAAGTATTTTGTGTTGTTGTAAATATTACTAGTGTGAACATCCCATCTCATGTTGCTATCAAAATAAACTCCAAGATATCTTGTGGAATCAACTCTGTTAATTTTATTTCCTAGTATGTTTATTTCAAATTTTTTGGTGTACTATTGTAATTATTCCCAAATTCCATGTAAACTGTTTTATCCGTATTTAAAGACAATTTATTCAATGCCAACCAATTAGCTATTTGTTGTAGGATTTCATTCATTTTGATTTCTACTTCTTTCCAGTTTTTACCTGTAATTATTATAGCTGTATCGTCGTATAGCTGTATAAAATTGTGTTTTCTTGGGCTGTAGTTAACATGTCATTTATGTATATTATAAATAAAAGTGGTCCTAGAATAGTGCCTTGAGGAACTCCCATATTTACTTCTTCATATTGACTGCTGTGATTATGATTTTTACTTTCTGTTTCCTATTGTTTAGATAACTTTTTATTAGATTGTACGCCTTTCCTCTTATTCCATAGTTGTAGAGTTTGTTTAGAAGAATTTTGTGATCAACTACATCAAAAGCTTTTGCGAGATCTAGGAAAGTGATAGCGATAGGGTTACTCGAGTTGTAACGGAGGTACGAGGGTCATTTGACTAGTACCTAGCCTCACCGCCAGATGGTGCCACTATCGCACCAGAAATACACTACAGTGCAGTATCTTCCTGTAAACGGTTACAGACGAAATTTCAGCCGGATCGGAGTTGTAGTTTATTTTTGAGAGCGTGTGAAAGCAAATGTGTCCGTTGATTTTTGAAAAAATGGAGAAAGAACAATATCGGTCGGTGATTCGATTCTTGTTTTTGGAAGGGAAATCGCGCAGTGAAATTAAAGAACGCTTGGATGCAGTGTATGGGGATGCTTCTCCTTCGATGGCGACCGTTAAATTTTGGTATAACGAGTTTCAACGTGGTCGTACGTCGGTTTTTGATGATCCACGCCCAGGTGCTCCGAAAACAGCCACTACGGAGGAGAACGTGACAAAAATACACGATATCGTTTTGTCAGACCGCCGATTAAAGGTGCACGAGATAGCTGCGATAGTAGGCATCTCAGAAGAACGCGTGTGGCATATCCTACATGAGATTTTAGGCATGAGGAAGCTGTCAGCAAGGTGGGTGCCGCGTTTGCTGACTGCAGACAACAAGCGCATCCGTGTGACCAGTTCAGAGCAGTGTTTGGAGCTGTTTAATCGCAATCCAAAAGAGTTTTTGCATCGTTACGTGACCGTCGACGAAACATGGATTCACTACTACACTCGAGAGACCAAGGAGCAGTCAAAACAGTGGACCTTACCCGGTGAACCTGCTCCGAAGAAGGCGAAGACGGTCCCGTCGGCCGGAAAGGTGATGGCCACTGTTTTCTGGGATTCTCAAGGTGTGATTTTTATTGACTATCTGGAGAAGGGCAAAACGGTCACAGGACAGTACTACGCCGAACTATTGAGCCGATTTGATGCCATGTTAGAAGAAAAACGGCCCCATTTGTCTAAAAAGAAAGTGCTTTTCCACCACGATAATGCACCGGCTCACACTTCTGCACTCGCCACGGCTAAATTGGTCGAATTACGCTACGAACTGCTGCCCCATCCACCGTATTCTCCAGATTTGGCTCCGTGCGACTTTTTTTTTGTTTCCGAACCTAAAAAATTCGCTCGCCGGGAAGAGATTCCACTCCAATAACGAAATAATCGCCGCCACGGAGGCCTATTTTGCAAACCAAGAGAAAACATTTTTTTCAACGGGGTTAAAAAAATTGGAACACCGCTGGACCAAGTGTATTCAACTAAAAGGAGACTACATTGAAAAATAAATTTTATTTTTTGTAAAATTTTGGTGTTTTCATTTGTAGGCTAGGTACTTATCAAATGACCCTCGTATATTTAATAGCTCCTTTAAGCTAGAATTAAGAGCGCGGTAGAGTAGAATTACTCGCGCGTCGGCTGATATGAGAAGCAAATGTTAAATACGCGCGGTATATCTATATATACGCGCGCTCCGGCCGACTCAAGGCACGAGAGGCGAGTGAGCTGCGAGCCACCCCTACTCCTCGCGCGCACACGGATAGCACACACGCAAGGCGGCCCCCGCTTCGGCCAAGCGTTCGGTTGCGCATGTGCGACTCGGCCGAGGCGAGAGAATAAGTCTGGCTGCTCGAGCGGAGAACGGCAGTTCTCTCGGCGCGCTGAGCCGAGCCTCACCTAGGAGGACCCTACGTGCGACTTGAGCACGAACGGTTGAACTCTAGAACTGGTGAGAATTAAGGCGTGTGATGAACGCTTTATGTTAAGCCAGTGTGGAATTAATATGCGAAACCAATTTATACTCTAGAATTTACATTGTATTTGCGTTAGGTAATCTAGTACTAGAAATTAGCTCCTTTTATTATAATTTGTAAGTAATTAAATATTAAGCTATCGATTCCTTTTATGTGTTTCAGACTGGAAGCAAAGAAGAATCGAGATTAATCTATTTTTTTGTTGTTATTAATCTGTTTTCTTTACAACTTATCTTTAAATAAATTTAATTAGTATTTTAATGCAATAAAGTGTTCAAGATTTATTGTAGACCGTATTATCCGTTCAAGTGTATTGAACTTGAATTTAAGTCCGTACTTTGCGTGTACTGAATGCAAAGTGCAAATTAACCTACCCGATATCGGTGTATTGAACCGATTTCCCGACACTCATTAAACGTACTGAGTTTAATTTAAAGGTCCCGCCCTGCCGATAAAAAGGGACCATTATATGGCGCCCGAACAGGTTGTTAATTAAAGATAAAACTAGTTTACATTGCAGTTTTCAAAAAGTTAGTAGATTTTAAGTATAGTGTTAAGTTTTTTCATAGAAGTTAAGTTATAAGATTAAAATGATTACGGAAAGAAATTTCACATTGCATGAGTTGCAAATTTGGAATAATGTTGAATCAATTTGGGGAAAAATTGAATTTCTTGAGAAGTCGGTAATTTATAAAGAAGAGATTGAATGTTTAAATAATCAAGTAAAACTAGTTGAGAATAAAGCAAACTTCGCACAGCAATTAATCGCAGAATTTGAATGTAGTCTGGAAGGAATTTTAAGTAAAGTAGTAAAAGTGGAAAATAATATTGTAGTGAATAAGAAAGATATTGTAGAAATAAAGGAAAATTTGGAAGAATTAAAGGATCTAGTGAAGAATGATAAAAATAAAATGCGAAAATATATTAAAGAAACGAATATGAGAATTGATCATATTGAAGTTGAAATTATTAAAGTAACATCTTTGATGGAAAACTTGAAATTATAGAAGTTAGAATTATAGTTATTTAGTCAAAATAGTTTTGAAAATTCATTTTTGTTTACGGGGATTTTTTTTTCTTTTTTTTTTAATAGTTTTTTTTTTAAGTTGGGTTGCTGTTATAAATATTTTTAGAAATTTTGTGGTTTTAGGTACTCCTCTAGTCCGGTATCCATCCTGTATCCTATACAATAGATCTTGTAATTTATTTGAAGTAGTAATTTTTTTTTTTTTTTTACTCAACTCAAGTAGGAGTAGCGTGGATTTATAAATTACGAAAAGAGGAGCTAGTACAAGAATTAATAAAATATAATATTGAAGCGTCTGGCAATGTGCCACAATTAAAAAAGCGGTTAGTCGATTTCGTAAAGAAAAATCCTCTACTGTTTGTGGCTAAACCGAGAGACGAGGAAAATTATGATGAAACATTAGATAAAACTAGAGATGAAGAAGAAAATGCGAAGGAATTTATTCATATTTTTAAACCGGAAAGTTCATCAACTCCGACACAAGTCCATAATGATAATCAAGCGTCGAGTGTTAATGCGAATAGTTAGCAGTCAATTTTTGTATTACCGGATGCGAATAACACGGCAAAAATTGTAGACCAAATGCGGAAATGGGGTTGTCATTTCGAAGGGAAAAATGTTTATGATTTTTTGGAACGTGTGGATGAGTTAAGACAGGCGTATGAGTTTTCTGAAGAGCAAACGTTGAAAGGATTTCCGGAATTATTGCGCGGACAAGCATTATTGTGGTTTAGGAATGAGAGAGAAAAATTTGAGAGTTAGAATGATCTAGTAAAAGCGTTACAAGAATTTTTCCTTTCTCCAGAAGAAAGGCGACATTTGATGCATCAAATTGATGAGCGAAAACAGAAAGAGAATGAATCAATTAGAGATTTTATAACCGCGTTAGCGACGTTAATGAGGCGTTTTGGTGAGATTGGAATGAATGAACAAGTAGATAATTTGTATTATAATATGAAACCGGAGTTTCGACTGTATGTATCGCGTGAGAATGCCAGATCACAAACGGATTTAGTTCAAAAAGGTGAAAGGGTTGAGGAAACTAAAAAATTAATGAATACCGATCAAAAGAAATATTATCAAGTTCAAATAAAGCTAATGTCGCGGCTGTCGAAATGCAATACGACAGCAAAACGTGCTTTTGGAAATGTAAACAACATGGACATAATAGGTTTAATTGTAAAAATAAACAGCGTAAATTTTGTTCATATTGCGGAACGGACGGCGTGTGGACGCGTGAATGCAATTGTCATCCGTCGGGAAACGTATTGGAGGTCGGTCCAAATTCAAACTAGGATCGACCGAAGCGCTAGATAATAGAATTTTTGTAAATGTTAAATGCGGGGAAAATTGTATAATTGCGTTATTAGATACTGGAACGGTTAGTTCATTTATAAATAAAAAAACGGCAGAAGAACTTAGACGCATCGGATGGAAAACTATAAAAGAGAAGAAGAAATCTACATTAGCGGAAGATAGTCCGATTGAAATAAGTATAAGTATGTCTGGATATTTCAATATTTTTGGTGTGTCAAAGTATTGGAAATTTTACGTTATTCCTAATCTAAAACATAACATGTTAGTGGGAATGGACTTGATACGGAAATTAGAGCCAAAATTTTCTCTATTGAAGAATAAAATACTAGAAGGAGAAAATGCAGTTGCAAGGAGAGAGGAAATTCCGGATATATGTGTTTTAGAAGGTGCAGTGGGTCTACAATCACTGACGGAAGAGGAAAAAAGAGAGAAAGGAAAACGGAATTAGACAAGGTGGAAGGCAGCACTCCATTAATGAAACATGAAATCAAATTGATTGATGATGTGCCCATCAAGCAGAGATATCGATATAGAAATCCTGCTATGCAACAAATTATTGACGATGAGGTTGATAAAATCTTGGCGGACAGAGTGATTAAAAAATCGAATAGTGCATGGAGTTCTCCGATTGTACTTGCAAAGAAAAAAGATGGAAAGAAACGATTTTGCGTTGACTATAAAAAAGTCAATGCAGTTTCAGAAAAAGATGCTTATCCATTACCTCAGATCCAATTCAATTATATCATATGCTGATGACACAGCAATTATCTCAGCAGGAAAATCTTGGAAAATAGTAGAAAATATTATGAATGAGTACCTACATAAAGTATCAGTTTGGCTAGATGGCTTTAAATAAATTAACGTTGAACATAAGTAAAACAGTATATATCACCTTTGGAAATTATTGTGATAGTGTACCTAAAAATTTAGAGATAAAAATAAATAATGAAAAGATTGAAAGAGTAGAAAATTATAAATATTTAGGAGTAAATTTCGATTATAATCTAAAATGGCATGAACATATAAATTTTATTATCAAAAAAACAAGTTAGAGTAAAAGTGGGTATTACGGCGGAATTTTTGTCAGGTTAGTTTTGAACGAATAGTGTTCGTCTGCATGTAAACAATTTATGATGATGTTTTGTAATAATGTAACTTCGGCATGTTATCTACCGATTAAAGTGCAATTTTACAACAAAAATTGATAAATAAATTGATAAAATGACTTTGAAAACAAGATCTCTTTGCTGGTATTACTGCGGAGCTGCTGCTGTTAATGCGTTGGTATTACGGCGCCATGTTAAAGTATAGGGAGAGCGCTTGCGCATACGCAGAACCCCAAAAAGTGCGTCGCTGGTATTACTGCGGTTTTCCATAAGATTCTACAGCCGTAATACCCCCGCAGTAATACCCACGATCGCAGTAATACCCACAGTTACCCTACTTGATTTTTATCTTTTACAAAATTTCTAAATTTATGCGAACAGATACATTAAAGATTATATATTATGCTTTGTTTCATAGCATTGCTAATTATGGAATAACAGCGTGGGGAGGCGCTTACAAAAACAATCTCTATTTACTCCAAAATGTACAAAACAAACTACTTAAAATAGTTTTTAAAAACACTTTTGTGCAATAGAAACCAATGAATATACAACAGATGTTCGCTTTTAAAAGTTTAAAATATTATTACAAAGAACTAAAGGATATTTATGTAAACTCAAGTAACAAGACAAGAAATAAGTCTATCATATTACCTAGAATATATAAAACTGTAAGCCACAAGAATAATCAAATTAAGGCAATTAAACTTTTTAACGAATTACTTAATGATCACAAAATGTTAGACTTAGAAGAACTAATACTATTGAATTAAAAGAATTGATTGCAAAAAATATCAATTGTATGCAAAAAAAATTTTTTTCTCCTTACATAAAAAAAAAAAAAAAAATGGCAACTACAGTAAAGAATGATTATCAATAAATAAAACAATAGATAAGAAATGAAATTATCAAGTTTGCATCTTACATCGGAAGTCCATGAGGATGTTATACTTGGTAAAATGATACTGGATATTAGAACTTAAGAAAAAATTCTACTATTGACTTGACCTTGTAATAACTTATTGCAGGAAATCAAGTCTAACCTAATTTTAAGTTAAATTTTGTATTAGAGTAGTGGTTGGGATGGTGAGGGAGGAAGAAACGAAGGCCTCTTGTAGATTTAATAAAACTTTATTTGATAGTCGGTCGCTCCTGCATCCGTCCACTCGCTTCGCTTGTCATCCATGAAGTGATGCTCGCAGGCGTCGCGCCGAGTACAGAGGGCTCTCCCCTCCACTCTCGCACACACACACATACATTAGCGTATACAGCGCGCTTAATCCTTACACTCCCTCCCGCGCTCATACGCTCAGTCGATTACAATTTATTTGTTTAAGTTACATTCGATAATATGTTACATTCGAGCAGGTTGCCTTCGCAGTACAATAATTAAATACACATATTATAGGTTCTCATTTCGCTACTGAAAAAGTATAAAAACATTTGTAATTTACTTCCTGAAACATAGAATATCATATTAAGAAATCGTTCGCCAATTAGACATTCACTTAATTGATCATTCGCCAATTGGACATTCACTAAATTATCAAGCAAATCAGAGATCAGCATTTTATTCTATCTGGCCACAATTCGCTTAGGATTCACTTCATTCACTGTGATCCAGTCTCTCAGTACGCTCAGTCACACGTAATATTATTTCATTTCTGTAACGTGTTAATCCTTATTGCCAACCCTGGGTGTCAGCCTTTGATGACAATTAACACCACAATTCGCAGGTGTACAGAATCGTCAAATTCAAGCTTTTCCTTTTTACACTTACTATATCATTCTCTAGCAACACTCGCCTATGATTAATTAACTGGAGAATAAAGCACATTACTTCCCCTTACATCCACTGGGTAATAATTTTATCTCTAAGGTTGTATAATATAATCACTCGCAAATTGAGTCTTCTCATTCACCAAAACTAGTTTAGATAGGAGT
This sequence comes from Torymus aiolomorphi, assembly GCA_036365515.1. NCBI lineage: Eukaryota > Metazoa > Arthropoda > Insecta > Hymenoptera > Torymidae > Torymus > Torymus aiolomorphi. The sequence goes on from CM070876.1 coordinate 89,063,270, forward strand.
ATCAAATTATCACTATTTTCACAATTGACATGGAATTTGCTATCCTTAAATATCAACTCAACATTCACTTGATTACAATTCGCTAAATTAAGGATATTCAATAAACATTCGCTAGACTATTTCAGTCGCCTTAGGATTCCGCAGGTGTCAACCAAACTCCGTACACTATCGGGCAGATACCATTTATCATTCACAAGAGTAAATCTGTCGCCTCTCTGTGCAAAATTTTTAAATACATCCGCAGTTATGTACGAGATACCACCACTGTCTACGTAATCCATAAGTGCGGTTGTCAAACCACATCGATGCAGCAAATTCTAATACAATGTTTTAGATTGAGTTTTTACACATTCGCCACTCTGTCTGTCGCCTTACTATTTTGACAATCATTCTCCCAATATCATTTAAATTCTCATTCCGTCGTTGTGAATTATCACTTACATCGAGCATTCGCTTGCTTTCTTTCAAATTCTCTTTTGTTATAATTGTCAGTCGCTTAATTACTGTCGCATAGTCATTCCAATAAACTTCCTCATTGAAATGCTCAAAGCTTAAATCAAATCTCATTGATCTTTCAAACCATTCGCCATATCAGAGAGTTAGGAACCACAGTTCTTCAAGGCTAGCGCGGACCATACTTAGGCTGGACTTGACTTAAGTTTTAGCAGAATTCTTCTAAAATCTTTAATAATGGATCTAGCCTTATATCTGTCGCTTATATTAGGCTTTTCTTTTCGCTCAAAGATCCATCGTGAATTCGATTATGCTTCGACCTTCGATTGCTTTTAGCTATTTCACATGACAGGCCTTTTCTAACGCAACTCAATATGTAACAGGGATATCATAGTAAAATTTCAGTCAATCAACACAATGATATTTTCTTCGGTCGCGTCATTGGTAGCTGTCGTTCTATTCATTCACAAAAATTTTCTATATCCATTCGTGTCAGTTGCTTTGTCCATTGGCAATCGTTTTTCTCACTTTAGTATCAGTCGCTTTATCCATTCGCAATCATTTTTCTTTCATTCGATTCTCCCTCCGTTTTCATAATTTCTTAATTAATTTTTCTTTTCAATTCGCTATGTCGCGAGGCGGTGTCTAGTTTATTCTTTAATCCAAACACTGCATTTTGCCTTTTGGTATTATCCATTGAAATCGTTTGCTCATTCTTAAATTTCAGTCTCTTTTCATTACATTCTTAAGTAACACATGCAAATATTCCTTCAATCGTTTAATGTCAACAAGTACCACTTGCTTCTTCGTAAGGTTAATAATTTATTATTCGCTTTTTCACTCGCATCAGCATATAAGGTGTTTCTTTCGCACACAATCAGTCGCACCATTTTATATAACGAATCTGAATACACTCTCATATCATTCGCAGTTTATTGGCTCCATAATTTTAGTTGTTTATTATCTGTCATATGCGTATACAGCATTTTCAGAATAAATTTTCAATTAATTTTTCAAACAGTTCGCTATCAAACATAAGCAGTCGCATGATTTAATCATAGACAGTCGCATGATCTAGTCATAGACAGTCGCATGATCTAGTCATAGACAGTCGCATCATTTAATCGTAAACAGTCGCACGATTCAATTTTAAACAATAGTTTAATTATAAGCTGTCGCCCAACTTAATTTAAACAGTAAAATAAGTTAATCACAAGCAGTCGTTCAATTCAATTTGAAACTGTCATTTAATTTTTACACAGTAATACAATTCAATCATAAACAGTCGCTCGATTTAATTTGAACATTCGTTTAATCATATCACTATAAGCTGTCGCTCAGTTCAATTTAGACAGTCGTTTAATCATTTCATTATAAACATTCGCTCAGTTCAATTAAACAGTCGGACAATTTATTCATAAACAGTCGCTAAGTTTATTTAAACAGTCGTTTGATCATTTCATTACAAACAGTTGTTTGATCATTTCACTATAAACAGTCGTTTAATCTTAAACAGTTGGACAATTTAGTCATAAACAGTCGCTAAGATTGTTTCCAATTAATCACATGACTAATTAGTTTTGGATTCTGACTCTATACTTATGCATTCTCAATTGTGTCTATTTAGGTATAACTGTCTCTATTAGTAACATATTTTGCTGTGTCTATTTTACTTGCTTTCAATATTTCCTTTTCGTACAGTCGCAATATGCCATGGCTGAATAAGAATAGTTTTAGATTTAGGGGATCAACATCATAGGTAGCAGTACACATGCACCTGTTCTGTATTTTACGTTCCTTTCGAGAATAGTTTTATTTTATTTAAATGTCACACAGTTCACAGTTCGCTATCGAATCAATTCGCTATCAAATCAATTATTACAGTCTCTTTGCAAGGTGTCTTTGTAATTTTTCTTTAAATAATAATAATCAGTCGCTTACCAAGTCGCTTACCAAGGCACAGTCTTTTAATATTTATATTTATGATCCCTCTGGATTTCACAAAAGTTTTCATTCGCTCATTTAACCCTTTGACTCAATTCGTTAGTTTCGTTAAACAGTTCACTAGCACTATTCGCAGTTCTGTCGCAGTCAATAATAATTTTATGATGTTCAAACAGTTTTGCTTTTTCTGTCACTTAGTTATTTTCATTCGTTCATTCGCTCAATTATTTTTCGTTTGATCATTCAGCTTTCAAAACAAATTCGGTCGCCAACATCAGCCTTTAAACAAGATCGAAACTGTCTCTGTCGATCAAGTCATTTTAATTTTTCAGTTTAACCAGACTCTACAGATTTGCAATTAATAATAACATTCAGTCAATATATTCAACAGTAAGGATTTTTCAATAAACTCACACTCGTGCTGTCAAACTATCTATTAAATTATATTTTCTCGGGGCAGATAACTTTATTCAAAATTCACTCTCCCTCCGATCCAAAGACCGCTCTGTCACATTGTATATGACTATACAGTTATCTCTCCCTCCGATCTGAAGATCGTACCATCGAATTTTTGAGACTCACTCTCCCTCCCGATCTGAAGATGGTTATGGGGAGGTCATTTGCGCATTTTATTATCTTAAATATTGCACAAAGATGACGATCAATTACGCCTTACAACACTCGCATGGGCTTTCTTTCCGTCTTTAACTATGGTTTGGGGTGTGTCTCGCGCTAAGAAATTTTCGTTCTGTCTCATTTGCTTTCTTCCAGCACACTTCCACTTGCATGCATCAGCACGACTAGACTCCGCGACGCACGGCGTCTCGCGATAGTCAGCGGCTGCTCGATGTAGCGCTTTATTTTTCATTGACAGTATAAAATCTGTAGAAATCAATAAATTATCACTCTCTGTTAAATTTTTTAATTGGAGAAATGCAAATATTTTTGTTTTTAACTCGTCGTTTCTCTGTCGCACAACGTTATGAATATTTCTCATTCGCTGTTTATTTACCTTTCTCATTCGCTGTAAACCTTTTCCATTCACCATCAGTCCCTTCATTCGCTTTTGCCTAAAAATTTCATTTTTATTTAACAGTCGCCGTTTATAAATAATTTGTTATTAATTTAAATGCCTTGTTCGTACTCAGAACAAAACAACTTAACGCTAGTACCTTCTTGAATTCAGAAATTGCCAAGATTACCAAACTATCGTAACTAGGGCAATGATAGTCTGGTTTTTACTATATTTTTTTTTTTTTTAACCTGTCGCTTCAATTTAATCTGTCGCTGTCTTTTGACTTGACAAGTCATTATCTTCGCTTTTTGCTCTTATAATTTTCATTCTATTAATGCCGTCGCTATAATTCGGTCAGTCTGACCAGTCGTTTATACGGTCGCACATATTTACATTGTTAGCCTGTACAACTTATTTTCAGTCACTTAATTTAAAATAAACATTCGACTTTTATTTTAACGGATGCTGGAACTGGGGAGGCTATCTCAACCACAGAATTATAGAAGGATTTGTCAGTTTATTTTCTCATTTGATATAGCTTGTAGGCTCAATATATCATTCCCATTGTTAGCGTTTTCTTTCAGGTAGCTTAATATTTTTGCCTTGTTAGACTTTTCTCAGGCAAGCATTCGCTTATTTCCGTCACCTACATAACATTCGCTTATTTCATTGTGACCTAAAGGGTCTGAGACATTTTGCTTAGTTTTAGTATATTGACGATTTGCTGAAAAAGTTAATCCATTGCAGTCACTAACTTTCTGTACTCATTCGCTAACTTTCTCTTTGTCATTCTCTTCTGTCGCCGTTATTTTACTGTCGCTATAAATAATAAAGCATTAATTAATATATATTTAATGTGTAATAATACTTCAGCCTCAAATTTAGCCTTTAAGTTAACATTTTCTTATCACTGGCTATCTCATTCAGTCGCATGAGATATCCTTAAAAGCATTTATTTCTGTAGATAAATTCAGCAAATCGTTAGGTTATGTTTAATCTGACATGTTTACTAAGACTTTTCAGTCATAGTACAATCTATACATTATTAGCAGACATTGTAGGAGGAAAACCTGTGTATCTTGACATTACTATCATCAGTCTCTCAGTCTCTTTCCGACGCTTTATTATCTGTCGCTGTCTGTCATTTACCGTCGCAGTGTCCATTTATTCTCATTCGCCATAATCTATTCGCTCAGTCACCACACACTTCAACTCAATTCGCTCTGTCGCTATGCACTCAGTCTCCGTGCACTCAGTCTCCGTGCATTCACTCTCTGTGCAGCTGCCTGTCACCTCTACAGGTTCCTCATTGCGGCAATGCGGCATCCCGACAACGCTGTAATGCACTGTACGCATATATGCATATACGAGGACTCTTCAAGTCCATGCACATTCCCTTTATAAATAGTCCAGACATGCTACTTTCTTAATGTCAGACCTCATGCAAAAACACAAACGTGTCTTTGAAAAGTGAATAATCACTTTCGGACACAATCATTTTCTGCAAGTAAACATGACATTATTATCATTAAAATCCAATATGCTGCGCACAGGTATTATTGAATAAGGGCCACATTTAACATAAAATTACATTGAATTATGTTAAAAACACTGAACCAAATATAAATAATAAATTAGGATTGCAGTGTTTTGCCGACTTTGATATAAACGTTTATATGTATATATTAATTTAACTTAATCTTTTAATCTGTTAATTTAGTAGAATTAATACTAGTACCTAGGATTTTCGTTTTACGTTTACTAGCTTAATTTCGTTCGTAATTTCAATTTCATTCGCAGATTTCGATCTATAATTTATTATAATTTGTTTAGTTTATTAAATACTTAATAACGTTCATTCGCTAGTTTAAACTTTTTCTATAATCTAAAATTTCATTCGATAATCCATTTTCAAATAACCAATTTCAATTGATTTTTCCTTGCGTGATTAGATAACACAGGCACACAAAAAAAAGTAGTCTGTTATAGAGACTTGACATACCTAGTCTTATGTATTTTGATGTGCTGAATCCAAATCTGAAGCCAGATTTGCTCCATCACTCCTCAGTTTTTTAAATCGTGGAAAACCACCCCTAAATCGGAAAATCCGGAATATTCAGCTTTTAACGTTCGACAAATTTTTGTAAACTGTTAAGGGTACGGGGTTCAAGGTTTAAGGGTTCGAGGTTTAATGGTTCAGGGTTAAGAGTTAGAGGGTTTAATGGTTCAGGGTACGGGGTTGAAAGGTTCGGGGTTCGAGGGTTCGCGGTTTAAGGGTTCAAGGTTTAAGGGTTCGGGGTTTAATGGTTCAGGGTACGGGGTTTAAAGGTTCAGGGTTCGAGGGTTCACGGTTTAAGGGTTAAAGGGTTTAAGGGTTCGGGGTTTAATGGTTCAGGGTTTAAGGGTACGGGGTTTAAGGGTTCGGGGTTTAATGGCTCAGGGTTTAAGAGTTAAGAGTTTGAGGGTTTAAAGGTTCAGGGTTTGAGGGTTTACGGTTTAAGGGTGCAGGGTTCAAGGGTACGGGGTTTAAGGGTTCGGGGTTTGAGTGTTCAGGGTTTAAAGGTTCAGATTTTAAGACAAATTTTATTCAGAATTTTTTTTTAGTTTCAGATTTGATTTATGTTTTATTTATTTATTTATTTCTTCTTCTTTTATTTTTTTTTATAACAAAATTCATGGGGTAATGACGCATATCTGGCGTCGGATTCGAATTCAGCGCGTCAAAATACGTATAGTTTTCTACCTGCAGTCATTTTTGGTCAGTTTACAAAAATTTGTCGAACGTTAAAAGCTGAATATTCCGGATTTTCCGATCTAGGGGTGGTTTTCCACGATTTAAAAAAACTGAGGGGTGATGGAGCAAATCTGGCTTCAGATTTGGATTCAGCACATCAAAATACATAAAACTAGGTATGTCAAGTCTCTGTAACAGACCACTTTTTTTTTGTGTGCCTGTGTAATTATCGCAAGCTTCCATTTCACGTAAAGATTTAGAATATCAAGCCCGCACGGCGTTGCTTGATATAATATCGTTCGCGTATCTAGCTGCTGCAGCGTTACACGATGGTAGAGCGCTGTGGGCACGAGCACGCGCGGCCTCTCTCCATCCCCTACCGTCTCTACGCGAGAGCGCGCGCGAGGCGTCCGTCGTGACGTCACTCGATGCGGGAGTGCGTGCTCTGTCTCTACGATGCGACGCGCGGACCCAAGCGAGCGGCCATGTTGACACTCGCGCATGGACGCCGCTTCCTTCCCGCGAGCACTGACGCGCAGCCATCTTGGCACCCGTTCACTGACGCCGCGTACCCACGCCAATCACCGGCGAGCAGCCATCTTGGCTCTCGCACAAGATTTTTGTTTTAATAAAAAAAAACGCCGCACCAGATTTTACGAACGCGTCCCGCAAAGCCCGATACGACAATTTTTCTTTGTAGCTTGTCGCTACTAAAAACACAAACTCGCTCACTCGCTCGAGATTTTCTTTTAACAAGCATGAACTGACGCTCACTCGCCCGACATTCGCTTCGGCTCGCCCGACATTCGCTTGGCGTTTTTGATCTTACACTCGCGTCTCGTTTAGCATTCGCTTAAGTCCGAAAAACACGATTTACAACACCGACGCCCACTCGCCCGAATCGCAATTCGGCGTTTTCGATTTTAACACTCGCGTCCCGTCTCCTTCGGCACTCGCTCTCACTCCTCCGGAAACTCGTCAAAACCCGAAAACGTGATCGCGAAAACCGACGTACATCATCCTCCTTGGCAATGGCAATTCGTGCGACGCCACTCGTTCGATCGGCGTTTTCCGATCGCGCACTTTTCCATACCTCAACTTAGAGTCGCCGAAGCCTCACCATCCTGGGGCTGATCTCCAGCCGCACCACGTGCTGGGTCCATCACCTATTAGAGTAGTGGTTGGGATGGTGAGGGAGGAAGAAACGAAGGCCTCTTGTAGATTTAATAAAACTTTATTTGATAGTCGGTCGCTCCTGCATCCATCCACTCGCTTCGCTTGTCATCCATGAAGTGATGCTCGCAGGCGTCGCGCCGAGTACAGAGGGCTCTCCCCTCCACTCTCGCACACACACATATATACAGTAGCGTATACAGCGCGCTTAATCCTTACATTTTGCAATATATATTACTGTTTTGTTTTTTCAGAAATTATAAAATATGTTAACAAACTTAATAGTTTATCGTAGTTTTAAGGTATTTTTAAGCTAGTTTTAAGTTTGAACAGTACCATGGTGGTACCACAGTACTGATTCAATCTTAGTTATAAGTTTTCTTTGTAATCCGGACCTGCAAACAGGAAATTTATTTTCCTCTGCAGGATTACCTTTGTAATGTAATGTTTGTATTACTCTGGATAAATAAATAAATAAAATTATTAGCACTTCATTTCTACACTATAATTTCCAAAAAAAGAAAACTGATAAAAATTAAAAGAAGTTTAAAGAAATTAACGAAATTTAATAAAAAAAAAAAACACTAATAACTTAGATAGATAAATATTCCGAGATTCTTTTCTACTATCGCTTTGTATACAATGTAACAGGGGGGGGTATTTGGGATTATCTCGCACTCGCGAGGTACGTGCGAGTACCCTCCGTGCTTACGCAGGGGCACCTGCGAGTACCCGATGACGACTCCCCTCGAGTCGCCGCAGCCCGTTACAATGCGAGAGCTTCACCGCTCTCGCTTTCTTCAGGTGTGTGTCTGTGCGTGTGCGCTCCCCGCGCACACGCGGCCGGCTCTCCTCGCCGGGCTCGGCTAGCTCAGTTTGCTCCTCGTCCTCGTTTGATCCGGGACTCAGACTGCCCGCGGTTGTAGCGAAATGAGGTGACAGGGACGCGCGATAAATAACTACGCGCATCACCCTTTAGACTATGGGCGTTTATTCGCCAACGAACAAAAATACAAAAGTATCGCGAGAGGTTAATAAGAGCGCGCCGGCCGGATGCCGTCGCGCGCACTCTCTAGAAATGGCGCTCGCCCAAGATGGGCCGCGGGCGGCCCGGCGTGTAACACGTGCTCGCCGCCGGGTCGAATACGCCGGTTGAGGTAGGTCGCGGCCTACCTCTCGCGCGCGTACTCTGGGTGATACGAGCCGATGCTCGTATCTCCGGGGATGACGCCGCGCGTGCGACTAGCCGACCCTAGTCGCCGTTCTCGCCTCGCGCGAGAACGTATGAGAGAGAGAGAGAGAAATCCGCATTGGGAAGTCCGCCGACTTCCCGCCACGCAACAAGTGACCGGGCCGCTGCTCGGTCACCTTTAGATAACTCCGCGTCGCTCACAGGTGCCGCCGCACGCACCGAAATCCGTGGCAACTTACGGATACGAGAAGTCGCTACGCCAAGATCTCCGTTGCTCGTCACGTTCGGTGCCGTCGCGCTGCAAAACCGCTCGTCGAAGCTGCGCCCGTCGCTGGCAATCGCTCGGGCCTCTCTCTCGAGCCGGCCGATCGGCCCTCTCCATTTGCTGCTTTCTCTTGTCTTCTTCCTCAATTTCCTTTATGGCCTCCTCCAGCATTTCTAATCTTTCTGGTTCTGACCATTTATTCTATAAGGTGGGTGCACTGGAAATAGAGGCTTCGTCTGATGACGTTTCCTCGATTTCTTCTTGGTCCGACGAATCCTGTAGTTTTTCTTGTCTCCTTTTTGGCTGGTTCTTCTATCATTCCTCTTATTTCTTCCACTGATTCTTCTTTTACCGGTTCTTAAACTTTATTCCCGTCTCTTATTACCTGGTTTCTTACTATTCTTTCGGTAATGGTAACATTGTCTACGACGATCCCTGGTTTGCCACCCGCCTCAAACATTGATTGTGCCTTACGTCTTCTTTTGCCCTTTAAAGCTTTCGCCTGCACCCTTGTTATCCTACAGACATTACAGGTCTTACTTTTATCTAATAATCTCGACGCTCCGAGATAGTATGTGGTTGTTCTGACATAGTTTTTCTTTGATTTAGGTACCACAGACCTGTAACACCCTCTCCTTTTATTTCCGACTAAACGGTATAGTTCCTTTTGTAAAATTTTTTGTTCCGTCATTCATTCCATTTTACTGGTTACTTCTATTATCTAAAAATTAGTCAGTGCAACGTCCACAGTCTATTATTTGTCGAACGTCCTGCAATATCTGTTTGCACCTGCCGCAATAGAGTGGAATCAAACTATTGTGTCCGGTGTGGTGTAAATTTTGATTGAAACACACCTCGTCTCCTGCCGCTATAGTTTGAAGTGGGTAACAGTTAGGGCAGTAAACTTGGCCGAAATTGTTGATGTCGATGAGGTATGTGACTTCTGCCTTCTGTCTAAAACACCTGTGATTCAAAAGAGTGCTGTAGATCCCAGGATATTGTGCTGGTATCACACCGTCAAAAGGTTCTTCGTCTCGGTTGGGTTCCGCCACCATGTGTCGGGCTTATTCGTTCGTATCTGTTTCTTTTTAGCGTGTGTTAACTGTGAAAAGAAATTATAAAGAATTATGATACGTAAGACGTCCGATAACTACTGATATTATGTGAACCATTAAAATACGTATGTTTTTACTTGTTGTAATTTCTAAGCGGACTGTGCACGAATTGACTCGCTACCGGTAGAGGGAGTGCAAGGAGTCTTGTCTCACCCACAAGATTCTTTGCACTCTCTATACTATAACCTCACAGCTATTAACATCTTAGCTAGGCGTCTCAAGCAGGGTCAGTGATGCTTTACTGATGAGTCCAAACCACTGACCTGGGACGAAAGGTTGGGTTTGTTTCATGCACATAAGAATCGTGCACATAATAGTTCGTGCACATTATTTTTGTACACATTCTTTATGCACACTATTTTTGTGCACATTATTTTTGTACACATTTTTTTATACATCTCTCTATATTATAAAAATATATCGCCGCCGCCGGCCGCCGCCGTGATTTCAGCAACCAGCTGAAGAAGGTGCTAACTCGATTGAAGAAGGTGCTAACTCGCTTGAAGAAGGTGCTAACTCGATTGAAGAAGGTGCTAACTCGCTTGAAGAAGGTGCTAACTCGATTGAAGAAGGTGCTAACTCGAATGAAGGTGCTGCAAGAACTTTTAAAATAGATTAAATCTGTGTCTGCAAGGAAAAACCGCATGAAAATCATGAAAAAAAAACGGAACAAAAATCATGAAGTTGGCAACGGAGACGGCGATAGAGAGATAATACTTGAAGTTTTAGAAATTTGAAATTAATCTTAATTATATTGAGTAAACTTACTTATATTGAGTAAACAGTATGGGGGGGTTGGCGCGCGTAGCACGCAGGGGGCGGAGCGCCCCTAGTAATAATAATATAAAAATATATCGCCGCCGCCGCCGTGATTTCAGCAATCACATGTTGCTATGGCAACCTCCCCCTCCATCCCCCTCCTACCGTTGCGATGGCACCCCCCCCCCCTCCTATCGTTGATATGCCCCCCTCCTACCGTTGCTATGCCCCCCCCCCCGACCGTTGCTATGGCAACCCCTCCTACCGTTGTTATGACAACCTCCCCCCTCCCTCCGCCCTCCTACCGTTGGTATGGTAACCTTCCCCTGCCTCCTACCTCCTACCGTTGCTATGGCAACCTCCTTGCTCCCTCCCCCTTCTACCGTTGCTACGGCATACTCCCCCCTCCTTCCGCCTCCTACCGTTGCTTTGGCAATCTCCCACCTCACTCTCCCCTCCAATTGTTGCTATGAGCAACCTCCCCCCTCCCTCCCCTCATACCTAATGGAGGTTGGCGCGCGTAGCGCGCAGGGGGTGGAGCCCCCCTAGTATACATACAAAAGTAAATGTACCCTTAAAATAAATGTGTACGAACACAATGTGCACAAAAATAATGTGCACAAAGAATGTTTACAAAAATAATGTGCACGAACTGTTATGTGCACGATTCTTATGTGCATGAAACAAACCCAGCCGGACGAAATACCCAATTCTTTTTGTAATTAAGAGTTACGATTCTCCTGCATTATTTTTGATTCATCAAACTAGAGGAACATTGTAATTGCGATAATGAGAATAAGACCTTTTGATACGTAAGACGTTCGATAACTATTGATATTATGTGAACCATTAAAATACGTATGTTTTTACTTGTTATAAAGAATTATGTTTAATGTCATCTTCTGTGATTATTTCTGGATATATTTTTTGAGTTTTATCCTCATTTTCGCGGTTTTTATTAGTTGCATTATCTTTTTCGCGCTGTTGGTTAGATTGCTCTAGTTTCTCAGTATTTTCCACTGATTTTAATTCTTCTTTTTGTTGTTGTCCTAAATGTAAAAGCAATTGCGTTACCGAGTTCCACACGGCCCTAATTAAGTGGATGGAAATTCCATATAGACTATAGAGAGCGTAACCATGAATTACTGTGTCTATTAATAGCTTTATAAATCTGCATAACATAATTATTCCGATTATTCTCGCACTTGCAGTTCCGAAAGATATAAATTGAGACCACATTTTGTTCCATGCCGATCCAGCCAATCGTGAAATAGTTTTTTGATCGAATAAATTGTATATATTAATGCTTTCTCTTTCGATCTCACCTCCGCTTAGGCCTAACGCAAGTTTATGTATTATGGCCGGTTTTTCTATGGGAAAAAGAATTCTGTCTCATAGACGTCTCAAACCGTTTGCCGAGTAAATTTCACTTATTGCCAAAGTTTCGGAACTGACATATTTCCAAGTAGATTTTGTCTGCGGTCTCAATATTTCGGGTGCTCGAACTTCAATTGGATATGATAATAATTTATACCAAAACCCGTTGAGCTTATGCATTATTGACAGTCGTGAATCGCAAGGTATTTGTCGCCCTTCTTTTATTAAAATGCGTGTTCGAGGTGACAAGAAAAGTTCTTCCTGATCCTTTTTTACTGGTAATTGCTCAAAACATTTATCTTTCACTTCTCTTTGCTCTAATTCTGTTTTGATACATTTTAATAAGTGAATAACTTCTCCCGAGATGACTGCTATATAACTCTGCTCTCCCATAATTTTATAGGCTACTTCCTCAGGTGCCATTGTGGCTAAGGACAAACTTGTTCTATAATTTTTCTTTCTAATTCGCATTTGTCTCGCAAAATATCGTAATACATAGTTGTTAGTTGTTTTCTAATATATTTTTCTACATACACAAATTTTGAGTTAATAAAAGCAAACATGTCTAAATTCGCAGTGAGGATTGGTTTTTTAGATACAAAAGAGTCTTCTCGATTTTCTAATACAAGTAATTTTAGGTGTTCAGTGCGTATTAATTTTCTTCCACATAACTTCATTTCTTCCTTTTTCCACAGTGCGAAAGTGACATCTTGCATTTCCAAAGAATTAATACTCTGTTATTACCTACTTCATGTATTTTGTCAATTTTTCCTTCGTATAATAAAGAATAATGTCGAGATTGGCAATCATCCCATGGAATATTATCCCAAAATACACTGCCGCCATTATAGTCAACGCATTCCCCTCTTGAAAATTTACAATTAACTCCGCTTTCTATTTTAACGATATCGTCATCAAGACTAACTTCTACATGAAAATTTTGCAATGATATTTCAACCCATCCGGTGGCATACACACTCTGGTATTGATCATATGCGTCATTAAAACTTCCTCCTTCGCAATTTCCTTTGTTATCGACAGATCCCGCGAATGTTACAGGTCGAGTGATAGTATGATTTCTGAGTGTTCCCAATATAGGTGTTATGTATAGTCCCGAATCCTGTTGACTGGATTTTTAAACATTCATCCCTAGTTATTTCTTTATAATAGCTAGCTTCCCCACCGGTCATTCTAGGAGTGTGAGAATATGCACCGCAATAAGTTACTACTCTTGTTATTTTTATCGAACATTTGTATGCAGGTGTTACTGCAAAATCATTTATTTGTAACAATTGACCGTTTACTGAAGTAATATTCATAGGAGCTTCCTTAATATCGCATTCGTCCACATCCACAAGTGAAATTGTTGTGATATTTGAAATATGATTCCCGCAATCAAATCCAACAAGTCTCGAAATGACCGAGTATTCATGTAATAGGATGATAATCATAAGCAGAGTCTTTCTTTCTCCCATCTGTAATTAAATTATTCTCAATTATTCTTATAGAATGGCGAGAAAAATGTTTACGATTCTATATGATTTTACAATTTATTAATTTGCAAGTGTTACATCTGGTGCAGTTTCATTAAGCATAAGATTTATTATCGTTTGGTAGTAATACAAGAGAGCTACTATTCCTTCGATTATCAACATTATTCCAAATATCACTCCGGTTAGTACTAGAATATCAGTTACAATTTCTTCGTATTCTTTTTCGTAAAAATATAATTTCTCTATAAAAATAGCAGTGTTCCAAAAATCTATTTCAGTTTCCCCTCTTTCTGGTAGTTTTGCAAATTTTTCTTTAATTTTTTTATTATTGAATTCAGACATTAACTGATCAACTTGCAGATTGCGTGTTGGTATAATAAATTCATTAAAAATATTACTTATGTCGACTGCAATTTAATATCAACTGATAAGAATTTTTCCATCGGTCTTACAGTCTTACAAATTAAATTAAAATAATTAATATTTATGGCAGTCAGATTGCTCTTGTTTATAATCACCCCCGCAGAATCTGAAATAAAAACTTAAATAAAACCTGGAAAAAACTTTGTTAGCAAAGGACGATCTGACTGCCCACCACCACCACATTGTCCCACGTTTCGAGCCTGCTCCGGCTCCTCCTCAGGGACTGAAATAAAACCCGCGATACACCTTATATACCATGCACCCATACCCCCTTCTTTTCTCTTACCCCACCACCCTCCACATTCCCCTCTCCAACTTGCCATTCTCACTTAAATTAATAAAGAATGATAAATGTTATCTAATTTACTTGACTCTATCATTAAATTTACATTATTCCGATTTCTTAGAATGTGAATACTTTCAAGGCTTTCCCTCTTATATTTATTCTTAATCCCCTGTTCCAAAATATCCACACTCCCAAAATCGAAAGAATGCAAACTATTTAAACAATGTTCTTTCAAACCCGATGTACAACTTGAGCTGCGTAAACTATATTGATGTTCATATATTCTCTTTTTCAAATATCTACCCGTTTGACCAATATAACAACCATTACAATCCCTACAATTAATTTTATAAACAACTCCCGATTTCAAACATTTATCATCCTTGTCTTTACAATTACTAAATAACCTTTCTAAATTATTATCATTTCTAAAGAAAACTTGAATATTATGTTTACTAAAAACCCTTCTAATCCTTTCCGACAAACCTCTAACATATGGTAAACTAAAATATGCATTCTTTCCATTTCTATTCCTTGTTTGATTATCTACCCGCTGCTTCAATCCACCATTATAAATTTCCCACACTCTCTCATCAATCATTTTATCAATAAATTTTACGGGATAACTATTTTTAATAAATGTTTCTCTAACTAAATTTAAATTCTTTTTCCTAAAATCTTTATGTGACAATTTAATCGCTCTGTCAATGACACCTTTGATCGCACCTGTCTTGTTTCCGAATTGGTGGTGAGAATCAAAATTTAAAAATCTACCTGACCATGTAGGTTTTCTATACCAATCTAATTTCACTCTATTATTATTACCTCTAATGACTCTAATATCTAAAAACTCAATTGATAATCTTTCTCAACTTCTTTTGTGAATTTAATTCTATCATGGATAGAATTAAACACATCCACCATTTCATCCACAAAACATTCTGGTACAACTGCAAAAATGTCATCAACATATCTTTTAAAAATAATTGGCTGAAAAACCAACTTAGACAAAGCAATACTTTCCAATTTTTCCATTACTAAATTGGCTATAACAGGTGACAAAGGTGATCCCATTGGACAACCATATCTTTGTTCATATAGACTATTATCAAAAGAAAAAATTGTGTTTTTAAAAACCAAATTAAGTGCCTTTATAAATTCATCTTTTGTTAAACTAGTATGTACTTTAATTTCAGACCATTTATCTTGTATAATATCATTCAACAACTCTAAAGGTATATTTGTAAACAAAGATACTACATCCAATGAAACCATCCTATGATCATTCGGAATAATATAATAATATAATAAATTCATTTGAAGTGTGATTAGTAGGATCAACTTCTACCGTAATGTTTCGGTATTTGATTTGACATTTACGTGAAATTTTCATGATTCCAACACCTTCTAACTGTTTAATTATTTTAACCCCTTTATCGTATATCGTAATGTTAAATGCCGTATTTAGTGAAAATATCCATTCGTTCCTCGACGATGATCTCAAAATTATATTCGAATGTTGTTTGCAATAAATTAATTTACTCGTCTTATATTCTATTGTCGTCGGATTTTTCAACAATCTATACTCGCAATCATTCGTTTTTTCAAATATAAAACATTCGTTTTCGCATATTAAACTTTCTCCGATATTTTTACATTTTAAAAAGTTTTTTGTGTTAAAATAGTAATATCCTTCTTTACTTATTAATATATATTTGTGACTAGGTTGTATAAATGATTTAATACGGTTGTACGAATGATTTAATCTCAAATAGGGTGCTGCTTGGTATTTTTACTACAGGAATGTAGACGATTAACATTATTTTCCTATTGTGTATCCCATATTCAATTTTCCCAATTTTTAGTAAATTCTCCATGTTAAGATCATCGGCCTGTAATGGTAACTTGCCCTTACTATAATACTCGATTTTTTATTTGACTTCCTTCAGTTTCGCAATATTTAATAAAGAAAGACAGAGTCTCTTTTCTAAAATAGCGTTAACAGTATTCATCAAAATTCTACTATTTATTAAATATTGCTTTAACAACTTCTCCAATTTATATATCGTTTTTAACATTATTTCGATATTGCCTTTCGCGGTGCCGTACTGTTCGAATAATAATTCTACTGATGATAATTTTTCGTTAATCGACCCCCGTTTTCATTATCCATAGCACCCATATCAGTTATTATCCTATTATTGTCGTAATATATTAAAGTTTCGATATTTTTCCACCTCATAATTTCAATTTGCTGTTGATAATTGGTTATTTCTTTCTGAGTCAAAGTACCATTTACATGACGTATTTTTACATCCACCTGTTCAAAATTCGTGTACATGTCCGTAAATTTTCTCGTAATTAAATTATATTTATTAACAGTTATCAAGTCGTCACTGTTATTCTTTAAGAAAATATTTTGAATACTGTTAACCCGCCTCTCTAATCTGGGGATTTTTTCTTTCCCATTCCGTATCTAAAAAGGTTGACAGCTTCCAATATTCGGACGTGAATTTTACTAAGTGTTGAAATGCTAAACCAGGTCAGCTACTATTCCTTATCTCAATTCCATCATTACTTTCTACAGCGTGCAGCAAGATCATTAAAAATAATGGTAACAAAGGCATCTTGCTGTAAAAGAAGAATAATTCATACATTTGTCTTCATATGTTCGAAAGTTTTTTTTTTTTTTTTTTACATGTATACATACATTATTGTCCTGTCTCCCTTGTTAAACAGAACGTAATAAGGCTCTTTTGTGATTTGAATCCGCTATATTAGTAGTGTCCGTTTGTAGTACACTTAATTCGATTACGTCGGGTATATTTGCCAATACTCGTCTAAAGTAACATAAAATCTAATATGCTTACTACTCCAATTGTAAAGAATCCGATAAGGATTGACAATGCGATAATTATACGATTTGATTTATCTTGTTCTTCCCTATGCTCGCACTCCTGCTTTGCCAACCTCTCTACCTCCCAAAATTGCTTCTCTTCTTCTCCCTGTATTAGCAATGAAAATAATTTTCGCGACATCGCTTCGTCATTAAATAATGAAGAAATTTCCTTAAACTGTAAATCTCTATTTGGTATTATGATGCCGGATGTTTCCTGTATTCCTTCTTCTCGAGTTAAAATATTATTCTCGTACTCATTTCTGCAGTTTTGATTGAATTTAATCGTCCCGGTACCCTGTATTTCTCGTGAATATCTCAAGTCACAGTTTATAATAATATTACTTTTCCGGCAGCGGAAAAAATCCACTCACTCCCAGACATCGTTTTCAAAAATATAGTGGAGTTCTGCTGTTTATAAATAATGTTGTATTTTTCGTACCTAATTTGTTTATTATTAGTTAATAAAGTGGCCACAAAAAAAAATTTTTTTCTGCGCCATTAATGCTATAATGATATTCTCATGTATTTTTTCCCGCTGAACACAAATCCGCAGTCCGTTTAACCCCTACACGTCAGAATTTTTTTCTAACCTCAAAATCCACCAAAACCATCAAATATATTGCTTTATCTATAAACTATCTCCAAAATCCCATAACCACTCACTCTCACGACCCTTCAATCTCTCAGGACCTTACCTCAATAACGCCATAATCTAATAACTCGATAAACCCGTATCCCGATAACCCCCATAACCTAAGACAATCTGCTCTTCCGCACTCTTTTAGCCTCAAATGACCTGTGAAGTCGATTGCGTTTGCGCTCTTTACTATTGTCAGTGTTCTCTCTTTCTAATGTCTAACAGTAGTCAGCCATCATATGTGCATTCCCTTTATTATTTATTATTTATTTACTCTGATAACGTCTTACCATTTCCTGCATATCTTGATGAAAGCGTTCTCCTTGTTCCTCGCTGTAATCCCCAAGATTTTGTGGGAAGTTATTAAGATGTGAATCGACAAAATGCAACTTGTAACTCATCAAGCAGCCCAATTCCTCATAGTTTTTGAGCATCTCGATTACCAATTCCTCTTGATGACTTCCCACAAAATCTTGGGGATTACAGCGAGGAACAAGGAGAACGCTTCCATCAAGATATGAAGGAAATGGAAAGACGTTATCAGGGTAGATGGAATGCACATATGATAGATGACTACTGTTGGACATTAAAAAGAGAGAATACTGACAATAGTAAAAAGCGCAAACGCAATCCACTTCACAGGTTATTTGAGGATAAATGAGTGCGGAAGAGCAGATTGTCTTAGGTTATGGGGTTATCGGGATACGGGGTTATCGGGTTATTGGGTTATCGAGGTAAGATCCTGAGGGATTAAAGGGTCGTGAGATTGAGTGGTTATGGGATTTTGGAGATAGTTTTATAGATAAAGCAATATATTTGATGGTTTTGGTGGATTCTGAGGTTAGAAGAAAATCTTGACATGTAGGGGTTAAACGGGCTGCGGATTTCTGTTCAGCGGGAAAAAATACATGGGAATATCATTACGGCATTAATGACGCAGAAAAATTTTTTTTTTGTGGGCCTGTGTAATTAAACCATTCATTTTTACAAATAATTATCTTTCCCACGATCGTACATCTATCTAATTCCTGTCTTGATAAATATTGATAACCTTTTTTATTAACTACAATGTATTCGGTACGTGGTTTAATATATAGAACATGATTATTAGATTGTGGAGCCGGCAATCCTTGCATTCGGAAGACTATACTGAATTGTGGCTTTACCGCGGATACATGTATATTTACGATAACTTTTCGGCTAAATATTCCATACTCAGCGGTTGCAATTTTTATGATATTTTCCATTGTTAAAGTAGTCGTAGCAAATGCAAATTTTGTATCACTTACACCTTCGATTTGTTCCTTGATGTGTTGTAAATTTTCTCTCGTTAGTAATGCTTGATACACTTGATTCTCTTTTATTGCTTCTATTGTTTGTAAAATAATTTTACTCTTTAATATATATCCTTCTAGCTTTTCTCCCACGGAGAATAAAATGTTTCGTACTAATCGTTCATGTTCGTCTCTCTTCCTTCCGTTTCTTATTAATTCTCCTACTCTTGTAAGGCCACCCTAGATATCCTCCCATTTTTCTTTTTCTAGTTTCATTCTCCCGCTTGCAGAACTTTTAAGAAATATTCTCTCTATCTTTTCTAACATGTAAGATCCCTTCTCTTGAGGAATGTTATCTATCTGATTTTGATAATATTCAAGTTCGGGCCTCGGAAGCGTCCCATTCATGTATGTCAATTCTTTGTCCATTTTTTTAGAACTGTCGTATGTTTCGTTGAATCGTAAATCTGTAACATAAAATTCGGTAATTTCTCGTAAATGATGTTCATTAAAAATTTCTCTTAAACGTTTTGTGAGTTTATTTAGAACAGATATTCTATAGCGTTCCCATATGATGTCAATATAGCATGATATTTCCCATTTATCTTCAATTATTTCCATGTCGTAAGTATGCTCAAATAAATTCTGGGTTGATGTGTGTTTTGTATAATAATACTACGACTATCCATATTAATATCTCCTCTAGAGTACGGTATTAATAGAGTTATCATAAGCAGTATTTCTATAGCCATGTTGCTGTACAAGAAAATATTGATCTCTTTTACTTTAATCGTCATTGACATATGAAATTCGTAATCTATTTGCATGAACTATCTTATTTTTTACTATTTCTTTCTATGCGAATATTATCCTTATCATTAACAATTTCTGTAACAGTATACGGCCCTTCATATTGATCGGCTAATTTATAAGGTTTTCCCCCTTTTAATAACCAAACTTTATCGCCTACTTGAAAATCTTTATGGTTTGCATTTCTATCATAGTAAAATTTTGATCTCCATTTGGCCTCTATTAAATTCTTGCGTGCAATATTTTGAATTTCAAATAATTTTTCACTTAATTTGCCTACATAATCACCATAGGTCATTAACTCATTCTTATAGGACCTTTCATACGAAACTTTTCCGAAAATTAATTCGTACGGAGTAAAGCGATGTCCTTCGTGCTGCGCCGTATTATAATTTGTGACGTTGCACTTTCTCGGCGTCTCCCCGAGATCCCCTTGGCACGTCGATAAACTTCTCCACCCGGTCCGGCCTTTATTTGATGATTTTACGCGCGAAATATAAACGCGCGCATCAGGCGCCAGGTACTCGTCGAGCCAGGTTAAGCTTTTCCGCGCCTCCTCCTCGTCGTATTCGCCTACCTGGCTACCTCGTCGGAGTCGTGGGCGTGCGCTCCAAGAGGCACTTGTAGGCTTGATGACGCGCGCCGGTATATGGCGGAGAGCGCACCATCAGGTTTGCGCATTAAAAGCGTGGGTGGAAGGCACGGGCACTCCGTACGGCCCTGTCTGCCGCTCGGCTCGGCTCGGTTCGCTCGCCGAGTCTTTTGCGCGCGCGGCGTATACGGCGCTCCCCACCCGTGCGCGTGCGCTCTCTCGCTCCTCCGATCCTTTCTCCCTCCGCCGGTGGCCACGTGCTCGTGCGAGCTCTCGTGTTCGTCTCGTCGCCGCGTCCCCACGTCGGCGTTGCCTCTTTGTGCGGCGCTGCTGCGCGCCGCTGTCGCAGTCTGCGGCTCTTCAGTAGTGCCTCGCCGATCGTTAGCTGTGCGAAGAAGATGGCGGCCTCCCGCTCGTCTTGTCGTCTGTGTTGTGCGGAGCCCACCTCGTGTCTCGTCGTCGTCGCTTAGGGCCGGGTGGCCCTTCAGGGGCTGGCGACAGCTCTTGCAGGGTAGGCTGGCCCGGGCGCGGGCCGCGCCGGGGATTGTCGTCTCCGTCGGCTTGGTTCGCCGGCTCGTCCGAGTGCGCTGTCTCTCTCCGCCTTTCTTGACAGACCTGGTGCCTGCGCGTGTGTACAGGAGTGCGCGAACGGTACCTCAGGAGAAACGTGCTTCAATTAATTAATCGTCGCGAAAGAAATTACGTCGGCGTGCTCGCGTGGCGTCGGTCTGCGTGTCCTCGTTGTCGGGATAAAGGGGAAAATGCGCGGGGAGAAATGCACATCACAAATTTAATATCGCTAATTCGATATACTCATCCCATTCATTGTCCTTATCTATGAACATTTTCATATACTCACTAAGAGAATGATGCGATCTTCCTAAAGAGCCATTTGATTGAGGGTGATAAGCAGTAGTTTTCGCCTGTGATATCTTGAATTTCTTTGCAATTTTCTTTTTTAAGTTGCTCATAGAATTGGATCCTGATCCGTCAGGATTGTAACAGGGGCTCCAAAAATGCAAATAAATCGTTTTATAAAAGCATCAGCCACAATTTCAGCCGTGGCATTTTTAATTGGAATTGCCATAAAAAATTTTGAAAAATTGCATTGTATTGTTAATATATTACTGTTGCCATTTTTAGATACGGGAAAAGGACCAACAATGTATAGGCTTACCTTTTACATTGGAGCCATGGGTGTATCCGAGATTATCATTTTCTGTTTTGTTTTTACTCTTGCCAATTTTTTCATTTTATATCTAACGCACCTCCTTATGTAATTCTGCATGTCCTTCTTCATGTTTTCCCAATAAAAATGATATTTGAGGCGTTCGTATGTTTTTGTTATGCCGTTGTGACCTCTTAATGCAGAGTCGTATTGCTCTTGAATTATCCATATTCTGTCCTTTTCGATGATATATTTTACATGTCCATGGCATAAAATGATTTTTATGTGCACTTTAATCATTATCTCTCTTATACATTTAGTTACCTTTTTCCATAGTATATTTTCGATAAGTTCAGTGACTGCCATACTAACAATTTTAATATTTTCTTTCTCGATAATTACTTTAAATATCGTTGTAGCGGCCTTTATGCCTTCTAAAATATCGTCAGTCGATTCGGGTTCGCTTCCCCTAATGTCGAAGGCGAAGTGTTTATTGTTTCTCGTTCTCATAATTTTTATCTCTCCTTTTTCAATGTCCGCAAATTTTGGCAATTCCTCCTTTGTTGCAATAATCGAACACCTGCATCACATAGAGATCTGTTCGTTGTTATGAAACATAAATAATTATCTTTGCGCATACACTATTGCTCTCTGCCATTTACAAAAATTTTATTATTATCTGTAGATAAATGGACATCTTTGTTTATTTCGGCATCTGTGTTAATTACTTCATTATTTTCATCATTTTCTTTATTTGATATATTAATCTCATAATCATTATCACACGTCGAGATAGGCTCCGTTTCGCCTTCGCCCTTCTTATCGTTGTAAAATTCCTTTTTTTCTTTTTCCATGATACGCAAATTTTTCGTCAATTTCCCTTTTCGGCTATTGTTAAGCTTCTTTGGTCTTCTCTCATTATATCATGGCAAAGTTATTTTGCCGGCTTGGTATCTCGTCGTGACAAAAATGTTCTCTTCCACCGGATTGCGTGATAATGCGTCCGCGGCAACATTCTTTTTTCCGCTTTTATATGTTGAGGTTGTGGTTGCAATAAATGATGGAACAAGATTTTGTAGGAAACACTATTTAATATATAAAATCCTTAATACGACGGGGTGCTACATGTCTAGTCCGGCGCGGGTCGGAGTCCATCTCGGTTCTGCCGGCGTGGCACGCAGCGGCGTTCGCTCGCCGTCGGCTCTCGCATCAACACGATACTCTCGAGGAGAGGGGAGGCGTACATGTGTATATGCGTGTGTTGCGCACTTCTCCTTACTAGTCGTCGAGCGCGCTATACTACATACATCAGTATCATGCTTACAATATAATATGTATATTCTCAACAATATACAATATCGCAATCATATGCATCTAATTTAAATCGCCATCGGCTGACTTGCGATGAAGGGTCAGTGGAATTTGTAAACCAGACGAAAGGCTTATGATCGGTTACGATGGTAAATTTTCGGCCTAATAAAGAAGTTCTGAATTGCGTAACAGAGTATGCCGTGGCTAATGCCTCTCTTGAGTAGGTGTCATATTTTTGTTCGGTCCGTGTTAGAACTCTTGACACATAACAGATGGGACGATCTTGCCCCAGCTCGCCCTGAGAAAGTATCCCTCCAATAAAAGGTTTCTCGAAATCTACAATTTTTAGTACAGGTTGATTGCATAATTTGTCCTTTAAAGTAAAGTATCAAATGCCTTTTGTGTATTTTCATCCCAAACAAAGGGTACATCATTTTTTAACAAATTGCTTAAGGGTTTTGCAATTCCCGAAAAATTATGAATAAACCGGCGATAATATCCGGCTAGTCCCAAAAATTGGCGAATATTCTTAATATTTTTGGGTTCAGGAAATTCACTTACAGCCTTCAACTTACGAGGATCAGGTTTCACTCCTTCTTGGCTTAATACATAACCTAAATATGTTCTGATCTGAAAAAATCCTTGTGCTAAATCAAATACTGAAAAGTATTTAGAGTCGCCAATTTTGTCTATAATATTTTTTGTTTGTTTGATTCGTTTGTGGTGGAGTTTTCTCCTTTATCTCCGGCGGCGTCGCTGTCTGTAACTCGTTTACGTTCACGGTTTTCGACTGCCAATGGAATAGCTTGTTATATGATTTATTTTGTACGTTAGCCGTATCTGAAGGAGGACTGGGTTTGTTGTGGCCCATTTTGTCGTGTTTTCGGTGACGTTGGTCGTCTCCGTCATAATCAGCTAATATTTTTAACAACATATTTTTATCTTTGACTTGCCGTCCTAAAACCGCGTGTCGAATATTTCTTTCGAAATGTTCGCTAACGCGCACAACAAACTCAGTCTCCGTATAGTCGAGATCCAGCTCTTTGCCTAAACCGAACAAATTTGTTGCGTATTCAACACGATTAAGACTGCCCCCCAGCTGGTGCTGACCGAATTCTATCTTCCGCTTCGCGGTTCATTGTGTGTTCGCGCTCCAGTACCGTTCGCGAAACCGTTCTGTGAATTGGTCGTACGAGTCGATCTCCGACTCTTGTAGGTACCACCAGTCCCTGGCATCACCCTCGAGTGCTTGAGAGATAAGGCATAAGAGTTGATCGAAATTAGGTTTAACCACGTTTATATATTTCTCGAACTCTGATAAGAATTTAACTGGCCTTTCATTCTCAAGTCCTCGATACTTGGGGATGTCTAACTTTATTTTTTGAGATGCTTCGCTCCCAGAATTGCCTTTCTTCATCGGTGATTTTTTTTAAGTCTTTAATCGTATTTTTCAATTCTAGAATTTCTTTCTCAAAGTTTGATTTTATTTGATCAACTTCTCGTGAAAGGTTTCTTTTCAACTCTGCGAGCCTAGAATCTAGCTCGCGCTTACTTTCCGATTGATCATCGTTTTGTGACAGCGCGGATATTTTGTCGATTAGACTGTCGTTCTCGGTTTCTAATAACTGAACTCGACCTCTTAGTTTATTTATTTCGGTAACTAATTCCGCGCGTTCTGCTTTTTTTTCCATACGAGTTTTCTCGACTGACTGTGTTAACGCGTCATATTTCTCTTTTATCTCATTTCGAATTATCGCGACTAACGTTGCCCTTAATTTTGGTGATTTCGACATGTCATTTTCCTCGTCTTGGCCTTCGAGCATATTTTCGAGCTCATTTTGCCGTTCATCCAATAATCGTAATTCATCAGTTACCGCCCGTTCCCATTTGAAACGTTATTGTTCCTTCGCGTTCTCTACTCCCTCGTCAAAGGAGTCTTGTATTTCGCACATAAACGCTCCCGATTTGCGGTCTTTTGGCATTTTAACTTTTAATAGAACACGTGTTTCGAAAAAAAAAACGTTGATACGGAAAGTGATGAAAAAGAATTTGATTGAACTTAATTGAATTCACAACGTTGAAAGTTGACTCTAATGTATTTATAAAAAACGAATTTATACGAACGTTCAATACTTTAATATAGAATTATCGGCTTTTTAATTATCGTTAATCGACAGCCTTTTAAATGATTCGGCTATATCCCGAACTCTGTTCTCGATACGATCCATCCTCGAATTTAACATTCTCTCGCTTTTACCAGTTTTACTCGCAACTACTTTTACCATATATCCCAGTTTCTCGTTTTCCTCGTCCAGCTCATTTACCCGTTGCCTAGCTTCTGCCAGATCTTCCGACATTGTTAATAATGCGTGGCCTTGCCTACTTACGACAGCGCGTAATTCTTTTATTTGACTCATTAAATATTGCGTCGCCGCGTGATATTGCTGATCGGCTTCCTCAACTTCGTCGACCCGTGTCGTTAAATCTATTATCCGTGCTTCTATGCGACTCTCTAAAAATATATTATGTCGATCGGGTATCATAATCCCTTTTTCGAAGATTCCCACTATGCGATTTTAGTTTGCTCGAGTCCCTGTTCGGGCGCCAGCTGTAACGTACCGAAGCAATGACAGCTCTCAGATTTTAATCTATACCTTAATAATTGAGTTAACTTGTATGAAACTAGATGTCGTTACTTGGTAGTTATTAACAATTTTTTAAGAGTTCGTGTACTGGACTCGAGCATACAATCGGGATGGGAGTAGCCCCGATCTCAGGGTTAGATACCGGCGCGCAATGTGCCGGAGTCCGTGCCGTCGATACAGAGAGGTGGTAGGTGCAGGTAAGTCGTTAGCGCTGAGTGGCTGCGACCGTGCTGCTTAGGTGATACGGGTAAGTAGTCGGCGCAGAGGGCCAACTACCGTGCCGTGTGAGAAGAGAGGAGCCGGGTAAATAGTCGGCACAGAGGGCCGACTATCGTGCCGTGGGAGGTAGGTAGGTTAGGATTCGGTTGTTATCGAGAGAGTTTATTTGAAGAAGAAAAAAAAATCATTAATCAAAATCTAGAATTATAGGTATGTTTATTAATATACTCAAAATGAATTATTTGACATAAGTTTTTACGAGCGCAAAGGAGTGGCCAGCTTCAGTTACCAAAGCGCAATGCTTATCGGTATCCTGAATAGGCGACAGTTCGGACACAAGTGCGTGCCGATTCCGAGAATCGGAGCCCTTTATATACCAGTCGATCGTCTGGTCTTCTCTCTTGCGCATGACAATATTTTTGTTTATACTCTGCCATCAGAGGCACGGTGTGAATGAGTGAGTAAGATTTTCTCTGGCGCACGCGATCGTATGTTTGTACACAAATATGCATCGTGTTTGTTGATTTTTCGCTCTCGTGTTTATGAATGGGGAAATGTGAATCGATGCGTATACCATGAGCTGTTCGTGTACGTTACAGCTTAAAAAAAAAATTTGGGAATATTTGAAATTCTCCATTATATGGCTTGATTCTATTTGTTTATTTAAGGACGTTCCTACCTAAAGAGATTGCCTTACTAAATTTTGATAAAATTTGGAATTTTAGCACATTCTTATTCGAATAGAACACGTTATTTTTTTCATAATTTTTCGGTTCGTGTAAAAAAAGTTTTTGTTAGTTAAAATTTTCTCGAATAACACGGAGTCTTATGGAGGTTTGATTTCTATCGCATATTTTGCAAACATTCCCGAACTCAAATTCGATGAAAATTTTTTAACAATAACTATGAACCTTTAAGATTATTTTGCGTACTTAAAAATGCTGATTGGGTTCCTGTAAGTATTAAAAAAAAATTAATTTGTATGGGCATATTGTAATGCTCGCAAAGTGTGGCACCGTCGTACAGAATTCAGTAAGATGAAACAGCACGCTATTTAAAAAATGGAGGTTGCAATTTTCTGCCGTTTAGTCAATTTTATTTTTACACGGAGTCTTATGAGGTTCTATCGCATATTTTGCAAACATTCCCGAACTCAAATTCGATGAAAATTTTTTAACAATAACTATGAACCTTTAAGATTATTTTGCGTACTTAAAAATGCTGATTGGGTTCCTGTAAGTATTAAAAAGAAATTAATTTGTATGGGCGTATTGTAATGGTCGCAAAGTGTGGCACCGTCGCACAGAATTCAGTAAGACGAAAGAGCACGCTATTTAAAAAATGGAGGTTGCAATTTTCTGCCGTTTAGTCAATTTTATTTTTTTTTTTTTTTTTTATTTATTATTACACCAGAGGAAAAAAATATACAATAATTACAAAAAAATTGCACATAAGTATCACGTTACATAAGTAACCCAGCAGAGGAAAAGATTTCCTGTTCGCTGGTCTGGCTCTATATGAACTAAAAGACTTAAAACTAAAAAACTTAAAAACTAAAACTTACAGCTAATAATAATGATTAAGCATTCAATTCAGTACTTGCGACTTGAATCCTAGTAACAGCGTTACTAGGTCAAATCAGATGTGCAAAATTGAATGTTTTCCTTTATAATCTAAATTCTTCATGCCAAATACCTAATTAACATTGAACTCGCTTTTGTAAACGTTTCTGTAGATGCATTCCTACTTCTCTTGTAAATTTCTTTTTCAAAATTATTTAATCTTGCTGGACACGTTAACCCTACTGCACATGTTACTCTGTAGTGTGGAAACATTTCATTATGTTGGAGAGCAGAATCACATTTGCAATTTGATGTAAAAACTATATCATCTACTACAATAATATCTTTATATTTAGGTTGTCTTGATATCGGTTGCATTGAGTTTGTATATGTTTGAATTCGTTTATTTCCTCTGTAGAAATATAGTATTGCTTTATTGTTTCCCAGATAATTTAAGTCACCGTACGACATACGGTAACTATTGCTTTGTTGAATTTTATTTCCTGGAGGATTGGGACTCTTTTTTGTTATTGTTTCCATTGCGTTATGATCTGCTATTGCATCTATTTGCGAGAATACCGTTTCAATTGGTTCATATTCAACGCTGTTATTTTCACTGATAATGTTGCTACTTTTCACATAGTGTATATGTTTAATATCCTTTAGTTTGGTATTGCTACAAAATACACATGCAGTATCAGATGTTTGTGTGTTATTTCGTGGTATCTCTGTGTTTATCATTTTGTTGTTGTTGTTGGAAGAAATCAGATTATTTGCGAGACTAGCAACTTCATTTAAATCAATTCCTTTATTAATCATCTTTTGCCAGTTGTAAGTAGATATGCGGCGATGAGAACGATTGTGCTGAAGTAGACATTTACCATGTGCACAAATGTAAGTTCTTATATCTAGTAACACATTATCAGCGATTTTCACTTTCTCATGGACTTCCAATGTAGAAAGAGAATTTTCGCTTAATATGTTATTCTGTTTGGCTATCATTTTTTCGTTGTACTGAGATTTTAGCAGTTGTATTATCTGTTTGCAATTTATTTTATCGTTCATAATTCTGATTAAATTAGTTTTCTTTTATCCATTGTCTAATTTTAGTTTTAATACTATTTTTATTGGTTAATGTCTTGAGGTAATTTGGCAGTTTGTTGAAATTTGTTAATGCTCTTATGTAACTGTTCTTTATACTTATGTTTCTGTATCTTCTGGATATTTGTAAACTTTTATTCCTGGTTATTTTGTTCGATTCTAAGTATTTATTTTGTAATTCAGTGTAAAGTATTGTAGCGATTCATGAGTAAAGGTTTGGTCAATGTTTAGTGGATTCTTGTCATGTACGAACTTGTTTTTATTTACGAATTTTAATATTTTGTTCTGTAGATTTTGTAGACAATTTAATCTTCCTGCGTAAGCACCACCCCATGCTATAATGCCGTATGTTGCAATACTGTGAAATAATGCATAATAAAGCATACGCAGATTATCAGAGGACATCATTTTTGCTAAATTATAAAATGTGAATGTTAAATATTTTGTTTTATTATAAATATTGTTAATGTGTGTGTCCCATTTCATGTTACTGTCAAAAATTACCCCAAGATATCTGGTATTATCAACTCTATTTATTTTAACTCCATTAATGTTTATGTTTAGATTTTTTGGTGTGCTGTTACAGTTGTTACCAAATTCCATATAAACTGTTTTGTCTGTATTTAATGATAACTTGTTAAGGGCTAGCCATTTAGCTATTTCATACAGAAATTTGTTCATTTTATGTTCTATTTCTTGCCAATTTTTACCTGTTGTTATGATTGCTGTATCATCAGCATATGATACTATTGAGTTCTCGGGCATTGAGTTCAACATATCATTTATGTAGATGATGAATAACAATGGGACAAGAATCGTGCCTTGAGGAACTCTCATTTCTACTGTTTCAAATTCGCTAAAATGGTTATTTACTTTCACTCTTTGTTTTCTATTACTTAGGTAGCTTTTAATAAGTTTATGTGCATTACCTCTTATACCGTAGTTATATAGTTTGTCTAAGAGTATATTATGATCTACTGTATCAAATGCCTTAGCAAGGTCAAGAAAAGTAATTGCAATTGGGCTGCTTTTATCTAGTTCATTGTAAATCAAATTTGTTATGTTGTAAAGTGCATCTTTAGTACTTTTGTTTTTCCTGAAGCCAAATTGTTTATCTGAGAATAAATTACATTGATTAAAAAAATTTAATATTCTTTTGTGTAGAAGTTTTTCAAATATTTTTGTTACATTAGAGATCAAAGAGATAGGTCTATAATTTGTAGGTAGATGTTTTTCTTTAGCTTTGTAAATTGGTGTTATCTGTGCTATTTTTAAAGCCTCCGGCCATATTCCTGTTTCCAGGCTTATATTGATTATGTGAACTAACGGATCACATATTTGTGTATCTATGGTTTTTAATACTTTACTGTTGATTTCGTCATGGCCCCCATTCTTGAGTTTCAGTTCGCGAATTATTTCAATTATCTCCTTGCTGTTGGTTGGTTTTAGAAAAATGCTTTTGTTGTTCATTTCTGGTAACTTAATACTCTCATTACGGGGACTTCTTATTTTGTCAGATAATTGTTTACCAATTTTACAAAAAAATTTATTCATGTTTTCAGCTATTTCTTTAGGATCCTTAATTTTATTATTGCTATTGTCGGTGATGTAGTTAATATCTGTGCTACCTTTAGTGTTTTTTCCAAGTTTGTTATTAATTAATCTCCAAAGTTTCTTAATGTTTCCATTGTTTAGTTGAATTTGTTTTTTATCATAATCCTCTTTTGCTTGATTGATAATGCGGTTTAGCATTTTGATAAAATTTTTATACTTTTCTTTCTTTGCTATATTACCAGGATCTTTTTTCCAAATTTTGTATAATTTTTCCTTATTCTTACAGGATACTGTAATTCCTTTAGTAATCCAGCTTTTCCTTGGTTTTATTTTATTATTTTTTCTGTTATTGCTCGTGAAACTTGAATTATTTATGCAGGTTTTTATTTTATTTATTAATTCGTCTAGTGCTTGGTTAGGATCTGTTAGGAGGTATATTTCCGCCCATTTGATTGATTTTGCTGCATCTTTGAGTTTTCCATAGTTTATTTTTATGTTAGAAGGTTATTTAGGATTCTTTCTGATTTTTTTCAAGGTCACCATTAATTGAAAATGATCGTTGAAAGGTGTACTAAGTAGGTATGTTTTGTATTTGATTTTGTCTAGTCTGATGAAAAAATTATCTATGCAGGTACCATTATTATTATTAATATCTGATGGTCTAGTAATGCTGTTAAATCCCGGATAATATCCATTCATTAATAATGCTTGCAAGAATTCTTGTTCTATTATTTCTTGTTTCAATATGTCAAAGTTAAAATCACCTATAATCAAATTGTTTTTATATTTTTTATTATGCTGCATTAAATATTTGATATTCATTAGGAATTCTGTCTTATGAATGTCATGAGACCTATAAACTGCTGACAATAGTATTTTTTTATTGTTTGTAAATGTTATTTTTGAGTTTATTATTTTAAGATTATTGATTTGTATTGTTTCAATAGTTTCGTTAATGTCCTCGTTTATGTAGACCACTACACCGTCAGATTTATTTATTCTACTATCGTTGTAATACATTTTATATTGTGGAATATTAAAAAACTCATGGTGTTCTAAATTCCATGTTTCAGTACATACTATTATGCAGGGCTTTACTTTAAGGTTGTTTATAAATACTAATAATTTATTATAATTTGCATTTAGAGTTCTAATATTTATGCTTAAAATTATTTCTTTATCAGATCTTATATGTTTGTTTAGTATATTTATATTATCTATTTTTGTTTCTCTGCTAAAAATATCATTAAAATCTAGATCCATAAATTACGTATAGTTTACTCTTTGTTTTGTGGCATTTGGTGATGGCAAGGAACTGGTCGATACTGCGCTCGACAATTTCCCTCTTCTGATTACCGGCTGTCGTCAAAAGTTCTCTTCCTTACCGAACTCTAATTTACCGAAGTAACGTTGATAAGTCGGTTGCAGTGGGTAATCTGTCGATTCAATATATTTTTTAATTTTGTTTTTTAATATTTCACATTTGTCACTGTCTATTGCACAATGATTAATGTCATAATTGGTATTAAATTTGCTATTGTAAAATTCACAGTTGGCACATTTATATGATTCACTTCTGCATTCCGCAGCTGAGTGATTGCCAGCACACTTGTAACACGTGGCTTGATTGTTACACTTTTTGATACCGTGGCCGAATCTTGTACACTTTGGACACGGATTTGTATTAATGATATCAAAGGCTTTGCAGTTTTGATATCCTACAAATAATTTGTTTTGGTTTTCGCGAATGTGTTTATATATTGCTGATGTTACTTCCAGGATTGCGCTTATTGTTTTAGTGTTAGAGTATATGTGTTGAATTTTGCATTTGTCTTCTATTTTGCTAAAATTTCTTGTGTTTATATCTTGTTCTATTTCACTAGCACTTTTAAAAACTTTATCAATGCCGATGATTTTAACTGTAGGCTTTTTAATTTGCATTTTCTCGATTTTAGCACTATTTGTTAATTTATTACTTAAAGTTTGTTCTATTGCATTAACACTTTCTTCATTCATACAGTTAATAATAATTGTGTCTTTGTTTTTTTTAATTACACTTTTTGTTTGAATTGTTTTGTCTTTGGTTAAGTAATGAATAACTGCACTTTCAATATCAACTTTATCATCGTTGTTTGTTTTTTTGACAATTAATTTTGAGACTTTTTTATTTTTGCTTTTGTTGTTAGCTACTATTTCTGCAAAAGAGTTAGGTAATTTTACACTGTCACTGCTGTATATTTTATTTTGTTTTTCTTTTTTTAGTAGTTCATTTAATAATTCATTTTTATCCTGTGTTTCCTTTAATAATTGTTTATATAAGTTGTTTTCGATTTTTAATGCTTCCATTTCACTGTAGTCTTCGTATATAGTTGTTTCATGTTGATTTTGAGTATTTTTCTCATGTAATATTTCACTGATGATTTCTTGCTTTATTTGTTCACGATCGATGAGTTTTAGTTGCGCTATAAATTCTCCAGCTGTTTCATTTAACGATCCATATGGCAAATTAGAGGTTATAGCAAAGTTCGGATGTTCTTGGCACATTATAAAAGAATTGTTGATAAATTGGACTGGTACTCCAGCATTGTACTTGGTTACTATTTCATTAGTATGATAAAAATTCCCACACACTATGCATACAACTGCACCAACTTTCATTGATTTGTGACACTTGTAAGTTTTATTCAGAGAGACGTCAGGCGGTTCC
This sequence comes from Torymus aiolomorphi, assembly GCA_036365515.1. Taxonomy (NCBI): domain Eukaryota; kingdom Metazoa; phylum Arthropoda; class Insecta; order Hymenoptera; family Torymidae; genus Torymus; species Torymus aiolomorphi. The sequence continues at coordinate 89,095,978 of CM070876.1, forward strand.
TTCCCTCCCGACGCCATGATGGCAATGATCAAAAATATATTGCTGTTGTTATAAACAATCTTTTCTTTTTTATTTTTATTGTATTTATATTAATGTAACTTACCATTTATTGATAAATTTACTTAATTTTATTAATTTTTTTACCAATTCATTTGAATTAGTATATAATTTGTTGTATATGAGAATAAGATATTGATTACGCTGAGTTTGATTGAATTAAAGCTTTTTTATTTAAAACAATTATTGCAAAATTACTTTTTTGTAATGATGGAAATACATTAAAAAGAATAACGTTGTGTAACATTAAATATGATTTTTAAGTACTAGTAGATTTCATAAAATATTATAAATAGTAATCATTTTTAACGTACGGATTATTTTCATCAATTTAATATATGAAATGTGATTCATAGATATAATACATTTTGCAGAAATGAAAAATTAAATAATTAAATAATAATAATTTGACATTATGAAATTCGGCACTACTACCGGTGTCAGTACGCATGCAGGGGGTCCACCACATGATAATAACAGACCGTATAATGCGACGTTGCCAAACTTTTTCTTCTACGCGGACGCCGTATATCCCTCTCTCTATTACGGAGCTAGCTGTCTCTCTCTAAGAGCGAACATCCTTAACAAGGATTCCTTGCTACCGTGGTATCATACTGGCAGGGCACCCTGTTTAAAAAAAAAAAACTTCTGGTAATATTTGAACTTCAGGGAATAATTGCGGATAATCAGCGGCAAATTTTCCACTATAGAGCTTTCTCTTATTTATTTATTTAACAAGGGTGCCCTGCTTTTTTTTTATGGTGGTAAAAGAGGGAAAAATCGCGACCGTAGGCGAGGTCTTGGCACCTGTTCCCGAGGTCAAGGACTTCGAGCGCAGGGGCCATGCCTCACCCGTGTGCCACCCAGTACTTCGCCTTCAGCCAGGGCCGACTGAGGCACTCTTCGACGGGAGCCCATTGCGGCCGTGGCATCTGACGACGGCCAGGCAGCTAAAACCCCAACCCCTTGATCAGGTATATATAGAGAACCATCAGCCACTGAGCAGAAGACTGTAACATCCACCTGTTCACCGGGGCCGGTTCGGAACTGTTGTGCACATTACTTCGGGCCGGCCGGCGTGTTTAGGCACCGCGGCAGTCACGTCTTACCTAGTTCGTCGTTCCGTTTCTTCGTATAGTGTCCCTCTTTCGTGTCAGTTCTCAAGGCACCCGTCCATCCGTTTGCCCTGAAGAACTGTAGTGACGTAACGTGCTACGTTGTCCCATCTTTGTCTGTCGGAGAGCATCAGGGTCACTACGTTGTCCGGTGTGATCTCTCCCGTCCTTGTCTGTAACCTCTGTCTCTCGATTGCCCATCGGGGGCACACGAAGAACGTGTAGTCCACGTCGTCTCTGTCTTATCCGCAGTACCTACAAGACGGGGTCGTTACCTTCTCCATCCGGTACAGACACTAGCGGAAGTATCCGTCCGGAGAAGATCTGGGTCAAGTAAGAATTCACCTCCCAAGACCTCCTCTCCTTCCAAGTCCGTACGTCCTTTATCAGGCGTCTCGTCCACTTTCCTCTGTCACTGTCCGTCCAGCGAGCTTGCCAGCTTTCCAGTGTCTCTGTCCGTGACGGCTCTCGTCTTCCCTTTTTCTTCGTTGGTCTCGTGGATCCTCTTCCGCTCTAGAGCTAAAAGGTCCACAGGAACAACACCAGCTATCACCAGCACCGCCGCGTCCGAAACAGTGCGGTACGTGGACGCGATGCGCAGCGCCCCTCTTCTTTGTATCACCCTAGTGGCTTTCCGGTACTTTCTTACCCGCATCGCGCTACCCCATATCTCGGCGCCGTAAAGGAGCATCGAGTGGCTAACTGCCATTAACTGACCGTACGCTTGGTCTCGGTCCTCCCGTATTCGTGATGAAGCTGGCGAGGGCAGCCGTCTTTTCAGCCGCCCTCTTAGCTATACCCGCGATATGCGGCTAGAAGGTCATCCTCGTGTCCAGGGTTATCCTCAGGTACTTGGCGGCCTCCCCGGGCTGCACACGAGCCGCTCCCACCATCATGGGGATCGTCGTGTCTATTCGTCTTCACGTCAGGTACCGCAGTTCCGTTTTTTGCATCGCTAGCTGTCGTCCCCGCCCCTGCATCTATTCGTGTACCCGGGCCATCGCCCGGCTCAGTCTCATCTGAGCCAATCGTGCGTTCTTGGTCACGATGACGATGACCAGGTTGTCCGCATATGCGACAAGGTAAACTCCCGGTGGCATCGGAAGGCCCAACACCTCATCGTATAGCGCATCTCAAATATCAGGGTCCAGGATCGAATCCTGTTTTGGCCCCGCTCTCCGTCACATACGTAATGTTTCGGTCCCGTAGGTAGTCCTTCAGAACTCGGAGAAGGTAGGGCGGCGGCGAGAAGGCTTCGGCAAATACCCGCACGATGTCCACCCACCTCGCCGAGTTGAAGGCGTTGCGTACGTCCAGTGTTGTTAAAAGCACTGTTGGCCTGTCCTTGTGGGGTCTCATCTGCGCTCTGTCGAAGGAGTCGACCATTTTTTGGATCGCTGCTATCGTCGACCGTCCTCGTCTGAAATCGTACTGTCTATCGTTTAGGCCCCCGGCATTCTGCAGAGCCAGCTGGATTCGGGCTCTGAGCAGCATTTCGAAGAGCTTGCCGAGTGTGTTCAGGAGGCAGAACGGTCTGTAGTTAGGATCCCCACTCTTTCCCTTATCGTTGAGGATCAGTCGCACCGTCTTTCAATCTTTACTGAACACCCCCTCCAACAAGCACGTGTTGTATAGATTCAGGAGGATCCCCGGGCGTCGTTTCGCAACTATCCCGAGAACCTCAGCTGGGATGCCGCACGGACCTGGTGCCTTCTCGCGAGCTGAGCAACAGCAGAACAGAGCTCATCCCGGGTGAACTCAAGCACCCTGTCGTCGCCGACCTCGTCCCCCCTTCACACTTGTTCAGGGTAAGTCAGGAAGAGTCCGTCGGCGATTCTGTCCATCGTCTCTTCGTCTCTGATGACTGGTGGCCCGTTCCGTCTCAGGTTGCGGGTAACTATCTTGTAATCCATTCCCCAAGGGTCTGACTCCACGTCGTCGATCAGTTTAGCCCAGCACTTCTTTTTGCTGTCGTTGATCGCGCGCCTCAGTCTTTGACGTGCAGCCCGGTATTTCTCATTCTGGACTCTCGCGTCCGTTCTATTGCGCCAGAGGCGCGCGATGTCTTCCGTCCACCAGTGCATCGGTTCCTTGTCACGTCTCGTCTGTTTCCTTGGCATGGAGGTGTCACAGAGCCATCTCAAGAGTCCCACCGTCTCCTGCGCTAACCTCTCGGCCCTTTCTTCGCCCGCCATACCACCGGGGGTTGTCGGATCCGGTTCTGAGTCCAGCTGTGCCGTCAGTCTGTCCATGTCTAGTTTTTTGAGGTTCTATCCCACGGGGAGTGGGATCTTCCTCCTCTGTCTTGTCTGCGTTTTATCCCTCACGCCAAAGACGATGTATTGGTGATTGCTGGCCGTGTAGTTCTCGATCACCCGCCACCGCTCGACCCTTCGGAGCAGTCCATCCGTCGCGAACTTCACATCAAGAACGGATGCTCCGTAGCCAGGTCTCTTGTACGTCGTCACCTGTCCCTCGTTTGCCACCCCTAGATCGAGTCTCACGGCTATCTCCAGCAGCAGCCGTCCGCGTTTGTTCGTCGTGGTCATGCTCCACTCGGTGGCCCTGGCATTGACATCCCCCCGAGGATCACATCGCCGGTGATGTCCCTCAACGCGGCCTCGAGAACTGCCACTTTCCGTTCGAACTCCGCAGCACTACATTTTGAGGTGAGGTACAGACTGACGTACGTCACGTCAGCCACCCTCATCTAGACGTAATCTTTGCCCCTCCCACGACCCGTAAATCGCGATGCGGCACATACCTCCCCCCGGATCCATAGTGCCGCGGAGCGTGAGGTATTAACGAACCAGGTCAGGGTTTCTCGTTCTCTGTACGGTTCACTAATCATTAGGACGTCGGCGTCCATCTCTTCGGCGAGTTGGGACAGTCGGGCGTGAGTCAAACTACTGCCGTTCAGGTTGCCTTGGAGCACTATTGTGATGTTTTCACGTGCGTGCTGTCCTCTGTCTTGTCCTTACCTCCGTTAAAGCTGCTTTGAAAACGGCGCAGATAGCCGTGCCCGGGACGTGCCCCCCCCCCCCTCCCGGCCTTCTGTGAAGAACACAGGTAGCAGGACGGAGTGTTAGCGCAGGTCCCTGCCTTGTGTCCAACCTCGCCACATTTTCAACAGCAGTCACGTCTGTCCGGTCTAGCACAGTCTATCCGGTAGTGACCGTACCCGAGACACTTGTAGCATCTCGGCACCATCAAGCGGGCCCTCACCTGGCAGCTGACAAACCCTATCTTTATGCGTTCAGTCTTGAGCAGTCGAGTTGCGTCTTGGTCGCCGAGGTCTCAGATAGCCATCTTCTGTCCTCGCCTGTTTGGGCCATGGACCGAGACCTTTCTATCCGCACTCAGCCCCAGTATCCTGTCCAAGGCGTCTCGCACTTCGCTCGTCTCCGTCAGGCAGTCTAAGTCCAAGATTTCCAGGGTAAACTTTGGAGTCATGTCTCTGATAACCCCCTGGTCCCCCAGAGCCTCACTAAGACGTCCACTCAAGTGCTGTTGTGTACGTCCATCTCCTTTGATACATATAAGTACAGCGCCGTCCGTGGTCTTTGTAACTCCTCTGATATCAAGATTATTGTCAGAGATGTCGACCATCCGTAGCGACCGTACAACGGCCGCGAAGATCTTGTCATATTTAGGCACGATCAGAATCGCTCCGCCCCGGCGTTTTGGGACCCTGCTGTCTGAGCGCCCCTGTCACTTCATCGGTTGGGTCTCTTGTCTCGCGCCCATTAACGTAGCCTGTCCGTCGCGTTTCTTTTTCTTCTTCTTTTTCTTGGTTTTGCCCACCACTATAGTCCAGTTTCCTTGGGACTGGCCTTTGTTTGTGTTGGGCTGGGGCTCGTAAATGGGCTCATTAACGGGATGTGAAACCCTCCCATAGGCATCTGTATTACCGGCATAAATATTTTATTTATTATTTAGAAATCAAAACCATTTTTAGAGATTCCGCCAACGTACTGCCCTCCGTAATTGTACAAACTGTAAATAAAATTACAGCCAATTGTCTTCACAAATGGTTTCAGGATATTGTTTGAAAATTTTCAAACAATTTCCTGAAGCCATTTGTAAATGTAATTGGCTGTAATTTTATTTACAGCTTCCTTGCACAATTATGAAGGGCAGTACGTTGGCCGAATTTCGAAAAATGGTTTTAATTTTTAAATAATAAATAAAATGTTTATGCCGGTAATACATATCTCTAAGATAGGTTTCACGTCCCCTTAATGAATTCCCAGTTACCAGCTACTTGGATCGTCGGGTCCGTTGCCGCTACTGGCAGCCTTCTTCTTCTTAGGCTGCCCTTGCACTCCAGCCGATGTTCCTGAGCTCCCTCCCGGGCTCCTCAATCTCTTCGTGGTCCTCGCTGAGAGGGTCGTTCGTTTGGTCTCTTCTCGAGCGCTTTGAAGATCGACGATGAGGGTCCTGAGGGTTTTGACACCCTCCTTGGCGTCTCTGGAGATGTTCTTTTATTTCTCCGTCGCCTTCTCCATCTTGCCGATTTCTGCAGTCATACTTTCCAGGGTTTGGTCCACCTTGTTGCTCGGGGTGGAGGGCCCTGGCGACACGTCGAGGCTACTAGCGTCGCTGTACACGATAAAGAAGCTCGACGTGCTTCCTCTTCTGCTCCGACTCTCCTCGATGATGCCTGGCGGACTCCCGGAGATTCCCATCCCCCGGTGGGCCGCAGTAGCCTCGACAGAGTCCCCTGCACCCCGCAGCAGGGTCCTATCCGAGCACCATCTGGCACTGATACGCGAGCGGGATTATACACCATTATGCAGGGCAGCCTCCCAGCTGGTTAATGCAGGGTTCGGGACCCTCACTAGCGGCGGCCTAGGAGCGCTCCGACCGTTCCAAATGCGGCCGGACTCATTTTTCCGCTGTACCCTCTACGGGTCGGCGGATGGGGTAGAGAGCCAATCCAGCGGGGCCCGTGGACCATCACATGGAGACTCTGCTGTGTTTGTGTAGTACGTGTTCGTGTGTCGGTATGCTGCGTGTTTTGAGTGTTGTGTGTATATATTTATGATGAATGGTTATAGCAGTCACTTACCACCATATATGACTCTCTTTCCCCCCTTTGCTTCTGCAGCTCGGATGTTCCCTTTTTGGGCACCGCGCCCGCACGGGATGGGCTTAACTCGTGACCCAGAGCCTCTGTTAGCCGCCTCTATTATAGCGTTGCCGTTAAAGGCATTGACGCGGCAGAGGGCTTTACCACTTGCCACGAAAGAGGACGTGGGGGTTGGAGATTTTTCTGTATCGGGTGATCACCCTTACAGACTATGGCAGCTAAGGGTGCCCTGCTACCGTTGTATCAAGCTGGCAGTATACTCTGTGTTTTTTAAAAACAAAAAATTTCTGGGTATACCTGAACTTCGGGGAATAACTGCGGATAATTAGCTGTAAATTCTCCACTATAGCGCTTTTTCCCATTTATTTATTTAACAAAAATTCCCTGCTACGGTGGTATCATGCTGGCAGAGCAACCTGTCTTTAAAAAAAAAAAAAAATTCTAGGAATATTTGAAGTTCGGGGAATAGTTGCGAATAATTAACGGCAAATTCTCCACTATAGCGCTTTTTTCTATTTGTTTATTTAACAAGGGTGCTTCGCTACCGTAGCATCATGCTGGTAGGGCACCCTGTGATTTTTTTTTATATTTGGGAATATTTGAACCTCAGGGAATAATTGCGGATAATTAACCGCGAATTCTCCACTACAGCGCTTTTTCCTATTTATTTATTTATTTAACAAGGGTGCCCTGCTACCGTAGCATCAATCTGATAGGGCACCCAGTGTTTGAAAAAAAAAAAAAAAATGGGAATATTTGAAGTTCAGAGAATAATCGCGGATAATTAGCGGCGGATTCTCTACTATAGTGCTTTTTCTTATTTATTTCTTAACAAGGGTGCTACTGTTGTACCAAGCTGGCAGGGTACTCCGTGTTTTTAAAAAGAAAAAATTTCTGGGTATATCTGAACTTCGGGGAATAATTGCGGATAATTAGCGGCAAATTCTCCACTGCAGTGCTTTTTCCTATTTATTTATTTACTTATTTATTTAACAAGGGTGCCCTGCTACCGTTGTATCAAGCTGGCAGGGCACCTTGTCTTTTTTAAAAACAAAAAATTTCTGGGTATATTTGTACTTCGGGGAATAATTGCGGATAACTAGCGGCAAATTCTCCACTATAGTGCTTTTCCTATTTATCTATTTAGCAAGGGTGCCCTGCTACCGTGGCACCATGCTGGCAGGGCACCTTGTGTTTAAGAAAAGAAAAAATTCTTGGAATATTTGAACTTCGGAGAATAATTGCGGATAATTAGCGGCAACTTCTTCGCTATAACGCTTTTTTTCTATTTATTTATTTAACAAGGGTGCCCTATTACCGTTGTATCAAGCTGGCAGGGCACCTTGTGTTTAAAAAAAGAAAAAATTCTTGGAATATTTGAACTTCGGGGAATAATTGCGGTAATTAGCGGCAAATTCTCCACTATAGCGATCTTTCTTACTTATATATACATAACAAGGGTGCCCTGCTGCCGTGGAATCATGCTAGCAGGCATCTTGTTTAAAAAAAAAAAAAAAAAAAATTCTAGGAATGTTTGAAGATCGGGGAATAATTGCAGATAATTAGCAGTAAATTCTCCACTATAACGATTTTTCTTATTTATATATATAACAAGGGTGCCCTGCTGCCGTGGAATCATGCTGGCAGGGCACCCTGTGTTTTTTTTCTAAATTTGGGAATATTTGAACTTAGGGGAATAGTTGCAGATAATTAGCCGCAAATTCTCCACTACAGTGCTTTTTCCTATTTAGTTATTTAACAAGGGTGCCCTGTGTTGCATCAAGCTGGCTGAGCACCCTGTTTTTATAAAAAAAGAAAATTCTGAGAATATTTGAAGTTCAGAGAAAAATTGCGGATAATGAGTAGCAAATTCTCCACTATAACGTTGTTTTTTAATTATTTATTTAACAAGGGTGCCCTGCTATCGTGATATCATGTTGTCAGGGCACTCTGTTTTTTTTTTTAAATTCTGAGAATATTTGAAGTTCGGGGAATAATTACGGATAATTAGCAGCAAATTCTCTACTATAGCGCTTTTTTTTATTTATTTATTTAACGAAGGTGCCCTGATACTGTGGCATCATTCTGGTAGGGCATCCTGTGTTTTTTATTTCTTTCTTTTAAATTCTGGGAATATTTAAAGTTTGGAGAATAATTGCTGATAATTAGCGGCAAATTCTTCATTATAGCGCTTTTTCTTATTTATTTTTTTGACAAGGGTGCCATGCTACCGTTGTACCAAGCTGGCGGAGCATCCTGTGTTTAAAAAAAAAAAAATTCTAGGAATATTTGAACTTCGGAGAATAATTAGCGGCAAATTCTCCACTTCAGCGCTTTTTGCTATTTATTTATTTAACAGGGATGCCCTGCTATCGTGATATCATGCTAGCAGTGCACTCTGTATTTTTAAAAAGAAAAGCGCGCAAAATTAATTCTTTTACACATTTATTTAGAAAAATATTTGTTTAATCTACATAATTGGAATGTGATATAAAAAAAATATTTTATGAGAAGAAATAAATTGTGACGTTGTGTTTGCTTCCGTAGCGGAAAGCGTCCCCGTTGCTCCGTCGGCAAAGTACCTAATGACCTGATTACCAAAATCTAACTATTTCTTTTCGTCCTCCTTCTCGGCGCAATAGACTCTGCTGTTATCCACGCTCGCAATTGCAAACCAATGATGAAAATGCTTATCAGGCGCCAGGAAGCACCGCCAGGGTCGTTCCTCTCTTTCTCTGGCTATTATCGGAGAATATGAGATACGAGACTGCTGACCGACGGGGTTCGGCCATCCGAGGTAGACACAGCACACAAATAACATAAAATTACACACAAAATCTCACACAACTCGTAAATAAATGGATAGCAGGTTTGATAAAATGCTATTTAATCCCCTCTTCCTTGGCGCTTTTAAATACAAAAAAAACCGACAATGACTTAGCTCTACGCAGCATGCGGCGCGACCCTCGCAATAGCTATCACTCGGATTTCGGCGCAAAACGACAATGCTTGGCGCGGATGCGCTTGCGATTCGCGATTCTTCTGTCGCGGAGTATCTTAATAAACGTAAAATCTCAGACCGTCTCCAGACTGGATTCAGAAAACACCACAGTACTCAGACTGAGCTACTTAAACTTACCGACGATGTTCGCATGGCTATTGACAACAGAAAGGTGACGTAATCCCGGCGCACACGTTAGACGGAGTCTCGACGCGATGCCTTGGCGACACTTCCGCAGACACCTCACCTGTCGCCGGGTGATGGCGACGCTCGTCTCGTAGCTGCGACTGATCCACTCACCGGCTCCTAGGACTCGTCTTCTCTACACCTAGCAGTGTCTCTCTTTCCTATTCCACGTGCCTACTCTACCACACTCAACTTCCCTAGGCTTGGTGCAAGTCAGCGGGTTCAGAGTCGCGGGTGATGCAGCCAAGGGCGGTGCACATTTTAGCGATCCGGGCAACGAATAAGCGAGTGCGAGTGGCCTCTTCGACGCGGAGGTTGGCGTCTCTCCCGTTCTCACTCACTTCTTAACAGATCGTATACTCTATTTCGTTCATGATTTATTGCCGGTCAAAGGACGCGAGGTGTCGCGCCAAATCCTCCTTCCTCCTCATAACGATCGGCAGCGATCGCAAGCGGCGACTTCTGGATGCGACGCGAACGCCCTCGCAGAACAACGCGCGAGTTACGGGGACGTCAGCCGAAATGGTGGAGGCGCGAGGAATCATAGTAGCGGTGCGCAGAATTGCGGCGCGCCGTTTCAACTTCTCAAATTAAATGCATGGGCGGGAGGCGCGGGCTCTTTGCACGGCCCTGGCTTGCCGTCGCGTTGCTTGTGCGCGAGCTTTACTCCGCACGAAACCGAGTAGCGTGCCGCTTGTCGTGGCTCTTGCGTGGGCACGTCTCTTAGCCGCTCTGCAGGTATCGTGCTGCTTCCCCGTCATCGCTGAGTGTGTGGTGATGTGGTGTTATCTAGGTGCGCGTTCGAGTGGCATCGGCGCTTTCGGCATCATCATCACCGAGAAAGCCGGCTCCGGAACCATCATGGCGGTCGTCCGCCCGGCTCTGCATTTCAGCAGCTGGTGCGCTGCGTCTGGACGTCTCCTCGACGCGGACCGACTCTCCGCGCCCCTCGGCATTGTGAGCGAAGTCGCTGGCGCTGCCTCGGCATGCTGACAACTCTCCAGGCTCAGGATTGACCGGACCAGAGCGACCAGCTGGTCGTCGTCGTCCGCCCTTGCTCCTAGCTGGCTAGCGCGGAGTGCTCGCGAGACAGCTGGCATGTGTGTGCGCGCGGAACCTCGGGAAAACGTCGCGAATTAGTTAATCGACAATTAAACAAATCTCTGGCGCGATTGCGTGGCATCAGTCGGCGTAGTCTCGTTGTCGGGGTGTCGTGGGCGTGTAATCCCCTTGTGCCGCAGGTACACGTCACAAAATATATACTTATTGTGAAATAATTTCGACAAATGATTTGAATTTTAATAAATACTAGCAAAAAGTATTCGCTCGCAAACGCTCCCTCGTAAGTTAATACGGGTATGACAAAATTTTCATCTTAAATTTAATTGTTGTTAAATCCTTTTTAAATATCTTTTATTTCATATGACATTTTTGATCTTGATTTAATTATTTAAAATAATTAATAATTATTTAATTGTAAGATTCGTAAATATTAGCCAAATAAAAAAATCCAATTGAAAAATTTAAGTAGATAAAAAATCCAGCTAGGAAAAGATTAATTCCAACACAATTTGAATGAATTTCTTACTCCAATTCTCATTTTTCTTTTTAACAATATTTCCAGCTATTATTAGTTAAAAATCCATTTAAATCAAGCTAGAATCCACTCTTTTCCAACTGGATCGTTGGTTTTCTAGCTAAATTTGTTAAATTTTTCAGCTAGCTATTCCAGCTAGATTATTTTGTTAAGGTAAATATACAGTATAATGTTTAATATTAAAACACCTACTTCTCGATCTCTACGAGCCATTGTCTCTCTATTTAAGAAGAGAAACCTCTGTATGATGTAGTTTTCTGTTTCTACATCATACATAGGTTTTTCTTCTTAAATAGAGTGTTACGTCCCGGCCGGTGGACGCAATTTTCATGTTGATCGTCTAGATGGTCATATTGAATTTAGCGGAGTTAAGAGTAATAATTTGGTAGAAGCAGCTTAGACCCTCGTTGCGAGTTAATGCGATAACTCGTCCGGCTGTGGCGTGGTCACTAACCTTGGGGCGAAGTCCCCCCGATGCGACAGAGATGTCTGCCGGGGCTGGATGGCTGCGCGACTGGCTATCGGCATCAGGATCGGCAGCGGGGATGCGCGGTTGAAGTTCGGCGACTGCTGGCCGGTTAGCTGCGCATCCGCGTTTCCGCTTTTCCTCCTGCTAGCTTAAGCGAATGACAAGGGGGGGGGGGGCGAACGCAAAGAAACGAACACCAAAGTTTCTTTATCGAACAAGGTGTTTTATTTACCGAACACAATCACTTTTACAGAGCGGCGTGGCGAACCGAGCCAAGAAAACAAGAAAATTATAACACGATTCCACAAGAGTGCGGACGGAACGGCTACGCAGCCGTTAGCGTACGATGACCGGCACGCGATGCCTCGAGTCACCGTATATGTGGTTTTCTTCTAAGTCGTACGGGTTTAGAAATGTACCGTGCTCATGCGGCTACACGGAGCGGAGGGCCGACCAGAACTAACTGCCGCGCGGGTCCAGGGTTGCCAGATGGCGATCTTTTTTCTTTTTCGCTCTCATTGAATGTGACATCATTTGCTTGAGAACAAAAAAGAAAAAAGATCGCCATCTGGCAACCCTGCGCGGGTCCCGCGATGGCGTCGGGGGCTGCTGCGTCCGTTGATGACGGCGGGGAGAGTTTTATGATTGGCCGGACATCAGATCCTTGGCCAATCATAAATCTCTTTACATCCGGCCCGAGGTGCGAGCGCTACGCTGATCTCAGCGTCTGAGCTTGCACCGGAGACTCTGTTATCGCTCCTCCATTCAGAGAATCGAGGCGCGAAAACAGTCTTCGGTTTTCTTAAACTTCGCGACAAAGTCGGCTTCGAAATGCGTTCCCCGCGTCTCGGTGGAATTCGAGGCCATACCGCATCAAGTCACCGCTGGGAACGTTTTGATGTTTGAATTTAGCGGTGCGAACTGACTCGCACCGGATGCGAGTCAGCACGTTGGGCCGAATACCCACCGGTCGGTTGTCGTTTCTCGCGCAAAGGAAACAAGAGAGCCCGGAAAAGCCGAAAGGCAGAAGTGAGAAGAGTAAAAATGGGCAAACAGCGGCACATTGGTCGCGCAACGTACCGCAGGGTATATTTTTGTGCCCGCATACGCAGCAGGCATCAGCAGCGATACGGGCGAGCGCGCCTGGTTATCGCACACGATCGGGTGTCGCTCCGCGCTCGCGTTATCGCTCTCGCCGCGGCGGAGCCGGGCTTGATCGGCTCGTCACCGACTCGGCCGAGAGTGCGCGTGTACTGTCGAAAAATTTTCGGAGAAGTTTCCGAGGCTGGCCGGGACATAACACAGAGAGACAATGGCTCGTAGAGATCGAGAAGTAGGTGTTTTAATATTAAACAACTTATTAGGAGCGATAAATTCATCTCCATCATACATTAAAATGATAAATAAAAATCATAAAATACTGACATTAATTATTATTAATTTTAAATATTTCAAAAAAGTTATTTTAAAATGAAAATAGTAATGTAGTTGATATGAGCTGTTATAGTTAATAGATGCGGGGAGGCTCTGGAACATGGGTTATACCCTTCCCGTGCGGGGCACGGTGCCTAGAAAGGAAACCTCCTAGCTGCATAAGCAACTAGGCAAAGAGTCAAGTATGGTGGTATCTGACTCTGCTTCAGCCACTCATCATAAATAAACAAATGCACAACAATTAGAACATGCAGCACACTGACATATAAACAAGTACGATCCAAACATAGTAGAGCCTTCATGCGACGGACCACGGGCTCCATTAGATTGGCTGTTGACCCGAAAAACCAGTCCGGCCGCATTCGGAATGGTCGGAGCGCTCCTGGGCCACCGGTAGTGAGGAGCCCGAACCCTGCATTAACCAGCAGGGAGGCTATCCTGCATAACGGTGTATAATTCCACTCTCGTATTAGTGCCGGATGGTGCCCGGATGGGATCACTGGGCGGCAAGAACCTCAGGCAGTCCGCCGGCTGATCGACGCTTCCTACGAAGAAAATCTTTTTGCGTCGAAGAGAATCTCCTTTAACGCTTTTGCGACAAAGACTATCCTTTGTAGTACTTTTGTGCCGAAAAAAATCTCCTTGGACGATTTTGCGGCGAAAAGTATCCTTTCTAGCATTTTTGCGACGAAGGAAATCTCCTTAAACGCTTTTGCGTCGAAGACTATCCTTTGTAGTGTTTTTGCAACGAAGAAAATCTCCGTGGACGATTTTGCGGCGAAAAGTATCCTTTCTATTATTCTTGTACGAAAAAAATCTTGACTGATTTTGTGGCGAAAACTATCCTTTTTCTAGCATTTTGGTGGCGAAAAAATGTTGCAGGTTTTAGCAGTGAAAACCATCCTTATTATTATGATGGGTCTAACTTCGCGTTCCGCCCCTGATACTTTTGCAACTGTACCGTGGAATAGCAGCTCGTTTCGGTTTTGTAAAGAAAACATGGATTTTTATTAAACGGCAAAGATAAGTTCGATAATTTCCATAAGGGCCTATGTTAAATATTCAATATTTCAATGCGTATTTTCTCTGAAATGAATTCGTTAACCTTACCAGATTCAAATTGCAATAAAAAGCTTGTAATTCATAGCTTTCATTAGCTTTTATTAGCATTTTTTATAAAAATTTATTTTTATTATGAATTTTGAAACACTGCCGAAGCCACATTAATGATAAGATCATTTTACAATTTTCGGTCGAATTGTAAGAACTTAAGCTTTAAATGTTTATTTTTTGAAAATGAAAGATACATGAAAACTTTTATAAACTTTTATAGATTATTTTTTTTTATTTAGAAATCATGATTTAAAAATTATGAATATTTATACAAATTTTATTGAATAATTGTTAATATCAGATCTCTTAAATGCTCAATTTTATAGTCCTTTAACTGTACAGTTACTAAAAAAAATTTTTCATTGAAATCAACTTTTTTTCTTTATTACCAAATAATGGTTGAAAAAATCGTTCTTTTCTATGCGAACATTTTTTTGCAGCTTTATTTTCTAATGTATTGGCGTCGTTTTTAATTTTTTAAAAATCACACGTCATTTTCTAATTTAGTTCATTTATCTATTTATTTATTTTTTTAAATAATTTAAATAAAAATACTTGTTATCAATTAAAAGAAGAATAAAATTCAGTTTGAGGAAGCCAACTGTTAATTTATTAAAGTAGCATCTTATACAAATGTTTGTGATTATTATTAATAATTGTCAACCTCATTATTCTCCGAAGTGGTACTTTATTGTTAAGAAAATAATAAATTTAAATTATAAAAATTCATTATCTTTGTTTTTAGTTAACACATTGTACGTAAAAATACAATAATATTTTTAAAACAGTTTATCTGCTTTTTCATCTCAACTTTAATAAGCCAAACAGGTAAAACAAATAAATTAATTTCTTATCAGTGCTATAATAGTATATTTGGACACTAGTGCGATAGAAGAGATTTTCGGCTCGTATGAGCCTGGCTTCGCTCGGGCGATAACTCATACGAGTCGAAAATTACTTTTATCACACTGTGTCGAACGATATTTTATAGTACAACGTGCGAAAACGCCGATTTATCGCTCGCAAGTTTACGCTTGCGTGCGATAAAGTGGCGTTTTACGCACGAAGTACTATAAAATATTTGATAGTCTCGGTCCTTGGCCCAAACAGCCGGGGGTAGAAGATAGCTATGTGCGACCTCAACGACCAGGATGCGGCGCGACTGCTTGAGAACGGACGAATTAAAATAGGGTTTGCCAGCTGCCGCGTTGGGGCCCGACTGATGGTGCCGAGGTGCTACAGGTGTTTCGAATATGGGCACTATCATACAGACTGCACGGGACCAGACAGACAAAACTGCTGCTGGAAGTGTGGCGGGAATGGACACAGGGCCAGGGACTGTGTCGCAGGTGTCTCTTGCTTTCTCTGCGCGTCGAGGGGGCGCACAGTGGGCTGAAATGACACCCTGTGGTCAAAATAAAATATCTCCTCTTGGAATTAACCGATTTGAGTAAATTTTTTTTTAAATTAAAGGTAAATTTAAATACTTTAAGGAAAAACTATTAGAAAAAAGCAAAACCAAATATTTGAGGTCACTTGTAGGTCAAAAAGTTACATTTCATTTTTCAAACAAGATTAAGTAAAATTCTTGAAACAAAATGGCTAAATATTAATTTTTAAGCAAACTGCTAAACCAATTATTATGAAATTTTTTCTGTATAATTATAATTCAATTGAATGATAAATGAGTATAATGAAAAATCCTTTATTAATCTTATTTCATGAATTTTACTTAACCTTGTTTAAAAAATTAAATGTAACTTTCTGACCTACAAGTGACATCAAATATTTGGTTTGGTTTTTTTTTAATAGTTTTCCCTTAAAGTATTTACATTTACCTTTAATTTAAAAAAAATTTACTTAAATCGTTTAATTCCAAGAGGAGATATTTTATTTTGACCACAGGGTGTTATTTCAGCCCACTGTGGGGCGGTACACATCCCGGGCTCGGCCCACTGCGTCGCATTTAAGACAGCTTTAACGTAGGCAAAGACTAGACGGAGGACAGGAGGCACGCGACAAAATGACAAAAGTTCTCCAAGGTAACTTGAACGGCAGTAGGTTGGCTCACGACCTGCTGTCCCAGCTAGCCGTGGAGATGGACGCTGACGTTGTTATGATTAGCAAAACATACAGAGACAGGGACCCCGACCTGGTTCGTGCAGAGATGCTACAGGTGTCTTGACTACGGGTGCTACCGGACGGACTGTAATGGACCGGACAGACATGGCTGCTGCTGGAAATGCAGCAAGAGCGGGCGGGGGTTTGCACTAGTGCCGACCCTTGTTTCCTGTGCCTTCCACAGGAGGCGGATAGGGCGGCGAACCTCCTAGACACTGCTACCTGTGCCGCATTCAAGGCAGCTTTGACGGAGGCAAAGACCAGATAGAGGACGGAACACACGTGACAATGTGACTGTGAACTTGAACGGCAGTAGGTTGGCTCACGATCTGCTGCCTCAGCTAGCCGTAGAGATGGACACTGACGTCGTTATGATTAGCGAACCATAAAGAGACAGACACTCCGACCTGGTTCGTTAATACCTCCCGCTCCGTGGCACTGAGGATTAGGGAGGTGTCGCGTCACGGATAACGAGCCATAGACAGGGTGACGATTACGTATAGGCAAGGGTGGCTGATGTGACGTACGTCAGCCAGTACCTCACCCCGAGCTGTAGCGCCGCGGAGTTCGAAGGGAAAGCGACTGCTCTCGAGGACACGTTAAGGGGCATCATCGGCGACATGATTCTTGCTGGGGACGTCAACGCCAGCGCCATCGAATGGGTCATGACAACGATGAACAAACGCGGGTAGCTGCTGCTGGAGACAGCTGCGAGACTAAATCTAGCGCTGGCAAACGTAGGACAGGTGACGATGTGCAGGAGACCTGGCTACGGCACATCCATTCCTGACGTGACCTTTACAATGGACAGACTGCTCCCAAGAGTCGAGCGATGGCGGGTGGTTGAGGACTACACGGCCTGAGATCACTAATACATCGTCTTCGGCGTGAGGCACAAAACACAGACAGGACAGAGGAGGACCATCCCACCTCCCGTCAGATGAAACCTTAAAAAAGTAGATATAGACAGACTGACAGCACAACTTGACCCAGAACCGGACTCGACGACGCGACGGTGCTCTCCAGTTGTATCGTGGGCAGGGAAAGGGCCGAGAAGTTGACAGAGAAAACGGCGCACAGTGGTCAGATATCACGAAAAAGTTATTAAGATTTAGCGTTAGTATTAAAGAATGAAAAATAAAAATTCAAAATATGGATTCTTGTAGCTAGATACATAAAAAATGAAAATTTAATTCCCGCAAAACCCTATCTCACTCCAAATTTTACAAAAAAATACAAAAATACTTCAAAAATAAAGATTTTTCGAATTTAAACTATTTGAATTCTATACATTGAATTTAAAGTTAATTTTAGATTACACAAAGGTTCGTGTGTGTGTGTGCGTGCGAGCGTGCGCGTGTACATGTGCGTGTGCGTGGGTGTGTGTGTGTGTGTCACGCACGCACACACACTCGCGCACGCACGAACGCACTCTAAAATTAACTTTAAATTCGATATACAGAAATTGAAATAGTTTAAATCCGAAAAATCTCTATTTTTGAGGTACTTTCGTATTTTTTTGTAAAATTTGGAGTGAGAATTTGGAGAGTGATCTCGCTCTCTTGAGCCGGCGCTCGCCGAAAAGCATCTTCTCATCGCTCGCTCCTGATTTTCACCTTCACTGCATCGCTTGCTCACCTCGAGACCAGCTCATCACCACCGCAGCTCAGCGTCATCGTCGCCTCACCTGCAGCCGCTCATCCGAATCGCCAGCTCAGCGCAGCGCACTTCGTCTCAAGTGCCGCGAGTGCCACGTAGTAATCGTAAGGTTACCGGCGCAACAGGTATTTGCCTCTGCACGGAGTTCCGGCTCATTTGTTTTCAATGTTTAATAAAGCGCTCAAAATTACATTCCCCACCCAGTGTAATTGTTCAAACCACTCCACTCACGTTTTCCCGATTTTTCTCAAACATTGGACCTTCGAGCCGGATGAATAATCTACACTGAGTGCGTCAACAGACATCTCATTGTCGCGGTGTACGCAACACATCAAGCGAGTGCTCGCCTCGAACAACACGTGCTTTGCAGGCCGCCGCGTTTCGCACAGCTCACTGCTCATCTCTCACTCTCACGCCTACTGTCGGCTAAACGCTCTGCTCATCCAACATGGTTTCCAACGGTGACGACACTCAAGCTCCGTCGAAAAAGGAGGAGGGCGGCTCGGCGAGTCGCACACCTGCGCTCGCGCTCACCGGTGCAGCGTCCGATGCGTGGCAGGACCTGCTCACCACCGACCCGCCGCCTCAAGATAGCTCAGCAAGCGCCAAGAAGGCGTCCTTGCGCTCGTCGTCTCGATCGACGTTGCCTCAGCTCCACTCACAGGGACTACTCCGCGCGCTCACCAGTCCCGAGATCGCGCTCAAGTGCGAGGCGCAGGTCGCCCGCTTTAAGCTTCTCGAGGACATCAAGGAGCAACTCAGCTCAACCGAGGCTTGATCCCTCGAGCTCTTCAACGAGTTGAAGACTCAAGTCGAGAAGATTCTCAAGCCGCTCAACGTTGAGGGTTCAGCACTGTAGCTTCTTTGGTCATCTGAAGTTGCCAATCTCACATACTTCAAAGAGAAGATTAGCGCCAAGGCTCAACGCTTGACCTTTAGGATCAAGCGTGACATTGCGCAGCTCAAGGCCCAGCTCCCCCCAGCGCTCGCTCAAGCTCAAGGCAGCTCAGCCGATGCTCAAGAGTCGAAGTTGCCAGACATCAGGCTGTCGCACTTCGATGGTGCATACTCGAACTGGCCTTACTTCAAGGACATGTTCCAGAGCTTAATTTATTTATTTTTTTTTTATTGGAACGAAGTTCCTTATGCGGCTCGACGAGAGGGAACCACATAAATTTCGACAGCCAGAGCGGCTACACCCAAGGAATAACACCCAAGGCGCCGACAAATTTCGACACCCAGAGCGGCTACACCCAAGGAATAATACCCAAGGCGCCGACAGCAATAAAAATTCGATAGCCAAAACAACGTCCCAAAACACAGTCAACTTTAAAATTCGATACCCTAAGCGTTCGCGCAGTAAACGCGATAAGCTGCAGAGGCTTGACAATGCGTAAGAGTGACAGAGAAGAAAGATGCGGAGAACCGGCGCGCGCGAGGGAGAGAAAGAGAGAGAGAGAGATAGAGATTCAGTCACTTTAGAAAAATGAAAGTAACCATTGTACTTCAGGAATGTCAGTCTTTCTCTCTCTTACCAATTGGAGTTTACGTGAGTTCTCTCTCTCTCTCTCTCTCTCTCTCTCCATCTCTCTCTTACGCATATGCTCTACGTGAGTTCTCTCTCTCTCTCTCTCTATCTATCTCTCTCTTACACATAGGTTTAGGCTTCTCCGTCGCCTTGAACCGGCGCATGCTGCCTAATCCCCTTATTTACGAGATACATAATACAAGTCAAAATAAGCTAAAGCTGAACGAATAAGTTTTTAATATTTATGAAAAGTTACTAAAAATTAAGCAAATCAAATTTGCAATGATAAATTAAGAAAAACAAAATTTGAATGATAAAAATCGGTCAATTACGTACATGTGCACAATTATTAAGGAGCAAATGTAACACGCACTTATACACACTTGTAGTTCACCGATTTTTACCGTTTAAATTTTGTTTTCATTAATATTTAAGTGAAAATGAGATACAACGTTGCTAGAACATATATTTTTTAATAATACAAATTTTTAAAATGTTACTAAATTGCCTATCTCATTCTCTTCACCCTCGTGGAGCTGGCTAGTCCCTTTTTTATGAGGGTCAAATTTCAGGTCAAAATAAGCTGTGAACAACAAAGTTATTCATATTTAAGAATTGTTACTAACAAATGTTTAAAAATCATATTTTTATTGAAAAGGAAAGAAAATCAAAATTTGAATGGTCAAAATCGGCCGATTACATGTATGTACACAAATATTAAGCAAGTATATATAGTAATACATACTTGCAGTTGACAGAATTTTATCGTTAAAATTTTGTTTCTATTAATTTTCAAGTAAAATAATGCAAACAATATTTAAATGCATATTTTATTTGCATAACATTTATTATTTAATTAGTAAATAATAAATAAGTAAATCACAAGTATGCTTAAGTTGTGCAAAAAAACATCACTAAAGAAACAATTTTTCAGTTTAGCAAAAGTAATCGCTGTCATTCAGACATTTACTTTCTCTTTAATTACCTCTCGGGCCCTTGTATTCTTCATTATTGAAACCTTTCCTCAAATAATTTATTATATTAATATTTTCATGATTGAGAGAGAGAGAGAGAGAGAGAGAGAGAGAGAGAGAGAGAGAGAGAGAGAGAGAGAGAGAGAGAGAGAGAGAGAGAGAGAGAGCGATTTAACTTGAGAGAGGGGGAAATCAAGTTATCACTTCTGCCGGGCGTCCCGAGACGCACACATTTTTTTTCAAATACTGGACTTTACTTATAAATTTCTGAAAGTATTTGTACATCTAATGTTTATTTCAATAATTATGAAGCCTCATTAAAGTATAATTAAGCTGCTTTGAGCTTGATACGTTGTACTTATAAATTTCCGAAAGTATTACTTAATAATTATTGCACATTTTACATTACATAAAAGTAATCCAGCAGAGGAAGTAAGATCCTGTGCGCTGGTCTGGCTCTATATAATACTAAAAAGGTAGATAGAAAGAAACTTGAAACTACGAAAGAAGAAAAGGAAGAAGAATAGAAAGAAGAAAAGAAAGAGAAAGACATGCAACTTACTCTTTCCTGTACTTGTATCGTAGTAACAGTGTTACTAGGTCAAATCAGGAAATTATAGGTTGCATGTTATATTTCGTTTTAAATTAACTTATTTATCCATCTTCTATCTCCAGTGTCTAACTAGCATTGATCTTGCGGTGGTGTACATCTCTGTTGATGTGTTTCTGCTTCTTCTAAAGATTTCTTTTTCAATGTTATTTAGCCTTGCTGGACATGTTAGTCCAACTGCACATGTAGTTCGATAATGTGGGAACATCTTTCTATGCTGCAGTGCAGTATCACATTTGCAAGTTGATGTAAATACGATGTCATCAAGAACTATCAGATCATTGTGTTTAGGTTGTCGTTCCAAAGGGGACATTGAGTTGGTAAAAATTTGTGTCCCTCTTGTTCCTCTATTGAAATATAGTAGAGCTTTATTGTTTCTCAAATAGTTGATGTCACCATAAGACATACGATAGCAATTGTTCACAACATTCGGCTTTCTTGGTGGGTTCATTACTTCTCTTGCTATGGTCAATATGCAAAAAAACCGATTCAATTGGTTGTTTTACAAGTTTTTCTCCTATATTCTGTGCTCTGACAAAATGAATATGAATGATACCAACTAATTTGGGATTATTACAAAATACACCGTTTATGTTAGTTATTTGTTGATCTGTTTCGTATATACATGTGTCATTGTTTATTTTGTTATTCTGCATTTCCGTGGTGAATATCATATTGGCAAGACTAATGATTTTGTTGATATCTGAAGAAAGGGTAAGTATCTTGTTCCAGTCATAGTTAGATAGTCGGCAATGGGATCGGTTATAATGCAGTTGACATTTGCCATGTGCACATATATAAGTTCTTATGCCTAGTAATGATTTATCAGCTAATACATTGTTCTCATGGACTTCTAATGTAGAACAAGTATTTATGCTCATTTTGTTAGAGTTCAGTTGTGCCGAAAATGTGATAGAATTGAAAATCTGTTTGATATTTTTGCAATTAATTTTTATATATATGTTTAATCAGTTAGTAGTTTTCTTGTTCCTTGTGGTTTTGTCAGTGCTTGAGTATTGATCATGCAATTCCTTGTAATGATAAATAATGGCTTCATATGCGAAAGTTTGTTCAATGCTAAGCGGATATTTATGTTGTGTGAAATTATTTTTATTAATTATCTTTAGTAGTCTATTTTGTAATCCTTGTAAAAGTCTTGTCCTTCCTTTATATGCACCTCCCCAAGCAATGATGTCTTAGGAGATGATACTGTGGAAAAAATGTAATACAACATGTATAAAGTCTGTATTGGCATGATTTTAGCTAATTTGTAAAAAATAAAAATTAGATATTTGTTCTTGTTATATATATTAGTTGTATGTATATCCCATCTTATGTTGCTGTCGAAAACTACTCCAAGATATTTAGTGTGATCTACTCTTTGAATGTGTTTTCCTAGAATGTTGATGTTCATATTTTCTGGGATACGATTGACATAGTTACCAAATTCCATATAAACTATTTTGTTTGTGTTCAGTGATAGTTTGTTGAGAGCTAACCAAATTGCAATGATTTGAAGGAAGTTGTTCATTTTGATCTCTACTTCTTTCCAGTTTTTACCAATAACAATTATTGCAGTATCATCAGCATATGATAATATTGTCTCTTCTGGTAATTCAAATAGCATGTCGTTTATGTATACTATGAAGAATAATCGGCCAAGTATTGTACCTTGCGGAACTTCTGTGTTTACTGGTTTGAAATGGCTTGTTTTACCATTAACTTTAATTCTTTGTTTTCTATTGCTCAGATAATTTTTTATAAGATTATAAGCTTTTCCCCGAATACCATACTTATATAATTTATCAAGTAGTATCTGATGATCAACTGTATCAAATGCTTTTGCCAGATCTAGAAAGGCGATTGCTATTGGTTCACTTTTATCGAGTTTGTTATAAATTAAATTTGATATGTGGTTAAGTGCATCTTTTGTACTTAAGTTTTTCCTAAAACCAAATTGCCTTTTGGATAGTATATTATTTTTGTTAAAGAAATCAATTAATCTATTATGTATCAGTTTTTCGAGGATTTTTGTTAGGTTAGAGATTAAAGAGATCGGTCTATATCAGTTTTATTGAATGCAGCTAATGGTAGATTATATATAATTCGTCAATCTTGAAGCTAATGGCCAAATTTACTACCAGTATAGTGTTAATTATTTATTATAGGAAGTAGCAATAATAAAATAACACCATTATTTAGTTCTAAATACTAAACTAAATAATGTTGAACTAAATAATGGTGTTATTTTATTATTGCTACTTTCTATAATAAATAATTAACACTATACTGGTAGTAAATTTAGCCATTAGCTTCAAGATTGACGAGATCGGTCTATAATTATTCGGGAGATGTTTTTCTTTTGCCTTATGTATAGGTACAATTTCGGCAACTATTAAGGCATCAGGCCATGTTTCTTTGTCAGTATACGAGTTGAAAATGTGAGTTAATGGGTTGCTTAAATTGTCAGCGATTGATTTTAATACCTGTGAATTAATTTCATCTATCCCACTTTCTTTATTTTTCATACTAGAAATTTTTTGTTTTGCTTCATGTTCTGTTATTTGTTGTAGAAAAATACTGTTGAGATTCATGTTCGGGGATTTTCTTTCCGTATTTTGTGGTGTTTTTATTTGATTTCTTAGTTTCTCCCCTACTTTACTAAAATAATTATTTAAGTTTTCATCAATTTCTTTAGGATCGCAAATTTTTTTATTATTCTCTTTTAGGTATTCTATGTTGCAATTATCTTTGTCATTTTTTCCTATTTTGTTTTTTATTATTTTCCATAAATTCCTTTGGTTTGTCAAATTTTTTTTGATAAGCTTTTTATCATAATTTTCTTTAGCCTTGTTTATGATTTTGTGTACATTTTTAATATAATTTTTATATTTTGATTTTTTCATAATGTTACTTTGATCTTTTTTCTAGCTGTTATATAGCTTTTCTTTGGTTTGACACGATATTATGATTCCTTTGGTTATCCAGTTGCTTCTTGGTTTATTTTTGTTATATTTTTCTTTTTCTTCAGCTGTTTTAATGCAAACTTTTATTTTATCAATTAACGTGTTTAAAGCAATGTTCGGGTCATCTATCTGATTAATTTCTAGCCAATTTATAGTTTCTGCTGTTCTTTGTAGCTTTAGGTAATTTATCTTATTGTTTTTCTGCTGTTTCGTGTTTTCTTTTTTAACATCTTTTATTTTCATAATTATTGGATAATGGTCATTGAAAGGTGTTTCAAGTATGTAAGATTTTTGTTTTATTTTATTTAGTTTAAAGAAGAAATTGTCGATACAGGATCCTCTATTGTTGTTCATGTCTGACGGTCTAGTTATATTGCTAATCCCTGGGAAGTAATCATTTCCTAATAATATTTGAAGAAATTCTTGTTCTATTGCATCTTGGTTTAGAATGTCCATGTTAAAATCACCCACAATCAAATTATTTTTGTGCCTCTTGTTAATTTTTATTAATTCCTTAAAATTCATTAAAAATTCAGTTTTATGTAAATCATGAGATCTATAAATTGCTGAAATTATTAGATCTTGTTTATTGCCCAAAGAAATTGTTGTTTTAATAATTTTGAGTTTATTTATTTGTAATACTTCTGTTGTTTCTTTTATACCTTCTCTTGTATAGATAACTGCTCCATCTGATTTATTTATTTTGCTTTCGTTATAAAATATTTTGTATTCATTGATTTTGAAAAATTCGAAATGGTCAAGTTTCCAGGTTTCCGTGCAAATAATGATACAAGGCTGAACTATTAGGCTATTTAAAAAAACAGGTAATTCATTGTAATTTGCATTTAAACTCCTGATGTTTAGACGTAGTAATAATTCATTATCAGCTGTAAAGTATTTGTTTAGAGTATTCATATTATCTACTTTAATTTCATTGTCAAGTAGGTCTTCATCGAAATCTAAATTCATTTTGCTAGTTGCTTACGTTAGCGTTTTTGGGCTTGCTGGTGCTGACGAAGCGTTTGATGCTATACTCGATATTCTTGTTCTTCTAACTGTTACCGATCGCTCTAATTTTGGCCGATCTACTTTACCAAAGTATCTTGGATAAGTAGGTTTCAATGGGTAATCTGTCATGTCTATAAATATGTTTCTTTTATTTTTTAGAACTTGGCACTGTTCACTGTCTATTGCACTATGGTTAATATTATAATCACAATTGTATTTTTTGTTATGATAGTCACAGTTTGGACACTTGTATGTTTCACTTTTGCACTGGTGAGCTGGATGATTACCCGCGCACTTGTGACACGTGTCCTGATTTGCACATTTTTTTGCACTATGTCCAAATCTTGAACATTTACTGCAAGACCTTGCATTTATGATATCAAAAACTCTGCAGTTTTGATAGCCTACAAAGAGCCTGTTATTATTTTCTTCAATGTGCTTGTGTATTGCTGGCGTAGTTTCTAGTATTGCACTTATTAATTTCGTTTTGTAAAATTTCTTTGATTAACGTCCTCTTCAATTTCTTTTTCATTTTGGAAAATTCTGTCTATGTCAATTACTTCCACTGTAGGTTTTTTAATTTGCTCTTTTTCTACTTTAAAGTTAGTTAATTTCTTGCTTAGAGTTTTTTCGATTGCATTTACACTTTCTACATTTTTGCAATATATTATCACAGTGTCTTTATTCTTACTTATAACACTTTTAGTTTGAACTGTTTTGTCTTTAGTTAAATAGTGTACAACTGCTCTTTCAAGATTTGTAGTATCATTACTATTTGTTTTTTTATGACAAGTTTAGGCATTCTTTTGTTTATTGATTTAGGATTTGTTAATATTACAGCAAAAGTTTTGTGTTATTGTTGATATGATTATTAGAATTTTGTTTTTGTTTAGCTAGTAGTTCATTTAGTAATTGATTTTTTTTCGTTCATTTCTTTGTTTAGTTGTTTTAACAGATTATTTTCTATTTTTAGAGATTCAATAATCTTCAAATATTGTGGTTTCATGTGGATTGTCTTTATTTTTTCTTTTTCGAAATCAATTTCATTTAAAATCTCTTGCTTTATTTGATCTCTTGCTTTATTTGATCTCTAGTTTTTTGTTTTAATTGGGCGATGAATTGCCAGGCTGTCTCGTCAAGTGCACCACATGGTAGATTTGAGGTTAAGGCTAGGTTCGAATGCTCTTGGCAGATTATGAACGAGCTTGATATAATTTTTTCTGGATTCCCAGAGTTATATTTGGCAACAAATTCATTGGTATGATAAAAACTTCCACACGCAATACACACAACTGATCCCACTTTTACACTTGTAATTTTTTATGAGAGGGGCATCGGGCGGCTCCTTGCTGCCCGACGCCATGTTGCCGACTGAATCTATCTCAACTTGCGTTTACCATCAGTGCAGAAGCTGCACTATCTGCGCTCTTACCTGTCGGGGGAGCCAACTCAAATTGTCTCAAGTTACGAGATCTGCGACCGCTGATTTGAACTTGCAGTGGAGGACTTGCGCAACAGGTATGACAACAAGAGGCTCATCATCCAGTCCCATCTGGACAAACTCTTCGACATGGCACCGCTCACCTCTAAAAGCGCTGAGGGTTTGAGCAAGCTCGCTCACCTTATCTCCGAAGTCACGTTGGGAATGGCTTTACTCAAGACAGCAGATCAGCTCGTAGATAAGCTCCTGGTGTATGTCACCATCCGCAACCTCGATCGCTCAACCAAGGAGGCTTGGGATACCACGCTTGGCTCATCGCAAGATTTCCCGAGCTCAACTCAAGTGGAGCAGTTTCTACAATCAAAGGCTCGCACTCTTGAGCGGGTAGAGCGCAAACTGAGCTCAACAGTGCCGGCTTAGTCGGCTCAATCTTCGGCTTCAAGAGGAGCCATCCAAAAACGGGCTGCTCAAGCTGCTTCTCAGTCTGCTCAGCAACCAGCTCACGCCTCTGCTCACCAAGGTACTGCTCAGCCTGCTAAACCCGACAAGACCTCCGCATTCACCAACGGATCGACAGTTGACCCATGCGACTACTGCGGTGAGCACCATTTTATCGTGTCTTGTCCGCATTTCCGAGGATTATCTCTGACTATGAGCATGGAAATGGTCGAGCAGAAGTGACTGTGCTACAACTGCCTTGGGCGACACAGCGTGCGCTCATGCAAGAGCTCTCACCGATGCAAATCTTGTAACGGTCACTATCACATCATGCTCCATGGTTACAAGGTGAAAACTGAAGACTCGTCTGTCAGCTCATGATCGACGGATTCAGACACTGCTTAAGTAATCAGCCCAGCTCTACGCCAACATTGAGGAGTCAGTGCAGTCGTCTGCTCATCTATCAGCTCATCGCATGCCGGACATCAAAACGAAGCGACGCTTCCAGAAGCACCCAGGTACTGCTCTCGCTCTTGTGAAGAATCACCTGAACAGTCAGCTCACTCATCTGCTCATTGATTCCGGATCAGAACTTTTTTTTATTACTGAAATTCTGGTTCATCGGCTCAACCTTTCAAGTCAGTCATTATCACTGGTCATTAACGGCATTGGCGGCTCGAAATACACTCAGACTTTGGGATGGGTTCAACTCACGCTCTGCTCTCGCCATACTCAGGACACGGTCATAATTGAGGCTCATGTTCTTCGAGCGGTCACCTCAATCATTCCATCTAGCAAGATTACTGTTTTGAATTGGCCGCATCTGGAAAATCTTACTCTTGCAGATGATTCATATCATCAGCCGAGTCCTGTGGGCATCATCATCGGAGCTGCCTATTACTCAATTATCAATCATGGACTAATCAAGCCTCACCTAGGAGCACCAGCCACTCAATCTTCCATCTTCGGTTGGTTAATTTTGAGCCAAACTAATGCTGCATTCACAAAGTCAGTGGCAGCTCATCAGAGGACTGTTCAACGTGATGCAGATCTCCATAAATTACTCACCAAGTTCTGGAAGTAGGAAGAACTTTCTTCTGACTCGGCTTCTACTTTGAGTCCCGAGAAAGAGGAGTGTGAAGCTCACTTCTGCTCCACTCATTTCAGAGATGCCAATGGGCGTTATATAGTACGGATTCTACTCAAGGAATCTCCTTCCATGCTCGGTAGCTCACAGGCAGCAACCTCGAAATCTTTACAACGTATGGCTCACTGACGAACTCAAAGAGGTAATTTTCTACGGTACAACGGCAGCTCCCGTTCTTGCCACCAGGGCTCCTTTGCAACTAGGGATAGATGAAGGACCTAAGTTCCCGTTCGCAGTTCTTTCGCTCCAACGAGGAAGATATGTCGACGGCATCTTCGGTGGAGTCGACACTGTAAAGCAGCTCATCGAAATTGCTCATCAAGTTGAAGAACTCTGCAACGCAGGCGGTTTCCCGCTCTCAAAATGGCACACAACTCATAAGGATCTGCTGACTGCTGTTTCGACAAACAATAGTTTATCACCTCTCTCATTAGACGACTGTACAACCAAATTACTCGGACTACAATGGCACCTTCGATCAGATGAATTCACCTTCTGCTCTCATTTTAAACTACACTCTGAACACATCACGAAACGACTCATTCTTTCAGAGATAGCACAGATCTTCGACCCTCTCGGATTTGTTGCACCTGTCATCGTCAATGCCAAAATCTTGTTCAAGAACTTTGGCTGCTCAAGCTGGGCTGGGACGATTCACTCCCGGATCCGGTACGCTCAAAATGGCTCAACATCAGAGATCTCACCTCGCTGGCCAGCATCCCAATCCCACGGTGGTTTGGCACGTGGAGTTTTACCATTGTCGCGCTGCACGGCTTCTCTGATTCATCTAGAGATGCAATGACAGCAGTGATCTGCCTAGTTGTCAACTCACCATCCACAGGCTCAACGACGTCGTTTATCTGCTCAAAAACGAAGGTATCTCCCCTCAAGAAACTAACTAACTCCAAGTTAGAACTCACTGCAGCACTGCTACTCACCAAGCTCACTAAACAAGCACGAGAGACTCGCTTCACCTTAAAGTGAAAGCAACTCATCTTAGGACGGATTCTCAAATCGTGCTCATGTGCGATTCTTATGCCTTTGAATCATCAACTCTCATGCAAACCTTTGGAAGGACTACGTCCGGACCAGGGTCGCCAAAATTCAAGAAATGTGCGCCATGCGCCATGTTCCTGGCTTGGAAAATCATGCTCTGTGGTGCACAGGACCTCCATGGATCCAGCACTTATTCGACCATTGGCTTGCTCAACAGTCACCTCCACCGCCACAAGCTAATTTAGAAGGTCGACCCGGCGTCACTCTGATTGCAATGGCTCAATAACCCACATATCACTGGGATCTCATAAACAGGTACTCATCGCTCAATAAGTTATTAAATATTACTGCATTGCTTTTTAGAGTGCGCAATGTGCTCAAGCGCAAGCCGCCGCAACTCCTACTTCTCAACATATTCTCGAGACCTCAAGCGTGCTCAATCCTTCTGGATTAAGGCCACTCAAGCGGCGTACTTCGTGCAAGAGATTCAGATGCTATCACAAGGCTCGGCTCTGCCATCTGATCATGCCTTCGCTCGTATCACTGCATTCATCGATGTGGACGGCATTGTCAGAGTGGGAGGTCGACTCAGCTAGTCGGCACTCAGCTTCCAAGAAAAGCACCCAACGATTTTGCCACATCACTCTCGACTCACGTATCTGATCATCATCACGCTCACAGATCTACTCTACATGGAGGGACTGAACTTACTCTCGACAAACTTCGGCAAACTTGTTGAATAATTGGCGGTAAAGCATCCGTTAAAGCTCACATTCTTAGATGTGTTCCTTTGCACGACAACGTGGCATTCGCGCTTAGCAGCTCATGGGACAACTTCCAGTGTTGCGGCTCACTCCTTCACGTCCATCTCTGCACACAGGTGTGGATTATGCAGGATCAGTCGCGCTCAAAACTTGGAAAGGCAGAGGCTGCAAAGCGGACAAGGGATGGATCTGTGTATTCGCCTGCCTGGTCACTTCGGCTGCTCACTTAGAAGTAGCCTCACATTACTCTGCGGATGGCTTTCTCGCTGCTTACCGTCGCTTTGTGTTACGCCGCGGACATGTTCATGAGATGTACTCAGACTGCGTCACTACTTTTCAAGTAGCTCAAGCTGAACTGAAGCGGCTGTTCATTCAGTCCTCACAGGATCGTCAGACACTCTTAACAACACTAGCTACTCAAGGCACTGCGTGGAACTTCTCCACGCCGCCTTGGTTCCTCCAGCCGCGCCATACATGGGCGGAAAATGGAAAGCGTTGGTGAAGTCTATCAAGTTTCATCTTCGTCGCACCATCGGAGAAACGCTAACGTTCGAGGAACTTAGAACTCTTCTTACGCAAATCGAAGCTGTACTGAATTCTCGACCGCTTGAACCGTTCAGTAATAACGCTAATGACGTCTCAGCACTCACACCATGACACTTCTTCATCGGCGCTGCTCTCAACAGCGTTCCTGACATTACTTGACCTCCCAATTGTACGTCTTGCACAGTGGAAACTCATTCAACATAAATTACAATGTTTCTGGAAGCAATGGTCAACTTATTATCTGCAGCGTCAACAAGCTATCTCAAATTGGCATCATTCATCGAATACACTGTAGATTGGCAGTCTCGTCTTGCTCACTTATGAAAGATCACCATCATCGAAATGGCCTCTCGCTCGCATTACGCAGGTCCATCCAGGCACAGATGGCCTCATCAGAGTAGTCTCGCTGAAAACAGCGACCACTACCCCCGGATGTCAAGCTCACTCCACTGCCTGTTCCTGTTGAAGGGAAAGTGGACGCATGAAGGCTCGATTTACGCCCCAGCATACTCACGACTCACTCTGCATCAGCTGGATTTACGCCCAGGGTTGCACCTCAGCTCAGGATCAAGTTATAGTTACGCCCAGCACTGCATCTTCACTACATGCTGGCCTTACACCCAGTAGTGCATAGTACCAGCTTATGGCCAGCTTGGATTTACGCCCCAGCTCGGCTCAATCGCTCATCTGATTTGATCACCAAGGGCATTGATGATGCAGCCGGAATGTTCGCGATTGAGTCGTTAATTACTTTTATCTGCTTAGTCGCGATGGATCACTGTCATTCTGCTTGTAAGCCTGGTGTGTGCGGTGTATTTCTCTGCTTGCTCTCTTGATCCAGATCTGTAACCATGAGATTATAGGCCTCCTCCGCACCGTGGGACATCATGACTTCCTCTCGGAGCGGCAGACACTGCTCAGCTATCGGGTTCCTAGTTACCTTCGTCGGCGAAGACGATTTTTAGTCCAATTTGCTCATTCGATTCTTGGTTTTACGTGCTGCCCTGACCCTTGCCGTCGCTGCAAGCTGAGCGTAATATTACTGCAGTATACCGAGAATCTGCTGCTGAATAAAAACTTAAAAGCCGGAACTGTGACAGGTCGAACACTGTTTGACTGAGCCCATTTTGCTGCCAATGATCCTCCTGAGCTCCTTCAGCGAGACCGACAGCTGGTGAACTATGACCTGGCCCTTTCGCTTTCTGCAGCCGCCGTATCCGAAAATCATATTTGAAAATATCTTCGGGCGGGAAGAAGTCACTCCTGCTCATGTTAGTCTCCGCGCCTGTTCACCACCTTCAACGTAAATTTTCCTATTCTAGGGTTACAAGATACGCGATGCTTACTTGCCTGCGGATCGTTAGCACGGCCCTTGATTCTTATGTAGGGGTGGAAGAGAAGGATATTTTTTGTATTAAACAGTCCATTTAATTTGGGGTTCACCGGACACGAAATTGGCCGCTATTGTCCTCCGCGTAACCCTGACGTGCTCCGGCTCCTCTCATTGTTCGAGTAAATCTGCACGAGGTTGACTTCTTCCGTGGTGTCGCGTCGGACACTATGACATCCTCTCGTAACGACAGGCACTGCTCGGCTGTTGGATTCCTGATCACCCTCACCGGCGAAGATGATTTTCTGTCCGTTAACTGTGGTCTTCTTATCGTCGCATTACACTGTTTGTAGCGATCTTTGGGCTTTATGCGCGCACTCTGCAATCACCCTTGCAGCTGCTGCAAACAGAGCAGAATTGTTGCAACGTACCGAGCACCAGCTGCTGAATTGAAACTTGAAAACCGAAACTGTAGCAAGACGAGCACGAGATGACGTTGTATTTATCACAAATAACGTTCTTTGGAGGGCAAGCTTTCGTTTTATGCCCTTGCAAAGCTCCTCCAAAGAAATCGACGGCTGATGAATCACGTTATCGCCTTTTCATTTTCTTCTCCCGACGCACATGCCGCCGTCGTCAAAGATCGTGCCGGGAATGTCCATGGGCGAGAAGAAGCCACCTCCGCTCATGCCACCCTCCTTCAGTGCCTGTCCGTTACCTTAATCGTTTATTTTCTTTTTCTTTGGGTTTGATAACACTTCGTAAACACGTGAGGTTTAGGCTGGAGTACGTTAGGTTATCTTCCGCCTGTCGTGTTTCTGCTACGCGCAAAATGTAAACAAGAATAGAATTACACGTATATTACATGCGTACGCGTATATGACGCAGGGTAAAATAGTATGTGTATAAGAACCTGAAGAAGAAAAAACAAAAAATATTTACTTTTCGAATATCTCTTTTAAAACTGCATTAATCACAATGAAATTTTTTTCAAGTGAAAGACGGTATCGTAGCCTTTCGATCGGTCATTATCAACCTCGTCATAAAATAGGAATATAAACAAGAATAAAAAATGAATCAGACGGTACGAGATACTCTTGTTAATGGAAATGTGTCGCGCGCGGCTGAAGGCCTACTTGCCTGTGGTCCGCTAGCGCAGCCTTTGATTATTTAGTTATAACAATTTTAAACTTTCTTATTATTTACGATACTTTAGTTTAAAAATTTCTATTTTTGTTTAAGAGTAGAGCATAGTCAAAAATGACCAAAAAATCGCCAAATAATGACCAAAAAATAATTTAATAAGTTCCCTTTATTGTCCGTTCTTGAATTTTCTTGTTCTTTACTCAAAATTCATATAACTTTAACTATTAAAAATCCGTGTGATTATATCAAAAAATATTTTACCCAATTTTGTTTCAATTTTGTCTTCAAAGAATAGAAAAAATTGGAAATCCATACTTGTGTGATGAAAAATATTGCACCTAGGGCTAGTGGGCTTTTTTGACCGTGTGTATTTGCAGTACTTATCTTGTGCGAACAGAGCGCACTCGCCTTCGGCTCGTGTCTTCGACTCGTACTGAAAACTCCACACTCGGTCTAAAAGGACCCACTTTATGCCCTAGGTACATAATATACTATTATAGGATTAAAATAAAAATCTTGTACGTACAAACTGCTAAGATCCAGATGAATTAATAAAAACTCTCTCGTCTGATTTTCACTGTCATCTATTAGATCTATTGTAAGTACAAACTCGCTCAGTGTGTTCGTTCAACTCGGCAGTCCACGCTGGAATACCGCGCTCTTCCTCCACTTCTCTCCAGCTAGCGCCGCGCGCTGCGTGATCCCGTTTGTCTCTACATCATTCGGAGCCTATAACAAGCAACTAGGATTGCTTACACCCTGACACTCTCTCTCAATTCTAGGTGTTTATTGTTTATCACTTTTACACTGTATCTCATCAAATTAACTAAATTCTGTCTCTTATCTAGCACTCTGACTCGCAATATATAACTTTCTTCCCTTACGAAAAACTCCTGCAGGAATTTATCCAAGAATTCTTGCATGAATTTCGCGTTTTTCTTGCAGGAATTCTTGCAGGAAATAATTTCTTGCGAGAATTCTTGTAGGAATTCCTGCAGGATCTCCTGCAAGAAATTTCCTGCAAGATTTCCTGCAAGAATTTCTGCAAGAATTCCTACAGGAACCTAGTTCTTGCAGGAATTTCGCGGTTTTCCAGCAGGAATTTTTCATAAGGGTTATTTTTTAAGAGGAGGTCGGATACCGACATTGCAGTTCCTTGTTTCATTTAAGAATTTTTCAGATTAACAACTAATTTAAACTAGAGCGCCATTCTCTAGCCTTTAAGGAATGGGGCTCTTCATCAATAATCACGCTATTAAAAAAAATCGAATTAATAAAACGAAGAACTGCAAACGTCGGTAACCGTGCATTAGGTATAGAAGTACGGCATCCCCTTAATATCTAATAAATTCGTACAAAGTAGGAACTAATCATACTTTTACATGGCAACGCTTATTCATTTTAAACTATGATTTAATCTATCTATTCAGGAATTTGTCTGGAATCTCGTTAAGTCAGCCTTTTACTTTTATTGATATCTTTGGCATCTGGCCTTGATGTTAGTTTATCACATATCTAGACTCGTCCCAGGTTTCCAGTTCACCTGTGAACAAAATAATACGTTAAAAGTCTGTCATATTAAGAATTATCTTAGTAAGCTTAGAATGTAAATTCTTTTCCAGTGCTTTTGTAAAAATGTCAGCTAACTGGCATTTGGATTCAACCCATCTAATTATTCATAATCATTATTTATACACTACTTCATATAAGGGCATTTACGTTCAACCATGTGCTTTAACGAGATGTCTTAGGATCTCATGCTATTTTTCGTCACCGTACAAATGGTGGCGCTTGCGTTAGGTGAAACAACGTAAATATTTAATAAAAATTAAATAAAGAACCATTTACTCCACCAAATAAGAGTTGTCCGCAATAGTTGTGATTAATAACTTCAATATTCAATCGGTTTTTTATGCGTCAAATATGTAATTTAGTTGTATAATTGGAACGCTTGTTTGGATGAGATGAATTCAAGCGCATCGCGCCTGTGCAATGAAGGCAATGTTGTATTTACTTGGATTTTTCGCGTTCCAATTATACAACTAAATTACGTATTTGATACATAAAAAACCGATTAAATATTGAAGTTATTAATCACAATTATTGCGGACAACTCTTATTTGGTCGAGTAAATGGTTCTTTATCTTATATTTACTGAATATTTACGTTGTTTCACCTGACACCAGCACCACCATATGCCCGGTGGCGAAAAATAGCGTGAAATCCTAAGACATCCTCTCAATTTATTTCCCCCACCAGTTACAGCACAAGATTCAGCAGCCATATCATCGCAATACAATTTCATGGGATATCAATTTTCCTTAACAATAAATTTAACTGAATTGTGTAGGGACATTAATTCCTGACAGGCTTCCCTCATTGCTATGTATTCTGCCTCACACGTGGACAGAGCTACGTTATTCTGCTTGTGAGTTTTCCATGCTGCTGTGTCTCCATACAATTTGGTAACAAATCCGCACGCCGTAAGAGAATTTTTGCAATCAGACAGACTTGCATCAGAATATACTATTTCATTTCCTTTTGCTTTATAAATCAATTCATATCGTTTAGTACCTTATAAGTATTTCATTACTCGTTTAATCATGTTCCATTCTGCAACCGTGGGTTCTATCTGGTGTCTGCTCAGAACATTGACTAAGTAAGATATGTCAGGTCTTGTGCAGTTCACAACGTACAAAAGTGATCTCACAGTTTCTCTATATTGCATGTTGGGAATTACAATCAGATTATTCTCACCATTTTCTCTATATTTCCTGTCTTTGTTAATTACCTGACTTGTGGCCATTGGCGTAGTTACAGGGTAAGTAAGCTCAAATCCAAATTTCTTGATCATATTTACAATAAACCTTTCTTGGCTTAATTTAATCGTCTGATTACTCACATCTTAAGACCGTACAAGGATTTGTGCAACTTCTTTTGAGACCATACAAGGATTTGTACAACTTTCAAACTAATTCTTCTTTTAATTTCTCATCATCTGTAACTCCCTCCAGTATTCCCATGTAAATGTCAGTGTCCAGACAGGTTTCTACATCCAGCTGTCTTAAGTGTGCTTTTTGTTTATTGGCTATTGCTAAAAATGATCTGACCAGACATAATCTTGAAACAGGAGCATCTATCTCTCTTAACTCGTAATCATTTTTGTCCTTAAATCCTCTTATCACCAGTCGTGCTTTATATTTTATATGATCTGATTCATCCCTCTTCTTCTTAAAAATCTATCTTGAATCTAGTACATTTTGATTTGACTTTTTCTCCGGTAAACTTCTTCTCTTCACTACCTCAAACGCTCCTTTTTGTTTCAATGCATTTAACTCACAATTTATGGCTTATTTCTACTCCTCTCCTTCAGACGAATTTATAGCTTATATATGTTGGAGGGTCTCCTTGTATCTTAGCCAGTAAAGCTCGGTAAGATGAGTCTCTGTCTTCACTGATCGGATTTTCCTCTTGAGAATCGGTATTTCGATTCTCAATGGAAAAACTAATCAAGGCCTTTTCTTCTTGATTAATTTTTCATGGTCTGCTACGATCTCGTTTTTCATTTTTACTCTCCTTTTCTCCCTCTGTTTCTGAGTTTGGTTAATCCATGATCTCTTCTGAGTTTGCAATTTTTAATTCTTCTAGATTTGTTTTCTTGTCCTTGTTTTGACTGTCTTTAAATACCTTACTCCCAATAAATTTTACATTCCTGCTCTCATATAACTTGCTCTCTTCTGGCACATATATCAAATAGCCTATAGACTTGTATCCTATCAAGTATCCTTTCAGAGCTGGTTTTTCGAATTTAGTGTTGGTATTTCTCGGTATTTTAAATATACTCACACATCTGAATCCTTCCCTATTGAAAATAAATACGTATTTTTGATACGTATTTTCGATACGTAACAAAATTACGTATAAAAAATACGTATCAAAGATACATATCGAAGCGTTCGAATTAGTGTGGTATTTTTGTTACGTATTTTTGTTATGCAATTTTTTATTATGATTTTATTTTGAAGTAATTTAAGAAAAATTAGTTTATAACCTGAAATCGCGCCCATCATATGGAGTACCATGCGGATGATAACACCTAAACTGGGGGATTGAGTTTGAAAATTATTATTTTTCCCAAATTTAAGATAGGGATTTAAAAATACGTATAAAAAATACGTGTAAAAAATACGTATAAAACATACGTATAAAAAGTATGAATGATACGTATATTTTATACGTATTTTTTACACGTATTTTTTATACGTATTTTTTTAGACGTAATTTAGCGCACGCTTGGCCCGTATCATATCCTTGACCAGTTCCACCGGAACAAATTTAACAACGCAGGACGGCAACCCGAAGTCGACCGCGAGTATCCTTCTGTTTTATCCTCACTATCTCGGGACATACCGCGGGGCGTAAGAATGCGAAACGAACAGCAACGTTTTCCCGATAAAAGGTCGGAAGGATGGTGCTAAGCACTGTGAACGCAACATCATCCAGAATCTCATTGGAGCACATTATCAGCACTCTCGCTACTAGAGATCCTGGTTTCTTGAGACGGTCTAGGAGAGTGAGTAGCCGAAGATGTATTAGAACAGAGCGGTTGGGGGAGGGGGGGACGTTAGCATCGTGAATATAATCCCGCATAGCACTAAGATTTTCGCCAATACATTTTATTTGCTCTTTTATCAGCTTATTTTCCTCCAAGAGCGGCTGACGATCGGTACGCAGCTTCTCCAGCTGGAAGTATTGCTTGTTTACTAGATTCTGCAGTGTAGAGATACTGGACACCATTTCGTTGTACATCTCTTCAGCAGCTAGTGCGGTAGATGAAAAATTAGAGATTACCCCGTGATTCCCACACATGCAGTTCTTGGTCTCATCAAACGGAGCCTGGAGCATGTCAAATCTTTGAAAAAAGAGGACTAATGTACTCTGCGGGATAATAACGTTGTTATAAACAGTAGGCACGGTTAATGTATACGCAGATAACAATAAGCTGCTCCTCCTTGATGTATTAGAGTTGTTGCCTTATATACTGCCCTTCACGATGTCCTTATTGCAATTTTCCGAGGCAGCGCGTTGGAGAGCAGCGATTAAGTCGTCCGCACAATTCAAATTTGGCACCTGGGAAGCCCGTTTCACGTTAGGCGTGTCGCACATCGGCGTGAGAGCCTCGTTGAGCGGCAAGTTTAGAAGGGGCAGCTCCTGACTCTGCGTGGAGAGCAGAGTGAGTGAGAGCGCGGGGAGCGGTGAGGTACTGCTCCCGCTTGCCTGCTTATCTTTAATGGAGGGAGCAGCGAGGGACAAGGGAGGGAGTTGAGAGATGAGTTAAGAGATTATTTAACACAATTTTAGAAAAATAAAAGTACTTGCAAGTTTTTGGTGCACGGAGATGCAGCGTCAGTTGGTATACATTATTTTTCAAAGTAAAAATATAATCGTATCCTACAAAATTAATGGAATTACTTAAAGATAAAATTTTAATGAAGGAAAGTGTTACGATAATATTCTTTAGTAGTAAATAAATGAATCCCCTAGTGTAAATAATTTCTATGCCAGAATATGCCAATATATGCCGAAATAAATTATGCGCAATGCCACTCGGCGCCTTTACATAGATTTTTTACCTGAGTACGTGAAAAATGCTGAATCAATTTAGTTAGTGAAGAAAATTCTGAAATGAGGTACTCAAATTGCTTCTCTTGACTCTTGGTGATTGTCGAAGGACAACCAATCTGATTTGTGCTCCGTTTCAGAAACAAAGTTATCGGTTGGCGCTCTCTAATTTTCCCATCGTAAGACCGCAAAGGTGGGACCTTGCCACCACAGTTTCATTTATCAACTAAGTCGGTAAGGCTCCCCTCGAGGCGAAGTCAGCTGGATTTTCTGCTGACCTATTTACTTATCCGAACCTATTAACTTTAGAGTGTACGAATTCTATGAATCTGAAATTGGATATCCAGACATTCGAATATTGGGATAGTTGTCAGTTCTAGTGCAGAGTATCTCACTGACTCTGCTGGTGATAAACGTGATCCACCGGGTGGGATATCTACCGAGCTAGGCAAGGATGACTTGAGCGTAGAATCAACAGTATGTGTGATGACTGTAGAGGCCCAGTCTAACTTGAGCGTTGCATGGCTCACCATGTGTTCGATCTCCAGCGCGTCTCACTACTCAATAAAGAATTATCTACTTAAGTATTAATGGTACTTGTATTTATTTATTGAGAACCTACAACATAACATGGCGCAGTTAATAGGTAATCATAGTAGCCTTGTTTCTATACAGACCTTCGTGGAAGTATAGAAACATGGGTGGTAGAATATCGTCGAATACCGCGTTCATAGTCTCGACGGTTACTGCTGCGATTATCGTCGAGCAACGTTATTAGATTCT
Source organism: Torymus aiolomorphi (assembly GCA_036365515.1). Taxonomy (NCBI): domain Eukaryota; kingdom Metazoa; phylum Arthropoda; class Insecta; order Hymenoptera; family Torymidae; genus Torymus; species Torymus aiolomorphi. Next base: position 89,135,121 of record CM070876.1, read on the forward strand.
CGTCGATTAAGACTCTCGTTATTACGGTTTTTGTCGCATATCAGTAAGAGAATCGTCGGCGAAGTAAAAACGAATTACCAAGCTGGGGTCAAACGTTCCGGGAGACGATTCCGTACACGCGCTTAAAAAGAAGCTCCAGGACGAGTCGAGAACAAGCGAGGACACGCAAAGCTACAATTCAGTGGAGGACCCGATAGTAGAAAGTTTAGATACGATGGAAACCTCGATGAAGGCACCACCGCCGTTGCCATTTGATGGCAATCTCAAAGGAAAGCAGAAAGGAATAAGTGGAAACAGGAGTTCGATTTATTGAAAGCTACTGTTCTGGACACAAAGTCAGAAGAAAGAAGAATCACCGTATTCTTACACATAATAGGAGACGAAGTTTTTGAGAAATGTAACACGTTTGGACTGTGTAAGGCAGAAAGTAAAGTGCTTGCCCCAGAGACAAAGGCTTTCGAAAATTACTGCTCACCGAATGCAAACGAGACAGTGGAAAGACATTTGTTTTTCACGCGCATGAAACAAAGCGGTGAAAGTTTCACGAATTATTTGACTGATTTAAAAACATTTAGTGCTACATATGGGTTTAGTGACCTTCGAGACAGTCTTATAAAAGACAGAATTGTCTGTGGAATTCGCGATTCTGAACTACGATTCCGCCTACTGCGTGAAGAAAATTTAAATTTAGAAAAATTCATAAACATATTAAAGCAGTAGAGTTGGCGGAAATAAAGATGAAAATGATCGGTGAAGAATCTAAGAGTCACGCGATCGGGAAGAAAGCTGAAAAGCACGCGGCGTCCGGAAATTCTCGGAAGCAGACTTCGAGCGGCGCGCAAGTAGCGGCGGCAGCAAGGCGAGTAGCGGCGGCGGCAAGGCAAGCGGTGGCGCTGGGAGAACTTCGCCATCTTCGCCTAACCCACAATAAGCTCCATACCAGAAGTGTGGTCGACATTACGGCTATCATCAGTGCCCCGCATTTGGTAAAGAATGTAATTTATGTAAGCGTAAAAATCATTTTGCGGAGATATGCAAAAGTAAAGTAAAATCTCAAAATTGCGATGACAAAATAGATTCCTTATACGTTGGTAGTTTAAATAGTACAAATAGTGAATTAGATTGGACAGAAAAAATTACAGTAAATTATTGTATTAAATTGAGATTAAGTTAGACTCAGGTGCGAGGTGCAATGTTATACCAAATAGTAAATTAAAGAAATTAAAAAATGCAAAAATTGAAATTTGTAAATACAGAAAGTGTAGATTTAGAGTTTATTGTAACAGAAAACATGGATGAGCAGCCAGTAATAATAGGTTTACCGGGTCTAATGAAGCTTAATATTGTGCAAAGAGTTCATGATATCAAAGCAAATGAAAATAATTTGTTAGAAAAATTCTAGATAAACAAAAAAAAAAGTATTTGAAGGCATGGGATGTGTTACTAATTTTGAATATGATATTAAATTAAAAGACGATGCTAAACCTACTATTTCTGTCTGTAGAGATATACCAATTGCTTTAAATGATTTAGTTAAAAAAGAATTAGGTAAAATGGAAAAAGATGGCATAATGAAGAAAGTTACTGAGCCAATGGAATGGGTCCACCCTATTCTAATAAGTAAAAAAGAAGAATGGTCAGGTTAGAATTTGCGTAGATCCTACTGAATTTGATAAGTCAATTAAAACACGCCATAGAAAAATACCTAGTTTTGATGAATTAAGTTCAAGCATAGCAGGTAGTAAAATTTTTTGTGTGTTAGATGCAGAAAAAGCGTTTCTTCAAATTAAATTGACAGAAAAAAGTAGCTATATGATGACAATCATTACTCCTTTTGTCAGATATAGACATTTAAGCATGCCATTTGGTATAAATTCAGCCACTGAAGTATTTCAGGACTGTTTTGAGGAAATATTTGGTTTTGTAGAAGGCGTAGATATTTATATTGATGATAGTAGGATTAGAGGCAGGGATAAAAAATAACATGATATTAGATTAAACAAAGTTCTTCAAAGAGCAGAACAAAGAAACGTACGAGTAAAGTCTAAGTTAGATAAGTGTAAAATCAGTAGTAATGAAGTCAAATACGCCGGACATATTTTTACTGAACAAGGTATAAAAATTTATACAGATAGAGCAAAACCAATTGTTGGCATGAAACCGCCTAAAGATAAAAAGGAACTTGAAACTTTTCTTGTCATAATAACGTATGTATCAAGGTTTATTCCTAGTTTAGCTACAAAAAATGCAATTTTAAGAGAATTAACAAAAAAGAATGTTCAGTGGAACTGGGATGAGAATATAAATAAAGACTTTGTAGAGTTAAAAAATGTATTATGTAAAGCGCCATTTCTACAGTATTATGATATAAATAGACCAGTAGTTTTAAGTGTACATGCGTCTAAAAACGGTTTAGGTGCTGTATTATTACAAGATGGCTTACCTGTAGCATACGTGAGCAAAGCTTTAACTCGAACAGATCAAAAGATATGCCCAGATAGAAAGAGAAGCCGTAGCAATAACGTTTGATTGTATTAAATTTGATCAGCAGATATATAGCAAAGAAATTTTAGTTGAGACTGATAACAAGCCATTAGAGGCTATATTTAAAAAATGTATAAATGATTGTCCTGCGAGACTACAAAGCATCAGGCTTAGATTACAAAGATATAATCTAATAGCAAAATACAAGCCAGGTGAAGAATTATTTTTAGCAGACGCGTTATCTAGAGCATATTGTAATCATAAAAAGTTAGACCTAGAAAGGAAATAGAAATGCAAGTTTGTTTAGTTAGAGAATCGTTTCATATATCATTATACAAGAAATATCAGTTCATAAAAGAAACAGAGTTTGATGATGAAATGCGTATGTTAGTTAAATACATAGAAGGCTGGACTATCAACAAGAGTCACGTTCCTAGTCTGATTATAATATTATAATTCTTCTAGTGAATTAAGTATAATAGATGGCCCAAGATTTAAAAATGATAGATTAGTGGTTCCTAAGAATCTAAGAAAAGAAATGTTAAATTTGATACATATTAATCATCTAGGTAAAGAAAAATGTACAAGTAAAGCGCGAGAAATATTATGAAGAAAGAGATAGAAGATATTGTGGATACTTGCGCAATTTGTAATAAATACAAAAAAGCAAATTTAAAAGAAACGCATATAAATAGAGAAGTTCCAGATGGACTTTGGGAAACGCTAGGTATAGAGTTGTTTTATTATCAAGGCTCCGAGTTTTTGTTGATCTTAGACTACTTTAGTAAATATGTAGAAGTAGCGAAGTTACGTGACATGTGTAGTGTTAAAGTCACAATTGGGTAGGCGTGGCGTACCATACAATGTATATTCAGACCCAGGAACGCAACTAAATAGTTCTGAAATCATTAAATTTTTCAAAGATTAGAATTTTACCTTGAACACATCAAGTGCTAAATATTCTCAATCGAATGGAATGGTTGAGAGGCACATTGCTACCATCAAAAGAATGTTTAAAAAGTTATATGACGACCCAGGTAAAGACCCAAATCTGGTAATGTTAGAATATAGAAACACACCTATAGGCGATGGATTAAAGTCTCCTAATGAGATAATGTTTGGTACGAAAACCAGAAGAATTTTACCTAATAACAAGAATTTTGAAAAGAAAAAGAAAATAGAGAGATAAAAGAAAAGTTAATAAATAGTCAATTAGTTCAGAAGGAATATTGTGATAAAAATGCGCATAATCTAAGACCTCTGAATGTAAATGATAAAGTTCACGTAAAGAAAGAGTTAAGCAAGCCTTTGGTTCCAGTGAAAGTAACCAAGATTGCTGACAGGCGATCCGAGATCAGATGGAGTGGAACTACCTAACGATAAAATAGAAAGAAACCGTAGACACTTATATGACTCTGGATCTAGAGATTATTGTAGTAGCAAAAATGCGCAAAATAATGGAAGCGATCATTTAAATAGGAACGTAAGAACTAGTTTGCTTGCTAGAAATGTGAATGCATCGACAGGAACTAGTCCTAAGATGCACACTTCAACGCGCTCGGGTAGAGAGATCAGAAAACCTGATTATTTAAAGGATTACGTAAAATAAATGTAAATTAAAGCTAATATCCTCAAAGGAAGGGAATGTGATATTTGTAGTTTGGCCTAAGGTTGGCAGCACTAGCGACCTATACGAACGAGGCTGCCTCCCGATCAGCCTAACTTGAGTATCGCATGGCTCACCACGTGTCTGATCTCAAGCGCGTCTCACTACTCAATAGACTTAGCTACTTAAATATTAATGGCACGTGTGTTTATTTATTGAGAACCTACAACATAAAAGTATATCAGTGTCGGTGCGCACAGCGATTGTGATCGGATGCTACAACCAAGCGAGTAAGCAGCAATACGTTGCGCAGTTTCAATCTCGAAATACTGACTGTTCTTCGTACCATTATAGCTCTGAGCGACGGCGTAGACTGCTGCAAAGTGTTCTCGTGATCAAGCGTCCGAAAAATCGCGCAACATCGCATGGCGCTTCAAGCCATTGTGATAGATGAATCACTTCTACCTCTAGTAGCTAGCTCCGTAAATTCCGCCAGCGGTTATGTATCTCCACATCCACTGGTTATTGAGCCTTTAATCTATAACCGAGTCTGAGCATTTAATCTATAAAATTTTCCTTGAAGGGCCAGCCAACGCTCACCATGATTAAGGGTAGCGGTGTTTGAGAATTCCATAAGTTTAAATGAGTAACATGCTGTGGGTGATGAAATAAGTTGAGTCGAACACGATTTATATATAAACTTAATGTTATATTGTTCACAGCCATAATTGGCCTTAATAATTACATTAAATTACACTGGTTTTAACAAGAATATAAACATAAACTATTTTGATGACTAGTAGAGTACAATATTAAATAAAGGTGATTGAACGATAAATGATTTCCAACTTCACTATATTTTATTAAATGAAGTCTAAGTGACTAACCGGTTGGTTGAGATTATTCATGAATAAAAGAGGTGAGTTTATCGTAGCACTGTTTGTTGAGTTTTCTTTACTGGTTTCATTACACTTTGACATGAATGCTAAATCATGTCCACTTAGTGAGTGTAATTCAGTGAGGCAATTACTGTATTATAGTATGAATCCCATATGAGGGATTACTAACCTGTTGAGTTTTCTAAAATGATTTAAATGAGATGAGTGTGCCCGATCCTTGTGAGTGAGTCTGTCCAGTGAAGTTCTTCTTTCTCGGCTCAGCACGATGAACTAGTATAACCAGCAAACAAATGTTATTGATTTGTTGCTTTGAGTTTTGCCAACGAAGTAATGGCGTTCAAAATGGCCAACAAGTGGTTTTGCCAACGAAGTATGGAGTGAGAGATGTTACCTGGCAGGAGCAGCGATTATATTAATCGGAGATGCCTTTTGATGTGTGATGGTTGAGCGAGAATGTAAACTGATTCCGAATTACGATAGCAGGTGCACAGCGGAGAGATGTTTCTCGTGGCAAGGCTGGTTTCAGAGAGAGCGAGTCCTTGATCCACTTCCGTCTTCTTCCTTGAATTTGTCTCACTACACCCTAATCAAATTAATATCTCTCATATTTGCATACGAGAGTGTGAGAAAGGTAGCAATCTCGCGACTATACTGCACGAATCAGTATAGCGTCTCAGCTGTTCCGCCGAGACGCCGCGAGGTGCTGCCGCGCCGTGGCTGCGCCGTGAGTCGAGCCGAGCTGAGTGGAAATTCAAATTGCTGAATTCCCAAACATTCCACCCGCCATCAACCGCCAGGTTGATTTAATTTCCGGTTGGCACTGGCAAGATGGCGAATTTTGCAATTGGGCGTGTGAGTTGAGTGGTGGCCGTCTTGATTGTTACAACTCTGATGAGATTGTCAGTTCCAGCGTGAAGTTGAGTGACTCTTGCGAGTGGCCATTTGCTTGGTGGTGAGTGTTCATCCGTGAGTAGAACCATGGAACCCACTTTTATCTCATGAGAGGGATGATGCCATTTAGAAATAGATTGAAGCCGTTGAAGGTATTGAGTTGACCAATGCTTCCAAAATTGCTGAGTGATCCGTTGAATGAGTTGCCACTTGGAAAGCCTTGATTCGTTGAGATTTAATAAGCTTGGTTCAGGCACTGAGTTCAATGCCTTGCCGATGAGAAAATGTCCGGGTGTGAGTGCATTGACATCTTCTGGGTCTTCACTGAGTGGTTCTAGCGGCCTTGAGTTGAGTAATGATTCTATTTGAGTGAGCAAGGTAGCTGAAGCTTCAAAGGTGAGTAAAGTGTCCCCAATGGTCCGTCGCAGGTGAAATTTAACTGATTTCACGACTGCTTCCCACTTGCCTCCCATGTGAGGTGCAGCAGGTGGGTTGAATATCCATTGGGTTCCCTCGTTGGCTAGTGAGTTGTACACGATTGAGTTTTCATGTTGGTTTTGTAAGAATAGGATCTTCAGTTCCTTTGCTGATCCGATGAAGTTTGTTCCGCAGTCTGAGTATAGTTTAGAGGGTATCCCGCTTCTTGAGGTGAACCGTCTATATGCCGCTAAGAATCCGTCCGTTGAGTAGTCACTGACCAGTTCTAGATGAACAGCTGACGTTGAGAAGCACACAAAGATACAAATCCAGCATTTGTATGTTTTGGATCCACGACCTTTCCATGAGTTAATGGTGATTGGCCCGGCGTAGTCGATCCCAGTATGAGTGAAAGGTGGTGATGGGGTGACCCTGGCCATGGGTAATTGCCCCATGAGTTGCTGAGCCCGTTGAGCCCGATACCTTGCACAAGTCACACACTTTAAAATATGTGACTTGACCGGTGCTCTGCCTCCGATTATCCAAAATTCCTGGCGAGTATGTGCCAGGGTGAGTTGAGCGCCACCGTGCAGAGTTGAGAGATGAGCGTTCCGAATGATCAGTGAGGTGAGTTGACTGCTCCATGGTATAATTGCTGGGTGTTTTGAGTGATGATCGAGTTGACTTTTTTGAAGCCGCCCTCCTACTCGAACAATTCCTGTTGAGTCTATGTAGGCAGTCAATCGGTTGAGGACATGATTTCTTAGGACTTGAGAATTTTTCAGCATAATAAGTTCTGAGTGGAAATGAACCTGCTGAATGTTCTTGACCCAGAAGAGTTTTGCCTTGATGAGTAAATCAGTAGTGAGTTTCGAGTCATGGTGAGTTTTTTCTTTAGCCTTGAATCGATCACAGGCGATCATTACCCATCCAGTTATTCTTATGAGTTGAGTGAGTGATGAGTAATGATCGATGATGTCCCACAATTTGCTTGAGTTTGACTTGGCTGCGGTGAGTGTGACTTTAGCCCGCATTTCTGGAAGGTTGGTTTCTTGGATAGAGGTTGCTTGAGAAGGCCAAGCTGGTTCCTTCTGGCAGAGCCAACTTGGTCCATGCCACCATAAGTGATGCTCTCTGAGTTGCGAAGTGAGTAATCCGCGAGAGGCACAATCCGCTGGATTGTCTGCTCCAGGCACATGTCTCCATTGTGCTGTTGGAATGAGTTCTTGTATTAAGGCAAATCTATTTCCAACGAAGTCCTTCCATTTTGAGGGGTGTGAGCGTATCCATGTGAGTGCTACATTAGAGTCTGTCCATAAATGTGTGTGTGAGATTGGCAATCGTGAATTGTCCAAAACATGTTTTGCTAGCTTCGTGAGTAGTACTGCCGCTCCCAATTCCAATCGTGGGATTGACAGTCGTTTGAGTGGTGCCACCTTTGTTTTGGAGATGAGAAATGATGAAGTTGAGCGAGATGTAAGTGTTGTGGATTTAATGTATAGAACTGCAGCCATTGCCTGTTGTGAAGCATCCGAGAAGCCATGAAGTTCCACAACTGAGTCCTCCTGAATTCCTAACCACCTTGGTATGGTGATAGTGTCCAGGTTATTGAGATCTTCCCGGATGTGCAGCCATTTCTTCACAGTTGAGTCTGGCAGTGAGTCGTCCCAAGAAAGTTTGTAAAGCCACAGTTCTTGTAGGAGGATTTTCGATGTGATTATGACCGGTGAAATTATTCCTATGGGATCGTAGAGTTGGGATACTTCAGAGAGTATAATCCGTTTTGTTATTATCTCCTGGTGAGGTGGTAGAGTTGTTCTGAAGGTGAGTTTGTCCGAGCGTGGGAGCCATTTCATCCCGAGTATGTTGGTAGCGCAATCATCTAGAGACACAGCTTCTTTAGCTGGTGGCTCGTTGAGAAATTCCTTGAGGAAGCCAGACGAGTTTGAGTTCCATTTTGCTAATGGAAAGCCGCCCGCCTTGCATAATGCGGTTAACTGCTTGGCCTTTTCAATGAGACTCTCCTTTGATGCAGCTCCACCGAAGATGTCATCCACATACCTTCCAAAGAGGAGTGAATCAATGGCAAGTGGATAATTGGCTCCTTCATCCGTTACCAGCTGAAGAAGTGTCCGAATTGCTAAGTAAGGAGCTGCTCGCGTTCCGTAGGTGACTGTAGTCAAATGGAAGTGAGTGAGTTGACCCGTTTCATCTACCCATAAAATGCGTTGCAGGTTCCAATCTTGAAGGTGAACCTTGATCTGACGATACATTTTTGTAATGTCAGTTGAGAAGACAAATGGTGAGTTCGAATCCAGATGAGAACATCCACAATGTTGGGTGAGAGATTAGGTCCAGTATGCATGATGTCGTTGAGTGAGTTTCCATTTGTTGTGAGTGCTGAACCGTTGAATACTGCTCTGAGTTTTGTCGTTAAACTATCTTCTCGTAATACTCCATGGTGAGGAAGATAGTAAGATGGTTTGGCGGAGATTTCCTGTTGAGGGATCCGCACTATGTGGCCCAATTTGCAGTATTCATCCATGAAAGCATAGTACCTGTCCTTGTAGATGCTTTCTTGATTGCATTTTGTGAGTATTCTCCTGAGGCACGCTTGAACTTTTCCAAATGAGTTTCCAAGTACGTCTGCACAGTTTATGAGTGGTAATCTGACTTCGTAACGTCCATGAGTATCTCTCGTGTGAGTTTCAACAAAGTGTTGTTCACACAATGCTTCTTCCTTGTTGAGTTTGACTGCAGACGCTGGCGGTGGTTCTTCTTGAACCCAAAAGGGTGTGAGTAGTTCCTGCAAATCTTCAGTGTTGAGTGAGACCGTTGTATGATGGACTACCTTGGATTGCACAGCTGAGTTTGATGGACCTATTAGCAGCCAGCCGAAAATTGACAATTGTGCGACAGGTTCAATCGCACTCCTCTTTATTAGGTTCGGTTTGATGATTTGGCCGTAATAGTCCGCTCCGATAAGTACATCTACTGGTTGAGGTTTCCAGAATATCGGATCAGCCAAGTTGAGTTTCTCTGTATGTTGCCACTGACGTTGCTCACATTCTTCTGATGGTAATAGTGTTGAGACTTGGCGTATAATATGAGCTGTGATCTGAAACGTGAGATTTTTGTAGATGGTGCGTAAGGTGAGTTGAGTCTTTCCAAGAGTTTGAGTTGAGTGCGTGCCGCCAACTCCAAGGATTGGTATAGTTGAGTGTTGCCGCTTAATGTTGAGTAAATCCACAGAATCATTGGAGATGAATGAGAGTTCCGAGCCTGAGTCAATGAGTATTCTTAATTTATGAGATGTCACCGGTGAGTCGTACCATGCCAATGCAGTTGCAAGTAAAGTGAGTTGAGGAGTTGAGTAATCATGTTGAGTTTGATCGTGATGTAAGATGATTGCACCGTTGTCCTACACTTGAGTTGAACCGCTTGAAGAGATGGTTTGAGTTTTGCCATTTGGATCTCGTGGCACATGAATCATGGTGTGGTGATTTCCGTTACAAGTCCTGCACTTGTATTGTGACTTGCAATTCTTCGCTGAGTGAAGGCCGAGGCAGTTGTAGCACAGCGGCCTTTCCATTACAAATTTTCTCCGCTGTTCATTCAGCAGTTTGAACTTTGGATAAGCCACAATAAAATACGAGTCACCACAATACGTGCATGGATGTTGTGAAATCCTCGTTGAGTGTGTCACCTTCTGTGAGTCTTGCCGTGGTTGAGTTGGACTGGTGACGTGAAGACTCCTTGATGGTTTTGAGGTTTGAGTGATAGTAGGCTTCTGAGTGGTTGTTGGTGAATCAGCTGCTATTTCCAACGCACGCACCCGCGTGATCAGGAAGGACTCAAATTCCTCAAACGTTGGCAGCTCAGTGTTGGAAACGCGAGAAGTCTCCCATGCTTCTCGAGTTGACCTGTCAATTAGCTTTGACAGGCGATGAGCTAATATACAATCTCCTAGCTGCTCTCGCGGTACCAACATGTGGAGTGATTTTCTAATTTTAGATATCTCCGAGATCAATGTGTTGAGTGTGGCCGGGTTTTTGGAGGGAACTGCAGTCAATTCAGCTAAATGATCAAGCTGATCATTTAATAATACCCGTTTATTTTCAAACCTCGTCACTAGCGTAGTCCATGCTGGTATTAGTGACTCATCACTGAGTGAAAATCCTTGTATTAGTGTGAGTGGTGTTCCGCTGAGAGAGCTGCGCAGGTAGTGTAGCTTCTCATAATTCTTGAGTCCAGGCCGATTAAGAATTAAGCCAGAGAACATTTCCTTGTAAGAAGGCCACTCCGTGTATGTTCCATTGAATGTGGGCAGCTTTATTTCTGGCAGCTTGCTTAAATGAGTATGTTGAGTTTCTCCGATGATTGGCTGAGTGATATGATGCTTGGACTTCCAGTTTGCCTCCAAACTGCTAACCTCGAACACAATAGTATGGTATGATTCATGGATTGACTTGTGAAATGCTGACTTGAAGTAATCGTTGTCTGCGAAGGCTGCTGGACAACTTGCTTCAATGACAGCATGATCCTTTTTATATAAGGAGTATAGCTCCTCAGCATCCTGCTTCCAAGCCAGTATCACTGGAAGAGTGGCAGTTTCCTTCTGTTCGGGACTGTATAGTGCCGCAAGTGTCCGCTAGATGGCAAGCGCCAAATCTCTACCCGCAATGAAAAACATCACCCCGAGTGTATAAGTATAGGCACGCGACTTGCACTCGGGGGAGACATTAAAACATACAGTCTCCTCTACTTACCAATATTACCCATACCCCTCTAACCGCTATATACAGACATTGCCTATACTTTTGCCTATACTTGTTGCATACATTTGCCTACCCTTGTCTTAGTTGCGACTAAGACATATTATTGCCTTTACTTACATATTTATTAGGTGCTTTATGCACATGCCTTGTTACTTTTCCCCTATACTTTTGCCTATACTTGTTGCGTACATTTGCCTACACTTGTCTTAGTTGCGACTAAGACTTATTATTGCCTTTACTTTATTTATTAGAACGTGCTTTCACGTTCAACCTTTCTTTCTGCTCCATCTCTACTCTCGAGTGGGTTGGAACAGAGACTCCAAGAGTCACACTTATTCATTTCTTCTCGTTGACAAACTCTAACAATATAAATAACTCGTACACGTTCATTCGTGCACACCTTCCTAATCCTGATGTAAGCAATAATCCGTTCCAATGAATCAAGCCGCAGGTACTGAGAGTTCACCTTGCAGAGAAAAGAAGCCGGAATTGACCCTGGAGACTTTGAGCGAGTCCTGACATGGGTGTCAACCACAGTGAGTCCAGGCACATTGAGTTGGCGGCTGCCAGTCCGCTTAGCTGCCCCCTTCATTTCAGCTGAGGTGCTTGGAGTCGCAGAATCCTCCTTCTCCTTTTGTAGTTCATCCTCTTTGTCAGAGGCGGAAGAATCAGTATGCTTCTCCAAGTCCTTGACTTCATCCTTGGTGGTCGGCATTGTCAAGTCCTGTTGAGTTTTTCACAAATGAGTATTTATTCACTGGCTTGATTCACACCACAGCATGTATATCCGGCTCGAAGGACCAAAGTGTTTGAGAATTCCATAAGTTTAAATGAGTAACATGCTGTGGGTGATGAAATAAATTGAGTCGAACACGATTTATATATAAACTTAATGTTATATTGTTCACAGTCATAATTGGCCTTAATAATTACATTAAATTACACTGGTTTTAACAAGAATATAAACATAAACTATTTTGATGACTAGTAGAGTACAATATTAAATAAAGGTGATTGAACGATAAATGATTTCTAACTTCACTATATTTTATTAAATGAAGTCTAAGTGACTAACCGGTTGGTTGAGATTATTCATGAATAAAAGAGGTGAGTTTATCGTAGCACTGTTTGTTGAGTTTTCTTTACTGGTTTCATTACACTTTGACATGAATGCTAAATCATGTCCACTTAGTGAGTGTAATTCAGTGAGGCAATTACTGTATTATAGTATGAATCCCATATGAGGGATTACTAACCTGTTGAGTTTTCTAAAATGATTTAAATGAGATGAGTGTGTCCGATCCTTGTGAGTGAGTCTGTCCAGTGAAGTTCTTCTTTCTCGGCTCAGCACGATGAACTAGTATAACCAGCAAACAAATGTTATTGATTTGTTGCTTTGAGTTTTGCCAACGAAGTAATGGCATTTAAAATGGCCAACAAGTGATTTTGCCAACGAAGTATGGAGTGAGAGATGTTACCTGGCAAGAGCAGCGATTATATTAATCGGAGATGCCTTTTGATGTGTGATGGTTGAGCGAGAATGTAAACTGATGAGAGTCCCAAGTGAGTGATCCAGTGAATTTGCGTTGAGAGTTTTCCGAATTACGATAGCAGGTGCACAGCGGAGAGATGTTTCTCGTGGCAAGGCTGGTTTCAGAGAGAGCGAGTCCTTGATCCACTTCCGTCTTCTTCCTTGAATTTGTCTCACTACACCCTAATCAAATTAATATCTCTCATATTTGCATATGAGAGTGTGAGAAAGATAGCAATCTCGTGACTATACTGCACGAATCAGTATAGCGTCTCAGCTGTTCCGCCGAGACGCCGCGAGGTGCTGCCGCGCCGTGGCTGCGCCGTGAGTCGAGCCGAGCTGAGTGGAACCGCGGGAATTCAAATTGCTGAATTCCCAAACAAGCGGGTACTAAAATATAAATGAATTGTAATTTCAATCTTACATATTATTCTTTTTACATACTATTTAAATGTAAAAACGTAAATTTCTATAAATTTTGAAGTCAATAGACATCATTATCTCAAGAGACATAGCTTATTGTACCTATAGAAACAAGTATTCTTCGAAGACTTGCCTACACAATCCTTTTTTTTCCATCAACCTGGGTTCGAAGACACTCTTCGAACAAATCTGTAAATTACAATTTTAAGCCAGGATATTCTTGTATGTACAAGATTTTTCTTTTATTCCTCTAAAATGTATATTTATAAATAATTGTAAAATAAGCAGTATTATATGTTGAAAATCCTGGCTTAATTTTACAGATAATATATGTTTTGTAACAGGAGAGCAATAAGACCGGAAATCAGGCTATTTCCTGCCGGAGGTACATCACAGTACTCAACGAGTACCTACCTTCGGGCGTACCAAGTACGCCTGACGTCGACTCACTTCACGAGTCGCCGCGGCCTGTTATCAATGCGAGAGCCTCTCGCTCTCACTTCCACCTGTGTATCTGTGTGTGTGCGTCTCGCGCGTACTGCCGCCGACTTTTGGCAAGCCGGGCTCAGCCGCTCAGCTTGTTGAGTATTGCTGGCCGATGTAGTGGTCAACAATATTCACCGCGGAGAGTGCCGGTATCCGGGACTTGGGCAGACTAATTAAGGCTAGCGAAATTAATACGTCTCAATTAACATTTAAATAATTTGGTCAACAAAAGACAATACAAAATGTAGTTCGCGGTAGTTTTAGCGTGAGCGCGCCGGACGATGCCGTCGCCCGCGCTCACTGATAAAAATTCGCACGGTGTAAGTGCATGTGCACTTGCGCCGAAATACGCGTGGCAGTCAATGCACTGCCTGCGGTCTATCACGCGAGTAGCCCGGCTACTCTAGCGCGAAACAAAGCCGGCGCTTTGTTATGTGGGCGACCTTCATGAATGGCACGGTTCGCTGATGCGAACCGTTGACAAAGTCCACGCAGTGGCTCGACGATGCGAGTCCCCGCGAACTTGGATAGTGGGGTGGCTTGCCGGTGTAAACCACTACGTCTCGTTTCCGGAACGAGGGAGAGAGAGAGGAAGGTATTCAGTAGAGTGATCAATCCAGTGTCTGATCATCCAGTACAACAAGGCTTGTACTTACGCGGTGGGGAGTGCGTCACTGCGACTCCTCACTCCGCGCCTATGCTGCGAGCACCTAACCAACCCTAGTAAAAATTCTCACGTGAGAAATCACGTGAGAAATTACGTGAGGTTGTGAAACAATTTCTCACGTGAGAACTCAAAATCACGTGAGAAGTCACGTGACAAATCACATGAGAACTCAAAGTCACGTAAGAAATCACGTGAGAAATCACGTGAAAAATTACGTGAGAACTCAAAATCACGTGACATTTGCCTTTAAAATTGAACAGAATTTCTGACGTGGTGTTAAGTTCTCCTGTGATTTGTCATTTGTTTTTTCACGTGATTTTGAGTTCTCACGCGAGAAATTTTTTCATAACCTCAGGTGATTTCTCACGTGAGAATTTTTACTAGGGAAGGGCTCGCCTACAACTCTAACTTGTGAGACGCCTGTCCTGCCGCTTGCTCAACTCTGTGATCCACTCGCCTGGGGAAGGCCAACTTGCCCGAAGATGGTGCTCGTCGCTCGCCTTGCATGCTCCTCGTGTACCGATACCGCACGCGTTCGCAACTCTTCCCACGCCGAAGAAAATCAGGGAGCACGGACACACTCGGTGTGCTCGACTTCGCGGTCGCGGTCTCTCCCGAGTAATTCCTGGGCGCCTCGATTCGGCGTCGATCTGCCGAAATCCCCTTCACGTGACATCCTTCGCCTGGGAGCTGGTGCTCTTGCGCGCCAATTAACTTAATTAGCGCGTCCCGCTGACACGCGCCGTAGGTTCGCGAATCAACGCTCAAAACCTAGTGGCTCACGAAGAGACGAGTAAACGATTAAATATCGTTACCCGTCACAGTTTAAATATGGTAAAAAAGTTTTAAGTATCTAAATCTAAAATCCATGCGTACAGAAGTTTTCAAAGTTTAAAAAATAAGGTTTTGAGAGAATGATTTTAAAAAATATGAAAAACAGAGTAAAGTTATTAAAATGAAATTTTAAGGATGTTCGCTCTTAGAGAGAGACAGCTAGCTCCGTAATAGAGAGAGAGGGGGACATACGGCGTCCGCGTAGAAGAAAAAGTTTGGCAACGTCGCATTATACGGTCTGTTATTATCATGTGGTGGACCCCCTGCATGCGTACTGACACCGGTAGTAGTGCCGTATTTCATAATGTCAAATTATTATTATTTAATTATTTATTTTTTCATTTCTGCAAAATGTATTATATCTATGAATCACATTTCATATATTAAATTGATGAAAATAATCCGTACGTTAAAAATTATTACTATTTATAATATTTTACGAAATCTACTAGTACTTAAAAATCATATTTAATGTTACACAACGTTATTCTTTTTTATGTATTTCCATCATTACAAAAAAGTAATTTTGCAATAATTGTTTTGAATAAAAAAGCTTTAATTCAATCAAATTCAGCGTAATCAATATCTTATTCTCATATACAACAAATTATATACTAATTCAAGTGAATTGGTAAAAAAATTAATAAAATTAAGTAAATTTATCAATAAATGATAAGTTACATTAATATAAATACAGTAAAAATAAAAAAGAAAAGATTGTTTATAACAACAGCAATATATTTTTGATCATTGACTAAACGGCAAAAAATTGCAACCTCCATTTTCTAAATAGCGCGCTCTTTCGTCTTACTGAATTCTTTGGGACGGTGCCACACTTTGCGAGCATTACAATATGCCCATACAAATTAATTTTTTTTTAATACTTACAGGAACCCAATCAACATTTTTAAGTACGCAAAATAATCTTAAAGGTTCATAGTTATTGTTAAAAAATTTTCATCGAATTTGAGTTCGGGAATGTTTGCAAAATATGCGATAGAAATCAAACCTCCATAAGACTCCGTGTTATTCGAGAAAATTTCAACTAACAAAAACTTTTTTTACACGAACTTAAAAATTATGAAAAAAATAACGTGTTCTATTCTAATAAGAATGTGCTGAAATTCCAAATTTTATCAAAATTTAGTAAGGCAATCTCTTTGGGTAGGAACGTCCTTAAAGGGATGTGAAACCCTCCCATAAGAATCTGAATTACCAGCAGAAACATTTTATTTATTATTTAAAAATCAAAAACATTTTTCGAAATTCAGCCAACGTACTGCCCTCCGTAATTGTGCAAGGAAACTGTAAATAAAATTACAGCCTATTTCATTTACAAATGGCTTCAGGATATTGTTTGAAAAATTTTCAAACAATTTTCGGAAACCATTTACGTATAATTGACCGTAATTTTATTCCCAGTTTCCTTGCGCAATTACGGAGATCAGTACGTTGGCCGAATTTCGAAAAATAGTTTTGATTTTTAAATAATAAATAAAATGTTTATGCCCGTAATACAGATCTCTATGGGAGGGTTTCACATCCCCTTAAATTGAAGTTTTTATTGGTAAAAGACATCTTTAGGTTTCAGGATTTTTTTTAGCGATTAAAGAAGGGTTCAATAAAGATATTTTTAATGAAGATCTATATCGAATTTTTCATCATTTTTACGTCAATTTTCAGTACGCTCTACTCTTAACGTATATTACGGTTTACTGTTGATATGCCTTATATTTGCAGCGTTTCATGTTTCAATGTTTCTACCTACGTACGTACGTTCTACTGCGTCCTCTGAACTAGACAATACTTTGATTACAGGTAAATAAATAGCGCACATCAGCAATAGTGGCAGCAGCAGCAGCAAGCATAAGCATCAGCAGCAGCAAGCATCAGCAGCAGCAGCAAGCATAAGCATCAGCAGCAGCAGCAGCAACTACAGCAGCAGCTGCAGCACGTTAAAGCATGACAGTGGATTGGTAAGCAAATGAAAATCGTTTTGTGAGGAAATTACGTTTATGAAGGGAACGTTTGAGAACATTAAACTTACTTTTTTACATTCTTCTATAAAACTAATTGTCCGATTTACATGCACTTTTCATGAAAGTAAAGAATATTGAAATCACAAGCTCGAACAAGTTTTCATTTATTTTTAGATTACCAATTCAAAATGAACATTAGTGTCTTTACGAAAGCTAATATAGAGGATCGACCGCAGCAAGATATCGATTCGGTGGCTGTGGTTATGAAGTCTTTAGCTGCAGTAGTATTAAAAGGAGCGGTCTCTATTCCTGTCCGTTGTATCAGCTCCATTCCAGAGCAAAATAAAAAAATTACCTGCATATTGGAAGAGAGGCTCGGTATAACGAGATCAGAACGTATCTATTGGTACCAATTCTGTGTATTTGGAACTGGAAATCAATGCATATTCTTTTTGTACATGATGGATACAAATTCAAATTTCAAAATTGAAAATATTCGTCGAAACTTTTTTGAGAATGTTATTAGGCCTGCAGGTTGCTCTCTGCCAATTGACTCACGAAGTCGAGCTCACAATATTGCTTCTTCTGTATACGGCGACAGAAGATCGTCGGTTGCCATTTATGAGGAAGACTGGCCGCTCTTTGTTCAAAAAATGGATGAACGACTGATAGACGAATTTAGAATCAGAAATAAAATAAAATATTATTATTTCTATTGTAAGTATCGCAAAAAATTCTTTCAAGAGGCTTTTATTTTATTGCGAAAACAATATTTTTATTATTTGTAGCATGCATCTACGGACGGCAGTGGCCATATGAAAAAGGTACTGTTGATGAGATGATCGATCAAATGATGGTAAATCCAAAATCACCATCTGTGGAATTAATCCAAGTGCACCACGCATACAATATTAGAGCGCCGCCACAAACAGATCTCTTTTTGGATACTGCCAAAGTCAAGTCGTGTCTGGAAGGCTATGAACTAGCAGAGCCGACAATTGTCAGAAAATTCCACGCGCTCTTCTTCAAAAACTTTGGCCACGCCACGTAAGTTATTCTACTAAACGATTGAATACCTACTTGCATAACCATGTTTTGTTTTTTTTAATATATTTTCTTTTAGTGTATCTTGTGGTTAGATGAAAAGTGCATGTATCACATACTTTCAGTCTTATAATCATGCGGACCATCTGATATCTGTTTATAGAACAGGCCCTCTAGTGCAGGCCATTCTTTTGGGCGCCGATAATTATGAGTAAGTTTAAATTTTTCAAATTATTTTCATTCCAATGTTTTATATTTTGTTATTCTTTACAATAGCCAAGCTGAGAAATTGTGGTGGTATCTGAAAAAACTAAGCGTCGATTACAAAGCCAGGTTGAGTAGTTTTAATGAGTACTATGAATCGTTGCGCAAAGGAAATGTGCTTCGAATGGAAGTTGTGTACTCAGCTGAATCGTACGTCCATTTAAAGGTATTGCTCGCGAGAGTTGATGAATTGGAACCACTCTGGTCAGTCCTAACAAACAAAGAGAATATATTAATTTTCAAAAACTGGTCAGATTACGTTGAAGGATGCATTTCTATCCAGCTGTGAATCCTTAATGATGCAATTAATGACCATTGTTTAAATGGTATTAAAAATTTCTCGCAAAATCGTATACTTGATGTACACATAGCTGAGACAATAGTACGTTACTTTCTGAGACCGCAAAAGTTTCACGAATTTGATTACGGCTGTGCCAAGAAATTGATTCGTGCCGATAAAATAAAACTCATCAGGTAAAGACATTACACATATTATTTGGTGACGATAATAACCAACCTTGTACATTTCTTATTACTTCTGATTTCTTACTAGTTTTCATACTGATGATGACGTGGGCGTTGATGACGACAGCGAGGAGGACGAGGAGCAGAGGGAGGTATTTTATCAAGAGATGAGCGAGGAGGACGAAGAGGAGGAGGTGCAGGAGGACGAAGAGGAGGATGAAGTAGATCAGGATTTACTTGAGCAAGAACATGAACAAATGGATGTGGATGATTGCGAAGCGACTGATAGTAGTGCTCCGAAACATTCGTTCCATTACGATTTAGCTATTAAATTACCGATCTGCCTCCGTAAATATGTTGACATCATATTCAGAAGTCTCCCAAAAATATTAGAAAATGAAGAGACAAATGAAAATGAAAATTCCGATTCCGATAATAAAATAATTTCTTTATTTCATTTTTTAGCCACAGCGGCTAGAGAATTACAAACTGGTACTAAACACAAAGTAACAGTTCTCAATAAAAATGCCTTTACAAAACAATCTATGGACAGTTTCTTTAGAAAGAAGCACAACAAAGCTTGTGTTAAAATTGGTGGAGCAGTCCACCTTACCGAAGTCGTAAAAGCCATTTCGTTTCCAGACACGGTTTTTGACATTATTGTCAAATCTATTTTCAACGATACCATTAACAACATGGAAAAAAACATCTTGGAATATGCAAATAAATATGTGGATATGTTTCCAATGAAGCTGTTGCAAAAGCAGTAAGTGCAACGAATAAATTTATTTACATACTTTTCATAAATTTAACTATTTAATTTTCAGGTACGCTCCGAGCGTTGGTATATCTTAATTAAGGCGACACAACCGATGCCATCTCCAACAATCTTCGATTCGGCCACTGCAAGATCAATTAAAAATCTTAAACAATTTCAAGAGAAGAAGAAACAAAAATTCCAGAATCTCAAACAATATAAGAAACTTCGGAACATTTAGAGCAAGTATCAGAGTCTTTAGAACCTGTACAAGTCGCAGAAGCCATAAAACCTTCGCAAAATTTACAAGTGGCGCTCTCTGTTCAGGAGGCGGCCGGGAGATCCACGGCTTCAGCATCTGAAGCTTCTGTAACAGCTCAGCCTTCAGTACCTGAAGCTTCTACAGCATCTCAGCGGTCACGACCTGAAGCTTCTGCAACAGCTCAGCCTTCACGACCTGAAGATTCTGCAGCAGCTTAGCTTTCATGGCCTGAAGCTTCTACAGCAGCTCAGATTCTACGACCTGAAGCTTCTGCAGTAGCTCAGCCTTCACGAGTACTTAATGCCTGGGACCGTGAAGCTGTTTCTAAAATAATTAAGCATTTGTTGACAGATAACAACTACAGAAAACCTTTAAAATTGCAGTTACCACTTCTGCAGCAAAATATTATTCTTAGGGGTTTAGATCCAGATCGAGTATATGATATGATGGAGTCGTTAAAAAAAGAAGCAAGCTATCTAATGCAGTTCTGCCCTTTGAAAGATGCTCGCAAATTGATGAGAATGTAAATATTGAAATATTTTTTTAGCTGCATGTTAAATTAAAAAATATTAACAATTTTATTTTATAATTACAATTGACGAAATAAAAAACCGAAATATTACGTGTGTATTGGTAAAAAATATATGGATATATTATATGCAATAAAGCATGAACATAACAAATCTCTTTTCACTATTTACCTTTTCCTAAATTCCGAGGATGTGTCTGTGCTGCAGCCATGACGGCCGCTCGAAGCGAACGGAATACCGGACCCAAACCCGGACAAATGTAGACGGAGAGATAGACCCAAACCCAGACAAATGTACACAACTCAATATTTAGCTATTACGGACCTTGGGTTCCCTGTCGCGAGATACTCTGGAAAAGTGGGGTATTGGGTCCATTTACAAAATATTTATAAAAAAGAGACACGGCTAACGTAATTTTCGACAGGATTTAGTGTTCAATAGTTGAAGCTTCAAGGGTTCCGGATTCAGGGGTTCGGTGTTCAATCAGGGTTCAGGGGTTCAGGATTCAAGGATTCTATGTTCCCAATTTAAGTGTTCAGGGTTGAGGCTTCAGGAGTTAACGGTGTTCAAGGATCCAGGGTTCGGCATTACGGGTTCAAGGGTACAGAGTTCAAGGTTTCACGATTCAAGGTTTCAGGGTCGAAATGAAATATAAAAAGCTATATTATACTTCGAAATATCAAGCCAGTAGATACGCCCTAGGTTATAGAAGAAGCACCCCCACTAATATACTAATAGCTGAAGCCAAAGTCTCATACCTGCAGGAACATACGAAGCTTTTAGGAAACAGATACGTCATCAAATGTATAGCGAACCATAACAATCCTATGCACGAAATAATTAATTATTACTTCCGCAAAAAGAGGAATAAAAAGAAAAGAGTTCTCACCGAATGCATTGAAAGCATGGTTGACCTAACTGAATCAGTGACTCTCCTAGACTCCGGTCTATATAACTATAGCTATAACATCACTTCAACTATCATCCCAATAAATTTCGAGCTTGGAAAGCGTTTAAAGATTAGCGAAAACCCAGCACGGCTATTCCAAGAATTCCTCGAACAACAGAACTGCCTAGATATTTATACGGATGGTAGTAAATATGATAATAAATTAGTAGGAGCAGGCTGCGTCGCCCCCAAAAAGCAAATTGAGATTAGCATAGGTATCGGCCACTGCGCCTCCATCTTCACTGCCGAAGCCATCGCGATTCATAAAGCCATGGATATCGCCTTGCAAAGCTCAGACAGCAAAATTTTAGTTTTCTCTGACTCTCAAAGCGTACTTGCTAGCCTCCAAAGCAACCTTACTAGCTTCAAAACGAACAAATGCATTATACAAATCAAAGAAAAATATGAACACCTCAAAGCTATAATACCGAACTCTTTAGTTGAATTCTACTGGATTCCTGCTCATGTGGGCATCCCAGGAAACAACGTAAAAAAGCAACGTTGAAAAGAATTCCAGACATATGCAGAATCCCGTACACCGACCTTTTCGACGGCATTAAAAAAACTAGCACAGACCTCTCAAATAAAACAACCCATCTGTTAGGCGCTCAAAAGGGTAAAAAGTACTTTGAAATTTTTTACAAAGAAAAATCTAAACCCTGGTTTGCGGGCAAAAATCTCTCGAGAGAATTTATTGTCTCCATCAACAGAGCCAGAGCCGGGCACTACCATATAGCTGAATCTCTCGCTAGGATAGGAATAATTGGTAATCCGAACTGTTCATGCGGTCCCATCCCACAGAATCGAAATCATGTGCTCTGGCAATGTCCCCTTTATAACGCTAAAAGAATTGGCCTAATAAAAAATCTCATGCGACTCAAATTCCAATTACCGTTAAGCATAGATTTACTTATTGCCGAACCCCACATAGAAGCGTGCCACTTCATAATTAATTATTTGAAGGAATGCGGGCTCGAAGTGTAGCGATTAAAATAAGAAAAACAACTGTAAAGTAAACATTGTAAAAATTAATGTAAGAAGCTATGTTAAGCAGAATAAACCTGCAAAGGTTTCAATTGCTCTAAAAAAAAAAAAAAAAAAAAAAAAAATGGAGAAGCGTTATCAAGGTAGATGGGATCTAGTATGCTGGCCGACTACTGCTGAATGTTGAAAAGAGATTGTAAAGCTACAGGGAAAAAACGTAAAAGAAAACCTTTGCACCGACCATTTGATGAGAAACGTGTAAGGTATAGTAAGAAAAAATAAATGGCATGAAGTTCTGTTTGTTTTGCATGAATTTTGTATATTTGACCTTGAAATGACCTTGACCCTGAGGTGATTGGGCCAAACGGTCCCCGGATTCGGATTCAGCAACCCCAAAAACATATGTATGTACTGTTAAAACATGGTTGCCATTAATTTTGTAGTGTCACGTCCTACTCTACCTCCCGACCCTAACACCACCTCTTCTTTTTTTTTCCTCTTCGAAATTTTCAAATTCCTGTTCGTGTCGTCGATAAGGAGGTGACTTAAGGGATAAACAGTCCCTCAGGGCATCACTTACCCTCGGGCCGAAATGGGCCAGTTCGGTTATCCTCTGACTCGGCCTAGCATTTATCTACCGTGCTTAAGAACTGACCTCAAGCGCCCTCGGCAGGACCAAAACCTAACACGGACCGTACCGCCGTACCCCGGAACTTAGCCCGCAAAGACTTTCCCACGAAAAGTCATAAAATCCGGCTACAGCATTTTCCCACCAAACAAAACAAAGGGAAACCGTTGGCAGTATGTCCGAGTACACGTGTACATTGAATGTCTTATCACTGCGACTCTTTCGAAAAATCCTCAAATAGTCTGTATGATAACAAGGGAAAAGAGATAAAACTGGCGTCGTCTTTCCTGCGGGATTCGAAGTATCGCCCACCCAAGTGTAAAAAAAAAATCTTTTTCGAAATTTGTTAAATAATAGTTTAATGGTAAAATAAACATTACCATTAGACTCCTTTAATATTAAATGTCAAGAAATCATTTTTGAACGAAGGAAATCGGCAAACTTTCATATTCAAAATGAAAATAGTTTAATAAATAAAGTTTTTATTTTTTTCCTATACAAAATTCCATAACCTAGCTAACTAATAAGCGAATTAGTTACTTAAGTTGATTTTAAGCATGATTTTAAAAAACTTCATTCTTTAATTAAATGAATTATTATTATCTTTAAAAAAGAAATTAAAGATATCGACACAATTTCTAACAAGGAAATATTATTATATTTAGAAATAAATATTCTTAATAATTTCGTTGTAAATTTTATAACTCTAATGTTATTTCCAAATTCTTAAAATATAAACCTTTTATGAACAAACATTAGGAATTATTTTGCCGAAACCGACATTGTAATAACCGCCATTGTAATATACGACAATATTCTTTAGCAACACTAAAATGCATTCTTTTATAACTGCATTTTATAGCATTTTAATTAAAAGACGTTGCTATTCTCCTACATTAAATATTATACTTTGGTTAATAATTAATTTTAATCATAATCTAGAATTCATAGTATAAGATTTTTGTAATCCTTTCTGAATAGTTAAGCTGATATTCTTAAGTAAAAACATGTAAAATATGATTCTTTATTATTAAGTAATGTAACTATAAGATAAAGGGCTTCATCAATAATTAAATCTATACAAATAGATCTTATCAATTATTTTAAAGAAGTTAAATAATTATTAGTAATATACGTTCTAATGTAAACATTTATTCCTTTTATTAGTAATAATTACTTACTTCTCATTTAATACAAGTATTGTAACGGATACGACTTGGTCCCGACAATATCGCGTAGCTATATCCTAGTCGGTTCGTCAACGTTAAGTCGGTTCCTGTGCTGGACTCGAGAATTTTGTTGTTCGCGATAGTCAATGTCTACTGTATTAGTTATTCAAAGAATAAAGGCCTTTGATAGCTTTACCACGGAAGGAATAAGGGCCTTCCGTGTTTTCCTTACGAAGAGAATAAAGGCCCTTGGTAAGGCTAGCACAAAAAGAATAAAGGTTTTTCGTGCTGCTTCGCTAAAGGAATAAAGGCCTTTAGCGCTGCCGAGAGGAATCAAGGCTTCCCGGGTTTGCCTTACGAAGAGAATAAAGGCCCCTCGTAAGGCTAACCGAAAAGAATAAAGGCTTATCGGTTACTTCGCTAAAGGAATAAAGGCGGACCCGAGAGGAATCAAGGCCTCCCGGGTTTGCCTCACGAAGAGAATAAAGGCTCCTCGTAAGGCTAGCACGAAAAGAATAAAGGCTTTTTGGCTACTTCGCTAAAGGAATAAAGGCCTTTAGCGGTTCTGAGAGGAATCAAGGCCTCATCAGTAAATAGAGGGAGATTTTATTTAAATTATTTAACTCAATTATTTGAAACATTATTTATTCAATTAAATATTTATTTATAAAATTTGATAGTATTAAGAAGAGAGATGGAGAATCTGATGCTAATTATTTAGTTTCAATTTATTATTAATGAATTTATTTGTTAAGGGGATAATAAGGCCCCGCCAGAGCGCAATGCTCGCTAGCTACGGCCACTTCCTCCGTTCAGAAGGAACGGAGAGCATCTGCCTCGGCGTGTTGAAATCTAGCCTTATATACCCTGGCGGGCTCGCTCCATCTCTCTCCCCACCGTAAATGTAGTAGCCGCTCTCTCAGCTCGCTCCGTCGGCGCTCGGCCTTTCGCTAGCGGCCGCGTTGCCATTGCGTAGGCGCGCTCAGTCTCGTATGTCTCAGTTTTATTTTAATTGCTTCATTTGATTTTTTGTTGGCGAGGTTCAGGACGTTACAGTATAGTTAAGGAAAATCAAAATATTGCTACAATAAAATTTTTTTTATAAAAAGTTTCATTACATATTAATTTTTAAACGAAAATAATGTTTAGCATATTGTGTGTAATATGAGTGTGTGTGTGATAAAAATAAGTTTAAAGAATATTACTGTAACAAAAATATTCTATTTGCATAAAATCTACCTTTATTACGAAATCGACGACTTCATTTCTTTATTAATGTAAAATTAATCTTTCCAAGCAAATAAACTTGTAAACTAGATATAATAACTTTTAAGAAATAAATAAAAATAAATAATTATTTGTATCGTTAGAAATAATCAGATATTCGATTTGAAATTTAGGTGAAAATAC
The DNA here is from genome assembly GCA_036365515.1 of Torymus aiolomorphi. Taxonomy (NCBI): domain Eukaryota; kingdom Metazoa; phylum Arthropoda; class Insecta; order Hymenoptera; family Torymidae; genus Torymus; species Torymus aiolomorphi. Next base: position 89,160,578 of record CM070876.1, read on the forward strand.
TTCTAAAATACAGTAAATAGAATTTGAGAGTATTTCAAATAGAAATAAATATTATTTTATCATTATTTACATAAATAAAAGCTAACTCAGCGTGAGTTATAGCTACAACTTCGCTCTTATTTGTGTATTATATGATTTTTATTATTAAGTAAAAATACGAGTATAAACAGATCTGAATTGTGCGAATAATGTGCGCAATTGAAAAACTACGAAAAATCATGTAAAATCTATTGTAGCGGAGAAACTCCCTCCTTCCTCTCTGCTCTTTATCTCTAAGCGGTCCTACCCCGCTCAAGAGGCCTATGCCTTAGTATTAGAGGACTGTTCCTCTGACTTCCGGGGGACATTTTCCTCCAATTAGGAAAATCGAAGAAGATGCATCCTCTCCACTGACCTCTCTCGCAACCAATCAGAAACTCAAGATGACGACACCCTCTCTCTCTATGAAGTATTTACAAACATCTAGATGAGATTTTCAATTCAACGCTTCGGGTATAAATTGGGCTGCATTTTCCCTCAGAGACAGAGAGTTGGATCAAGGGCAGTACTCTAGTACGCAAATAGCTGTACGTTTTACGCCTGAAACCTAACTCCAGTCCCCTCTAGCCTCACAGCCTCGTTACCGCTAGGACCACTGCCTCCAGCCTCGCAACCTCGTTGCCGCTAGGACCACTACCTCCAGCCTCACAGCCTCGTTGCCGCTAGGACCACTGCCCCGCCGTTACAGTTTCGGGCAGAAAGAAAGAGATAGATAGATAGATAGATATACCTTTATTCTGCCTCCGCGGCAAAAATATAAAATACATAAAATACAATAAAAGGACACATAAAAATTCGTTCGTCTTTGTATAAATAGATTATAAAAAAAGAAAAATATATAAATATATTAAAATTGCTACAAAAATTATCTTTGGTCAAGGTACTCAAACTAGATATGACTAGTAATAATAAGATATAAAGGCCAAAGTGGCCAGGTCTAGATCACAGATAAAATTCAAGTTTAATAACATTAGTAAAATTGTGCTAAATTGCACTCGTCTTATGACTGGTATCATAAATTAAATTAAGTTAATATATATTACAGATCACAGTATCACAGTAATGGCCAAAAGGCCAAGTCAGGTACTCAATCGCAACAATAACAATAACCTCGCCAAACAGTCTTCGCCAGACAGCTGCAACCCCCACCCACTCATGAGAGAGCTAAGGGTCGAGTTCGAGAAGGTATCGGCGCACCGCCCCTTTAAATGAAGCCAATGATGGTGAATGTCGTAAGACATGAGGGAGGGAATTCCAGAAACGAGCACCTTGAACCTGGAAAGCTTTCGCCCCAGTTTCAGTGCTCACTGCCGGGATGTTAAATTCTGGGGGAACACCACTACTGGAGAGCCTGGGCTTATGCACATTAAAAAGAGATACTAGATACTCTGGTTCGCGCATCCGAGTAATCCTGTAAAGTAGAATGGCTTCAAAATAGAGCCTACGCGAATCGGTACGAAGTTAGCCCAGTCGCCTCCTGTAAGGGGAGATGCGTTCATCCCTCCTAACCCCAAAGATGTATCTCACACAGGAATTGCTTAATCTTTGTAAACGTATTCGTTGTTCTTCTGATGCGTCTAGATACACCACAGTACAGTAGTCCAGATGTGGTAGAACTAGTGACTCAACTAGCCTTCGGCGGAGTGTCTCGGTGGTACAATCCCTAATGAACCGCAGGCTGTAAAGGGATTTGTTGACTTTTTTCGTTACGGTATCAACCTCCGGCTTCCACGTGAGTTTGCTGTCTAAAGTAATACCGAGACTCACAACCGTATCACTGAATGGGACATTTACTCCTTCCTGTATTTCAATTCCTGACAAGTTCATTGAGTTTATGTCGTTGACATTCCTCCGAGAACCAAAAAATATTGCCTTAGTCTTGCCAGGGTTAAGACGCAGGCCGAAGCTTCCCCGCCCATTCCGAGATTAGTCTTGCCGCTTCAGCCAGTCGAGTTAGACCCTCCTGAATTTTATCTTTGGTGGTATGTAGATAGACTTGGAGATCGTCCGTGTCGAAAAGATGTCTGATTGTATGTCTGTCGAGTAGGTCCTGCAGGTCATTGACGTATAAGCTGAACAGAAGGGGTCCCAGGACCGATACCTGTGGAACTCCCAGATTGGTTTCCAGCCATTCCGAATTTACATTGTTGCCGGATATTACCATCTGAGTTCGACCTTGTAAATATGACTTAATCCGCAGGAGAGCCATCCGTGAGAACCCCAACTGCCGAAGCTTAGATAACCGTTTTGTAGGTGAGATGGTATCAAACGCCTTGCTGAAGTCAAACAACAGCAGGAGTGTCACCTTTTTTTTTGTCGATGGCCATACGTACGTTCTCGGTCAGTTTTATTAACGCAGTTTGAGTACTGTGGTGTTTTCTGAATCCGGCCTGGAAGGGATCTAGAATTCTATTCTTATTAAGATACTCCGTGATTTGGGTGTGGTCTATCTTCTCGAGCACTTTAAAGAGGAAGCAAAGCAGTGCTATTGAACGAAAATCCGTTACATTTGAAGGAGCACTATTCTTTTTAAGGGTAATCAGCTGTGCTTGCTTCTAAGCACTCGGGAAGACCCCCAGCGCAAAGGAGGAGTTAAATATTGTTACTATGAAGTCAATAATTGGGAGAGCCTTCACAACCACTTCTTGGGGGGCGCCATCAACTCCCCTTGCTTGCGAGGAAAAGTGGGAAATTGCAAGGACAACGTCATTAAAGTTCACCGATCTAAAAGAAAAACCCTCCTCGCTTGCAGATGCTGTAATGTCCATTGCGTCATTGATGTTTTCAAGGGGAGAAATGGATATCCCTGCAAAGTGATTATTCAGCTCTCCCGGGGTAAAATCGTGCAATTCCTCCTCTTTGCGCTTAGGCAAGAGGCCGAGTTTACGCATCTCCTTCCATACGTTTTTATTATCGTCATCAAGAGCGTCAGAGAGATGTTGCCTAAGGAAGGAGCTTCGCTCTTTATCTGAAAGCACGTTGACCTCATTGCTGAGCCGAAGAAACTCGTCCAATGACTCCGCTCGCCCAGTGCGCTTATAACGTCTGTGGCGTTACGCTTGTCAACGAGTTGCCTCAGCTCAGGTCCAAACCAAGGAGCATATTTTTTGTTGGACAAAACCTTCTTTAAAGGTGCCAAATTATTTATTGCTGATTTTAAATTGTCATTCAAATTAGTTAAAGCACTCTCCAGATCGGATTCTATAGACTCCATGGCTACCCAGTTGCAGCGAGACCGCAACTCTACAAGAGAGCCAGATTTTATATTCTTAAAATTCCAATACTCAAAGGACTCTCCAGTCGGCCTAAAGGTAAATATGTCTATAGAAATATCTATGACACTATGTTTGCCAAAACTGGGCAACCATTCGTTCTTGTAGTCTAGTACCGTATCGTTTTCGTCTGTCATGATCAAGTCAATCCACGTGCAAGAGGTAGGGATATGGTGTGTGGGACCATGATGGACTAACTGAAGAGATAGCTCATCAGTTAAATGCTTGATAGTATTAGCATCATCGGACTTGGATGACACATCCGCATTCAGATCTCCCATGATGATTTTGTGACTGAAGTCACCACAGATTTTGCGCAAGACAGTAAAAAGGTCGGTGTCTTTTTGCATAGGAACCTTAGGAGGCCTATAGATAACACCAACCAAGACTGGAGGAGAGTCACCTTGTTATGTACTACAAAACAAATATTCAGGGATACCAGGTTTTCCTGGTCCCTCAGTTTTGGAAACTGCCAGTTTATTAATTTTTAGTGTATTTCTCACATACAAGGCCACCCCACCTCTGACTGTCCCGTGATGTACAGTCCCCGTTATTGTCTATGTCCGTCTCGTGAGAGGTTGGCCGTCGTTTGGTGGGAGCGGTCTGACACGCCGTGTGAATGGCTTGCAGGTCAGCAGCTGTTGCAAAGACATGCGCACGCTCGCCTCCCTTGCGCCTAGCAAGAAATCTACCGCCCACATGCCAGACATATTTGAAACCCAACCCCAGTGCAATGGGTTTCAAATTCTTGAATGATTGAAATTTTCTGTGAGGCAACAACTCATTTACGAAAATTTTCCTTCCGGACATGCAGACAGCAGAAAACCGACCAAGCAGCTCGGGGTTTAAATCACTTGTTGTTAGGTAGTTATTAGCGAGCGCACGCTTGGCTCGCATCACATCACTGACCAGTCGCGCCTGGGATAACTTCGCCACAATGGACGGTGATGTTCCCGAAGACGATCGCGAGCTCTCTCCCGCTGAAACTTTCTCTTCCCGGGGCGGACCGCGGGGCATGAGGACACGAACGTCAGTGACGTTTTCCCGTTCAATGGACGGAAGAATGGTGCTGAGAACCGCGAAGACCATATCAGCTAATTCCTCTTGGGAGGCAGATGTATCACTTTTAAGTGTACCGTGGATGATGACCTCACGGTTCTCAGCACTCTCGTCATAACACTCATCATAACCGGACCCGTGATCCGACCTAGGAAGAGAATTGGTTGGTAGTCTGGCATTACTGGGATGGGGGGGGGGGCGCTACAGCTCTAGCTGTGTCATCCCGCAGTGCATTAAGGCCATCGCTCAGAGCCTTGTTTTGCTCCTTTAGAAAATTGTTGTGGTCCAGGAGCAGTTGTCTATCGAGACGCAGCTCCTCCAGCTGGGAAGTCTGCTTTTCTACAAGTTCCTGTAGGCCCGAAATACATGCCATAAGATCTTTGTTCATTTCCTCAACTGCTGGTAGAGGAAATGAAGAGACACCAGCGGCTACGTGATTGCGACTCATCCAGGATTTGATATCATCAAACTGCCCCTGGACCATGCCAAAGCGTTAAAAAAAAAGATCAAGAGTGCTCTGCGGATTGACCACATTATTATTATTATTATTAAGTGTGGGCATAGAGGCCGAAAAAGTGCTAATATTTAGCCTATTTCTGTTTTGTAGCGAGTCAGCTAGAGTAGTGCTCACTAGCGGTGGTTTGAGACTTAAATCCGAATTTAAGTCGCCTGGCACCTTCTGCTCTGCAATCCCTTCTGTCGCCCTGGTTTTGCTGTTGATTAGCGCAGGCGGATCTATGTGCGCCTGCTGACCGGCAACCCCTTTTGCCTTGATGTTATTTCGGCAGTTGGGTGCAGACTTAGATGTAGATGTCTGCTTACCGGTAAGTGAAATCGACGCGTTTTGTCTGACGATGTTGTTTCGCAGACGACCGCCAGCTGGCGTTGACGAGCTTAGCGGATTTTGATGAGGGGAGGTTCGCTTTGCGACGCTGGTGTTTATTCGCGGAGTCGGGACCTTGCTGCTCACCTGGGTGTTTTTCATCTTGAGCTTGCCTCGGCAGATGTTACATGGCGCATCTTTCTTTTTACCCGAGCAGCGTGTTGCATGATGTGCAGATGCTTGTGGCTGGTGTTGTTTCGTCGCCACACACTGTGCATAACGATGATGATGTCGGTTTGCTGCTCATGGCTGAGGTAGATTGGAATCTGCCGCCAGTTGCTGCGTCGGCGCACGAAGGTGTAGGCAGTTCGGCCAACTTCAGGCGACAAAAACTGGCTGTTTGACTGCCCGCCGAAACTCCGCCGCAATCCTAACCTCTCCAGGATATGTCACTTTGAAGAAACAGTCTCCCTGGCTCAAAAAAGAGGAGCCTTGCAGATATGCTCCTTTTGCATGGAGCCTGCGGGAGGCTGATACGTCTGTAACAGTTTAAACTCACACCGGGTTGATGAGTGGAGAGAACTTATTGATCAAAGCAGGAGCGATTGAACACTCGTCCGAATACATACCTGGAGAGAGATAGAGAGAGAGATACAGAGAGAGAGAGAGAGAGAGAGAGAGAGAGAGAGAGAGAGAGAGAGAGAGAGAGAGAGTTCTTCCTAGGGAGCATTAAAATTGAATAAAGGTAAGCTTCCTCTCGTGTGCCCAGTCTAGGAGTTAGTCGAGCGAATAAATAAAAATTTTTTTTTGCCTTTTTCTTCTTTTCAAATTCACAAGTCGTCATGCCAAAGAGCCTCTGAACGACCTCTGTCCTCATTTCGAATTCAAAATCATCCTATGCAAGTTGCTAGAAATCAACCTCTACCCATTTTTAAAAGTCGTTATGCTTATACATAGCCTCTGAACGACCATTCTATTTCTTTTATTTATGCAGGCTGTCATGCTTATTTAAAAGCCGCTTAGTCCTTTTTCAAGTTTTTAGCAAGTTGTTATGCCAAAAAGCCTCTGAACAACCTCTGACTGACAAATATAATAATTCATGCAGGTTGTTAAGCTTATTGAAAAGCCTCTGAACAACCTCTGTCCTCGTTTCAAATCAAAAATATTTAAAGATTCAACTAATCCTCTTAGATTTCCACTTTTTGCCTAGAAATTACTATTTTAATAGAGATAATTGCTATTCGAATTGTTGAATTCTTCTAGTGGAAAATTGTACAAAGCGCTGCAAGAAAAATCTTCGCCAGCGTCGCCGTGAAAAATCCGCAAAAACCAGCTCCCCACAATCAAAGGAGGCTGAGAAACCATCGGTGCCCACCCTGCGTCCTGATCAAGTGACTGGACTTAATTTGAATGTCCTAGAAGGATATAAACTTCAGATCTGGCTGAATAAAGCCTACAACCCAAACGCGCATCGGGCCCTTGTTGAGAAGTGTGCAAATTGTGGATTTGCAGACACTTTCGCACATTGCGGCGATTGCGCTAAAAAATTTCGAAGCGGGTATACAATTCCTTTTAAGAAAAAAGACCCACCGAGTGTTTCTGAAAAATCTGAAAATCGTCAAAAAGACGATATCACTCGCGTTTATGATAGGTGTTTAAGACTGGCCGAAAAATATTTAAAAAACAACGCCAGTTTAGAGAGAAATTAAAAAAATCTTTACCCGGATTAAACTCTTTAAACTCAGCCGATTTAGAAAGGGACTTGCAGACCCTACAGAATTTAAAAAGAAAATAATTAAGTTTTATTCCTTTTTCGTCACAATAAAATTAATCATTTAATTTCAAGTTCTTAATTTTTTTTTATTAGTGATCCCGCCGCGTGTTCTTCATCCATTCAACGAGCGTAGTCAATTAGCAGACCTTGAAAACCGTTTAGAAGAGCTTCAGGAGGACTTAAAAGCTGCGGGTGCTGATGTAGAAGAATTATGGGAAACACTAACAAGGAAACCACCCGAGGTGTCCGCTTCCGATTCTCCTGAAATTTTGATATGTTGTAGAGGATTGAAAAATAAGAGAACGTATGTTTTTTATTGGCCCAATTCCATATTAAAGGGGTGAAAACCGCCCGTAAAGTTTACCCCCGAAAACGAATTTTTTTAAATATCTTAAGTTCTAATTAATGTTTTGAAATGAAACAAAATGGAAAATACTTCTTTTTGAATGACGAAACTAGCAAGCACAGTTTTGTCCCCGGGGGTGGCAACCCTTACTTTTCATTTCAGCAAAACCTTATTTTTTAAACTATTTTTGGATATAACATTTGCAATAAAATTAATTAATTATTATAAAAATTATTTTTGGACTCAAAAGAAGAAACAGAAGTTCACATTTTCAGGATTTTTGCAAATAAAAGCATTATCGGGGGTAAACATCCCCTTAGGCGCAAAATACTTTCGATCCGTTAAAATAAATATTTTGAGTTATATAATGCATGATTTATTTTTATTTGGGTTCATTTTTTTTCTGTGGGGCCAATTTCCTATTAAACGGCTGAAATGCACCCCTAAAATTTACCCCCAAAGACGTTTTTTTCTATGTATCCCAAATTCAGATGAAAATTTGAAATGAAAAATATTTCTCCTTGTAATGCGGAATTAACAATGGTTGTTTGATCCCATGGGGTAGCAACCCTTATATTTTATTTCGGAAAATAGTAGATTTTTTTACCATATCACATACGTGCAGAAGTTCCATTTTACTCCCGTGTAAGAAATAGCGTTTTTCTCTATCCCGGAGCGAAAGTACGTTTTAGAAACGTAAAAATCATTATGTTTCAATCTTTCAAGTATAACAGTTGCACTGCGCTGTGCGCAGCAATTAAACCACGTTTTTACTTTCGCCGCAGGGTCTACTATAACTCTTGGCCACTATGTGGCGTTGTATGCGCGTTTATGTGTGTTTGATGCCCGCCCAATATTTGCAGCACGAGCGTAGCGAGTAAACAAAAAGGATGGAACTAGGAAAAGAATGGATGAGTTGAATGATTGACTGATCTAATGAACAGAAGCTAACTGTTATTATTAAAAAATATTAATTGTTATTGTTACATAATTACTTGGTATTAAAACACAAATTGTCAAAAAAATTACAGTCCCTTAACACAATTAATTTTGTTTAAGGATTATAGGTTGAACAGTAATGAAAATCTTCAAAAAAATGTTTTAAGCACAGTGATTTCTGACACCAGGAACATTTTATAATAGCAGTATTTTTACATCCTGGTACCTCACAATGTGCTTGGGATCCACCAAAGCTAAAGTCCACCGGATTTACAAATTCATTTGGTTTAGTATCGATATAACCGCTTCTATACCAAAAGCGAGACCAAGAGTATTTAAACAGATTTACGTATCGAGGAGAAGATAACTGATTGTGCACCAGAGATTGTAATTTAATTACATTATTTCGTACATGCAAACTTATATCTTTATCCAACAAAATTACACTACCGGAAAAGTGTCTTACAAAATTTTTCCATATACGAAAGCCAAACACATCCAGTGGCTGTATTTTTCCAGTTGTACCTTTAGGAATTCTAAAAAGTTTAATGTTATCATCGGGTTTTTCTCTTTCTACTGCTTCTGTGCAATGTCCGCTCCAAGGATCTAACAATAACAAACTGTTTTTTCCAACATTTGGAAAAAATACATCCCTTAACAAAATTTTTTTTAGCTTCTAAAGCCCACCTACGTATATCAATATCGTGAATCATATGACCAGCTTCGATAGATTCTTTTAAATTTCTTAAAACAAATTCAGAAATCTGATATAATTTTTCTTTGTAAGTTCCGCCTTTGTTGATTTGGCTCGCCCATCGACACAGTTGTCGTTCTGAATTAACTAATTTAAATCGATGTTTAACACTTGCTATACTACGATTTTTCTTTTTAGTTTTACTTGATCTCCAATATTCAACTGCTTCTTTTTGTAATCGAAGCTCAACTCTTCATCATCGTATGAACAAACATTATAATCCATTTTTTCTCTAAAAACTGTGTCATCTTCGATTGCTTGAACTTCATAATTTTTAAATTGCTCTTGAAAATCCAATGTTTCTTCTTCTATTGCTTCAATCGCATTAACATCATTCATACTACTGTATAAAATGTTATCAAATTTTTTAGCTAGATCCATTTCAACCTTATTAACGGGACATTCTGGTATTTGAAGCCCCGAGAATGTTGCCAATAATAAATTTATAACGTTGATAGGATTCACCTTCATTTTTTCAATTACTTAATTTTTATAAAATAATAGATTTTTTTTACACACGGCGCGTAATGTGCGTACTGTACGCCCTGCTATCGGGGGCTAAAGTAAGCAATGTACGCCCTAGGGATCACTTTACTCCTCGGCGATTTCCAAGCGCGAAGGTGTCTATGTTTGAATGTTCATAGACTAACCAGTCGCCGTCTCTCTCTCGCTCAACTGGATAACGCACACAGAGACCACGCCCGCTCACTCGCTCCGTCTCACTCTCTCTATCGGCGAGCGCGCGAGCGCGCTGTCTCCGCTCGTACTTTCGGCCGGTCAACCGGCTACGTATCCGCGCGAAGGCCTTGATGCCGCTGTTCCTTTGTGTTGCGTTTCCCTGTGTGGGCGGTCGTGACGGGTGTGTAGTCCGCAAGTGTAGTGTGTGTGTGTGTGTGTAAGTGTGAGTGAGTCGGTGTGCCCGGGTGCACTTGAGAGCCGCATACTCGTCGGCTCGAGCAACATGGCGGCGGCGTCAGCTGATGCACGTAACCTCGTATCTCGGTGGCGCCGCAATCCTCTGTTGCCTCGGACCGTTAACGCAGCTCCACCGCGTCGGTCGTTCTCTCGCGATGCATATGTGTTTTCGGCGCCCGCTGGCCAGCAGCCCTCGCTTCGCTCGGGCCGCAAATGCCGCGGCGCCAAAATCAACTATGTGCGCTCGAATCATTACTTTCATTCAAATACTCCCACTTCTGCGCGCGCACCTAATCTCTCTGCGTAGTTTATGCCCAACTCTTTAACGCACTGAAGTTAGCGCCGAGACGTCGATCCACAGCTGAGCCTCAACACACTCGTACGAAGGCTTTTTTTTACAAAATCGAATATTATTTACAATAATATTTGTAGACGCACTTTCCGCGTCATGTGTAAAAAAGTAGTATATGCACCACGGGAGTGCAGTGGGCAAGCACGGCCTGCGTGAATGCCGCTTTCGCTTCGCTCGGGCGGCAACTTCACGCAGGGCGTACATTGCCCACTGTACCTAGATGCATAATGTACTATATTATAAGATAAACTAATTTTCCAAACAAATCGCGGGCTCTCGATAACGTATACCTCGCAGTAGAATTGACAAAAATATACTGACTAACTGAACTGTTTTTATGCAGTCGCAGACCAGGCTCACTCGCGTTATCTTTGTATACGGATGTTTTTCTCCGCGAAATTCACTATCTTTATCCATGACTACAAGACGGGCTTACCAATAATCGCTTATTCATATATATTGTAACAAACTCGATTAAATAATAAAATCACAACAAACGTGTTGACAAGATCGAACCCGGAGAATAACTAACTGAAAAACAGTCGTTAGTCGACAACTTCAGATCGTATAAAAGAATATAAAAGAACGTAGAACGCAATATATAACAATATAAATAGAAATGAGTGAAATATTTACTTAAGAGTAAGTATTTATGAAGAAACAGAAATGAAATATAATATGATATTCCTGCAAACATGAATATCCTAAAATTATAAGCAAATTATAATTATCAAGCAGTGGTTTATAAAAACATTAAAATATACCATAAAAATAATTTTAATTTTGGCTTAATTTTATTGCAAATATTATATACAAAATAGTAGATTACATATCTAGGGAGGTAAAGGAAGAATAGTCTCAGATCGCATGTAAATTGTCACCCGAGGCTGAGCCGAGGATAACAAACATACGATCTGAGGCATTCTTTTTTACTTCCTGTGGTGTGTATACTATCTTTTTGCCTAGCGAGTTCGAAATGCGCACCTCACAATTGATCGCCAGGGATGAAAATGGGCGCTTTCAGCCTACTAGGGACGAAATAATTTACATAAATAATGTTTTCTCTATCCCTGGGGCGAAAGTACGTACTTTCGCTGTTCGCTTAGGCTAGAAGAAGTGGCACTTTTACCTACTCTGGCGGCGCCACTTCCGCGCACTACTGCTGACTGTGTCATATAGTGATGTGTAAAAAGTATAGATTTACGATTACCGTTAAGATTAGCGTAAAAGTTAAGATTATCGTATACACCATAAGTATCGTTTAAGTATCGTCGGACTCTAATTATCATAGAATATTCTAAAGTGTAATCTACGTGTACATATAATATATACATGCAGCGAATCAAAATAAAAACCTTTTAATTAACAATTAACGTTTTTATTGTAAAATGTTTATTATTATTAATGGCGCAGTCTGTAGATATTAGATTCTCATGTTAAGATTATCGTTGAATTTGATTATCGTGAATTTGATTATCGCTGAGTATAAACACAAAAAATTTAACTGATTTTTTTTTTTTTGAGTAACCTAACCTACACACTACATCATTGTGTTAAAAAAAATTAGATTATTTATTCATAATTGCATGTTTACTTATTTTGAAACATACTCTCTCTCTCACTCTCTTTTACTCTCTCTCTTTCCATCCCTCATTCTCTTGACTTACATTTATGTATAATCTGCTTGTTCATGTATTTTCGATGCCCGTTATTAGAAAAAATACAGAAACAAATCAACTTTGACTATTAATTTTAAAAATAATTATTTAATTTTATTGCAAATATTATATACAAAAGTAATTTAAAAGAATAATTTTTTTCCGAAATAAAATGTAAGGGATACTACACCACGGGATCAAGCAACCATTGCTAATTTCGTATTTCAAAGAGAAATATTTTCCACTCTTCTCTCCAGACAACGTCATTCTGTGACGGATTCTTCATGACCCGGGGAAAAAACACCCTAAATTTGTACAAGACGATCAACTTTATAAAAGAAGACTTTGGCTTGGATGCCAAAACAACTTGTGTAAAACTCACCAAACTACTAAAGAAACGTAAGAAATTCGAATGTGAACTTAAATTCCTAGTTAAATGCAGAAGCTATGACATATTTCCTAAGCACATTGAGAGCATGTGTAAGTACTTTAAAAACATTTCCTTCAACAGTAAATTTGCGAGTGCTAAGACTAACCATCTGTCGAGGTATGTTCGGAAAAAGATTTTGAATATCGAAATCTCTGACCTTAACATTCATCTACAGTTTTTGCTTACACAAATCAACGCGTCCATAATTAACTTCACAAATGCAACTTCTGAAACATATGCTAAAAAATTCTTACAATTTTACAATAATACCTTGGATATCATTAGTGATAAAGTTTCACATATCCACATTAATAAATTTAATAGTCTGTTAAAAGCTTCTGACAAAAGTGTAACGGTTGGATCAGATTTTCGAAATTCAGAATCTAACGTTAGTTTGACTACCCTAAACAATAACATTACAAACACCAAGGATAGATGGTTGGTCAATCTCTCACACACACAGTTACCGAGTTTTGCAATTGAGACGCTCAACCTTGGCGACAAATTCAATTTCACTTTGGATTTAGATAGACGCTCTATGTTCGAGTATGTTAAGGCAGTAGAAAGCAATTTGAGAAATCTTGAGAACAATAAAGAAGAAATCAGAGATAACTTGCTTTCTACTTTTAATAACTTTATCAAAGGTAGTAAACGCTTACATCTTAGTCACAGTGATAGAATAATCAAAGATAATTTCATTAAAACCAAACGTTTTTTAAAAAATAATCCCAGTATTTTCGTCACGAAAGCGGACAAGGGTAATGTTACAGTAGTGATGGAAAAAGATGCCTACATAGAGAAAGTGGAATCGGCGCTATCTGACACAAATTTTTATTGCAAAATTAATAGATCCCCTCTAAATTCACTACAGAAAAATATCAAAACTCTAATTAAAGACTGGAAAAACAAAGGTGTTTTAGATACAGACGAATGTTTCTCACACGTGTTACGGGCAGATATTAACGTCACTAATCTTGCTAGAGCTTACGCCTTAGTAAAGATCCATAAAGAAGGCAATCCAATAAGAATCATTGTGTCAGCCGTAGGTAGTCCTACTTATGCCTTAGATAAAAGCCTCTCCCTTCTGTTTAATAAATATTTTCCACGCCCGAAATCCTCAATTAAAAACAGCTTTGAATTAAAAGAAATAACCGACAATTTAAAAATTACAGATGAGTATGAGTTAGTTTCTTTTGACGTAGTGTCCTTGTTTACCAACATCCCAGCTGATCTTGTTTTACAAGCTGTCGCCAAAAAATGGATATACTTGAACAATAAGATCAACCTCTCTAAATTAGAATTTATGCATGGTATAAAACTTCTTTTGGATTCAACATATTTACAGTTCAATAATAGAATTTATAAACAAATCATGGGTACCCCTATGGGTTTTTGCACTAGCCCTTGGTTTGCTGACATTACTCTTGAGTCACTTGAAACTACTTGTCTTAATAGTTATAATAATGAGTTATTGCTGTATAGAAGATATGTGGACGATTGCATTCTTATTTCTAAAAAAGACAAAACGGAAGAGATTCTTTCCTCCTTTAATGGATATAATGGTCACCTCCAATTCACCATCGAACGCGAACATAACAACAGCATCTGTTTTTTGGACATAGAATTAATAAGATCACGCGACAATAGAATCGTCACCAACTGGTACAGAAAAAACACAGCATCCGGACGCTACATTAATTATTTTTCCCACCACCCCCACTCACAAAAAATAGCCATTATCTACAACCTTGTTGACAAGTCCATAAAACTCTCCGACCCACAATTCCACCGTAGTAATCTCGACCTTTCTTTCCACTATCTTCTATGCAATAACTATCCACGCGAAATAATAAACAAATACTTCGGGATTAGACTCGAATACATCCGTAACAGTCATAATAATAACACTATCACTAATAGAATCTCACGCGCTACTTTGTTAAAGCCAAAAATACTTTTACCGTTTATTAAACATCTGACTCCTAAAATTAATCATATCCTTTTCCAAAATAATATTATCCCAATCAATAGTACCATTAATAAATTCAACTGCATAATAACCTTAGGAAAGGACCACCTCCGTAAGCTTGACACCAGTGGTATTGTTTATAAAATAGATTGCCATAACTGCTCTTCAACTTATATTGGAATGAGCAAAAGAAAAATGAATTTACGTATTAATGAACACAATAGAGACGTAAAAAATTGCGTTAATACTTCTGCCTTAGCCATGCATGTGTCAGAAACAGGACACAATATAGACTTCGAAAAAGCCAAAATCCTTGACAAAGAATCTAACTTTTTTAGACGCTCTTTTTCGGAAATGCTTAACATCTACTATCACAGCAATACTCTTAACCGCATAGAAGACACCCAATTTCTAAAAAAATCATATAAAGACACTGTGAAATTGATCAGACTGCATTGCAATTCTTAGCTCGGTGCTGTGTGTCGGTGCATTCGCCTTTCCATACTCCTTTTCCCCATTCTATACGTCCATGAGCCTGCCGAATGATTGGGAGCGCACGTGAACGTGGAAGTGGCACACACGAGCACGTTTACTTAGCGAGGACTCTCTCGCTGTATAGGCTTAGCTCTGCCCACTTCCTCGTTTCGTGCTCTCCTATATCACTCGAACAGCTCCGTGTGCCGTTTCTCCCACTTCCAGCTCTTGCCTCCCTACCCTTGATCCCCAACAGTTTTCCCAAAATCGCCTATTGTTCCCCCGTTTAACAAGTCACATATGCCTCTCATTGTTAGTTTATTTATCGGAGATGGCACTCGCCTTATCCGATAGTAATCATGAGAGAATTACGCATAAGTTGGTAGTAAGTTACAGTTTGATATCTATTTTATTCTTAATTCAATACAATATTATTTTTTAAATTTTGAATTTTCTTAACGTTTTCCTCAAAGTTTGGTGAAGTTCTCGTGGATGTATGTGCGGCAGGACCGAATGTTTTAATAATGACTGAATAATTGTTTATGGTAAAAAATTTTATGGAATTCTCCGACTTGTTTTTCTTATTTAGAAAAATATCATGACGTTGTACATTTACCATTTTTACATATCTTGTAGCCCTGAAGAGGGGAGTATATCTAACGCTCCCGAAACGTCGGCTAATAAAAAATAATATTCGCTTATTCATTGGTTCGTTTGATGTCCGCCTTTTCCAAATAAACAGAAATATTTTCCATTTTGTTTCATTTTAAATTTTCATCTGAATTTGGGATACATAGAAAAAATCGTCTTTGGGGGTAAATTTTAGGGGTGCGTTTCAGCCGTTTAATAGGAAATTGGCCCCACAGAAAAAAATGAACCCAAATAAAAATAAATCATGCATTATATAACTCAAAATATTTATTTTAACGGATCGAAAGTATTTTGCGCCTAAGGGGATGTTTACCCCCGATAATGCTTTTATTTGCAAAAATCCTGAAAATGTGAACATCCGTTTCTTCTTTTGAGTCCAAAAATAATTTTTATAATAATTAATTTTATTGCAAATGTTATATCCAAAAATAGTTTAAAAAATAAGGTTTTTCTGAAATAAAAAGTAAGGGTTGCCACCCCCGGGGACCAAACTGTGCTTGCTAGTTTCGTCATTCAGAGAGAAGTATTTTCCATTTTGTTTCATTTCAAAATATTAATTAGAACTTAAGATATTTAAAAAAAATCGTTTTCGGGGGTAAACTTTAGGGGCGGTTTTCACCCCTTTAATATGGGATTGGGCCGATAAAAAAAACATACGTTCTCTTATTTTTCAATCCTCTACAACATATCAAAATTTCAGGAGAATCGGAAGCGGACACCTCGGGTGGTTTCCTTGTAAGAGGCCATACAAATTGGCTAAAGACCCACCAAAACAATTTGTTGAAAAAGATTTCTATTATAGAAAATAGTCAGAAAGATTTAGCCCTTAAAGTTTTTACCATAGAGCAGCAAAATCAAATTTTACATAACTGTTTTAAATTTAATACCAATTTTATGTTCGATCAGAATAAAAGAATAGATCAATTTAATAAGGAATTGCGGATAGTTAAGGGTTTATTAGCTAGCATTACCAAAGCGACGTTAAATGGTTTTTATTGTATAAACAACAACAACAAAATTCAAGAAAATTGTATTGAGAGTTTAACGAAAGCATTTAATAAATTAAAACTATAAATCATAATAAATTCTTGTTTATTTTCTATACCAAAATATTCTCCTTTTTACTTACCCTTAATTGTTTACTGTTAGGCACAAGCAAGAATTGCTTGGCGCCGTAATTTTTATTAAGGGAAAAATATATTGAAAACCTTGTGGGCTGCTGCTTATGTGCCTATACAGGCGCACTCTCAGCAGAATGAGAGAACTGCAAAGGAAGTTTTAAGGTATTTTATTATCAGAAATAAATATTAACATATAATTGAATTATTATTTTTATTTATTAGATGGATATTTATTGTTATTTTGTTCGGTATAATTAATTCTCTACATTCATTGAATTTGAATTTTCGCGCCTAATCCAATATGGCGGCTGCGCGCTCGCGGCCTCGCCCGCACTGGTGTAGGACGCGCCGATCACCACGTTTATAGTGTGCGTGTACAGCGGGGTCGTGTCTGCTGTGTACAGGTTATGAGGGACGCCTCAATTTATATCAGAGTGTCCTTACAAGTCCTCGCCAGGCTATTTCAATTGAAGCAAGGACCTCATGGATACTTCAAGGTGTTTTAGATAAGTATAAGTACAGCTAGTGAAATAAACTACAACCAGCACTCTTGTCTGCAAGTACTGTGATACCTGGTGTAAGATTATGTTTTCTTTTAGGAGCAGTCCACACTTCCCCAGCCAGGTTAATATGTATTTATTTAACAGGGGTGAGTCTAATGTATTGCTGCTAGTATGCAGTTGCAATAGAGACATCGAGCATCGCACCAGTGCAACCTCTGCAGGGAACACCCGGGTAAACTCGAGCTGGGTTAGAAGTCCTGCACGAGTACTGTATTTATTATTATTTAATTCCTTTTATGTATTCCAGATAATTAAAGGAAAAACACAGCTGCATCACCTAGTAAAGTGCTCAGATTCTGCAAGACTGAAGGGCTATAGGAGACTATCCTGGTTAGGAGACCAGGATGCGAGTACTCCTAGAGTCCTTGACTCGCTTTGGACTATTCGATGCCCCAGCTGTAGTGCTAAGGCTCAACTAACCGTTCAGTGATAGCCTGGAGCACCTCCTGGCTTAACGTACAGCACTTGTCAAGGCCAATCCAGTCTATTTCTGTGGGCTCGAGCACCTCTAGCAGAGGCTACACCAAGGCGAGTACTCTGTCTCCACCTTGCTAGTCTACTTTCAAACTTTTAATTCTTTCTCTCTGGTTCTATCTATATTTTCCTGCTAACTCTTACTGGCTGGAGAGTGCATGCACTCGCTAAACACAAATTTTGATCCAGGTCAGAGTATATGCCTAGACAGCACCTGCGCTAAGCCTCTTCTGAACTTTGTCTATTAGTCTTATCGCATGGACCTCCTATTACTAAATTACAATTTTAAAAGCCCTATTCAATGAACGAGGGACTATAACCTTATCTATGTGACCAATTAGAACTCCAGTATAGTAAAATTACTTAGTTTTTCATTGATAGGTTTTTAATCAAGATTTCTATTACACTGATATTTTGCACAAACTCAACAAAACTCAATTTGCAAAGAATCTAATTTTTAGAAGGCTTTATCCTTTTTAATAAAATCCATATTATTTTTCTAATGGGTCTGAATCGCGTTTCCTATTTAAATTCCTATTCCTACGTTATATATATTCTTCTAAATAACCCATACTAGGCTTGGATTCAATAAATTCCTCTGTCTTAAATTGCTTTACTTCTTTTAGTTCTTGAATTAGTTTTATGTTTTATCAGTATGATGCAAAAGAATAAAATCTTGTGAGTTAATATTAATCAATTTTTAGCATACGCTCATTCTTTAATAAAATTCAAATTATTTTTCAATACGCCTTAGCTATTTTTCCTCGCTTAATTTCCTCTCTATATGTATATATATAATCTTGCCCATTAAGCTTCTTGTAAGAAAACTTGGATTTATTACTCTATCCTACTTTTAACAGTTTACATCATTTAACTATTAGATCAATTTTCCTTTTATAATTATTAACCCTACTCTAATAATTGATTATACAGTTTCTATTCTGACCTCGACTGTTTATTATTTCTCCTGTTTTAGATTCTATGCGCTGGGATAAATGTAACAGCTTGCTCGTCCGCACTGAGCATAAAAATAAATGGACATGAAACTACGCTTGCAAAGAGTCACGACACTTCTCTACGCAATTTACTTGTATTCAAATAAAAAAAGAAATGTCTAACATGAAAATGAGTTTTGATGCTATTATTATTTATTTACCTTTTCTTTGATATTATATATATATAGCCTATATAATATTTGGCGCTGATGCTCCTGGGCGTCCCTTCGTTCAGCCGATGCGCGTCGCGAAGGTGAGAGTAAGTCTCAAAAAGAAAATCAAAATTAGAAGGGCTCGGTCTTTAAGAACGAAGATTTGAAGAGACTAAGAAGGTTGCAGGCTCTGGATTCTTTTACACTTGGAATTTTAATATCGCAATTGAATAAACAGTAAGACTACTATTAGACTAATAAAGAAAATCTTTAAGCCACGCTGGCGGAAAATAATTCAATTTATCGGAGCTCGGAGCTGTGTCGCTAACAGCCGCTGGAAACGGAGTGGCCGAACACTTATCGCCGCGTTGCCGTCGGACCTCCGTCGCGTCGCTTCGTCAGAGGGACAGGACCCCCCACTAATTGCTTAGTGCAATTAGCGCTCTCTCTTGCACTCATTAGTCGGGTCCCTCCGTCGAGCGACGCTGACCGCTGACCGCTGACCTGGCAATCTTGGACGGCAACAGCCCTGTGCCAACGGTCAGGACACCCGATCTCTGTGGCGTGATGCTCGGCCGCTACCGATTCTTGCCTGCAACGGCCGCAGCGGAATTTCCCGACTCCCAACCGCTTACCTGGCAATCTTGCCCGGCAACAGCAAGAGTCGCAAAATTCCGCACCTCCGCCGCAGGCTTAAAGTAATTTTAGAAGTAAAAGAAATTACTTGTTCAACATAAAAGCAAATAATAATTGAATATATAATAAAAATAATAGTTAGGTGGCAGCCGTCACCTAACATTTACCTTCCCAATTGTTCATTTTTTTTTATGATTTCTATAAATATCAAATTTTATTAAATAATCGATTATTATTATTATTATTAATTGATACCTTAAGTTAAAAAAAAAAATGCTATGAATTTCTACTTCTTCAATTTTTGTATTCAGAATTTCTTTTTATTCTCTTTTTACTTTTTCTAAATGATTCCTCCTTTAATATATGAATTTCGCGCATTAAATATAAATATTCTAGAATTACAAGATTTAGCTTCTAGTTTAGTATTTTTATTTTTTTTTTTTCATTCATCTTCTTTTCTTAATAATTTTTAGAACTCAAATTGTTTAGAATTAAAATTTTTTTTTTATTTTTATGGGAAATCCTTCCTCTCTTCCTTCCTACTATCAAGGAATAGATAACCAAGGGCTCCGAGATAGGTATCCCGTACCACAAATTAATTCCATATTAAATAAATTTAGATAGTTCTATTTCTGTTTATAAATTTTCACATCTAATTGATTTTCTTTTTTTTTTTTTATTTATTTTGATGATTCCGCCACCATTCCACGAAATCCGAGGAGACGCTTTCTCTTACCAGATATTGGAACTACAAGAAATTACTTCAACTCTAGCAGCAGTATTTGAAAACCATACTAGAGAAATAAATTGCTTCTTGAATATTAGTAAAATTTGCGCCGGGAACAAGAAATTTTATGAATAGAGCATTCTGGTTTAGCTAGTGTTGTAAGTACTATAAACGAGGAGCAATCTGTTATAAATAAGTCAAATTCCGCAACTTTCCGTTATGTTTGCCATCAGGCTGATCGTATAGATGTTATAACTAAAGAAATTAGAAAAAACCGAGGGCTTCAGGCTAGCGTTATTAAAGCAACGTTGAACGGTTTTAAGAATATTAACGAAAATAATAGAGTTAGTAATAATAGTATTATTAGTTTAACTAAGGCATTTGGAAAATTGAAATTATAATTGTAAACTTTAATTACACTTCAATAAATTTAATTATTTAAATCTTCGAATTTAATTAACCCTTTTTCCTTTACCAAATTCCCAATTAAGTTTCTTTTAGTTATTCAAGTAATTCTAGTTTTAACTTTTTGATTAAGAATAACTTTTTATACTACATTCTTTTTGCATATTAAATAATTTTCATCATTAAAAATTTTAACTATCCTATGAAACCTTACATTCCTTTAACTCCTTCAATCTCTGCCTTAATATCAAAACTCATTGAGATACCTGAACCTATCCCATTTATTGATGATATTTTAAATTTCTTTTACAAAAATCAGATTAGTAAAGTTAAAAATAACGACATTGACAATGTAATCAAAGCTTTTAAAAAAAATTAAGATTATAATTTCAAAATAGAACTATAAATTAGAGCGTTAATGAGTGATAGGGAGGGACCCATTACTCGTCGTCAGGTTCAAAATAATCCTGAAATAGATCACGAAGTAAATTATTTCAATCCTTTCCAACCAAGGCTGGAAATTGCTCGAGAAGAAGGTAGAAATCCCGAAGAACCGAATATTCAAATCAATCAGGATCCACCTAATATTGAGAATCCTCCACTACCTCTAAATCCACCTAATATTCAAATCAAGCAAGAACCCCTATTACTTCTTGATATTCAAGTTGAAGAGGGACTTCTACCACCCATAAATCCACTCTTAATTGACAATCAAGATATTCCTGAGATAAACCCTATTGAAATCAACATGGCTGTTCCGCCACCAATCTCTATCAAGGACGCCGTCAAGGTCGTACCTGAATTTGATGGCCACAATATTTCGTTATCATAGTTTCTTCGCGGCTGTGATGAAGCCAAGGCTATGATAGATGAACCTGGAGAAGCTAATCTGGTAAAATTCATAAGATCTCGTATTCTTGGAGAAGCACGAATTTGCATTGCCGACGAAGATTTTGCCACAATAGAGGCTCTTAAAGATTTCCTGAAATCCATTTATGGTCCCTCGCGATCCGTCCAACAGCTGCTCGGTGAATTATGGAACCAATATCAATTCGACTATGAAAGCGTTATCGCATACGCTAACAGAATGCGTGAGATCGGTAATCAGATACTAGAAGCTTATAAAATCCGTGATGGAGAAATAACTCCTGCAAATCGTACGAGTACAGAATTGATTGTTTTAGATAGTTTTAAAAAGGGACTCAATCCCGAAATCGAACAAAAATTACCTAATCTGGGTAATATCGGTGAAACAATAAGGTCTGCAATAAAAATTGAAAAACAGTTAGAAGCTCAACGCCGTTTAAGAAAACAATCTCACTCCGCGAGTAAAATCACTCCGCGAAGAATTCATTTTTGCGAAACTTGTAAAAGGGAAGGTCACAAAACTAAGAATTGTAATAAACAAAAGGTTTGCACGTACTGCGATAGATCTGGTCATCAAGTCGAAAACTGCTTTAAGAAAAATAATGATCAAAAACCTACTGTATGTCAACTCTATTCAAAGTCCGGTCATTCTGCGAAAACTTGTTTTAAATTTTTTCCTCCAACTAGTTCAAAAATTTGTCAGATTTGTGATAAATCAGGCCACGAAGCCAATGATTTATATTCAAGAATAAGTCAAAATTAGATTCGAGAGCTCAGCTCAATTGTCAACTATGCAATACTAACGGTCACACCGCGGCAACCTGTCGGCGATTCGCTAATCCTACCGCTAATTCAAAAACCCAATCACAAGGAAACGAAAATTTTTGCCGCTATTGTAAAACTCCCGGACGTAACATTAACGAATGTCGTAAACGAGAATTTAATAACTCTAGAATATCGGGAAACGGGCAGTCTCCCATCGACGAGCGCGCCAGTGGAGACTTCTGCAATACAACAGAAGCGCTCGAACCTGACGCAAAACGAGGGATTGTTCGAGATGCCACAGTTAAATTAAAATATCCGGGAAGGTTAAAACCTTACATTGATTTTTAATTTCAAGACGCAGAAAAACCTATCAACCTTATGTTAGACACCGGTTCGGAAGCTAATTTAATAAAGATCGGAATAATTCCGGAATCCATTGAAATAGACTGGTCTAATGGTACAAATTTAATAGGTTTTGGACTTTCAACACATGTAAGCGAGGGTGTAGTTACTATCAATATTGCCGGGATAAACACTGAATTTCTAGTAATACCGAATAATTTACCACTCTCTTATCACGGCATACTCGGATCAGAATTCTTTTTAAAAAATAAAGCTATTTTGGACTTTAAAGAACAAATTTTCTTCGTAAATAAAATTTCAGTTAAAATGCGCCGAGATGATTATTCTTGGAGTGTGGTAGAACACGCTCGCATAGTAAATATCCAAGTTGTGAATCCAGACATTAATTACTTACCGATTTTAAATCTACCCACGCCTTCAAATCAAGAAGTAAAATTTTTATTAGACACCGGGTCAGAAGTAAACCTTATAGCCGAGAAAGAAGTATTAGGATTATACGAGCCTTTAGTTTCCGAATTTTATATAAGGGGAATAGATAATAAATTACTGAAGCCTTTAGGAACAGTAACATGTAAAGTTATGAAAGTTCCATTACTCTTCTTTGTATTACCCGATGAGATTCGCACAGCTGCTCCTGCTGTTTTAGGTGCAGATTTTTTCAGAAAACCGAAGTTATTTTAGATTATGGCAATTGTACTTTAGGTGCAAACAATATTAATCTTCCATTTCATTTTTATGATAATTCTAATAAGCAAATAACAATAAATACGTCTCAATTGATTAAAACTACTAAAAATCCAACCGATTTCAAAGTAGACGAAACTTTAACAAACAATCTTTTTGATTTCATTGATAACAATACTATTGCACATAAATATTCTTTGCTCACTTCTTTAGAGCCAACTTTTGATGACTTGTATTGTAACATATTTGATTCTAATCCGAGTGATTTTTGTAAATTAAATTTATTTCCCTTTGATTCTTGTTTAAAAATTTATTCTTGTGAAAAGATTGACATTAAAGACTTTATTCGAACCGATCATTTAGACGATTCCGAAAGGAATTACGTAATCAACTTAGTAGAAAAACACAGAGAAAGTTTTTATTTGTCCAGTGATAGTTTAATGGGAAAAAATGTTGTAATGCATCAGATACCTACAATTTATGATGAGCCTGTTAATACTAGACAATATAAATATCCGCATTCTTTGAAAAGCGAAGTTGAACGTCAAGTTCAAGAACTTCTTAAGGATGGGATAATACGGCCCTCCACTTCACCATATAATACACCTGTCTGGATAGTTCCAAAAAACCCCGACTCTCAAGGGAACCCAAGATGGCGCATGGCTTTAGATTTTCGGCCTCTTAATGAAAAAACAATTAGCGATGCTTATCCTCTTCCAAATATTACTGAAATATTTGATCAAGTAGGATCAGCAAAATATTATACAGTTCTCAATTTAGCATCCGGCTTCCATCAAATTAAAATGGACCCCAAAGATGCTCATAAGACTGCTTTTAGTACACCTCTTGGTCATTACGAGTTCGTTAGAATGCCTTTTGGTTTGAAAAATGCACCACCTACCTTCCAAAGACTAATGGATAATGTTTTAAAAGGACTTCAGGGAAATATTCCTTTCGTTTATTTGGACGATATTGTCATCTACGCAAATACCTTTGAAGAGCATGATCAGAAATTCAATCTTCTAATCGAAAGATTAAAATAAGCCAATTTAAAAATTCAAATAGATAAATGTGAATTTCTTCGCCGAGAGGTTTCATACCTTGGCCATACCTTAAGTGAAAAAGGCTTAAGCCCCGATCCTAAAAAGGTTGAAGCTGTAAAACATTTTCCTCAACCTAAAGACGTTAAAAATGTTCGCCAATTTCTTGGTCTAGCAGGTTACTATAGACGTTTCATAAAAGACTTTGCTCATATCTCCAAACCTCTTACAAAACTACTGCAGAAAGACACTCCTTTTTCTTGGAGTGAAGATGCAAATAAAGTCTTCAAACATCTAAAAACATTACTTTGTCAAGCTCCTGTTTTACAGTTCCCCGATTTAAGCAAACCATACAATATCACGACCGATGCATCAGGATATGCCAGCGTACTATCGCAAGGTGAAATAGGCAAAGATCGACCTATCACCTATACATCTAGAGTTTTACACGAATGTGAATTGAATTATGAGGTTTATGAAAAAGAAGCTTTAGCCGTTATTCATAGTATAGAAGCCTTTCGAAATTGTTTATGGCAGAAAAATCACAATAATCACTGATCATCAACCTTTAGTTTGGTTCAAAACCGCTGATTTAAATACTAGAGTTCAAAAATGGAGATTTAAACTCTCCGAGTATGATTACGAAATAATTTATAAACCCGGAAGACTAAATTCTAACGCTGATAGTCTCTCTAGAAACCCAGTGATTCATATCACTACTCGGGCACAAAAGCGCAAACAAGAACTGCAGACTCTAAAGAATCAGGAAACTCAAATTAAAGATACAGCACCTATTATCGACATTCCGGTTGAGCAAAATTCTAATCCACAAACATCCCCACCCCTTATTGAAGAAAATGAAGATAGTGAGTCAACTACGGAAAATAATAAATTAGATCAGGAAAATAATGAATTAATTACGAAAGAGAATCAACTAAAGCTAATTAGAGATAACGAAAAACTGATCGATCCACCACCCTCACGATTTATTCTATTAAATGAACCTATTCAATTTAGAATTGGAAATATTGCTTATTTCATAAATGAAACCGAAGATCCGTGTGATGAAGGCACGAAAAAGTTACTAGAATTCAAAATCATAGAAAAACCTCCCGCAGTGCAAATAGGTGAAGTTTATTTTTCTAAAAATAAGAAAAACAATTATTATGGACTTTGCATAGGTAATAAAGAGAAACAATCGTTAAGCCAACTAAAAGAAAGTTTTATAAAATCATTAGCTGTTTTGAAAAATGTATTACTTCAAAGCAATCAAAAAAGTATTAATTTTGCTCAAAGCTCTTATGTAGCATATTTTAATTGGCCTGAAATTTTAAATTTAGTTCATGCAGTTTTTTATGATACCTACATTAAAATAATTACTTGTACCGGAAAAATTATATACGTTCCTTTAAGTGATAGAGAAGAAATTTTTAATGAATTACATAAAAGTCCATTCGGAGGACATCGCGGTGTTTCAAAAACTTTTTACAGAATACGAATAAAATATTATTGAGAAAATTTAAAGTCAGATATTCAAAGAAGAATTCAACAATGCCTTGACTGTCAATTAAAAAAATTAGTCCGCTTAAAAACAAAACAACCCACGGTCATCATGGATATCCTCGGCATTAGCCTTGATAAAATTGCTTTAGATATAGTAGGTCCTTTAAGACTTACTAAAAATGGAAATGAATATATTTTAACTATTTAGGATGTCTTATCAAAGTTTTGCATGGGGATACCTTTATAAAATACTCTTTCCTCAACAATAGCTGACGCCTTTCTTAAAAGATTCATATGCATCTTTGACTCACCCCGTGTAATCCTCACTGATCAAGGTCAAAATTTTATAAGTGGTCTAATGAACCATATGGCAAAAAGATTTAAAATTAAAAAGGTAAAGACAACTGCTTTTCATCCGCAGTCCAATGGTTCTTTAGAACGCTCACACCATGCCTTAAGTGAATTCCTCAAACAGTATACTGATATAGATAATGAATGGGATGAATGGGTGGATGTAGCCATTTTAAATTATAATACTTGCGTGCAAGAAAGCACCAAACACACACCTTATGAGATTATTTTTGGGAAATTAGCTCGGTTACCTTCGAGCGATCTCCTTCGTGAAGGAGATCTCGTTCCAACTTATAAAAATTACATAGTAGACTTAGTTACGCGTTTAAATGGAATCCAAAAATTAGCATATGAAAACCTGGTTGCATCGAAATTTAAGTCAAAGAAATATTATGATCGCTCAATTAATCCCAAGAATTTTAAAGTAGGAGATTACGTATTCCTCCTCTTAGGCCCTAAGCCCGGGAAATTTGGTAATCACTATTCTGGTCCTCATAAAATTCTAGAAATAATGGGCAAATTCAATGTCAAAATAAGCACACAAAAAGGAAGTAAAATAGTTCATACAAATAGATTAAGAATTTCGCATATTAATTACGAAGTAGAAAATGAGAAACCTACCAAAAATAAGAATAAAAATTCTAGAAACTAGCATGTTATTTCTTGTTTCAGGTCTATAACCATGATCATTATTACCTTAATCAGTTGTTTATTATTTACAGGAAATTACGCGCTGATAGGTTACGATTGCGGTAGTAATATTTTGAATATAACAACCTTATCCTTAATTAATGTAGGAGAATGCGACATCCCCGCGGATAATCTCAAAATAGAAAATAAATATGTATAATTATTACAAATCAATGATTTTCGCGACACCGATGTCATTCATTGCAAGATAGAAATCCATAGAACTATTTATAAATGCGGTATGTTCTCTCACATATCTTTAGTTAATAACAGCGAAACCGAATACATTCGCGATATTTCTGAAGAAGCATGCAGAAGTGCTCATTTATCGGGAAGCCTGATGCTTAGCCATCGACACATAGTTCATAATTTACGATTGAATCAAACTGTTTCACATAGTATTACTCTTGCTGGTGAAACAGACAGCGACGGTGCATGTCAGGGGGAATTTTATTCCGACCCTTACGGAATCTGGGACTCGGTAGTAGTTCAGGGGACGGCAAAAATAACCTTAACTAAATTCACGGCTCGCGTTTCTGTTAATGATAATACCATTCAATTAAATTCTGGCACTGCCTGCCCTTTAAATAATAATTTCTGCATTGATTCTGAAGGCGGATATACTTTTTGGAAATCTGTACCGGGAAATACATGTAAATTCGACAGTTATGGAATTTTGTATGAAGGCACCGCTTCAAAAATGGTAAATAATGATCATGACAATCCAAACTATATACTCACTTTGGACAAAAGACATTACATTTGCGTTAGCGGCCAAGGGGTTTTGATAATGTATGCGGATATAACATTGTAAAAACCGAACATCCTAAGTTAGTTATTTTTGAGACAAGAAAAGGAGAGTCGTTTGCTTTAAATAAAAAGATTTCTGTTAACAATTTGGATATGTTTACCTACGTTAATTCAAAATTTGTATATGTGGAGCGCCACATACGTACTCAGATTAATGAACTATATCGCGATGTTATTATCCAAAAATATAATTTAGAGCGTCAAACCTTGAAAAATGCTCTGTCAATAGCTAGTCAATCTCCGGACGAATTCGCATTCAATTTAATGAAAGGTCCCGGGTACATGGCCGTAGTCGCAGGTGAGGTAGTACACATTGTGAAGTGTGTACCTGTAGAAGTCAAAATCGAGCACAGCGAAGAATGTTATGTCGAGTTACAGGTTAGCCGCCGAAATAAAACCTACTACTTAACACCCCGTACTCATATCCTCAAAGACCGTGGTACCAAGGTCCCCTGCAATTCAATCCTTTCTACCCAATACCTAGTAGAAAATACCTGGTACAAGGTATTACCTAAATTAATAGAAACCATTCCCCCACAACACCTCAAACCTATGACTAAAATGTCATGGAAATACACTAAACCAGCTGACCTGGCCACCAGTGGAATCTATACCACTCAGGATCTCAATCAGCTAAGAGATAGGATCATGTTCCCAGTAGAACATCCGGCCATAATTAATAACATTACACGAGAAATAACGGGATTCCCGATCAATCACAAAGGTACGCTCTTTAAGTTGCTAAACGAAGAAGCCGTTGATAGACTCGCCGAATCCAGTTGGAAGAAAATGTGGGGTAAATTTCTTGCATTCGGTACAATTAGTGCAGGAGTCATTGCTATTTTTACCATTCTTCAATGGATAAAAATGACAATAGATATTTTAATCCGTGGCTACACTTTACACCGTCTTTTCAGATGGAGCTTCCGTCTTCTTGGAACTCTATGGGGAACAATTACCACTAATCTGATTACCAAAGAACCACGACGAAATCGACCAGGTCCAGAACTGATACCTCAGGACGAACCCTACACTCCGGAAGCTGATAAACCAGTTTCATCATCACGAACTTCAACTACAACAGTACAGCAAACCTCCACTGTGGTAACTCAAGTAGATGATAAAATTCGATTCAGTTCAGCTTAATTTATAATTCATTTGTACATCCTCTCAATAAAAGCTAATCCATCCTACCCTCTACCCATCCTTGGAGGGGTAGTTTCGTATTTCCCCTCTCTTTGTAATTTTATTTGCAAAAAGAAGGGAAATATCAAACATGTATCAATTGATAAGGCAGTACCTCACTTTAAACGAGCGAGGTTGGGGGCTCGTTTTTTCCTTTTTTTTTAACTAACCCTTGCGCAACCAGTTTCTTGCGATCACTGGAGCCACAGCACCAGGTATCGTTTTAGGCTGGGGGTGTCACGTCCTACTCTACCTCCCGACCCTAACACGACCTCTTCTTTTTTTTCCTCTTCGAAATTTTCAAACTCATTTTCGTCTCGTCGATAACGAGGTGACTTAAGGGATAAACAGTCCCTCGGGGCATCACTTACCCTCGGGCCGAAATTGGCCAGTTCGCTTATCCTCTGGCTCGGCCTAGCATTTATCTACCGTGCTTAAGAACTGACCTCAAGCGCCCTCGACAGGACCGAAACCTAACACGGGCCGTACCTTGGAACTTAGCCCGCGAAGACTTTCCCACGAAAAGTCATAAAATCTGGCTACAGCATTTTCCCACCAAACAAAACAAAGGGAAACCGTTGGCAGTATGTCCGAGTACACGTGTACATTGAATGTCTTATCACTGCGACTCTTTCGAGAAATCCTCAAATAGTCTGTATGATCACAAGGAAAAAGAGATAAAACTGGCGCCGTCTTTCCGGCGGGACTCGAAGTATCGCGCACCCAAGTGTAAAAAAAAATCTTTTTCGAAATTTGTTAAATAATAGTTTAATGGTAAAATAAACATTACCACTAGATTCCTTTAATATTAAATGTCAAGAAATCATTTTTGAACGAAGGAAATCGGCAAACTTTCATATTCAAAATGAAAATAGTTTAATAAATAAAGTTTTTATTTCACACAAGTGGAAGACTCGGACGTTCGTTGAGAGAAGTAATTTGTTGAGGAGAGGACTCAAATGATCAGATACGAACCAATTTTAGATTAATTGTTTAATCCGCCAACGTTTCGGTACTTGTTGTTAGTACCATCATCAGGGCTGAACTGTAGAAAGAATACATTGTTAAATATAACGATTTTTTAGATGCTCGTCTCGAGAACACACGTTTTTTATTTTATTTTTTTACTGACTTTCGATATAATTAATCTCTAGCTTAAGGCTCGTTGATACAATTGTCGTCAAAAAGAAGCGGTGCAAGCACCT
This sequence comes from Torymus aiolomorphi, assembly GCA_036365515.1. Lineage (NCBI taxonomy): Eukaryota > Metazoa > Arthropoda > Insecta > Hymenoptera > Torymidae > Torymus > Torymus aiolomorphi. The sequence continues at coordinate 89,190,569 of CM070876.1, forward strand.
TGTCGGAGGTATCAAACTAGAATTATGAATTTAATTTTTAAAATCTACAGTCAAAATTTTGAATAAAATAACCGGAAAAACGAAAAGAAAAGAGGTTCTTACCAGTCTGCAACGTCGAGTCTCATTGTTAGTTATAAAGGGAAAAATGAAAATTTCACCCTTTATATACTAAAAATTAAACTCGTGTGGGTAATGTGTGAGAGGGAAATGAGGACGGGAGGGGACTAGGTGGGAGAGTGGGATTAGGAGGGGCGTGCCGCGCGACGCGATCTAGTTCGCTGTTCGACTCAACGGTCAGCCCATTAGGAGGGCATGTGGGAGAGGTGGTAGGGGAGTTTAATGATGGGAGAGGCGAGAAAGTCGGCAGTGATCTCTTCTACCGCTATACTCGCCTAATACATTACAGTGAGGCAAGACTCCTTTTCGTGGCTTTCTGAGTGCAATTATTAATCATTTTTTATCGAATACTTGCTTAATGATGTTCATAGATCTCTTGTATATATATTTAAGGTTTTTTTCTATTTTATAAACAACGAGGAAAAGACAACTTACTAGGAGATGGTCATACCTCCGGAGCACCAATCTCTACGAAACTTTGCAGACTGCTTTCTTACACCTAAAAATGAAGACCGGTACCTTCAAAAATAACATTAAATACCTGAAAAAATACATAGTTTATTAATCATAATGCTTTTCTGGTGATTTAAATATATATACTATCTATAATCATTATTTTTAATCAAAATTATAAAGTTTTTTTTATTTATACCTGTACTTTGATGAATGATAATGTGTGTAATCAGTAAAATACGAGCACTATGAGGTTCCACATTACTTCCAAATGATTCATGCGAGACAGGAATACAATACTGTTGATTTTTTCTACTCGATAATAAAGTACATCTGCTAAAGTACTTATTAAACTGAAGGAGTCCACCCGAGATCAAAGATCAACGAGAATTGCTGTAGTTCTAATTACATATCTGTAACATAAATGAGAAAGCGATAGAAAATCTTTTGTAAATAAGTCACAACATAAATCTTTAATAAATTAAACGATAAAAAAAGAGAGCAAAATCAAAAGATGTTGAAGCACATAAGTAATAAGTAATAAATTCAAATTTAATATTTAATTTTAAAATAACTTTCAAAATATCAACATAATAATTTTAATAGCTATACCTGAAGATCGGTTGCATTCCGCTCTGCTATTTTCATCCACTGTCATTCACTATTTTTCACTTTACACTCTGGTTCAGGTGGTTTCTCAGGAAGCTCGATACATTTAACAGTATAAAAAAAGCTCTTCTTTCAGCAGTCTACTGAAGGCTGATCAGATAATGTGTCCGATAATGTGTCCAGGTGAGATTCCCAAGGTAAATCTGTAATTACACAATTCACAAAGAATCAATTCTTTTTTAATAATATAACTATTTAAAGAAACAAAATGTTTCACTTATTAAAAAATGGAGAAAATATTTAACTACAAAATTTTGTAAATAGTACAAAAATAGTACGATTGTTAATAGTAAAAATAAAATTATTGTTAAATATCTTTATAAAAAATACGAATAAACTTATCTAATATAATTAATAGTTTTCTTTGCTGCTGTCTGCAGACGGTATGTAACGAACATCATAGGTCACGTTTTAGAACCATATGATCGGACCTCCCGCACTGGCGCCTTGGTGTTGGTGTGGACATTCGGTCAATTAAGTAACCCGTAATAGTGACGGTCTGATGACGAAGACAACCTTTAGAACACTATATAGTTAATTCCAAAATTTTCAGTTTTTACAGTTGATATAAAAAAGCAGTTTAACTGATCCGTTTTTCTGATCTCTTGGCGAATCAATAACATAAAAAAATTTTAATTTGGCGATTATAAAAGATTATTCTCTTTTATAATTGTCAAATTAAAAAGTTTTACATTATATTTTTGCGAATTGATCAAAATAGAAGATTTTCAAGAAAATCAGGAAAATAGTGAAAATGAAATTAGTGTTCAACTTTTTATGGAAAGTATTCAATATTGTGTTCAGTATCTCCAATCATGTAATTATATTACTGATCAGAGTGTACATATGATTTCAGATAAATCAAAATCTATTGGCCTCGATTTAGCAAATTTAATTATAAATTATATGGACTCATTGCAAAAAGTGGAATCCGATGAATTGTTTATTGAGAATGATGATCAACCGATGGTGGTGGATACTAATTTTGAAGATTTAAATCAACCAGCTGTTTCAAATGAAAATATTCCACAAGAAAGTGATTCATCTTCAGGTATGTACACATGATTATTTTTAGTAAATTCTCTATTGTCATGTTATTTAAATAATTTATTTACAATTTTGCTTCCTCAAAGAGGAAGCTTTGTAATGGTGAAAAAAAGTTTTGGAACAAAAAATGTTTAAAAACATTTTTTAAGACTTTTGGCACCAATATCCGATGTTTTTGAGAACAAAAATTTTCGTGTGTGTGTGTGTGTGTGTGTGTGTGTGTGTGTGTGTGTGTGTGTGTGTGTGTGTGTGTGTGTGTGTGTGTGTGTGTGTGTGTGTGTGTGTGTGTGTGTGTGTGTGTGTGTGTGTGTGTGTGTGTGTGTGTGTGTGTGTGTGTGTGTGTGTGTGTGTGTGTGTGTGTGTGTGTGTGTGTGTGTGTGTGTACCGGCTATAACTTTTGAACAAATTGACCGATTTTCATCTATGAGGGCTTATTCTCTTCGTTTGGACATAGAATAGAGATAGCTTAACCTATTTTTTCATTTTATCGTTTTTCTTTTGTTTTATAACCAAAAAATGATTTTGAATTTTCAGTTTTTTTGATTTTTTCATATCATACAGCCATTATTACATAATATAGTAAACTGTTTTTGAAAGGTCTTCAAATTACCTACAATTTCTTTTTTGAAAAGTTGAATTATCTTTACTCTGTCATTTGTTATTAAGGAAAACATTTTTATATTTCATAAATTAATTTCTCAAAAAATATTTTGTTTATCGACTTGAAATTTTAACCACTTATAACAATCATTGAAGACTATATTTGGTTAAAATTTCAAGTGATTATCTTCATTTCTTTTCTAGAAAAAAAATATTTTTGTAAAAAATTGCATTTTTTTTCGGACGCGATAACAGGAGTAAAAATCAACCAATCGTCTTGAAATTTGGCACAGAGATAGCTTTTTTATATCTTCGAACCGAGTTCGTTGCCCAAAAAAATCGGTCAATTACGATTAAAGATATTTGAGGTTAAAATTTTTTCTTTTTAATTTTCGAATTGCGTTTTTTCAGAGGATTGTTGATTTATCGACCTAAAATTTTAACCACTTATAACACTCATTGAAGACTATATTTGGTAAAAATTCCAAGTGATTATCTTCATTTGTTTCAGAGAAATAAAATATTTTTGAAAACAAGGGAATTTTCTTTCGGATACCTTAACGGGAGTAAAAGTCAACCAATCGTCTTGAAATTTGGCACAGAGACTGATTTTTTTTTTTATATCTTCGAACCGAGTTTGTTGCCAAAAAAAATCGATCAATTATGATTAAAGATATTTGAGGCTAAACATTTTTTTAATTTCCGAATTGCATTTTTTCAGAGAATTGTTGATTTATCGACCTAAAATTTTAATCACTTATAACCCCCTCATTGAAGACTATATTTTGTTAAAATTTAGAATGATTATCTTCATTTTATTCATAGAAAAAATATTTTTGAATAGAAGTGAATTTTTTTTTCTTTCGGACACGATAAAAGGAGTAAAAGTCAAACAATCGTCTTGAAATTTGGCACATAGACAGCTTTCTTATATCTTCGAACCGAGTTCATTGCTGAAAAAAAATTAGTAAATTAATAAAAAGATATTTGAGGTTAAAATTTTTTTTTAATTTTCTAATTGTGTTTTCTCAGAAAATTGTTGATTTATTGACCTAAAATTTTAACCATTTATAATACTCATTGAGGATTATATTTGGTTAAAATTTAAAGTGATTATCTTCATTTGTTTTCGAGAAAGAAAAATTTTTGGAAAAAAGTGCTTTTTTCTTTTAGACACGATAATAGGAGTAAAAGTCAACCAATCGTATTGAAATTTGGCAAATATAAATGTATTAATATTAGAATAAAATTAGATCAAAATAACTTGAGCTTAATTTATTGTAACTGTAATAACATTATTTTTGCACGTAAAATTTGCGTAAAATAGTATTAATCATAAATGCTGTACACTATATTCAGATAAACTAAGTGCTGGGCAATTGTAAAAAAGTCAATTTGGAAATCATCAATTATTAATAACAAATAGTTTCTTCTTCAATAAGATAAAATTAAAAAATTATATTAATATAATCTTACAAAAATATTCTATTAATATGAAAATGTATTTTTTTAAAGTCATAAATTTGAGATAATTTAATTTAGAAAATTTTTTATTTTTTTTTGTGAAAAATTTATTATTATAATTTCAATTTAATGAAAGGAATCGATAAATTGTTTTGAGGAAGCTAAGTGCCAAAGAATTGGCAGCGGTTTTTTAAAGGCATTTTTAAAATAATACTTTATAAGTTTCCTTTTTTATTTTATTATATTAATTATAAATTTATGTTTATTTTGCTATTATATTAATTTATGAATTTATTTGGACATTTTATTATTATATTTATTTATAATTTATTTTACAATTATGCTGCAGCAATATTTAGCAGCCAAAGCTTAGTTTATGAACCTGAGCAAAAAAAATCAAAATTTGAAGTGATTGCATTGAAAAATAAAATCAGAGTATGCAATTTGGCTCGACAGCACCCTCAATGGTCTTTGCGCACATTGCAAAATAATGGAGCTGCTTGTTTATCAAGGAAAGATGAACTCATACGATGGGAAAAAGAAATTAAAAGTGGAGGAACAAAATATGACAAAGCTGAAACGATCAAAGAGTAAGTAGTTTCTACTTTGAAAATATAAAACAAATATATAATTTCTAATTGATTTTTTTTTTTATAGGAAAGTGTATAAAATATTTTGTGAAGAGCGTCGAAGAAATACTCCCATTACAACCAGGAATTTGAGAGAATGGGCTTTGCAAGCTGCAATGCCGTATTTGTCTGAAGATCTAAAATTTTCTGCTTCAATATCTTGGTCGACTCGGTTCAAAGCAGACTATCGCATCTCTCAAAGGAAAGTGACATGTTGTATTAAGCCAGTTGAGCAAAGATCCATTGAAGAACTTCAAAATAATGTTCAGAAATTCCAAGAAGAATGCCGCTCTATTATACCAGACTACAATTTAGATTATGTTTTAAATGTGGATCAAATGGGGTGTGAATATCAAGCAGACATCCATAGAACATTAGAACATAAAGGATTAAAGACAGTAAACGTGCATTTGGGAGACTTAAACAAAGTGACACACACGTACACTGTACAGTACACGATAACAGCATCAGGTAAATTTGTAAATAAAGTTTCTCTTTGCTTGCAAGAGCCTACAGGTAAATTTGGTCCTCGCGTCAAAAAGCAAATTGATAATCTTTGTGCAGAGTGTAGAAATGTCCATGTCGTTTGTTCCAAGTCTGGTAAACTCTCAACTAATTTTTATGACGATTATTTAGAAAATGTTTTAAAACTATATGTTAATGATAACAAATTTTTATTAATAATGGGTGGATGGACTAGTCAAACAAATGCACGTTTATTTGATAAATTTAAGAATGAACAAGGTGAACTCACATGTACCAGAAAAATAATTCCACCAGGATGCACAGCAATGGCTCAACCACTAGATGTTGCAATGGGCAAAATATGTCTTCCTTTTTGAATTTTTCATTTTTTTATTTAATAAATTTTTTTAACATTAAATGTTCAATTTTAAATCAAATTTCGCGCCAAACCTCAACTAATGATAAGGTGGGAAGCTACTTTATCTAACTGATAAGGTAAATGCAAGCACGAGCACGTGCTCATTAAATAGGTTATCTGATTAGAATAATATCTTTTCTTTATTATTAATTAATTATTTTATAATAATAAAAATCCTTTTGTAATAAAATAACAACTTTTTTTTGCTGAATTTTGTTACATTAAAATCAAGATTAATGAACTTACGTTAATTAACATTACAATATAATATGTTAGCAATTAATTTATTTTGAGGAATAATTAATTGATGTTACGAACTAGATAATATAAAATAATACTTCTGATTTAATTATTATTATGTTTTTAATAGTGATAAGCTATTTGTTGAACATTTCTGTTATTTAGAATTCATATCATCTATTAGCCTTAACTTGTTTAACTGTTGATTGTTGCTAATTCTAAGTAGATGAAAAAGTATCTTTTTCATTTACATAAATTTAGATATTAATTTTATTAACAAATTCAATTGTTAACAACATGTAAGTATAATTCGGCGGCAACAAGTGCCAATGAGATAACTGATCAAGTGGCGTGATTGTGACGTCATATTAATCGACCAACCAGCACATCAGATAAGCAAAAAGACGATCTAGATGTCCTGGCAATAAAAGCAGCTGCGCCACGAGGCTCACCATGCATTGCTGACTGGACCAACCTACAACTTTTTCTTTCGCGTGCATCATAGATTCCTTGCTCTCAAAAGGGAGTTTGTTAATTAAAATGGATTAGATTTTTTATAGTTTGTGCCCTCCGCCAAACTAACTTTTGCTTTTTTACTTTTCATTTTTATTTCGGTCCTTTAATTCGCTGAACAGCATGGATACTACCGACGAATACTCGGACTCTACTAGCCGAGTTGTAAGTTCCGAGAATCACCCTACCTGGCACTGGGATGATGTCTACCAAGACAGGAACCAGTACTCAATTCTTTAGAATTGAGTTTGCCAACCTCTCACCACCCACTTTCCTTTTTCCCTTCAATTTATCTTTTCTTGATTTTACGTATAATATTCAATATCATATGTGTAAACAAATATTGACCGTGCATTTCTTTAAAATATATATATACTTGTTTGATTTAAAACTGGTGTGCTGGCTTATTTACCTACCAAACTCCTCGACGATTCAAATATCCTTTTGATTATGTTAATTTGTTCTTTAAAATTACTTTTTAAATACTTTCATGTAACTTACTGCTATTTTAAGTATGCAGATATCTAGATTATCCTTAGAGCCCACGATATTAATGATTATTGCAATTTAATCAGGCGCAAGTCCCAGATACCGCGTATCATTTATACGCGGTATCTGTTTGTTTTCGCTCTCGGTTTGTTATTCGCAAGACCCCAAATTTATACAAGGCGCCAGGTGATCTCACGTCAATACCAGCGACACACACACACACACACACACACACACACACACACACACACACACACAAACACACACACACACACACACACACACACACTCCACACTCTCGGTCGCAACAAATCCCCGGCTAAGAGACTTCCTCAAGGCCTGCTTCGCGTGACACACCGCCTCGGGACCGCGGCTTCCTTTTTCTCACACGCACGCGTAGACAACATCGATCTATCGACCCGCATATATATCGATCCGACCGCAACGCCGCTTACTTCAAGATATTACAGTCAGTATCGTCTGCACTCTGCAGTAGACGGCTGATGTACAGGTTAGGCCGTACAATAATAATTATTTATTTACTGCAATTTGCAGTAAAGGCATGCAGTGAATCGGCGATGCAGCTTGTGAGCATTGATTAGATAAGTATAAACCCATTTTTTCAATCAAATACATTTTTTTAATAAAGATATAATTCTTTGTTAAAAAATTGTTTGTTTTTTTACAGGTCAAGTGCAGCCAGGAATAGTTGGCAGAAAAAGGTAATAATTAAAAGTGTAAATTTATCTAATTTATTTAAAATTTTTTTTTTTTAATTTCTTACATTTTCTATTTAAAGTCTTATTATCTTTTAATATATTTACTATTTTAATTTGTCTATGTAATCTAAAAGTATTTATTTATCTAGCTATTATTTATTCATTTCAAATATCCTTGTACATACTTAATATAAAACTAGCAATATACCTCCCTCGCTAACGCTCGGTCGGTTGATAAGAATTTTGACAGTAAATTTTAATGATTTTTTAATTCAGATTTTGAATAATTTATTTCATTTATGTATAAAATAAATACATTTCTTTTTCTTTTGTAAGTTAATTTGTTCGAATTGTCTTGAATAAAAATACTTTAAATAGTTGAAATTCGACATTTCGACGTTTCCACGACGTTGCTAGAACGTTCCTAAAATCAATTTTCGCAATGTTCCTTGGTTCCAACAAGTACGTTCCTGGAACGTTCCTAAAACGATATGTGCTATCTGGGTATATGAAACATGTACATTAAAAATGTTTCCTGTCATACAAAATAATTATGAAAATAATATTGAAGAAATTCCTACACTGCAAAATGTTATACATAATAAATAATTTCTCAGTGTTGATACAAAATTCATGACACAAATTTTGATTTATTGGAAAAAAAATTAAGTTTCTCTCTACAATAAAATAAACTATCACAATTATTCGATCAAAATGAGTACCATTAAAAAAAATGTATATTACAAAATCAACGAAATTAAATTTAAATGCAGAAAACAATATGTGTCCCATTAAAAGAAATTAAATTAAGTAATACAAATAAACAAATGAATAAAATGAACTCGCTAACGATCGATCGGTCAATACACGTTCAAGTCAAAATATAATAATATAGTTTACATTATTTTATAATTTTTACTTTCTTTTTTACCCTATACTCGGATGTATTGTATCACGTGATCGCGGGTATTAATGTTATAAAAATTAGATAAGATAAAATTGTTATTATAAATAAATTGTAAGAAAAATTATATTTTCTAAAACTATTGAGATTTAAAATTTTTTTGAAATGTTAATATATGTAATAAAGATTTATTTTTGTTGAATATATTGCAAGTGGTTTATGCTACGTAACAAAATTAACATATCACTTAATCAGTTGTAAATAATTATTGTATTTTAAGCATCGATTAGAAATTTTAATTAGATCTTAATTAGAATTACTTTTTTTTTTAAATACGTAAGTGTTTTTTGTATATCCAAAAATAAAAATATTATTAAAAATTGTAATAACTCGCTAACGCTCGGTCGGTTGATAGGAGTTTTGAAAGTAAATGTTAATGATCTTTTAATTCATATTTAGAATAATTAATTTCATTTATGTATAAAATAATAATATATTTTTTATTCTTTTGTAATATTAAGTTAATTTGGTCGAACTATCTTGAATAAAAATACTTTAATTTTTTGAAATTTTTATATTATTAATACAAAATAATGTACATTATATCAATACATTATATAAATAAAGCTTAATTTAACTGGAAATCATAAATTGTTTTCTTGGATACAAAGGTAAGAATGAGAAATAGAACAATTTTTTGTAATGTTATTCTTATTTTTGTCTTTTTGGGTATAGGACTAAGTTTATACTGAATACGAAGACTTATTCTTGTTTTCGTATTTAAAGCCTATTTTTTTAATTTAATTACTTTTAAATTTCGAATCTAAATATAATAATAAATTTTAGATTACTTATACCCCATATAGCACATATCGTTCCTGGAACGTTCCTAGAACGATATGTGCTATCTGGAAATTTGTACTTTTTTTACTCTGTACTTGGATATATTGTATCACGAGGCAGTGGGTATCAATGTTATAAAATTTGAAATTTTAAAACTTACAACTATAGTTATAAAATTTATGATAAAAAAATTATTAGAAAGATTCATTTTTTTACTTATATTAAAATGTATGTGTTAAAAATTATATATTTAAATTATACACTATATATGTGTATTAGAAATTGTTACATGGATTAAAAATTGTATATATTTCTTAATAAGTATTTATTCTGGAAAAGTCTCAGATACAAAAGCAAGAATGGGAATCGGAATAATTGTCTTTATTGTTATTCTTATTCCTGTCTTTTTATGTATAACATTATAAGGTACTGAAAACGAAGACTTATTTTTGCCTTTGTGTTTAGAATGTATGGATAAAATTGATGAAATTATCAATGCTGAAATTCCAGATAAGACGCAACTTCCTCCCTTGTATGAAACAGTTAAAAAATTTATGATTCATGGACCATGTGGAGCACAAAACAAAAATTCACCATGTATGGATACTGAAAAACAAAAATGTATTAAAAATTTTCCAAAATTTTTTAATGAAAATACTATTTTTACATCTGGTTACCCGTTGTATCGAAGAGGAAAAGATAATAATATAATAGAATTTCTAGGTAATAAATGGACAGATAATACTTATGTAATTCCATACAATCCTTACTTGTTATTAAAATTTAATAGTCATATTAATGTTGAAACATGTTCAGCAGTATTATGTGTAAAATACTTGTTTAAATATTGTTACAAGGGTCATGACTGTTCTCTAATTGAATTTAAAACTTGTAATAATACAAATGAAAACGATGACTCAGTAAATGAATCAACTATAATAAATTACGATGAAATAAAACAATACGAAGATACAAGATATTTATGTGCATAAGAATCAATGCATCGCGTAAATGAGTTTGAAATGTATGCAATGTCACATGTTGTTCATAGATTTGCAGTGCATAACATAAATGAACAAAACGTATACTTTAAAGAAGGCTATGAAAAAGAAATTTTTAATAAAAATACAGATACCACTCTAACATCATGGTTTAAATTAAATCAAGACGATTCAAATACTAACCAATATTTACATACAGAGATTCCTATTCATTATGTATTTAATAAAAAAACAAAAAATTGGAGTATAAGGACGCGATTACATAAACCAATTTTAGTAAGAATGTTTATGGTTAATGCTTAGCAATGAGAACGGTTTTTCATTAGATTATTGTTACTGTCGCTTAGAGGGACCAAATCATTTAAAGATTTAAGAACATATAATAATATTGTATATTCTTCATTTTTTGAAGCTGTAAAGCTAGAAATTTAGTAAGTACAGATAAAGAATGGCATAATCGTTTAAAAGAATAGGCCTACTGGGGATACCACTTAAAAAAAAACGTGCCAAGGTACCTACTTCCAGAGTGGTATGAAAACGGTACCACTTGACAACAGCAAATTATTTTGGTAAATTACATTAAAAAAGAAATATACAGAATGATAAACATCTTCAGGACGACGAGACATCAGTACAAGAACACTAACCTGTTGCACCGTCGATGCGCAAAAAATTATAAACTGTTAAAAAATAAAGTAAAACAAAAATAATTTTTATTATTTATTATTTATTTATATTTTATCACGAAAACACCATAAAAAAAGAAAACACCATAAAAAATGAAACCACCATAAAAACTGAAAACACCATAAAATATGAAAATACCATAAATAATGAAAACACCATAAAGAATGAAACAACCATAAAAAATGAAAACACCATTAAAAATGAAAAAAAAAACATGAAAAATGAAACCACCATAAAAAATGAAAACACCATAAAGAATTAAAACACCATAAACAATGAAAACACCATAAAAAATGGAATCACCATAAAAAATGAAAGAAACATAAAAAAAGAAAACACCATGAACAATGAAACCACCATAAAAAATGAAAACCCTCTTGGTTCTTTATCATAAGTACCCTAATTTGTTGCTCGGGTAATCCGTCTTCAGGCGGGTTTTCAGATGATGAGGCAATTTCATCCGGATTAAGTTCGACCCTGTTTTTGCTAAATGTGTGGCCTAAAAAGGAAATCTTTTTCCTGAGGAATTCTATCTTTTCAGGTTGGAGGGCCAATTTCGCCTCTCTGAGTCGATCTAGGAGTTTGCGAACCTTTGCATCGTGTTCCTTCAGGTCTTTGGCATAAATTATAATATCTTCGACGTATACGAACATTTCTACGTTCTGTAAGCCTTTTAACACCTGATCCATTAGGCGTTGGAATGTAGCGGATACGTTTTTCAACCCGAACGGCAATCTTGTGTACTCGTAGTGTCCGTCTGGTGTAGAGAATGCGGTTTTCCATGCATCCTTGGGGTGCACCGGTATCTGATGCAATCCACTTGCCAGTTCGAAAGTTGAAAAGAAAACCGAGTTTCTTAGTTGATCGAGTATGTCAGTTATATCCGGTAGTGGATACTTGTCGCCAATTGTATTTTCATTCAATTTTCGAAAATCGATCACCATTCGCCAGCGAGACTTATTCTTGTCGAGATATTTAGGAAGCGGTGAATTAGACGGAGAGTCAGAGGTTTTTATGGTCCCATCGGTCTTATCGGTCCTTACGGTCCTGCGGGTAGCTACATTGTTTTGTATTGACAGGCAAATTATTTTCGGTGGGGATGATATGTACCACTTTATCGGTGCAAGGCAGCGAGTCGCCTGGCAAGAGAAACACATCAGGGTAATCTTCAATAAGTTTATCCACGTATCGTTTTTTCGTCTTGCTTAGGTGGTCCCGTCTTATTTGGTTCTTTAAATCCCTTATTCTCTGTTCTTTGTCCGTAAAGGAAGTCAATTCCTCTCCCTCGTTTTCGCTTTTCGACACGAGCTCGGATCTTTGACCGGCGTAGTCGAATGCGAGGATTTCTTGCGGATCTATTTCAATAGTGACGGCATCTTTCTCTGTGTTTATTGCCATTATATTACAGGTTTGGTTATAATTTGTCACTACGCCTTCTCCCAGGAGCACATTTGGGTTTCCCGTGTCTATTCTAGGTAGATATCCTTCCTTCAGGTCTGATTTAATCAGGTTTATTCTTATTACCTGTCGGGTTCTTGGCGGTATCGAAATCGTGACTCTATTGGGTGCATTGCCCATGCTCTGGTCAGTAGGTTTTTCCATTACGATTGAAGGAACGGATGTAGTCTCGGTAGATGTCGATGTTAAATGGACAGGTTGCCGTTCTTTTACAGTTAGTTCTTCCCGTTGAACAAAGGGGATGGGACTCATGGCGTCACTCCCCATTATAAGTGTATTATGGTGATATGACAGAATGGCTTGTACCTTTTTGAGGAAACCTCGGCCTAGCATTCCGTCTTCGTCGATCGGAAAAGAGTCAGGCACCAGGTGAAAAGCAGTAGACTTCGAGTTAATGGTGAGTTCTACTGTACCAGGACTATGTATTGTGCCGTCTCCGATGCCAGTTAGCGGTATTCCTCGTGTTATATCAACGCGTAACAGTTGATCGACCGCGCTCTTTTTAATTACGTTTACTGCGGACCCATTGTCTATCATGAAAAGCAGATGGGGTCGGGAACCTTCTGGTACTCGCAGTCTTATCCTCGTAGGGTCATAGTCGATACCCTCTAAATGTGCAGGTCCCGAACACGAGGCGACGGTAACTTGTCTTCGAGACCCTGGTCTTTCCGTCTGTTGTGTTAGGGCGGTTGGTTGTTCTCCTAGTTGGTTAAAACGGCCTTGTTGAAATTCTTGGCTAATGTTCCGGAAGCTTGGCCCGCCACCTGTTCTTGCAGGCGGGCCGGTTGGGAGTTTAAATGCTCCACAGGTAAGGGGTAACTTGAAGTCGGACGAAATTCTTGAGTTTGCATATAGTTGTATCTTGATTGAGGGGGTGCCGGATTTACGGGGATCCATCTACCTTGCACCCATTGACCTTGATTGTAATTTGAAGTTGATCGTGTCGGGTAATTTGAATTATATCCTGATCGTTGTCGGTAAAAATTCCCTTGGTTATAACCTTGGTTATAATAGCGATTTTGGAAATTATTCTGATTGTAGAGACCATTAACACCCCTGTTTGGGTTGTAAGGGCCTTGGTTTTGAAACGGTTGTTGTATGTTTGTCACAGCTGCGTTCATGCCATAGGAGTCCCTGATGAGCTGCCCATCGTAGTCAGCTTGCGAGAATTGGAAATCCTCGGGCTGACTGAATTGGTCGAACTGATGACTTGGTTCGTAACCGGAGAATTGCGGTGGGCCCACCATTCCATGGTAGTCATCTTGGTTCCAATCGGGCTGACCATAGGGCTGGTATTCAAGGGCTCCATCCAGTCTCACGACGCCCACTTGGGCGTAACCTGGGTGAGTCCGTTGAGCCCAGTGATTTCTTGGCGCTGCAGAATTATTCGCCGGAGGCGTATAATAATCATCGTGTATCATTTCTCGGCGGTTATCATAACGGTACCTATTGTCTGGAATGGCTCCAGACTCCCTTTGGCAATCGAGTTTGACAGCCTTTTCGTAGGCTGCCTGGAGAGAGTCAAGCTCCAGAGTGCTTACGCTCATGCTGATATCCGCTGGGAGACTTTTGACGAAAATTTTCAAGGCAGCGTCTTGCAACGGCATCATCATGTTGTTAGTGAATGCTGCACCAAATTTATCCTTTAGGGCGCTCTTGGCTCCAGACAGCAGGATGTTGATTCGATCGTAAAAGGCTCCAATGGAATCGTTCTGATTCATTCGGAGGTTATAGATTTTCTCACTGTAATAATTGAAATCCTTTCCGGGAGTAAACCTGTCCTTAAGGGTTTTTATCAAACTATTGATGGTATCGTAAGACTTGCCAAAAGTACAGTCTCTTGCGGGTCCCTTTAGTTTTCCCAAAACTGCCTGGATGTAGAGAGCAGTCTGTCCCTGGGGTATATACACGACTCCATTTCGTACATCCTGGATGAAGTCTTTGAGGGGCATGTTTTTGCCATCGAATTCGCTGAGTCCGACGAGGACATTTTGAAGTCCGAAGTTCGTGGACATGGCCCCAAGCATGGCAGTGGTAGCATCTAACGGGAGGTTTCCCGCGGCTTGTTGTTGGGCACCCCCATTCGCAGTAGGATTAGCAGGCATCTTGATTTATTTTCTTTCTTCCGGTAGTCGGGGTTGCTGGTTCTCTACCATTAGCAGAATATCGTCTGCGTATGGTTGTATCGGTGTATTGTTTTTGAGTTCTTTAAAATTTGGTTTAATATCACCCTTGTCTCTAATATATTAAGAGATTTGGGTGCATTTTCAGGTTTCGTATTCTTTCCTTTTGCTTCAATTTTTATAGGAGGATTACTCCTGTATTAAAAGGAAAGCGTAAAAAAAATTATTTTAAATTTTTATTTGATGACCAAAAGTCGGGTTAAAGTAATTAAATATATTCTGGGTGTAAAAGTAGGAAAGAGAAAAGTAACAATATTTTCAACTTTAATTTGTTTTTAGAAAAATAAAGAGAATGAGTAAAATGGTTTTTGAGTTGATATCAAAAAGAAAAGTAGGGAAAAAATTATTCGGATATTTCAGAAAACTACTAATAACGATAAAAATTTGGAAAGCCAAAAGTTGCAAAAATTATTAAAAGAAAATATATATTATTTTCAAAAATTTCAAAAAGAAAGAAAAACAGAATTTTGGTTAAGTAAAAAGGAAATAGTTTTATTATTTAAAATACCTAAAAAAAAAAATGTTGTCAATAATTGTTAATTTATTTAGTCTATTTGATTGAATTTAATTATTATGATTATTATTTATTTTGTTAATTGTTTAGGTGGTTAATTAATTATTTAAAATATCTTGGTTATGTTGGTAAATTGTCTTAGTGTAATTTAAGGTTAGTTATTTATTTATTACTTGAAGTTTTGTAACACTTCCGGGGTGAAAAATGGTGTCTAAGAACATGAATTAATTCCGTTATAGTTCGAGGGTCCTTGTCTTGAACGCGATCGCGAACGGTGCTTTCTAATTTGGTTAATATGGCCTGTACGTAGGCGAGTTGTAAATATCGGGGTAGACAATTAAAACCCTGTTTGATATCACGAACAAAGTTTTCGAGGTATAATTGATTTCCGTCGAATGGCTGGAGTCTTTTATAAAAATGCAAGAAAAGCGGGGTATTTTGCTAGTAGATTAGCGTTAGTACTGAATAGAGATTTCAAATTTGCAATTCGCATTGAACAAGAAAAAATATTTAGGTTTCGAAATTTAATGGACGGAGAAAGAAAAGATTTTATCAAAAAAAAATTTTATTTGGCTGTGTAAAAATTCCGAAAGAGAATTTAATTATTTGTTTACTTATCCTATTGTTACAAAATTTAGATTAGTTATGTTAATTCTTGTTTAATAAGTTATTTATTGTTTATTTATTTATTTTCTTTAGATGAATTAAATAGATATTAAGATCTTCTCAGTTTTCGTTGATTCCTTCCTGATTTATTGTTATTATCGTTATTTATTATTTAGTTGGGTTTTTTTTTTAAATTTAATAATTTTAAATTTAATAATAAAAATTTTAATTTTTAATTTTCAGTAACAATAGTAAATTTGGATATTGTCTTGATGGGTCTCTTGGTGACCTAAAATTTGGATAGTTTCTTTCAATTCGTTCTTGGTTGTTTTCTGGTGATGAAATATAATCTGGTTTTCTTGAAAAATAAATTTTTACCTCCGTCCCCAAAACTTGCTCGACGGGCCGTACAGTCCTTCTTCGGTAGATTCAACGATTGGTTCTGACCAATCCTTGAAACTATTTACTACGGGAAAGAAGCCCGGAAACTAGAAGAAACGGATTAATAATAAATCATGAAATTATATGTGCATGAATTGAAATAATAAAATAACGATTAATTATTTAAAAATGGTTACCTTTGGTTTGTGTTGTACACACAGAAATTTTGTTATAAATTTTCCGTGAAATAGCAAGTAAATAATACAATAAGTTATTTACTTGTTATTTAATTATTTATTTGTTTTTCTAAAAATTTTAGTTGTTAACTTTTTGTGAATTATTTTAATTTGGTCGTTGTTTAATTATTTACTTATTAAAATTTTTAATTTTTATTGTTTATTTTATTTTATTATTTATTGTTTTGGTTTGTTATAGTATTTTGGGAAACACCAAAAATGTGTTACGTCCCTGTTAAATACTTACAACAACAAAGTTTTCTTGAACTGTCGAAAAGGGAAATAAAAATAAAAAGGAATGAATGTTTCGGGATAAAACAATGATCACCAAATCACAAAAACTTCAATGTTGACAATATCATCAATTGGCAGTGCGATAACCACGCTCTGCCACCATTTGTTACGCGCAAAGGCGTAACGTACTTAATTATTGTTCGCGGCAAAGTACGGTGGAAAAGTTAACCGCGTCGTACTGCGCGCCCTATACAGGCTCGCCTGTTGGTTAAGTGACAACCGATGATATTATTCTGAATTGATTGTGACTTGAGGATTTGTGATTGTAAGCAGGGTAAATAAATTAGAATTGGGTTAAGAGGTAAAATATAGTATATTCTGTAAACCCCCGAATATACAATTGTGTACCCTTACGTTTACTATGTAGAAGCACCCGCAAGGTGCTTCCGCGCGGAACCCTAAGTGCGGCCCTTCTAGCTACCGTGTGCGCACTGGGTCGGTGCTCGCCACGCTTTCTGCTACAGCTGTTTGTAGCCTCCAAGTACCCGCGAGTGTTGCGAGCCAAGTGTGTATTCGTGTATGGCAATTTGGAGCTTTTGAGATAACAAACCGAAAATCAAATATTAATGAGTACACGGGTTTCTACTGTGTCAGATAAGTATATAAAAATGTATATATATTTAAGACTGTGTGTATGTCTATGTATGGGTTATATGGGTAGGTTATGGGTATAGAATTGTTTGTGCAATTTGAGAATAATTGGGTGGCCCTGGAACTCTTTTGCTTGGAGAGAAACTTTGTACTCGAGTCCTGAAGTAATAGACTCGAGTGTTGTAGTCACAAAGTTGTTACTTTTGGTTCTCGCACAAAATACTTCGTGTAAATTTTGATGTTGCAGGTGTCCGCTGGGCCAGGCTTGGCGACTACTACTTGGAGTAAGTCGAGGACCTCCTGGGGGACGGTTGGAGATATCTGCAGCCTTCAGAACCCTGGAAAACCTTAAACTCGAGTTTGAGGTGCTCGAGTGGCAGTGCCAAGCCAGTTGACCTCAATGGCTTGGACCTCGAAGCGAGTCCAAGAGTGTATGGCAGGGCAGGGTGATAGGAAAAGGTTTACTGAGGGTGCGAGTGACTGGTGTGAGAAGGTAGTGAATTGTGCTTTCTATTTATGTCTGTTCGTTGATTGGAATTTCTAAATTGTTGCAATTATGTTACGTAGATGCTCGAAGACAGCAACACACTTGGCTCGAGGCTACCCACAGTACTCGGGTCGAATCTACAGGACCTAGTTAACAGGCAGGTATGCTCTATGTAGATGGGTGCTAGTGCGAGTGCTAGGAGACACCAAGTCAGATGTCGAGGACTCTATTACCTACCTAGCTACCCTGGCCTTGTCTTCTCTGGTTGTCGAGAGGCCCTGACAGGATTATCGCTTACAAGGTAAATGAAGATACAATTATAAATTAGTCTAAATGCAAATGATACAGTTAACAATTTTGAAAAGGAAATATTAAGCGTAAATTGAAAATATAAATTTAAGTTGTTGAAATGGAAATATATTATATATTGAACCTTAGAAATAAAAACGTACAGAAAAGAATTAATTGTTTGACCCGGTTGATTTGTGATTTTGATAAATTTAATTTTATTAAATTATTGATTTGAATTTAAAGATTAATCTAATATAATATTTTGTTATAATGCTAGATTAGTTAAATCTGAATTTATCGAATTTAGTGGAAATAGTCAGTGAATAAAAATGCATGTATTTCTTATTTCAGATTAGTCGACTCGGGTATGCGACAAAGAATTTTGTCGGCGTGACGTCACGGCTCGCGCACCAAGCCACGCCGAGCTGCTACACCGGAGAGCGTGGTGTGAGTAACGTCGGTGACTCACCCACGCTGCCGCGCTACACGTATTGGTGCAAAGCACGTTGAGACCGGAAAATGCTAAGGGTAGCTACCGCACTGCTACCCGCTAATGCATATAAATGTTTGTATAGATACATATGCAGACATGTCTGCATAAGTCCCGATCCGTTACAGTCAGACGTCCGTATAAGTACCCTTTCCATTAAGAGTGTGTCTGCACAAGTCACGCTTGACTAAAGAAATAATCCCTCTCTTATGCCGACACGCAAAAATGTCTGCATAAGTCGGGTAATGTCCGCATAAGTACTGTTTCCATTAAAAATGCGTCCGCATAAGTACCTTTTGAGATATTTATATGTATGTATATATATATATATATATATATATATATATATAAATATATGAAACGCTAGTTATGCAGACACTTTCCGAAATTTAAATAGACTTATGCAGACAGAGACCGACTTATGCAGACGTCAGCATAAGTAGAGAGATTATTTCTTTAGTCACGCTAGACTTGTGCAGACACTTGTATAAACGGTACTACACTTATGCAGACAGGTCACGTGGTCTTATACATTGGTGTCAGCATAAGTCCATGTTTATATGATTATATATATATATATATATATATATATATATATATATATATATATATATATATATATATTCGACTGGCGGTTGCTACGGGAATCGCCACGCAACGCAAAAATATATGTTAATATTAATAAAATATAATATACTTAAATTATACCTTATTCGAAACCTGGCGTAGTCCTCTAGACGGCTCCGCTCCCAAGAGGTTGGTGATGAGTTGACCGGATTAAAGAGAACGGATAAAATCGGCCGAACTGGTGTACCGATTTTCCACCAGGAAATTAAATTAACCGCAAAAATGAATAGAAAATACCGCACTGAATTTAATGGTGAATTTAAATCTAAATACCCACATACCGAACTGGTGTATACGAAGGTTTCGCAAGATTATACTAATAGCCAAAAAGAAGAGCAACCCGGGGTAAAGTGTCCGCTCTGCTTAATTGCTCGCAAGGAACTGAGAAGAGTGAAGCGTTCTTACTTCCCGCCCCTTCGAAGTTAGGCACTACCTCTCTCACTTGCACTCGTTGGTACTCGGCGGCGACGTTCGCACGCCGAGAGTGCAAGCTAAGCGTCTAGGACGTACATTCCTACATGCGCGGGGTGTTACTGGATACTTTTCTAGCCTTGAAGCTTATCACTTGTGCGACGTGCCTCAAGTCCAGCAAAGCACCCAAAGTAAGACCGTTATATTAATGAAAAAAAAATTTTTAAATTTTAATAAAAATCGTCACTTAACACTCATGGAGAAAGTTTTTTCGCGTTCTCATGGAGAAAGCTTTTTTGCTTTCTCATAGAGAAAGCTTTTCATTTCGAACCTCATCATATTCTGAAAATTGTAAAGTAAATAATACAGTTCCGCACATGCGTCAAGCAACCGCCGCAACCCGTGGCGGACCGTCTTCGCACCAAATCCCCGACTTGGGCATCTCACGTGCCCAGCGTGGCGTTTCAATACCACCGAGATTATTGGAGTTCATACAAAGCTATAACGGAGTCAGAAAACTACCGATTGATGGGAAGTCTGTATGCGAGGCGATATTAGGGTTCTCGCCTTACAAGATTTTTTTCCGTGTGCCGCGGATTTTCCAATCTACAGCGCGTTTGACAATGGCTACCGCGGATTTCCAATCTACAGCGCGTTTGTTAATGGCTGCCGCAGATTTTCAATCTACAGCGCGTTTGTCAATGGCTGCCGCAGATTTGCAATCTACAGCGCGTTTGTCAATGGCTGCCGCGGATTTTTAATCTACAGCGCGTTTATCAGTAGCTGTCGTGAATTTTCAATCTGCAGCGCGTTTGATAATAGCATTTTTATTATAACTAGCGAAAAGTACTCGCTCGCTAACGCTCGCTCGTAGATGAATACGGGTACTTTTCTTTGACATGTTAAATTTATTAATTATTAATTGTTTCTATAAATCATTTATTAGTTAATATGAAATTCATTTATGATATAATTATTTTTATAAATCTTTGTTTAAGTGAAAATTTTAAAAATGTTGATATTGTAACTATAATTTATCATAAAAATGTAAATTTTAAGTTGCACAATGATGTCAATAATTCCATGGTTTAATATATTTCATTTTACCTTGTTTTCTATAAATTTTGGTATTTTTTGATAGTTTTACGATCTAATAATAATTTTGACAGTTTAAGAGTAACAATTGGAGTTGTTAAAAAAAAGATAAAACATTACATTTTTACTGCTAAACGATCTTATTATCACGCTTTGTGTGCTCGTAAAACTTTAACCATAATACTACATGATGCGTGATATTTCATGAATATTAATTTTTTCAAAGTTTTATATAATGTTTTTAATCTTACGAATAATAAATTCAAATTTTTATGACGAACATTTTGTTGTTAATTTGTTTTTATACGTATATATTATTTATTAGTTAATATGAAGTTCATTTATGATATAACTATTTTTATAACTCTTTGTTAAAATGAAAATTTAAAAAATGTTGAAATTGTAACTATAATTTATCATAAAAATGGAAATTTTTAGCTACACAATGATATTTATAATTGCATAGTTTTAATTATTTAACAATGTTTTACCTTGTTTACAATAAATTTTTGTATTTTTTAATCGTTTTCCGATCTCATAATAATTTTAACATTTTAAAAATTACAATTCGAGTTGTTAAAAAAAAGATAAAACAGTTATTTTAAAATATAAGTATGAATTACATTTTTACTGTTATATGATCTTAGCATCACGGTTTGTGTGGTCGTAAAACTTTAATCATACCACTACATGTTGCGTAATATTTCGTGAATCTTAATTTTTTCAAAGTTTTATGTGATGTTTTTAATCTTATGGATAATAAATTCAAATTACACAAAAATTATTTTTGCATAATTGAATACCCAAATTATAAAAATAATAATAGATAAAAATAAAACGACAAAGGAATATAAAAATTGAAAAATCGTAAAAGGTTATTTTTTTTCATTTGTTATTTAAACATTTAAAAAAAAAATCTTTAATATCAATAAATTAAAATAAGCTATAAATTTAATATTAAAATGTTATATAAAAAAATATCTATGAGTTTTTGTCAAAAAATTATGAACTTCTATCAGTTCAAGAAATTTGAATAATATTATTATTGCTGAATAATTAAAAAAAAACGTATGAAAATATGGTATTTTGAAGAATTAATTATTTCGAATAAACTCACATATTATTGATTCTCGCCACTATGTTGTAACAATACCGTTTAATAAAATTTGTCCAAATGTTAAATATTATGGGTTAGGATTATTAATTTTCTCTACACCAGCACATAATATTGTCATAGATGACAAAGACTATTTTGATATTATTTGAACAATTTAACTGTTTTGTTAACTTTGAATATAATATTACTACAATATTACAGTTGAAATAATTTTTTGCTTTTTAATTTTTTCGAACTAATAATTTTAATATTATTGAACAATGTTATACCAAATTGTAGCATGGTTTGCATGTATTGTAGCAACGTTGTACATATATTGTAACAATTTATCAAATTATATAAAAGTAAGTTATAATTCATTTATTTGAGGTTAGAATTGTCTACAAAAAATTCAGTTGAATTTCCCCAACATATATTAAATTAATTGTCAAAGAATGATCCTCCTAAAATTGAATATTTTAATTTTTTTCAACTAATGGTATCAATTCAATTAATAGAAATAGTTCAAAGTATGTAAAACATATTTATTTAAAAATTACATAAAAATTATTAAAAATGGTTCTAACTGAAATAGAAAAAAATATTATGAAAGGTACTGGATCTTATTCAGGTGAAAGTAGTAAGCTAACTGATAATCATATTTTTGAATATAATAAAATTATGGAATCTTGCACTAATTTTTCTATGCAGTCAACTATTTTTCTTGCCAGGCCAAATAATATAAAACTAGTACCATTAGATAATGAATATCTTCAAATACTTTATAATGGTGAAAATGAATCTGGTCATTTGATATGTATTTATTATTTAAATGGTGTTATTCATGTTTTTGATAGTTTGAATCTGAAAAGTTTATCTCCTGATCATAAAATTTATTTAAATAGATTATTTCCTAATAGTAAAGATTTAAAAATTACTTTTGAAGATGTTCAATATCAACGTAATGCATATGATTGCGGAGTATTTGCAATAGCCTTTGCTGTATCAATAATTTATAATATATGTCCTTGTGATTAACTTTTGATATAATAAGAATACGCAGTCATTTATTATCTATATTTGAAACATCAACATTAGAAACGTTTCCTCTTATTCGAAATAATTATCTAAATAGAATTGAAGCAATTTCCACTTCACGAAATGTATTACATAGTAAACAATTTTACACCAATAAATTAAATATTCATTATACAGATTTTGACTTACTGAAAAAAAAAATTTGAAAGTTTCGCTCAGCAGCAAAGCAAACTAATGCAATCATTTAATAAGAAAAAAGAGGTTAAGGCTTTATTAACAAAAATAGATAATACAAAATTAATTAACTCAAATTTAGACAAAGAGATCCAAAAATACGTCCCATTAAAACAAATTAAATTAAGTGACACTACTAATGTAAAGTTATCAAAACAGAAATCTGATACATCAATTCAAACGAATATGTGTGGTGAAAAAATGACAAAATTAATAACGTCAAAAAACCAAAAAGAAAAAAAAGAAGAACTTAAACAGTATTGCAAACAAAAAGAATTAATTATTTCATTACAACGTACAGATTATTATAAACCTATAAATAAGAAAAAAAATAAAAAAATAATACCAAAAGATAAGTGAAGAAAAAAAAATTTTTCAGAAACAATACTATCAAGAAAATAAATCAATTATTTTAAATAATCAACGGGAAAATTATCGTAAATTATCAAAAATTAATAAAATATAATGAAAAAATAATACCAAGTAATAACTTAATAAAAATAAAAGATTATAATCAACAATATTATGAAGAAAATAAATCAATTATTTTAAATAGAAAACGGAAAAATTATAATGAATTATCAAAAAATGGCGATGAAAATGACATGTCACCAGAGAGAAAAAAATTGAGATTAATAGAAAATAATATAAATTTAGACGAAAGTTTAATAGAAGAAAATTTTATTGGAAATATGAATAAACAATGTCAATACTGTAATGCATTACACTTTCCATTTGAACAAAGAAAAAGTGACAAACAATTTACAAACTGTTGTCATCATAGTAAAATCAAATTACCAAAAGACCCAGATTATTCAAATGAAATCGAAAAATTAGTTACTGAAAATTCAATCGTAAGTAAAAATTTTCGAAAATATATCAGATCTTATAACAATGCGTTAGCATTCGTCAGTTTTGTGATACGTATATATGGGCAAATATATCATAATGCAGTTTCACTACATTCAAATGAAAATGAAAAAAGGAAATATGGGCAATTATATATTATTGATAATGATGAAGCAAATGATTATCGTATGCAAGATAATAAAGAATATAAATTATTAATTTTTAATAAATTAGACATTCTATTAAGAAATAACAATCCTTATTCTGAAGCTTATAAAATGATGTATGAAGTTGAAAAATAAACCCACGAACAATTTATAAAAAATGGGGAACAAATAAAAGATATTCAATTATTATTCACAAGAAATGATACATTTGATAAAAATCGTTACAATCCGGCTACGTGTAATAAAGTAGCAGTAGTATTTACTGGTAATGACGGTGAACCACCAATTGATAGAGATTTATGTATATATTCTAAGTCTAAAAAACCGATTAGCATACCAAGTATAAGTAAACATGCTGATCCAATGACATATCCGTTAATGTACCCATTTGGTGGATTTGGGTGGATGCCAAACATGAAGTGTATATCAAATAATAATAATATTTCAACTTTACAATTTTTTAGCTACAAACTTAGTATAAGAAATGAGTTTAGTCCATTTTTAAATCTAGGAAAATTAACGCAACAATACATTGTTGATTCATGGGTTAAAGTAGAAGGAGCAAGACTTTATTATTTGAGAAAAAGAACAACATACATTGCGAACAGCTTTATATAGGGGATTAATGGATCATCTTGAAAAACGTACAGCAAATTCAGAAAATTCAAAAATTGGCAAAATCATTATACTACCTTCAAGTTTCACTGGAAGTCCAAGAGCCATGCATCAAAACTTTATTGACGCTATGGTATTAGTTCAAAATTTTGGTAAACCGGATCTTTTTATAACTGACATGTAATCCGCAATGGAGAGAAATAGTAAATAACCTACGAGAGTATGAGACACCAATTGATCGGCCTGATATTGTTGTGAAAGTATTTCATCAAAAAAAGAAGGAATTAAAAGAAGAGATTACAAAAAAAAAATATTTGGAAATTGCGTTTCATTTACATACGTCATTGAATTTCAAAAGCGAGGCACACCGCACGTTCATATGTTCATATTTTTCGATAAACAGAATAAAGTATAATTCTGACCAAGTAGATGCTATAATAAGTGCAGAAATTCCAGATGAAACAGTCTATCCATGATTATTTGAATTAGTTAAACAATTTATGATTCATGGACCATGTGGAGAACAAAACTTAAAATCTCCACGCATGGATGAAAAAACCAAAAAATGCACCAAAAAATTTCCGAAAAAAAAAATTGATAATACCTTGTATACTATGACCGGTTATCCATTACATCGAAGAAAAAATGACAATCGAACAATTAACTTTCCTGGAAAAAGATGGGCAGATAACGGCTTCGTTATACCCTATAATCCATATTTATTGTTAAAATTTAATTGTCACATTAATGTCGAAGTTTGCTCTACAACTTCATGTATTAAATATTTATTTAAGTATTGTTTTAAAGGTCATGATTGTGCATTTGTTGAAATGAAATCACATTCTGCGGACACTGAACAAACCAATGAAAATGTAAATGAAGCATCCATTAATTACGACGAAATATTACAATACATAAATACCAGATACGTTTGTCCACCAGAAGCGATGTACCGTCTTTATGAATATTTATTAAGTGAGTTATCCCACGTAATTTATAGATTAGATGTACATAATGAAGATGAACAAAATGTTTATTTTAAAAAAGGAAGTGAAATAGAAGTACCAACTCGCAATGTAAATACAACCTTAACAGCATGGTTTGATCTTAATAAATCATATAAGGATGCTCATCAATATCTATATTCAGAAATCCCACAGCACTACGTATCGAATTGTCGATGCGCAAAAAAGGGTGCTCTTGTAGAGGATGTTCAGGTATCCAGGAATACCCTGAGAACGACAATACATCGTCTACAAGGACACCCACCTGGTGCCCCATCGATGCGCAAAAAATCGGAGGGTGTTCTTGTAGAGGATGTCCCGGTGTCAAGAAATACCCTCAGGAAAACCAAACATCGTCTACGAAAACACCCACCAGGTGCACCATTGATGCGCAAAAAATCGAAGGATGTTCTTGTAGACGATGTCTAGGTGTCCAGGAACACCCTCACGACGAGACATCCTCTACAAGAACAGCCCCCTGGTGCACCATCGATGTGCAAAAAATCAGAGGGTGTTCTTGTAGAATATGTCCAGGTGTCCAGGACCACTCTAAGGACGACGAGACATCGTCTAAAAGGACACCCACCTGGTGCCTCGTCGATGGGCAAAAAATCGGCGGGTGTTATTGTAGAGGATGTCCAACTGTCCAGGAACACCCTCAGGACGACGAGACATCATCTACAATGACACCCACCTGATGCACCGTCGATACGCAAAAAAATCTGATGGAGTTAAAACAAAAAAGCACGCCACGGTATGTACCTCAAAAGTGGTGTGGAAACGATATAAAAAATAATTTTGAAAAATCGGACACAGTTCCTGTGGACAATGTCCAGGTGTCCAAGAAGACCCCCAAGGCGATATCGTTTAATAGATCTCCCACCTGATGCATCGTCATATGAAAAAAATTATAAAAAGTTCCCATGCACTAAGTTAAAGTGCAATGGCAAATCAAGTGAAATAATTTAGATAGTCAAAGTCCAGCTGTTCAGAAACGGGTTCAGGAATCCTAAAAAAGGAAAAAACCGTTCTAAAGGGAGAGCCAACAAGTGCATCTGCAAAAAAATCAAATGGCGTTACCGTCAATATGCCTTAGATAACCTGTTCGATGAAACGGTATTTCATTTTATCGTATAAAAAATATAGACAAAGTCCTGCTGTCCAGGAACGGGTTCAGGAATCCTAAAAAAAAACCACCTTAGAGGAAGGGCCAAAGAGTACATCTGCAAAAAATAGAATAGGGTTACCGTCAATGTGTCTTAGATAACGCGTTTGAAAAAATACATGCTTAATATCTCAATTTCGTAGAAAAATATATAGCAGATAGACAAAGTCCAGCTGTCCAGGAACGGGTTCAGGAATCCTAAAAAAAAGCAACCCGTTTTAGAGGAAGGACTACCGAGTGCATGTGCAAAAAAATCGAATGGCGTTACTGTCCATATGCCTTAGATGACCTGTCTGAGAAAAAACATGTTTCACATCTTCATTTCATAGAAAAATACGCAGAAGATGAACAAAGTGCAGCTGTCCAAGAACGGAGTCAGGAATCCTAAAAGAAAACCGTTTTAAAGGGATGTCAGCCGAGTGCATGCGCGAAAAATAGAATGACGTTACCGCCTATATACCTTAGATAACCGTCTTGAACAAAAAAAAGAGTCTTGCACTTTAATTATATATAAGATTTTTTTTAATGGTTTAGTAGCGATTTCTCCGTGGCTAACGCTCGGTCGGTTGGTTTGATCGTTTTAAATAATGGTTGGAACTTTTTAGAAAATGATTTTAACTTTTTAATTTTAATTTTTTTTAATGGTTTAGTACCGATATTTCCGTGGCTAACGCTTGGTTGGTTGGTTTGATCTTTTTAAATAATGGTTGGAACTTTTTAGAAAATGATTTTAACTTTTTAATTTTAATTGTTTTTAATTGTATAGTAGAGATTTCTCCTTCGCTAACGCTTGGTCGGTTGGATTGATCTTTTTAAATAATGGTTGGAACTTTTTAGAAAATGATTTTAACTTTAAAATTTTTTTTAATTGTTTAGTAGCGATTTCTCTGTCGCTAACGCTCGGTCGGTTGGTTTGATCGTTTTAAATAATGGTTGGAACTTTTTAGAAAATGATTTTAACTCTTTGATTTTAACTGTTTAATTTTAATTTTTTTTAATGGTTTAGTCGCGATTTCTCCGTGGCTAACGCTCGGTTGGTTGCTTTGATCTTTTTAAATTATGTTTGGAACTTTTTAGAAAATTATTTTAACTTTTTAATTTTTTTTTAATTGTTTAGTAGCGATTTCTCCGTCGCTAACGCTCGGTCGGTTTGATCGTTTTAAATAATGGTTGGAACTTTTTAGAAAATGATTTTAACTCCTTAATTTTAATTTTTTTTAATGGTTTAGTCGCGATTTCTCCGTGGCTAACGCCTGGTTGGTTGGTTTCATCTTTTTAAATTATGGTTGAAACTTTTAGAAAAAGATTTTAACTTTTTAATTTTTTTTTAATTGTTTAGTAGCGATTTCTCCGTCGCTAACGCGCGGTCGGTTTGATCGTTTTAAATAATGGTTGGAACTTTTTAGAAAATGATTTTAACTTTTTAATTTTAACTAGCGAAAAGTACTCGCTCGCTCACGCTCGCTCGTAGATGAATCCGGATATGATTTCTTTGACATGTTAAATTTTTTAATTATTAATTGTATTTATAAATTATTTATTAGTTGATATGAAGTTCATTTACGATATAACTATTATTATAACTCTTTGTTTGAGTGAAAATTTATAAATGTTGAAATTTTGACTATAAATTATCATAAAAATGTAAATTATAAACTGTACAATGACGTCTATAATTCCATGGTTTAATATTTAAATTTTGCCTTGTTTATTATAAATTGTGATATTTTTTGATAATTTTGCTATCTTATAATAATTTTGACATTTTAAGAATTACAATTGGAGTTGTTAAAAGAAAGATAAAACATTCACTTTAAATTATAAATATGAATTACATTTCTACTGTTAAATGATCTTATTATCATGGCTTGTGTGTTCGTAAAATTTTAATTATAACACTACATGTTGCGTGATATTTCGTGAATATTAATTTTTTCGAAGTATCATATGATGTTTTTAATTTTATGAATAGTAAATTCAAATTGTTTTATGAAGAACATTTTGTTGTTATTTTGTTTTTATATTAATATATTATTTATTACTTAATATGAAATTCATTTATGATATAACTATTTACATAATTTTTTGCTAAAGTGAAAAGTTTAAAAATGTTGAAATTGTAACTACAATTTATCCTAAAAATGGAAATTTTTAGCTACACAATGATATTTATAATTACTTAGTTTGAATTATTTAACAATGTTTTATCTTGTTTACAATAAATTTTTGATATTTTTTATACTTTTGCGATCTCTCAATAATTTTGACATTTTAAAAATTACAATTGGAGTTTTTAAAAAAAAGATAAAACAGTAATTTTAAAATATAAGTATAAATTACATTTTTACTGTTAAATGATCCTATTATCACGGTTTGTATGTTCGTAAAACTTTAATTATAATACCACTGTAACGGGAGGCCTGGGGAAATCTTTTGTAATTCCGCGAACCGAACCCTAGAACAAGGTGCCGTCGAGTGCTACTTCTACAACGAGCACTCGGGGTTGATGTTCTCTGGATCCCTGTTTACAAATGTCGAGTTCACGATTGAACTCGACTTTTCCGTGTGCCGGAAAGGGTTAATACTCGCGCTAGCTAGACGCGAGGCGCGGCCACTCAGAATGATCATCGTCTCGGTTCGACGATCCCGCGGAGGCGGCGGTATCCGGGAGAAGGTTAGGTGAAGGTTAATAAATAACGAGTGGTCTTGGTTACATTCAAAACTATAACAAGATCTATTCTCAGTTATACTATACAAAATACGCGTCGCGTTTCGTGTTGACAAGAAGGCGAGAGATCCGCCGCTCGGCGCGGGCGGATCGAGGTGATTGTTTTTCGCTGGGCCGGCGATCAAGACACCGGCCGCTCGCCGCTGCAAGCCGAAAATACAAATCAATCGCTGCGCGGAAAATAGGCGAAGAGTCTTACCGGGAGGGGAGTGCACTCCCCTCGTCGCTCGCTCACGAATCCGCTCCTGCGTCAGGCCTTATCCTCCGGTCGACTTCGGAGTGTTCAGGCCGAGTCCTAACGTCCAGCGTTCACCTACAGACGCTTCGGACCCCAGGAGTGGCTCGGATTGCTCACGTGCGCTGCTCTTCGTGGTCGGTACGTGTACGGGCGCTGCTCTGCACCGGCGAGGACGCACGATACCGTTTTCTTCGCGGACGATCAAATTAACTCGCGTACGCGCGGTTTGACAGCCCGAGAGAATCTGATTCAAAAAGAATCGGGCGCGACTTAGCAACGGTCAAAGTCGCGCCTGCCCCGCGCGTAGCTAACGCGAATACATCGTCCGAGCGATGTCAATACTCGCTCGAGATATACGAATTCGCGGGAACGAGAGCCTAACGGGTTCGATAGAATACGGAGGACCGAGATACTTATCTTCTCCGTATTTTATCTTGGAACCTCGTTATACCCCTCTCCCAGACGTTGCGTAGCGGAAGAGAAGCAACTCGATACTGAGGCTCTCGTTCGATTCGAGTTTATGTCGTCATCAGCGGCAGAGACGACAGTTCCGGATACGCGCGGATCAGCTCGTGCACTAAACGGCTGATCAAACGATCCACATCGAGGGATCGTCCCGCGCACGCACACGGTGGGTCGCTCATCACCGTAATTCCGCTGAATTCCAACGGCGGTCGGGACCAGTCCCATGACGATTGATGGACCGGAGACGGTTGGCACTTCTGGCGCTGGGGCTCCGGTCGACAACTGCCGTCATTCCTACTAGGTTGACTTGGCAGGTCGTCTTGCCTTCTTCTTGTCTCACTCTTCGGGCCCTTTTTCCGCTCCGGGCAGGCCCAGTGAAGATGCGTTGGTGACTTACACGTCCAACACAATTTTCTGGTTGGACTCGGTGGTGGGGAGTTATATGCTCCGAGCGCGTTCCTCGATCTTGACGAGCGGTATACTCGACTATCCAACCCCTGCTGGATATACCGCTGTTTGGGACGTCGAGAGGCTACCGTCGTCCAAGGATTCGAACCTGTTCCTTGATTCGAACCCAGTCCACTCGAGGGTTTTCTGCCTTTATCTCTTTCAGATAACTTTGGAGATCGTTGCGTGGCCGCTGCATACGCCTCTTTTTTCCCTGTAGAGCTGGACTGTTGAGGACTTCGGGACGACTTCTTGCTGTCTTTAGTCCCTAGGTCCGATCGAGGTTGCTTGGCATGGCGCTTAGTTGCACCTGCGACTCGTTTCTTGTTAGGCACAGCGGAATTGTGAAGCGACGACATTTGCGCGCGTAGCTGGCGCAGCTCGTCGTGCAGTCGCCTTACCTCTTCGCTTAGGCGCCTAACTTTCTCCTCCTTCAATTTACGCGTCTGATTACATTCGCACTCGCAATGACGCTCGCCTTCTGCTTGCGTCGATACGTCGCGAAATTGCGAAGTAATCAGCGTTCTGTCCACCGGTTGTGTCGTCACCAGACTATTAATCTCTTCCTCGTTGCTCCTTGGAAGGCTTGTCTGCTCTTCGTCTTCAGGAGTCTGGGAATGAGTAATACAGCCGTCCGATGCCGATGTATTCCATAAACGGGCCATATCGGACGCTTCGGACCGGGGGAAGCTTGGAAAATCTCCCTTCCCCCAGGCTGCATTTGCTCCGTCGTCGTGAGCTTGGGAGTATTCAGCACAGCCGTTCGGTGCCCTCAGGCGGTCTGTATACGCCAAGCGACGTGAAGAATCAGACTTCTCGAACAGGGGGAAGCTTGGAGAATCTCCGCTCCCCCAGGCTGTGCTTACTCCGACGTCGATTTCGTGGATGGAAGCTGAAGATGATGGCGATGGTGCGGTTGCTGCACAGCTGTCCGAAATCCATGTGCGGTCTGCATTCCCCGAGTGACTCGCGTTCTCGGATTCTTCGGGCTGGAAGGAGATCGGGGAATCTCCCCTCCCCCAAGCTGTGCTGCACCTTAGGTGCACCTGGACTTCACCCGGTCCTCCCGCTGGAGATAAAGTGCTCCGTGGTGACGTAAGAGCCTCGTGTCTTACGTCGGGAGGACTGCCTGCTCTTTGGTTCCTCTGCAAGACATGTGTCCTTATGGAACTCAGCAAGTTGTTGTCGACTGCTTTGTTCGACGCTAATTGCTGAAACAGGCTGTGGGTTGAGGGACCGGCAATTCGGTTCACTTCTGGAGCGCCGCTTGTATTGAGGGTCGTCGTGTTGACGAACTTATTCCTGCAATCGAGCCTCCTTGTGAACTGCTCGTAATCACTTCCACTTATTTCTTGTGTGAAGTGGGCTGGGTTGTAACTTCCCATTAGCCATTGAGCGATTCGCTTAGAATCCCCCTCGAGATGTCCGGTGCTTCTTAAATCTAGAGCTATATTTGCTTCTATTACAGCTTCAAAGCTCAGCTCTAGATTTTTGCGCCAATGCTCCATCTTATCGGCTAGTTCTTCTGGGGTCGATGATTCCATCTTGCGAAGCTAGACCGATTATATAAAAAATTTGGTGACGAATTGTGTGTGTATGCGCAACTAACTGCTGAGATTCTCTCTCTAATTGGCCGTCTGTTACGCAAATTACAATGTTAGAATTCTAACTACCACACACAATTGTCCCAAGGTGCTCGGGAATGACGTATCTCGATGCAGCTAGCTAGGGAGAGAGCGTGGCTATTCCAAAAAAAAATTCGCGACGATAACGATTTAAATAATTCCCGCAACCAAAAAAAAAAGGATGAAAGTATTCTCACTTTCGACCGGCTGCACGCACAGGCACGGTCAAACCAAAAAAAAATCGCGTGAAAATCGCTTTAAATCTCGCGTCAAAAAAAGGAATTTAATTCTCGCCACATATGACGACGAAAACAACGATAATCGTCGTTTAAATGCTCTCGCCCTGGCTTTACAGCAGTTTAAAAGGCTCGGGCTAAGTATACACAATACTACCCGAGCATAAACATAAACACACACAAAAACAAGCAATCGGCTGTTTTGTGTTTATGTTTGAATGCGCGTCGCGAGCCTTCTTGTCTGTTTGTTTACGCCCGGCACCTCGACTTGGCGAGTTTAAATCACTACGCCTATCAGCTGTACCGGCATATGGCCATTGGCCGTCAGCTGAATAGTCGGGTGCAGTGATTCGCGCCCAGGCGAATTTAAACGAAACGCGATTTGAATAGGCCGGTCTCGAACGTACCGGCCGCTAACCTTCTCCTTAAACCCAACACGTTAGGGCGCCATTTGTAACGGGCGGACTAAAAAAAGACTTTACAGAAAAATAACTCGACGCGTTGCGCACCGACAAGAAGACGGGATCCGCCGCTCGGTGCGGGCGGATCAAGGTATCTATTTTCGCTGGGCCGGTGAACGCACCACCGGCCACTCGCCGCTGCGAGTCGAAGATACTCAAATAAATCGCTGCGCGGAAAATAGGCGAAGAGTCTTACCGGGAGGGGAGTGCACTCCCCTCGTCGCTCGCTCACGAATCCGCTCCTGCGTCAGGCCTTATCCTCCGGTCGACTTCGGAGTGTTCAGGCCGAGTCCTAACGTCCAGCGTTCACCTACAGACGCTTCGGACCCCAGGAGTGGCTCGGATTGCTCACGTGCGCTGCTCTTCGTGGTCGGTACGTGTACGGGCGCTGCTCTGCACCG
This sequence comes from Torymus aiolomorphi, assembly GCA_036365515.1. Lineage (NCBI taxonomy): Eukaryota > Metazoa > Arthropoda > Insecta > Hymenoptera > Torymidae > Torymus > Torymus aiolomorphi. Next base: position 89,224,260 of record CM070876.1, read on the forward strand.
GCGAGGACGCACGATACCGTTTTCTTCGCGGACGATCAAATTAACTCGCGTACGCGCGGTTTGACAGCCCGAGAGAATCTGATTCAAAAAGAATCGGGCGCGACTTAGCAACGGTCAAAGTCGCGCCTGCCCCGCGCGTAGCTAACGCGAATACATCGTCCGAGCGATGTCAATACTCGCTCGAGATATACGAATTCGCGGGAACGAGAGCCTAACGGGTTCGATAGAATACGGAGGACCGAGATACTTATCTTCTCCGTATTTTATCTTGGAACCTCGTTATACCACATATTGCGTGATATTTCGTGAATATTAATTTTTTCAAAGTTTCATATGATGTTTTTAATTTTGTAGATAGTAATATCAAATTGATTTATGAGAAACATTTTGTTGTTAATTTGTTTTTATATGTATACATTCTTTATTAATTAGTATGAAATTCATTTATTATATAATTATTTTTATAACTCTTTGTTTAAATGAAAATTTTAAAAATGTTTAAATTGTTACTATAATTTATCATAAAAATGTGAATTTTAAGCTGCAAAATAATGTCTACAATTGCATGGTTTAATATATTTAATAATGTTCTACCTTGTTTGCAATAAATTTTTGTATTTTTTGGTAATTTTGCAATCTAAGAATAATTTTGACATATTAACAATTACAATTGGAGTTGTAAAAAAAATATTAAACAGTTATTTTAAATTGTTAGTATGAATTACATTTTTACTCTTATATGATCTTAGTATCACGGTTTGTGTGGTCGTAAAACTTTAACCATAGAAACACCATAAAAAACGAAAACACCATAAAAATTGAAAACACCATAAAAATTGAAAACACCATAAAAAAATGAAAACACCGTAAGAAATGAAAACACCGTAAATAATGAAAACACCATAAAAAATGAAAACACCATAAGAAATGAAAACACCGTTAAAATTGTTATTTTAAATTATAAGTATGAAATACATTTTTACTGTTATATGATCTTATTATCACGGTTGATGTGTTTCTGAAATTGTAACCATAGCACTACATGTTTCGTTGTATTTTGTGAATATTAATTTTTTTAAAGTTTTATATGATGTTTTTAATTTTATAAATAATAAATTTAAATTTGTTTATGAGGAATATTTTGGTGTTACATTGTTTTTATATGTATACAAATAAATATAAATGTAAAAGAGTCTTTTATATTAATTGATTATTAATATGATGTATATCTTTTTTCTGGAAATATCGAGGTGTGTCTCATATGTATAGATATAAAAATTATGTATATATAGTATTCCTCTTCCTGTTCCTATTTTATTATTTCGGGCTTATATAAACATTGTAAAATCTTATTCTCGATTAGTTATTTCTTTTTTTATGTTTAGAGCCACAGTGTCCATATTTCATATATTATAGCTATGTTTATAGTTTGACAAGGGGTTCTTGCATGAAAAAAGGAATAAGCCATAAGGAATAAGGGAAAACATTGTTTGTATATCCATATCAGCGTGTTTTGCGCGTTCTGTATATTCTCATTTTTGAGCTAGGGTTAATTTTTTGAATTTTCGCATCATTCTACTGGATATTTACTCATAAAAATTAATATAAATAATCATAATCACAACATAGAAAATTTTAATTTTAAAGTTTTATATTAAAAAAAGTTTTATATTCAAAATTTAAAAATTTGCGTTTTCGCATCCTAATTCTAATATAAAAGTCGGGTGACCAATCAGAATCTCGTATTAAATATGCTTCGTAACAGAAGCTCATTTAATAACAAAAAAGAGGTTAAGGTTTTATTAACAAAAATAGATAATACAAAATTAATTAAATCAAATTTAGAAAGCCAAAAATATGTCCCATTAAAAAAAATTAAATTAAGTGACACTACTAATGTAAAGTTATCAAAAGAGAAATCTGATACATCAATTAAAACGAATATGTGTGATGAAAAAATGACAAAATTAATAACGTCAAAAAATCAAAAAGAGAAAAAAAACAACTTAAACAACATTGCAAACAAAAAGAATTAATTATTTCATTACAACGTACAGATTATTATGAACCTATAAATAAGAAAAAAAATGAAAAAATAATACCAACAAATAAGTCAAAAAATAAAAAAAATTGTCAGAAACAATACTATCAAAAAAATAAATCAATTATTTTAAATAATCGACGGGAAAATTATTGTAAATTATCAAAAATGAATTCACTACAACATAAAGATGACTATGAACCGATAAGTAATGAAAATAATGAAAAAATAATACCAACAAAAAACTTAATAAAAGTAAAAAATTATAATCAACAATATTATGAAGAAAATAAATCAATTCTTTTAAATAGAAAACGGAAAAATTATAATAATTATCAAAATATGTCGAAGAAAATGTCATGTTACCTGGGAGAAAAAAATTGAGATTAATCGAAAATAATATAAATTTAGACGAAAGTTTAATAGATGAAAATTTTATTGGAAATATGAATATACAATGTCAATACTGCAATGCATTAAACTTTCCATTTGAACAAATAAAAAGTGACAAACAATTTACAAACTGTTGTCATTGTGGTAAAATCAAACTACCAAAAGACCCAGAATATTCAAATGAAATTGAAAAATTAGTTACTGAAAATTCAATCGTAAGTAAAAATTTTCGAAAATATATCAGATCTTATAACAATGCGTTAGCATTTGCCAGTTTTGGAGCCACTTACGGAAAATTATTGGGTAAAGGTCCAAATGTGATACGTATATGTGGGCAAATATATCATAATGCAGTTTCACTACATCCAAATGAAAATGAAAAAAGGAAATATGGGCAATTATATGTTATTGATAATGATGAAGCAAATGATTTTCGTATGCAAGATAATAAAGAATGTAAATTAATAATTTTTAATAAATTAGACATTCTATTAAGAAATAACAATCCTTATTTTGAAGCTTATAAAATGATGTATGAAGTTGAAAAAGAAACCCATGAACAATGTATAAAAAATGGGGAACCAGTAAAAGATATTCAATTATTATTCACAAGAAATGATACATTTGATAGAAATCGTTACAATCCGGCTACGTGTAATAAAGTAGCAGTAGTATTTACTGGTAATGACGGTGAACCACCAATTGATAGAGATTTATGTATATATTCTAAGTCTAAAAAACCGATTAGCATACCAAGTATAAGTAAACATGCTGATCCAATGACCTATCCGTTAATGTACCCATTTGGTGGATTTGGGTGGATGCCAAACATGAAATGTATATCAAGTAAAAATAATATTTCAACTTTATAATTTTATAGCTACAAACTTAGTATAAGAAATGTGTTTAGTCCATTTTTAAATCTAGGAAAATTAACGCAACAATACATTGTTGATTCATGGGTTAAAGTAGAAGGAGCAAGAATTTATTATTTGAAAAAAGAACAACATACATTACGAACTGCTTTATATAGGGGATTAATGGATCATCTGGAAAAACGTGCAGCTAATTTAGAAAATTCAAAAATTGGCAAAATTGTTAAATATAAGGTACATTTGTATTGTCGATCTCGTACCCCGAGCTCGGCAGCCTCGGGCTCGGCAGCCTCAAGCGCGGCAGCCTCGAGCTCGGCCGCCTCGTGTCTCAAGCCTAGCCTCCCAAGCTCGAGCTCTCCCAAGCCTACGAGCTCGAGCTCAAGCTCCCCCACTCTCCACTCCCAATACTCGACGCCTCGGCTCGCGCCACGCGCTCGCGACTAGCGCACTCTCTCTATCGCCGGACACCGTACCGAACGCATCATGCGATGCGAGCACATGGCTCGCCCAATTGTACTCTTCACCTATTATAGTTCTTATTAAACTACTATTATTATTATATCAAGTGTCTCACATTTATTCTAAGCACCCACGCTAAATTAAGAAAAATGATTATATTACCTTCAAGTTTATTGACGCTACGGTATTAGTTCAAAAATTTGGTAAACCGGATCTTTTTATAACAATGACATGTAATCCGCAATGGAGAGAAATAGTGAATAACATACGAGAGTATGAAACACCAATTGATCGGCCTGATATTGTTGTGAAAGTATTTCATCAAAAAATGAAGGAATTAAAAGAAGAGATTACAAAAAAAAAATATTTGGAAATTGCATTGCATTTACATACGTCATTGAATTTCAAAAGCGAGGCCTACCGCACGTTCATATGTTGATATTTTTAGATAAACAGATTAAAGTATATAATTCTGACCAAGTAGATGCTATAATAAGTGCAGAAATCCCGGATGGAACAGTCTATCCACGATTATTTGAATTAGTTAAACAATTTATGATTGACTCCACAGTACTACGTATTTAATGAAACGAATAAAATTTGGAACGTAAGGAAACGTTTTAATAAACCAATTCTAAGCAGAATGTACTTAGTTAATCCAAAGCAACGTGAACGTTTCTATATAAGATTATTACTTTTACATGTTAAAGGTGCAACCTCGTTTGAAGATTTGGTATCTTGTATCCTATTTACATTCTAATTTTTTGCTATAAAAACCATTTCTGAAACTAAGCGATTATAATAATTATTTTCAGTATCTTTTTTTTTTTTTTTTTTATCTTTTTTTTAAATTTATTTAATCGGGCAAATATCCCTCAAAAGAAAATGTACAAAAGTTTATAAAATATATTGATATTGAAATAAAATTTATAAAAATAACATATCGAAATAGAAATAAAATATTACAAAAAATAATATTCAACAGAAAACCTAGAAAGCGATGGTAAGCTCTCTGATAGAACGTTTGAATGGTACAAGCTCTAACTGTTTAATATCAGCAGGCAAACAGCTCCATTGTCGCTTTAAACGATTTACGGTGGAGTGAAATCCTACATTCCTTTGATAGGTGTCCTCGCGAAGGGTACGGAAGTTACGGAGATTATATTTAATTGATCTTTCTTGGAAAAGATCCTTTACTTTTTGACAATTTATTTGGTCAAAGACAATTTTGTATGTCATTAAATGATCATGGTACTTATGTAGTGAACCAACAGTTTGAATACCATACCTCATCGCATGCTCACAGAGATCATGATCGAATCTGCCGATCGGATTACCATCCTTGTAGGATACGTATCTAGTAAAACGACGAGGTACAGATTCAAGGTTCTTAAGAGAACATTTAGTGAAAGGTAACCAGATTTGAGAAGCATAAATTAAAATTGGAATTACTAACGTCTTATAAAGGTAAATTATTGAATTAATATCTTTAAAATCAACTGTAGCTCTTTTAATGAACCCGATTAATTTACTAGCTTTAGAAACAACAGATGAAATGTGACTATCAAAGTTTAGCCGGTCATCAAAATGTACTCCTAGATCACAGATAGAGCTTACTTTACTTATCGTCAGATTATTTAAGACATAATCATACCCAGAGAGTTTAATATATCTACCTCTGTAGAAGGAGACACGATTGCACTTCCCAATATTTAATGGAAGACCATTCACTAGAGACCAATCATACAGAGCAAGTAAATCACTCTGTAATAACTCCACATCTAGCAAGCATTCAACTGTACGGTACAATTTGGCATCATCTGCATATAAAAGCAGGTTGAAGTATTTAATTCTAAGAACCAGGTCGTTAATAAAAATACAGAACAATAAAGGGCCCAAGTGCGAACCCTGAGGCACCCCAGACGTTACATTAAAGTATGATGACATAGCCTCTCTCAGTCTTACAGCTTGTTTTCTATCGCAAAGATAAGATTCTAATAGCTTAAGCATTTATCCACTCACTCCTAAACAACGTAGTTTACAGATCAAACGACTGATACAAACTTTATCAAACGCTTTGGAGAAGTCCGTATAAATGGAGTCAACCTGCTTATAATCGCTCAAATGCTCTGAGAGGTAATCATTAAATAAAATCAGATTAGTAACAGTAGATTTACCTTTCGAGAAACCATGTTGCTGGTCAAAAATGGAGGCAGATAATTTATCAGATAGCACTTCCGCCAAGTAGGCATCAAATATCTTGGGAATAGGGCTAATAATCGATATAGGTCTGTAATTTTTCACGTCCTTAACATCTCCATTTTTGTGAATCGGGTAAACGTAGGACAATTTCCAGCAGTCAGGAAAACTACCGGTGGACAGTATCTTATTAAAAATGGATATAATAGGGCGCTCCAAGACTGACCAGCAACTTTTATCAAAAATAGCAGGGATACCATCTGGACCAGCTTTAATATCCTTGTTTAAATTACACATGACTTTACGCAAAATATCAATCGTAATCAAAATCAATAGAAGCCCCAGAGTTAATAATATCATCTGACTCTAAAGAAGTACTGCTAAAGACGGACACGCAATGTTTGGAAAATAATCTAACAGTCTCCACATCATTAAAAGCCTTAAGATTATGGTAATAGCAATCAGAAGGCACATTCGGATTTCTTTTTAAATTCTTAGCAAACGACCAAAAAGACTTAATGTTGCTTTTCAAATTGCATTCAGTTGATTTTACATAATCACAGTATTTTTGTCGAGACATATGAATGCAGATCGCCCTACATTTTTAAAAAATAATATAATTAGTTTGTGTACGTGACATTTTCCAATTACAATGAGCGATCTTTTTCTCCTTTATAGCCTTAAACCAAGGAGGATATGAACGTGGATGCGACCTAGTTAAAGGAACGTGATTAGAAATTACTTCATTCAGAATACCGTACAAATTCTCAACAGCAGCATTAACATTGTCAAGCTGAAATACCGCGTCCCAGCCAATCTCCTCCAAGGTTTTTACCATAACATCATAGTCAGCTGTATCTAATATTTTTATGTTATTAATATCAAAATCAAAATTATGACCCGTACTTTTAGCATGCATTACTAGTGCTGATCTTTCTCTTTTGTATTTGAAATCAGCTACATGTTCTTTAATTCTTTTTTCAACCGTTCTACTTGATTGTCCTATGTATGACTCTTGTCACAATTTTTACAGTTAATCTTATATACTATACAAGTTTTTTTATTCTTTTGTACTGGATCTTTCCCTAGATTGTTCAATATTTTCAGTTTATTACCACATTTAAAAATTAAATTAAATTTATATTTACAGGCTATTTTAAAAAAATCGTATTCTAAGTTTTTTATATATGGTAAAACAACATATATTGGTTTTTTATTAAGCTGGTTTATACTATTATTAAGATTTGTTAAAGTTTGATTATTGATTTTACTGATTCTAATGTTGATATATTTTTTTATAAATTGTGTAGGATAAGAATTAGCTTGTAATACTGAGTAAATGTAATCTAAATTTTGTGAATGAAAAGAACTATCAGATAGTTTAATCGCTTTATCTACTAGTGTATAAACTATTGCAATTTTTTGTGAAAGTGGAGCATGTGATAAATAATTTAATTATAATCCAGCTTGTGTAGGTTTTCGATACCAATTAGTACTTATAGAACCGTCGATATTAACAATTAGGGATAAATCCAGAAAACTAATAGTGTTGTTAACCGGTTTTTCTACTGTGAATTGTATATATGGGTCATAATTATTGAAATGTTGTTGAACTAAGTCTATTTCGTCTATACGAATACAAGTTAATACGTCATCAACATATGGTTTCCAAAAAATTATCTCTACGGGACAACTATCTAAACAATCTTTTATTAAGTCTAATAAAACCATTTCAGCTAAGACTGGGCTAATTGAACGTGAAAAAATTGTTATTCATAATAAAGCTTATAATATCACAGAATTCATCTAAAGAAATATTAATCTTATCTTGGAGTATATGCCAACGTCTAGTAGTTGACTTTTTAACCGCTTCGAAATATACATTATTGAATAAAGCCACAACATCAAAGCTAACTAAACAAAAGCCCGGTGGTACTTTGATATCTTGAACAAATTTTTTCATCTGTAGACTATTTTTTATATTATATTGGGAATCGGGAATGTTTTCTTTCAGGAATTTAGAAAAATATTTTGATAAATAATATGTGTGTGGTTTTCAAAATAATTCTAACCATCATTATAAAGATCAAATCAACCGACCGAGCATTAGCGACAAAGGCACCGGTGCTAAACTATTAAAAAACAAATGAAAAAGATGTAACGTTGCAAATGCCCGTGCAACGATTACTGGCTCGCCAGACTTGGATACTACTCTCTCGGTTATTTATTCGGTTAATCTTTATCACAATGCTGTCTCAATCGCGGTTCCGGTTAATTAGGCGCCAGGTGCGTTACGCGCACCAATCGATTCACGGCTCGACTCTTTAGTCCCGGGCGCGGCTACAAGACAAATGCTCGATTGCGGGAACAACCGAGTAACGCGAAACGGCAGGACTCGTCTCTCGCTCCTGAAATTGGACGACACACAAAACGCACACTCACTAAATGAATTAAACTCTGAGGTAATTTCTCGGTCTATTCGCTTTATTTGCCACTACGGGCTAATCGTGGGCCGCCGGTGCAGCGAACGCGATACAACAAGTGGGCCTCGCTGCCCACGCGTCGCCAAGATGGCGAGAATCGCGATCACAACTTACTCTTACGGTCCATACTCTGCAAAACCTTCACACTCGCTCGCACTCGTACTCTTAGCTTCTCGCCCCGCTTCTCACGACACGTCTCGCCGGACCTTAATTCCTCGCGCACGCGGCGGCTATCCACCCGGAGAAAATGCCAAACAACTATTATATGATAATATTTGAATTATATGAAATATTATGAATGAATTATATGATAATATTATAAAAAAGGATAATTAAGAACAAGAAATAAAAAACAAAGTTATTTTCCTTTATTTCTCTCTTATTCTCAATTATTGCTAACGCTCGATCGGTCACACATTCAAGTCAAAATATAATAACATAATTTAGATTACTTTATAATTTATACTTTCTTTTATCTTGTACTCAGGTGTATTGTATCACGTGGTCGTGGGTATTAATGTTATAAAATTTTAAAATTAGAAAAGACAGAATTATTGTTATAAATTGTAAGAAAAATTCATTTTTTTTAATACTATTCAAATTAAAAAAATTTTTAAACGTTAATAAATATTATAAAGATTTATTTTTGTTTAATATATTACAAGCAGTTTACACTACGTAACAAAGTTAACGAATCACCTAATCAGTTCTAAATAATTGTTTAATTTTAAACATCAATTACTTAGCTTAAAAACGTTTTAGCGGGATTTTTTGAAAAAATGGTCTGAAACTATAACTTTTTTTTTAAATAGGAAATTTACACAATTATTAAATTCGACATCTACTGCATAGTGTTGCGTTTAATTGGCAATTTAAAAACATTTGTTACGATTATTGACTGCATTACTTTTTTCATCACATCACACCTTTGATCGCATCAAGTTGTTTTTGCATTTTTATTGCGCTAATAAATTGCTTTCGGTTATTCGCTACGTGCGGAACGTTCAAGCAGCTCCGCCTGGTGCATAAGTGTGATAACTAATCGGCCACAAAAATACATAGCAGGCATAGGAGTTGAATGAAAATCATTTTTTTACAAATGTAATCGTTCAATAATTGTATTGAAATATTGAAAAATTTGAAACTTGGTCGGTACAGTATGCAATAAAAATATTTTGATAAGTAATATCTACTGCAATATTAATACATCAGCTAATTAACAATTGTTGTCTGTTCTGCTAGTATATATAGGTATAGTCTTCGACGGTGTTTACATTTCTTATATGTTGGTTATTGGTTATGTCGGCTGACTGCGACCTTAAATAAAATACGAAAATAATGAAGTGCTGACAGTCAAGCGATGATTACTTTAAAGAAAATTTTTCACTTATTACGAAAATTGCTTAACTGACAAGATTATTTTACATTTATAGGACGTATTTTTTAATTTTCGAGAGTTCCCTATGCAAAGCATGCTAAGCTTGTGCTCATTTAGTTCCAATTATCGCCACGGGTAATGCTGCGATCTTTTTTCCGCTTGTGCACGTGCACGTAGCGAATATGTTACAAGTGCGTCCACGTACGTGAGCTTGAGAGCATAGATGGAGTGCGTTATCTCTTTCCCTCCGTCATGTAAAGGGGCCTACCGACAGCACGTGGCGCGGAGTACTATGTACCGATGAAGTTGTGAAATGAAAAAATGTGATAAATAAAATGAAAAGCAACAAAGTAACTACATAAATATGCAGCCTATTTCTCCGTGAGAATGTAGCTGTGTCTCTAATGTTACAAAGTGAGGTTAGGTTGTTGTTTACTTTAAGCAATAACCAGATTCTGCCGACATTTCCAGTAGAAATCATGTTCTTTTGGGTAGGAATTCTACCAAGATTTACAGCCTGAAATCTGGCCAGATTATCAATATCAACTTACCGCTGTTACCAGGGTACATTTTATTCATAAATTTTTTCCCATACCTGCGCCAAAAACACGTCATTATTTCTGGAACGCAGGCGGTAAAAGCGACTCATTATTCTATAGTATGAAATAATAATCTGCGCCACGGAGTTGCGCACTAGTTTGGGGCATGCGCACTTCGACTCGCTTCGAGTCAAGGAGTCTTCGCTCTGTCTCTCTCGTTTCATCGGCTCGCGCACTCGCTTCGTCTCACTCTCTCTCTCTCTCCCTCGACTGCCTCGCACGCGGCGGCGAGCACAATAATAGTGATCGCACATAACCATGTTACTTCTTGGTTGCTGTATCCCGTGAAACGACCCAACGCGTCGTGCGTGAGTTTTGTACGAGGACACAGTTTAGCGATCCTTGGGAATCGAGTGGACTAATTTTTCGTCAAAATATCTTGCATCGACCTGTATCCCGTGGTGACCCGGCGCATGTGTGATATTTCTACGACAACATGGTTCACCGATCCATCAGGATCGAGTGGGCTTCTTTTTCGTAAAAATATTCTCCTTTCAACGCGTCGACAGTCCTCTACAGATTCATCTGTATCAAATATATTATAAGCTACAGTAAAAGATTGCATAAAGATTGGAACCGAAGCTAACCTAAAAAATAAAAAATATTTTGTGCTCTTTTAGTAATTAAATATGAAAGCTTAATTACGTTATTCGTCTGACTCTGATTCAGATCAATCTATGAATACAATAAAGAGCAGGAAGAAATGTTAATTTAATACACCTAAGTTATGTGAAAATACTGTTCTAGACGAAATTGAACTCAATTTATCACACGTTATAATTCAAAACTGTCAAATAAATAATTTAATTATAAATAATTATTCATGCAATTGAACAAAAGAAAAAAAATAAACTATGTAAATTCTATATTACTTACTATGTAAATACTGTAACGTTGCATAACTGTTAAAAAAATTAATAATAATAATTACTTCATACTTCATAACTTTTTATGACCTTTTAATAAAATCTAATAAAATCTAATAAAATATTACTCCTACTACTTCAAAAGAGCACTTTTTAAAATTTACCTTTTCTATTTCTCTCAAAATATATATATTTTAATCTAAAAAACAGGTTGCATTAAATTCTCATTTTTGAGGTTATAAAATAATAAAATTTAATATTTTGATAAAATTAAAAAAGTAGATGACATATACTCGAAAATCGATCGAATGTCTGCACTTTATATCACTGCGAAGTGTATTGTTGTTAGCCCTCAAGCTGATCGAGATTCCCCGGACCGTCAAAACTTCTTGAAGGTAATTTTCTATGTCGGTAATCTCGTAACTACCAGTTGGTAAAACGATTTCTGCCTCACCGGCGTAGAACTTGTTGTTATCAGTGTCGATGTTGGGTATAGAATTGAACGTTAATAGTTCGACCAATCCGATGACGTAATTTTTATTCGGCGAGAGCTCGATCGGTGGAAAGTATTGCGCTTCCAGAATGGGCGATGTGTTGGATAGACTTAGCGTCAGTGAATTCTCCATCACTATTCAACTTTGAATGAAGCAACGCTCGTGCACTACTCCCCTTATATAGATCGTCGAGCAAGCTTTCCACTCAAGAATTTTAAACAAAGATGACCACAGTTATAGGTGTTGAATTCTTGGTAGCGTTCATGGTTATACTTCACCTCATCGACATTCAAGTACACCAGCACATCTAGCGGTGGTTGAAGATCTCCGAAACTGTCGAAGTACACCACGTCTTTGCCTCGTTTTCGGTACGCTACCCAGTGTGTACCGGGTCCACTCTCGTCATCTAAATTAACAATAGCCGACTCTCTGTGACGCGGACCACTTCTAGGTAAAGTATTTCTCATGGAGACACCTCGGAAGTATGGGATCTTCAAGATCTTTGCGTATTTCACCAAGTCAAAGTTGGTTAACGCTCTCTTCGGCAACATCGCTTCGAGGATTTTTTTTTTTTTGCCTCTTCAATCCTACTCCACTCTCGGGGCTCAGATACAGAACGAGTCCCGTCTTGTGCGTTTTCAGATAAAGACCTTTACCTAGAGAGATATCTTCCATACTCTTGTTATGCCTTTTATTTTCCTCCAACTGTTTTTTAGCTGCACTCGCGTCGTTGACAGTTTTTGCTATTCCAGCAGCACCACCAGCCATAGCACCAGCAGCACTCAAGGCTGCGAAGATGGGTATGAGGAGTGGGAAGAAGCCTCCGATCTTACGGGGAACTGGTAAAACGCGAGGAATTCTAACTTTACCTCCCGCATCCTTCACACTCTTACCTGCTCCGTGAACAGCCGAGAGAATAACCTTGCGTGCACTCAAACCGGGTACGATCGATTTAGCAGCACTCTTCACTACTCTACTGAATGCTATGGACTTCTTCGCACCCAGACCCAACTTAGATTTGAGTTTCATAGCGTTCGTTACTGCGTAAGCAGAAGCCCTCTCACCTAGACTAGAGTCCTTAGCTAACACTCGCTGAAAAGCTTTGTTTGCCAAGGTTCGATCCGCCACGTTTCTAGCAGCTACGTTTTCACGATTTCGCGAGTAAGCTATATCGTGCTCTTTGCAAGCAGCGTCGAGAGGATTGATGCCGGGATCACCGCGAGCCAAACGTTGAGTCAATTTAGTCCCAGGCCCACAGTACTGATATCCAGGAATATGAAGTTCTACTGGTAACTTCTTTATGAGATTGTTGACGATACCGCGACCACGACGTCGCTTATGTACGATCATTACGCTTCAAAAGTTAAATGAAGACTGACTGCCTGCGGCTATATAAGGGTCGTATTTATACCAAACGCTCAGTCCTAACCGAGACATCCTAGTGTTCTGATGGATTTTAAGGAGCAAACCGTCAAGCTTCCGGTATCGAATTTCGACACTATCGTGGAGCAGAAGAAAAATCGCCAGCGACATGGAGACTTACTGCCGAGTAGCATATGCGCGGTATTCTGCGGACCGTCCAACTGTGGAAAAACGAACAGCCTCCTCGCTCTTTTGATACACCCCAACGGACTTAGATTTGAGAACGTCTACGTCTACTCGAAGTCTCTGAACCAGTCAAAATACAAATTCTTGGAGGAACTGTTGAAACCGGGAGGGAATCCAATATTTTCCTTTCAGCGAGAACGATGAAGTAGTGGCTCCGGAGAATGCGCTCCCAAACTCGATCATGATATTCGATGACGTGACGTGCGAGAAACAAAACAACATGAGAGCGTACTTCTGCATGGGTAGACATAAGGAAGTCGACTGCTTCTATCTCTGTCAGTCGTATGCGCAAATTCTGAAACATCTGGTGAGAGACAATGTCAATCTGCTGGTAGTATTTCGACAAGACGATGTCAATCTGAGACATCTGTACAGAGACCACGTCAACACGGACGTTAGTTATGCAGAGTTTCAAGATCTTTGCTCAAAGTGTTGGAACGATGAAAAGTATGGATTTCTAGTGATAGACAAAGATAGTTCGATTAATGCTGGTAGATACAGAAAGGGCTTCGACTGTTTTGCTATAAATAGGAAGTAAACGCAACGAAGACCCAACAGTCCACGTTCGACCGCTCGAAAGTCAACATGGCCGACCTTCGACGAAAGAAGGAAATTCTTCGTCAACTCGTGAAAGCACGAGATGCTGTTAAACGCAAGTATAGCTTGCTAAAATTCGTAAAAAGAGAACTTTACGAGAGCTATGGAGGAGACGCTCAAACCAGTGGTTAATCCACTGAAACAAATTGTTGATTTAACTTCGAAAAAATCAACACCACCACCACTACCAACAGTTGTTCAGAATCATTACAGTAGTTCCGATGAAAGTTCCAACGAAGACTCGATGAACGAAACCATTCGTCAAATGCAAGAATCTCCCTTTGAAACAGCTGCTAGTGGTGATGATGAGGAGATACAACCTACGGATAAGTACACGCTGATAGTAGACCGAAACAAGGAGAACCTCCTGGATAAAGTCTACGGAGTGTATAGAAAGGACGGTAACTATATGATTGGTAATACCCTTGTAAATTTTGAAGACGATATCAGGATTGGAGATAAGTCGTACTCGAAGACTGCAGGATTACTCGAGCTACTTGTCAAGAAGCAGCCTGAAGAAGCTTCCATCACCTCTAAGGATATGCAGAATTATAAGAAAATTCTCCAACAAACGAACGCGCACAAGAGACGCTTCAGAAGCGATAAATTAATTCGCGCGTCTAATAGCAAAAAGTTCAGAAATATCATAGCACCGATGTTTTCGACGAAGAGAGGTGAATCTCTGCCTCGATACAAGGCAGCGCGAAGAAACGCGATGATGGACTATATCTATTGGGACGATCCCAACGAACTCGTGGAACGACTAAGATTGCTTGTAGCTGAGCGATCGGCTGGCAATCGCAGTCACACGAACGAGATTCGATCCATCATCGAGGAGCTTCGCGAGGCAGGGTATATGTATATTGAGCCTCACCTCAGTCGATGCATTCATTGTTAAAATGAGCGTTGACGTGTTCGGACGTAATCTCAAGAGAGAAGGACGAGGAGGAGGGATTAACCGAGGTCCTCCGGGTGTAGGTTACAAATTCACACCCGACGGTCAGTACGACGTGGAGAACAAAAGATTGTGTAATATTTCATCTCCAATTGTAGTAACGATGCGGTTGATTTAGAAACCTTGCAACGCACTGTACGCGAAGAAATTCAAAAACTCAAGAGTGATGATTTAAAGAAATTTCACGAGCGTTTGAAGCGACACAATATGAAAATTGAAGCTGTAATATATGGCACCCATGGTGGAGATCGATCGAAATCTTCACGTTAAGTCGAATGATACGTAATCAGCTTGGAATACTATAAAAGGTCCCGTAAGTGAGTTGTCGAGAGACATTATCACTATTAGTCTCTACGATGCAACATCGCGAAGTAGTGGTGGAAGAGCTTCACAAGCCAGCACGACGAAACTACTCTCGTCGAAAATTCGAAGTACGTGGGTTGGATGAAACTTGGCAAGCTGATTTGGTTGAGATGCAGCCTTATGCTCAACAGAATAAAGGTCATCGATACTTGCTCACCGTTATCGACATATTCTCGAAATATGCTTGGGTTGTGCCGGTAAAACGAAAAACTGGAGATGTTACTGCGGCCATGAAATCTGTTCTACGCCAAGGACGAGTACCGAGGAATTTACAAACGGATAGAGAAAAGGAATTTTACAATTCGAATTTTCAAAATCTTATGAAAAAATATAAGATCAATCTCTACTCGACGTATAGCAATCTTAAGGCATCTATCTGCGTGCGATTGAATCGAACGTTAAAAAACAAGATGTGGAAGCAGTTTACTTTACGAGGTAATTCAAAATGGATTGACATTCTTTCTGAATTAATGGTAGACTACAACAGCACAAAGCATCGGACCATTGCAATGAAGCCTAAAGACGTAAACTCTGCAAATAAAGCTGACGTATTGGCACGATTCCTCCTCCGTCGCGCTAATGTGTCTATGAAAAGAGTAAAATTTAAAATTAATGATAAAGTACGAGCTAGTAAGGTAAAAGGAGTTTTTGAAAAAGGTTACACACCTAATTGGTCGACCGAAGTATTTACGATTCATGGAGTATCTAAAAGAAATCCAATTACTTACCATGTCAAAGAATATGAGAATCAATCGGTGGCTGGTGGTTTTTACGAGGAAGAGCTTTTAAAAGTAAAGTATCCAAATATTTACTTGGTCGAGAAAGTAATTAAAAAACGCGGTGATCAAATGTACGTTAAATGGTTAGGTTTTGATAATACTCATAACAGTTGGATAAATAAGTCAGATATGTAAATTTTAATAAAAATAGTTAAAGTAATTCTGAAAGACTTAATCAAAATAATTTAAAAAATTTTTTTGCTCGGATTTGAATTCCTTGTCGAAAAAGAGCTTGGATGTCCCGACCTGATTTTTCGATTGCACGCTTCCTTCAAGGTGTAAAATCGGAAAACTAAAAAAATTGTAACGAAGCGCATCGAAAAATCTGAGGTAAAGTGATTCTGAAAGACTTCATTGAATAGCCACGGAAAATGTATAAGTTGAATTAATAATAATAATAATAATAATAATAAAAGAGAAGGATGAGAGCTCCTCCGTCGCCCTCATCTGTGAGTTACATCCTGTATCATTTTTTAACTCCCCGTTAACTTCTCTTTTTTCTATCTTTTTTTATTTTTTTATTACATTTTACTATATTACAATTTTATACAATCTTAAATTCGACTTTACTGTCGGATAAGTATTTCATAAACAACTTATATTTATTCGCCGCATCCTGCATCTCGAACAAAAAGTCCTCACTCTTCAGGAATCCCTGCGAGACTCGTCCAGGTAGAAAGACTTGGCATTTCTCGTCCAGGGTTGCAACGATCTTTTCGCCAAACCTGGTTTTCACCTTTCTCAGCGACGTTGCCATGTACGATGTATTGACTTCCATGTCGGTCAATTTGACGGTAGGTAGAAACGCTGGTTTGCTAGCGATTTCGTTGAGTGCTCGTAAGTCCATCTGGAATAGAAAAAAAAGTCTTTTTTTAGATATATAAGTATAAAGCAATAATCGAAGAATGGAAATAAGTGTACTAACCTTGATGACTGTAGCTTACGGAGATGAGTTAGTGCTCTAGGTATCGAGTCGTAGTCTCTTGGCAGAAGCACCCTCCAGGTACTCGCAGTTCGAGCGAATGACTCCAACTCTGTGGCGTACTTCCTTTTCTACCCTGCTCCCCTCCACCAGGGTTTTCGGTGTCGGTCAATCAGAGGCCTCTCGAGCCGCTGAGGCCGCAGCTACCGACGAATCGGAGCCATCTCGAGCCGCCGCCGCGCATGCGCACGATTCATCGCACGCGCGAATGCTGCGATGACCCCAGGGTAGTGTGTCCGTACGACCTGGCAGAAGGTGCCACTTGTCGTCGTGCGGACTGAGGGCCACCTTGTTCCCTCTCTCGGTCCGGACGACGTGGAGTCTCGAGCGGATGTTGCACTGCTCTCGGCGAACGATCTCCTTGTCGAACAAGCACCTTCGGTAGTCGTCGAAACTGACCGCCCGCTTGACCACGTGATTCTTCACGCCCTTGGCCTTTTTGATGGTCTCGCTGTCTTGCACCAGGACGCTGTACATTTTGCTGCGCAGTCCGATGAATTCGCTGACGATGCGTCCGCTGCACTCGTCCTTCATGAGCCCCAGGACTTTCTTATTGGCGTGAGGCATGTCGAAAGCATTGTTCTCCGGGTAATCGGAAGTATCGAATTTATGGATATCCTCCTTCATTACTCGATACATATCGACGCCACGCACCTCGTATATCAGGCTGTCGGTATCGGTATACAAGACCTTACATTGGTCGCCGACTCTCTGCCTCATGTAGGCATAATGAAAGTCGTACACGACTATTTTCGACATATCGAGCACGCACAATCCTACGTAGATTGGCTTGTCGACGGTGACCTCGGTGTTGGCCAGTTGAACAGCGACGAGATTCTCGGTGAAGATGGATCTGCTGTAGAAATTCGGCTGCGCAATGAGAGCCTCGGCTCCGTAGCGACCGCCCCACTTGTTCACAAGCTTCACCGTGACGCGCTTGCGCACGTTCTCCATGGTCTTGCCGTAGACCGCGTTGATGATGAGCTTAAAAAAGAGCTTATCGAATTCGTTCGTCGCTTGCTTCTGTTTCTCCGTGTTGAGATCGACGTACGACTTGAGCCAGCCCTTCTGCTTGAACTTCAAGGCTCGATGAATCTTGGTGAGCACGAGTCCGTTGTCGAGGGCTGGCTTCAGGGCTCGGTAATGGATGACATATCGCTGCTTGTTGTGCAAGGTGGTCAGCAGCTTGCTCTGCTTTGAACCTGGAGGCTTTCGGTGCTCAGGGTACAAGGGAAGATCCTTGTGCTCGTCGTGGATAGTCTCAGGATATTCCAGGTCCACCTCCAAGATGTATCCTACATCGGAGTCCGCGGATACATCGAAGAAGCTCGAATCGCTCAAGTCTTCCACCCACTGGAAGTCGCCGTACGGAAGCGCTTGCGTCATTGCAAAGCCGTAGAGGTTGTTTACATCGTAATAGACGATGTAAACGTCCTCTTCCGTCCGATCGTACGACTTCATGTGGGGATTGTTCCTTTCGTGTAGCGGTTCGAGCACTGGCTAATACCACCCCTGATTCCTCGCTCGACGAATAGCAACATGTCTATATGCGTTAGGAGCTCGAGTTGAACTTGGGTGTATTTCAGCATAGCATCCCAAGTCAAACCAGGAGTGGTATAATAGTGGGCCGGGTCGAGACTATAGGCCTTCATACATGTGGAGCGGAAATTTTCGAAGACGTCGGCCAAGAGGAGTACGTCCATCTTAAGGTATAGATCGGAGTATTCGCCGAGGGTCCTTACTTGGAATTTCGTCCAAACGTCTCGGTCGTGCTGGTAGTCGTCGTCGCTCACGTCGCTCTCGGTGAGGCTGCTGTGGAAGGAAGCCTTCGATGGGAGATCCGTCTCGCGCAGCACATCGAAGTTGGTCACGTGCTCATACGGGAAGACTCCCTTCCTCTTCAGCAGTGCCAGCTGCTCCTCAGTGAATCCGTCAGCCTGGAACTCCGTTTGCGAGATTTCCACCTTCTCCAAGAAGGATGCCAATTTGTCTAGAGTACTTGGCAGAAATCTGAAGGAGTCGATAAACCTGAAGTTGATATCACTGCCTTCGATAAATTTAATGAACGCGCTGTAGCGTTCCTTGTTCTCAGGAATCACACGGACTCGTCCCTCGAAACCTGGCGCAGTGGCGATCTCTTTAATGACGAAGTGAGAGTCGTAGCCGGTTAAATTGTGAAATATCACTGGGATGAATCTCGAGTCCAGGTAATTCACGTTGCAGCCCTGATGAGCAGCTCCTCGGAACCTGAAACAAAATAAATGATAAGACATATGTAGTAGTAGTATAAAATTCATACATATACTCTGATACTTACCGGCCTGTAAGGTGACAGTGATCGCGCACCTTCTTGTTCACAGCGCTGAAGGATTTACAACAAATGTGACACAAGGTGGCACGTTGGAACATTCAACGACGTGAGATTCATCGGCTTCGCTCTCTCGTGCAACTCTTGAAGGCGCTCTGCGATGGTTTTCAGGTTTTGTACGAACCACTCAGCTGGAGTTTCGTGACCATCTTGCTCTTGTCGGTAGCATTTGTAGTACGACTGAGTATCGTCGAAGCTACATTTCACGTAGAAACCCAGGCTGTGAGCTTGATGCTCTTGGTAAGCACGCTCATTTACAACAGGCTTCAGTAGACATTCGAAGTCTGCGTATATCACAAAGGGGACCTTCTCCTTCCGATGAACGTTCTCAAATTTTAAAAATTTGGCTATTTCCATCGGAAGGGTGATCTTACACTCTTTGTGTTGACAGCAATCGACCTCGTGACTCCTCAGCTTCTCTTCGTCATGAAAAAAGTGGAGACATCGATCGCAGATGTGGAGTTTATGTCGTCGTTTCGATAGTTGAGCCTTGACCAATCGTGCGAGATTCTTAATCCAGACGTAGTGGAACTTAAGGTCAGCAGGTTCGTTCAGCTCCTCTGTTACTTCCTTATCTTCGTCGATGTAGAAGCTCTGGACGAGAAGAAGATTGACGTGTTTTTCCTTCTTAGAGATAGTCACGTGACACGGCAATACGTCGTAATTTTCTCCTAAAAATATATAATGCATCACATAAATGGTATCGCGAGAAATATATTGTAAAAACGATACTCACTCTTCTTCTTCAAAATCTAGAGGTTCACAGAGATGTCGTTCTGCCTCTCAAATTTGACTATCCCTTTCGGCTGCATTGGGAATTCGATGTTTCGAAAATGAAGTTCTCCTTCGAACTGACGGTACTTGCCTAAGCGCTGAGCATCACGCGTTGCTGGATGTAGAGCAGACAGTATGGCCCACTGAAAACATTTGTCATCGCCGTTCTTGACTTTGATGCACGCCTCTTTTCGCTGGATGACCTCGGGCAGCGGTAGATACAAAGATCCACGCATCGGAATGAGCTGGTTGATGTTCACCGTCAGATTCAGCACTCGAGACAGTGTCCAGCCGGAATCTCTCTGCTCAAACTCTTCCATCTGAGACTGCACAGGCTGCCTAACGTTGTCCTCGAACCATGACAGCAAGTCTGTAGTCGAATGAATAGCAGAATACTTCGTATTGAAGTATTTAACCTCGATGTCTTTCGAATCGGGTTTTTCTACGACAAACTCTGCTGCGAGTTCAACGTTGACTTTGACAGCATTCCACGTGGTAACAGCTGCGTCGATCTTCTCTTTGAAGAGAGGAAAAGCATCGGTGAGGAAGGAGACGATATCCAAGTGGGCCAGATTGGTGATGACGCCTGACTTCAGACGACTGCTGAACGCTGACTGGAAATCATCCCACGCCACCGTTTGACCAGCCGCAATAGCTCCACCTATCTTAACAAACTCAATGAGGTTCCGCTGAATGGCGAGCATGTGTCTCAGAGAAGTCTCGCACTTCTTCTTCTCGACTCTGCTTCTGATCGGTACAGCTGTGGCTGCAGTCAGCCGCTCGATGACATCGGCAGCAAAACTCAACCATCTCTGGAGGTCATCTCCGTCCGCATTTCGTTTTGCTGCTTCCATCAGAGAGTCCCAAAGCAGTTGAACGCTTTCAACGAAATAGTCCGCCATAATGCTGAAATAAAGAAAAGATTAGAGAGAGAGAGAGGGAGAAATAATTGTAATAGATTATTATACTTACATGTGCGGATATTCCAACGCTGCAATACTTTATCAATTTTTCACTCAAGAAGTCTTTGCTAAGTTCTCTCTGTTTTCAAGAGCTGCTCTTCACTGCCCTGCTTGCGAGTGATTATGATTTTCAAAGCACTGCTCGCTCCTTTTATATCCTCGAGCTGCTACAGCAGCGCCACCGTGGAGGAAAACGGCAGCTAACGGCGGCTTTGCTGTGATTGGTGGAAAACAGCGGCAGTCCCGGATTTGCTTCGCTATGATTGGAGGAAAACAGCGGCAGCGGCGGCTCTGCTTCGCTGTGATTGGAGGAAAACGGCGGTTTCGGCGGCTCTGCCTCGCTGTGATTGGTGGAAAAACTGTGGCCGCAGCGGCGAGAAGGTTATAAATAAAAGTTTCTCCCTGCTTACGATCAGTTGTCTTCGACATGGAGTACTTGGTGGACGTGCAAGGCTTCAAGAGCTCCTCGAATAAGTTCCTCTTCAAGGAGTTGGTCATCATAGTCCTCCAGGATGATCCCATGTCGAATGTATACCATTTTAAGGCACCGTTCAAGTGGATCGACCTCACCCCGGAGTATCAATGCTGCAATCGCTGGCTGGTGTACAACCACCACGGCATCCCCTGGAGTTCCGGAGAAATTCCGTACGACGAACTTGCCAACACTCTGAGGGTTAACCTCGCGAAAGCCCGCCGAATATTCGTCAAAGGATGCGAGAAGAAGGCGTTGTTGCAGGACATTTTACCCGATAAGTAAGTACACACACACACACACACACACACGCACACACACACACGCACACACACACGTACACACACACACACACACACGAATTAAGGATTAACCGTTGTTGATCTGTTGTAGGATTTTACCTGGAGGACCTTGGATGTCCAGCGCTCGACAAGCTTCCCCAAGACGAGAATATCGTCTGCTCAATTCATAAGTTGTGCTACGATCTCGTCTGCGCTGTCAGGAATGCCCACGCGCTAAAGGATTGGCTACTTCAAGGTTATAGACGTCGAGAATCGAAATCAACCTTCTGCGTTTCCGACGGAGAGGCTGAAGTGGACTACTCAACGTTCATCCCGATAGCATCATCGACGATGAATGAGGACGCGAGATGTGATGTTTTACACTCTATGTATACTTAATTGTAAAATAAAAAAATTTTTTTTACATGGAGAGGTGAAGTCATCATGGATGTATCCCCTACCTGTAATACTCGTATTACATCTAAGGTGCTCACAAATGATGATTTATGGTTGCACCTCACAGGTTAAGAGCGTTGGTGGGGCTCTTACCATTAAAAAAAAAATTTTTTTAAATGAAAGAAGATTGACTCAAAAATAAATCAAACAAAATTTTAGATACTCTGGGAGAATTATCCTCATGCATGAATCACTCCGCGACTCAACTGAGAACCCTAAAAATTTTTAAAGAAAATGATTGTCTTAAGAATGTGACAATTATTTAAAAAAAAAAGAAAAAGTGTTGAGAGTCTCACCTTCGCTCTCTACCTGAGAGACACAACCATCACGAATGCTTCTTATATGTCTTGCACTTCAAACTGAAGCATTTCAGTTTAAAGGATAAGACATGTAAGTAGCTCGTTTGTCTCTCCATTGGACTTTCTCTTTTTTCTTTATTTACGGAACAATACATGTAAAAAGATACAAAATAATTCAAACGGATGCATAAATATAATATAGAGTATAAAAAGATATAAAATAAATAAGAGACATTCATAATACGATATAAAGTATAAAAAGATACAAAATAAATTAATAAGATACAAAATAAATTAATAAGATACAAAAATAAATTAATAAAAGACATTCGAGCGGATGCGTAAATATAATAAAATAAATATATAAAAAGTTATTTAAAACCTAAGGTAATATAATTTAAAATTTTGAGGATCTCGTAGGTTTTCTCTCCCAAGGACATCCATCTTTGTAATCCAATTTTTCAAATTTCCTTTTCATATCACTTACACGTCTCGATCTTTCTACTACTATTTTCTTTTTATTATGTGTATTTATTGAGACTGTCTTGGTGTTAAGAGGAGTTGTCATATTCTTCACTCTCTCATGATTAAATTGATTGCGATCATCCAACATAATTACTTCGAATGATGTGACTTGTATTCGCTTTTTTACAGGAAGCGTATTCAATACAGTCCGCTCTAATCGCCATTTTATAATTTCTTCCTCATCATTTTTTCTAATTAATCTATATTTATCAATAAGTTTATCTAATCTAATTAAATCGCTTGGTAGTACGGGTGCAGGTACTCCTCTAACACGAAAGTCTAAACATGGTAGACTTTTCTGTGATGAGATTTGTGTAATACAAGGTTGAACATAAAGACAATATTTATGCAAAGAGGATTGTGTCATTTTACAATTAGCTGACATCCTTAAAACAGGTTAAAACAAATTCGCTAATTAAGTCGCTTACTTATACAGTGACAACGACATTTTTTATGTGAGATACATTTTTTTTGCCAGACGCCATCTAGCGGCTAAAAGAAAAATTTAATAATAATTCCCTAAACCAAATAATTATTTACTATTAATTCAATGAAAGAAAAAATAATAATTATTTAATATTAATTCAATAAAAGAAAAAATAACAATTATCTCTTATTAAATTAAGGAGATAGATTCAGGTTTTTTTTTTCAGACACTTTTCGACTTCATTTCTCTATAGAGTGTTCCTGGATACTTAAACCTGGTCCATGGGAAGTTTTTACAATTTTTTTTATATCGATAGTGCACCGGGTGGGTGTTCTCGTAGACGATGTCGCCCTAGGGGTGTTCCTGGACACCTGGAGATCGTCCACAGGAACTCCGTCCGATTTATGAAAATTATTTTTGATTATTTCCACACCACTTTTAAAGTATATACCATGGCGTGTTTTTTTGTTTTAACTCCTTTACATTTTTTTGCGCATGGACGGTGCACCAGGTGGGTGACCTTGTAGACGATGTCTCGTCGTCCTGAGGGTGTTCCTGGACACCTGGGCATCCTGTACGAGAATACAGGTGGGTGTTCTTCTAGACGATGTCTCATCGTCCTGAGGGTGTTCGTGGTCACCTGGACATCCTCTACAAGAACACCTTCTGATTTTTTCGCACGGACGGTGCACCAGGTAGGTATCCTTTTAAACGATATCTCGTCGTCCTGGTGTTCCTGGACACCTGGACATCCTCTACAAGAACGTCCTCCGATTTTTTGTGCATTAATGGTGCACCAGGTCAGGGTGCTTATAGACGATGTCCCGTCGTTCTGAGGGTGTTCCTGGAACCTGGACATCCTCCACAAGAACACTCTCCGATTTTTTGTGCATCGACAGTGAACCGGGTGGGTGTTCTGGAAGGCGATGTTTAGTCGTTCTGAGGTTGTTCCTGAATATCTAGACATCGTCTACAGGAACTCTTTTCGATTTTTTATGCGTCGACGGTGCACCAGGTGGGTCTTGGACACCTGGACATTATTTACAACAATATTAAAATTATTTTTAACATTATTTTTTTGGTATCATTTACACCACTCTTGAAGTAGATTCCTTGGCGCGTTTTTTTTTGTTGTATCCCCAGTAGGCCTATTCCACTTGTTTCATATTTTTATCCATAAAATAATTCCTGTCATGAACTATAGCAATTTTTTATTTAATCGAGAATACCCTCCGATTTTTTGCGCATCGATGGTGCACCAGGTGGGTGTTCTTCTAGACGATGTCTCGTCGTCCTGAGGGTGTTGCTGGACACCTGAACATCTTCTACAAGAATACCCTCTGATTTTTTGCGCACGGATGGTACACCAGGTGGGTGTCCTTGTAGACGATGTCTCGTCGTCTTGAGGGTATTCCTGGACACCTGGACATCTTCTACAAGAATACCCTCTGATTTTTTGCGCACGGATGGTACACCAGGTGGGTGTCCTTGTAGACGATGTCTCGTCGTCTTGAGGGTACTCCTGGACACCTGGACATTCCCTACAAGAACACCCTCTGATTCTTTGCTCATCGATATTGCACTAGGTGGGTGCCGTTGTAGACAATGTCTCGTCGCCCTGAGGGTGTTCCTGGACACCTGTACATCCTCTA
Source organism: Torymus aiolomorphi (assembly GCA_036365515.1). NCBI lineage: Eukaryota > Metazoa > Arthropoda > Insecta > Hymenoptera > Torymidae > Torymus > Torymus aiolomorphi. The sequence continues at coordinate 89,249,547 of CM070876.1, forward strand.
CAAGAACACCCTCTGATTTTTTGCGCATCGATATTGCACGAGGTGGGTGTCCTTCTAGACGATGTCTCGTCGTCCTGAGGGTTGTGCATCGATGGTGCATCAGTTGAGAGTCCTTGTAGACGATGTCTCGTCATCCTGAGGGTGTTGCTGGACACCTGGTCATCCTCTATGAGGACCCCTTCTGATTTTTTGCGCATCGACGGCGCACCCGGTGGGTGTTCTTGTAAAGGATGTCTCGTCGTCCACAGGGTTTTCCTGGACACGTGGACATCCTTTACAAGAACACCCTCTGATTTTTTCGCACGGACGGTGCACCAGGTAGATATCTTTGTAAACGATGTCTCGTCGTCCTGATGGTGTTCCTGGACACCTGGACATCCTCTACAAGAACGTCCTCCGATTTTTTGTGCATCGACAGTGAAACGGGTGGGTGTTCTGGAAGGCGATGTTTAGTCGTTCTGAGGTTGTTCCTGAATATCTAGACATCGTCTACAGGAACTCTTTTCGACTTTTTATGCGTCGACAGTGCACTGGGAGGGTGTTCTAGAAGACGATGCTTTGTCGTCCTGAAGATGTTTCTGGACACTTGGACATCTTTACATATATATTAAAATTGTTTTTAACATTATTTTTCTGGTATCCCCAGTAGGCCTATACCACTTCTTTAATTTTTTTATCTATACATAATATACTTCGTATAATAAACAACAATTTTTTACTTAATTTATTACACATCAATTTATTGTATATTTACTAAAATAATATAAAATGTTGATATGATAGTATATTTATAATATTTACAAAATTTCATATTAGCAGTGCTGAAGTAGCTACAAATGAAGATGTTGCAGGACAGGATAATTTGGGATGATTTTCGTCGAGCATTACCAATTGCCAGAGACGAAAATAGAGTTCAAACAATTGAAAATTGTATTAAAAAGTCATTTATGGAAATATTTTCGATGTATATCATTAACAGAAAATATGCGAGTATCTGCAAATGACATAGAATTTAAATCATGGCTTTTACATATTGGCGATGGCAATTATTTTATAAAAATAGAAAAACAAAATGTTATAAAATTTCTAAAGAAAATTTGTGTAATGAAAATATTACTGAAGACATATTTGGAAATTCAATTAATCCTAATAATTCAAACTTTATGAATCTATTACATTAACACCAAAAAATAACGATGTAATAGACATTGATAATGAAATATTCTAGGGAATATTTAAGTATTTATTCTACAGAAGATGCACAACATGTAAGATTAGATTCAATTTTATCAATAGAATTTGTAAATTCATTAACACCCAATGGTTTACCACCACGTAAATTAAATTAAAAAATTGGAATTTGTATAGTATTAAATTTAAATTTAAATAATGGATTATGCAATGCTGCAAGATTAAGAGTAGAAGATATAAAAGATTTTAGTATTTTAGCAAAAATAATAGCAGGTACTCATGCTGGATTAAAATTAAAGTTATTATACCAAGAATAAATTTATCACCATCCACTCAGGAAATACCATTTCATATAACAGGAAGACAATAAATCACAAGGATAATTATTTAAGGGATACCATTAAAAAGAACGCGCGAAAGATATCTACTTCAAAAGTGGTGTGGAAACGATACCAAAAAATAATGTTAAAAGCAATTTTAATATTTCTATGGACGATGTCCAGGCGTTCAGAAACCTCTTAAGGACACTGAACATCGTCTTGAAGGACACCCACTCGGTGCACTGTCGACGCTCAAAAAATCGGAGGGTGTTCTTGTAGAGTATGTCCAGGTGTCTAGGAGCACCCTCAGGCCGACGAAACATCGCTTACAATTTGATGATTCCCACCTGGTGTACAGTCCATATCAAGAAAATTGTAAAAAGTTCCCGTGGGCGATGTCTAGGTCTCCAGGAATACTCAGAAGACGATGTGTCAACTCTACAAAAGTGCTGGAAAAAAATGACACTGGAAAATCTAGCTCCTTCATTTAGTAAGAAAAGATAGTTGGCTGATTTATTGAGTCATTATGTTCTTCAGTATTATTACAAGTTTTAAATTGAATTAGAGCACAGTCATGACCTTTATACAAATTTTTAATATTTTTTTTTTCAATGTTTCATACAAGCTAGGATTTCAGCCTTGATAATTTCATTAATTTTATCTGTATTAATTCATTTATTTTCTTTATCTAACAAAATTAGCATGTGCACATGAGGTAATCCTCTTTTTTGAAATTCAGTAATATATGTGTATGCTATACATTTTCCAAAAATTGATTTCTTTTTGAATTTCTTCCTTTAATTCTTTTAATTTTTGGCGAAAAACTCTTACTACAATATCTGGTCGATTAATAACTTCTTCATATTCATTTATGTTTTCAATTATTTCTTTCCAGTTTGGATTGCATGTCATGTTAATAACTAAGTCTGGCTTCCCATATGTTTGGACTAGAATGATTGAGTCTATGAAATTTTGTTGTAATGCTCTAGGACTTCCATTAAAAGTCGAAGGCCATTTTTCGAATTTTAAATTTATCGAAACCAATTTTCCGATTTTAGTATTATCATTTTGTTCTTTTTTCTGTAAATGATCGATACCAGTGATTTTCTTCACATACAAGTTTTGCACAAAAGTTTTACACTGAATAACCTTTGCACTATTATTTTTTCCACTGAAATAATCCAGAAATTTATAATACATAATTTTTTTACACTGAATAGTTTTACACATGTTGGTTTTTCATTTGTGATAAGAAAACATGTGTAAATTGTACTTGTGTAATAAAAAAAAATGAACATTGTAAAAATATGCAGTGCATATTGTAACTGTGTAAAATATTACAAGTGTTAATTTCTAATTTTATATTTTATACTTTTGATGTGGTTAAAGTGCGTGTGTAAATTATCTACGTGTAAAAATATAATCGAGTATCCCAGTATAAATTCGGCACCTGCATTTATTAGGTTCAAAATGTAGGGAGCGCACCTTATATAAGAAGCGATTAAAAAGTTGAATAAATTAGTTTCACAATTAATTGAACTATTGCATGGTCTCTTGTCAAACGCAAAGTTGACTCGTAATAAGGCGAACATGAGGACTTGGTCAGGCGCAATCACCAGGCCCTTGCACGGGACCTTGCAGAACTGAATTCTTCTTAACGCCGACTCAAAACTGTGAACCGCAGTATTAATTAGGCTCCTACAACAATCATGTTCAAAATTTTGGGAACATACCTTATAAGGTATGTTCAATTGCACCTTATATATAAGGTGCAATTGTAAAGTCAAATAAATTAATGGCACAATTAACTGAACTATTGCATGATTAATGAATCGCTTTCTGAATGAAAAACTAACAATAAGGCGTACACGAAGACACCTTAATTCTTTGGAGTGCCGACTCCTACGATTGTCAAACCGTATCGCAGTATTTATTATGCTCTTACATCAATTAAATTGAAAATTTAAATTTATGGAACATACCTAATATAGGGGATATTTTTCCAGCGTCAATCATTGCCCAAGATCGGCCACCACGAATTTCTGATTTCTGCAGTAAATAGCGCTCCAAAAGAAATTTGTTTTCGTAAGCGTTCCCGGTAGTAGGTTTATCGTGCTTACTTTTCTTGTACCAAAAGATAATTTCGGAGGACTGGTTAAAGTTTTTGAGATTTTTTAAAATAGAAGGGGTCATTATTGACACAAGTTTTAACCTTCAAAATGCCAGCTGACATACTAGGAGAGGGTCAGGGTCCGGATTGTTCCCAAATTTTGAGGAAAGTTTTATTATGCCAGAATATGAAAGAAGCCAAAGTATTAGACCTTATTGGATAAAATTGTGGGTTATTTTTCGCTAAAATGATGTATTACATTATTTGGCAATAGCTCCACGTCTATAAAACTTAGTTCTTCCTCCAAAAAAGCAAAGTAATAAAGATTTTAGAACTCGCAAGCACCTCAAATTAAAAGTCTTTTTCTCCTCTTTCATTTGCTTTTTTGGAGGAAGCTCTAAGTTTTACAGAAGTGGAGCTATTGCCAAATAATTTAATACATCATTTTAGCGAAAAATAACATTATTCACCTACTGTGTCCACCATTTTGACCAGTAAGGTCTAATACTTTGGCTTCTTTCATATTTTGGCATAATAAAACTTTCCTCAAAATTTGAGAACAATCCGTGATCCGGAACTCGGAAAAATTTACCAATCAAATTAATCTAAATTATTTTTATTTGCAATGAGGACGTATTCAAAATTCACAGGGACTGATCAGGCGCGGATAAAATGCGGATAAGATTAAAAATATTCTAATTTCAGTAATTCTTTTGATGTGCAAGCAATTCTCACAGTAATTGCGGTTCAGTTAGGTCGGTATTAAAGTTAAACAAATTGTAAGGTATGAATCAGGCATTAATAAGAATGATGTTAATTAGCAGTAAGCCTTATGAGGGCATCACGGTTATGTCAGGCTAGCCTTGAGAGTTTTTCATTATTCACTGCTCATTAACAGGTTCACGGCTAAGCGTAAAAAACACGTTCTTGCGTAAACGTCACAGAGTGTAATTTCAGAAAATTTTATTTTACAGCATTCAGATGATAATAACTTACATGTGTTTGTGATACTGCAACAGAATGTACTTAAAGTTGTCATGGTCCATGTAGCCCTGCAAGAATATTGTTTTCTTGCAAGGCTACATGTATCGTATATCGTCGCTCCTAACGAAGAAAAGCACATTTCAATTTACCGACGAAGAAAAGCACATTTCACGCTCTCCGCGAAGAAAAGCACATTTCGCGAGCTTCCCCGCGAAGAAAAGCATATTTCGCGATTCCCCGCGACGAAAAGCACAATTCACGAAATTTCAGTGAAAAAACAAGTACATTTCATAGAAAACAACGATTAATTGCTGTTTCGCTTGGAAATTCAATTTAATCAAAAAAGGAAACATTTATCATATATGATCCACGTAGCCGTGGGGGAACGACAGTCATGGATCACATATGATCCCCGTAGCAGTGAACCTGTTAAGGAGGTTCAGGAGTTTCGGCAATATGCAGAGAACGACTTAGAATTTCCGTATGTTATTCTTTAGTTAACACATTTATATGATTTTTTTCAAAATTTTCGTCTACGTGGTTTTTGAAAAAAAAATTCTTGAAAATTGACTTTTAACCATGGGCTCTTATCGAAGAAATTTGGCGCTGTTTTGCACCATTAATACTGTGAGCATGAATATAACCTCTGAAAGATAGGGAATACTATAAACGCCACATTTCGGACACATTTGGAACCTCTGGATTGGTGATATTTTTATGCAGAGTTGCATATTTTCAAATACGTTCTAACACAATCCGAGGGTACCGGGTGTACATACATATGCATATGTACACACGCACTCGCCCACGCTCGCGCACGCACACACAAACAAAAGAACACGAATACAACACTCACAGGAACACATACGCACAGATACGCACACATATACGCATACATACGCACATGAATACATACGCACACTCACGCACAACACACTAACAAAAGCACGCACACGCGAACTTATACACACATACGCATACAGCACATACACAATATCCTCTATTATATTTAGGAGGGTCCTTTTTCAGCCAACTTGTTACTACCTTTTCTTATCAATTTTTAATCTTAACGTTTACTTCCATATCTGGACCACACCTTTACCGGAAGTGAACCGAAAGTGACCTGGAAGGGAACCGAAAGTAAGCCGAAAGTAAATTAAAAGCGCATTAAAAAAAATACCTCTTAAATACAATCATTATCTAAAAAAGATGTAACCATTAAACTCAAATCAACCGACCGAGCGTTAACGCGAGGCAGTGTTCCCATGTCAGTCATATATATAGTAATTAAAACTAACGCTAAAGTGGCTATAAATCACCTGAACACATGGCTACACTTTAGCGAAGAAGGATTCATTGTTAGTATAATAGTAAATAACAAATCAACGTTTTTAAAAACTTTTTAAAGTAAAATTTTTATTTTAATCCTCTGGAATACCATACTCCACTTCTGGAACGTCTTCCACATCAAATGGTTGTAAATTCTGACTAAATCGTTCACCGCCCATCAAATGTTGAGGGAGGTACGAAGTGATGGCGATCTGGCAGTACGGACAATTTCTACGAAATAAATTTCTTGCACATTCTGTGCAAATTCGGTGATTGCACGGCCGTATTTTCTGCAACCGCTTCCCAAAGTAGCAGACGCAGCACTCTCTTGAAAGAAAAAGTTGGTATTACACAAGACATAACTTTATACTAAAACAATTCTTTCATTTATAAATTATGCAATTTTATATTAACGGAGTCGTTTAGTCTAGTAGCCGTATAGTTTATTCATTTTGAAAATTTTTTAAAGAGAATATTTAAATCAAGTACTTTAATTTTTTTTTATGTATTCTTCATAGATTCAAGATAAGATTAAAATTTTTTAAAATGTAAAGTATTTGTTTCAGCAGATTGTAAAAGAGGCAAAAATAACAAAATTATTAATTCAATGTTTCCCAGATTTCACTTATTCGATTTATTTGGAGGCATAAAATAAAGCCTTTTAATCTAGAAATTTGTAGCTAGCGCTGGTAGCAACGTTAAGTAAAAATGTAAAATAATATAAAAATAAATTTTTAGATGACTCCCGTAATAATTTCTCTATGAATAAGTAATTTTATAATTAATATGCAAACATTTGAGGTACTGGAAGTGGAAATAGTACGTATATATCACGCCCCGTCGTGACAAATCTCCTAATAGATTAAAACTAGAATAAAAACTAAACAATTTTCATTCTATTTCAATACCTTGAGAAAGACAATACAATTAACTTTTATTAAATTAGTAAGATGTCATTATCGATAACATTCCACTTTATAATAACGATTAAATCGCGTGAACGGTCGTTCACAGGCAACTCTTAAATACCGAAGCAGGAACACGGCCGTGCTCTCATGCTCCGGAAAATTAAAAGTATTCGATTTATTGTCATTACAAGAGTAGTGCATCGATCAACGCAATGTATTCTCTGATGTTACATTATTTAATATCAATCATTATACTTTATAACAACGAACAAATCGCGTGAACGGTCGTTCACCGGTAACTCATAAATACCGAAGCAGGAACACGGTCGTGCTCTCGTGCCCCGGATAATTAAAAGTATTCAACTTATTGCGTCATCACAAGAGTAAATGTATTGATCAATCAAATAGAATCATTATCAGTTACCAATATTTAATATCGTGCTAATAGTAGCTCATGAAAAAGGACCTTAAATTATTATTTTTAAGTGTTTGCAGATAAAAAAAGGCACAAAATTTTTCTTCGTAATTAGCAATATAAAATTACAAGCTTATGATTATCAATAACATTATACTTTATAACAACGAACAAATCGCGTGAACGGTCGTTCACAGGCAACTCTTAAATACCGAAGCAGGAACACGGCCGTGCTCTCGTGCCCCGGATAATTAAAAGTATTCGACTTATTGCGTCATCACAAGAGTAAATGTATTGATCAATCAAATAGAATCATTATCAGTTACCAATATTTAATATCGTGCTAATAGTATTTTATGAAAAAGGACCTTAAATTATTATTTTTAAATGTTTGTAGATAAAAAAAGGCACAAAATTTTTCTTCGTAATTAGAAAAGGAATCGGTTCTTACACACTCGGGTTAATTGTGTGCTATAATTTACAAAATTATAAAAATGATACCTTATTTTCATAGCTCAGTTAAATGTTTGTTGTAATAAAAAGCTTACATCATTCCATGATTTTTTTGTGATTTAAGCGATTGTAAAAGTCCCCATAGTGTTTTATATTTTATTATTCATAAATTTTTGACGATTAGTTTTTTTCATTTTTAGGTTGCTTGTTATGTTTTAATTTATGGTGTTATCATTTATTTTGGGGTTTCTAAATTTTGTTTTTCTTTTTTTTTGTAATATTTTTTGTTTTTATGATGTTTTAATTTTGAATCATAGAAAATTTTAGGTATTTTTTGTGATAATTTTATAATAAATTATTTAATTTTATAATTAACTAGTTTTATGGATTGGTTTATTGATTTTACATTATTTTATTGGGGTTTTACGATACTTAAATTTTCAATATGTTACCTAGAGCTGTAAAAATAAGGTATATTTTTTATGATTTTGTGCGATGAGTTGTGTGTGTGGGTGTGTTGGTTACGCATGTGTGCTAATGTGTTCGTGTGTAGATATGTGTTCGTTTGTGCGTATGTGCGTGTGCGTGTGTCTGTGCGAGTATGAGTTCGTGTGTGCGTGTTATTTGTGCGCATATACGTGTGCGTGTATGTGTGTGTTCGTATGTATGTGTGCGTGGGTGCGCTTATGTGTTCCGGTGTTCGTATGTGCTTGCTTTTGTTTTTGTGTATGTGCTACATGGGTATATATGCGTGCGTGTGTGCATACGTTTATATGCGTACGTGCGCATGTGTGCGTACGTGTATATGCGTATGTGTCCATGTGTGCGTACGTGCATATACATGCGTATGTGTTCGTGTATGTCTGTTTTTTTTTGTGTATGTGATGAGTGCATTTTTGTGTATGTGATGTGTGCATTTGTGTGTATGTATGTATCATCTTTCATTGTATAAAAAGAGAAGATATTTTCGATAGTCTACATTTCCACTTCCAATTTATTATATATTATCATTGAAATGATTTGCATTTATGAAGATGAATAAAAAAAAAAATATATATACATATATACACTTAATACCGCAAAATTTTTAAATGTAATATAGGGGAGATTGAGGCAGGTGACGTACAAATTAGATTGACAAAAAGTTAAATCGCGAACTAGGTAAGAGAGCAATATACAATAGAATACTGTTCATAAAAGAAATCGTTAACATGTTCTAAAAGAATATTTAATTGAGATTTATGCAGTATTTTTTTCGATAAATATAGAACGATTTCAGATAAATTTAACAAAAAAAGTGACACAGAAAAAATTGATTAACATGCCCTGATCTCTGCTTATGATTATGTCATGTGTAATACCAATAATAAAACATATGGTTCCAATATTATTCATACACGTTTATTAGATATATCGTTTATTATGCAAGTTAAAATTAGAATTATGTCAATGCTCAACATTTTATCAGTTAAATGATTTAAACTACGTGTATGAATAATATCAGGACTATAATATTTTATTACTTTTCTTAGCTCCTGCTCCTCTTCGTCGTTTTCTCCTTCTAGCTCCTTCATCTATATTAAACGTAAAAGTTATATGAAATGATACGTAGCTAAAATGTAAGAATATTTATTTATGTGATTATAAAAGTATAGTATGTAATAGGCGTACTACTTGTAAAAAAGGTAAAAAGAATTGTTACAATAGCGATGCTGGATTTTTTTAATTTTTATTTAATTTACTATATTTTACCAAACTTTTTTTCGTTCATTTTTGGAAAATGATGAAAAACTATCATGTTCTACTTGAAATATATGCAATGGCAACAGAATAAAATGTGTGCCTCCAATAGAATCAAAGTTACGAGCGTTAATTTTGGAAAAAATTAGAAAGAAAATTCGTGAAAAAAAATTGTTTTCACCATTTAAAAGGGTAGCAAAGTTTGTTTATAGCTATGAAAAATAGTTTGTTTCTAGCCACGGATCAAACGCTTTCACACTCATTTTATGATTTGTTACTAGAATATGGTAAACTTAATCTCAATTTTAAAATTAGTTTCAACAATTTTCTTGAAACATTTATTCTGCATAATGTAACATATGAATTTAAAGGCTAATTTATAAGGTGCGAAAAATGCCCGATTATCGCATGCAAGCGTAAACATGCAAGTGATAAAATGGTTTTCGCACGTAGTACTATAGTGGATATCATTCGATACAGTGTGCAATAACCTCACACGAGCCGAAAATTCCTTTTATTGCAATTGTATTGAAATGTAAAGTTCATTTCGAAAGTAGTCAGAGTTTTTTTACCTACCGCAGTAATAGTTAGTGAATTTTAAACTGATTTTATTTTTTTTCTGTTTTTTTTTGTGAACGAAGTTTCTATTGAAATTAAGTTATTTTTTATATATTAAAAATGGTTTCTAATTCTTTCTAATAAGTAAATGGTTTTTTATACTAGAAAATTGTACTTTTACATTGATGGAACATAGTATTCACTTAAATAGATCTACGTTACCAAGCTTGGAAATACGTTTTTGTGTTTGGTCCCCATATTTTATGATTAGAAGAATAGCTGAGACCGATTAAAATATTGTGCTAATTTTTTTAACAAAATATAGAAAATCGTGACTTCCAGAGAATTAAACCTGATGTAAAATAGTTTAGTTAAAAGGATTGTAAAGGCATTATTTACCACGTTCAGGACTAGCTATGACCTGTTCAGGACTAGCTATGGCCTGTTCAGGAGTAGCTATATGTTGAGGACTAGCTATATGTTGAGGACTAGCTATGGCCACGATTTCCGGAAAATCAACTGCAGCTGAAATATAAAAATATTTTTTATTTTACTATTTTATTATCTTATTATTTAATTTTCACCTTCCACATCCATTTCTGCAATATATCTATCGTGGTCGTCATTGTCCTGAGGTTCCGGATTTTGATTGAGGTCAAAAGCAATCATTTCTTCATTGCCCTCATTCTAGTAAAAATTTCAATTTCAATTAATTTTTAATTATTAAAGGACTTCATATTTGTGAAATAGATTTACAAAAATAATTAAGATTTTTTTCTAAGTACTCTTAACCCTGGTATAGAAAATTAACGACTTAGGCGACAGGAGACTAGTTCTGTGGCAGTTAAAATCCGCCAAAAATATTCGGCATAAATTCAGCAGTAACTGGCGATTTAAACTCGTCAATTGTTTAATTACAATTTATTACAATATTAACCTTAAAAGAATGCTTTAGAGTAAGCTCTCAAATATTTTTATGAAATGTGCATAAATGGATAATATCCGAAAGAGAAAATGCAAAAATAAAATGAAGAAAAAGAAACTGAACGATATATAAAAAAACGATTTGTTTAAAAAATATGTAGCGTTCTTCAGTAAACAAATACTTTGTATTTAATAAAGTCAAACTTAATTTAACTGAAAAATTTACCAGTTTATAAGCAGGTTCTGATGATAAAATACCTTCAGGTGTCGGGATTATCGTCGAGTTTCTAAACAACTTGCCAAAAACTGCTGAATAACTCTCCAATTTTCTACCAGGGAAGTTCTTATTTAATAAACATCGTTCTAATTTATTTTCTAAATTTATTTTCTCAGATTAAAGTAGATTACACCATATTATTTAATAAATGTACACTTTTTAAGAATTTTAAGTAAAAGATATTAGCTCGCGAATTTTGACAGATTTTGTTAACAATAAAAAATAAATCTGGAATTCCGTTATGAGACTGCAACTATGTCACTATGTTAATTATTAGTTTAGACAATGCAATTTTTGCCACCTTAACAAAACTTAACTACTCGATTTTAACGAGGAACAACGTGTAATAATCTTTTACTAATAAAGTTCCGATAAAGGCTCTATCACAATTACAGAAATATTGGTTAAAGAAAGTCTTCTCATGGTACTACGATAATCACATGGAAAAAAAAAATGGCGAGATTTAACCGTGTTAGTTGAAAGCCAGATAATGTCCGTGCATCGAATGTTAGAATTCCCTGCGTTTTTGCATCGGTAAAAAACCTTGAACCAACGTTTGAATTACGGTTTTCGGCCAATCATAGATGAGATGTATTGTAAAGATGACGTGGCATAACTTCGATAATAGTTGAAAATAGTTGAAAATCGTAGTCCGTAAATGGTAGGGCTCGCGGTTTTTTTGCCGTAGCACAACTCACGGTTTTCTGATGTACTGTCTGTAAGTCAGGGTTTTTCGTGTACATTGTACGGTAAAATCTCATAGAGATTACTGATTGCAAACAAAGCCTTAAAGGCGCGATATCTCGGAAACGCCCAGAGATACGGCTTTTTCCTTGAGATTTTCGGATTTCCTAAAGGGTGGGGGAGAGGGGGGACTATATACAACAATTGGAAAAACCCACCTTTAAGACTCAAAATCTCGAAAACGGCTGAAGTAAGGCTTTTTCCGTGATCTTTTCGGGTTCTCTAAAGGGGAAGATACTATGTCCAACTAATGAAGAGCCACCTTCGAGGGTCAAAATCTCAAAAATGGTTGGAGATACGGCTTTTTCCTTGGCTTTATGTTTTTTTTTTTAAAGGTGGAGATACTATGTCCAAACATGCCGGCTAATGATTCACTACTTCAACTTGTGTGCAAAAGTTGGAACTAAGCCATACTTTTCTTTTTTCACGGTCAATAGAAAAATTTTAATATTTTATAAAAGATTACCTGAACGGCTGGAGCGTCGTCAATTTGCTCTGGTTCGACCATTTCGACGTCATCTTTATCGTCACTGTCACCAGTGACACCACTGACACCATTCATTTTGCGCGTATAAATATTTTTTTTTCGTGGTTATATTGCAAAGAATGTTTTTATTTACGATGAACTCTCCAAATGTGCTGTTTTTGCGATGAATTCGCCAAACGTGTTAACTTTGCAGTTTTAAATTAGTTTTCGTAATAGATTTAGAGAAATAATTGTTTTCGTTAGATATGAGCAATTTTCTAAAAAAAAACCACTTCAGGTAAAAATATCATGAAAATTTTTTTGATCGAGCACAATTCCAATATTGTACACTTTCTTCTGTACAACTTCTTTAACCGAAAAAAACTGTTGAACATATATTACAGGTTGCTATACTTTTTAACGGAGCATAAACAGTTAAAAATTGATAACATTTTCATAATTTTTTGCCGGTTTTTATAACGTTTTAACCTCTCCATTTTTTTTTTTTGATAATTAAAACTTAAAATTTTTTCATGACTTTTTTCTATGGCCCAACCTCTGCCGAACACACACCAAAAGTTCAACAGTAACAAACTATTTTAGGGCTATTTTTTAATAAATAAGCAAATATTTGTATGGTTAAGGATGGAGACTACTGGAGATTTTATTTTTTTTTATTATTTGCAATAAACCCTTTGAAAATATTTTATCAAAAAAGTACTAAAAAAACTAAGAAAATCAGCTGAACTAGAGCTTACAAGATCCTGTAGAACCAGAGAAAATCCAGATTAAGCTTTAGAAAATAACTTTTTTCAAAACAGTCGAAGCGACCTAATATTTAAAATCTCATAAAAAAAGTAATTGTATCAAGTTTCCCTACAAAAATTATAGTAATATTGTTCTGTATAGAAAATTAATTATATATGTGAATGAACATTATTGTCAGTGTTAACAAAATGCGTGATCTCGAACGTAAAAGGAACATTCAGGCATCATGTGGCTCCTTCTGATAATCTTATTTAATAATTAAGGAGGTTCTATCGCAACTGAGTGAGTCAAAACAACGTCTGCGCACTCACACTCACACACACGTCGCGTTGTGCACTTACACAGAAACAGATAAGACGGAATTTGTTCTGTACGATCGCGTCCTAACCTACCGATCTATTTATATTATTTTCATTTATTAGACTCAACCAATGCATAAATAAATAATCAATAAATGATTCTTAAATAATTCCTTTAAAATAAAAAAAAAGTCGTGGAATTTCAATTGTCAATTGCTTTGAAATAAGTAAACTTGCTTGTCGAAATCGCGATTTCCTATAAGAGCTCGTGTTAAAAGAGTAAAGTAAAAAAAATTAATATCTTGCTTAGGCAACCCCAACTGCTATAAATTGAACAGGCTGTTTTTTATAAACATTTCTAACGGTGTGCAAATTTTCAGAATTTTTCAATTGTTAATTGCAAAACCGATAGAACCTTCTTAAAGAGATAAAATTACCTTCACCTTCATTTGGTTGGACTCGTCGGCCACGCCCTTGCCCTCGTCCTACTCTCTGTCCTGGTACTGCTCCCCTCCCACGACCTCTACCTCTACCTCGTCCTCTTCCACGTGGTCATCCTCTTCCACGAGCTCTACCAGGTGCAGCTCCTGCTTCAGCATTTTCTGGAGCAGCAGGAAAAACTTCGACACGCAGAGGATTTTCTCTGCCTCCATGACCGCGTCCTCGTCCACGTCCTCGACCTCTCTGACCTCTTCTTAGATTTCTATTTGCATCTTAATAATACAAAGTATATTTAACATTAAAACATGAAAATAGTTAACTGATTAACTAGTCTTTCTAGCTTTGGCCTAATACTTTGACCAGCTTCATGATTAGCTTCAACATTATCGGCATTATTTGCCTCGTTTGGTGCATCATTATTTTCATCTCCTAGAAAATACACAATTTTATGATACATCAAATTTAATGTAGCCACTACTCACAATTAATAATTAATACCTATTCCATTTTCGAAATCTCCACCTGCCATAATTTATGCAAACAAAAGCTTTATTTAATTTTGTATTAGTAATAAGTATATTTGTTAACATTATTAGAGAAGTTAACATTACCCTGGCCGTAAGGTACCAGACGCTGAAGACCAATATTTGCAACAGCTTCGTTGAAAACGGGAATGTCCACGTTATAATTATCGGGGTATTGAACTAAAATACGAAATAAGTAAGCACGTACGTCTATACATGTGTATGCTTTAGGGAAGAGTTCTCGAAAGTGGGGTACTAGAAAGTTAACTGTAATTAAAAACATTTTTAATTAACAAACGGAACAGTTTCTGTAAAAATACTATCATGGATAGGGGTAAAGTATGGTATGAATTTTGAACACTCCTAAATTAAACTAATAAAGTACACGAATCTGTACGTACTCCTCGGCAATAATTGTGATCGCCTTTGCCTTGCCACTAGTTCTAAATATTCTCCCACTGGTAAGCTGAAAGAGTTATTGTTATTGTATTATTCTCATTAAACATAACTTTATTTGCTCACTTTTCAACTCTATTTTCAACATCTCTTATTTGTCGATCTTTCTGAATAAGAGCAGGAGACCAATAATACTTCAAGATACGCGTTGTGATAACGGTATCATAACGCGTAGCATACACTTCCGCAGTGTCTTTGAGTTTGTCTAGAAAAAAAATAAAATAAGCATACAATGTTAGTTTCAATACTTTATTTAAATTGTGACGTACCTGTTGGTACTAGCCGGTATGAAAATCAGATTCGTAGGACATAGCGAGGTTGGATAAGGATTCTTTACCGAGAAAATGCGTTTATTGTATGATTGATCGACTTGACAATTAATAAGTAATTTGACACGTGTAATTTCGATATGTAGAAGTTAATTTGAGCAGACAATCATTTATGATTATTTATTTAAAAGATTTCTTGCAATGACTCGATTATGCGTTTCATCATGGGTATTGGGATGAGCCATAAGACTTCGCAGAGGCGGGACAAGATTGCCAGGCCAAAGCTCTGTCGGCTTAGTAGGGAGCAGTGGTCCCGTGCATTACGGCAAACCACCGGCCCTGGTAGGTTAGGTTAGGGTGCCGTGTCCAAAGTTCACCACGTCGGGCCTTTTGCAAGGAGCTCGGTGGTCAACAGGACACGGTTAGTTTATCTACGAAAATGCAAAAATAATTAATTACAAGCAAGAATTTATTAAACGAAAAACAAGAAAACAATAATGAAATTAATTTACAAAAATAAAACATCTCGACCACCTTCCCGAGCGCTTGGGCCGGTGCAATACCTTCCCAGCGGTAGAAGGAGGAGGAAACGTTGATCGGAATCGATGCCCGGCATTGAACGGGCCGCTTTACTTATGTACTAGAGCGCGCGTCCCGATGTTACTGCGTGCACGACTCGGCGCGCCGCCGCCTGGTGGCTACTGGTTCGCACTACATTTTGTACATTTTGACAATTTTATTTGTAATCAATTTTATGGACGTATGCGTACGTCACAAAATATAATTGTAAAACCGAATATTTAAAAAGTTACTTAACGTTGGTAGAAATAACTCAATCAAAACAGCTTATTTAATAATTGTTAGTTAATTTGAGTTAAAGAATAGTATTGACCAACCGTAAGTAATGGTTGGTGAATTACATAATTAAACATTTAATATGAAACAAAAAGGAGTATAAATTATTATTATCAATAAAAAGTTATAATATGATTACGTAAAAACGATTTATCAGTAAAAAGTAATAAAAAAGTGAAGTATAGGCTAAATGTCAGTAAGTGTAAGACATAAAGGGAAATCGAGTAACGCAATGAAAGTTTCATGAGGTGCCTGTGTGTCGCAACGAACAAAATTATTTCTTGTACATCGCGAGCCTTCTTTCCTGCCTGCAGACCAGCAACGAAAGCGTACACCGAAGTGAAAATATTTAATCAAGGGTCACATGCGCAAGTTACATTGAAATCTGAATGTAGTGTATTACATACCTAAACCAGTAAAATAAGAAGAGTCTCAGACCACATATAATTGTTGGCCGAGGCGAAGCCGTGGTTGATATACACATGCTCTGAGACTTTCTTTTTTACTGACCAAGGTGTGTATTATATTACGCGCCGCGGCTGGAAAATAGCGCTTTCTGGCTGGAGGGCAGAAAAATTATTTAACGTTCGTATTGAATTCTTCGTTCGCATTGACGTCAGTCTCAACGAAATACAAAAAGGGAAAGAGTGTCAGATTCTCACTTTGCGCATCACTTTAAAACAAAAGCAGCAGCGATGCACCCGTGCCCAAGAGGCTGGGAATCGATTCGTGAATAAATTGTATTTTTCCTTCGCAAAAAAATGAGTGGCTGTGTAGCCGTTACAAAGTCGACTTAACATAACGAGTTAAGCTTTTAATTATCGCAAGTGATAATTGCAAGAATTATTTAATAATTAAATGAGCGTTACTACCAACCATTAGTTAAGCGATTGTCCAAACCAATACGATTGGTTAATGAATGATAATCAATTGTTGACTATTTCTACCAGTGTACAAATGTATAAATAATTTTATAATTATTATTTGTGATTTTTTTGACGAAACTTTGGAAATAGATTTTAAAGGAAAAATAAAATATTTTTACTGCAAGTTTAATTTAAATTCACTGACAGTATTGTCTTTATTGTATACTTACCAAGCATTAGCCAAAGTGGCTTCCTATTTCCTATTTTCGAATCTAGATGTCGATTAAAATTTTCAGCTATATTATTGGTCTTGATATTTCGTCGGTGTACAGAAATTACGGCCGCTAATGGTAGCCACATCCTTTTCCAATAATCATAAAACGGTATACTACATGCCATATACTGTTGCACCATACTTCTAACTATTTCGTTCAAACCAAGTTCCATTATTGCCGCTGGTAAAAATGGTAATACTAAAACCTGCTCCAACATTAAATCGTTTTCTTCCGATTCTGGTACTCGCAAAATGCGTTTCCAATAACGAATAATGGCCTAAAAGGAGAAGCTTTAGTAAAGCTAATTCAGAATTCAAGAGTTTCCTAGCTTCTAATTCTATTGGTTCAAAACAATTATTTTTTCATAAATCACACCTTAAGGACGTTGCCTCGCACATTGTTTTTAGGGGTATCTGCATTACTGATATTGCGCGTACCTAAAATTTGTATATCTATAATATCCCTGGCAGCACATAATTCTCAATTCTGCTGCAAATCTAGTGCAATTTTTCTGAAAAACTATTAGATTGCATCAGAGGTTATGTGGTCTGCTTCAGCAGATTTTATAATTCTGATGATAAGGAATTGCGAAATACTCCAAATGCAAGAATTGCGTCAGACTTGTAAAATTAAAAATTGGGAGATAATATTTTTGCACTTGTCTGCTCATCAGAATTGCGACAGAATTGCATCAGACGATTAAGTCAGATCAACAGAATCGCAGCAGACTTACAATAGCAAATTGCAAATAGGGGATTGATATTTTTGCACTTATATGCTCATCACAATTGCAACAGAATTGCAGCAGACGATCACGTCTTATACTAAACAGTAGATTTGCAGCAGAATTGCTTTAAAAAATGTTTTCGAGTATATAATTAATTATTAAAGCAATTCGGCTGATGTAAGTCAGCTGTATATCTGCTGCTTGATACCTGACGCAATTGTGATGTAATTCTGTTGCAATTCTTATGACCAGACAAGTGCAAAAACATCAAACCCCTAAATGCAATTTGCAGTTGTAAGTTTGCTGCAATTCTGCTGTTCAGTATCTGACCCAATCTTTACCTGTCAGAAATACACTCAAATGCGAAGCAGACCGTCCACGTTCTGCTCAATCGCGAGTGCGTCACATTGTGGTACCAGGGATATCTTGTATACAGATATACTACGTGTTATTCTGCGCCTTTTCACTGGTTACTGATTTTTTTTCAATATTTTAAATCGAGAATATACACATTTTTATCTTATTTTAAAGTGAACCATGAAAAAAATATATTAAAAACTCATTTAAACTTTACTAAAAAATGCAATTATTTAAGTTTTATGATACAATTTAATATAGGACAACCTGAAACATTTTCTTGTAAGTAATATTTTTTATTTGTGGTTCACCGAAGAAAATAAGTCTTTGAACAACTAATTTGGTAAGGAAGGAGCTTTTTGAACTTATGCTTGAAAAAAAAACTTTATATGCTTGTGAAATTGGTTTAAAATATTGAGAAAAGGTCAGTAACTAACTAACCAGTGAAAAAGTTATATTTTTTATTAATAAATATTTCCTGATAATCAGGCGGGCGCATTAATTAGCAGAAAAATCCTGGTTCTTTACGCCACCTTTTTTGTAATTTTTTATTAATCTATAAATGTAAATAAGATTTTCTACCATAAATGATAATTTTTAATTACAATTTTTCCAACATTAACCAAGTTATGTAGTGCTGTAGTAAAAGAACGTCCTTAAGGCATAAAAAAAGATTAGGTTCCCGAAATCTACGATTCTTTCCTAAATTATAATTTGTAATTTTTATATAACCATAAAAAGCCTAACGTACTTGTTGGTAATGAAAAAGGCAACCAGAAAGGGTTGCATTTGGAAACTTGCTCATTACTGCTGCCATAAGTGCAGCCTCGTAATCAGTAATTATTTGAGTGACGTTTACACTGTAACGGGATGGCTAGTGGGGGAAAATCCCAACAAGCCACAGGCCAGCGATTCCCTAGAATACGGTGCCGCGGGTGTCAGACTAAAATGACTTGCCCGGGGATCTGCTCCTGGAATCCCGAAAACAACGCGAAGATCTCACACGAACTTCGCTTTCCAACTAACTGGATCGCTGAGTGAAAAGCGCGCGCTCGAAGAGTAAAGCGCGCGGCCGCTATACTCAGATATGAAAACGACCGGCGGAGTCGTTTTCCCGCGGAGGCGGCGGTATCCCGGAGAAGGACAGGTAGTAATGAACAACGCGACGAGTAACTAGATATCACAGTATATTTAAAATTATTAATCTCTACAAGCACCATGCACGTGCTGATTAGAACAATAATTAGTTAGTTCGCGCGCGACCGTTAATATTCAAACGCGCGACCTATACGGCGCGCGGCAAAGCTGCTAATTTAGCGCGCGGTGTTAAAGTACGGCGGGCTGATACACACCCGCACGTACACGGCACAGAAAGCTTGCACGGGGCGATTTCCGTGCGAGCCTTTACAATGATCCTGCGAGAGGAGAGTAGAAAACTTACGCTAGGAAGGAGCAGCCGGTGCACTCGACTCTCTCTCGCTCTCTCTCTCTCCTGCTTGCTGTACTGGATCGGCAGGCGCGCTGGCTGCCGGCTCCTCGCTCGCAGTCTCGTTCCACTCGTAGCACACGCTACGCGGTATCGCTCTCTCTCTCTGTCTCTCTACTTTGCGCATCCGCTATATGCGACGCGTCCACTACACTCGCGGGGTCGTACTATAAACGATAGGACGGCGCGGACAAGTAAAACTCGGGAGAGACACGGAGGAGATGTTGTACGCGCGATGGCAGACACGAAGATGGCTCCTCTTTCTCGCGGGAAAAAGTTAGCAGCTTCGCGACGGATGACGGGCATTTTACGCGTCGCGAGACCGATTCGCTACGCGCGGCGCGCCTCGATTCGGCTGCGCGGGAGTTGCGCGCGCGCGCTCACTACCTTCGCGCGGTAGATTCGAATCGCGGCTAGGCACGCGTTACACCCCCCCGCCAGACGCTGCTTAGGGGACCGTGAGCAGCTCTGCTATCCATGGCTGTCATCGTACCTACAAATATGGTAGTAATTATTAGGAGAAGGAGGGTTCGAAAAGGAATATGGAAGAATCGGAGTCACCGGTTTTTCTTTTTTATTTTTATTAAAAAAAAATATAAAAAAAAACTTCAGGGCCTCGCCCCTCTTCAACTGGCCCGGGAGTAAGTCCGGCGCTCCTTGTGACGAGTTTGATTGGGGCAATGCTTGGATTTCTTCACCCCAAGCTCGCCACACATGAAGCACCGGGGGAGCGCTTTAGCGTCTAGCTCTTCCCGGGCCGCTCGCTCTTCTTCGAGCGCCCTCCTGAGGCGCTCCTCTTCTTTTTGGAGACGGCGCTGGGCCTCTTCCTTGGCCCGGCGCGCCGTCTCCTCTGCCTTTTCCCTGGATCGCCTGACCTCTTCCATGCGCTCCCGCGCACGAGCCAGGCGAGCCTCCTCCGCCTTTTGGAAGGCGGCGCGACGCAGCCTGGCGGCCCTGGCCTCTGCGGCGGCCGCGAGCTCTTCGCGCTGGCCTCGGGCCATTCCGACCCATTTGCCGGCTTGCCGCTCGCCGGCCTTACTGTGGCACTGGAGAAACACCTCCAGTGCGGCCAGGGCAGCGTCCTCCGCAGCGCGCGAGGACTTGCTAAGGCGCCGCGCTTCCTCGAGGGCCTTCTCCACTGGGACCCAGGCCGCACCGACTTCGTCACTCGGTGCTCACTTCGGGGCCTGGGTCGGAGAACTCTCCTCACTTTCCTCGTCGGCCCGAGTCGCGCCGGCGTTTCCTTCCGGCGCCATCTCTGAGGTTCGGACCGACGCCTCCTGTGGAAGCCGTTCTTCCCGGCTTTCCTGCTGCTCCTCCGGGGGACGAGGTCGCCGAAGCGGACTGGGACCAGCCTCTGCGCAGGCCGGCTCCGAAGGTCCCTTTCTTGGCTTCGGCGCCTCTATCTCCTCGATCATGACTGTGAAGTGCTCTTCCACTGCCTGGGGTGCCAGTGTCACAGCGTCGATGCCCTCCACGACCTGCTCCAAAAAATCGATGACGGCGGGGTCAGGGTTGCACTGGATTAATCCAGCGATCACCTTCTTCTCCGTCTCCGCTATCTCGGGAGTCAGGCCTTGCATGTCCTGAAACAGGTAAATCAATCCCGGGGAGGGGTGAGATTGAGGACTGAAAAATTAGGACGAACACAGGTTAGTACGTACGACACAAGTTGGACGGCACTATTGTTGTTTTTTAGACGCTCGGGTTCTACGAGGACTAATTAGTCCGGCATCAGCAGGTACGGGCTTCTTCTTCGAACCCTTTGGCCTCCCTGGGCCTCGCTTGGGTTCTGTTGGACCGGCCACACGCATAGGCCGGCCATCGCTCGCACGCTTTCCTGGCCTAACTAATAGCGCGGTCTTACGAGGTAGACCTCGCTTCCTAGCCCTCGCCCGAGGTTGTACACTCTCCTGACTAACTTTGTTGCTCGCTCGCGTACTACGCTTGGCTGCAGAGTCCCTTGGTGCTAGCGATGGGGCTACTTCTGGACTACTTTTGTCCAGGTAGTCTTGGAGCTCTTCTGCGGAGACGTATTTCTTGAGTTGCTGCGCATGGACGGGACGTATCGTTTGACCATCCTCACCTTGGATCTCGTAGGTGTTGTCGCCTAGAATATTCACAATCGTGTCTGGCCCCGCGTACTTCGGGGCTAATTTGGCAGAAATCCCCTCAGCTGCTGAGGATAGTACCTTATTCTCTCTCCATACACGATCGCCTAGACGGAATTCTGGAGGTCGACGATGAGCGTCATAGTATTTGGCTTGTCCGGCCTGCTCCGCTTGCGCATCGGCCGCCGCCCGGGCGTACAATTCGCGGAGCTTGTCCATGCGCGCCACCCAATTGTTCGGAGCCTCTTGCTGCCCTTGCTCTTCGGCTAGCCTGTCTTCCTCCCGCCTTAGTGTCTTCGGCGAGTCAGGCTGTCGGCCGTAAATGAGCATGGCAGGACTTATCTTTGTGGAGCTGTGTTCGGCAGTATTGTACGCGAACGCCAGCTCATTCAGTTTATCATCCCAGGACCGGTGATTTTCCTCTGCGTAAGACATAGTCATGGTCTTCACCGTTCGGTTCACACGCTCGACAGGATTGGCCTGAGGGTGGTACGGAGGTGTAAACGTGTGATGCACGCTTCTCTCTTTTAAGAATGCCTTCAAAGGTGCATTTTTAAATTCCGTCCCGTTATCTGAGAGAAACACCTCCGGGACTCCGAATCGCAGACATACTCGTTCGTTGAGTCCCTTAATTACCGATTTACCATCTGCCCTTTTTATCGGAATTACTTCAATCCAGCGTGTGAACAAGTCCTGGAAGATGAGAATGTATTCGTGGCCATGCGTGGTTTTAGGGAGGGGTCCCATAATGTCGCTGGCCACGATTTGCCATGGACGCTCTGTAATTCGGCGTCCCATGAATCCTGCTGGAGCGCGCTGTTCGACTTTGCACTGCTGGCAAATTTGGCACTGGCTCACGTATCTGGCCACATCACGAGACATGTGTGGCCAATAATACTTCCGCTTTACTCTTTCTAGCGTTTTCTCGCGGCCCAAGTGCCCAGCAGTTGGAAGGTCATGGCATTCTCTCAGTACTTCGCGTCGCTTTTCGTGAGGGACTGCTAACTTCCATGCATCGTCGTCGCCGAGCGACTCGTCTATGACTTCATTTGGTTCGTACTTGTACAATCTCCCCCCCCGCCAGCTTGAACGTGGGGAAGTCTCGCGGCCGCTGTTGAACCTCTTTCACAATTTCTAGGTACCATTGGTCGTTAGTGTCGCGTTCGAGCTCTAAGGCGGCGACCGCTGGCTTCTCTTCCTCGAACATCCGCGAAAGGGCGTCTGGAACATTGTTCAAAGAGCCCTTTCGGTGTTCAACTGTGAAACTGTGGTTTTGTAGCTCCAAAGCCCACCTTGCTAACCTGCCTGATGGGTTTTGGAGATCACGGAGCCACTTCAAGCTTCTATGATCCGTGATAACCTTGAAGTCGTAGGCTTCTATATACGGACGGAACTTTTTAATTGCCCAGAGAATTGCTAGACACTCGTTCCGTAACGCTATAATTCCTCTCGGCCGCGCTTAGGGTTCGACTAGCGAACTCTAGGACTCTTTCGACGCCGTCTATTATCTGGTATAGCACCGCTCCAAGTCCTGTATCGCTCGCATCAGTTTGCACCACGAACTGTGCGTTAGATACCGGTCTGTGGAGAATCGGTGCAGAAGCAACTAGCACTTTTAGTTTTTGGAAGGCCTCTTCTTGTGCCGTTGACCACTCGTATTTCCGATCCTTCTTCGTAAGTTCGGTCAGTGGTTCAGCAATTGTGGCGAAGTTTGATAAAAACATTCTGTACCACGAGGCCATTCCTAAGAAGCGTCACAGCTGACGGAGGTTTTTCGGCACCGGATAATCCATTATGGGTTTTATTTTCTCGGGGTCTGGTTTAAAACCGTCTCTATTTACTACGACCCCGAGATATTGGACCTCATCGCGGCAGAAGACGCTCTTCTCGCGATTTATTGTGAGGCCCGCGTCCTTTATCCTATCTAGAACTCTTTTTAGAACCTCTTTATGCTCCTCGAATGTCTCTGTTACTATTATTATATCGTCGAGATACGAGTAAGCAAAAGGTTCGAGTTCGGGACCGATGACTTTGTCAATCCGTCTCTGGAAGGACGCTCCGGCATACGAAATACCGTAGGGCATTCTCGTAAATTGCAATAGCCCTTTGCCTGGCACGGTGAAGGCCGTAGTCTCTTTGGAATCCGGGTTTAGTGGTATTTGGTGGTACGCACTACTTAAATCCAACGTGGAGATGTATCGCGCTTTCTGCAGTTTGCGTAAGATACTCTCCATGTATGGTAACGGATATGCGTCTGGCCTTGACGCTGCGTTCACTTTTCTGAAGTCCACACAGAAACGGAACTTCCCGTTGGACTTGCGTACCATTACCACGGGGCTTGACCAGCCGCTTGTCGAAGGTTCTATTATACCCGCGAGTAGCATTTCCTCCACCTGCTTGTGCATCTCTTCCTCGAGTTTTCGAGATACTGGGTAGTACTTCTGTTTTATGGCTCTGGTGGAGCCGACGTCTACTACATGCTCTACCCAAGAAGTACACCCTAATGTTGCCAGGCCGTCTCCCATCAGCTGGGCTACCAGTTCTTCAGCTTCTTTGCGCTGTTCTTCCGTTGGGTCCGCCAACCCTATAGCTGATACGGGCACGGTGTTATTGGCGGTTATGGAGGCCACTTCCATCTTTACACTTGCCTCGTCATCTTTGAGATGCAGCATGTTGTCTTTGGGGTCTAAGACGGCTCTAAACTTCTTAATGAAGTTTACCCCTAAGTAGTACTCCGTATCTAGGTCTGGCATGATTGCGACGCGTAAGTCTTTGCACACGCCTGCCACGACCATGGGCAGATATACATAGCTAACCACTGTACTATGCTCTGTCCATTTGCTATCCGTGCCGTAAGGCCGCTGGCTGGGATTAATTCTTTTCCGCAAGCTGTAGCGAGTTGTAAGCCGATAGAATTCATCCCAGTCCAGGACGCTCCTGTATCGAAGAGTGCTCGTAGCCTGTAACCGGCTACACCTACTTGAAGCCACCATCGCGAGCAAGTTTCTTAGTTGACTTCATTCGGTTGAATCACGGGCACTTCTTCGCTCTCCACTCCAGACGATTGGACCGAGTTACCCTCGGTCTCTGGTGCGAGAGCTGGGGGCGGGTATGTGGTCGTGTTTACCTGCCCCCCTGGCCGTTTCCCTGTTGGTTTCCGGCAGCATTGGGCTTATTGCCTCCCTTTTGCTCATATCCGGGTTCCCTTCGGTACTCTTGCCTTTGTGGAGGTCCGTTATTTCTTGGGCATTGCGGCCTAGCCTGGTTGGTCGAGCTACTACCCCCACTAGGCTGGTTTGTAATTTGCCCGCCCTCCCGCCGCCTATTTTCCCAGTTACCCTTCTTCTTAGTTTTTCTGGTTGGCGGCGGGCTAGGCTTTTGCCCCTTGTTCTCGTCGGTGCCTTTCTTTGTCAAGGCCGATAAGCATTCGGCCATGACCCGACGGAACATAGCCTCGAGGCTCTCTCGAGGCTCGTGCTGTTGGTGCCCCATCGCCGCCATGCTTAGACTCTGCTTTTTCCGCTGATCCGTGGACGGCTCAGTTGGCACGTAGGCAAATTCTGGCATGTACGTGCGCTCGGGCGGTGGTGGCGAGTGATACACCTTATCTGCCGCGAGCGCTAATTAGGCTTCCCGGGCCAGGTCCAGGAGCCCTCGGTATTCCGTAATTTGATTTCGCATTACCATCTTTTGCAGTTCTGGCCGCATGTTCCGGTGCAACATGTCTAACTGTTGAGCGATGCTAGGCACCGGAACCAATTTTAGGATCATGGCTTGTAGATTTACCACGTAGTCACGCGTAAGTTCGTTTCTGCCTTGAGTCCTCGCGTTTATTTCCGCCATGACGCGCTGCTGATGTCCCCTCTCCCCGCCATACATGTGCGTTATAGCCTCTATGAAATCTGGCCACGATCGCCATGTGTGGCGGTTACTCTGGTACCAGGTGGCTGCTACCCCAGTTAGGAGCTCTGACAACGACGAAAGCACCTCGTCGTGTGTCAGATTAGCTAGAGTTCTGCATTCCTCTATTCTTGTTAGGAATAACTCGATGCTCTGCTCCTTTGAGGACCCTGAGAACCTGATGTGCCATTTTCGGACTATCTGGCCCACATCACGGTTCGTCTGCTGAGGCAAATACGTATGCCTCTTAGACGGGTCCTGGGTCGCACCATTCCTAGTCTGGCGATGGGAAGAATTTCTGGTATTATTCCTCCCAGCTTCTGTTGGGGACTGGAGACTTGGGCTGCTGCTGTTAAACTCCGCATACGTGAACGTGTCTTGGAAGTTCACATGCGGTGATCCTCGTCTACGGCCCGTGCTTGGGGGTTGGACTTCCTCCAATTGCGTACTTGAGGTTGGATGTCGAGCTCCTTGAAGTATTCGTACATTCTCTTTAAGCTCTTCAACCTCTTCGACGAGTGTTTTGATCACCGCCAGTAGCTGCTCCGATAATATATTGTCTCTGACTGCTATCCCGGCGGTTCGCGACTCACGCTGTCGCGGCCACTCTAGGTTTTGCGACTGCGGCGGGTTTCGCGATTGCTGCCAGAACCCGTGCTGCCCATTTCGTGCCAACAACGACTCTTCTTCGTAGTTGCTCTGGCATTGTCATTGCCTGCGCTGCTCCTCCAGGTGCACTTGCTGCCGCTGCTGTTGCTCCTGCTGTTGTTGCTGTTGCTGCCGTCGCTGTTGCTTCAACTGCTGTTGCTGCATTTGCTGCTGCTGTATTTGCTGCTGCTGCATTTGCTGCTGCTACATTTGCTGCTGCTGCAGTTGTTGCTGTTGGAGCTGTTGCTGTTGAAGCTGTCCCTCAGCTTCGGCTGAAGATGTCCCGGTGGGTGCTGCAGAGCTCAATATCTCTGTCCCGGAACCCTCCTGGCCGTTTGCCTCTTCCGCTGGCTCCACCCCTGCATTATGTGCTTGTTGTGGAGCGTTCATCCTCCGAGACTCCGAGAGTTTCTGCATCACTATCGGGTCATCAAGGAGCGTTATGAACGGGTGCGCAAGGTCTGGGTCAGTATTGGGATCCACAATAGTCGACCCAGACTTGTTCATCAACGTTAAGTCGATGAACGCTCTTCGGGACTGCTCGCGTTTAGTAAACGCTTGCTGCTCCGACAGCCCCGGCTCTGGCACGAAACCGGCGGCACTATAATCGCCTATAAGCCACTTGATCGCTGTCAGCATATTTACTGACTGCAGATCTGACTGCTGTAGACCAAGGGCTTGCATGGCCTCGTTTATTTCCTCTTCGGGCTGTGTATAGGCCCAATTGAGTATCGCAGATTCCGCAAATTGTGATGATCGGGCCATGGTGTCAATTGGCTGTGCGCTTCCCCACGAACTTATTTTACTAGCGCGAGTAGTATCTGTATTGATGGCAGAGAGAGTTTGCCTATTCAACCCATGAGCTAGCTTTTTCAACGCGAACCCGGGATATTTTCTAAGAGCTACGGCGGTTGCTCTTAACCTCGATAACGCACGAGGGTTTCCCGTACGCGGCTCTAAAAGAACAAAAGCTATTTTTGTAATTAATTACTATTTGTAATTAATTACGCTCAACTACTCGCACTTGTAATTTTAAAATAAATATATGTGAAAATATTTATATATATATATATATATATATATATATATATATATATATATATATATATATATATATATATATATATATATATATATATATATGTGTGTCAAAACGGACAATATCACTAAAAAACACAAAAACTAAATATAATTTTCACCTAAAAAAAATAAAAAACAATTTTAAAGTTCGAGGGGATTTTTGCGCTCGAGTTTTTACTCGGGCGCACAGTCAAATTTTTGTTCCGAGAGTGCCTGCCGACTTTCTCTCGATTTCCTACTAACAGCACGAGCAAAGAAAAAAAAAATTTTTATTTTTCGTCCACTAAAGAATAATTCGTATTGAAAATACGAGAGGAGAAAAAAAAATTTGGCGAGTCGAGAAAAAAAATTAATTAAAAAATTAATTATCGCTTAAAAAAAATTTTTGTCGTTAAAAAACATTAATTGTTATTAAAAAAATTTTTAATTGTTAAAAACAATTACCCACGTACAAAAATTTCGCGATCAAGATCTCTCCTCGTCGGCATTCTAGGTCGAGGGTTATTGGCTATCACTTGCCTAACCTCTCGACCGCACTCTCGCAACAGCACGGCTGTGTCACGCACACGCACACACGCGCCTACGAGCTACGACACGAAGAGCCTTTCTTTGCAGCTTATGCTCAGCTACGCTGCTGAGCTTCTTCGCGCCAAGCATCGCCGCGTATCACGTACGCGCCGCGGGTCCTTCTCCACCCCCAAAACGTTGGGCGCCAGTTGTAACGGGATGACTAGTGGGGGAAAATCCCAACAAGCCACAGGCCAGCGATGCCCTAGGACACGGTGCCGCGGGTGTTAGACTAAAATGACTTGCCCGGGGATCTGCTCCTGGAATCCCGAAAACAACGCGAAGATCTCACAC
Organism: Torymus aiolomorphi; assembly: GCA_036365515.1. Taxonomy (NCBI): domain Eukaryota; kingdom Metazoa; phylum Arthropoda; class Insecta; order Hymenoptera; family Torymidae; genus Torymus; species Torymus aiolomorphi. The sequence goes on from CM070876.1 coordinate 89,277,889, forward strand.
GAACTTCGCTTTCCAACTAATTGGATCGCTGAGTGAAAAGCGCGCGCTATACTGAGATATGAAAACGACCGGCGGAGTCGTTTTCCCGCGGAGGCGGCGGTATCCGGGAGAAGGACAGGTAGTAATGAACAACGCGACGAGTAACTAGATATCACAGTATATTTAAAATTATTAATCTCTACAAGCACCACGCACGTGCTGATTAGAACAATAATTAGTTAGTTCGCGCGCGATCGTTAATATTCAAACGCGCGACCTATACGGCGCGCGACGAAGCTGCTAATTTAGCGTGCGGTGTTAAAGTACGGCGGGCTGACACACACCCGCACGTACACGGCACAGAAAGCTTGCACGGGGCGATTTCCGTGCGAGCCTTTACAATGATCCTGCGAGAAGAGAGTAGAAAACTTACGCTAGGAAGGAGCAGCCGGTGCACTCGACTCTCTCGCTCCCTGTCGTTCGCACCGCAGTTGCGCTCTCTCTCTCTCCTGCTCGCTGTACTGGGTCGGCAGGCGGGCTGGCTGCCGGCTCCTCGCTCGCAGTCTCGTTTCACTCGTGGCACACGCTACGCGGTATCGCTCTCTCTCTGTCTCTCTACTTTGCGCATCCGCTATATGCGGCGCCTCCACTACACTCACGAGGTCGTACTATAAACGATAGGACGGCGCGGACAAGTAAAACTCGGGAGAGACACGGAGGAGATGTTGTACGCGCGATGGCAGACACGAAGATGGCTCCTCTTTCTCGCGGGAAAAAGTTAGCAGCTTCGCGACGGATGACGGGGATTTTACGCATCGCGAGACCGATTCGCTACGCGCGGCGCGTCTCGATTCGGCTGCGCGGGAGTTGCGCGTGCGCGCTCACTACCTTCGCGCGGTAGATTTGAATCGCGGCTAGGCACGCGTTACAACACTCAGATTAGGTATCAATGCTTTAATAAAATCAAATATTGCTTCGTACGTAATAGTTGTCATCCTATTTGTTAGTAAAAGAATTCCTGGGAAACCCTAAAATATTTTTAAAATTATATTTAGAATTAAATATAATTTAGTATACTAACGTTTAAAGAAATAATAACTACAGAAAGAAACTTAGTGAAGTGTATCACAAACAGTTGTCGTACATCCGGCGGTGACTGCGGACGAGCCTAAAGTTTAAAAAAAAAATTATATGTGTTCAAAATTGAATAGTAATTTAAACGTATATAAATCCATTGAAAGTTCCGTCCATAAAAAGAACAGTGCACCGCCGTAGTGGCTCCATCATACTTTCATGTATAAATATAAGGGCTACTGAACCATCAGTTCCTCTGCAGACTCCTTTATAAAACTGACTCATGGGTTCAAAATTTGCAATAATTCCGGATAATTCCTCCAAATTATTTGGAAGGGGAGGAACGTTCATTCGTCTATGCTGCAGCATCGACGATCGCATTGAAGCTAGAGTAAAATGTCTTGCTCCATCGGGATTTCTATAATTTAAGAGAACCTGTATAGAATTTGCATGATGCAGATTTTCTAGATTCTAAAGTGCAGGCCCACAAAGAAAGAGCATATTTTAAGAATAATAAGAAAACACTTATAAAATCCGATAGTCGAATTTTGGTCAATTTTGAGTTAACTTCAACATCCCCTCCGACTATTTTAAATTTGTCATAAGAGATACAATTTTTCCTTATACCTTATTTCTAATTTTATATCTTATTTTCTTATTTTTATTCCTGTTGTGAATATTTTTTTACCTATAATAGTTCAAATGGAGTAAATAATAAAGAATAAGAATAACGAATAATGAATAAAAATAATAGTCGTGTGTATCTATATCAATCGTATTCGTAACTTATAAATTTTGTGAATAAGGAATAAGAATGTCTCATTTCTTAAATGTTCCTTAACGTGTAAAATAGATTCAGAATTCTTCTTATTCCTTATTTTAATACGGGCTATATATCTATATATAACAATAGGAATTTATTTATTATTCTTATTCTTTATTTATAATTTATAACATTTGCAAATTAGAAATACGATTAATATAAATATATTAATCTATATACTAATGTTAGTTTTATTCGTTATTTTTATTCCTTATCACATTTTACATACTGTAATCTACATTTGAAAATTTTGAAAAATTTTGAAAATCTAAATATAATGCACTTTTATGCACTTAAATGCACTTTTATGCACTTAGATTCACTTCGATGCACTTGCACTTTATCTTACTATTTAAAAAAAAGGAACTGAAGAAAACGCTCCTTAAAAGAAGGATCCTCAAAAGTGGTCGGAAAAAAAACCTTGAATAAGCTCCTCAATATAATATGGGATAATATCAATATTTATGTATTATCTTTGAGCCTCTTGATTAAAAATATTTTGGAACGGGGTAAAGGTCGTTTCACAAAGCCTTAAACCGTCGCGACGGAATTCGTGGCGTGGCAAAACATTTTCCTCTATGAGACGCTGTACATGAGGAATTTCATCTGTTACATTTAATTGTGCATCAGCTATGATTCGCCCCGGACAATTGTAAGTTTGCCTTTTTGCACACCGATAAATCGTGCTAACAGTTCTACGGTCTATATAGTACAGATAACCGTCCTTGTAATATTTAATAGAATCTCCATGGATCCCATCGAGAGCTAAGAGCTATAAATTACATTATGTTACATTATTACTAGCGAAAAATACTCGCTCGCTAACGTTCGCTCGTAGATGAATCCGGATATGGTTTCCTTGACATGTTAAATTTATTAATTATTAATTGTATTCATAAATTATTTATTAGTAGATATGAAAATCATTTACGATATGACTATTATTATAACTCTTTGTTTGAGTGAAAATTTTAAAAATGTTGAAATTTTAACTATAATTAATCATAAAAATGTAAATTATAAACTGCACAATGACATCTATAATTTCATGGTTTAATATTTTAATTTTGCCTTGTTTATTATAAATTTTGATATTTTTTGATAAGTTTGCTATATTATAATATTTTTGACATTTAAGAATTACAATTGGAGTTGTTAAAAAAAAGATAAAACATTCATTTTAAATTATAAGTATGAATTACATTTCTACTGTTACACGATCTTAGTATCATGGTTTGTGTGTTCATAAAATTTTAATTATAACACCACATGTTACGTGATATTTCGTGAATATTAATTTTTTCAAAGTATCATATGATGTTTTTAATTTTATGGACAGTAAATTCAAAGTGTTTTATGAGGAACATTTTGTTGTTATTTTGTTTTTATATGAATATATTATTTATTACTTAATATGAAATTCATTTATGATATAACTATTTACATAATTTTTTGTTAAAGTGAAGATTTTAAAAATGTTGAAATTGTAACTACAATTTATCCTAAAAATGGAAATTTTTAGCTACACAATGATATTTATAATTACTTAGTGTGAATTATTTAACAATGTTTTATCTTGTCTGCAATAAATTTTTGATATTTTTTATACTTTTACGATCTATCAATAATTTTGACATTTTAAAAATTACAATTGGAGTTTTTAAAAAAAAGATAAAACAGGTCTTTTGAAAGATAAGTATAAATCAAACTTTTACTGTTAAATGATCCTATTATCTCGGTTTCTGTGTTCGTAAAACTTTAATTATAACATCACATGTTGTGTGATAATTCGTGAATATTAATTTTTTCAAAGTTTCATATGATGTTTTTAATTTTATGGACAGTAAATTCAAATTGTTTTATGAGGAACATTTTGTTATTATTTTGTTTTTTATGAATATATTATTATTACTTAATATGAAATTCATTCTTGATATAACTATTTACATAATTTTTTGTTAAAGTGAAAAGTTTAAAAATGTTGAAATTGTAACTACAATTTATCCTAAAAATGGAAATTTTTAGCTACACAATGATATTTATAATTACTTAGTGTGAATTATTTAACAATGTTTTATCTTGTCTTCAATAAATTTTTGTATTTTTTGATAGTTTTACAATCTATGAATAATTTAGACATTTTAAGAAATACAATTGGAGTTGTACAAAAAAAATATGAAACAGTTATTTTAAATTGTTAGATGGAATTACATCTTTACTGTTATATGATCTTAGTATCACGGTTTGTGTGGTCGTAAAACCCCTATTGAAAAGAAATACGTAATTTTGTTACGTATTTTTGTTACGTAACAAAAGTACGTAATAAACGTCCGTAATTTGGCACGTAACAAAGAGTTCGAATTAGTGTGGCATTTTTGTTACGTATTTTTGCTACGTAACTTTACGAAAACAAGTCACGTAACAAAAATTCCACACTAATTCGAACGCTTTGTTACGTACCAAATTACGGACGTTTATTACGTACTTTTGTTACATAACTCGTTTATTACGAGTAATATTAAATCAGTACCTTTAGATAATGAATATCTTCAAATACTTTATAATGGTGAAAATGAATCTGGTCATTGGATATGTATTTATTATTCAAATGGTGTTATTCATGTTTTTGATAGTTTGAATCTGAAAACTTTATCTTCTGATCATAAAATTTACTTAAATAGATTATTCCCTAATAGTAAAGATTTAAAAATTACTTTTGAAGATGTTCAATATCAACGTAATGCATATGATTATGGAGTATTTGCAATAGCCTTTGCTGTATCAATAATTTACAATGTATGTCCTTGTGGATTAACTTTTGATATAATAAGAATGCGCAGTCATTTATTATCTATATTTGAAAGATCAACATGAGAAATGTTTCCTCTTATACGAAATAATTATTTAAATAGAATTGAAGCAATTCCTACTTCACGAAATGTTTTACATAGTAAACAATTTTATATCAATAAATTAAATATTCATAACATAGATTTTAACTTACTAGAAAAAAAAAATTTGAAAGTTTCGCTCAGCAGCAAATCAAATTAATGCAATCATTTAATAAGAAAAAAGAGGTTAAGGTTTTATTGACAAAAATAGACAATACAAAACTAAATAAATCAAATTTTGACAAAGAGATCCAAGAATATGTTCCATGTAAAAAAATTAAATTAAGTAACATTGCTAATGTAAGGTTATCAAAACATAAATCTTATATACCAATTCAAACCAATACTTGTGGTGAAAAAATGACAAAATGAATAACTTGAGAAAACGAAAAAATATCAAAAAAACAACTTAAAGAGTATTGCAAAGAAAAAGACTTAATTATTCCATTACAACGCACAAATTATTATGAACGAATAAATAATGAAAATAATAACAAAGTAATACCAAAAGATAAGTCAAGAAAAAAAAGAAACAATCACAAACAATATTATGAAGAAAATAAATCAATTATTTTAAATAAACGACGGGATAATTATAGTAAATTATCAAAAATGATTTCATTACAACGTAAACATGATTATGAATCGAAAAATAATGAAAATGCTGAAAAAATAATACCAATAAATAAGTCAAGAAAAAAAAGAATTGTTCGGCAACAATATTATCAAGAAAATAAATCAATTTGTTTAAATGAAGAATGGAAAAATGATAATGAATTACCAAAAAATGACGACGAAAATGACATGTCACCAGAAAGAAAAAAATTGAAATTAATTGAAAATAATATAAATTTAGACGAAAGTTTAATAGACGAAAATTTTGTCGGGAATATGAATATAAAATGTCAATACTGTAATGCATTACATTTTTCATTTGAACAAAGAAAAAGAGACAAACAATTCACAAACTGTTGTCATCATGGCAAAATTAAATTACCAAAAGACCCAGAATATTCAAATGAAATTGAAAAATTAGTTACTGAAAATTCAATTGTAAGTAAACATTTTCGGAAATATATCAGATCTTATTGTTATGCGTTAGCATTTGCCAGTTTTGGAGCCACTTATGGAAAATTATTGGTTAGAGGTCCAGATGTGATACGTATATGTGGACAAATATATCATAATGCAGTTTCATTACATCCAAATGAAAATGAAAAAAGAAAATATGGGCAATTATATATTATTGATAATGATGAAGCAAATGATTATCGTATGCAAGATAATAAAGAATGTAAATTATTAATTTTTAATCAATTAGACATACTCTTAAGAAATAACAATCCTTATTCTGAGGCTTATAAAATGATGATGTATGAAGTTGAAAAAGAAACTCATGAACAATGTATAAAAAATGGGGAACCAATAAAAGATATTCAATTAATAAACACCAGAAATAATAAATTTGATAAAAATCGTTATAATCCAGCTACGTGCAATGAAGTAGCAGTAGTATTTACTGGCAATGACGGTGAACCACCAATTGATAGAGATTTATGTACATATTCAAAGTCCAAAAAACCAATTAGCATACCAAGTATAAGCGAACATGCTGATCCAATGACTTACCCGTTAATGTACCCATTTGGTGGATTTGGGTGGATGCCAAATATGAAGTGTATAACAAGTAACAATAACATTTCAACTTTACAATTTTACAGCTACAAACTTAGTATAAGAAATGAGTTTAGTCCATTTTTGAATCTAGCAAAATTAACGCAACAATACATCGTTGATTCGTGGGTTAAAGCAGAAGGAGCAAGACTTTATTATTTGAAAAAAGAACAACATACATTACGAACTGCTTTATATAGAGGATTAATGGATCATCTGGAAAAACGTACAGCAAATTTAGAAAATTCTAAAATTGGCAAAATGGTTATATTACCTTCAAGTTTCATTGGAAGCCCAAGAGCTATGCATCAAAACTTTATTGACGCCATGGTATTAGTTTAATAATTTGGTAAACCGGATCTTTTTATAACAATGACATGTAATCCGCAATGAAAAGAAATAGTTAATAACATACTAGAGTATGAAACACCAATTGATCGGCCTGATATTGTTGTGAAAGTATTTCATCAAAAAATGAAGGAATTAAAACAAGAAATTATATAAAAAAAATATTTGGAAATTGCATTGCATTTACATACGTAATTGAATTTCAGAAGCGAAGCTTACCACACGTTCATATGTTGATATTTTTAGATAAACAGAAGAAATTATATAATTCTGATCAAGTAGATGCTATAGTGAGTGCAGAAATCCCGGATGAAACAGTGTTTCCACGATTGTATGAATTAGTTAAACAATTTATGATTCATGGACCATGTGGAGAGCAAAACTTAAAATCTCCATGCATGGATGAAAACACGAAAAAATGCACCAAAAAATTTCCGAAAAAAAAATTAATAATACCTTGTATATCATGACAGGTTATCCATTATATCGAAGAAAAAATGACTATCGAAAAATTAACTTTCCCGGAAAAAAGTGGGCAGACAACGGCTTTGTTATACCCTATAATCCATATTTATTGTTAAAATTTAATTGTCATATTGATGTTGAAGTTTGCTCTACAACTTCATGTATTAAATATTTATTTAAGTATTGTTTTAAAGGTCATGATTGTGCATTTGTTGAAATGAAATCAAATTCTGTGGATACTGAACAGACCAATGAAAATATAAATGAAGTATCAATTAATTACGACGAAATATCGCAATACATAAATACCAGATACGTTTGTCCACCAGAAGCTATGTACCGTCTTTATCAATATTTGCTAAGTGAGTTGTCCCATGTAATTTATAGATTAGCTGTGCATAACGAAAATGAACAAAATGTTTATTTTAAAGAAGGAAGTGAATTAGAAGTACCAACTCGTAACGTAAATACAACTTTAACAGCATGGTTTGATCTTAATAAAACAAATAAGGACGCTCATCAATTCTTATATTCAGAAATCCCACAGTACTACGTATTTAATGGAACGAATAAAATTTGGAACGTAAGGAAACGTTTTAATAAACCAGTTCTAAGCAGAATGTACTTAGTTAATCCAAAGCAACGTGAATGTTTCTATATAAGATTATTACTTTTACATGTTAAAGGAGCAACCTCGTTTGAAGATTTAAGAACAGTTAATAATACTATCTATCCAAATTTTTTTGAAGCTGCAAAAGCTAAGAATTTAGTAATAATAGAAGAAGAATGGGACAAATGTTTAAATGAAGCATCACACTACAAATTTCCAAAAGAAATGTGCGAATTATTTTCCTATATATTAATATATCATAATCCTATTAATGCTCGTGAATTATTTGATAAATACAAAATTCACTTTTATGGTCCAACCGTAGAAAAACATTTAGGTGAAAATAACGCTCTGAAAACAATTGAAGAAATAATTAGTAAAGAAGGTTTTTCATTAGTAAATTTTGATCTGCCTAGTGTAGAGGAAATATTTGATGAAAATATAAATTTTAATAATGACAATATTAATTTTTTGGATGATCTAAATGAAAAAATTAACATGTTAAGTATTGAACAGCGTAATATTTTTGATGCAGTAATAAACGCAATAAATAAAAAATCTAACAAAAGATGTATTTTTATTGATGGTCCAGGTGGAAGTTGCAAAAGTTTCTTAATCAATATCATAATCTCGTACTGCAAAATTCATAATGTAAACATTTTACCAACAGCACATACAGGAATCGCCGCAAATTTGCTACAAGATGGTAAAACCATACATACGACATTTAAATTACCACTACAAATTAATAGAGAAACAACATGCAATATTTTTGCAAATACAAATTATGCTGAAAAATTAAAATCTATTGAAGTAATTATTATAGATGAAATATCTATGACATCAAAATATGCATTTGAAGCCATTGATCGATTGTTCAAAGATTTATGTTGTAATAGTAAAATATTCGGTGATAAAATAATAATTGTTTCAGGAGATTTCCGTCAAACACTTCCTATTATACTCGTACGTCATGGTAATCGATCTCAAATTATTGAAAATTGCATTAAAAGTAGTGATTTATGGACCTGTTTCAACAACGATCAAAATTTTTAAAAATAGCTACTTATTGTAGGAGATGGAAGTTGGTCAAATAAGTATGAAAGTGCCAATGAGATAATTAAAATACCTAAAGAAATATTATCAAATGGCGACCTAATTACAGAAATTTTTGGAAATGATATAAATCCTAACGATTCAAATTATCGCAAATCTATTATTTTAGCACCTACCAATAACGATGTTTTAGATTTAAACAATGAAATTATATCAAGAATACAAGACGAAAGTAGAAAATATTTAAGCATAGACAATGCAGAAGATATCGATAATGAAAACTTAGATACAATTTTACCAATTGAATTTATAAACTCATTAACTCCTGTTGGTTTACCCCCTCATGTATTGAAAATTAAAATTGGTGCAATAATAATGTTATTAAGAAATCTTAATCTTAGCAAAGGACTTTGTAATGGTACACGTTTAATCGTAAAAGAAATGAAAGAATTTTCAATTATGGCTGAAATTTTAAGTGGTACTAAAGCAGGTGAAATTGTTTTACTTCCACGAATAGATTTATCTCCTTCAGGTGATGAGATACCTTTTAAAATAAAACGCAGGCAGTTTCCAGTTCGACTTGGTTGCGCCATGACCATAAATAAATCACAAGGCCTATCATTTGATAAAGTAGGGATTCATTTATCATCGCCTGTATTTAGTCATGGTCAATTATACGTAGCACTATCAAGAGTTACTAACAAAAATGTAAAGGTGCTTATAACTGATAATGCAATAGCTAAAAATTTTAGTTCATGTAAAAAAAAATAAAACATCCAATACCGAAAATGGAATTTTTACCAAAAATATTGTGTATAAAGAAATCCTTGGATAACATTAACTCAATCACAAAATTGCGTTCAGTATCGAGAACTGACATATCTCACAGAATGGTAGCAGCCTTAAAAAAAGTAACGCTTAAAAAAAAAAAAAAAAAAATTAAAAAATAAGATGGCAGCAAATTTAAAGAAAAACAGTGCTGAAAATATAAAAAAAGACATGAAACAACAGCAGATTAAAAAAATGCAGCGCTGATAAAATACAAAAAAAATAAATAAAACGGCAGCAGCTTTTAAAAAAAATCAGCGCTGAAAAAAATATGAAACGGCAGCAGCTTGAAAAAAAGCAGCGCTGAGAATCCAAAAAAATAAATAAAACGGCAGTAGCTTTTAAAAAAAGCAGCCCTGAAAAAAAATGAAACGGCAGCAGCTTGAAACAAAGCAGCGCTAAAATCCAAAAAAATAAATAAAACGGCAGCAGCTTTTAAAAAAAGCAGCGCTGAAAAAAAATGAAACGGCAGCAGCTTGAAACAAAGCAGCGCTGAAAATCCAAAAAAAGAAATAAAACGGCAGCAGCTTTGAAGAAAAAGCAGCGCTGAAAATAAAAATTAAACGGCAGCAGCTTGGAAGAAAGTAGCGCTGAAAATAAAAAAAACGCTGCCAACTGCACTGGCACAATGCTTTCTCATTGTTACGTACTCAACCCGTACATACCAAAGAATGAAGCATATGCATCCAATGATTATAAAACAATTAATATAAAATATAAAAATTAATATCAGGTTTAGGAATCTATTATGACTACTGTTTAGCAAAGAGTAAGATTCTAAAGGTAATATTCATCGAATGATTTCTTTCATTTCGCAACCCATGTTTTATCACTCAATTATAATGTTCATAAAATCTGGAGATTCGAAGCGGAATTATGAAACCGAAATGCGCATACATGAAAGAAACTAGTTTCACGCGACGCGATAACGAATCTCATATTGAAAAGATTCAATTAAGAAAAAGATAAGAGAAGAGAAAAAGTGCGGCGTAGGGTTCTGATAGCCCATTCCTGTCAAGCCGTGTCAATCGACTTTATGTCTTTGTTTTTACTTACGGCGTTTCCGATTTCTGGGAATTCGTATTATCTACAAATTCAGCTTGGGCATTGCAACCAGGGGTCAAGTTTCGTGACCCGAGGACCAGCTAGCCACGGCGTAATAGCGCGGCTTTGACTAAGATAATATAAGTCGCTATCGCCAAAAAGCGCGAGTAGCGTAACTCTTTATCGGAACAGGCCACCCAGCGTACCAAACGAGGGAAGCAGCAAGCCCAGTATAAAATAGGGTTCAAAAGGCGACGCATCGCACTCCGCAATATTCATTTTAAAGTCAGCCACTCTGCCCGGTGCAGGCTCGAGTAGTACTCCTTCGTCAGTACGCAGTTAGCGCGCTTTTCCGTTGAGTTTTCCGTACGACTCAATTTAAAGAAGTCGCGACACCGGAGTCTGCCTAAAGATCAAAATCGGCTCGGGATTGCGCCGTCCAACACCGATCCACCTCGAGGGACTCATCAAGCCACCTGCAACCGAACTTCTCAAAGATCATCCAGCCCTCAACACAGCCCGAGAGTCTACGAAGACAGCGAGCATCAAATTTCTACACAGTCACCGACGCATCGACGAGGCACGCGACCGTGAGGGCGATAACCAGCTGGCAGCGATTAGCCACGCCAGCCGAGACAGCAGGGCGCCGACGGACTACCGACACAACGTAGCAGCTCGCACTCTATCTCTCTCTCCTAATCTCTCGATTAACGAAAGGTACTTACACTAATATTCATGTATGCGTAGCTTCGGAATATATATTAAATTTGTATGATCTAACCTTTAAAAAAAGAAATAAAAATGGAAATCGTTATTTATGAACTTAAGTAATTAAATCAATCTACCTCATCCTATCACTACCAAACGAATAAAGTAACTTTTAATAATTGGACGTAACAGTTCAATATTATTAGTTATAAACTGGTGCATCGACCGTAGTGATTCGAACGAGGTTGGATTATTCTAAAACTTTTGAGAAATAAAATAAAAATTGAAAGTAAAATCAAACAAATAATTAGATAAAATAATTCTTTTCGGAAATATTAAAAAGAAATTTTTTAAAAATGGTGCGCGATGTCAAGCCCCAGCAGGGAGCAATTCGTAGATAACAAACGAGGTTCGGATTTCGGGGATTGGTCCAACGATTCATTATTAAGCGAGTTTAATAAAAAGAAAGCGGAACTCACGGTGATATTAAACAACAAAAATCCGGAAGAAAAAGAAGCCGCGATAGAGTTAACAAAGGAAATCAACGAATTAAGCAGAGTAATTAATAAAACGCACTCGGAAATCGGAACGGACGAAAGAATAATTCCAGGAGTAACGGAACGCGACGTAACAAGAGTATTCGCAGGAAACTATCGGGAAAGACACGACACAGACGAGTCATTGGAAGAAATATTTAATAAAGTCAATAAAAGCAAAGAGTTAGGGAAACCAAGTAACATTAGAATAAATATTAAACCAGCGGCATTTGATCTAGCAACAAGCACCCCAATATCCGGCAGAACAAATACCCCAAAATTTGTAAACGATTTGCAAATCATAAAAGAAGAAATAAACAAAACAGTAACCGACATTAAAGCTCAATTGAAAGAGGAGGGGGAACAAAAAGAAGTAGTCGACGAGTTTTTTGAGACCGAGAGAAACATCTCAATCGTGCAGAAAGGTTTATAACGAGGATTTAGACCCAAAGACTTTGTGCAATTTTTCCGCGAAAAGTTAAATATATTCAGGAAAGTCGAGCAAGACGAGACAGTACACGAAATAAAAGACGAACTGCAAAGGTTAGAAAATAAATTTGAAGACACAACGTATCATTCATTTTTAACGAAAGACGTGAAAATGACGCAATTCCAAGTTAGGGGACTATCACTAAAAGACGCACTCGATTTAATTCCGCGATTTAACGGACAGAATATACAACTAGCAACATTTCTGGATGGGTGCAATGAAGCGAAAAGCATCATGCCCGCAACAGCCGAAGCCGAACTCGCAAAATTAATAAGAATGCGATTATACGGCGAGGCATTAAATAGCGCGCGAGGACAAGCTTTCGCCGATATTGCAGCCGTCATGAAATTTTTTGAAAAAATATTTGGTTCGGGAAAACATTCCACGACTGGACAGGGGAACTCGCTAAGATAAAACAAAAAAATAACGAGACGGTAATTTCGTACGCGAATAGATTAAGCGAAATCGCGAAAGAAATAGAAAAGACGGCAACGTACGAAAGCCGCATAACTGAAAGGGAGACATTTACAACGGAACTTGAAAAAGATTGCGTAAAGTTCTTTTTAAGGGGACTAAAGTGGGAGATTAGAGCACGCTTAGGAGCACACGACACATTAGACAAAGCGAGGGAACAAGCGTTAGAGATAGAAAAAGAATTCGCAGGTAGAATATTAGAACCCGACGAAACCAATAACAGAAGCACACGCGAAACGAGACGGGTACATATAATAGAAGCACCCGAACCAACGCTATGCACATATTGCAAAAAAACAGGACACGTCGCGACAAATTGTCTAATTTTGGCAAGGTCACAAAGGGACAGAGGCTACAATAATAACTTTTCAGAATATAGAAATTTCAATAATGGAAATAATTTGTATAGCAGACCGTACAGTAACGCATATAATAACGCATATAATCCTAACAGACAAAACGGCCGGAATTTCGGGGGATGGAACGCGGAAAATCGCGGACGAGTTGCATTTTTACCGCCGGATAGTAACAATAATTACAGATACAGCAACAATAATCGTTTTGGAAATAATAACTATAGACAAAATGACGGCAATTACCGAGACAACACGTACCGAAATAATAATAATGATAACAATTTTAGACAAAATAATAACAATTTTGGAAATATTAACCGAAGTAACAATATTCGAAATTTGGGAGGGCCTATACCAAGGAATAATAATTTATCAAGTTTCCCACCAAACAATAATCCAAGGCAGCCAAATGAGCGCCGGGATTTTAAATGTTTTTACTGCGGAAAGATGGGACACTCGCAGCAGGAGTGCTTTTCGAGGCAAAGAGATATGCAGGCTAGCACGCCCGCGGCGGGAAACGAGCGATCCCTTTCTCAAACGGGCGCACAGGGAGAGGCAGCGGCGAGTGCGCGCCCCCCGACAAACAGACCCGATTCCAGATCCGAATAGAAAAAATAAATTTAAACCCAAATAATTCGACCCCGATAATTGAAATCGACATCGGAGAATTCAAACGACCTTTAAATTTTATGCTCGATACAGGAGCAGCGGTAAGCTTAATTCGCGAAAGCGAAATTGCAGAAAGTGTAAAAATCGACAAAACAGAAATCATATTTCTTAAGGGAATTACCGAGGATTTTATAAAAACTCTAGGTAAAATCCGGGTGGATTTTAACAACTACCCAGTGGAATTTCACGTCGTAAATAACAATTTCTCAATTAAAGAGGCCGAAATTCTGGGAACAGATTTTTTCGAGAAAAATAATGTAAGAATAAATTATAAAGAGAGTTATTTAGAATTAAGAGATGTAATAATTCCCTTCGAAAAATCAGATCGGAGTGATTTTTCATTTATTGGGAATAATGGAAATGAAGTAACAATTCAACAAGAACGAGAACATATCCCGGGGAGGATATTCAGCACAGGGGGAGGAAGCAATTTCAGAGAATTGCAACATTTTAAGAAAGGAGAAAATAATAAAATTAATTATGAGAGTAATGAAGAAATTATTTACAAAAAGGGAAATGATGAAGAAATTAATTATGTCGAAGAAAGTGAGTATACGAATGAATATAATAACGAAATTAAAAATGATAAAAGGGAAAAGGGAGATGAAAATAAGAGAATGATAAACGATAAAAATGAAATAAGTAACAATGGAAGAATACTAAAGGAAAGAAGGGACAGCAAGGAAATCCGCAGCGGAAATTTGCTAGTAGTCCAGAATAAAAATAATGAAAAATATACTGATGAAAAGCAGCAGAAAGATCTAGACGAAAATAAGGTGAGAAACGAAGCAAGTGAGATAAGCAGAGAAGATGATAAGAGCTCCGACACAGAAACGGATGAAGATTTCTACCCATGGGATTTTTTGGAGAAATGCTGTCAGCAAGTGTACGAGAAGATTGGAAGAGGAAAGAATCACGAAAAAGGAGAAAAAGCACAGGAACGTGCAGAAGCAGGTGGGAAAAATAATGACGATAAAGAAAATAAAAATTATAATGATATAAAAATGGAAGAAAAATACGATGTAATGAATAAAGATAAAAATGATAAGGACATGAAAATTGAAGAAAATAAGGAGATAATAAATAAAGATAAAAATGATAACGATGTAAGAATCAAAGGAAATAAAAATATAATAAATAAAGAGGAAACGAATAATGAAATAAATACCGAAGAGATAAAGAAGCCTAGAGACGGCATGCTACGATACAAAAGACGGCAGCAGAAGGAAGGCAAGAATAAAAGAGTGAAAATAGATTACGAGGATTATATACATAGAGAGGAAGAGAAAGATATTACCAAAGAAATTATTGAAGAAATAAAAGAAATCGAACGAGCGGCGGAAAACGAGATGACTCAGATAAATAAAATAGAGACAGGTAATGATAAGGAGATAACAGGTGAAAATGAAGAAATTTTTGAAATGCCGGAAAATTATTTAAAAATGGCAGAAAAATGGCAATGGTAGACACTAAAGGAAGGAGATAATGAACCTACGAAGGCGATAACATTTGAACCAGGTGAAACAGCGGAAATTAATTACCTGCCAATAAATACGGTAACAGCCGCGGGTGAGCGGGAGGAACCAAGGAATCGAATGAAGGAATTGAAAAGCCAATTGAGATATCAACATTTAGAGGACGAGTTACGTAAGCCAATTGAAAAATTAATAGAAGAATATGCCGATGTTTTTCACATAAAAGGTGAACAATTAACCATTACGAATATAGCAGTGCACCGAATACCAACAATCGACGAAGTACCAGTGTATACTCGGCCATATAGATTTCCGCAAGCATTAATGGACGAACTCGAGCGAAAATTACAGGACCTGCTGGATAATGATATAATCGAGCCATCATGTTCCAATTACGTGTCACCTGCATTTTTAGTAGCACAAAAGCCGGACAGCCAAGGGAACAAGAAGTATCGACTAGTAGTCGACTTGCGAAGGCTCAACGATAAGACTATAAAAGATAAATATCCCATGCCTAACATAATGGATATAATAGACAAAATCGGCGATTCAAAATATTTTTCGGTATTTGATTTGGCTCAAGGATTCTTTCAGGTAGAACTCGATCCAGCTGATCGACACAAAACCGCATTTTCATCACCTTTCGGACTTTTCCAATTCATGCGAATGCCGATGGGATCGTCGAACAGCCCCGCCACCTTTCAAAGAGGCGTCGATATTGCATTTAAAGGAATGCAGAGGAAAGACATGTTTATATATATAGATGATGCTGTAATTTTTTCAAAAACAATAGAGGAACACAATGAAAAATTTAGACGATTTTTGCAAAGATTGCGCGAAGCTAATTTAAAAATTCAACCGGATAAATGCGAATTTCTTAAAACCAAGGTATCTTATTTAGGTCACATATTAGGGGAAGGAGGAGTAAAACCCGATCCTCGCAAACTTAAAGCAGTGAGCGAATTTCCAACCCCTAAAAACGTTAAAAATATTCGCCAATTTTTGGGTTTAGCGGGATATTATCGACGTTTTATATATAATTTTTTAACTATTACAAAGCCATTAAGCAATTTATTAAAAAACGATACGCCATTTAAATGGGACGAAAACACCCAAGAAGCATTTAACGTATTAAAAGGGAAATTATGCACACAGCCGGTATTAAAAATAGTCGATTTTAGTCAGCCGTTTATCGTGACGACGGACGCAAGCGGAGTCGCCATAGGAGGCATACTATCGCAAGGAGAACTAGGTCAAGATCGGCCCATATGCTACGTCTCCCGCGTACTCACGCAGACGGAGCAGAAATACGACACCTACTCTTGAGAGGCGCTAGCCATAGTGTACTGTGTCACACAATTTCGGTCATATCTTTTAGGTCGAAAATTTATAATCGTTACCGATCACAAGCTATTAGTGTGGTTTAAAAATTCCATCGACCCGTCTTCACAAGTAAGCCGATAGCGCTTTAAATTAAATATGTATGATTATGAAATTATTTATAAAAGCGGCAACACCAATGTAGCAGCCGACGCTCTGTCAAGAAACCCTGTAGAGGAAAATATTTTCGTAACCACCAGGCACCAG
Organism: Torymus aiolomorphi; assembly: GCA_036365515.1. Lineage (NCBI taxonomy): Eukaryota > Metazoa > Arthropoda > Insecta > Hymenoptera > Torymidae > Torymus > Torymus aiolomorphi. The sequence goes on from CM070876.1 coordinate 89,294,976, forward strand.
GCAGGTAAACTAACGCTTCCCGAGTATAATAAGCAGAAGCTGAAAAAGCAAAATAGCACGCGCAAAGGTAAGAAAGCGCGAGAATTACAAAATTTCATCGACGAGCAGCTGGAGTGCCATAACACTAATGAAAGGGAAAAGAGCACGCCGGAAAAGCACGCGAAAGATTCAACATATAACGCAATCGAAAATGACAACGGTACACCGGCAGAGCAAAGCTACGAGAAAATCGACGGCGAGGAAATAAATACCGATAGCGCAGAGCAACGATCGGAAGGGGAGATTATATCAAAACATGATAAAGACAGCATTTTTATCAACTGTCGAGAGCAGCTCAGCATGCGAAAGGATAATTATCTTTATTTTGTAGCCGAAGACGGGACACCGTGCGATAAGGGAGCACAATTACTGCAACAGCGCCGCGAGCTACCAAAGATACTAGACGCACACAAGGGCGAGATAAAAATAATTAAAAGAAGAAACAATAAACACTTTGCACTAATACTCCGAGGAAAAGAGCAGGAATCAACGAGCGATATTATCGCAAATTTAAAGGTAACCCTTGCAATATTAAAACCCCTAATAATCAAAGAAAATATAAAATCGATGAGCATGGCTGTTAGCGAGTTAATCGAGAATGTGTCGTGGCACGAATTCACTAAAAGCTTAAACCAAATAATGCTGGGCGTACCAGTGAAAATAATACTATGTCATGGATATGTAAAATACGTGACAGAAAAAGATCGCATTCGGATTATACAGGAGACACACGACTCAGCGATAGGAGGACACAAAGGAGTTACTGAAACATTTAAAAGATTAAAACAAAATTTTTACTGGGAAAACATGAAAAAAGACGTACAAAATTATATTAGACGATGTGTTAAGTGCCAGATGAAAAAACTAGTACGTCTAAAAACCAAGCAGCGAATGATTATCTCCGATACACCGATGGCCCCGATGGAAAAGGTAAGCCTCGATATCGTAGGCCCTTTCCCCGTATCAAGAAATGGCAATAATAATATATTAACCATAGAATGTAATCTATCAAAATTTTGCATGGCAATCCCCATAAAAAATGCAACGGCTGAAGCAGTCGCCGACGCTTTCATTAATCGATTTATTTGCATTTTTGGCGCACCTGTAACGATCCTTACGGACCAGGGATCCAATTTTATGAGCACTTTAATGAAAAAGGTGGCAAAAAAGTTTAAGATCACACAGGTAAAAATGACAGCATATCACCCGCAATCAAATGGATCGCTGGAAAGATCACACCATTCTTTAAGCGAATACATGAAAATGTATATCGACCAAGATAACGAGTGGGACGAATATATAGAACCACGTCTTATAGCCACGCTAAGCTATAACACGTCGCAGCACGAAGGGCACCGCTTTACGCCATATGAATTAATATTCGGAAAATTGGCACGACTTCCCTCTTATGAGCGGAGTTATGCAGACGACACAATAACCTATGATAATTATATCGAATAATTAAGCAAAAAATTATTCGATATCCAAAATATTGCACGTAATAATTTAATCGGTGCAAAAATAAAATCAAAATTCTATTACGACCGTAATTCAAACCATAAAAATTTTAAAATCGGTGATAACGTGTGGCTTTTAAAAGGCGGAAAACAATATAAATTAGCGGACCAATACGAAGGCCAGTATACAATAATGGACGTGGTAAACAATAAAGGAAATATTCGCATCCGGATGAACAATAAAGAAAAAGTCGTACACGCAAACAGACTACGTGCTTCGTACGTAGACGATAATGAAGTATAAACAAATAAAAAAAAGCGCAACCCAAACACAAAAAAAAACCCATTTATTTTTTGCAGGAATCTCACAATGCTTAAAACTGCATTAGCAAGCATCATCACATTAATCGGTTGTATTGCAAAAATACAAGCCGACGAGCCAATATATACCGAAGAACACGCCAGCCAACCCGGAATATTTTTCGAACACGCCTACGATGTGAAATTCTCGGAGGACGCCCAGAAATGGGAGATTCGCACATTCATCGATACGAGAAGAGGGAGAAGGGGAATATCCGGTCTAGGATCGCAAGTGCAACGAATTCAGAAGTATTTCGAAGATACAAATAATCGATCACTAGACGAATTCGAAAGAACTAGCAAAGTTATTAACTATACGTATGAACATTTTAAACAAATAGACAGAACATTACAATTTACAAATGGCTCGTTAAGCGAGAGCGAATTAAACGAATATAATAACAATATCGCTCAGGTAATGAGAAACCGGGGTCCCACAGCGATAATTTATGCAAAACAAATATGTTTCCAAAGCCCAGTAAATATAGTAACTGCGAGCGAAAGAAAAGAGGAATGGAAATTAGTCAAAAGCCTTAAGCGACTAGAGGGCGAATTTTTTTTACCTAATAAAACACAACAAGAGCCGACTATCCGAATGCGATTTGCGAATATTCGCGAAATAATGGAACGACATGTTACACGCAGCCGCGGTGTTTTAACAGCGATAGAGGCAATAAAAGGTAACCGACCTTACGCGAAACTATTAAATTTCACGAATTTACAATACATCAAGGATACGATAGAAAGCGCAAAAAGGGGAAGTTTTCCTTTCGAGGGGAGTCAGTTGAAAACAGAGGCTGTATTAAACATCGCTGAAACGAAATATGGAATTAAAGATGGAATCATCATGATAAAATTACTAATACCGATGACTCGACACGACCACATTAAAATTTTTAAAATGCATTCGCTACCTGCCCCTAATTACAACTATGTGTTATACGTTAAACCACAAACAGAACTTATACTCATCGATAATAATAAATACCACTATTTATATAAGCACGAGCTAGAGGAGTGCAAGATATTCGAGAGAACAGCAGTTTGTAGAATGGAATGGTTCAAATATCAGGTCGGACCAAGCTGCGAATTTAATTTACTTAAATATCCCTCAAATGACACATACAAATTATGCGATGTCCGATATAAATACTGGGACTTAATTACCTTTGTTAATTACGGAAATTAAACTTTTCGACCCAGTGTAACGAAACAAGAGACGAGAAAGTGATAAGTGGAAACGGACTGATAACACTAGCCGAAGGCTGCTCAATCGAATACGGCCATATTAAGATCCAGGCTGAAGATAACATAAAGCTCGAACAAAACAAAATTATAATACCTAATATAAATTTAACAATAAAGAATATTGTAAAAACACCGGAAATCGACCTAAAATTAACAAAAAAACAAGGCGAAATAAAATTTTGGGACGTAGTAAACGAGAGGTAGCGCGAAATCGAGCAAACCCTAGCGCAACGAAAAATACAAGCCGGAATGATAACAATCGGAGTAATAACGGCCATACTAACATTCGGAGTCGTAACAATAGTCGCACTCCTACTATATATAAGAAAACTAGTGGCGACTGTGCCCGAGGTATCACGGGTGGTATTGGAGACATATAATCCGGAAATTGTTTTTACGCCCGGACAACCACTCACCTTACGCCACCTAGACTAATATATTAATAAGATGTAGCACTAACAACATTGTCGACAATAGTTGTAAGTAAACTCAAGCAAAAAAAAACAACGAGCAAACAACTTCATTTATATTTACAGCAGGATGATGTGCAAAGTAGCAATTCTACTGATTGTAGCGGTAGGAATAAGGTGCAGTACAGTAACTGAGATACCTCTGCAGGATGCACCTGGTTTAATCTTCCAGCGGGCGCACGAGGTAAAATTCATACGCGAAGAATGGAAAATATCCATTTACCTGGATACCGCCTGGGAAAAATACCGCATCACGGGACTTGATCGACAGGCACACGTAATTAAACAAATATATGAGGCAAATAATAGTTACAGTATGGTACACACGAATTTATTCAACAGAATTAACGATAAAATAACCGAAATTTACGGAAACTTTGAGGACGTAGACCGAAAAATAAAATACCTGAACGGTACAATGGATAGCGACGAAGTCCATAATATAGGCCGTGAGGTAAAATTTACAACCTACAGCGAAATAGGTATCTCCGTGTACAAATCTGAAAAAAGAATTCTGATTGAGAGCGTAATTACAGCCAATAGTGCGGAAAACAAAAAACAACAAGCAATATTAAACAACCGAATGACCGAGATAATTGACCAACCACACATAAACGACACAGACAGACAAACGATAAGAAGAATGAACGAGACATTAGTAGCCTTTGACGAATTTCTCACGCATTAATAATAACAAGCCGACAATTGACACAAGCCTTTGAAGCAATGTTAGAGAATCGACCGAATGTACAAATAATAAGTGACGAACAATTAGCAAAAATAAAGAAATTAGTACTGGAATACAGCGACAAAATTTTCCCATTAGCAGACGCGGAATCAAATATGCATAACATATTAAAAATTGCAAAAACGGAATACGGCATCAAAGACCGAAAAATTTTTATAAATACTATAATTCCGCTAGTCGACACACTTTATAATGTATTGTACGAAATAAAACCTTTTACGGCGGTACAGCAAAATGGCGCAACATTGTACATTAAAACCAACAATAAGTATATATTAAACAACAAAGATAACTATTATTACCTTAACGATAAGGATTTACAAACCTGTAAAACGATTGGCGAAAGATTAATTTGTAAAAACGAATGGTTCATGTACAAGCGTGAACCTACATGCGAAAGCGTATTATTGCGAACCCCGGCGACAATTAATTACCGCGATTGCCAAATAATATACCGTAAGGTTGGACTAGATACCATTTGGCACTCGGAAATAGGTGACGAATGGATATACTCACTGACCGAGACAATAAATATGACAGTGCAAACACACGCAATTACACACCCCGAACACCTGGAATTAAGAGGAAAGGGACATTTATATTTTACACGACAAGGCACAATAGAATATAACAACCAAACATACACGATGACAGAACGACAACGCACGGACAGCGCGTTCATTATTCCACACGCCACCTTAGAATTAGAAAAATTAGTGCAAATATTCCAGGAGGAAAAATTGTTACATCAGTTCGAGGAACTACTAGCACAAGGGGGAACCGAAATTGATTTATGGGAGGCAGTACACATTATAAACAAGTTAGTAATACACGACGAGAACAATTCAGTCATAACGATAACTATACTATTACTATCTGGTACAATAATAGGAATGATAATAATAATGGGAGTTATAGTAATAAATATATATAATCTAAGAATAGCCTTCGATATAGTAAGAGGCGACATAGAAATGTACCAAGTAAATGCCTGAAGCAATAAAAGAAAATTTTTTTTTCGTTGTTGTTATACACATCAGCCTTGTCTACCTCATGACCTTCCGGCAGAGACTTCGAAGTCAAATATGCACGTTATTGTTCAATATCATTAGCTCAATATTATTAGTTATAAACTTATTATGTTTATTTTAAAGATAGAAAAAATATATATATATAAAAAAAAAAAAAGTAAATATATAAAAAAAAAAAATAATAATAAATACGTAGTCGGATTATTGTAGAAGATGTAGTTTTAGAGAGATTATTATTCTTTTAATAATTAAATGTAACATGCCTTGTAAAAAGGAAAAGGAAAGAATAAAAAAAAAAAAAATATTTAAAATTACAGATGGATTTTAGAAAGAGTATATTACTTCTGTCAACCATCCTCCTCCAATTATACCCTACAACGGGACTGATCGGATTCGATTGCGGAAATTTCATAAACAACTTGTAACGTGGCAAATGCACGTTACCACCGATCAAGTAAGCGGCGTCAGGAGACGCACACACACACGCATACCGTTAGCCCGCGAGTCAGGCAGTTAGCCATAGGACGTCGCGGCAAAAGAGAGAGACAGAGACACGCGAGCATCGGCGCATGACGAAGCGCCGAAAAGCGCGAGCTCTATGGAGCCGCCCGCCGCTATCGAGCGGGTGGGGATAACGAGCCCGGCGCAAGCAGCTAATTGTCGCGAGGTGCGGAGACACTCTCACACCAGCCCTCGCTTGCGAAGCAGCCTCGGACGCGCGCTACCTGCGCGAGCCATCAACCACGCCGGCGCTGACCACCCACGCCGGCGACGACCATCTGCTCCGGCGCCGCATCCACGACCAGAGGATGACGGCCCGATTTCGGACACCAGCGCACGCTACCCGCGCCAAGTCCGTTAGCCGCTGCAGCGGCCTTTGACCACCGCAGCCAGCAGCAGCTCGAGGCAAAGCCGCCCGCCAACCAGCGCGAGCCACGGCACGCCAGTCGACGCATCGCCCGCCTTCGCCTGGAAGATCGCCCGAAGAGAAGAGCCACAAGCCAACGGCAAATCAGGTGCGCTCGGGGATGACCCGCTGGTCGCCCCGAGAGATTCCATCTCTCTCTCTCTCGCGATTAGGGACCTCGCGTACGCGAGCATGCAAGGCATGCGTCTCCTGGCCACGCTGGCCTGTTAGCCTTCCGGAGCCAAGCTCCGTCAGTGCAGCGAGCACACGCGCGACGGCGAGAAGCCCCGTCAAGAACGACCATGTACAACCGTGCTGAATAAATGCACACATGTTAAGATTAACCGACTCGCATTCACTCTCCATTATTCGCTCCAATCCTCCGCTAGCTAGCCGGTGCAGCTAGAGGCCGCTCCTCTTGTGGAGGCGAATTCGCCGAGCACAGCGGAGACAAGGGGCGCGGGTAAAGCCCGCAAGATTAAGGCCGAAAAAGCCAATAACATAATACTCTGCTGCGATGAATCCCTCTTCACAATGGCGCCCTAACGTGTTCTTGGCAAAAGTCAAAGAAAATTTTGAATCCCAACAAAAAAAAAAAAAAAAGGCCAGACAAGCACCCTCTTCACAATGGCGCCCTAACGTGTTTCTTGGCAAAAGTTAAATAAAATTTCGAATCCTAACAAAAGAAAACCAGACAAGCGCCCTCTCCAAAATGGCGCACATACGTATTTCTTGGCAAAAAGAAAATCGAATCATCCCGAAAAAATTAATAAAGAATTACGTTAGTAGTTAAATTCACGGGAAAAATTAAATTCACGCAAGAAAAATTGTAAATCGAAATTGCCGAAATTCGGAAGAAAATACAAAATTCCAAGAACCGAATTCCAGTGCTCAAGCGTAAACAAAGCGTCGCGCGACGAATCGCACGTTTAAGGACGAACGAATGAACTCACAGAAATACTAGAAGGTGAAATATTATTTTGCGATTCAAAAATTTAAACGAAAATTGATTTCGTTAGAAAGAATAAAATAATTCAAATTGAAAAATTAATTTCGTGAGAAAAGTAAAATATTCTAAATAGAATTACGAAAATTAAGTTATTCATTCGTCCGAAAAACAAATCCAATCGAATGTTAGAATTCAAAAAGTAAATATATACGCAACTAAATAAAGATAAGCAGTAAAAATTAAATAAAGGGAAAATTTCGAAAAATCATACAAATGATAAGAGAGTAACGCATTCGAGATTATGAACAAAATATTATATTTTTAAACAATAAATTTATAGTTTGTTAATCAAATTCAGTCTAAGGCTGTTAGAGAGCAAAAAATAATAAAATTACTAATTGAATAATATGGAAATGAATTAAATAATATAATCTCGAATACGGAAAAATTTGTGAAGCGAGCAATTTCGCATGCGAACGAGCGAAAAATAAATATAAACAACATTCCAAGAAGCGCTTGGAAACGAACGCGAGGTAACTGAACAACCTCGAACGAAAACAAAGCGAATATAATATTTAATCCAAGTGAAATTATTTCAGTCGGTTAAGCTAAAATTCAACAATTTTCATATTAATTCAATCATTACGTTAGTATAAATTTTTGTTTAATGATTATAAATAAAAAAGAAAGAGTTAATTTATATTTTTATCGATAGTTATCTAGCCTTTATTGTAAAAATAAGAAAATAGAAATTCATAAACTGACCATATAAGCTTTTGCTTTGCTGTTAGAATTCGTAATAAAAAAAATTCTTTTTTATTGGATAGAAGCAAACAACTCGTTTACTCTTGCCAACTATAGATTTTGTATAAAATATATGGCATTAAGCCGTTAGCTACAAACCAACATTTGTTCGATTTTTGCAACTAATAAATAAAATAAAATCAACCTTTGTCCGTTAGTCCAAATAATCAAAATGGACGACAAAAAACTTCAGAAATGGCTGGACCAATTACAGTCCGCCGAAGACGAAGACGATTTAAACTCCACATTACATAAATTAGAATTGCTCGATACCGGAACTAAACAAGAAAAGATTGAAAGACTGACGCGAACAATTACCGGCGAATTCTCTGTAGACGACTATCACGCTACAGCCGATCATTCAAATAAAAATAAAAAGAGACGCTACGCAGTGTTGCAAAATATGATAACAAGCCTAGCCACTGAAAACCACGACAGTGACGACACCCAAATCAGTAAAGATGATTTACAAGAACTCGGAAACCTAAAGTCAAACGCGGAAAAATTGGAGCACGTGACTTATAGACGAAATCGATCCGATCCGTCAGCACCAAACATACCGATTCGCGTAAATATTGGCAATTCGACATACGAAATTCCGAAACAAATTTTCGATCAGTATGCGATACATCGTCGGACTACGAGCCACGATGATAATTTATACACGACAGCTAGAACGTCAGCTAATGCTCAAAATCCACAATTTTCCAATAACGCTCCCAGATTTCCCAGGGATGTAGGAAAAATAATTAGCACGTGGAAACTTAAATTCTCAGGAAAAAATCAAGACGTTGACGAATTTTTATTGCGCGTCAAAGAATGCAGACAGTTTGCAGCACTCACGAAAACGGAAATTTTACGTTCAATTCCGTTAATCCTCGAGAAACCTGCTCTCAATTTATATAGAATTAATAAAGATTCATGGATCTCATGGTCCGATTTCGAAAAAGACCTAAGAGAACATTACCGCGATGCACTCGACTCAGATGTCTTAACCGACAAAATAAGAGAGCGTAAGCAAAAGGCAGATGAGCCAATGCAAGATTACATCGCGGACATGATCTGTAAGTACAATCAATTGCCTAGAGATAAACAAGAGGACGAAAGAAGCAAAGTCCATAGGATCTATCTCAACATGAGAACTGAATTCCATCCGTTAATCCCGGATTACTCTCAACTCTCTTTAAAGGAGTTTACAAAAAAGGCAACCACTATCTCTCAAGCTTTCGAAATCGAAAAACGCCAATCAAAATCGACGGACACAGGCCCGTCAGAAAAAGTCGAGACTACTAGTAACAATGATAAGAGCAAGCCCAAAGTCGAAGCCGTTAGTGTGCCAACGCACTCAGACGTGGCAAGAATGATCCGCGCAGAACTCGACAAATTTCGCAATTCGCAAAAAGAAAAGCAGAATAATAATAATAATATCGGGCAAAATAGCAGTCAACGACAAAATCAAGGCAACTACCGTGGGAGAAACTACAATCCGAACTATCAACAGAGAGGAGGATACCGTGGAAGCAACAACTCGAATTACAACAACAATCAACAACAAAAAAGCTGGTCGTCAAATAGAGGCAACCGCGGCGGAGGAAGAGGAAGAGGCCGCGGAAGAGGCAACGGCGGTTACAACAACCGCCAGCCCCAAAACAACACGAATCAGGGCCAACAGAAAAATGACCAAGCAGCCCAATCTCAGCCTCAGACGACGGAAAACAACAATGCGCCTCCGCAAGCAGCGGGAAACGCGCAGTAGTCGACGATGACCAGACCAACTCGTCGACGCTACCCACAAAGGTCTCGTCCGTTAGCGAGCAACACAACAGCGACACATGCATTCCAGACACAACGAAGGCAGTTGGATACAGTCGTTATTGGGTCAAATGTTAGATCAACGGTATGTCAGTTACTGCTTTGATCGACCCAGGCGCAGCATGCACTGTCCTTGGCAAATTATGGGAGAAAATCAAGCCCATTTCGACGCTGAAACCATCAAATGTGAAGACAGCACAAATGGCCAATGCGCAGTCGGAACAGGTTCTCGGTGAAGTCGATGCCTTAATAAAAATCCAAGGAGTTGATAAGACCGTCAAGGCTCTCGTCATTCCGACGATTGCAACCGATGTTATAATCGGGCTGGATTGCATTAGGATTTTCAAGATGGATATCCTCGCAAGTTGTGATAAATTCACGCTCGCAGACCGGGGTAAAAATAAGAAATTCAATTTCGAAATATGGGCAATTGACACTAGCACGGCAGTCGACATCGCGAGCTGCGGTGTGCAACAAACGACAGACGGGCAAAGGCAACAAATAAATGATCTGTTAGATGAAATGGTCAAGCCACAAAAAGATAAAGTCCTAAAAACTACGCCTTTAATCAAGCATGAAATATTGCTGAAAGAAAGTTGCAAGCCCATAAAACAAAAATATTTTCCTGTATCTGAAGCAATCGAAAAAATTATGCACGAAGAAATCGAAAAACTGAAAACTGAAGATATTATAGAAGAGTCTAGTAGCGAGTGGAATAATCCGGCGATCATGATTAAAAAACGCCGAGGCGATTACAGAATGTGTATCGACTTTAGAAAGTTGAACACAGTCGCAAAAAAGGATGCCTATCCGAATCCGCACATGGAAACGGTGTTAAACAAATTAAAAAAGGCACGATTTATATCAGTCATCGATTTGAAGAGTGCATATCATCAGATCGCACTGACTGATAAATCAAAAGAATTCACTGCATTTACTGTACCAGGTAAAGGACTTTGGCAGTACAAACGTCTGCCATTTGGCCTGTCAGGTGCAGGTGCATGTTATCAGAGATTGATCGATAAGGTCATAGGCGACTTAGAACCGCACGCTTACGCATATCTCGACGACATCGTTTTGGTTACAGAGACGTTTGAAGAGCACATCACGATCCTCAGGAAATTACTCCTAAGAATAAACGCAGCTGGACTAACGATCAATCGAGAAAAAAGTGAATTTTGCGCAAACGAAGTAAAATATCTGGGTTTCATTGTTAATGAAAAAGGCATTTCAATCGACCCAGAAAAAACGGAAGTGATACGTCAGTATCCAAAGCCAAAGACAATCCGTCAGCTTCAACGCTTTCTCGGAATGGCCTCTTGGTACCGTAAATTTATAAAAAAATTTGCATCAATCGCAAATCCACTCACTAGCCTGTTAAAAAAGAAAGAAGGCACAAACAATAATAAGCTCGACTGGGGAGCAGAACAAAAGAATGCATTCGAAATAATTAAAGCAAAATTGATTGATACACCATTATTGCATAGACCGCATTCAGAGAAGCCGTACGTACTGCAGACGGACGCAAGCAACTCTGGGCTCGGAGCCGTTCTCACGCAACGCGTGGACGACAAAGAGCACGTTATAGCGTATGCGAGCAGAACCTTAAAGCCGGCAGAAATTAACTACAACACTACTGAAAAAGAGTGTTTGGCAGTTAAATGGGCCATAGATAAATATAGGCCTTATCTCGAAGCAGAAATCTTCACTGTAATCACAGATCACAGTGCATTAAGATGGCTGTTCGAAAAGAAAAACCCAGTAGGTAGACTCGGACGGTGGGCTCACGAACTCGCCGAATACGATTTCAAAATCGAGCATAGAACAGGAAAACACAATGTTGTCCCAGACGCATTATCAAGAATGTTCGAAGATTCCGAATCCGACATTCAAATAAATGAAATAAATGTCCGTGAGACAACCACAGATCAGTGGTATAAAAAACGCGTTTATCAAATTCTAAGATATCCGCGAAGATATAAAGATTAGAAAATCGCAAACGGTAAATTATATCGATACAAACCGAATTACGGCGAAGAAGAAATTTGCGCTGATCTCGACCCGTGGAAATTAGTAGTTCCGTGCGATAAAACCCCGGAGTCGAAAAAATACATAAAAAATTAAGTCTGTTATATTACTGGCCCGGGATGTACAGAGACGCACTAGAGTACGTTAAGTCTTGCCCAACATGTCAGCAATGTAAAATAAACCAAAGGCAACAGATAGGCCTTATGGGCACAAGACATGTCGATCAGCCCGGACAAGGAATATCAGTAGATTTAATCGGTGATTTTCCCGCGAGTCGTAAAGGATTTAAATACGCGATAATTTTTCAAGACATTTTCACGAAATATACAATTTGTGTACCGATACGTAATAAAACGGCAAGCACCGTCAGAAACGCTATTGAAAATAATCTATGTATAAATTACGGAACACCGGAAGCAATAATTACCGACAACAGAAAAGAATTTATTAATTCGTCTGTTAAAGATTTTTTAAAACAAAATTCAATTATTCATGAACGAACGCCCGCTAGACACGCGCAAGCAAATCCCGTCGAAAGGGTAAATCGAGACATAAAAATAATGATTTCCGCATTTATAAATAACAACCACAAAAAATGGGATGAATTCCTCCCACAATTCCAATTCGCGCACAATACGTCAGTTCATGCAACGACTCAAAAAACTCCAGCATTTCTGATGTTTGGCCGCGAGTTAAATGCACCAAATTGTTGGAAAAGAGAAGCTGAAAAGGCTGAAAATCAAAAAATAGTTGCAGAAATAGAACAAATGTTAGGTCCGTCAGACGAACAATACAAAAAATACTTACAAAATTGGCAAAAGCGACTGAAAGAGTTAGGCGAAATTCAGGACGAAACGTCCGTTAGCACAGAAAGTGCAAGCGAAAATCAATCGCAATATTATAATAAAAACAAGAGAGAATTTAATTTTAAGTTAGGTGATAAAGTTTGGAGAAAGCAAAACGTTCTATCGTCAGCCGATAAAAATATAGTAGGAAAATTGTTACCTAATTATATAGGCCCGTGTACAATAGAAAAAATTGTAAGCGAAAATATTTATAGATTGCGAGATGAAAATAATAAAATAATTAAAAATACCGTACACGCTAAAGAATTAAAGCCTGTTAATTCAAATACTAGGTTAGTTAATAACAAAAACATTGTAAGCAATAATAATAGTTAGTTAGTAATAAAAATAGTACGTCGAATATTATCGACAATGAAGCGCAGGTTCAAGAAAAGAAAAAAGAAGAAAATCCACCTGCACAAATCCAAAAACGCGCGCGCGGCAGGCCAAGGAAGAACGCCAACATGGCCTCCCCGCTTGCGAGCTGAACACGCGGTGCGCCGCGTCAAGCGATACATTATAGTACGCAAAGTACAAATCAAAAAATTATATACGTTAAAAGCGAAAAGCGCCAAATATTGTAGTACGTAAGTTACAAAATGTACAATAGACAAAGAAAAATAAAAAATTTTTGTTATTCTTACTATTAAGCCGTTATACCGAAAAATTAGCCAACCGATCGAATTTAATAAAGAGAGAGAGATCGAATAATAACAGCCGCTAACGTCATAGCACGTGTACTGTGCTTTGAAATAATTTGCACGTCAAATATATAAAACATTTTAATATTATAGTTTTTCTCCTTTTATTAGCAAAAGAATATTTTTCATTTCACCATAAACACAGTACACATGTCAGCTGTCACGATACACGTGTGCGTGTTCACACCTACGTGTGAAACTTCAACGGGGGAGCGTTGTAACGTGGCAAATGCACGTTACCACCGATCAGGTAAGCGGTGTCCGGAGACGCACACACACACGCATACCGTTAGCCCGCGAGTCAGGCAGTTAGCCATAGGACGTCGCGGCAAAAGAGAGAGACAGAGACACGCGAGCATCGGCGCGTGAAGAAGTGCCGAAATGCGCGAGCTCTATGGAGCCGCCCGCCGCTATCGAGCGGGTGGGGATAACGAGCCCGGCGCAAGCAGCTAATTGTCGCGAGGTGAGGAGACACTCTCACACCAGCCCTCGCCTGCGAAACAGCCTCGGACGCGCGCTACCTGCGCGAGCCATCAATCACGCCGGCGCTGACCAACCACGCCGGCGACGACCATCTGCTCCGGCGCCGCATCCACGACCAGAGGATGACGGCCCGATTCCGGACACCAGCGCACGCTACCCGCGCCAAGTCCGTTAGCCGCTGCAGCCGCCTTTGACCACCGCAGCCAGCAGCAGCTCGAGGCAAAGCCGCCCGCCAACCAGCACGAGCCACGGCACGCCAGTGGACGCATCGCCCGCCTTCGCCTGGAAGATCGCCCGAAGAGAAGAGCCACAAGCCAACGGCAAATCAGGTGCGCTCGGGGACGACCCACTGGTCGCCCCGAGAGATTCCATCTCTCTCTCTCTCTCGCGATTAGGGACCTCGCGTACGCGAGCATGCAAAGCATGCATCTCCTGGCCACGCTGACCTGTTAGCCTTCCGGAGCCAAGCTCCGTCAGTGCAGTGAGCACACGCGCGACGGCGAGAAGTCCCAAGGTCACGAACGACCATGTACAACCGTGCTGAATAAATGCACACATGTTAAGATTAACCGACTCGCATTCACTCTCCATCATTCGCCCCAATCCTCGGACCGGCCCATCCCGCTAGCTAGCCGGTGCAGCTAGAGGCCGCTCCTCTTGTGGAGGCGAATTCGCCGAGCACAGCGGAGACAAGGGGCGCGGGTAAAGCCCGCAAGATTCAGGCCGAAAGAGCCAATAACATAATACTCCGCTGCGACGAATCCCTCTTCACAAACTTAACAACAATATCACTCGTAGACATCGGCGAATGCGAAATTAAAGAAGCCCCGATGGAAATATCAACCATAACAGGCCAACTAATACAGTTGAATGATTTCACAGTAACAGCCGCCTTTAAATGCGCGATAAAAATAACTCGGATTATAACATACTGCGGAATGCTTTCGCATAGTTCTCGGGTTCAATACGGGGAGATAAGCTATTATAAGGAGATATCGCTCTCGGAATGTGAGAAAATGCAGGAAACCGGATACACCGCGGTATACAATGTACCTATCACGGACATTCGGCGAAATGCAACCACTAAACGACCAATCACATTCGCCGGCGTGGCTGATAAACAGGGGACTTGCGAGGGGGGCAGCTACAATGATGAATACGGGCAATATAAGGACGTATACGTAGCCGGATGGATAGACATAACCTTACAAGATTTTTATATCGAAGTCAACATAAATGACGACTCAATAAAATTAACAAGCGGGGTAAAATGCACATTTTCAAAAGGCGAATGCAATGATTTCGACGGGAGTCGAGTATTCTGGGAGACAGCGCCCGAACGCACCTGTCACGGGGAAAGGTACTCTCTGCTTTACGAAGGAAAAATTGAGAAAGTATACGAGATCGGCACAGAGAAAACTTTATACTCACTAGAATGGCAGGACGTAATATTCGCGTTATGGCGACGAGGAGAAGTACGAATTTGTAACACAAAGGTAATCACGACCGAACACCCCAAATTATTTATCGTGGAAGACAAAACCGAAGGGTTCGTATCCAATAAACCAGCCGCGGCAGTAAATTTGGATATGTTTGCCTATGTCAACTCAAAATTTTTATATGTAGAGAAATACGTGCGAAAACAACTGACAGCCATGTATTACGATGTATTACGACATAAATGCGAATTGGAACGAAAAATCATGGAACAGGCTCTAACCTTGGCTACCATAGCGCCCGAGGAGGTAGCATATAAAATCATGGGTGAAGCCGGGTATATGGCAATAGCGGCAGGGGAAGTGATACACCTAATTAGGTGCGTACGCGCAGAAGTCGCACTGCGGCAAAGGAATGCTACGACCAACTGCCTGTGAGAAGAGGGAAGGAGGATTTATTTTTATCTCCACGGACACACATACTCGTCCGAGTCGGCAAACAGATGCCATGTGACAGCAAATTGCCGGTAATGTATAAGTTACACGAAAGTTGGTTTAAAATATTACCTGGCGCAGTGGAAGTTAAAAATCCAGAAATCTTAAAACCTCAGAGCAAACCCACCTGGCAATACGTAAGCCCCGAGACACTCGCAATTAGCGGAATTTATTCACAATATGATCAAAACCGATTACGGGATCAAATTTTATTTCCCATCGAACGACCAGCCATAATCAACCGTATGGCATTAGGGATAACAGGTCACACAATAAATAACGAAGACTTAACAATAGCCAATTTATTTAACCCAAAATCTTTAGCTACAATCGTGAAATCTACTTGGGATGGTATATGGGCAAAATTTCTAACCTTTGGCACAGCCAGTGCAAGATTAATTGGAATTTTTATGTTATGTCGATTAATAAAATTACTGGTTGACACCATAATACACGGATACGCACTATACAGCCTGTACGGTTTCTCCTTACATTTAATCGGGGCCATATGGAACTCCGTGACCCAACTTCTAATCTATTTAGGGCAAAAAGAGAAAGAGAGAACGCAAGGGGGACAACCGAGGGACCCCGAGAAAGAAGGCGGGAACGCGCCGCTTGAAGATAATAAACAGAATGAAACAATAATAATTAAAAGCTCTGAGGAAATACAAGGTAAAATATATCCGGAACTAGACACAAAAACTAATTCGCTATAATATTAGATTAGAGATAATAAATAAATAAATAATTATATATAAATAAATAAAGAGATAATTATATATATATATATAAATAAACAAATAAAACAAAAAAAAACAGAAAACAAGCAAAGTCGAGTAACTAAAACAAATGATCAACTAAATAAAACAATCACGATGGAAAAACAAACGCAGTTTCGATATTCTTTTCTTACATATACAGAGTGTCAACAAATGTAAAATATTATTACAGCAAAGAAGCTGGATCCCCGAAGGCCCTTTGACGGAGTTCGACCGGAAGATTTTCCGGAAACTTATGACAAATTACTAGCCAGATGCTGTTATATTTTACATCCGGAAGTCGAGTACTTTTTCGCGAATAACGAGTTTGGGAGATTATCGTGCAACAGGTGCATAATCGAGAAAGGAATACAGCAAGAAGAGGGAATATCCAAGATAAGTCGACTCCACTACATAGGACAACGAGCACCTCCACTAAGGTGTAACCTGTGTCGCCGAGCATTACAACTAATCCGCCCAATAATAAAGTGTGGGCAATGCACCATCACGCTTCTTCCTCTGCATGCAACATGACGGAGCCAGGCGTACCACGGGTATGCCGAGCAGTCATTTTTGAGGACACCGACGGTGTCGGACCTGCATGTCGCATATGCATGACGCAAATTCAATCCGAAGAATGCAGACGAATAACCACGTACGCCCTCAAGGAAATCAGAAGTACACAACAATGCATAATATGCCACAAGAGCCCGCTCGACGCGTATGTAACAAGTTTTCACGAACTCAGAATAGCACGGCTATTCGCAAAAAACCGGGACACACAAATAACCGAAATTAAAATCACAGAGGTAATAAACAACATAGGTGAGGCTGCGGCATATAAAAGGAAGGTAAGAACACAGCAGAAAAGACGAGGGGCAATGATAGAATTTTTGTAAAACAGACAAAACAATGCCGAACTAGAAAAAATGAAGGAACAAGAGGATGACCTATCACAAGGAACTGAAAGCACCGAAGAAACGTTCGTGGAAGTACCCGAAGAAGTATACGGCATAAAGGACCCACAGAACGATCCTCTACTCGTGACGTCGCTCACAACGGAAGAAATAATATACAACATTAACGAAGCAACAGGAAACACTGACCCCGTTATTTGGGAAAAGAAAAACGAAGGATCTGCAACACCTCAACCGAGCGAAAACGAGACAGACGAATCAGTACAACTGGACGACCAAGCCTGGGACCTAACCATGCATCAACAAGAGTACGATGAGATGGATCAAGAAGTGGAAGAAATTATGCAAGAGCAAGGAGCAACACCTAAAGGTAGCAAAGATAGAGTGTACGAAAAGGCGATAGTAAACCGAGGCAACGCAAGCGAGATTTGAGTGTGTCCAATATGTACAAAAGAGCCTATATACCCCTCAAGATGGCGTATGTGCCATCCGGCCACGCGCCACTATGTTGTAAATGCGCAAAGAATTTAAAAAATTGTATCGTGTGTTTCGCCCCGATCGACTCTGAGAAAGAATTATAAAACAAAAAAAAAAGGGAAAACCCAAAAATACTAAACATATACACTTTAGTCGGCACATATACTCTTTCAACTAACATTTATACATAATTTTAAACTAACATTTATACATAATTTTAAACTAACATTTACAAATATTTTTTTTTAACTAACATTTAGACAAAAAAAAACAACACATATACTCTTTCAACTAACATTTATACATAATTTTAAACTAATATTTACAAATATTTTTTTAACTAACATTTAGACAAAAAAAAACAACACATATACTCTTTCAACTAACATTTATAATAATTTTAAACTAACATTTACAAATATTTTTTTTACTAACATTTAGACAAAAAAAACAATACATATACTCGTTAACTAACATTTACATATCCTTAAATTAACATTTATAATTATCCTTTAATTTTTACACACATTCTTTAATTAACATTTGAACAATTTCCTTAATTAACAGTTCTAACTAACCTTTATGCATACAAAAAAATATACATATATACTTTGTATTTAACATTCCTGTCCTTTATAACAAATTAATTACTCGTCAAACAAACAGGGAAAGGAAACGCTAAACGAACGTACGCCAATGTATAAAAGGTAGCAGAACGAAAAAGAAATACCAGAGATAAAATAGGCCGATTTCTAGAAGTAAATAATCAACTTAGAACTGCGTTATTACAAGGGAATACTTTATAATTTAACATTTATCTTAAGGAAACTATCTAACAAATCAAAAAGTTGTAATGCGTAAAGATTCTTTTGTTTATTACTAACAAAAAAATGATTAACATTATAGTAGAATAAGGAAAATGTAATCAGTGTCTTAGTCAAGAATAAATAATCAAAAAAAAAAAACCAAACAATCGTGTCATCTACCTTTCTTTTGAATCAAGTCTAAATAAACTATTATTAAGGAAATGACGTCAATAGTCAATAATTAACAAAAATCAGATTATCCCAGATTGACCTAAAATTTATAATTCAACAATATCAAGCAAATTTTCAATATTTATATATTTCTTTTTTTTAAGGGTGATTCTTGAAGAAAATAAGAAATACGCACCGATCGGAAAGATATAGTCAACAGCATTTATTTTGAAAATAGAGCAATTGATAAAATCCTGTTTGAAAATCATGAATTTGAGTACAAAACTTGTTTGTTAAAAATGAAGGGCGTTTTCGAATTTTGACAAAGTTTAAGATACCTTTATTTATTATATTTATATGATTATACTGATTTTTCTAATAAAAAGGATGTTAATCAATATCTTAATTTCCTAATATAGATTTTTCTAATATAGATGGTTTTTATCAATATCAAAAAAAAAAGAAACGAGTTTGAATAAAATAAGATTAGTATGCATAAATTAAAAAGAAAAGGAAATCTGAAATTAAGTTGCTTAACTTTACCTTTACATGACACGGAGACTAAATGAGGTTTCAATTCTAAAGAAAATTCTTCCTTTTATCTCTTAATTTAGTAGAAAAGGGAAAGAGGAATATTGGAAGAAAACAGGGAAAATAAATAGAAAACATGTTCATACACAAGAAAGTATTATTTAAAAGGCAATGCAAACAATGCAATATAAAAACAGGTTATATATATATATTTTTTTTTAACAAAACGGAAATTAATAATTCACCGCGTAGATGGCCGAGTCCGCGAGACAGACAGTCCCGATAATCGGGATAACAGGGAGCTGAGACTAGCGGTAGAAGGGCGGCGCGGCCGGCGCGGCCGGGACGCGCGAGTGACGGACGCAGGCGGGCTATCAGGCGGCGAGGGTACCGCTTCAGCGGCGCTTCCAAACGACGATATACTATAATACACCGGAGGCGGCGAAATGGCACGACGAGGAACGTCGTACAGGTAGCTCGCCAGATGCGAAGCATGACGGGCCGAGCCTAACAAAGGCATCGGCGAAGGCATTCTGCACAAAAAAAAATGATGTTAATAAAACATAATAGAAATAATGATGGAAGACAGAAAGGAGAAGACTCACCTAGCAGGGCTGGTGCAGGACCTTCCCGAAAGGGAGGACTCTGGAGACGATAAGCTGAAAGAAAAAAAAATATGAAATATAAAATATAAAAAAACAAAAAGGGGGAAAACGTAAAGGTCGATAGAAAATAAAAATAGAGAAATAGAAATTTAGGTATAAGCAAAGTTAAATAATAAAAAGAGAGAAAGGAAAACAGGAAAAAATAAGGATAAATAACAAAAAAAAAACAAAAATATTTATTAAAAATAATTAAATGAATATATAATAAAAATATATAAATATATATATATATATATATATATATATATATATAAATAAATAAATAAATTAAATACAAATAGGTAAAATAGAGTTTAAATAACACACCTATAACGAGGAGGTGCGATGGGCAAGAAGTCCCAGTGACTGAAACCTCGGGATCTAAAACAAGAACAACGCAAATAATTATGGTTATTTCGTCACACACAAAAAAAGAGGGGAAAGGACTTACCCAGGAGAGAAAAACTGATCTGCATCCGAAAACCGGGGAAGGCCCCGAGGAGGAAGCGGCGGCCGAGGAGACGTCCGAGGCGAAAAAACAGAGTTCCGGCCGGACGATGCAGATACTCGGGAGGGAGGCCTGCTCTCAAGGCGAGACGCACTCACCGCTCTCGCCGCTGCACAAGCGGCGAAGTAGGGAGCGGCGACTGGGCCGCCCCCCGGGGCAGCCGGTGAACTCCGCGGGGGCGCACACGTTCAGCAAGGGCAGTAATCCGGCCCCCATTCGGCACTTGACGCACCAGGCTCAGCGGTGGGAGGGCGAGACTCGACCCTCGCCAAAAGGTCGCCTGACCGCGGCAACGACGGGTAAGTCAGGACGCTGCCAGTGGTGGAGGATGTAAGTGGAGGCGACGGCAGCTGGAGAAATTCTAAAAGTTCCTCCACAGTAATATGGCCCGAAACTAGGCCTTCTGCCATCCGTTGATGCCACAAGGCAAAGAACGACGGCGGCAAGTCCACAGCACTAAGAAAACTAGACATCACGGAGAAGTTGAGGGTCGAAGACGAAAAATTCAACTAGGCGCAAAACCAACGAGCTGCCCCTTTTAAAGGGAAGCGATAAGGGAAATGAGATAAGGAATGGAAGGGGGATACTAATGAAGGGAAAGGGACACAAATGAAAATCACTGGGGAAATATGGGAAGCAAAAATAATAGCAAATAATTACAAATATTTTTTGTTACTCATCGTTAAAATGCCAAACAATCCAGCCGCGATCTCCAGCATAGGTACCCACGATATTCGTAAGCTTCGAAAATACGAAGCTTACAGGGGAGACAGATAGCATAAGACGTGGACACCAATAACACGAATTTGAAATTATTTACACTCGTTAAATCGGAGCACAACTGATACAAGTCCGCAGAAAAGCGATAGACTATAGGTCGCACTCGCGAAGTACGATTCGTTACAAATTTATAATCAAATCTAAAAGCCAACACCTCGGAAAATCGCTTAAGACGATTAACGCGATCGCGAATAATATTTTTTACGCGAGTATCGCCGTTATTATAACTCTTAAATAAGGCAGCAACACTCACCGTCGAGAGAGTAAACGGGGAAGGAACGAACCCACACTCACAGCAAGCCATATCGATACTGACAAAGATTGGGAAAACCGACAAAAAAAAGAGGAAATCTGAGAACGTAAGAGAAACTAGAAACACACCCAAGTGGGAAAAGTTGAGACACCGAGTTTTTAAAAAAAAAATTTTTTTTTTAACAGACATACAAATGGGGAAACTTGACATGGCGCCCCTTTTGTTCAAAGAAAAACAAAAAAAAATATTAATAATAAATAAATATATAGAAAGTAAATAAATAAATGACGATAATCGATAATTTCTATACGCATATATGAATATAACAAAATGTTGATTATTTACAGAGAGATACAAAGAGAGAGGTAAGGTAGATAATAAGAACAATAGGAATAATATACACAAAATTTTTTTTCTTTCTTTCTCCTGCTATTGCTACAGCGGGGAAAGGAGGTGGAAAAACCTTGGGAATTTTTCCCCAAAGAGAAAATAATATATAATCAAACGTAACTAAAATTACCTAAATTAGCAACAGACGACTATCGAAGCAACAAATTTGTTTAGCTTCTATATAGAGAACGAGAGTTTGTGCTAAGCGTTGACTCTAACTCTAACTCTGACTCTGAATCCGAGTCTTGCGGCCCTTTTAAGGACTGCTATTTAAAATAAAAAAATATATAGCTAAAATCCCAATTGTTTAAAGTAAAGTAAGATCGAATATGACCTTATTATTAAAATATGTTATTAGTATATATGTGGGTATAAGTTTCCAGATACATTAAAATTGTTTATAATTAAAATCCGAATTTAATAAAATGTGCAGACTCCTGTGTCTTAATTACGCTGTATTGAAGCGGATTCAAATTGACGAACCGTTATAACTGCTTGGCACGGCTCGCGCTCTTGATCTAAAATAACCTTATTTATTTTAAATAAAGGTTTTAAAATTGAAATAAAATAAATTAAAATTGTCTATAATTTCTAAATTAAAATAACCTTATTTATTTTAAAGGTTTTAAAATTGAAATTATCTATAATTTCTAAATTAAAATAACCTTATTTATTTTAAATAAAGTTTTTAAATTGAAACAAAATAAATTAAAATTGTTTATAATTTCTATAAACATCTAAATTAAAGTAACCTTATTTATTTTTAACCAAGGTTTAAAAATTAAAATTAAAATATCTAAAATCTAAACGAATGAAAGTTGTTAAAACAAACAAAGAAATAAAGTAACCGTATTTATGATTAGAATAAGACTTATATTAAGAATTATAATAAGTAACCGTATTTATGATTATAATAAGGTTCAAAATAAAAAAATCTCCAAATGAATTAAACAAACCAAGAAATATTATTTAAAAATTTAACTAACGTTTAAAAATTCGAACAGCTTTATAAAGTTTTTTTTTTCTCTTATAGGTAAAATCCAAAATAAAATTTATTAAGGTCAAAATTGTTAATTACGATGTGAGCAACACAGTGGGCCGACGAAATATTTAAAATTATTTTTCCGCCACCTTGTTGCAGTTTTCTTGCGATAATATTATGTTATACTTAAATCCAAATTACAAGCGACGAACGACGACTTTCTTCAAAAGCCGCTCGTTCTGGTCGGCGAGAGGAGATGTTACGTACTCAACCCGTACGTACCAAAGAATGAAGCATATGCATCCAATGATTATAAAACAATTAATATAAAATATAAAAATTAATATCAGGTTTAGGAATCTATTATGACTACTGTTTAGCAAAGAGTAAGATTCTAAAGGTAATATTCATCGAATAATTTCTCTCATTTCGTAACCCATGTTTTATCACTCAATTATAATGTTCATAAAATCTGGAGATTCGAAGCGGAATTATGAAACCGAAATGCGCATACATGAAAGAAACTAGTTTCACGCGACGCGATAACGAATCTCATATTGAAAAGATTCAATTAAGAAAAAGATAAGAGAAGAGAAAAAGTGCGGCGTAGGGTTCTGACAGCCCATTCCTGTCAAGCCGTGTCAATCGATGTTTGGATTGATGGATGGGGTTTTGCGGGCCAGGCTCCAAATAAAGATGCACGTGAACATTAATATAGACTTGTGTTTATATTATAAGGTGTAACGAGGCGGGGGAGAAGATGTGCGCGCTGCCCTCTCCGCTCGGAAACTGACTAGACGCTCTAGCCGAGGAGAAACCGCGAGTCTCTCCCCTTAAACACGCGAGTGTTACAAGCGACGCGATTGGTTGACGAAAATCGTCCGAGGCATTGTCTCTGTCGCGATACAATTAACTGTCGAGTGTGTGTGCGGGTGAATGTGTGTATCTTGACGTTTTGCGCAAGGTAAACCCGAACATTCCGTCCACCTCGTTTTCTAATAAAACGATTACAATTTAATGGAAACCTACCCAAACGCGTAACAAAATAAGAATACGGAAGCACGTTACATTGGAGCCTAACTTGTGTAATCTAATAATGTATTACACGCCGGTACTTAAACCTAATATCGCATAAACATAGTATGAAATAGACTCTACTTAAGTTACAAAACGCTTGACTAGATCATCATTGATCGAGGTACTAATTAGACGTCTCTGCAGCAGCACTCAGCAGCTTAATTATCTTGCTGATGGGGCGACGTAAGGTTGTCGTGGAGGTACGCATGGAGACAACGCGTGTCAAACCGTCCGAACCCGGAAATAGTTGCTCCATTCGAGCCAGAGGCCATCTATTAGGGGCAGTGGCTTCGCGTCGAACGAGCACTACGTCACCGACCTGAAGGGATGGAAGTGCCTCCTTCCATTTCGTTCGTTTTTGCAGCTGCTGGAGGTAATCGGAGGACCAACAATCCGAGAACCTTTGCGTGAACTGTTGCATTCGTTTCCACCGCTGCAGCGGAGGAATGACCTCGTTGGTGAGCCTGCTTTCTGCAAAGAGAAAAGACGTTTCACCTATCAAAAAGTGTGCTGGCGTCAAAACTAAGGAATCAGAGGCGTCCTCAGTTAAAGGAACCAGCGGTCTCGAGTTGAGGCATGCCTCGACTTGACACAATAATGTAGCGAATTCCTCGTATGTGAGGATCGATTCGCCAATGATCCGTTTTAAATGGTACTTAGTGGACCTCACCGCCGCCTCCCAAATGCCACCGAAGTGAGGAGCGCCGGGAGGGTTGAAAGACCATACAGTGCCTTGAAGAGTAAGGTCTCGCGCAACTGAGAATTGGAATGAAAACCCAGCGGAATGCATCCGACGTAACTCGGCATCCGCACCGATAAAATTAGTACCCTGGTCGCTAAGGAGGCTTAGGCAGGGGCCACGGCGAGATACGAAACGTCTGAAGGCAGCTATGAAGGCGGCTGAATCGTAGTCAGTAAGGATCTCTAAGTGGACTGCCTTGGTGCACAGACACACAAATACGACAAAATAGCCTTTATATGACTTATATCCACGATGACGAGACGTTTTGAGTAAAAACGGACCCGCATAGTCTACCCCCGAGTGAGTAAAGGGACGAGCGGGTTGCACTCGTTTAGCGGGAAGATCACCCATCAGCTGACGTTCTGGAGCTACCTGAAAGCGTCTGCAGGGGATACAGCTTCTGACGAATGCTCTCACCTTTATCCTACCTTTGACAATCCAGAAGAGTCTTCTGACTAAGGCGAGGCAGAGTTGAGATCCTCCGTGCAGTGTCACTTGATGACAATATCTAATAACCAAATCGGTGAACGTACTGACAGATGGGAGAATAATTGGAAACTTTTCATCGGGACTCAAAGTGGAGTGTTTAAGACGACCGCCCACCCTAAGGACTCCGTCTCTATAGATAGGGTACACGTTTTGGAGCGCGTGTCCTTTAGACAGCGTTTGACCTGACTCCAAGAGGGCAAGTTCTTTCTTGAAATGCGTGCGTTGAGTTAAATAACACCAAAGAATTTTGGCGTGGCGAACTTCATCGCCTGAGATAGTGAGGTGGTCGTGGAGCGGGAAATCTCTTATCACAGGCGAGACTCTTGCCGAGAATGAGACATTACGCAACGCACGTTTGACAAAGCGTAAAATGTAGATAGATACGCGAACTAACTTACTGAGCGAGGAATAACGACTAACTAGTTCCCATATTTCAGAATCAGGAGCAGTAGAGATTGTAGCCACATTGACCGAAACTTTATCGACGAGCCTTTCGGTATGTGAAGCTGCGGAACGCTCTGACGCGGAGCAGAATTCACTCGAGCGGAGCCACTCAAGATTATTTTCGCGTAGTCGTCTGGGGCCATGCCACCAGAGATCCTGACCAGTAAGTTCAAGGGCGGAAATGCCACGAGAGGCCATATCCGCTGGATTATCAGCCGAATTAATGTGATGTCGCGAGGCATCGGGTAATGAGGTCGCGATATCTGCACACCGATTAGCCACGAACGTGGGCCATTTAGAAGGAATTTCTCTAAGCCAATAAAGTACATCTTTGGAATCAGACCAAAGATGTATCTTAGCTGTTGACAATTCTAATTGGTTAACAAAATGGCGAGTGAGTTTAGCAGCTAACTTAACAGCACAAAGCTCGAGCTGAGGAATCGACAGAGTTTTGATAGGCGCAACCTTCGTTTTGGAGCCTAACAAAAATACAACAGGTTTGTCACTCAAAACGCGTAAATAAACGACTCCTGCGTAAGCGGATTTTGAAGCGTCAGCGAAGCAGTGAAACTCACACGGCTGTTTCAAAGAAGATATACCTATCCACCGGGGGTTGCGGATGTTGGAAATCGCAGATAGTGCCGAGTAACATTCTCGCCAATAATCGGAGTGCTGTTTAGGTAACTCCTCATCCCATTCTTTGGTGAGAGTCCATAGAGACTGAATAAAGATCTTTAGTGTCACTATGACTCGAGATATCCAGCCAAGTCGATCAAATAGTTTCGCTGTTTGTGAAAGAACTGAACGTCTCGTAATGAGCTCAGTCGGCTTCTCGAGTTGGAGATTAAAATAGAAGTAATCTGTTTGGGGGTTCCATGCTATTCCTAGAACGGCGAAGCCCAACCCTACATTCAAGTTCGCTTCAGAGGCGAGATCACAAGGGGGAAGCCAGTCGAGGAGGTGGTTATGGTTTGATAACCATTTTCGCAGCTTGAATCCGCCGCTGCGTAGTAGGTTGATGACTTGACTTTGTTTAGCCTTCGCCCCGTCCAGTGTAAAGTCGCCAGAGAGGACGTCGTCGGCGTAAACTTCTCTATCGATGATACAGCTGCCTAATGGGAATGTTAATCGTTCGTCTTGCGCTAATTGCCTGAGCGTACGACTGGCTAAAAATGAAGAGCAGGCTAAGCCAAAAGTGACTGTTGTCATGAAGAAAGGTTCGACTTCCCCTGTCTCCCCCCTCCTCCAAAGAATGGCTTGTAAGTGGCGATCCTCTTCCTGTACCAAAATCTGACGGAACATCTTTTCGATGTCTGCTGAGAATACGAACAGGTATATTCTCCAGTTTGTGAGGAGATCTATGGTTTCAGCAAGGAGGCTAGGACCTACCAGTAGAAAGTCATTCAGCGACTTACCACCTTTCACTCTAGCTGAAGCGTTGGAGACAGTACGCAGCCTGGTGGTAGAGCTACTCTCTTTAATAACGCTATGGTGGGGTAGAAAGAAGCATCGATCTATATTGCAATTCGTGAGTGAGACACGCTGCATGTGTCCTAAATCTAAATATTCTTGCATGGTTTGCGAATACGCAACCTGCAGATTAGAGTCTTTCTGAAACTTATGTTCAAGATTCGATAGCATTTTCAAAGCGAGAGTATAAGAGCCAACCCAATTATCAGGAGTATTGAGTTTAAGTGGCAACCTAACAGCATATCTGCCTTCCGAGTCACGCTTAACGGTACTGCGGTAGTACTCTTCGCAGAGTACTTCCTCCTCGGTGAAGATACGCTTATGATGGGATAATTCCTCGATTTCCCAGAATTTTCTGAGGAGACCGTTGAGATCGACGTTGTCTACTTGGAGATTTGCTGTCAGAACAGCGTGATGATTACTGGACTGGTGTGAAGTCGCACCAGATATAATCCACCCTGGTAGAGTCTGCATGGCGATCGGAGCATCCACCGAATCGCCTTTACGAAGACCTAGCTCAATAATACTAGCATGAACTTGAGCCCCTAGTAAGATATCGATTTTATCCGACTGATCGTAACCAGGATCAGCGAGAGTGAGGTTATGTAATTGAGCCCAGTCTCTAGCTTGGCTAATAAACGGGTCATAAGAGGTTATTCGGGGAATAACGAATGCACTAACTATGCACGAAAAAGTTGAACCGAAGTGTGGTGTGATAGTGAATGTAACTTCACTTTTACACACGAATAATTTACCGTTACCTACACCAGAAATCGGAACGCGAACTGGCTTGCGTTTCAACTTTAAACGTTGACAAAGGTCTTCCGTAATAAATGATGACTGGGCACCTTGATCGATGAGAACTCGGGCCGCTCGTACGTCGCCACGATCCGAGTGAACATAAACCCATGCTGTAGCTAAGAGAACAGGGCCCGAATTCCTACAAGTATCCGACGACCCGAGAATAAAGCTACCACTTTGCTCAAGGGATTGGCAGTAGTATTGGTTTCCCCCACCCCCGGCTTGGGTGGTCTGGGACTACCGTTCGTTTGTTGGGTATTAGAGGGTCGAGGGGCTTGATCGCCATGGAGCAGCGAATGATGCTTGCCGGAGCATGTTTTACACCGATTCAAGCTCCTACAATTTTGAACATGATGATTACCGAAGCAATTATAGCAAAGGTGTTTAGTAGTGGCTAAACGTTTGCGCTCACTAATGGTTTTAGAGAGAAGTGTGGTACATTCCCAAACAGAGTGGGCATCTCCGCAGATGACGCACGAGGATGTACGGTCTTTGTGCTCCTGCACAATGTGAACGGATTTGACATTTTTTCGAGAAGATTGGCCGTTATCTTTAGTCTCGCGATTAGCACCGATGCCGGAAGACTTAGCGTTTTCAAGATGTGACAGCGATGTCCGTTCGGTAATCAGAAATTTTTCAAGTTCCTCAAACGTAGGATGAACTGTCGCGTTATCTCGTTTAGACACTGTTTCCGCCCATTTTGCTTGGAGACGAGGTGTCAACTTGCTTACTGGTAAGGTGACAGTTATGTGGTCCCACGTATCCACGGGGCTACCGAGTGCTTTGAGTGCTTTCAATAAATTTTGCACGCCAGTGCGAACCCGCGTTATTTCGTGAGCCGAGTTGATAGTCATGGTACCGAACGAAAGTAATTTATTAACTAAGCGGTTAATAAGTAAACACGGATTGTCATAAAACGACTTAACCGTTGACCAAGCATCGTCAAAATGTTCGCCCGCTGGAGGGACTCTAAATTAGTTTAAACTAGACCCAAAATGATATTTTTTGAGGTTAAACTAAGAGGTTTACATAAGTTTGTAGTCTTCGATGAAACATATCCAAAATTTTCAGATTTGAAGTCTTCGAACAAATAGTTCAACGCAGGGTCCATTTTTGCTAAGCCCTTGTTTTTACTACTTTTTTAAGTATAACTCCATAAAAATTGATTGAAATAGGTTGAAAATTTATATTTTTCTTTGTTTTTATATTACATACACATATTCACAATTCTATAAATGTAGATTGTAAATTAGATAATTTTATTTTTTGAGTGTAGTCTACCCTTAAAAATGACTTGAAGTTGCCAAAAAACAACAGATAAAAACTATTGAAACTTTCAAGTGCCTTGAGATAAAGTGACTCAAACATCTTTGTCAAAAGTAGTTACGGGGGCACCACACCCGTACGTACGTATAGACATACGCACAGACATTTTAAAGAAAATACTTTTTTGGACTGTGAACCTAAATATGAGTTTCTAATCGAAACATAGAAATAAAATATTTTTTGCCGTCACAAGGCTTTCTCTAGGAGAAAGCAATAAAAAATAGGTTACTTTATAATGAAATAAGTTTAAAATTGAATTGAAAATGGAAATGTAGTAATAAAGTAAAAAGAAAAATAGTTATGAACTTAATAAAGATTAAATAAAATTATGACAAAAAACTCCAACGATCTGAATTCTCTTAAAATAAAATCGCAATTAAATAAAGTAGATAAATGTTATCCGTCGAATATAACGTGGATACAGATAATAAGTGAAAAACAAACTTATTCGCTACAAAAAATGACAATATTTAGCAGAAAATTGAAAAACAGAATGAAAGATCAATTATTAAAAAAAAACATAATTAGGCCTAAAATCCAAACCAGTTGATGGAAATCTTTGAAATTTCCAAGCGCCTTTTCGATAAATTAGCCAAACGTGTATGCAAAATTTGGAAACGATCCACCCAGACAGTCAAAATTCGTTACGGGTAAACTAAAAAAAAAATTAAAATTTCGAAAAAATTACATAATTAGCCCTAAAATACAAACCATTGGATAAAAAGCTGTGCAATTTTCAAGCAACTTTTCGTTAGTGGAATCGATCATGTGCGCAAAATTACAAGTTGATCCACCGTGCCGTTCAAAATTAGTTACAGGGGAACTACATACATACGAAAAAACGTACATTTGTCTTGAAAAAAAAAAACCTTTAAATAGAGTAGATTCCGTCGAATATCACGTTGATATAAACCGAACCAGTTGATAAAAATCTTTCAAATTTTCAAGTGCTCTTTCGATTAACGAGTTAAAAGTGTGTGCAAAATTTGGAAACGATCCACCGTGCCGTTTAGAAGTAGTTACGGGGGATCCACACCCGTACGTACAGACATACGCACAGACATTTTTTAAAAACAACTTTTTTGGACTCAGTGAGCATAAATATAAGCTTCTAAGTCGAAATCCGAGGTAACATTTTTTTGCCGAACCAAAGCTTTCTCTATGAGAAAGCAATAAGACAAAAAACGGCAGCAGCTTTGAAAAAAAGTAGCGCTGAAAATATAAAAAAATAAATAAAACGCAGCAGCTTTGAAGAAAAAGCAGCGCTGGAAATATTGAAAAAAAAAATACACACACATTTTTAATGCAGCCGTGCACATTTCTCTGCACGACGGTCTCAAGCGCGTTTAATGCAGAGAGGAAATGTATTTGTATATTTAGTATTTTCTACAAGTATTGAGACATCGTCTAAAAGAAAGTGCAAAAAGTTAGAGGGTGTTCTTGTACACGATGCCTAGGTGTCCAGGAACACCCTCAAGACGGCGAGACATCGTCTACAAGGTCACCCATCGGGTGCACCATCAATGCGCAAAAATCAGAGGGTGTTCTTGTAGATGATGTCTAGGTGTTCAGGAACACCCTCAGGACGGCGAGACATCGTCTACAAGGACACCCATCTGGTGCTCCATCAATGCGCAAAAAGCAGAGGGTGTTCTTGTAGACGATGCCTAGGTTTCCAGGAACACCCTCAGGACGACGAAACATCGTCTACAAGAACACCCATCTGGTGCACCATCGATGTGCAAAAAATCAGAGGGTGTTCTTGTAGACGATGTCTAGATGTCCAGGAACGCCCTCAGAACGGCGAGACATCGTCTACAAGGACACCCATCTGGTGCACCATCGATGTGCAAAAAATCATAGGGTGTTCTTGTAGACGATGTCTAGGTGTCCAGGAACACCCTCAGGACGGCGAGACATCGTCTACAAGAACACCCATCTGGTGCACCGTCCATGCGCCAAAAAATCTAAAGAAGTTAAAACAAAAAAACACGCCAAGGTATCTACCTCAGAAGTGGTGTGGAAATGATATAAAAAAATAATTTTGAAAAATCGGACAGAGTTCCTGTGGACGATGTCCAGGTGTCCAGGAACACCCCCAGTACGACATCATCTAATAGATCTCCCACCTGGTGCACCGTCCATATAAAAAAAAATTATAAAAAGTTCCCATGTACCAAGTTCAAGTATCCAAGAACACTCTAAAGACAAATCAAGTTTCATTTTATCATATAAAAAAGATATACAAAGTCCAACTGACCAGGAACGGGTTCAGGAATGGAAAAAAAAACCCCTTAGAGGAAGGACCAGCGAGTACATCCCCCAAAAAATAGAATGGGGTTACCGTCAATATGCCTTAGATAGCCCGTTTGAAGAAAAACATGCTTCACATCTTAATTTCATAGAAAAATACGCAGAAGACAGATAAAGCCCAGCGGTTCAGAAACGGGTTCAGAAAACCTAATAAAAAAAAGACACGTTTTAGAGGGATGTCCGCCGAGTAGATCGAAAAAAAAATCGAATGACGTTACCATCGATGTGCCTTAGATAACTTGCTTGAGGAAAAACATGTTTCACATCTTAAAAATACGCGGAAGACAGATGAAGCCCAGCGGTCCAGCAACGGGTTCAGGAATCGTAAAAAGAAACCACCTTAGAGGGATGTCCGTCGAGTAGATCTAAAAAAAATCGAATGACGTTACCGCCCATACGCCTTAGATAACCAATTTCAAATAATAAAGAATTTCACTTTTTAATTATATATAAGATTATTATCATACAACTACTATTATAGTACTAATAATAATATATTGTAATTTAAGAGAAGATTATACAGGAAAAATGTTTTTTTTTATTTTAAGTTTTTTTGCTACTCTAAATGTACTACCTCAAAGAGTATATAAAAGTAGAAATTTCCACAAATTTTCAGCTTAAAATATTAATTTTGCAGCAGATATACTAAAAAATGTTCTAAAACACATACCGTATACTAAAAGTCCCTTGCGCATGAGTTTTTCATATTAAGCCTTCCGGTAGGAAAAATTTGTTTCATTGCATCGAATACTAAAACTCTAAAAGCAGCATTATGAAAAAAATTTTAAAAAAGTACCAAGAACTAATATTAATACAATTTTGTTAACAATTTGTTGAAATAATTACACATTTTAACATTAATATTAGATCTGATGTGCTTTAAAATTGTTTTTTTGCTTAATGGCTCTGAAGTTTCAAATTTTTTTCATAATGCTGCTCTTTAGAGTTTTAGTATTCGATGCAATGAAACAAACTTTTCCTACCGGAAGGCTTAATATAAAAAACTCATGCGCAAGGGACTTGTACTATACGGTATGTGTTTTAGAACATTTTTTAGTATATCTGCTGTAAAAATTAATATTTTAAGCTGAAAATTTGTGGAAATTTCTTCTTTTATATACTCTTTAAGGGAGTACATTTAGAGTAGCAAAAAAACTTAAAATAAAAAAAAAACATTTTTCCTGTATAATCTTCCCTTAACGTCGTATGCGCCACTAATTTGACAGCGTGGATCTGTTGCTTTTACGAGGGTCATTTGATAAGTACCTAGCCTACAAATGAAAACACCAAAATTTTACAAAAAATAAAATTTATTTTTCAATGTAGTCTCCTTTTAGTTGAATACACGGTCCAGCGGTGTTCCAATTTTTTAACCCCGTTGAAAAAAATGTTTTCTCTTGGTTTGCAAAATAGGCCTCCGTGGCGTCGATTATTTCGTTATTGGAGTGGAATCTCTTCCCGGTGAGCGAATTTTTTAGGTTCGGAAACAAAAAAAAGTCGCACGGAGCCAAATCTGGAGAAGACGGTGGAAGGGGCAGCAGTTCGTAGCGTAATTCGACCAATTTAGCCGTGGCGAGTGCAGAAGTGTGAGCCGGTGCATTATCGTGGTGGAAAAGCACTTTCTTTTTAGACAAATGGGGCCGTTTTTCTTCTAACACGGCATCAAATCGGCTCAATAGTTCGGCGTAGTACTGTCCTGTGACCGTTTTGCCCTTCTCCAGATAGTCAATAAAAATCACACCCTGAGAATCCCAGAAAACAGTGGCCATCACCTTTCCGGCCGACGGGACCGTCTTCGCCTTCTTCGGAGCAGGTTCACCGGGTAAGGTCCACTGTTTTGACTGCTCCTTGGTCTGGAGTGTAGTAGTGAATCCATGTTTCGTCGACGGTCACGTAACGACGCAAAATCTCTTTTGAATTGCGATTAAACAGCTCCAAACACTGCTCTGAACTGGTCACACGGATGCGCTTGTTGTCTGCAGTCAGCAAACGCGGCACCCACCTTGCTGACAGCTTCCTCATGCCTAAAATCTCATGTAGGATATGCCACACGCGTTCTTCTGAGATGCCTACTATCGCAGCTATCTCGTGCATCTTTAATCGGCGGTCTGACAAAACGATATCGTGTATTTTTGTCACGTTCTCCTCCGTAGTGGCTGTTTTCGGAGCACCTGGGCGTGGATCATCAAAAACCGACGTACGACCACGTTGAAACTCGTTATACCAAAATTTAACGGTCGCCATCCAAGGAGAAGCATCCCCATACACTGCATCCAAGCGTTCTTTAATTTCACTGCGCGATTTCCCTTCCAAAAACAAGAATCGAATCACCGACCGATATTGTTCTTTCTCCATTTTTTCAAAAATCAACGGACATATTTGCTTTCACACGCTCTCAAAAATAAACTACAACTCCGATCCGGCTGAAATTTCCTCTGTAACTGTTTACAGGAAGATACTGCACTGTAGTGTATTTCTGGTGCGATAGTGGCACCATCTGGCGGTGAGGCTAGGTACTTGTCAAATGACCCTCGTACAACGACTCTATTAATGTAACAGAAAATCTGTTCAATCAACACAGGAACATAAAATTATTTCAGAAATTAAAAAATTGATATATAATCAAGACGGTTTCGCTTGTGCTAAAAGATAATTTCGGATGACTGGTTACATTTTTTGAGATAAGAAGCAAAAAAAAAATAAATCATTTAGTATATAATGTACCGATGAGTTTAAGTATTACGCATGTTTACAAAGGCTGGGAGCCTCGCGTAGTACAATGCGAGGCACAGTGTAGGTTCGGGACGGCTTGGGGCTGAAAGAGTTTCTAATTTAGGAAGGCGAAAGTCTCGTTGGTTGCAAGTATATTACATGGAACCGAGGTTTCGCCCACCGGACTTCGACGTCGGTGGTGCGTGGGAGAACAATCCAAAAGCAATGCTATAGATGGCCCAGCGCAAACGCGGATCGTTGTGGACGTAATGCACCGCCAGACTCGATAGCCATCCGGATTTTTTGGTTATTTCCGTCCGAATCGCACAGTGCAATACTGTACGATCCACTGGAAGTTAGTGGTTAATAGCTTTAATTAATAAAATAGAAATAGTGGTTAATTAATAGCATACTTATAAATTATGAATCGAAATTATAAATAAAATAAAAATTTATTAAAAATGAAATTGATTCTACAAAAAGGGTGAGCACGAGGTGTCGAGCAGGTAGTATTGGTGCTGGCGCACCCCCCCCCCTTCCCCCCAAAGAAAATAAATCAATTACCTACCAACCGTCCGCGGGAGCGTTACAAAAAATGAGAGTGCACGGCTCGCTCACTCGGTCCCATCGCTCTTTCCTTCCGGGGAAATTCAAGCACTCGGCTTATGCATGCCCGCGCGGGACCCGCGACGGCCCCGTATAGATTTTCCCGGCGAGTTTCGGGACTACGATACTAATTTAAAAATAGCGCGCGTAAAATCACTATTACATGATTCATTTTGCTTTTTTTCTCGTTAGATTCTTAAACTCGGTGGACTCGGGATACCTAAGCTTTTTAGCGACTGAAACTGCTACTTATTTTAGTATATTTTATCTATTCCAAGCCGTACGATGAATTAATTTCAAATTTTGCATGCACGTCGAATTGAATAATTTGATACTAATTAAGAATTAAAGATGTCACACTTTATATAGATACATTTTGTTATTATGAAACGGTGAATTAATTTCAAATTTACATATCGAATTCAATTAGCATTTTGCATGAAAAATTCCATTAGATCCGTCAGATAGAATATCAAAAGATAATCGACACGTATTTTTTCTTTTTGTAATTTAATGATTATTAACAAAGATATTACGCATCGAAAATCCGTGTGACGTCACGATTGCTCACTATATAGATATACTCAGTATGTACGCAATATCTTTGTTAATAATCATTAAATTACAAAAAGAAAAAATACGTGCCGATTATGTTTTGATATTCTATCTGACGGATCTAATGGAATTTTTCATGCAAAATGCTAATTACTTAACTGTAGTTATAATAATAGAAAAGTGATGTGTACTTTATTTGAGTACATCTGAAAAATGTGATATACCTTATGTAGGTACGTTTTCACCATTTTAAAGTTAATTTTGATTAGATTTCATATACAAATTTGTTTTGTGTTTATGTTGGAAGAAATTAGCCTTACATTAAATACGACTTGTATTCAAAATTTGAAATGAATCTATCGCATAGTTTCAAAGTAAAAAATGTACCTAAATAAGGTATGCTTCGTTTTTCAATCGTTAATTAGCCTTACGTGATTAATTACGACCTGTATGCTAAATTTGAAATGAATTCATCGAATAGTTTCAAAGTAATAAAATGTACCTAAATAAGGTATGCATCGTTTTACAATCGTCAACTAACCTCACGTGATTAATTACGACTAGTATGCAAAATTTGAAATGAATCTATCGCATCGTTTCAAATTAACAAAATGTACTTAAATAAGGTATGTCTAATTTTCTAATCGTTCATTAACGTTACATGTTTAAATTCAACGTGTATTCAAAATTTCAAATGAATACATCGTTTAGTTTCAAAGTAATAAAATGTACCTAAATAAGGTATGCATCGTTTTTTAATCGTTGATTATCCTTACGTGATTAAATACGACTTGTATGCAAAATTTCAAAACAATCCATCGTATCGTTTCAAAGTAAAAAAATGTACCTAAATAAGATACGCATAATTTTTCAAACTCTAATTAGCCTTACCTGATTAAATACGACATGTATGCAAAATTTGAAATAAATCTATCGTATCGTTTCAAATTAACAAAATGTACTTAAATAAGGTATGCGTAATTTTTCATACGTACGTAGGTACGTACATACTTACAGACATTTTTTTTAAATTACCTTTTTAGACTCAGTGAGCACAAATATGCATTTCTAAGTCCACATCTGAGATAAAATGTTTTTTTGCCGACTCAAAGCTTTCTCTATGAGAAAGCAATAGCTGTAACCCCCTTAAAGATTTAGCTCTTACCCGATTCATTCTGTGGTAGCGTTGGAGAACTCAGGTAAACGCGACGAGACAAGCCACCGGGACGAGGCCCGGCGGCAGGGTCGAAATTAAAATTCCATACGGCCAAACTGGCACGATGTAGACCAACCAAGGGTGCCTTCTGTCTTATTCTAGCACCCACTTAATTGTTTCTTAATCTAGAATTTCGGAGCGCCGGGCCTTGCTTCACGATAAGCAGACGATTATCACTCTCACTCACACGCACAATTCTTCTTCTTACAAGCACAAAAAAGACCGAGATAATATCGGGCGTATCTTCCTACTTGTAACCTGCTCAGTTATAACTTGCACAGTTATGAAAATAAAAGATAAACAAACTGAACATAGTTTCGAATAATGACGTTCGAAAGTAAAGTAAATACGTAAATAATTCTTTCGTAAGTTAAACTGTATGTAGAAGTAATACTTCCCCTCCCTTAAGGAATTTACTTACTACGATATTAATCATGTAAATAATATATTTGTCTTCGCAGTTGCATCTTATGTAAGGAATATCCCCTATATTTTGAACTTAAGAACTTAATCGATACGGGTGCCGAATTCATACTGGAATACAGTCTAACAGTCGTAAGAATCGGCACTTACTAAAAACACTATTTTTTTTTGATAGATTTAAACGCAGGTAAAATCTAAAAACTTTTTTACGCATAATATTTTTACACGTATATAATATACACACGTACTTTGACCACATCATAAATATTAATTATAAAATAAAAAATTTACACTTTATTATTTTACACACCTATGATTTACACTTCATATTTTTACACTATTCATTTTGTTTTATAAACAATTGCAATTTACACATGCTGTTTTACTACAAATGAAAAATCAACACGTGTAAAATTACTTAGTGTAAAAAAATACTGTATAAGATATTTCACAATTATTTCAGTGGAAAAATTAATAGTGTAAATGTTATTACGTGTAAAACATTTGTGTAAGACTTGTACGCGGAGAATATCACTGGTATCGAAAAACCAGCATGTGTAAAACTATTCAGTGTAAAAAAATTATGTAATATACTATTATGTATTTACTCAGTAATAAAATAGTGTAAGAAAATTAATCGTAAGTGTATCTGCTCGGGGGCTCATAATCAAATCCCCCGTCTACTGAGCGCGCGTCGTCAGGCCCGATGAAAAGCGTCGCATATATAGTCGGGCGTCTGGAGGCGGGAGACACTAATAATTTAATTAGAAAAGGGAGCGAGGCTACTCCCGCCCGGCAGACTAACGGGGAACATATTAATATCTCAAGTTTTGACGTTTCCGGGGGAAGGAGAGCCCAGAGACACCGGCACAGACAGATAGAGATGAAGAGAGAAGCGGGAGGGGTGGAAGGAAGAAACGACCGTGAGAGGAGTCCGTCGGAGGAACAGGCAGCGTTTCGCCTGAATAATGCATTAACAGTCCGCGCGCCGCTGCGGTATAACACGCGCCGGGGTACCGCCGCGCGCGCAAGCCTGGCATGGAGAGGGAAAGAGAAAAGACAGACACACTGTGTGCGTGCGCGTGGGTGTGTGTATACCGGCGAGACCCGTCGCGCTCGCGTTCAATCTGCACCTGCTGAACAATTCGGCCACACCCCTGCCCCCGCCCCGCATTAGCATTAATGCAGGATATCGGCGAACACCTGCGGTAATTCATAGGATGGCCCCGCAGCTCTAGCGCCCCTATGTCTTCTACTATTTCGCTCACTCTCCCGTTTGTCGGATCGACCGTTTTGCTTTTTCGCCGCTGTTCTGACGCATTCTGTCCGACGCAGATCGCGCGTGTCTCCTTACGCTCAGCTTCTGTGATCGATGGCCCTGGTTTCTTTGAAGAAACGGAAATATTATAATTTTTTCTGTTAACAAGCGCTTACCATACACCTAACGTGTGATAGATTACACCGTTGTCTCGTAAAATATCGACAAACTTAACAAAGTCGTTAAATAATATTAACAATTAAATATCGAACTCTTAATTTTCGCGCAAATATGATACTGTCGAAATTCGAGATATAAGTTGTTCGAATGAAATTTTCATCTGCGCGTTCTATGACATCTAATATAAAATCTCCCATAAGTCGCGAATGGAAAAATCTCGCTCCCTTCAAGTACATATCCAACGACTTCGCATAAAATGGTTCATGCGGATAGGCAGAAAGTGGATAAAGCGTAATTGCGTTCGAAATTACGACGGCGAATTCCAATAAAAGTTCGTTCGGAAGGGAAGCTGCGCGACGAAAAGAAAAGTAGCGCAAACGTCACGAATTAATCTTGACTTATTTATTACGGAGGGACGTGGCACGTTTCAACGGTAAGCAGCTTTCGCTGCCTCCTTGCCCACCCCCTCGTCTCCCTTTCTCTGTCCTCAGTCGCCGGCATATTACACCGGCGGAAAGTAAAACCCACCGAGTGTAGCTTTGGACGCGCGCAAGCGGATCTATTCGTGCTCTGAGTCGTCGGCGCGATATTAGCAGCGGGGGGAGAGGTCGCGACGCTTATTTGCGCGGTAGAAGGCGAGGGGGACGATTACGGCGACGCGTTTGCCTGCCGGCGCGTTTGCGCTGCGATAACTCACGCGGCGTTTGCTCTCTCGGAGGCGCTCGAGACGAGCAGCGCGCACCGCGGAGTCTCGCAAAGAGCAACCGCGACGTCGCAAATTGCACGCAATAGAGACATCGATCCCGCGGTTTCGATCGCCCACTAGATACCGGGGCGAGGCCGCTCGTTCGCGACCGGCCGCTGTTGCGAAATGACTAATTATTTCTTCGCGAAAAAGTTTAGTTCCTCTTCGTTTCTGGAAAGTTACATTTTTTTATGACCGATGGAGATGTTTAATCATATTTATACTTTATATACAGTCGATGGT
Source organism: Torymus aiolomorphi (assembly GCA_036365515.1). Classification (NCBI taxonomy): domain Eukaryota; kingdom Metazoa; phylum Arthropoda; class Insecta; order Hymenoptera; family Torymidae; genus Torymus; species Torymus aiolomorphi. Next base: position 89,334,606 of record CM070876.1, read on the forward strand.
ATTTTTTCATTTTTCTGAAGTAGCTTTTGCATTAAGGTTCAGAAAGCTAAATTAACTGCGAAACGTTGAAAGCATTTATATGTCACGTAGAGAGTGAAAGAAAATTTAATTAAAAAAAAAAACATTGATCCTTTTATCAGAAAAAACGGTTGAATTATAAATTAGTGCCGCACCGTACTCGTCTGTTTCTACTTCTACATATTAAGCGTCCGGTAATATTAAAACAATACCTATTTTTACACTACCTATTTCCTTTCAACTAACAAGCAGAACCTTTTTTTTAACGAACATTTTTTTAAATTAATCCCTAATCAAGATTTGATAATATTTCATTTACTTTCAGATCCGTGAATAAACTTTTTTCCTTTGCAGCTTAAAGCAATAATCAACCTAGCTGATTTATCCTTCTATTATTTAAAGGTACTATTATTCTTCTTACTGAATTCTATATACCATTTTTAGACGTTAATCCCTGAATCTTAATCAAAAGCAAAGAGAACAAGAGAAAAACGTAACTGGTCAAGCCAAAAATCCAGCTTCGATCACGCTCGGCCGAACGTGCAGGGCTGGCATTTCATCGAGAAATAGACTATTTTCGTTATTTTCGTTCGTAAAAATAAAAAAAGAAGCGCGTAAATGCGATGTCAGGTGAAATCGGACGTCAATGGCCACGTAGTCGAATAATTTTTTCCCGGCTTTTTCGTCGTTACGCCGCGACCTCCCCGCGGCGGCCCTCCGAGATGGACGTATTACGGAGGCTCGCCGCGGACACCTGTCACTTGTCCCACTGATTTTCTCTAATACGGGCTCCGGGTGCCGAGCTGTCGTCTGGCCTTTCATTTGCTTGACAAGCCTCCTAATACAATGAGCCGATACGCGGCCGCGCGGACGCTATCGATTTCAATTTATACACCCGGCCGTTTCGAGTATATTGACGCTTTACTGATTTGGCCGGCCATTAATTTTCACCGGCCGCTTTTACCCGCGCGCCACCCACACCCTCCTCACTCTCGACTTCGGCTCGCCGACGGCCATTATTGTTTCTTCGTAATGAAATGTTTTCGCGGCCGCGATTCTGCAGTCCGCGGCGCGTTGCGCACAGAAGTGGTAGGGTAATACTTTATTTAAGCGATTATTTGCGGAGACGCAAAATAATCCTCGCCGGAATGCGGGCGGCGATTCAAATCAAGCCGAATTATGGGCATAAACGATTGTCCGTTTCCCGTCGCGTTAAATTTTCTAATGCACGCGCGACGCTGGGGTCCGTTAATTGACTTTTTTCCGTCTGCCAATTTATTCTGTCAATTTTATTTACGCTGAAAACAGCCTAGACAAAACAATTACAATGATTGCGGATTGATTATTCCGCGTGCTTCGCGCTGAATAATCCGCTTGAATCTACGTGTCATTTAGAGAAGTCCATTGACGCAATTTCGCCCGGTAACTTCATGCATATATCTGTAAAATCATGAGAGTACATATTTCAAGTCAATGTCAAAATGTTTCGGATAGTCGCGTCGCGCGCGCTATATAACTTTATTCTAAAGTAGGTCGATGTTTCGATCAGCGGCGAAAATTATCTTCTCCCCTGATCGACTGTCAATACCTCTATAATCAAACATATTCAGCTCAATCGGAGTGCGTGCCGTTCGTTAATCACTTCATCTCCCCCTCTCTCTCTCTCTCTTCCTCTCCAAATAAAACAAAATCCCATACAAATTACATTATTTCCCTAACCTAATAGTCACTGCTCTCGCTTCCAGTGCGAATTTAACACAACGAAATCTCGTTCCCCTGTACTCCATCGAGAAAAAAAAGGAAGTGCGATCTACATTTACAAAGTCAGCTCCTCGGAGAGAGGGAAAATTCGAGCTGTCGGTCTCCCGGAGCCGGCGGAACGTAATATATTATATGGATGCAAAATCGAGGCTTTGAGGCGGTGGGAAGGAGGCGCGACGCGCGTCTCGTCGCCCCCACGACTGCCTCGCACCCACTCCCGGCGATGAGGATTCGCGCGCGTGTGAGGACGACGACGACTTTTCAGCGTGGGTCGTCTCTCTTTCCCTCCTTGTCACCTACCCCCACCCACGCGCGCTTTCACATGCAAATTCTATCATAGTCTTTCTCCGGGGAACGAGCCGGATAATGACGTGCGCGCCTCTTTCGCGATCCTTCGCGTATCGCTGTCGTCCCCTCCGACTCGTCCGCCGCTTTTGTTTCCTCCCCGTGCCAAGTTCATTTTTCTCTTTCTTGGATTTTGCACGCAGACTCTCCTTTTTAAGCTCATTTATTTTTATGGGGCGTGGCGTTTAGTTTTAGCTCGAATAAAAAATGCTCGCTAGAGGAACGCCGTGGAAAATGTTGACTAAGAGTTAAATGAATTTCGGATGAATATCCATTTAAATGGTGAATTTTTAAATCCAGTTAAAAGATTAAAACTTAAAACATTTCTATGTGGGGAAATTTTTATCCACCATGTACGATTAAAAAATTCAGTACAGAGGTACGTCCTCTTGCTCTCATGTACGATTAGTTTCTACTTTTTTTGGAATAAATCTTCTGTACGGTAAAAGAGCGATATTGCTTTAATAAAATTAATGCAGTTCTTTGAAATCAAAGGGTCGTTTGGTTTGGTTTCAGTGCCGCCGAACATCGACGACTCGCAAAGCTCGTCGGATGCAATAGTGCGCGAGGGCGTAAACGTGACCCTCACTTGCAAAGCTGCCGGCAGTCCAACGCCTAGTATTCGTTGGAAAAGAGATGAGAACAACAAAATTGCAATAAACAAAACTTATGCAGGTATGTAATTGTGTTGAAAATTATTACTTATATTTTTAAATTTAATTTGACATAAATACACGCGAAAGAGTTAATTCACGTTCTACAAATTCTGTCGCAATATATGTATCTGATCTGATAAACAATTAAGTGCACGACTGATTAAAATATTATACTTTCCCAATTACATTAATTAATAAATTTTAATAAAATCCAAAAAGAAAATAATTTGTCTCGCCAGTTATCTTTAATTATCAATTACCGTATCCAATTTAAAGACGGAATCGTTCCTAAAGATACCGTACAAAAAAATCCGAAACAATAAGGAAAACGATTTGTCCGTTTTACAGTGAGCGAGTGGGTGGGTAACACGCTGGACATGACGAAGATCTCGAGGCTGGACATGGGCAACTACCTGTGCATCGCGAGCAACGGCGCACAGTGGGCTAAAACCCGATTTTTTTTTTCAAAATAAAATAACTCCACACAGAAGCCACCGATTTGGATGATTTTTACTTCTACTTATAGCAAATTAAATGTAGATTAGAGGAAAAATAAAGAAAATTGTTAAATAAATTTTTATAACCTCCAAATTCAACAAGAAACATAGGTATTTTTCTAAATTTTGTAGAAAACCGTATTTAAGTTTTAGAAAAATGTTTCTTTTTGGGATAAATGTTGCCTCCTCTGTACATCCATGTATAATATATAATCTCTATACCTGTGAACCATAACCTAACAACTTGAAGATGAACACTTCGCAGCAAAGACATGTTAATATGATAATCTATAATGCACTATGACTTTGTAAGTTAGTTATGAAAAATTAAGTGATCTGTAATATTAAAAACTTTTAATGATCATATCCCAATACTTTTTACCGATTAGCTTATTAATTCGATTTAGAAAAAAGTTATTCCAGACAGGAACCACCGATTCGGATGATTTTTGTTTTTACTTACAGCTAATTGAATGTAGATTAGGGGAAAAATAAAGAGTATTGTCAAATCAATTATTATAACCTCCAAACTCTACAAGAAACATACATATTTATCAAAATTTTGTAGGAAATCGTATTTAAGTTTTAGAAAAATGATTCATTTTGGGAATAATGTTGCCTCCTGCGTTCATTTATGTATAATATATAACCTCTACACCTAAGAAACATAACCTAACAGCTCTACGTGGAATACTTCGCCGCAAAGACATGTTAATATGATAATCTGTCATGCACTATGACTTTGTGAGGTAGTTATGAAAAATTAAGTGATCTGTAATATTAAAAACTTTTAATGATCATATCCTAATAATTTTTACCGATTAGCTTATTATTTCGATTTAGAAAAAAGTTATTCCAGACAGGAACCACTGATTCGGATGATTTTTGTTTGTACTTACAGCTAATTGAATGTGGATTAGGGGAAAAATAAAGAGTATTGTCAAATTAATTATTATAACCTCCAAACTCTACAAGAAACATACGTATTTTTTTAAATTTGGTAGGAAACCGTATTTAAGTTTTAGAAAAATGATTCTTTTTAGGAATAATGTTGCCTCCTGCGTTAATCTATGTATAATATATAATCTCTACACCTATGAACCATAACCTAACAACTTGAAGATGAATACTTCGCCGCAAAGTGAGGTTAATACGATAATCTGTAATGCACTATAACTTTCAATGTATATGTAGTGCGGGTCGTTCCTTCAGGCTTCTTCTATACTTGCCTTCGGAGCGCGCCCGCGCTCCTTGATGTTCACAGGTCTAATGGTAATATATTATATATGGACGAACTCAGAAGTAAACATTTTTACCACTAAGAATCATTTTTCTAAAACATAAATACAGTTTTCAACCAAATTTAGAAAAATTTAGAAAAAATGTTTCTCGTACAGTTTGGAGGTTATAAAAATTGATTTGAAAATACTCTTCATTTTTCCCCTAATCTACATTCAATTAAATGTAAGTACAAACAAAAATCATCCGAATCGGTGGTTTCTGTCTGCAGTTACTTTTTCTCTAAATCCAAATAATAAGCTAAACGGTAAAAAGTTTTAGGTTATGGTCATTAAAAGTTTTTAATGTTACAGATCACTTACTTTGTCATAAATACCTTACGAAGTCATAGTGCATTACAGATTATCGTATTAACCTGACTTTGCGGCGAAATATTCCACGTAGAGTTGTTAGGTTATGTTTCTTAGGTGTAGAGGTTATATATTATACATAGATGAACGCAGGAGGCAACATTATTCCCAAAATGAATCATTTTTCTAAGACTTAAATACGGTTTCCTACAAAATTTTGATAAATACGTATGTTTCTTGTAGAGTTTGGAGGTTATAAAGGTTATAATAATTGATTTGACAATACTCTTTATTTTTCCCCTAATCTACATTCAATTAGCTGTAAGTAAAAACAAAAATCATCCGAATCGGTGGTTCCTGTCTGGAATAACTTTTTTCTAAATCGAATTAATAAGCTAATCGGTAAAAAGTATTAGGTTATGGTAATTAAAAGTAATTAATGTTACAGATCACTTAATTTTTCATAACTACCTCACAAAGTCATAGTGCATGACAGATTATCATATTAACATGTCTTTGCGGCGAAGTATTCCACGTAGAGCTGTTAGGTTATGTTTCTTAGGTGTTGAAACGGGAGGCCTGGGGAAATCTTTTGTAATTCCGCGAACCGAACCCTAGAACACGGTGCCGTCGAGTGCTACTTCTACGACGAGCACTCGGGGTTGATGTTCTCTGGATCCCTGTTTACAAATGTCGAGTCCACGATTGAACTCGACTTTTCCGTGTGCCGGAAAGGGTTAATACTCGCGCTAGCTAGACGCGAGGCGCGGCCACTCAGAATGATCGTCGTCTCGGTTCGACGATCCCGTGGAGGCGGCGGTATCCGGGAGAAGGTTAGGTGAAGGTTAATAAATAACGAGTGGTCTTGGTTACATTCAAAACTATAACAAGATCTATTCTCAGTTATACTATACAAAATACGCGTCGCGTTGCGTGTTGACAAGAAGGCGGGAGATCCGCCGCTCGGCGCGGGCGGATCGAGGTGATTGTTTTTCGCTGGGCCGGCGATCAAGACACCGGCCGCTCGCCGCTGCGAGCCGAAAATACAAATCAATCGCTGCGCGGAAAATAGGCGAAGAGTCTTACCGGGAGGGGAGTGCACTCCCCACGTCGCTCGCTCACGAATCCGCTCCTGCGTCAGGCCTTATCCTCCGGTCGACTTCGGAGTGTTCAGGCCGAGTCCTAACGTCCAGCGTTCACCTACAGACGCTTCGGACCCCAGGAGTGGCTCGGATTGCTCACGTGCGCTGCTCTTCGTGGTCGGTACGTGTACGGGCGCTGCTCTGCACCGGCGAGGACGCACGATACCGTTTTCTTCGCGGACGATCAAAATAACTCGCGTACGCGCGGTTTGACAGCCCGAGAGAATCTGATTCAAAAAGAATCGGGCTCGACTTAGCAACGGTCAAAGTCGCGCCTGCCCCGCGCGTAGCTAACGCGAATACATCGTCCGAGCGATGTCAACACACGCTCGAGATACAGGTATTCGCGGGAACGAGAGCCTAACGGGTTCGATAGAATACGGAGGACCGAGATACTTATCTTCTCCGTATTTTATCTTGGAACCTCGTTATACCCCTCTCCCAGACGTTGCGTAGCGGAAGAGAAGCAACTCGATACTGAGGCTCTCGTTCGATTCGAGTTTATGTCGTCATCAGCGGCAGAGACGACAGTTCCGGATACGCGCGGATCAGCTCGTGCACTAAACGGCTGATCAAACGATCCACATCGAGGGATCGTCCCGCGCACGCACACGGTGGGTCGCTCATCACCGTAATTCCGCTGAATTCCAACGGCGGTCGGGACCAGTCTCATGACGATTGATGGACCGGAGACGGTTGGCACTTCTGGCGCTGGGGCTCCGGTCGACAACTGCCGTCATTCCTCCTAGGTTGACTTGGCAGGTCGTCTTGCCTTCTTCTTGTCTCACTCTTCGGGCCCTTTTTCCGCTCCGGGCAGGCCCAGTGAAGATGCGTTGGTGACTTACACGTCCAACACAATTTTCTGGTTGGACTCAGTGGTGGGGAGTTATATGCTCCGAGCGCGTTCCTCGATCTTGACGAGCGGTATACTCGACTATCCAACCCCTGCTGGATATACCGCTGTTTGGGACGTCGAGAGGCTACCGTCGTCCAAGGATTCGAACCTGTTCCTTGATTCGAACCCAGTCCACTCGAGGGTTTTCTGCCTTTATCTCTTTTGGATAACTTTGGAGGTCGTTGCATGGCCGCTGCATACGCCTCTTTTTTCCCTGTCGAGCTGGACTTTTGAAGACTTCGGGACGACTTCTTGTTGTCTTTAGTCCCTAGGTCCGATCGAGGTTGCTTTGCAGAGTGTTTGGCTGCACCTGCGGCTCGTTTCTTATTAGGCACAGCGGAATTGTGAAGCGACGACATTTGCGCGCGTAGCTGGCGCAGCTCGTCGTGCAGTCGCCTTACCTCTTCGCTTAGGCGCCTAACTTTCTCCTCCTCCAATTTACGCGTCTGATTACATTCGCATTCGCAATGACGCTCGCCTTCTGCTTGCGTCGATACGTCGCGAAATTGCGAAGTAATCAGCGTTCTGTCCACCGGTTGTGTCGTCACTAGACTATTAATCTCTTCCTCGTTGCTCCTTGGAAGGCTTGTCTGCTCTTCGTCTTCAGGAGTCTGGGAATGAGTAATACAGCCGTCCGATGCCGATGTATTCCATAAACGGGCCATATCGGACGCTTCGGATCGGGGGAAGCTTGGAAAATCTCCCTTCCCCCAGGCTGCATTTGCTCCGTCGTCGTGAGCTTGGGAGTATTCAGCACAGCCGTTCGGTGCCCTCAGGCGGTCTGTATACGCCAAGCGACGTGAAGTATCAGACTTCTCGAACAGGGAGAAGCTTGGAGAATCTCCCCTCCCCCAGGCTGTGCTTACTCCGACGTCGATTTCGTGGATGGAAGCTGAAGATGATGGCGATGGTGCGGTTGCTGCACAGCTGTCCGAAATCCATGTGCGGTCTGCATTCCCCGAGTGACTCGCGTTCTCGGATTCTTCGGACTGGAAGGAGATCGGGGAACCTCCCCTCCCCCAAGCTGTGCTGCTCCTTAGGTGTACCTGGACTTCACCCGGTCCTCCCTCTGGAGATAAAGTGCTCCGTGGTGACGTAAGAGCTTCGTGTCTTACGTCGGGAGGACTACCTGCTCTCTGCTCCATATTCTGGTAGACGTATCTCCGTATGGAACTCAGCAAGTTGTTGTCTACTGCTTTATTCGACATCAGTTGCTGAAACAGGCTGTGGGTCAAGGGGTCGGCGATTCGGTTCACTTCTGGAGCGCCGCTTGCATTGAGGGTCGTCGTGTTGACGAACTTATTCCTCCAATCGAGCCTCCTTGTGAACTGCTCGTAAGCACTTCCACTTATTTCTTGTGTGAAGTGGGCTGGGTTGTAACTTCCCATTAGCCACTGAGCGATTCGCTTAGAATCCCCCTCGAGATGTCCGGTGCTTCTTAAATCTAGAGCTATATTTGCTTCTATTACAGCTTCAAAGCTCAGCTCTAGATTTTTGCGCCAATGCTCCATCCTTTCGGCTAGTTCTTCTGGGGTCGATGATTCCATCTTGCGAAGCTAGACCGACTGTATAAAATTGTGTGACGAATTGTGTGTGTATGCGCAACTAACTGCTGAGATTCTCTCTCAAATTGGCCGTCTGTTACGCAAATTACAATGTTAGAATTCTAACTACCACACACAATTGTCCCAAGCTGGTCGAGAACGATGTATCTCGATGCAGCTAGCTAGGGAGAAGGCGTGGCTATTCAAAAAAAAAAAATTCGCGACGATAACGATTTAAATAATTCCCGCAACCAAAAAAACAGGATGAAAGTATTCTCACTTTCGACCGGCTGCACGCACAGGCACGGTCAAACCAAAAAAAATCGCGTGAAAATCGCTTTAAATCTCGCGTCAAAAAAGGAATTTAATTTTCGCCACATATGACGACGAAAACAACGATAATCGTCGTTTAAATGCTCTCGCCCTGGCTTTACAGCAGTTTAAAAGACTCGGGACAAGTATACACAATACTGCCCGAGCATAAACATAAACACCTACAAAAACAAGCAATCTGCTGTTTTGTGTTTATGTTTCTATGCGCGCCGCGAGTCTTCTTGTCTGTTTGTTTACGCCCGGCACCTCGACTTGGCGAGTTTAAATCACTGCGCCTATCAGCTGTAACGGCTTATGGCCACTGGCCGTCTGCTGATTAGTTCGGTGCAGTGATTTGCGCGCGGGCGAATTTAAACGAAACGCGATTTGAATAGGCCGGTTTCGAATGTACCGGCCTCTAACCTTCTCCTTAAACCCAACACGTTAGGGCGCCATTTGAAACGGGAGGCCTGGGGAAATCTTTTGTAATTCCGCGAACCGAACCCTAGAACACGGTGCCGTCGAGTGCTACTTCTACGATGAGCACTCGGGGTTGATGTTCTCTGGATCCCTGTTTACAAATGTCGAGTCCACGATTGAACTCGACTTTTCCGTGTGCCGGAAAGGGTTAATACTCGCGCTAGCTAGACGCGAGGCGCGGCCACTCAGAATGATCGTCGTCTCGGTTCGACGATCCCGCGGAGGCGGCGGTATCCGGGAGAAGGTTAGGTGAAGGTTAATAAATAACGAGTGGTCTTGGTTACATTCAAAACTATAACAAGATCTATTCTCAGTTATACTATACAAAATACGCGTCGCGTTGCGTGTTGACAAGAAGGCGGGAGATCCGCCGCTCGGCGCGGGCGGATCGAGGTGATTGTTTTTCGCTGGGCCGGCGATCAAGACACCGGCCGCTCGCCGCTGCGAGCCGAAAATACAAATCAATCGCTGCGCGGAAAATAGGCGAAGAGTCTTACCGGGAGGGGAGTGCACTCCCCTCGTCGCTCGCTCACGAATCCGCTCCTGCGTCAGGCCTTATCCTCCGGTCGACTTCGGAGTGTTCAGGCCGAGTCCTAACGTCCAGCGTTCACCTACAGACGCTTCGGACCCCAGGAGTGACTCGGATTGCTCACGTGCGCTGCTCTTCGTGGTCGGTACGTGTACGGGCGCTGCTCTGCACCGGCGAGGACGCACGATACCGTTTTCTTCGCGGACGATCAAAATAACTCGCGTACGCGCGGTTTGACAGCCCGAGAGAATCTGATTCAAAAAGAATCGGGCGCGACTTAGCAACGGTCAAAGTCGCGCCTGCCCCGCGCGTAGCTAACGCGAATACATCGTCCGAGCGATGTCAACACACGCTCGAGATACAGGAATTCGCGGGAACGAGAGCCTAACGGGTTCGATAGAATACGGAGGACCGAGATACTTATCTTCTCCGTATTTTATCTTGGAACCTCGTTATAGTGTAGAGGTTATATATTATACATAGATGAACGCAGGAGGCGACATTATTCCCAAAATGAATCATTTTTCTAAAACTTAAATACGGTTTCCTACAAAATTTTGATAAATACGTATGTTTCTTGTAGAGTTTGGAGGTTATAATAATTGATTTGACAATACTCTTTATTTTTCCCCTAATCTACATTCAATTAGCTGTAAGTAAAAACATAAATCATCCGAATCGGTGGTTCCTGTCTGGAATAACTTTTTTCTAAATCGAATTAATAAGCTAATCGGTAAAAAGTATTGCGATATGATCATTAAAAGTTTTTAATATTACAGATCACTTAATTTTTCATAACTAACTTACAAAGTCATAGTGCATTATAGATTATCATATTAACATGTCTTTGCGGCGAAGTATTCAACGTAGTTGTTAGGTTATGGTACAAAGGTGTAGGGGTTATATATTATACATGGAGGAACTCAGGGGGCAACATTTTTTCAAAAAAGAATCATTTTTCTTAAACTTAAATACGATTTCCTATAAAATTTTGAAAAATACCTATGTTTCTTGTAGAGTTTGGAGGTTATAATAATTGATTTGACAATACTCTTTATTTTTCCCCTAATCTACATTCAATTAGCTACAAGTACAAACAAAAATCATCCGAATCGGTGGTTTCTGTGTGGAATTACTTTTTTTCTATATAAAAATAATAAGCTAATTTGTAAAATGGTTTAGGTTATGGTCATTATAAGTTTTTAATGTTACAGATCACTTATTTTGTCATAAATACCTTACAAAGTCATAGTTCATTACAGATTATCGTATTAACCTGACTTTGCGGCGAAGTATTCATCTGCAAGGTGTTTAGGTTATGGTTCACAGGTGTAGGGGTTATATATTATACATGGATGAACTCAGGAGGCAACATATTTCCCAAAAAGAAACATTTTTCTGAAACTTAAATACGGTTTCCTACAAAATTTTGAAAAATACCTATGTTTCTTGTTGAATTTGGAGGTTATAAAAATTTATTTAACAATTTTCTTTATTTTTCCTCTAATCTACATTTATTTTGCTATAAGTAGAAACAAAAATCATCCAAATTGGTGGCTTCTGTGTGGAGTTATTTTATTTTGAAAAAAAAAATCGGATTTTAGCCCACTGTGCGGCGTGCCGCCCTCGATCAGCAAGCAGATCCAAGGTGATCCAAGGTGCAGAAAGCAAGGTGTCCGTCGACTGTGAGTATCTCTCGGCCGCTTTCCTCGCTTAGCCCGCGCCAATCCGACCCTCGAAGCCGCCCCGCCTCTGTTTATCCTCGCAGAATAAACCGGAGAGCGCCGGCTTTGATGCTCGGGTAGCGCGGGGCTTTCTCGGCAAATACTCTAGGAGCTCTCGACCCCCCCCCCCCCCCCCCTTCCCCCCGGGTACTCGACTTCTTCCGCAGATGCGAGGACCGCGGGCGCGACGGATTAAACGTAACACCGTTTCGCCTTCGCAAATATTTCGATTGCTCGCTGAAGGATTTTGTTGTCGACTTTGCCTATTAGATGCGTTATTGTTATTGTTTCTAATATTGATAGCAAGAAAGTGATTTTTCTTTTTTTTATTGAATAAGTTTTTTACTCCGTTTTTGTTTAATCAAATTAAAGAATAAGAGCGATAATGAATAATTTAAAATGTTTGAACTTTTTTTTAAAGTTATTTCGATAAACTTATTGGAAATGTATGAAATTTTATATTTTATTTGTGTTTAAGATTTACAGATTAGTAAGAAAAATGAGTCAATGTTACTATATATAACCCGTTATAAAAATATTATCTCTTGGAAATTTGATAAAGAAGGTAAGTCGAAATTAAAAGGAACTTTAAAACTGAACATGTACATTAGTTATTAAATTTCAAATTGAATGCAAGTGTACACATTAAATCAAATCAATCAAAATTAATTAGGTCACATAATCAAATTACGGCTTAATTTAATTCGCTATACCATTTTAAATAAATCATAAAAATATATCTTAGTTAATTAAATATACAAACTTATACAAATTCAATCTTAACACATTCAGCACTGCAAGCATAACAATTATTATATCTACCGGACCTCTCGATATTTCTCGTCGTAAAAAGACGCGTTGATCGTCCGCGCGCGAATAATTGTAACATAAAAAGAAAAGTAAAGCGAGACAACGATCGGGGATGGCGCGTCATAAAAGCGACCGTTCGCACGTGCGCGCTCGGGGTTTAATAGCCCGCGAAGCGCCGCGGCGACGTTTGGGCCCCGAGTGCGCGCCCGGCTCCTCTCGCTTCGTCCTTCCCCCCGTGCGGGACGAGCGAGACAGATAGCCGGGGGGTGAAAGTGGACAAGCCGCGAGGACATAAAAGTAAGCCCAAGCCAACTGTAACACGCCGTTACCCGTTTTCACTGCCGCCGCCGCGCGCTCCCTCCTCTCCCTCGGCTATTGTCACTTTGCCGGGGCGCGCGACCGCCGTCGCCGATTTCAATTGGAACACGCGCTCGCGACCGTCCGTTTTTCACTTATCTCGAGATCAAAGCCGCACTGCGCACTTGCCCCGCACTACGGCCTTTTCCTACTTTTTATTTTTACTTTTCGCGCTTGCTCGCCTATTTTTCTTCCCGGTTATCTTCGCTGTGCCGTTCTTAATTGTTTTGATTTCTTTCGCGCGCTTTCTTCGCTTTTTGTGCGCAACTTTTTTTAATGTCTTAATTTTTTAGTGCATTTTGTATATCTAGACTGCGAATTTAAGTTTAAATTTAAATTTTGAAAAGGATTTATAAAATTCATATTAGGATTATTGTCTGCAATTTAAAAATTCTGCGGATTAAAAAATAAATCTTCCTTCTTGAAGAGAAAAATTCTTGTAAGACCGAAATTTGTATAATAGACGTAAGTAGAAAAAGACAAATTCAGTAAGACGCTTTTTTAATAAATTTTTAAAAATTTTTGCTTGAATTAGAAGATGTTAAACATTTTTTTTATTAAATTCCTATCTTAAAATAAAGAAAGTAAAAAATTATATAAAATTTTGGAATTTCATTATGTAAAACGCAGTAATTATCGAAAAAAAATCCTAAACTTTTTTAAAATATTAAATAATAATTTATAAATTACACGTTGAACTTAAAGAAAATTCACTTTCTTACTTGCAGAAAAAATACGAAAGGTAGAATTCAGTGTCTACATTAATTCTAATTGTCAGTAGTAACAGACTGGTGTGGTAAGACACAGTTTTAATATCTTTTAATTTCCTTGAATAAAGTGTCATTCTTTATTGATTAAATTCCTATCTTAAAATAATGAAAGTAAAAAATTATGTGAAATTTTGGAATTTCATTGTGTAAAACACAGTCATTGTTGAAAAAGAAATCCTAATTTCTTAAAATATTAAATAATCTAGATTGTAAAGTTAAATTTAAATTAAAATATCAACGGGAATCTAACTGTAATAATTTATAAATTACACGCTGAACTTAAAGAAAATTCACCTTTTATGCTTGCAGGAAACATACGAAAGATTGAATTCAGTGTCTACATTAGTTCTAACTGTAAGTAGTAACAGACCGATATGGTCAGACGCTCTTTTAATATCCTTGAATAAAGCGTCGTTCTTTATTGATTAAATTTCTGTCTTAAAATAATGAAAGTATAAAAAAATTATGAAAAATCGCACTAATCAATTCTATAAAAATCCAATAATTATCGGTACAGACAGCGAGAGGTGTTAGCATAACACTTTAACTATCCCTCCTCATCGATCGACTCTCTTCAACACCTGTTACCCCCTGAATTTCTTCATCTGCGAAATTCAATTTCCATTCACTAATTCGAGTAAAAAAAATTGAAAGATTTTCAATCACGCCGGGGGGAAATAATCTGAGCGAAAAAACAGCGCGCCCGGGGTATACACCGGATGAAAATAGAGCCCCCGCCCCTCGACGGTGGGTATGAAGCGCGTTATTTTAAAGGAATTAATTCGATAAAAATTAAACAAACGTAAGCACGTGCCGGCGGCCGCGCGTGGAAGCCTCATAGAAAGCCTTTTACGCAAACTACAGCGTTTTCGTTGTATTTTTAAACCAATAGCCGAGCGGAGATTAATTAAACCCGTCGACAGATTACAGCCATCTGAATGCGACGGCCGCAGCCGTTCTATGCCCAGGCCGATGACATTACGGCTTTGTGGGAGGGGGGCTTGGAACGCGAAAAAAACGGGGCCTTCGGAAAGCCGCTCCATTATTACGGACGCGGCGTCCGATTAACGAGGGCATGCGTGTTTAGGCGCTCGTCAAATGATTCTCGACCTGTCCTATCCTTTCGCACTATTCTACCTCGGGGTTTTATTTCTGTTTCTTTATTAATTTATTGATGTAGAAACTAAATATTAGTGCTTTATTAAATTTTCGAACAATGAATATGACGCGAATTTAAAAAGTTTAAATTTTTTATAAAATGGAAAGGAAGCGTTTCATAAAAGCTTTAAAAAATTATCACTTTTTAATCGAGTTTTGTTAACATACCACTACTTTATTTAATTATGAAATTCTGCTCTGCATTTCATATCAAATGTAATAATGTTATTGCAAATTTAACAGCTCTTTTTTCATTTAAAATTGCATTTTTGAAACCGGTTTAAATACAAATTTAAGTGAAAGAATAAAAAAATTTTTCGTATGAATGAAATTGTTGAGGTGTGGTAACATTAACAAGGAGAGACACTTTTATATATAAAGAATGACTGGTTTATTCAGTTTCAGTATAAAAGTAATCCGAGCACTTCATAGCGACTCGCGCAAGGTGCTTTCCGCTCAGCGTGCGGCAGTAGAGAGAGTGTGAGCAGCGTATCGTTCGCTGCTCCTCGACTTAGATGCTTGCTCACGCACACACTAGGAAGGGGAGAGGTACATGTTTACATTGCGCGCTCTCGATACAGTCGCGCGTTCACACATACCTATTGTATATATATTCATGCGTACAATATAGATGTATACTATTTTCAACACGCCTCCTTACATATATATTGTACACCTTTTAATTTATTACATTATGTTCAATAATTTTCTGAACTTTTCAAACTTATCTTTACATAACGCTTTTGTAAAGATATCCGCAACATTATCATTCGAGTCGATTTTCATTATTACAATTTCTTTTTCTTTCACGCTTTCATGAACATAGTGATAATGTATTTCTATGTGCTTCGAGTTCTTAGTAAAGTTTCCATAATTCGCTATATTTATCGCGCCTGTGTTATCCTCAAATATCTTTACAGGATCAATCAATTTCACATTAAAGTTTTTCATTAACTCTATTATAAACTTTACTTCACTAACTGCCTCAGATAAGGCTACATATTCTGCATAAGTTGAAGCCTTTGTTACCGTTCTTTGTTTTCGCGATTTCCAATCAATTACATTTCCAAATGCTTTAATAACATATCCAGATGTGGATTTTCTGTCAACATTATCACCAGCCCAATCTGCGTCTACATAACAATCTATAGTTTCGCAATTTACATTTCTTTTATAGATCATCTTTAAATCTTTAGTTAAATACAAGTATTTCAATATTCGTAACGCATATTTCCAATGAGTCTCGTTATAACTATTTTGATATCTACTCAAATAATTAACACTATAACTTATATCGGGCCTTGTACTTGAGCTTATATATAATAATGCACCTATCAAATTTCTATATTTAATATCTGACTCGCTTATTTCAGCCTTTTCAATTTTTAAATTCGTCTCCATAGGAGTGCTATATAATTTACTATTCTGCAATTGATATTTATTCGCTAATGACTCTATATACTTAGTCTGACTTAATTTCATATCACAATTTCGATAATCATACTCTACATTAATACAAAGGTATTCTTTAATTTCTCCTAGGTCTTTCATCTTAAATTTTCCTGATAAGACTCTTTTTAAATTCTTAATTTTCTTTTTACTCTTACTACAAATTAACAAGTCATCGACATATATTAATAAGTAAATTTGATCTATACCTTCACCTTGAGTATATAAACAATAATCTACGTTACTCCTTTTAAATTTTATCTTTGTCAAATATTCATCCAAACATTCATACCATGCCCTTGGACTTTCTCGTAGTCCGTACAATGCTTTACGTAATTTACAAACCCTGTTTGTTCCATCGCTATAACCTTTCGGTTGACCGACATATATCTCCGAGCTTACTTCACCATTTAAAAATGCTGTGACTACATCCATCTGTTCTATAATTAGGCCATTCTGGCAACAAAAGGAAAACAAAAATTTTAAAGTTTGCATTTTAGCAACTGGAGCGTATATGTCGTCAATAACATTTGTCTGTTGAAATCCTCTTACGACTAATCTCGCTTTATACGTATCATCAGATTTCTTACTATAAACCCATTTTACATCTATTACCTTTTCATTTGGTATCCTTTCAACTAGTTCCCATGTTTTATTTTCATTTAAACTTTTTATTTCTTTATCCATAGCTTTTATCCAGCTCTCACTATCATTACTACACATCGCCTCCTCAAATGTATATGGAGTATCTACCCTGCAGTAATTTACATAAATATTATTCGAAATATTTTCTGGATATCTTATTGGGCTTTTTCTATCACGTGTAGATTTACGTGGGACTTTTAATAGTTCTATATTTTCCTTATTTGTTACTTTTTGTTCCTGTTCATTATTCTCAACTGCGCTTTCAAAAACATTATCATCGCTTAAATCGTCATCCCCATCATTTTGATCTCCTCTAAGTGACTCGAGAGTCGAAGTAGAAGGAGATTGATATTTTGACTCTACCTCATCAAGCCCTATACATTTTACGTTTTGCTCAACAATATCTACGTGTCTTGCAACTATGATTTTATTATTTAATAGGACTCTATAGCCTACCTCACTATATCCTAATAAAATTCCCATATCTGCCTTTCTATCCCATTTAGAAATTCTCTTTTGTTCCGGTTTCCTTACAAAAACCCTACTCCCGTAAAGACGTAAATGTCTGACATCCGGCCGTCTATTAAAAAATATTTCGTACGGAGTTTTCCTCTCTATCGTGTTAGTCAACGTTCGATTTTTCAAATATGTTGCCGCACATATTATTTCAGGCCAATATCTTTTGTGCACTTGTGCTTCTGTTAGTAAACATCGCGCCATACCCATTATCGTTCTATTAAACCGTTCCGCGGTTCCGTTTAACTCGTGTACATATGCCGGGCAATTGTTCAAAATTATACCTTTTTCTTTGGCGAATTTATAAATGCAACTATTCAAATATTCTTTCCCGTTATCACATCTTAATATTTTTACTCGTTTTCCCGTTAAATTTTCACTTTCGTTAACAAATTGGACTAGACAGTTAATTACTTCATCTTTAGATTTTATGCAATAAACTTTGGCAATTTTGCTATAATCGTCTATAAACGAAACAAAGTATTTTTCACCTTTGAATCCGGTCGTTTTGAAAGGGCCGCATACATCGGTATGGACAATTTCTAAAATTTTACTTGCCCTTATTCTATTATTTTTAAACGGTAGATTATTCATCTTATTCTCTATACACGTTTTACATTTCATAAATTCCGTTTCAAGTGTTTCTGGAATTCCCGATAGCAACTGCTGTTTACATATTGTACCTAAATACTTAAAATTTATGTGTCCTAGCATTCTATGCCATTTCTCCTTCAGAGTCATATTTCTATTGTTACATTCGACTGTGTTTACAAAATTTTCTCTATGTTTCAAGGTACTATTTATTCTATAAGTTTGATTTTCTTTGTACGCTACTGCTATCAATTTATTATTTGTATCTATTATCTTTGCTACATCTCCTTTCGATATAATCGTATTGTTATCTGTTAATTTTCCAAATCTTATTAAATTCATATTCATTTTTTCGGCATAAAAAACATTACTCATATTCACTTCATTCTTTTTACCATACGCGTTAAAATAGCTAACTACGTTTCCAATTTTCGTTGCTTTTATATATCGATTATCCCCTAAGTAGATATTTACCGGTTCTTTAAGGTCAATAAATTTATCAAAATACTCAACGTTATTTATTATGTGATTTGTACAGCCGCTGTCCAGCAACCACTGTATATCATTATCTAGCCTACCTTGACTATGTTTACTCTGCGCCGCATGCGCCGTAGCTATCCACGCACTCGTACCTTCGCCGCTCTGCTCGCTCGTGCTAGCTCCTTGCTGGCGGAAGTTTCCGCGCCCCCTGCCGTAGTTGCCTCTTCCTGCCTTGCCTCGGCCGCGGCCACGTGTTGAGCCTCGCCATGTTGTGCCGCTTTGTCCTGCTTGTCCTCCATTTTGACATTCTCGTGCGAAATGCCCTGTTCTGCCACACTTGAAGCAGCTTCCTTTCTGGTCTTTTTTGCAGCGAATACATTTGACCTTTGTTCGCTATGCTCGCTATTATTTTTCATTTCAGCTATCTGTATTTTATTTTTCACATACGATGCTGTTTGATCCTCTTCTTTTAACGTGTCTATTAAATCGCCAATGTAACTGTATTGGCTCGGCAACGTGTTCGACATGTAATTCAATTTTTCTTTTTCACTTATTTTTGCACCTGCGCTTTTTAACTCATTCACTGATTTTTCAAATTCACTGAAAAATGTTGCTGTATCACTGTACTTTTCTAGTCTCAATTTTTCCAATTTATTCCTGCACACAATCTGTAGTGCTGTAGACTCCTTTAGGTACATATCGTCCAGTTTCTTTATTATTTTATACGCCGTATCTTCTTCACACACAAACTCCAATTGTTTGTTGGAAATGGCACTGTAAATCAAATTGATGGCCTTCAAGTCATTTTCTTCCCAGTCATCTTTGTCTGCCGCAACTCTTGCTCTGGTTATTACTGTGTCACACTTTTTCATCTTCAAGTACATCGTAATTCTTTTCTTCCACATACTGTAGTCTTCTCCATCAAACACCGGTATCGTGATATCTTTTCTCTCCATTTTGTTTTCGTTCTCGAACGTTCCTTCGTGTTCGGAATTTACTTCTTGCTTAACCTCTGTGGTCGTATCTTCTTCAAGTGATTCGAGCTTTCCTTTGTGCTGCGAATCGTCTTCTTGCTCAACTGTTAACTTTGACTCTTCTTTCATATATGTTTCTCACGGTGTTCACATATGCGGCACTTTTATTATCTCTACGCGACTCGAGAGTCGACGTAGAAGATAAGAGAATTTTTTACTTACCAATCAGGCAAAACCACGGACCTCTGCTACCATGTTGAGGTGTGGTAACATTAACAAGGAGAGACACTTTTATATATAAAGAATGACTGGTTTATTCAGTTTCAGTATAAAAGTAATCCGAGCGCTTCATAGCGACTCGCGCAAGGTGCTTTCCGCTCAGCGTGCGGCAGTAGAGAGAGTGTGAGCAGCGTATCGTTCGCTGCTCCTCGACTTAGATGCTTGCTCACGCACACACTAGGAAGGGGAGAGGTACATGTTTACATTGCGCGCTCTCGATACAGTCGCGCGTTCACACTTACCTATTGTATATATATTCATGCGTACAATGTAGATGTATACTATTTTCAACAGAAATAAAATTGAAAAAGAAAACAGTAAACAAGCGAAAAATTTGTACCGTCAATATTGTTGATTACATCGAGAATGCGCGCTTAATTTGAATTTTCATCACGATTGTAGTGCCACTAGAATCGAGCGCAAAACTATGCGGTTTAATTTATTACTGGATTTGCAGAAATCTTCATAAAATTCCAATATCAAAACTCGAGTATTGCCCTTCAAGTTACAATATTCGGAGACATCAAATGCAATTACTCGTCCCTCGCGAACCGCTGCTCTTCAGTCGAATTCCAATTCGTTACAATATGCTCGCGCTGCCGTTGAAAAATGAAAAAAAAAGCGAGAGAGCGAAATAGTCGGAAGCCGGTGGGGTGAGAGGAAGAGAAAGCAGAACAAAGGGATGAAAATGAAAAAGAAATAAGCCATTGTGGGAGAGGAGATTCGCGAGGCGAGTCGAGGCATTTTCCATCTTCATCTATTCCTCGTCTTAGGCTCGCAATAAGAAATCCTTTTAATTTATTTCTCGGTAGTGCTTGCGTTCTACAAGGAGGCCGGGGTATAAGGCAAAGTGAAAGAGAGCGACCGGGCGGGCCGGGGGGCACGACGATTTTAGGTAGGAGGAGGCGACGGAGAAGAAGTAGCTCGTCGGGTGCCAGAGCTCCCAGGGTCACGTATAAGCAGTGACTCAGGCTCCCCCTTTCCAGCCCATATCTGCTATGTAACCCTCGCGCCCCACCCCCACCTCGACTATCCTCGTCTGGCGCGAGCGCGGAGGTCGGAACACCGGCAATCTGTTATTAAAATCAGCAACGGGAAAAATCCGTGCCGTATCTCGCTCCACTGGCAAAGCAGCTCGGCCCGACAGACGTGTTACGGCAAAAATTAAGCCACCTGCAAAAGCCCATCCGAGCCTCCCCCCTCTCTCCATTCCGGCCGACTCGTGAAATTACCAAAGTTTGCGATCCTCTCCCACTTGCCGAAGGTGTCCCTCGCGTGTTCACTTTATCTTCACCCCCCTTCTCTCTCTCTTTCTCTCTTCGGGGTCATTTTATTAAAACTCTCTGCGTGTAAAGTTATCGTTGCTCTCTTTCGCGGTTTCCTTTTTTGCCGGGTCCACCCCTACCGGCGCACAATGGGACGGGAGAACCTCACAAGCGCGCATAAATGAAAAAAATGGATCTTTCAATAATGTAAATCTATTCAAGGGCTTTGATTTTAGGAACCTTAAAAATGATGAAAATATAATTTTTTTTTGTTAAAATAATTATTTTAGATATAAATCAGCAAGAGTTAGTTTAAAGTTTTTCTTATTGTTTTTTAACATTAATTATTTAAAATAAAAATGCTAATTATTGGGTGAAAAAAAAATATATATATATGTCTTAAGAAATTTTGTTCTTTTCCATCATAATCTACATATATCCAAGTACTTTTTACAATATAAAAATAATTGAAAATTTCAAAAGACTTAACGTTGCTACTAGAAAGAAATATTCGCTTTTTTAGTAAAAAATTATAACAATTAAAAATTAGAGGAAAATATATATTCGCTTATCTGTGCTTATCTAAAACTTTAATGCAATTTAAAGTACAGGCCTCACACTGCCAGAAAAATCTTGATTGGTGTGTAACTTTTTGCAACTTTCGTTTCTGTGAACATAAATATATTTACAAATAACAATTTTCGTTAATATTCGATAATATTTATAATCAAGTTACGAAGACTATGCAGAGTACGGAATAGTATTATTCGCTGTGGGATATGTGTATATATACTCAGTAATTGCTCCATATATGTGTGTGTGTGTGTGTGTGTGTGTGTGTGTGTGTGTGTGTGTGTGTGTGTGTGTGTGTGTGTGTGTGTGTGTGTGTGTGTGTGTGTGTGTGTGTGTGTGTGTGTGTGTGTGTGTGTGTGTGTGTGTGTGTGTGTGTGTGTGTGTGTGTGTGTGTGTGTGTGTGTGTGTGTGTGTGTGTGTGTGTGTGTGTGTGTGTGTGAGTATTTGAAGCAAAAAATGAGAAAATAAAGTTTTTAAAATGTTTAAGGTGAATTATCTATTTTATTTTAAATCTTTTTCATGACTTTTCTTTGTAATATTTAAATTTTACTTCGCACATTTGGAGCATCCTCCTCTCTCTTACGCAGAAATTTCCAACATTGCAGTGTTCCAGCTTTCCGCAAGGTGGCACTAGTGATCTTGCTTATTGAATGCGTAAAATTATTTTCAACGTTCATTATAAATAAATTGATTATTTTAAAGGTATTTATAATTTTTATTTTGTGCTAAATAATATTTTTATATACATAAATATGTGTCGCAACAATAAATAAGTAAGTAATCAATTTTATTTGATATTGTCATTACAGTATTGTACCAATACTGTACCAATACTTCATTTTTTGTACTACATTTAAATAATGTTTTTTTTCTATGTTTATTCTGCAAAGTGATCATACTTAAACTTGTCCTCGCCCATCAGAGAATTATTATTACACAAAAAATTTATAATTTAAATAATTTCTAACCATTTCAATTAATAAGTTTTTTTGACCGGCAGTCTAACTGTCTAACTACGCATATTCGCACGAGTATGGGACTGCATACACCGTGGTTCAACTGATATGAAAATGCAGTAACACGTATTTGGTTTAATATTGAAAGAAGTGATATTTGTAAATTAATAAAAAACGTACTGCAATTAATCCGATACGATTACTAATTGTATTCTAATTGATTTTCTTTAACATGGCAGATTCCAATGGTAAGTTATTTAATATACAATGCCTCGCCATATTATTAGGCCAAAGCTAAAAAATTACAATTTTCACATTAAGTTTACATTATTTTTGTCATTTACTATGAATACTTCGAGATGAATTGAGCTCCTAATTTATTTTTTAGTTATTTTTGTAACATTGATCATATGTATAACCGGATAGCAGCATTGTTTTGTTAAAATAAATGAAATACAAAAAAATGATATCGGTACAACATTATAATGACACTATACATGGATATATCAGTTCAACGTAGATAATCATTTTTTGAATAAAATTTATTATCTTTAATATAATCTTTAATATACTCTTATAAGTTTTTACAATAAAAAGTCTCAATATCACATATATAATACTTTAAGTGATAAAAAAATGACATTTTAGCTTTAACCTAATAATATGGCGAGGCACTGTACTCTATTATTATTATCTTGTATACATTTAAAATAGTTTTTTCTATTTAACTTTTTGCACAGATTCCTCTAGAAGATATTTTTACAAGAAATTTTTTAAAAATAAGTCAATTAGTGATTCAGAAGTTATTTTGAAAATAGAAGAATACGCTACAAATAAAGGATTGCAAGTGACAAAAGCTGGTGCACAGATATTTTTGAAAAATTTCAATGCACGATGGAAAATCTGCCACAGAATAGAAGCAAGAATGGAGAAAAAATATGGCACATGGTTGGACGCAAATCTATACGAAAAAAGGAAAGCTCTGGTTAGCCAACAGTATGAACATGTAGGTCGTCCACGAAATAAATTTAGTTCCTTAAGTGAATCACAGAAAAGAAAACGTACGACTGGTAAGTAAAATTATAAAGTTTGCATTTCATTTTTGACACTTTTCATTGCATCGATATATTAAATTAATGTTTATGTTTATTTAAGATATACGCAACAAAGATATTGAAACTTTAATGTTTGCTACCACATCTAACTTGCGAAAAATGGGAAATTCTCAAGTAGCTAACCTGATCGTTGAAAGTACTAAATCTCCGACAAGAGCAAAGAAAATATTGAAAACTTACAGGGAATTAAAAAATGCGAATGAAAAAATAAATTCTAATGAAGCCTTGGCTATACTTTTAAATTGCGAGCTTTCG
Organism: Torymus aiolomorphi; assembly: GCA_036365515.1. Taxonomy (NCBI): domain Eukaryota; kingdom Metazoa; phylum Arthropoda; class Insecta; order Hymenoptera; family Torymidae; genus Torymus; species Torymus aiolomorphi. The sequence continues at coordinate 89,358,291 of CM070876.1, forward strand.
AAATATCAGTTTATATCTTTACGAAAAGATACGAAAAGATTTAGTAAGTATTTATAATTTAAATTAAAACGGTATTAAAATGTACAAGGTTGAAAATTTTTGTATTAATTGTAATTTAATGAAATTTAATATAAAAAAACGTATACTAAAAATTAATTTATAAAAATTACTAAATATAATTAAACTTAACGAAAAATTATTAAATTTAATGCTTGTGCTTAAAATTGATGCATGTAATGGAAGCGAATTTCAAGTCATTTTTTACACTGCATGTCAAGTCAAGCAGTTGTGTCATAAAAAAAAATATATATATATATATACAAATAAATTATTTTTTTAGAACTAGATATCTTCCCAAATTACCAGGAACTGCGAAAGGCTAAAACAGAATGCTACCCTGAAGAAATCACTGTTGAGAATAATGAAGCTCATGTGCCATTACAATCACTTCTACATCACACTGTTACACGCTTTTCTTTATGCATTAACAAAGATAAGCTTCAACAAGTCATGAATATTCAATACAAGGTTGGATTTGATGGAAGTTCTAGCCATTCAGAATTTAAACATGCTTGCGAAGGTGAATCAGTGTCGGATTCTTCGATAGTTACTACGGTAATAGTTCCAGTTAGAATTGTTAGTGAAACTAATGAAATTATTTGGCAAAATCCAACACCTTCTTCAACTCTGTAAATATTTTTATAGATATTTAATGTTTATTTTCTAACTAAATAAATTTTCTGAATCTATAATTTTTTTATTCAAAAAGTATTGCAGGCCATTAAGAATTGGCTATGAGAAAGAGACAAAAGAAACTATTGAGATTGAAAGTAATCGAATAAAAGCGGAGATGTCGAAAATTGAAGATACAGTGATTGCAATTGACGATATTGAGTACACTTTTACTCATAAGCTTTACTTAACAATGGTAGATGGTAAAACTGTAAATAAATGCTATCGAAAATAACACATCTACTCAGGTATGCAAAACTTAAAAAACAGAAAAATAAATATACGATTATTGTTTTTATAATAATTTTATAAAAATTAACAGTCTAATGCAAAATCGAATAATTTTTTTTTACTTTATGTTAATGATATTTTATCATTCTTAGAACTGTTAATCTGTAAATGTGGGCAAAACAGAATGAACGATCTAAGTTATAGATATTATAAAATGACTCCAGATTTTCAAAACAAAATGAGATTTGGAATGGCACCTCTTCATGCCAGAATTAAATTTATGGAATTTATTTTAGCCCTAGCATACAGGTTTGCATAAAATGAATCTTGTCTTACAATTTACTTTAATTAAACCGAATTGACGAATTCAATTTCTTGGTAGATTACAATTAGCAGAAAGCTCTCAAAGAAAGGGTTCTCGATTAAATGATAAAGAAAAACAGCTTGTTAACCAAACTAAGACTCAGATTCAAGAAAACTTAAAAAGACAACTAAATTTATCTGTCGACATGCCCAGACGAGGTATAAAAAAAAAATTACGGGACAAAATAAATTTTTACACTTAAAGTACACTTAATTTAATATCTTATTTATTTTAAATGAAATTTAGGTTTTGGATCTAGTAACGATGGAAATACCTCTAGAAGATTTTTTGAAAACATTGAAATTGTTGATACTATAACAGGTGTAGATAAGGAATTAATTTACAGATTCTCAATAATTTTAACAGCAATAACCTGCTCTTCAGAAATAGATCCTAAGAAATTTGAAGAATATACTTCGAAAACTTTAGAAATATTAATTAAAAAATATAATTGGTGGCCAATGTCTCCTACTGTTCATAAGGTTCTCATGCACGGACATAACATTATTGCAAATTCCATTTTACCTGTGGGTGAGTAAATGATTTTCTTATAAATTATTAAAAATAATTGAACATTTTATAATTAATAATGAAATTGTAGGTCAATTATCAGAAGAGGCTCTGGAGCATCGAAACAAAGATTTTAAAATTTACAAAACAAGATTTTCCCGTCGAAATTCCAGAAAAGATTGCCTTTTTGATATTTTTCACCGATTTTTGGTCACGTCTGATCCTTATATTTCACAGCTCAGACAGGTGAAAAATCGATGCCTAAAAAAAAAGGAATACCCTGAAGATGTAAAACAATTACTCAAGTCATCCGAGACATATTCACCAAGCGACAGTAGCGAAAGCGAGGGGGAAGACGAGTGAAATTATAAACATAAACGCTTATGTATGTTTTTCAGACAATAAATTGGAAATAAAAAAAAGAATTTGTTTCTTTACATTCCTAGTATTATATATATATTTCTGTCAAAAGATCACTTTAAAAAAATTTTTCTTAAAAAAATATTGGTATAAATAATTATGCGCGCTTACGAGGCCCTCTCGTCCCGTTGTGCGGCGGAGCGTATATGAGCTGGTGTTTTAAAACTTTGAGTCAATTCGAATCTCTCCTTCTTGGGATATTACATAATTTGTGGCTTTTACTTTGATCTTCGGCAAAGTGGAATGAAGCTTTTTATTAAAAATTCACTAGATTGTTGGCTCAGAGATGCGCGGCGATAATATTGAAAAGGGACTTTTTATTTATAGACGACGACGTACTATTTCGATTTATCATCCTTTTTTAAACCGCGTCACATTTTTCCTAAGTAGGTAAGCTATGCTGCTACGAGCGCATGCTGCTACGAGCGCATGCGGCTACGAGCGCAGTCCCCGTTCGGGCGCAGAAAGGGTTGTTAATTTTTCGACGGGTGTTAATTCAAGTGGCTCCGAGCGCGGAATTTTGGAAGGGTTGTTAACTCAATATTTTATACGGTAAGTATTTTTAAAGAAATTTAATTTTTATTAAATCATTTAAATATAATTCTAAATTAATTAGAATTCATCCTTTTCTCGCTGTTTTCTAAATAAATTATTAAATAAATTATTTACAATTAAATTATCTAAATAAATTATTTACAATTAAATTCAATAAATATTATTACATTTATTGTAAATAATTTATTTAGATAATTATTTACTAGAAAAACAGCGAGAAAAGGATGAATTCAAATTAATTTAGAATTTACGCATTTGAAATAGCGCGCGCTAGCGCTCGCGCGAGTGCGCTTCGCGGAGCGCCGCTAGGTGGCGAAGGCTTCCCACAATAGAGATCGCGCGCCACAGGGTATAAGGCAGAGTGCCTTCTGATGGATTTTTATCGCTTCTTTCAAGTTGAGCTATCACTTGAAAGAATAAAAGTGCCGTTATTGAGCTTTTGTGTGTTTCTTCCCTGAATTTATTTTTGTGTGTTGAGGTTGAGAATTTTCTCCCTCAGCTGCAAGGTTGGAATTTCCTTCCCTTGCATAAATTTAAGGTGGAACACCATAATTTTAATTTTTATTTTTACAGGATGAGTGCCGAGAAGTCGAAGTATTTGGACGTCACAGAGTGGTGGGCCCAGGACATTGCGAAGGCGTACGCAGCGAAAGTGGGGAATCCAGATTGGGCTGACTACTTCCGTTCTCTGTTCGCTCCGGAAAAACAGGACCAAGCTACCCAAACGGACATCCAGGCTGCCTTTGTCTGGGAGGATGCGTTGACGACTGCGAAGAGGAAGAAAGCTGCTACAGCGAGAAAGAAGCTCGCTACATTGGAGCGAGCACTCTTCGACCCGACCGAGGTGCTCGAGGTGCAGCTGCAGGAGGACGCTCCAGCAGTGACGACTCCGACCGAACCTCCAGCAGTGGCGGCTCCGACCGAACCTCCAGCAGTGACGGCTCCGACAGTCCTGCAGCCCAAGAAGAACGTCTAGGTGCCAGCATCGAGGAAGCGGAAGATCACGGCTATTAAATCTAAAGTTTCCCGCCAGACTCCCTTGACGGCAACTCAGGTAGCAGAGTACAACCGGCGGATGAAGCAGATACGCAATATATATTAAATTTTAATAAATATTACACATCTCGCTATTTTTTGAAACGGCCAGTCTTCGAAAGAAGACTGGCCCATAAAACAATTCAAACAAAATTTATAGGTACACTTTTTTATCATCAGGCTTCCTTCTTCTGGCCGTTGGATCTCATTGAAGTAAAAATTCAAGATGAGATCATCAAACCTGCGCTTCAGCCGGAGACCGATCCAAAGGGCGAAGCAGTCAAGCCAGCAGAGTGTGAAGCAGTCAAGCTAGCAGAGGGCGCTGCAGTTGAGCCAGTAGAGGACGCGGCAATCAAGTCAGCAGAGGGCGCTACAGTCGAGCCAGTAGAGGATACGGCAATCAAGTCAGCAGAGGGCGCTGCAGTCGAGCTAGCAGAGGGCGCAGCTGAATTACCACCTCCACTCCGCTCCATGGAAAATCTTCCTACTAAGCGAAGAATCAGTCACTGCCAGAAATCTTCGGCAATGAAGCGGAAGATTACCGACTCTTCGGCAAAGCCGAAGATTATCAACTCCGTTACGCTTCCTGTAAAAAAGCGATTGCAATATACATTCCATAAAGTAGTTATGTTGGGTGATCGTAACCAATTTAAACATACGAGAGTCAAGAATGTAGAAACTCCAAATAAAATCTCCAAGAAAATCACAATAGATGTTTCTAACAAAAATAAAATATTAATGGAAAGATGTAGAAGAGTAAAAGATTTGAAAAGGAAACTTGAAAAAGCAGATTACGCAGACGGATGTCGTTGGGATAGAAAAATTACGAAACCATCGAAATTTTGATTTACCTTATATTTTTTTTATACTATCGTTGTATTATGTACGTTTTAACTTATTTATTACTATGTATATTTTTTATGTATTTACGCTTCCTTTTGACAATTTAATTTATTTTATATGTACATGTCTTACACTGTAAATAAATGAATGAATAAAAAAAGAAAATAGAAAGTTCAATGGAGGTGCAAACGAACTACTTGCATGACCTTTATTTCAAACTGAAGTACTTCAGTTTGAAATAAAGGACTTGTAAGAAGCGATCAATGGTTGTGTATCACAGGTGGTGGGCGAAGGCGGGGCCCTCATCACTTTCTTTTTCTCTAAAATAATTTCAAAACATACTTTCTTTCAATTGATTAATTATAAAATACAATTAATAAGTAATATTTTAACACTCAGTTAACGTTACAGCTTTGATATCTTAAAAAAATTTTTTTTTTTTAAGTGGTAAGAGCCCCAACCATCGCTCTGTACCTGTGAGGTGCAACCAAAAATCGTCGCTTGTGAGCTCCTTACATTTAATACGAATATTTGAAGTAGGAAGCTCATACGCGACTTTTTCACCTCTCCATTTAAAATTTTTAAATTCAATTTATTTTTAATTCAATATTATTTTACGTATACATCGAGTGTAAAATGTCACATTTTATATCATCGATGTTTCTCGTTGAGGATGCCGTTGGGTCGAAAGCAGAGTAATCCACTTCGTCCTCCCCATCTGAGACGCAGAACGTTGATTTTTCTCGGCTTCGACGATACCCTTGAAGCAGCCAGTCCTTCAACGTGTAGACGTTCTTCACAGCACAGGCAGGGTCGTAGCACATTTTATGAATCTTGCACCGAATATTTTCGTCTTTTGGAAGGTTGGCGAACGCCGGACATCCGAGATCCTCAACATTAATCAAAATCCTACAACAGAACGGTTTCGATTAATTCATTTTAACAATTACTAGTTTATATATGTACTTACTTATCGGGTAAAATCTTCTGCAACCACTTCTTCTTCTGAAGCCCTTTGACGAATATTCTGCTGGCTTCTGCGAGACTACCCTTCAAAGTTTTAGAAACGTCGTCGTAGGAAATTTCTCCGGAACTCCAGGGGATGCCGTGGTGATTGAACACCAGCCATCGGTTACTACATCGATAATCCGAAGTGAGGTTAATCCATTCGTACGGTTTCTTGAAATGGTATACTTGGGGAACGGAGTCATCCTGGAGAACGACCACGGCGACCTCCTTGAATACAAACTCATTCGAAGAGCTCTTGAAACCTTGCACGTCTACTACGTACTCCATGACGAAGACGAATGATCTTAATAGCGATGAAACTTGTATTTATAACCTCGCCGCCGCCGCGACCGCAGTTTTCCTCCAATCACGGCAGAGATGAGCCGCCGCGACCGCAGTTTTCCTCCAATCACGGCAGAGATGAGCCGCGCAATTTTCCTCCAATCACGATGGAGATTAGCCGCCGCGGCCGCTTCCAAGGGGTATAAAAGGAGCGAGAAATGCTCCGAAAAATCATTCTCGCTTACAGACAGTGAAGTGAAGAGCTCTTTAAGAGAACTTAGAAAGTTCTGTCTTGAGTGAACATTTTATAGTTGAGAAGCTGCAGTATTGAGAGCGCGAGTACTCAGCGCAATGTTAAGCGCAAGATTGAATTTGGAAAATATAATCCGTCTGGAAAACAATCGCGTGTCGATTACGCAATAAATCTATTCAGTTTGATTAAAGAATTAGAAATACACGAAAGTGAAAGCGAATCGATCGAACGAATTCGCGATCATTTCGATGCAAATATTCGACATGCATTGATCGGTCAACAAATTAAAAACAAAAATGATTTTTTCAGATTATTATCGGAATATGATAGCGACGATCGTAAAGAGCGACAAGCTCAAAATTGCGCCGCCTATCAGAATAAAGATGCGAATCCACAAAAAACTAATCAAAATAGTAAACCGTGGCAAACAAAAAATGTAAATGTCGTTCGAGCGGCTAGCACTCCGAAAGAAACCGATAAGTCAGTTAAAACGAGTTCCCCGAACGAAACTAAAAATAATAACAATAGTAATAATAAAAAGAAAAACGCGAGCGCCGCTAACAAAAAGATTACGGACCAATATAATCGAGAAATCGGTATATTGGAAATTAATCTTGACGAAATTCAGTCAGCGCCTACCTCTCAGGGAAACGAGTACTAGTTGCGCCATGCCATTCGGACGTACCCCATAAAGAGGAACGTCATGGCGCAACTAACAAATATGCGAAAATCAAATCCGAAGAAATCATTAAAATCAATACAATTTTTGAAGATCCTCGTGAGGAATTACTCTTTGATATTGCACCCGAAGGTGCTAATTTACAGATAAAACATAGTCCGGAAATAAAGGTTTTCCTTGAGGGGATAGAAACTGACGCTTTAATAGATACAGGTAGCGAAATTACCTGTATCTCATTAGAATTCTATAATGCGAATAAAGAAATCTTTAAAAAATGCCCCACTCTACCGATTAGCGGAAAAATTATCAAAGGCGCGACCGATGCGAAATCAACGCGTTTAAAATTTCAAGTCTTATTACACGTTAAAATCGGACAGGCTGAAATTGCATTGATTTTTATCGTCGTTCCGAAATTAGTAAAAAATTGTATAATAGGATATGATTCGCAAAAGACCCTCAGTATGATAATAGATACTCGAAATGAAAAATTACTGTTCTCTTTAAAAAATTATGATGAATCAATCGATGATTTTATAATTCCTTACTGCACCGTTGAAACAAATTCAGAAGAATATTCATCGGTGCAAATTCAGCAAACGTTTGACGATTTAGAAAATGAAGAGTCTTACGATTGTTTTGATCGCGAATTTCGCGAATTAAACGAGTTCAATGATAACTGCGATTATTCTTTCGATCTCTCTCCGGAAGAGATAGAAGAAACAATAAATAAATGCGATAATTTAAATAATCAACAAAGAGAACAATTAAAAGAAATAATTACCGAGTATAAAGAAATATTCGAGAAAAAACCGGGTTTATTATCTGTATACGAGCATGAGCTTAAACTTAAAAGCGAAAGGCCTTTTAAATGCAAACCATATCCTATTCCAATGAATTACCGCGAAAAGGTTGATGAGGAAGTAAAATGAACGTTAGAATTCGGAATAATTCGCAGATCATCTAGCCCTCATATCAATCCTCTAGTAATCGTAATAAAAAAGGACGGTTCGGTGCGACTTTGTCTAGACGCACGAAATCTCAATGAGAATCTCGAAGACGACTTCGAGTATCCCCCGGGTCTTACGGAAGTTTTTCAAAGAAGGCGTGGTTTTGAATTCATGACCTGCCTTGATATGATTAGCGGATTTTGGCAAATTCCATTAAGTGAAGATAGTCGTAAATATACCGCTTTTCGCGTCGGAAACGTCGTATATGAATTTTGCGTCGTTGCATTCGGAACTAAAACGAGCAGCGCAGCGCTTATTCGCGGACTCGGCATAGTGACTCACGATCTCGATTTTCTCGATACTTTTGTTGACGATTTACGAATCATTTCTAAAAATTTCGATGAACATTTGATTCATTTAAGATGCCTATTTGAAAGACTCTTAAAAAACAATTTACGTTTAAATTTCGCAAAATCGAAATTCGCGTGTCGCGAAGTCAAATACCTCGGGCACATAATAACTCCAGAAGGGATCAAGCCAGATCCTGAAAAAATATGCACTATTAAGAACTTCAATCCTCCGCGGAACGTAAAGGAATTGCAATCCCTTTTAGGATTCGTTAATTTTTACACTAAATTTGTGCGAAATTATTCCGATTATTTACCTCCGTTAATCGATTTGTTAAAAAAGGGAAAAACCTTCGAATGGACAGACGAGCATCAAGCTCTGTTCGAAAAAATTAAACAAATTTTCGATGAAAATATAATTCTAAAATATCCGAATACTAAAACTCCTTATATTTTAACGACGGACGCGAGCGACACAACAATCGCTGCGGTTTTGTCGCAAAAAGACGAGAATGAGGAGGAAGGAATAATAACATTTATTAGTCGTACGCTTAAAGGCAGTGAACTTAATTATTTTACCACTGAAAAAGAAATGCTCGCAATTGTATGGGCATTATCGAAATTAGATTCCTATTTAAAGGGAGCGCCCAAAATAATTATGCGCACTGACCATGAAGCATTAACTTTTTTGCGAACTTGCCGATTCAACAACGCACGATTACGGCGTTGGAATCTGGCAATTCAAGATTATGATCTTCGTCCCGAACACGTCCCCGGTAGAAAAAATGCGGTCGCAGATTTTCTGACGCGATCTGGAGCTCCGAATCGCGAAACCTCGGACGAAAATGCAAATATCGTAATTGCACTAATCGAAACAATTAAGCCCAATAGGCAATTAGTTCAAAGTTTCAAAAATTTGCAGACTTTGCAAGAAAACGATAAGTTTATTGCAAATATAATAAAAAATATAAATAATGACCAAAACATGAAAAAACGTTTTACTATGTACAATAATCTAGTTTGTAAAATGACGCGAGACAATCTTCAAATCATTTTGCCTTTTGATCTGTTAAAATCATTCATTTTGTACATTCATGAAAATTACGGCCACGTTGGTCCTCGTAAAGTTTATTTCATGGCTCGCGAACATTTCTTCGCTCAGAAATTGCGAAAGCGAATCCATGAAATATTAAGAACTTGCGAAATCTGCCAAAAAACTAAGTACTTAACAATTAAATTTAAAAAAAAAAACAGTTCCAATAATCGCCAATAAACCGAATGATCTTCTTTCTATAGATTTTTATGGGCCGTTACCGACTTCAACGGGGGGCGTTAAATATATTTTAACAACGATCGACGTTTTTTCAAAATACATCGTTTTCTATTCCTTAAAACGAGCTACTACAGCCTCAGTTATTCGCAAAATGTTCGATGATTACGTGCCAAAATACGGCAAACCGCTTAGGATAAGCTCAGACCACGGCACGCAATTTTCATCCAAAAAATGGATCGAGAAATTAGAAAACGAGGGCATTAAACCCATTTTTTCCTCTATCCGCCACCCGCAATCGAATGTAATTGAACGAGTGCATCGCGAATTAGGTCGTTTTTTCCGTACCTTTGTCGATGATAAGCACGGCGGATGGGTGCGATACCTATCGACTATTCAACAAATCATGAACGAAGTTCACCACGAGACTACGACGTTCACCCCAATCGAACTCCACTTCGGCGAACGACCAAAGAGAGTATGAGAGAAATGGATTATCGTTCCGCCTCTGCAAGACTGCAATCACGAGCGAAAAATTTATTTAGCGAAAGAAATCATGTCGCGAAAGCTCGAAGCGCGAGCTAAAAAATTAAATGTGAATATTAAACACTTTGAATTTAAAATCGGCGATTTAGTTTTAATTAAAGAAAATAATGTTTCTGATGCATTTGAAAACAAAATTGCTAAGTTTTTCAACGTATATGAAGGTCCATATAAAGTTATAAACAAATTAAGTTCAGATACTTATTTATTATTTGATGAAACGAATAATAAAGAATGAGGAAAATTTCATTTAAGAAATTTAAAACCTTATTATTTTGAAAAATAAATTTATTTATTTAATTATGAAAGAATTTAGCAATTTTAACAATAATTCATAAGTTGTATTGCGAAATTAAAAGCGAAATCGACACTAATAATGCGAAGCGCGAATTCAAATTTGGAAATTTTACGCGCGCTTAAGCTTAGAATTAACCCTTTTCTTTACCAATGCGCTAGAAAAGGATAGCTAGATCTCGGCGTCATTCAAATTTAAAATAATGATAAAAGTCGAAATATTTATTATTTTGTAAAAGAAATAGTGCTAGAATCTCTATTTATTTATTTATTTAAAATCAAATTTATGCAACTATTTTCACAAAAATGGCCAATCAAACAAATTAAAAATTTAATATAAAATTTTGAAGAGTAGGGTTAGGTTCCGCGATTGCGTCATTTCTACTCTGCCTCTCGCCATGAGTGGACGCGTCGACGCCGCGACAAACCTCCCTGAGCGTTTCTACGCAAAGAGCTCCTGGACCCAAGTCCAGGAACTCGCGAATAAATTTAAAAACATTGACTTTAAACACGAGCCCATTAATTTTATGTGTTTGCGCGAAATAAGTGCGGGAAAAGACGCTTTTGTGCGCGGAAGTGGCCGATATGTGCCGGGCAAGGCAACGCAAACCCGTGTTTTCCGCGTAAACAGGAGCAACAAGGCGGTGCAGGCGGCTTTCGAACCGCATTCTATCGCCACGACAACGGCAGATTTATCACCTGCTGCACCATCACCTCCTACACCATCTCCGGAGCCACGGAACCCGCGGCTGCAACGACGCAAGACGCCGTCGCTTTCCACCGCTGCACCTGACTCTCCGCCGTTCGCGAGCCTCAGCCGCCATCCACCACCTCTGACGCCTCCACCTGCAGCGAGAAAGGCCCTGAAGCGGACGAGGGAGCGACCGCCGACCCCTGCACCGAGCACTTGGAGGCAACCGATGCCTTTCGCTACCCCCGAACCGCCGAAGAAGGTACGGCTTTCGCCTTACGTGTCGATGGCCATGGCACCGACAGACAAAAACGCGAGTGCCGCGAAAAACAGTGCGGAATACGTGCCGACGCCTCAGCGTTTCCTCGAGGCGTGGGATCCTCCCGGTTTCGATACTCCACCGGGAAGCCCGGAAAATTATAATTTCGTCACGGATCTCGGTAGTGTGGGAGTAGCGTCAAATCGCGAGGACATATGTTCTATAATCGGTGAAATCGACGATTGGCTGAAAAGCATAGAAAAGTGAGCTAACGTGAGCTAATTTTTTATTCAATTATCTTTCATTAAACTCTTCTATTCAATTTTAAAAACGAGAAAATTTCTTAAATTTGTTGCAGATTGGCCATTTTCCATTTTTTCATTTTTCGTTTTTTAAATATCAAATCAAAATAATCATTTTGTATTTAATAAATTAGTTAAACTTTCAATTTTGCACTATTTTTTCTTTATTTGTCCTTTTCATGTAAATAAAATTATAATATTTTCAATTTTAAATTTTATTTAGGGGGGCAATGTAACGCCCAAATAAGAAACATTTTATTATTTAGTTAAATGCGCGATGGAGCGAGCGAAAAAATAAGCCGCGGCGCGTCCAAATCGGACGAAAATTGACCGCGCTATATAAATTTTAATTTAAATATAATATTTGAGTTTTATACACGGCGTCAACTGTGCGCTGAGAGCGCAGAGAGACGCGACGGCGCATTCCAATCGGCGCCTTTCTCTCTCACGCTGGAACCCCTCTCTGTTGCACTCCGCTTCTGACGTCACAAGCGGCGCTCTACTCTCTTGCGCTGCAACTGACGGCGCACTGAAGTTTCCCTCTCTCTGCGCGCCTGATCAAGCTTGCCCCCACTCTCGCCTATTGTACAAGCTAGAAAGAGAGTCGTCGGGCTAGATTGGCCTAAGTCTATAAAAACCGGAGCGTTTCGACGCTCAGCACTCACTTCGTCTCCAAGCTTTGAAGAGAGAACTTCTCGATACGAGCATAGCTCTTAGAGAGTTCCCTAGCATATAGGTGGACAGCGACAAGCGTACGTTTTTACATGACGTGCATGAGCTGTTCACTCAATGCTTTAAAAAACTATAAATTCATTAAAATTAATTTTCGTTTTCTCTCTCTCTCTCTTTCTTGCTTCAAAATTTTTCACTGTTTCAAATAAATTTCACAAAATAAACTAAAATAATTAACCTTAGATTTTATATTCATTTACCTTGTCGATTTAATTCTCAATTCAATTTATTATTAAAATTCAATTATATTCAATAATACTCACTAGCAACAAGTGCACGTTTTTTCAAAAGAATTGAACTAGCAATAAACAGAACGTTTATACATGACGTTCTGTGAGCTAATTAATGATTTTGCAATTGAATATTTAAAATGTTTAAAAAACCCTACGTCTATAAGACGAGACGTATAAGAAAGCAATAAGCACACGTTTTTACATGACGTGTGATGAGCGTATTCTTTGTCTCGACGTAAGCTAAATAAAATAAAACAATAAAAAAACAAATTTATAGATAAACGATTCAACTAGCGACAAGTATGCGTTTATGCACGACGTATATGAGCTATCAAGGATTGTTTATTCAAAATCGCGCGTCGCGTTACTAACTCGGGTCCAGTACACGAAACTCTTCTCAACGACTATCTATTGCTCTATAGAATATTTAATTTATTTATTACAATCTTGCGTTTAGCGATAGGTACGTCACAAGTACTTCAATACAAAGTATGCTTCTATTTACTCGATTACAGTCTTGGCGGTCTGGTTCGAAGAGAATGTCCGACAGCCTGTGCAGTCTCAAATGGAAGAATTTGAGCAGAGAGATTCCGGTTGGACTCTATCCCGTGTGCTGAATCTGACGGTGAACATTAACCAGCTCAATCCTATGCGTGGAAGTTCGTATCTACCACTGCCAGATGTTATTAAACGTAAAGAGGCCTGCATCAATGTCCAAAACAACGACCTCAAATGTTTTCAGTGGGCGATATTGTCTGCTCTTCACAATCCAACGCGAGATACTCAGCGCGTAACAAAGTACCATCAGTTGGAAGAAGAGTTAAAAATTGAAAACATTGAATTTCCCATGCATCCGAGAAAGATAGTCAAGTTTGAAAGGCAGAACGACATCTCAGTGAACCTGTACATTTTAAAAAAGAAGAGTGAGTAGCGTTTATGATTTAATAGTTTATAACTTTTATTCTAGTGATAGTATTTCTAACACACATTTGTTGTATTTTAGAGCAAAATTTCGACGTCCTACCGTGCCATGTGACTGCTTCGAAAAAGAAGAAACATGTGAATCTTCGTCTAGTTCAAAGCTACTACATCGATGAAGATGAGGAGGAAGAAGAAGTAATGGAAGAGCCTGCTGAACTTAAGTTCCACTACGTTTGGATTAAAAATCTCACACGACTGGTATCTTCTCAGCTGACGGAGCGACATTGTAAATTATACATCTGCGATCGATGCCTGCACTTTTTCACAACGAGGAGAAGTTGAAGAAACATGAGATCGATTGCGTCAGTCGTAACGAATGTAAGATCAACCTACCGACTGCGAGAAACAAGTTTCTTAAATTTGAGAACTTCCATCGGAAGGAGAAGGTTCCATTCGTGATTTACGCAGACTTTGAATGTCTATTGAAATCTGTTGTAAACGAGCGTGCTTATCAGGAGCATCAAGCTCACAGTCTGGGTTTCTACGTCAAATGTAGCTTCGACAACGCTCAATCATACTACAAGAGTTACCGACAAGAGGAGGTCGGTCATGAAACTCCCGCAGAATGGTTCGTAAGACATTTGAAAACGATCGCCGAACGAGTAGAAGCATTGTACAAGAGAGTGAAGCCAATGAATCTTACGTCATCGGATGAGCGAACGTTCCAAGGTGCTAGGTCTTGTCATATTTGTTGTAAACCTTTCAGCGCTAAGGACAAGAAGGTTCGCGATCACTGCCACCTCACCGGTCGGTAAGTATGAGAATGTTGTGTGTGTATAATTTTACATTACTGCATATATCTAATCGTTTATTTCTTTCAGGTTTCGAGGAGCTGCTCATCAGTGGGAAAATTCATCATGAACTTGGGAAAATTCATTGTGATCTTGTGAACTTGGTATAATTATTTGTGAACTTGGGAAAATTCATCATGAACTTGGGTAAATTCATCGCGAACTTGAGAAGATTCATCGTGAACTTGGGAAAATTCATTGTGGTCTTTTGAACTTGGGAAAATTCATTGTGAACTTGGGAAAATTCATCGTGAACTTGGGAAAATTCATTTAGATCTTGTGAAATTGAGAAAATTCATTGCGAACTTGGGAAAATTCATCGTGAACTTGGAAAAATACGTTGTGAACTTGGGAAAATTCATCGTGAACTTGGGAAAATTCATCATGAAATTGGGTAAATTCATCGCGAACGTGGGAAAATACATTGCGAACTTGGGATAATTCATTGTGAACTTGGGTAAATTCATCGTGAACTTGGGAAAATTCATTGTGATCTTGTGAACTTGGGATAATTATTTGTGAACTTGGGAAAATTCATCGCGAACTTGGGAAATTTATCCTGAACTTGGGTAAATTCGTTTAGATCTTGTGAACTTGGGAAAATTCGTTGCGAACTTGGGAAAATTCATTGTGAACTTGGGAAAATTCATCGTGAACTTGGGAAAATTCATTTAGATCTTGTGAAATTGAGAAAATTCATTGCGAACTTGGGAAAATTCATCGTGAACTTGGGAAAATACGTTGTGAACTTGGGAAAATTCATCGTGAACTTGGGAAAATTCATCATGAACTTGGGTAAATTCATCGCGAACGTGGGAAAATACATTGCGAACTTGGGATAATTCATTGTGAACTTGGGTAAATTCATCGTGAACTTGGGAACTTGGGATAATTATTTGTGAACTTGGGAAAATTCATTGTGAACTTGGGAAAATTCATCGTGAACTTGGGAAAATTCATTTAGATCTTGTGAAATTGAGAAAATTCATTGCGAACTTGGGAAAATTCATCGTGAACTTGGAAAAATACGTTGTGAACTTGGGAAAATTCATCGTGAACTTGGGAAAATTCATCATGAAATTGGGTAAATTCATCGCGAACGTGGGAAAATACATTGCGAACTTGGGATAATTCATTGTGAACTTGGGTAAATTCATCGTGAACTTGGGAAAATTCATTGTGATCTTGTGAACTTGGGATAATTATTTGTGAACTTGGGAAAATTCATCGCGAACTTGGGAAATTTATCCTGAACTTGGGTAAATTCGTTTAGATCTTGTGAACTTGGGAAAATTCGTTGCGAACTTGGGAAAATTCATTGTGAACTTGGGAAAATTCATCGTGAACTTGGGAAAATTCATTTAGATCTTGTGAAATTGAGAAAATTCATTGCGAACTTGGGAAAATTCATCGTGAACTTGGGAAAATACGTTGTGAACTTGGGAAAATTCATCGTGAACTTGGGAAAATTCATCATGAACTTGGGTAAATTCATCGCGAACGTGGGAAAATACATTGCGAACTTGGGATAATTCATTGTGAACTTGGGTAAATTCATCGTGAACTTGGGAACTTGGGATAATTATTTGTGAACTTGGGAAAATTCATCGCGAACATGGGAAATTTATCCTGAACTTGGGTAAATTCGTTTAGATCTTGTGAACTTGGGAAAATTCGTTGCGAACTTGGGATAATTATTTGTGAAATTGGGTAAATTCATCGTGAACTTGGGAAAATACATTGTGAAGTTGGGAAAATTCATCATGAACTTGGGAAAATTTATCGCGAACTTGGGAAATTTCATTGCGAACTTGGGATCATTATTTGTCAACTTGGGAAAATTCATTGCGAACTTGGGAAAATTCATCGTGAACATGGGAAAACTCATCGTGAACTTGGGAAAATTCATTGCGAACTTGGGATAATTATTTGTCAACTTGGGAAAATTCATCATGAACTTGGGAAAATTCATTGTGCGCTTGGGAAAATTCATCGCGAACTTGGGAAAAATCATCATGAACTTGGGAAAATACGTTGTGAACTTGGGAAAATTCATCGTGAACTTGGGAAAATTCATCGTGAACTTGGGAAAATTCATTGCGAACTTGGGAAAATTCATCGCGAACGTGGGAAAATACATTGCGAACTTGGGATACTTCATTGTGAACTTGGGATAATTATTTGTGAACTTGGGTAAATTCATCGTAAATGTTACGTGCGAAGTGCGGAACTGTATAGGTAGGCTCAACACCTGGCACGTAATTGTTTCTAATTTAATTTACCGCGGCAAAATATTGCAATAAAAATCCGCGTCGCGCCGCGTGCCCTTTACAGGCCCGCCCGTTGGTTAATCGGCAATTGACCATGTTGTCGATCGATTGTGACCCGAGGATTATTGTGATTGTAGAAATGGTAAATAAATTGACATTTGGGTTAAGAGGTAAAATCTGAGTATATTCTGAAACCTCCCCTCTTTGATTACAGAATGCGCGCCTTAAGGTTAACTATGTAGAAGCACCCTGCGGGTGCTTGCGCGGATCGCTAATGAGCCCTCAAGCTATCGCGTATGCACTGGGCTCGTGCTCGAGGATGTTTTCTGCTACAGCTGTTTTCGGTATGGGCTGCCTGTGAGCGTTTCCAGCCAAACGTGTTGCTTCGTGAACTTTAATTTGAAATTATTTCCAATATTGTAGTGAAATCGAGATTTTGAGGAGTACTTGGAGTTCCGGGCATCAGATGCCCGGAATATTTGTTATGCTTTCGGGTGTAGTGGTGTGTGTGTGTGTGTGTAAATGTTAGGGATAGGTTATGGACAGAAAGGGAGGAAATTGTTTATACTAATTTCGATTATTTAATCTGGCTCTGGGGCTTTGTTAGTGTGAACGATCTCTTGTACTCGAGTCCTGGGATGGCTAGGCCGAGTACCGTAGCCACAAAGTTATTACTTTGGCCTTCGCACAAGAATACTTTGTGTCTGATTTGCTGTTTCAGGTGTCCGCTGGGAACCTGGCTTGGCGACTCCTGCTTGGAGTATGTCGAGGACCTTCTTGGAGACAGTTGAAGCTGATCGCAGCCTGTCAAGATGTTCAACTCCAGTTAAAGTTGTTGGGGTGGCAGTGTCAAGCCAGTTGGCCTGAGTGCTTTGGGACTCGAAGCGAGTTCCAGAGTAAGTGCCAGATTAAAAGGAAGGAAAAAGGGTTTACAGAAGGTACGAATAATCAGTGTAAGTGAAGGGAGAATCGGTGCTTTCTCCTAAGGTTGTGTTATTTGTCCAAGTTAGCTAACCGGTGCATCTATTTGATCGTAGGTATTCGAGGACAGCAACACGTCTGGTTGAGGCTACTCACAGTACCCTGGTCGAAACTACAACTATCCTACACGCAGGTGCAGTTCCTGCTGTCGGCTGCAGGTGCAGGTGTTGAGAGCCACTCAGCCAAGTACCTATGGCTCTACAGTCTATGCTAATAAAATGTAAGTGTATTCTATCTCTGAAGAAATATAATGTGCCGAATTGTCTCCAATTTAATTAATTTTTAATCTTTATTAAGCTGTTGTTCTTCTCTTATCGAGGCAGACATAATAAATTTTTAATATTACTATCCTTTGATAGGATTGGACACTAAATAATTTATCTCGCTATCGAATTTAATTGATTGTAAGAATTTGTAAAAAGTGAAATAAAAATTTATAAAAGTTTACTTGATAGTTTGTAAAAATTGTAAAGATTTGTAATTGCAAATTTTGTTTAATTCTGATTTTTGGAGGTCGAATTACGCAAAACGCAGAACGCAGAGGGTAGCTGCCGCACTACTACCCAATAGATTTTATACGTACTCGGGTTGTACTTATCCGCGCAGTCGCGACGCTACAATTTTTCTTATTGAAAGTATGCGGACGCAGTAATTATTGATAATTGAAAATGTATAATATAACTTAAATTGTAAATTAAT
This sequence comes from Torymus aiolomorphi, assembly GCA_036365515.1. Classification (NCBI taxonomy): domain Eukaryota; kingdom Metazoa; phylum Arthropoda; class Insecta; order Hymenoptera; family Torymidae; genus Torymus; species Torymus aiolomorphi. Next base: position 89,376,543 of record CM070876.1, read on the forward strand.
TATATGGTATACATTGTTTAATATTTTTGAACAAATTATGGTACATGGACCTTGTGGTGAAATCAATCTTAATTCACCTTAGTAGTATACATTCTACTATGGAGAGACGGTGAGTCATCGTGCCCTGCCCGGGCTATCTTATCTTTGTTTACATAAACAGTAATTAAGATATCTTAATAGCCTGTTGTTTGTATACATAAACAAGCAATAAAGAAGCAATTAAGATACCATAATAGCTGTAAATATAAGCAGAGAGGTCCCGTACGGGAATCGGTAACACATCTTCGTCTCTCTCCATAGTAGAATGGTGTTCTCGGGAGGCAGTGATGCTGCCCCTCTTATTATTGGTGTTCAACAATATAGTAATTAATGTGTCTTTATTGATTGTTTATATAAACAAGCAATTAAGATATCTTAATTACATGAACAAACATAAAAATGTTTTTACAAAACAATTAATAAAACACCGATTAAGATATTTAAATTAATGTTGCTAAACAATAGATAAGAGATTTTTCCGTATCGGGATCGATGACGTCGCGAGCCTACGCCATAGTAGAAAGTATACTGATTTATAAATTTAATTAATCAATATTCTTATTGTCTAAACATAATAAACAATAAAAACATCAATTAAGATAAATGAAATATGTGTGCGTGCGTGCGTGCGTGCGTGCGTGCGTGCGCGCGTGTGTGTGTGTGTGTGTGTGTGTGTGTGTGTGTGGGCGTGTGGGCGTGTGAGTGTGTGCGGTTTTTATATTTGGAATCGTAACCACTTTTTTTTACTTTGTTCAGCCTTTCTTCTCCTCGTAAGCACGGGAGAGGGCTCTCCATTCGCGTCTTCCTTATTCAGTCGTCGTTTGGCCGTATTCAAAGGCGCTGTGAGTACTCTGATTATTTTTAAAACTTCGATGTTGCCTATTAAATTCGTCGGAGTATCGGAAGTTTTATCAAATTTAGAAAACTCCATGCGCCCAACTGGTGCTTCCTCGTCGTCATTTTTTCCCCTTCTTCTTCTAACCACATCGTTCAGTAATTCTATAATATTTGAACGCTCTACCGTGCGGCCATCTATACTCACTGTACCGGCATTGTTCCACTTAAGACGTTCAGGTGCTACTGTTTTCCAATGACGCAACAAGAGACGCACCTTGCGCTGATACGCCTTGGGTACACCATCGATAATGGCTTCTTCGGTGAGGGGTGCTAGTGTCTCGTCAATGTCGTCGATTTCTCGTAGTGCATCGCTGCTACTGCTGTTGCGCTCGCTTCCACGGAAAAAGAGATAACGTCGCAAAACTTGTAAGTAATTTAGACATTTTTCGTGAACGTCCTTCACCCCTTTTTTCGAGTGAAGAATATCGAACATTTCGGCGTCTAATCTGGACAAATTGTCACCGGGAGTTTGCATAGAATTTTCGCCGGAGAATTCGCTCGGGGCAATTATTTTTGTTGATTCAGCGGGTGTAGACTGTGCGCGTTCGGTTGCATGTTCGGGCACGATTACCATTTTACGAGCACGTTCCATACTGCTTCTCCTATTTACTGCTGCTTTCCTCCTCCTCCTCCTCCTCCAAATAGTTTAGATATGAGCGCACCTACGATGGGCGCTAGAAGAGCTGGCAAAAAATCCTCCGTTCTGTACTATTGCGCGTTTTTTAGTTTTCCAACTTGATGACTTTCGATTTATTAATCTGCGCAATACGATCTTGTGCTTATTCAGCTGTTTCTTCTCCGAATCTCTTAATTTCACTACGCCGTGTAAAACGTTTAATGCGCACTCGCATATGCACTTGACGAGCGATTTATCAGCCGTGCGAAGTATGGCCGAACGCTGTTTGTCGTCGCAGTGTGAGAGAGCTCCCAAAACCGCCAAATGTTTTTGGAAAAATGTTTAGTACAAAGCGAACAGCGTCTAGAATTCATCCGTGTTGCTCCTGCCATTGTTATCTCTCGTCTGGGCTGAAGGCTCGCGCATCTGACGTATCTATTTCTTTTTTTCTTCACTCCCCCTCTCCTTCTTTCAATATAATTAGACTATCGAAACTTTGAATATTTCGGTACATAAGCGTAGTGCGTTTTGTCGTCGGGAAATATGCAGGAGCGGAATCGAAATTCGTCGAGACAGTCTTGTGATAAATCGAGAAAAAGATACGTGTGTGGGGTTCGCGTGGCGTCGAGGTAGGCCTCATGCAGAAATTTCGGATCTTCCGGATATACTTGACGCGCCAAGTGCTGCATTTGAGCGCGATCACGCGGGTTTTTATAGAGTACGAGATATTTTGTGTTCAGGCTTATATCGCGTTGCGATTTTCCTTTGTGAAAAATATTTTGCGTTATGAATATAACGCTGATATTTTTATGATGACTACCTTTCGTAAATAGATCTAGTATAACATCGCACGAAGATTCTCGCATTAAATCATCTAGAATTAATAACTTTTTTTTATCGCGGTCGCAAGAATAATCACTCACTTGAGGCAGACCCTCTCTAAATTCGATACTCGGTGCGTCACACCCGGGTCTCAACTCCGTGCGGTAGGCTTCTTGCCACTCGGCGTAATAAAAGAGTATGCGATCAAAGCATACGTTACAGATTTTCGGTAAATTAATAAGAAACTTTTTGACGAACTGAGTTTTGCCACACCCGGTAGGTCCGCACACACAACACGTAAATGGATGTTTCCAACGCGTATCCATTTTCATGAATGACAACAAAACCTAATTTGTTCGTGCTTTTAAAGCGATAACACATTTTTTTTTTTTCAGCGTGAAAAAACCAACGATCCCCGGGCGGCGGCGGCGACGCGGCGCGGCGCGGTGCTCATCAGCTGATATGCACCGCGCACCGGGGCGCATGTACAAGCTTATACTCCGCGCGGTATAAGCTGATATTCGCCGCTTTAAGAAGCGAATACTTTGCACGCGGGCGCGCATATCAGCTGCTACAGCGCGCGAGGCCTCGCGTATGGACAAGAGAGCGCGCGCGCGCGCGAGAGAGAGAGAGAGAGAGAGAGAGAGAGAGAGAGAGAGAGGAAGAGGGAGATAAAAATAACTACAATGAACAAGAACAATATTTACAAATAAATCTTATTTTTTATTAATAAAATGTTTTAACGGTTATAGCCAAAAGGCAATGATAATTCTTTTATTGAATGGTAGCGCCGTTTTTTTAACACTATACAACATGTCTTGTATTCGTCTCGCGTGATAACATCGTGCTTGGGTGTGCGCCTTATGGCTTTAAAATATAATTTAATATTACCCGCATCGTCGCCATTCATAAAGGTATCGATCAATTGTTTAATACTATCGAAATTTATTTTTAAAGAATTAGCATAATTTAACCTTATCCCTTTGATTTTACAACATTCAAATGTCTGTCCTGTCGATGAATCGATTGCTTTATAGGCCTAAAATTTAGGACCGCCCGATAAGAATGTTTCAATATGTACATTTAGTCCGTAACTCTTCAGTTCGTCCGTCATATCACCTAATAGCGTGCCAAGGTGGGGTCTGTATTCCTCGTCCTTCGCGCGCTCATTACAAACGAATATGCAAGAGTCGGTATCAAAGTATAAAACTCGTCGATCTAGTTTCTCAAGATAATCGTACAATTTGAGTCGAGCTTGCGCCGTAGTGTATGCTGCGATTACTACATTCGTATTGGACTCCTGTGCCACAGCATCGGCGATATTTTGCCAGTTTACATATAAAAGTTCGTCGTTTACCGGCAACACGCTAAATACTTCTTTTTCCGGCGCAACTAAAAGTTTAAGGAGGGCCTCGCGTGTTTTTACAATTTCGGTCTGTTTCAAGTTGCTACGCTGCCCAAATTTTCCCCAAAAAGAATTAAGACAGAGTTTTGCCACTGCGCGCAAGCCAGCATTTTTTCCGATTTTTTCTCTCTCCATTCATATACCCTCGTCTCGCTCGTACTCTAACAAATAACGTTCCTTATCTACTTCACTCTCGCACCACGATGGCCATCCGCTAGCTTGTTGTTTTATTTTCAAAAACGCGTTCACGTAGTCTGCAAACAATCCTCCTGTGCCACTCTGTTGATCGTATTGTGTTACTTTATATCGCCATATTATGAATATTTCCGTTATTTGGTAACCCAACTCGATGGCTTTTCGCAGTTCGTCGGCTACCCACGTCACGGTGAATTCGCGCTCGTAAGTATATTCGTGAGTACAATCTTCTTGTCGCATCTCCTCGCAACAAGAGCGACAAAGAGCAAAGAGTAATCGTCCATGCATTTTTATTGGTAAGAGAGGAAGAAACAAATTACGAGGAGGCAATATTTTACATTTGATCAAACCTTCTACTCGTGATAAATCGTTGTTATTTCCTTTCGTCAACGCGTCACACTGACTGCCAACAAATATATCTGGGTGTCCGAGAGGAAACCGGCCTCGTTTACAGATATACGGATATAAAGAGCAAATATCCGTATATCTTATTGTTTCTCCTTCTCTTATTTTATAATGTAGAGCTATATTTTCCGTGCGACCCCCGAAAAACGCGTCTCGCGGATTTAAAACCATTTTGCTTATTAACGGATGATTATTCACATAATTTGCGATCCGAGGATTTTCAATTTTACGCCGGTCAAATGTGCACTCCCAAATTTCGCGAACCTCGTAGGCCAGTGACTTTATTTTATCTATTTTTGCTCGAGTGCTCTCGTATGCCTCGTTGTGAGTTCTATTGTAGGCGGTTAATTTATCGCGTTTGTTTTGAAAACATCGCGGACACCCATGTGTGTAGCACCCTTGATACTCGAATACTATACCTTTATCTGTGGCCGCGGCACTGTCGCTTGACGTCGACGAGCTCGGAAGCTCTGACGGTGGCAAATATCCATCTACCGAGAATCCTTCGGGTAATCTATACTCGCGGGCCCGACCTGCGTGAATAATCTCTCGCCCGATTTCGCGCTCACACTCCAATAGCCACTCAACAGCTTTTTGAGAGTGGTTATCAGCGCGCCTGTAGCCAGTAGGCGATAAAATTCCGATGGTGTTTGGCTTGAGAAATTTTTTTCGATACAAAAAAGAGCAAGCTGAGGCGATAGTAGTTGCGGAAAAGAAGGGGTCAGTGCCGCCAATATCAAGAAAAATTTTTCGAAAAGCTATACACGCGCGGCGTAAAATTTGTACATCCATGCGACAATACTCGACGATTTCTGTTTTAAAATTGAATACATAGTCTCGTTTGTTCTCTTCGTACCATTTAAAAAAATCTTTTCTCTCATCGATACTCATAGAATTCGGCGCGTAGAAATTCGCATCGGGTAAAGGGCCTGCGTATTCTTGATTTTGTAGAGTATTGAATAAGTGGGGAAAATAACCCTTTTTACTGTTTTCCGGCAAGCCAAAAGCAGCGGGAAGAGCGCTCAACTTCATTTGGAAATAGTTTAGACTATCTATGAATTTCGTTCGCCCGTATTGCATAGTAATAATATTCTGTCCACTTAAAATAATACTCGGCAAAACTTCAGATGTACACTCTGCCAATTCTTTTAATATGAATTGCGCATCGAATGCTCGTGCATTGTGCGCAATGCATATGATTTGCGAAAATTTTGTCTTATCTCTAATACACAATTCGATCAACTGAGTGACAGGATTCTCTCGAAAAACATGTTCGCGAACGCCGCAAGTATTACACCAATGCGAAACATCGTCATCATCGATGCAATATGAGCACGCTTGCTGTGCGACACATAAATTTGGAATGTGCAGATTTGAAGTCTCGTGATTAAGATAAGGCTCATCCTGTCGTGTCTCAAAATCATAAAAAACAAACTAAATGTTTTTTTTGTGATTAATCTCATTACTTATCGGTTGCATGTAACAGAATTCGTTGATAAAATGTTTTCTTTTACAATATTTACACCAAATCATTCCGCACGTCTGTTTCGAACGAAAACAATTTGTAACTTTATTGCATCTATTGCAAAGTTTAACTACATCACACAATTTTTTGTTCTTTTTCTTATAAGAGCCATCTTTTAAATGATTATCGTAGCACATATCTCCAAAAAAATTTCTATTACATTGCGAGCATTTAATTAAATCGACATTATCTGTTTTACACGCGGGAGAGACAAAGCACTTGGAACATGTTTTTAAACATTTGTGTTGGTCTATGAAATTAAAACGTTTGTTACAAAAAGTGCAAAAGAATTTAGTTCGCGCAACACCGATTACATTCAGTATTGTGTCATAATGTTTCGCGTTAGAATTATAACAAAGATTAATTATACGCTGTGTTTCACATCCTGTCTGTCTTTCTACAACAGCACGCCCATCAAAAAATGGGGGCTCACCGCTGCCAAAAGTTTTCTTATCGTATACTACTATAGCTATACCAGTGTGTAAATAATAATTTTGAAATTGCTCAATTTCGAAGAAACCTGCTCCCGTGGGTGGTATATGAACATTAGCATCCTGCATTAATTTTTCGGCGCGTTCGCGTTGTAGTTTTGTCGACCGTCGCGCACGACACTCCATTCCTTTCGAGCTTCATCCGTATCGTTTGCCCGCAATTTGATATAAGTTTCACCTACAACTAACGAACGCGGTAGGCATAAATTATCGACATTTACAATAGACACTATTGATCTTTGTGTCACCGAATTGATCGTTAATTTTCTCGCTCTACGCGCGCCCATCCCTTCGGGTATACTTACAAATGTAATGTGTAACACAAAACTTTCGTCGATTTGGAAATTTTCATTACTTTGTGTCAGATTTGCAATCAAATCCCAAAGATCAGCGTAATGAAAATTTTCAATCGATCGAAAAGATAATCCACCTGCGCCATTCGCAAAGTATTCGCTCCTAACGACCACACCGATCAAAAACCTTTCTTCATTCGGTATCAACGAAATAATATGCGCGTGAATGTCGCGCATTGCTGCCTCCATCCAAACAAGGGGATTATCGCAATCGGTAGGCGTGTCTTTGATACGTAGTTTAATACAGCGCCCGACCACTCTAAATCGCTGCACATGGTTTTCGGTTTCGTCTGCCACAATAAATCTTACTCCGGGCGGTCTTATGTCGAGATTATTCGCCTCCTCATCCTCCTCCTCCTCCTCCTCCTCCTCCTCCTCCTCCTCCTCCTCCTCCTCCTCCTCCTCCTCCTTCTCCTCCTCCTCCTCCTCCTCATCCTCTGCAGCATCACCATTGGCTCTGTTCTCCTCCTCTTCGTCGCCTCCGTCGTAATCGTCGGCCATGCCATCATCGTTGTGACCGTATTCCACTTGCAGAGGTTCTCCGCTCTCTCTTATGCATGAATTTGCGTGTACTGTAGGCGATGGTGGGAGCGATGGCCATACTGAGCTTGTAGACAACGAGTCGTCCGCTGTAATGTTTATTAAAAAACGATTAATAAAAAATAAATGTTTTTTGTTTTCACAATTATAATACCAAAAAGTTAATCTTCAGGTTTTCCGTTGAAACTATCGCGCACGCGCTACAACAAATCTTGTAGTTCGTTCGACGTATATAATGGAGAATCTTCATGTTCGGCCTGGTCGTAAAACCATCGCAATTCTTGCGCACGCCGAACATGCAAAATTCTCCTCGTGTAAATCAATAGAAATGGTATGTCGAAACCCGGAGTGGCTAATCCGTCGCCGCTATTGTTTCTTCTCCGAATAACTTTTTTGAAAAAATAAAAAGTTGTAAAAACAGCCTTTTACATGAAAAAAAATGAATATTCAAATTAAAAAAATTCTTACATTCGTTGACTCGTCGATCTAGAGGACTAGTTTCGTCGAAACCGTTCCAAACGAGACGATGGCTATCCTCGATATTATGAAAACTCCGCTCAGACGGGGGTGCTCTAGTTGAATAAAAATTATGAAGCATCCCTGCGCGAGGTTGGCCGCTGTTTCCACTAGTCGACGGCTGCGGGTCCTCGCTCATTATGGCTCTCTCCACTGTGACCCGTGGTTCCCGATAGTGGTTGAGCGCCAAGTTTAATCCGCGCGTTAAAACTGTGTCATTATCTTCTTCATCCGACGAGTCTATTCTAATCATGCTTTCGCTCTCGTTGTCGGATTCTAAAATATTCGAGCGCCTATCATCTTCTTCGTTTGCTACATGGATTATTTGTTGTTGTTGTTGTTGTATAGGTTGTTGTATAGGTTGTTGTATAAGTTGTTGTTGTTGTTGTTGTTGTTGTTGATGTTCTCCTTCTTCTGCTCCTTCGCTACTTGAGATATCGGGTTCGCTTGGGCTCGTTACAGCCTCATTCTCGCTCTCGTACTCTAGTTGACGTGCTACGGGATTTTCACGCCCGCTATAGTTCATAAAAATTGTTGACGCGTCGCTGTCATCGGCGAGAAGATTTTCTAAGGCTTGAAAATTTTAAAACATATAACAAATATTTTTTCGTCATAAAAAATGAGTATAAAATCTTTTACTTACCAATTTGTTCGCTAAACGCCGACATCATGTCATCGAGAACATTTGCATTTTCCATGCGTATTTCTCTGACAAATTCACCCGCTATCATCAACCCCGATCGATTATTGCGAAAAAAACGTTCGTAATAAACGGCGATTCTACGAAGATCGCTATGGGCGAGTAAAAATCGCAGTTCGCGACGTAAAAGCGAATAGTGCACTGTACGCAAACGCCATCGCCACGAATCTCTACACCTACGCCATACAGGTTGACTGTAAAAACGTAAAGTAGAAGCGATGCGGAAAGTAATCTCACGCAAATCGCTATGTTCGTCGATTTGCATCTCTGGCAAAAAAGCGTTACTTCTCGCCATGATCCGCATTGGCACACTGACCTGATGTGTACGCAATGCAGGGTTTTATAATGCTTACGGATATTAGCTCCAGACAAAAAAATATAATTCAAATGATCCACGCATCTCACCCTTCTTATCTCTCTCGCTTAGAGAACACAGCGTAAGAGCAGAAAACCGTTACGTTTCGGCGAAATAATGAAAACATGAGAAGCACAAGAGGCAGGGATTCATATCCCATACACCGACAAATTTTGATCGAAGCTCGAGATATAAATATCATTTCTTCGAATTCAATTTTATTTTGGTGATGTGTACGCAGGATCAGATTTGATAATGCTTACGGATATTAGCTCCAGACAAAATATAATCAAAATGATCCACTCACAATTGTCATCCCTCGCTCAAAGTACACAGCGTAAGAACAGGAAACCGTTATGTTTCGAAGAAATAATAAAATATGAGAAGCACACGAGGCAGGGTTTTCATATTGCACAGAGCGATAAATTTTTATCAAAGGTCCAGATATACACATAAAGATATATATGTACGTAACTAATACCCTAACGTACTATCGCGAAAAAACATCCTGCGCACGTGTTTAAATTATAAGACGAAAACTGATATAACGTGAACAGATTCATTTAGGCGGTGCGCTTTTGGTGTATTCTCTTACACACCTTATTGATGCGGGCTTTTTATAATGGCAAAAACGATAAGGCTGTGGCCAGGCATCGCACTGGACCCGAAATCGTGCATCTGACACCGTCTCCGCTCGCTATCGCGCTATATTTTTTACCAAAGGTTAAACAGCGGAGGGTACACTCTAGTCAAGTCAGCATTCGTCAAAGAGCCACAGTCAAGATGACATGGATCAAGAAAGCGTCTGCAGTAACAGACTGGATAGATAATTTAAAGAAAAAAGAACAGGAAATATATTTTTCTATCTTGAATAAATAACGCGAAATAACAGTGCTCCAAAATACAATCAAGAGCGAAGTTCTACTACTGGAAAGCATACGTAAAGAAATTGCGGACTTTTCAAGACACAGTAATCATGCTCCATCAAACTATAATCAGTTTAACATACTAGCAAAATGCTTAGTATGCGATAAAGTATTAGTTAAAAAACAGAAAAATTGTGCGTGGAGAAAGTGTGAGGGGTGTAATATGTGGCTGTGTGGTGTATGCGTTCGAAATCGGAAGCACACATGCTTCAACGCGATTCACCAGTTCCCGCAGCACCAGCAGCAGCAGCAGCAGCAGCACCAGCAGCAGCAGCAGCAGCAAGAACCCGAGGTGGACACAAATACACAAGCAGGTAACTTTGAGTACCACGGGTTATATGCAGTAAATGACGAAGAAGAAATATGTGTTATAGATTAATACGGTATGTTGTATACTTAATGTATAAAACTGTGAAAAATAATTTTTTGTAATTTTTTTAAGTTTGTGTTTTAACGTAAAAATGAAATTAATATAATATGTAGAACTATAATGTTTTTATATAAAATAATTTTTTGAAATTTTTGGTAATTGTTTAAGTCAATTTTTTAACATAAAAAACAAAAAAATGATGTAATTTTTTTTATTCTCCTATCTTTAATTGCCATTCCAGTCTTCCACTCTGCGCGCGCGCACACACACACACACACACACACACACACGCACACACGCACACATATTTCATTTATCTTAATTGATGTTTTTATTGTTTATTATGTTTAGACAATAAGAATATTGATTAATTAAAATTATTAATCAGAATACTTTCTACTATGGCGTAGGCTCGTGACGTCATCGATCCCGATACGGGGCAAATACACGCACGCACACATATTTCATTTATCTTAATTGATGTTTTTATTGTTTATTATGTTTAAACAATAAGAATATTGAACAATTAAATTTATAAATCAGTATACTTTCTACTATGGCGTAGGCTCGCGACATCATAGATCCCGATACGGAACAATCTCTTATCTATTGTTTAGCAACATTAATTTAAATATCTTAATCGGTGTTTTATTAATTGTTTTGTAAAAACATTTTTATGTTTGTTCATGTAATTAAGATATCTTAATTGCTTGTTTATATAAACAATCAATAAAGACACATTAATTACTATATTGTTGAACACCAATAATAAGAGGGGCAGCATCACTGCCTCCCGAGAACACCATTCTACTATGGAGAGAGACGAAAATGTGTCACCGATTCCCGTACGGGACCTGTCTGCTTATATTTACAGCTATTATGATATCTTAATTGCTTCTTTATTGCTTGTTTATGTAAACAAACCATAACAACAGTCTATTAAGATATCTTAATTACTGTTTATGTAAACAAAGATAAGATAGCCCGGGCAGGGCACGATGACTCACCGTCTCTCCATAGTAGAGTGTATACTACTCACCTTGTATGGATATTAAGACCGTTAACACAGGTCGGATAACATTTCTTTTAGACAGATGTCTAATGTTAATTTTCCCTTCAATGTCTGATTTAATAAAATAAACTTTAGCTGTTTGTAGGCTACGGCGCCCTGGAAAGCTTCTTCAATTTCGTGATCGATAATACTCAATGTTACTTCTAGGTTCTGCTCATTAACGTATTGTTGTAGGTTTTCGGGCAGTACGATTTCTTCATCAGATTCCGCGCAGTTATGCACAATGAGTTTCAGTTTGTCTATCCTGTAAAAATTAAAAATAAATATAATTAGATGCATAATTATCTTCTATTATATTAAAGAGCAAAGCTTTTCTTTTCAGGCCGAAAATTAGTATTTTTTTCACCAGAACTTTATAGCACATTATATAACAAGGGGCGAAAGCAGCAGATTTTTCCTGCAGTGGGTTTACTGCCGTAACGAGCGATGTAACCAAAAAAATCGACCGCCGGCTTAAAGGTTCGCGTGTCTACTTTCAAAAGCTGTGTGGCGGACAAAAAATATAAAAACTCTAAATTTAAAAAAATAAAAAATACTATCGTATTCTGTGGACAATTTTGCCTCAAAAGTGTATTTAGTACTTCTTTGATTAGACCACGATTAGTCCCGAAAGGCAAGGGGGCGTCATGTCATCACAATGATAATAAATGCATTAACTATCGCTAGCAGTGCATCTAGATGACTAGTCATGGATTTAGTTCCAGATATTTTCAGTAATAATGAATTGAATCAATGATTACGGTGCAGTAATTAATCACACAGTCCATTAAAAGCTTGCTAATGAGGAACAGAGAGATAATGCCGTATCAGTTCCGCCGCGCATTGCTCATATCAAAACAAATTGTTTATTGCCGAATAATCAATACTCGATGTACTAAATGTATGCACTGTTTGTCGTAGTGCTTCCGGCGGACTTTTCATGCATTTAGTTTGATACATTTTCAATAATATGTAATTATTTCAACGAAATGCGGATACACCGCCAACCGTCTGCAGTTGAGGATTCTAATCTCTAGATTAGGTGCACGATGAAACGATTGCTTCCTTCGTATGCAGTCATAATGATACTAAATGCATGAACTATCGGTGGCAGTAAATCTAGACGACTGGTCATGGATTTAGTTTCACATATTTTCAATAATCATGATTTGAATCAATGGTTACGGAACAGTGATTAATCACACGAGTAGTTATTGGACCACCCTGGAGCGGCACAACAAACCCCCACTCCTCCCACCCAGAGGTCAATGAGCCGTATGGAGGAGTGGGGGCCGGGACGCCCCAGAGTGGTCCCCGCCGACCGCTGTCTGCCCCTGCCGGCCACCCCCCCCCGGCCAGCCGCAGTCTCCCCCAGCCTCCGCTCCTCGCGCCCCCGCCCGCCCCGTTTTTTTTTTTTAAATTAAACAATTTTATTTTAGTTTTAATTAGTTTATTTTATTCCTTTCTTTCTTTATTTTTTTAAATTTAATTAATTTTTTTTTTTACATTGTTACATTTTTTTTTTACACCTAAATTTAAAAATATTAACTTGGAGTGTATTAAAGGTATTTTAGCGATTTTAGAACTGTAGGTATATTCCAACCTCCTCACTCGAATGCAATTAAAAAAATTTTTAATTTCTCAAAACTGACGGATTCTAAAGTCAGGAGGTGATTTAGAATAGAGTCACTGCTACTTGTAAATTAAATAATTAAAATTTTTTTTAAATTAAATAATTAAATTTTTTTTTAAATTAAATAATTAAAATTTTTTTTAAATTAAATAATTAAATTTTTTTTTAAATTAAATAATTAAAATTTTTTTTTAAATTAAACAATTTCTTTTAGTTGTAATTAATTTATTTATTCCTTTTTTTCCACTCACGCTCACCGCCAGCCGCCGCCCCAACCCCCTCGCCAATTGTCACCCGCCATCCACAGACCCCCTCATCTACTTACAGTCAGCCAACGCCCACGCACCACTTTACAACTCCAGCCATCACCGTCCCCTACCACGCACAACCATGCCTGCACACAAGTATACACAGTACTGAGATACCAGCTGCGAGCTCTACAGCACATCGCGACACGTTAAACCCCGACGGCAATTTACACGCGACTGAGTCTAATGCGAGACGTTCCGCGCGATGGTCAAGACTGCTGACACTGCATTCGCGAGTGCTCGAAGCGGCTAGGAAGCACGTGACCATGGCTCATCCTCACACTGCAGCTGCGCCGAGCGCTCAAGACTGCCGACACCGCAGTCGCGAGCGCTCGAGGCTGCCAGCGTTTCTTCGAACCGTACGTCAGCGCAGCTGCATCGATCGATCGCGAGCGCTCCAGACTGCTGACACTGCTGTCGCGCACTCGGGTATGGACACGTGTTCGTGGGTGCAGCTGTACCGAAGGGTACCCCTGTGTTCTCATCCAGGGATTACTATATGCGGAGTCTTCCACTCTCGTGGTGCTTCGCACGGCATTACCCTTCTTGCGCTGCTTCCCTAAATTGTAATCTATAACAAAACGAGAGTTTATAGGGATGGAGTAATAATAAAAAGGTTAAAATAAAAAAAGAAACAAGTAAGTATGATCGTAATAATATTTATTTTAATTAACATCCCCTGATTCTACATAGTCATCGTACATTATGTAGAATAATATTTAAGCTCTCTACAAATGCATCTAGATGATACGCTATAATCTCATGTAATATAATGATAACATCATGCTCGTAAATAGGTACAATCGTTTGATCTATATTTCGTACTTCTAATTTGTCTACAAGAATGTCTACTATACTATCATTCAGTCTTTTATTTGCATCACGGATTTCATTTTTCGTATAGCATGTTATTTGTGCGTCATAATTTAATCTACAATCGTTTACAACCAAATTAGAATACTCACAAATTAAAGCATTTACATATTTGTTAATAGAGTTTAAATGTTCAAATGGATCATCCACACATTTTAAAGCAGACACTAAACTCTCAAAAGCTTCCTTTCTAAACTTGACGTAGTAACGGCTCGTACCAAGTGGTTGAACTTCAATCAGTTGTATTAGCTTTATCGACTCGCCTTTTCTCCTTGTCCTCCGGAATATTGCAATCCACCCATCTCCATACACTTTTTGATTCACATTATGCTCATCCGTTAATTCGTCGAATAAATAGGAAAATTCACTGAATGCTGCTTTGAAGTCCTGCCACTGCTCAAAAGTAAGAGGGATGCCATCAAAGTCCCTTGATGTTATTCGAACCACAGGCCTGTATGACGATACATCAGCAATATGGTCATATTCTATCCCAACGAGCAGTCGCTTGGTATGAGTCTTGTTTAAAGCGAATAGGGTGCTGAGTAGTTGACGTGAGCGTTTCGACGAGTACGCTATGATTGAGTGGTGTCTGACAGCAAACTGATTTACGACTGTAACAACGCTCTCAGCTTCTCTGTAAAGTATTTTCACATATCTAAAGAGTGAAAAAATAAAGGATCACCTAGAAATACACTCACTACCTAGAGCTACACACACTGTTCTGAAAATTGATGAATAGGCGATCACCTTATTTTCGGGTGAACGAGAAAGCGATTACCTTATCTTCGGATGATGAGAATATTGTGAGTCAGGTGATATGGATGTGAAAAATCGAAATTAATCACACTTATATTACGTGAAGAGCATCACATTGTGTTTAGGTGAAAATACTTTACAGAGTTCATAAGAAAAAAAAATAAGTGGTAGGAGGGCATGCAAAGACCCCGTGGTAGGGACTAGTGACCCTCTAGAGGTACAATCCGGTAGTCATTTGTGTCAAACATATGATACTTGTTTAAATGAAAGTAGCCTTTTATCGTTACTTCCAGTTTTGACACAAATGACTGCCAATTGTCCGATCACTCCCTAGAGGGTCACTAGTAGGGACGTCATACGAGCGACATCTTGGAGCTGCAATGTTGTAAATATCTGACTCTGCAATTCCCGCTATCGTTGCCGCTACCACGAAAGTCACAGTCATCAGCAAGATTGTATTGCACAAACTTTCTAACTACGTTATCGTTTATTCCGTGTCATCAGAAAAATTTTCGAGGAATCTTGCGAAACGGAATCCACGACTCATATAAAAACATACAGAATTGTCCACAGACATCAGACGCAGCACTTTGTAGTATTGTAGTATTCCAACGAAAAGCTTTACAATTTTTACGAAGTCGATGAATATGATCGGGAGACCATAGCTGTTAAAGTACCATGCATCCCCAGCTGCATTGACGTTAATGCTGACTCAGTGCATTCCTGGCTCAGTATGTCCGTCAGTGTTCACTACAAACGCCGTCGGTTTCGTCCACTTCCGAGGGATCTAGTCGGCGGGGAACACTCCCACAGTATGAAATGGAATATGGGATAAAATCTTTAAAATCTCCAGACTGTTCATCGCAAACATTTAACGGTGGTTGAAAAGTGTATTCGGATTCAACGCGTTTATATCTTTCACGTGTAGTTGACAGCCAAGCTTTTATTCTATAAGCATTATTTAATGCACAAATATATTGTAAGTGAGGGGATTTCACAGCGTGCTGGAGACAGAAGTTATCACTCTATGGTAATTTATCGAATGACGGACATTCGAGATCGTAATCTAAATTTATCACTTTACGAGCTGTAACTTTCTTTAAAATTTGCCATTTTTCTTTACCTCTAACGTATATTTTCCCAACACATCTGGTGAGATGGCGAAGAGATTTATACAATGACTTCTTCTCTATTTTACTATCAAAGTAGTCTAGCCCGTGATGTTTTTTCACCAGTCAATTATTTTCTTTTCTGGCCGCTATACTCATACTGTTGGATTTACTATTTTTCAAAGATATCATCCAATGCGATATACAATCTCCATCTAATGCAACGACGGCAATTTCTTTTGGTGTGACAATGTTGTTGATGCCCTTCAAACACTGAATATCTACGACTATATCCATTATACTAACACGAGATGCTTCAGAACCAGCTTACACGAGCATCGAAAGCAGACTGATGCAAGTTCACTTGAAGGGTCGGATCGAATAAGGGGACTAGCGCTCGAAACCGCGTAGAAGTATTGTCCAAGGCTCAAAATATAAAAATGGACAAAATTAATTTTTAAAAAATACTGTTATACAGAAAAAAAAAACAGATATTTTTTACATTTACAGTTTTTTAGTCCGATTTTTATGTTCATCAAAAAAAAATTAAAAACTGAAAATTTTCGAGGTCTTGTTTTAATAGCATTTTAATATATAAATTGCTGCCGGATGCGCAAATTTCATCGAAACGACTTGAAATTGAATACGGACTAGTAAAATACTCTAGCGGCTGCCTGTGGATTCATAAAAAGTCCGAAAATATATGGTTATTAATTATTGTTTTATTATAAATTAATGGCAGTCGAATAATGCCGTTTCTTACGTTCAACGATAAAAAGTATTGAGGGAAGTTTAGAGTTGGAACAACTTCCAGTGAGACTTTTGTTCTTCAAGGTTTCAAGAATTTCTTCAGAAATTTTTACTTTGACTGTTCAATAACTGACGTTAATAGAGATATTTTAATAAAGTCGCACGCCGTCTAGAAAGGTCGCGCGGCGCCACCTCACGCAGCAATCAAGTGTGCGTACAAGATGTTATTATCGGTGTCTGTAAATAATTAAATAAATTTAAATATATCAAAGGACACGTTTTTATTGTAAATACCCTTGCAACACCTGAGAATACTGTTACCATTGTTCACGCTCATTCATATTATCTGACGAATTCACGATTTCATTCATTTCTGCATCGAGTCTATTTGCTGTCCCCGGTGTCTGGACAGAGTTTAATTTACCATGAATCGATAGGGATTATAAACGTTCCACGCTTTCCTTTGGCATGCTCCATTTTTTTTTTGTTATTTGGAAATCAAATTTGATAAAATAGTGCCAATGTAAGGTGCCAAAAGGACAGGCAAAAATCCTCCACGCTGGACAATGATTTTCTTTTTTACTGAAAAATTATTCGAGGAATTCGCCAATTTTCTCAAAACATTAACATGTTTACGCCGTCGTAATTTATGACCCTTTGTGAGTGGAATATTACCTTGAAGCAAATTCAAAGCGCATTCACAAATATACCTGACAAGCTGTGCGTCCACCTTTTGGAGAAGAGCTCTCAGCTGTTCTGTGTTCAGATGATATAATGCACGCAGTATGTCGGTGTCCTTTTGGCTAATGATCCTATGTCCTCCCTTACCCATCGTAAAGAAAGAACTGAAAGTTGATTACGAACATCGACGCCTTTTATCGGTTTTCGAGGAACGTATCGTAGTGAAATTTGTCGTCAAGAAAAATACAAGTACGAAATCGAAAATTGTTCGGTGTTCGCTACTTAGAATCGAGTAAGAGATAACCAAATGGCCGCGAGGTGGCGTCCCAGTATGCCTCTTGCAAGAAGCGAGGATCTTCGGGGTACAATTGTTGTGCCAGATGTTGTATTTGAGTGCGATCGCGTAAATTCCGAAATGCCACAATATATTCAGCATTCAACGATATATCTCGCTGACCTTTACCTTGATGGAAATTGTTTTGAGTTATAAAAATGATGCTTAGGTTGTCATGATGACTACGTTTTGTGAACAAATTCACAATAACGTTACTCGAGGAAGACTCACGCATCAAATCATCGAGAATCTGCAGTTTCGGTTTCGGATCGATTTGAGTATTCAAAAAGTATTCACAAAGTATTCTTTATGAACGAGTAAATCATATACTGATAGTAATCAAAGAGTATTCATAAAGTACTCTTTATAAATATAAATCATTGTATCAAAATAAACCATTTTATTTAAACAAAAATTAAAAATTTTATGAATTAAATATAATAAAATAAAAAAAGAAACATTTGTTTTCATTATTTTTTGTTTTAATTTATACATCTATTTTTTTTTTTAATAATAAGATTGCTTTATGAATTCTTTATGAATGCCTCAGAGACGGACATTTTTTATACAGATAAAGCTACCATTAAGAATTGTACTAAAAAGCTTGCTGAAAAAAAGCATTCATTAAGAATTCATTAAAATCTTTATTAAAATACTCGATGATGATCGGGTTACTAACAGAAACTGCATTTCAACCCTCATTTAAATTTTATGCGCTTCTTTATACACACCAAATTCAATGGTATCAACCTGTGTATAGCACTACCTGCATACCAATACACCTCAAATTACATAACTGCATTCAAATTTCACAATCAATCAATAACGTCTCCAACAGACCAATCTATTAAACAAATTAGAATGTGAAGTAAAAATCGACTATTTACTACAATTCGCAATCAATGCATCAAAATAATCAACAATTAAATTTCACAGTCAATCAATAACGTCTGCAACAGACCAGTCTGTTATACAGACCAGAACATAAGGTGAAAATTGATTATTTACTGCAATCTGCAATTGACGCATGAAACTAATTGACAACACATCCTACAACTCATTCTTATTACATAAAAACTTGAGTCAATACATTTTACGTACAACGCACGGGCATGCAGAGCATATACTCGCACGCTACACGTAATTTATAGACTTTAATTTATTTAACGCGGCAAAGTTACGTTAGTGGATCCGCGTACGCGCTGCACGTCCCATACGGGCCCGCTCTTGTGCAGTGTGGCTATCGATGATCGAATCGAAACTGGAGGAAAGGAGGATAAAAAGGGGAAAGTAAATAAACAATAATAATTATGGAAAGAAAATCGGCGTATATTCTAAAATTTCCCTATTCTTACACGGAATTCCCTACTCTAATGTGCTTACGCACGACGGATCCCATGCAGGGAGACCCTTACGCTGATACGCGCCGCTGCGCCGCGCGCTTACAGGACTGGCCTAGGGAGCGAGAGAGACAGCGAGATCAACTGTCTCTCAGCGTGCACGCGACGTTCACCCAGGAGGAGACGGAGGAATCTGCTAATTCAAAAATGAAGGAGAGGAAAGAAAGGGACTCCGGGACATATCAGATAAGTAGTCTAATATTTTGTATGTGTGTGTGTGTGTTATCAGTGGTGTGAAGTGTACTTCATAGGTTAACTATGAAAGAGATACTTTGTGTGTTGTATATTTATATTTGTTGCAGGTACTCTGCAGGCTTGTCCCGTTGCTCCTGGAGGATGATGGACAACTGCTGGCCAGTTATCCGCAGTAGGAAGTGCCCTAGACGAACCTTCCTAGTGGCAGTGAGACAGATGCGAGCATCTGTTACCAACCTTGGAGTCACTGGGAAGTCGATGGTATCTGCTGGGTTTCCAGTTCAATTCCTTGATTGGAGGCAACCCAGGAGACCTCGCACACCTGCATAGATGTTCTACACTGGATAGATCATCGAGGGTGCTGATGATATGCGCCTGAGTGCTTGTCGTGGCTGGGTGCGAGCAAGACTAAGGAGTTATTTCGGAGACTCGGATTGCTCCTGGAGGTGCAGGAGCGTGGCCAGACAATGAAAACAGTTTTCCTGGACCACTAGGTTAGTCCTCAGTGTATAAATTGTGTAAGTGATTGTGTAAAATGGTGAGACGAGTATGATTTAGTAGTGTTGGGAAAATGGGAGTTCTTTGGAGTGAGGAAAACTATATGAAAGGGATTTAGGTAACCCTGGGTGTATGAGCATCCAGGGGAGGGACTCAGTACTCGCCTGTGCGTTTCGAATATTGGAGGCGAGCCAGGTTTTGTGACTCGTCGACTCCAATATTCTATTTTCCTGGAGAACTAGAATATTTTATCGGTTTCCTGTATGTTAGTCCTATAAGGGAGGACTCGCCTAAGTGATTCCTAAATGTAAATTAGTCCTGAAGGCTGGACTCGCTCTAACTTCAATGTTATAAAACTTATTCGACTAAGTGTTTCCTTCGAGGGGCAGGGACTACCTATTCTATGTTAGAGGATAAATTTATAATTTGTGCGTAACATTTGTGAACTTCTAACTGTAGTTTTCCGATATCTAAATTTTTTGTGATTTTTTATGTGTCTAAACTAATAAAAATTTCAAAATTGTAAAAATTATTAAAATTTAGAAAACTTTATGAGGATTTTTGTTACTATAATTCTGTACATGGAATAAACAAAATTTAAATATGCTTCCTAGTTTCCTACACTGATCCTAAATTAATTTTCAGCTAGCATTCAAAAAGGGGAGGTAAGGCGCACTAGCCTAACCTACGTCAAGAGGGGAGAGGCGAGAACATCGACGCCTGCTTGAGCGCTTGGGTGACGCGCACGAGTAAGAGAGAGAGGGAGAGAGTGAGCGAGTAAGCGTTGGAGAAAGGAGAGAGAACAATGAAGCTCTCTATTTCCTCCAATAAACACACGCGCTTTCGTAACTTAAATCTTTCTTGAAGAAAGATTAAAGTAGAAAAATGCTAGATTTATTTTGGGATGGAAGGTAACGCCCTAGCACTGCGTTCCTTCTCTCTTCCTTTCTCTCTCTATTCGGTAGAGATTTCGGGCACATGTGTTGATGCGCGGGGGAGGGGACGCCAATCGCAACGGAGACGGCTTTACGCGGAAACCCGGCTAAACTGTTTTCTACACAATTTCCCGGACTCTAGGGTTTAATACAGTTAGGACGAATTAATGGGAGACCGCGCACTGTCTCGAATCATCTAAATGAAACAAACAGGACGAAAATACAAACTACTAAACTAAATGTAAATACGCAAAGAAAAGCTGCTAGGAGAAACGGCGCCACGCGCACTGCCGTTTCCACAGCTTGCAAAAAAAACGACGCGTTTTCCCTATTTTTCCAGCTATAAATCGGGGCGCGAATACAAATACATGCATATATATATATATATATATATATATATATATATATATATATATATATATATATATATATATATATATATATATATATATATATATATATATATATATATATATATATATATATATTTTATAGTAATTAAAAATTTATCTTAAATTCCCTGGAGAACGATGGGCAGCCAGAGGAGTTTGAATTCCGGATCAACAGGTGTCCCGGGATTTTACACAAATCGCGGCGCGAACGCACCAATGCGAATACTCCAAAAATCAAAAAGGAAACGCGGAAATAACCGGACCGACTAACGCTCGTCCAGTTAATCCAAACTTCAAGAGAACTTAGGAAAAAAAAACTTCGGAGGGCAAAAGCAAATCGGAGCGAACGCGCGTCCGAAATGGTTTACTTCCGAGCGGAGAGTCAGGCAGTTGCCGCGCCGTGCTTACCGCCCCCAGTCACTTCTTTATCGGCGTCTCTCTTACTCCAACAGAGAAGTTGAAGCAAGAAATGACGCCGTTTGCGATTAAGACCGCCGCGCCAGCACTTCCTCCCCTACATTCCTGCACGAGCGGAGTGCAATACGATATTTTACGGGCCTTGAAGCTTTTCGTTGCTTCAAGGCCAGAGAAATATTCTGGAACGTCTCATATCGTCATGTAAATTCTTACACAAAAACATTACTGATAAATACTTGCAAGAATTTATCACGTAAGTTCTTGTATAACAATCTACATAAGTACTAACATAAGAACTTACATATGTTTCGCACAAGAACCTGTAAACTATTTTTAACAATACTGTTCTCATGAGAAAAAATATCTTCCAATCTAAAATGCACATTTGAATTCACATTTCCATTAAGAGGAGGTCGGAGGGTAAGGGTAGATTCCTACATTACCACATTTTTTATCCGTTTCTCACTTAAATAATAATAGTTATATCGTTAAAATAGAAGTTGGCCCCAATTCTGTAAGTACAAAGTAATATCTATGTAAAATATTTTATGGATTGGATTGATAGATTTTTAATAAAATGCAGAACGCTGAACTACTACTACATGTCGGTATCATCAACTAACTTTAATTCCGTTCTGCACTTTATTAAAAATCTATCCAGCCAATCCATAAAATATTTTACATAGATATTACTTTGTACTTACAGAATTGGGGTCAACTTCTATTTTAACGATATAACTATTATTATTTAAGTGAGAAACGGATAAAAAAGGTGGTAATTCAGGAATCTACCCTTATTCTCCGACCTCCTCTTAAACCCTCAACCAAGTCCATTGGAAAGTTTAAAAAATTCTAAGAAAGCGGTTCAAACGCTTCTTTTGTACTGAAATGGCTTCATTAAAACCCCATGTAAATACACAGAAAAAATACGACCAATTCACCTAAACCGATCACGCTCCATATATGTAGCTATACTATTTTTATAAGACTTCATAAAATCTTTATAATAAGATCATGAAATGATTCAAAAGTCCTCACTTAATATACATAATATCAAAAAATGTTTGTCCAATACATTAAAATTTATAATATTCTAAGTAGTTATGAATAAACACTTATGTGAAATATTTTTATACAGCATCTATGTAAAAAAAAGCTGTATAGATTCCACTTTATGAAAAGCTTAAAAAAAAACTTCATTTATTAAAACACTTTAATAAAATAATTCAAAAAAACTCACTTACACATATACTAAATTGAGGTTGCAAAAATGTACGCAATAAAAACTCTTTGAAAATTCAAAAATAATAAAAGCACAATCAAATTTATATTATTATTATCAAATTCGTATATATGAATGCATCTGTAAATTAACAAAACAAGCAGAAATCATTAAAATACGTTTGCAAAACCATCATTAAAATCACAGTAAAACAGCTGTTACCGCTTGCCTATGCACACAGTATATCGACGCTTTGGAGCAAGAAAGTACCAACTCAGAATCCGGTTGGAGAAGGTACCAACTCGGAAGCTGGTTGGAGAAGGTACCAACTCGGAAGCCGGTTGGAAAAGGTACTAACTCGGAAGCCGGTTTGAAAAGGTACCATCTTGGAATCCGGTTGGAAAAGGTACCAATTCGCGCGATATTTTTTTTTACTTGAATTTAGGTTGGCCACACTGCTTCAGCTGACAAAATATTTTAAAAATAAAAAAAAATTTAATTAAAAAAAAGTTTTTATGACTATTAAAAATATTATATGACGTAGAACTAAATATATTAAAATATATATTAAAATTAGTTCTATACATAAAATATATATTATATATATACACACATGCACATACATACCACACACACACACACACACACACACACGCACACACGCACACACACACACACGCACACACACACATACACACACACACACACACACACACACACACACACACACACACACATATGAAAAATTCACAGAACTTCTAACTTTTGATTTTGGTATAATAAAAAAAAAGTAGAAGCACAGTAACATAACTTTGTATACGTATTTGTATATCTTTCGGAAATCACAATTCATCACTGTGACAATTTTCTATGGTGGGCCGTAGAGGTTATAGGCTCAATAATAAAAGTATTAAGATGATGTTAAATACCGACATAATTTTTAAAAGAGTACATCTCATGAAAATACCAATGGAATCATCCAAAAAAAATCTGAGTATAGTATTAACATATACGGAGCGCTTGATGAACGTATTTTTCCAAAAAAAATGATGAGAATTTATTTAATTAAATAAAAACCGTACTGTCGGTAAGTAGAAATCTGCAATTGGCCTACTTTGCAAACGGGCATAGCTAACGAAAATGCTAATAGAATCACTAAAAAAAATTCCTGAATATCGTGTTTATGTGTACGGAGCACTTGACGAATTTTTTTCCGAATAAACGCTTGAATGTTGATTTAAAAAATTTTGAAATTCACGGTTTCACATGGCCTTAATAAAATAATTTAAATAAAGGCATATCTTTTCTTTAATTAATATAAATATATTTACATTCAATGTATAATACACATATATTGTGTATTCTATACACGTATATAGAATATATATACGTAGATATTATTTTTTTATATAAACCTAGATAACGCCCATATGTGTCCCATATTTATTTATTTTTTTTAATGTTTTTTTATACATGTGTACTATATGTAAAATAGTATGGCCCATATTTGGTACCGGCACGATGGCCACATGTGACCCACGTGTTACTTATATACATATGAACAAAATTTTTTGTGAAGATAATGTTTGAAAACTTATTTCCCACACAATGGAATCCCTAAGTAATATAATACTCATTTAATGAAAATTCTTAGTTGCATTTAATGAAAACCACATGATTAATAACAACGGCCTTCTGGTTTTTAACCAGAAGTTTTAAGTCTTATATAAAAAAATAAACAAATCACAATTACATTTCATTCAATATAAACAAAATTTCAGTTGTGACAAACAAAAAAGTAAAATTTTAACATTTGTCACGCTTTCCATGGTCATATTTAAAGTACCCTCTGTAGGCTAATATTGGGAGCACATTAACGGGTCGGGTCTTAAAATCTTCCTTATTTGGACTGTTACAAGAGTGCTGACTATAAATATAATTTTTGTGAAGGCTGTGACTGTTACATTAACAAATAAGCAAAAAATTAAATTTGAGTAAAAATGAGTCACACATTTTTATATGTACATATCCTTTTTTTAGAAGGAAGGCACACAAATGAGCGTAAAGCTGATGTTAAATGTATGTATTGACTCACTTTTTCTGGTGAAATTTTAACGATAGATTGTGGGCCACGTGTGCAGCATCCATAAGAATAAAAAGAAATGAGGGAGTTACATATCAAATTTAGACAAATTACTATCTTTTAACATTCGTAAACAGTTTATGAAATTTACTATGAACTCCATACCTCTACGTGCACTTTGTACAGATCATATTTAAGTATAATAAGGTTTTTAAAAAGGATAGATTTTTATTTTACTGAGTTTTTTGAAACAAAAAAATTGAAAATCAAAAGTAAAAAGTTCTGTGGATTTTCGTATATATACATGAATATACACATATACACACACATATATACATGCTGTGATGGGCGCCAATATAAGGTAAGGGAATCACGTATACCGCGTCGCGAGATCCGAATCTCGCGCGCTTACACGTATCGCGATCGGCAGAGCGCCACGCGGAACAAGCGACAACGAGATGGAGAAGAAGAAGAAGCCGCGGCGCTGCTGTGAAAAGGACGCCGCGGCCATGTTGTTGACGCCGTGACACGCAACAAGTCGCGTCGGGAGTGAGCTCCGTGCATCGGAGAGTTTGTGTGCGTGCCGCGCCCCCACGACTGCAGCCAATCGAGCGATCGCGCCGCCACCACTGGGAGGAGTGGAAGCGAGAGAGAAAGAGAGAGAACGCGAGCGCGAGGACGAGCACGAGAGGGAGAAAGAGGCAGGTCCGTATAGATTGCGTGCGATGGCTGGCCAACCACGAGTAAGTAGGCTCCCGACTGGTATCAGCGTTTCTTGGTGACGGGAGCGCGAGATAATTCCCCCCGTCACCTGCGAATAAGCGGCTCTGCCGTAACTGCGAACGTGCGTGTGGTAGTGAAGTCTCGGCCTGTCGGTTATTGTTTGTTAGTTTGTTGTCCGGGTTTCGCGCCCCTTAGCGCGTTTATCTTACGGAAATAAACCCCCGTTTAATTTTATCTTAAATAGTCGAGTCACGAGTATTTATTGAGCGCGCCTTAACCTATGCATGATTTCCCGAATACCTCCCTCTACCCTTTTCAGCAGCTGCAGCTAGTCGCAGGCATCGCCTCCTAGAGGAACATCGGTAGCGGGAGTAAGTATCTCAATAGCCGCTCGAGAGGTTAGACGGAGCGGCGTTGTACGCGGGAAAAGCCGGCTGCGCTGGTAACGCTAGGTCTTAGCGAGCAGCCGGTAGTTTGCGGGTAGAAGTTGCCAGCAGCGGCAGAGCGCAGCGCCGGTTCTAAGGAAAGGCGGCCTAGGCTTTCTACAATAGAAGCCGGGCTCGCAGGTTCGGAACCTGGGCCGAGGCGCTTCTGCCGGACTACAGGTGATTCTACAACGGTGAGTTGCCCGGGCGTAGAATACACCCGTATATTACCCCGCGAACCCCTGAGAGGGATTAATATACAATTGGCGCCCTTAACGTGTTGGAAAGCATAGGTTAGGGAATAATTCGATTATTTAAACAGGTCGAGACTCGCGTGCGAATAATTAATTATCGAGAGGGATAATTAATTATTATAAAAGTGTATAGTGTGTGCAAGGGTAACCAACTGGTGGTTCCTAACCTTGCTTGGAGGGAATAACCCGGCCTGTACGTACTTAGCGAGGACATTGCTTGTGAAGGCCGAGCATTGTTGAAGTATTTAGTGAGGTGAACAAAGAGACTAATTAACAATTATTTATTTATTATTTATTACGCTATTTATTGACATTTTTTTATCAATAATAGGTTTTTAAGGTTTCATCTCTTTGTTAGGCAACTCACGTGCACGCCGGGGCGTAAAGTAGCAGATTACGTACCCAATTTGCATTTAAGGGTTATTAGCGGAAATTTCCGCATTTTTGGGGAAATACGCGTGAGCGCGGACGCGGGGGACAGCCTAGAGTGGGCGCGCAGTAATTTTGAGGCCGCGCATGCGCAAAAACCGAAAAAGAAGTGGAAAATCACTATCGCAGAATCGTTAGCGCATCTCACTGGGAGGTGCGCGAATCCACTAATTTCGAGTTTGCGCATGCGCGAAGGGTCGAAAAATTAAAATTTTTATTTAGCACGTGGAATCGGTAGCGTAGCTCACTGGGAGGTGCGTTACGTTTGCGCAATAACCATAAAGTGACATAACCTCCAAGCAAGCAGGTGTAAAAGCGAATTACCCGGGTCTAGCGATTAGAGACCGAACCACCAGTTGGGAAAATTCGTGTTTTCCTTAGTCAGTGGTAGTCCGGTAGGTACCTTGTGAAGGATACCACTGACAGTGCCAAAGCATTCTAAAGTTCGTGGGATTGACAGCAATCCCCTTGCACTCACACAACCGGCGACTGTAGCGTCATGGGTTACGATATTGAGGCAGCCGTGGAAGATTGGTTACAGTCGATCTCCCGGAGTGAGATCGACGAATACGTGTCATGGCTCGAATTGAAGCAACAGGGCTCGGTATTCCGCCTTTCGGAGCGGTTGCACAAGTGGGTGTTGGGGATCTACGTGCCGGAAGATTTCGAAGAGTCAGCAGGCACGGATGATGCTATAGCTCGGAGGATACATCTCCGAGAGGAGCTCATCCGTAGAATCGCCACTGAACAGGATGGCACATTCGTGGAAATGTCCACTTGGGACAAACACCCACTGGAGGTGATCATCAAGAGTGAGGCAATCCTACAGATTGTCCTCAAGACAACGAGAGAGGCAGCAAGACTAGTCCAACACCTACAAAGACCTCAGAATACGGATGACGTCGGGCGTAACCCAGACGCCCGGAACGCGGACCAGTCACCGACGAGAAATGACAGCGTGAACAACGCAGAAGACGAACACGCCAACGACCTCAACGACGGGGAGACGACAGAAGACGGACAGGAGTCACAGCCCGAGGAGATGCTGCGTCTCCGGTCCACAAACGGAACAGAATTCCGGGTGCCTAGAGACGTCGGAGCGTTATTAGCAGAGCTAATAACCAAAGTCCGGTCGCTGGAGGATAGGCTAAGCAACCACCAGCGACAGGCGGCGTCCAGCACCAAGATTAACGATTTTAGGCCAGAATCGAACGTGCACTTCGAGGACACCTTCAACACAGCGGATGATCCAGCAGCATGGGACGAACGGCAACGTCCGCCCCCGCCAGCTCGACCCAGGGACCAGGCTGGTTTTCGGGACGGAAATACAGCCTGGGAGGGGGGTCACCACCGGTATCCGGCAAGAAGTACGAGCTGGCAACACCAAACCACATAGGACACAGCGGCAAATCTCTCGAGGTCGGGGTTTTACCACTCAAGAGATATAGGCCAGCTCGTGCGGAAGTGGCAGTTACGATTCCCTGGTGCGAAGAGCCAGAGCATCGCGGTGTTCCTGGCTAGGGTAGAAGACTGCAGAGTCCTGGCCAACCTCACCGAAGAAGATGTGCTCTCGTCGTTATCGGAGCTGTTCACGGACACGGCGGCCACATGGTATCGCAATCAGAAGGCGAAGTGGGCCACGTGGCAAGACTTCGTATCAGCGGCGAGCCGCTGGTACGGAACGTCAAAAGGTTTCCAGCAGCGGCTAATAGAGGAGGCTAATAACCGTACACAGGGGGAAGACGAGGCCGTGAGGGACTACATCACATGCCTCACCGCGATTAACCTCAAGATATCGCCTCCCGCGAAGATGGAGCAGCAGCTGGACCAGCTTCACCGGAACCTCCGACCACAGCTTCAAGCCATGGTTTGGAGGTCAGACTTTAGCTCGGTGGAGGGCCTCATAGATATAGCCGTAGAGGCGGAGCAAACGCTGGAGAATTCCAGAACATTCAGGCCCCCTCCACCGCCGGCAGCAACCCTCCTGCCAGAGATGGCTTACAAGCCATCCCCCAAGGCCGACTCGCAGAAGAAGCCCAAAGCGGATGCCAAAGAGGGTAAAGTGGCTGCTGCGGTCGGCGTGACGGGACCCAAATTGGAGGATTTTGAGGACATGCTTGGGCGGGTGCTAAAGCAGAGCCTTGCTGAGCTGGTAAGCCCTCGAGCGGAGCACCCATCGAGGCATGCGCCTGGTGGCCCACGTAGAGGGCGCGGTCATCAGCCGCTTGGGCGAACGGGAGCGCAGAGGCCCCCGAAGCCAACTCCGGCCGGTCAAGACGCGAGTTCGGGAGGGGACTCCGCGCCGCCGGCCAAACCCCGGGGTGGAACCCCAGGGGAACCGAAGCCGCCGCTGAGTTGTTACTCATGCGGCAAGATCGGCTACATAGCCAAGTATTGCCCTAATTGCTCGGGAAACGGGAAGGGGGGCAATTAGAGAGAATCGCCCCCGTCCCAAGTCTCCGGGGACCTCGAGCAGTGGTAGTAGACCCACTCGAGCTAACCCCGGCGGCACTCCGAGTGCCGAGCTCGAAAACGACTCCAGTGTGTGAGGACACTGCGGCCGCGTGCGATCTTAGACCGGCCTCCGGGGAGTCAGATGCTCACCCACCTCCCGACCGAGGAGAAGCTTCCGTCGGCCAACCAGCCAACGCAGAGACGCGCTGGTGGGTTCGAATTGAGGTGGGTGAGTTCAACCTCCGAGCGTTGTTGGCCACAGCACTCGGGAAAGATTTCGTAGCGTCCGAGAAGAAAGGTTTTAGGCTTGCGGATGGTAGCCGCAGCCCCTTGCTAGGCCACGTGTTCCTTCCGATCACCGTGGGTGGGCTTACTCGCTAAATTCGAGTCGCCATTATGCCCCAGCTCGATGCAGACTGCTACTTAGGGGTCAACTTTGTACGTGCGTTTAGGGCCGTACTTGACCCGGATACGGACAGGCTCTTCTGTAA
Organism: Torymus aiolomorphi; assembly: GCA_036365515.1. Classification (NCBI taxonomy): domain Eukaryota; kingdom Metazoa; phylum Arthropoda; class Insecta; order Hymenoptera; family Torymidae; genus Torymus; species Torymus aiolomorphi. The sequence goes on from CM070876.1 coordinate 89,406,111, forward strand.
GGACTCAGAAGCCTATGTCGAGCTGGAAGTAGCTAGCTTGACCACCAATCCAAATACAGTGTCGGCCATCGGGCTCGAGGACGCTACGGACCTTCAGCGGGCGGAGCTGAAGGAAATGGTAGACGCTATCCTAAGAATCTTCCGCCAGGCTTGGGATGCGTAAAGGGCGTGGAGCATGAGATCACTCTGCGGGAAACTCGACCAATCAAGCAAAAGCACTATCCAGTCTCGGACAAGGTGCAAGAAGAGATGCACCGCCAAGTAAAGGAGATGCTCGAAAAGTGCGTGATCGAGCCCTCTCGAAGTGGTTGGTCGAGCCCCATTGTGATGATCCGGAAGAGTGACGGAACACGGCAGTGCTGTGAAGACCTGCGCAAGGTGAACGAAGTCACGGAACCAGACGCCTATCCCCTTCCGAATATACAGGATATTCTACGGAAATTGAGGAAGGCGAAGTTCATCTCCACGCTCGACCTTAAGAGTGCGTATCACCTGATACCTCTGGCGGCGGAAGCGCGACTCATAACAGCCTTTACGGTCCCCGGGATGGGGTTATACCAATTCCGGCGGATGCCGTAGGGGCTTACAAACGTGCCCGCCACCTTTGAGCGGCTCATAGACCAGGTGCTCGGACCCGAGCTAGAGCCGTACATCTATGCCTACCTCGACGACATTATAATTGTCGCCGAGACATTCGAGAAGCATAAGGAGTGCCTCCGGATGGTGCTAGAGCGGCTAGTAGCCGCTGGATTGACGCTTAATGCAGATAAGTGCGTTTTCTGAAAGCCAGAGGTAGCATACCTGGGTTTCTTGGTTAACCGGGACGGCACGAGGCCGAACCCGGCCAAGATCGAACCAATTAGGGATTACCCGGTGCCCCAGAACCTGAAGGCACTGCGAAGGTTCCTGGGCACCACCTCGTGGTATCGGAGGTTCATACCGAACTACGCCACCATCGCTGAGCCGCTCACGAATCTGACTAAGAAAAACCAAAAGTATGAGTGGCTCGAAGAGCAGTAGCACGCTTTCGATCTGCTGAGAGCGATGGTGATGACCGCTCCGGTGCTGCACCGACCTTATCCCGAGGGGTTCTACATCGTGCAGACGGATGCGAGTGATGTGGGCCTAGGCGCAGTGCTACTTCAAGAGTTAGAAGGGCAGGAGAGGGTGATTGAGTTCACGAGCCGTGTGCTCACATCGGCAGAACGGAATTATAGCGTTACCGAGCGAGAGTGCCTCGCGGTAGTATGGGCCATCCAAAAGTTTCGCCCATACATCGACTGCTACGAGTTTAAGGTAGTGACAGACCACAGCAGCTTGCGGTGGCTCTGCCAACTGAAAAACCCCACGAGCAGGTTGGCTCGTTGGGCATTGGAGCTGCAAGGCCACAAGTTCACCGTCGAACACCGTAAAGGCGCCTTGAACCACGTGGCAGACGCCCTCTCTCGTATGTATGATGATGAGGATGGGCTAGAAGTGGCCGCGGTGTTGTGGTTCACCGACACCGCGGACACGTGGTATCAGGAGTGGTGCGCCAAGGTCGAAGAGCAGTCCAATGACTACCCCACCTACAAACTCGTAGCAGGCAGTCTCTATCGGTACCGCCCCAACTCAGAGGTAGACTCAACTCTCGGCGACGATGACGATGCCTGGAAGCTGGTAGTACCAGAAGAACATCGTCGCGAGGTGTTGCAGGAATGCCACGACGACGCCACCGCTGGACACCTCGGCAGAGAGAAGACGTTCGCCAAAGTCGCGCTGCGCTATTACTGGCCGCGCTACTCGAGCAGTGGTAGTAGACCCACTCGGGCAGACCCCGATGGCACCACCCGCCTCATCTCTTCCACGGAGGGGACGCGGAAGCCCCGCGAGAGCCCGAGCAGTGGTAGTAGACCCACTCGGGCCAAATCCGTTAGTTCCATCCGTCCCCACTCAACCGTCAGCCCCGACTCGCCCACCGAGGGGACGCGGAAGACCTCCGGGAGCCCGAGCAGTGGGAGTAGACCCACTCGGGCCGGCGCCGGTGGTAACATTCGCACCGTCCCACCCGCAGCGAGGGCGCGGGCGGCCACGGAAAGCTACCTAGCCTTTCTGATTTCCTACGTCGCGGCCGGTGGGAAACCACAGCGAGCCTGCGACGCCCAAAACCCAGTACCCTACCCCCCAGAACTAGTCGTCTGCGTTTCATATTTACCATCAGCGCCCTATCTTCTTCCTGATCGATATAGCGTCCAAGGTACGCCAAATCTGGGTGGGGGGTGTGACGGGCGCAGATATAAGGTAAGGGAATCACGTATACCGCGTCGTGAGATCCGAATCTCACGCGCTTACACGTATAGCGATCGGCAGAGCGCCACGCGGAACAAGCGACAACGAGATAGAGAAGAAGAAGCCGCGGTGCTGCCGTGAAAAGGACGCCGTGGCCATGTTGTTGACGCCGTGACACGCAACAAGTCGCGTCGGGAGTGAGCTCCGTGCATCGGAGAGTTTGTGTGCGTACCGCGCCTCCACGACTGCAGCCAATCGAGCGATCGCGCCGCCACCACTGGGAGGAGTGGAAGCGAGAGAGAAAGAGAGAGAACGCGAGCGCGAGGACGAGTACGAGAGGGAGAGAGGCAGCTCCGTATAGATTGCGTGCGATGGCTGGCCAGCCACGAGTAAGTAGGCTTCCGACTGGTATCAGCGTTTCTTGGTGACGGGAGCGCGAGATAATTCCCCCCGTCACCTGCGAATAAGCGGCTCCGCCGTAACTGCGAACGTGCGTGCGGTAGTAAAGTCTCGGCCTGTCGGTTATTGTTTGTTAGTTTGTTGTCTGGGTTTCGCGCCCCTTAGCGCGTTTATCTTACGGAAATAAACCCCCGTTTAATTTTATCTTAAATAGTCGAGTCACGAGTATTTATTGAGCGCGCCTTAACCTATGCATGATTTCCCGAATACCGCCCTCTACCCTTATCAGCAGCTGCAGCTAGTCGCAGGCATCGCCTCCTAGAGGAACATCGGTAACGGGAATAAGTATCTCAATAGCCGCTCGAGAGGTTAGACCGAGCAGCGTTGTACGCGGGAAAAGCCGGCTGCGCTGGTAACGCTAGGTCTTAGCGAGCAGCCGGTAGTTCGCGGGTAGAAATTGGCAGCAGCGGCAGAGCGCAGCGCCGGTTCTAGGGAAAGGTGGCCTAGGCTTTCTACAATAGAAGCCGGGCTCCCAGATTCGGCTCCGAGGCCCTTCTGCCGGACTACAGGTGATTCTACAACGGTGAGTTGCCCGGGCGTAGAATACACCCGTATATTACCCCGCGAACCCCTGAGAGGGATTAATACCCTCTCTCCGTAACTGTACCCCGTTACAATGCATATATACACATATACTGAAACTAAAGAGAAATAACTACCTATATAACCTTGTATTTTCCATCTATTAATAACACCATCATAATGTTGGCTGAGGTTCTTTGTATCATCTTTTATATTTATTGGATTTTTTTGTATTTTAATATTTATCATTTCCGATATTAATCTTTTTTCAAGTTACTTTCCTTATCAAATAGAGTAAGTGTGCCAGTTACTGTGTCCTTAAATCGTTTTCATTTATAGTAGAGTATAATCATATTTAATCATAAATATATAAATTTTTACATACAGTTCAATTCATGCTTTTTATTATTAATCCCACAGTATGACTTAATTATTCTTATAATATATTTAAAATAATTTATTAAATTTCTCATCGCGATTTCTATGATTTTCTTATCGAAACGCTTAAGAATATGCCTATACAAAAGTGTTTGAGAAACTATAAAAATAACATTTTTCATAATAAAAAAAATACACTTAATGTTTATAAAACCCATCTAGTTGACAAAAGAACAATAAAAAAGTAGTTTTGATTAATATTATTGTTTAATTTTATTAAATTATCCAGTAACTTGAAACGGTAGTATTCATGCGAAAGGATTGCTCTCTCATGAGGATAGCTAATCGAGCAGGATTCGAATGGAGAGAGCGATTAAAATAAATTTACAAAGCCAGATAAGTAGGGAAAGAATAACAATTTATTTAACTTAAGATTAATACATTCCTTATACGTAACTACAGGTCGCGTTTGGCGGGGATCTGTAACATATAGAACAGTGGAGCGCGATGTTAGATACAATTATGAATAGCTAGACTACGGTGGTCGCGGGCGTGGTTCTCCACGAGTAGGCGAGTGCGCTCCCACTACTCGTGGACAACACCCGGGTAACGAGTGCGCTCGTATACCCGGGGAATCGTCTCAGCGACGCACAGTGTTCTATTTTGTAAAAAATGGACAAAATGAAATATCTCGCGAACGGATATCGATAGCCGGATGAATCCAACTGCATTTTAAAGTTGAAGTAATGTACAATAAAGGAAAAATAGTCCAATACTGATCATTTGACCCTGTGACCTTGGAAATGAAAAATGAAAGTTGAATAAATAACGTATTTTCGGTTTTTTCATTGTAGACTTTCTGGCTATCAATTTTTTCGATCAAAAAAATATTTACTCCTGTAGTGTTTGATGCAAAGAATCCGAATTTGATGTCAGAATCGTCCTATCGCACACCAATTTGTTTCTAAATCTGAAAACTCCATAAAAAATACGAAAAATTCACCCTGAAAAAATGGAGCATTATTGAGTAATTTCGACTTCAAATTCGGATTCAGCGAATCAAAATACATGGGTACATAAATACAAGTATACAAATTTGTAGATGCATATATGAATTATTAAAATCTAAGGGTTATTAAAAAACCTTGCATCAAACACTACAGGAGTACATATTTTTTTGATCGAAAAAATTGATAGCCACAAAGTCTAAATGAAAAAGCCGAAAATTCGTTATTTATTCGACTTTCATTTTTCATTTCTAAGGTCACAGGGTCAAATGATCAGTACTGGGCTATTTTTCCTTTATTGTACATTACTTCAACTTTAAAATGCAGTTGGATTCATCCGGCTATTGATATCCGTTCGCGAGATATTTCATTTTGTCCATTTTTTTTCAAAATAGAACACTGTGCGACGCTTTGAGTGCAGAGTAACGAGTGCGCTCGTATACTCCGCTCCGTCGGCGGGCTCCAGGGCTTAGCGAGTACGGCCCCGGGGGTGAGAGAGTCCTTTTCCACGGCACGCGAAGCGGCATTTATACTCGCTCGCAGTGTGCGGTATAGTCGGGGCGGTGGGGCGCGCTATAGCTTGCGCGTCCTGTGCGACGCGTGGTCGCGGCGGTCGGTGGAGAGGGAAGTCGGCTACTCAGTCGCCTGCTCTCTCTCCTCGCTGTGCGAGCTCCGGTACTTGTGTACATACGTGAGTACATGTATGTACACACTCGTACGCTCGCTCTCCCATGCCGTTGACAGGTTCGTCGGTTTTCTCTCTCTAGCGCACGCGTTCTATTAGAGAGAAAGCTTCTCGCCTTTGCGTTTTCGTATCGATGCGCCTACCGACAAGGTGTATCGTTACAAACTAAAACAAATTTTCGGCATGTTTCTATTGCTGTGCACAGTAACTGGACAAGTTTTCGTGAATGTATTTAGTTACTGTGCCCCCTCGCGGTAGGCTACGCTAACTTTACTTTCTCATGCTTCGTCGCCTGTGCAAGTCAACTTCGACGTTCATTGTTTACCCACAGAGCAAATAACACAGTTTTTAATATATTTAAAAATAATATATTTTATTCCCATCTTTATTTTATTTTCTTCTATAATAAGTAAGTACTTCTATACGTAGTAAATCATAGCCCTGCTGGAAATCATCTATTTCTCTCCCATTTTATGAAAGCCAAGTTGAGTGAAAACACTAGAAAAGGTTCGAAAAATCGTTTCACCAATGGGAAAGAAATGGATGATTTCCAGCAGGAAGTCTACTAAATATAATAAAAAAAACAAATTTCATGTTTAAATATATTTTATATAGTTTATGCACATTCAGTTGAGTGAGAAAAAAGACACAGGATTAAATAGAGTGTCCAGAATCTAAGGCACGGTAATTAAAACACTGTACACTAAGTGACACACGGTAATTAAAACAATGTACACTAACTGACACACAGTAATTAAAACAATGTACACTAACTGACACACAGTAATTAAAACAATGTACACTAACTGAGACCCAGTAACTAAATTAATGATACAGTAACTGATGCAAAGGCTTATGCTGTTATTTTATTAATTATTTAATATTCCTTACATAATATTGTATTAAAAAGGTGTTTATTCTGCTCACAGAATATATAATTATTATATAAAGGTCTTAAGATGATTAAAAATTGAAAAAAATAATTCTCAATCAAAGGTGTGATTGTACGCTTCCATATGTTGGTTAATAACGTAGTGTTCATCAGGTTTTTTAGTATTACGTATATGTTCATTTATTCTCTGTTTTAGTTGTCTCTTAGTTTCGCCAATATATGTAGCATCATAATCACGACAGTCAATTTTATAAACAACATTGGCTTCGTTAATTTTGTCCGTTTTTTCTTTGCCTTTTATAATGATGTTATTCAAGTTGTTTGAAATTTTTGGAATAGTCCTAATGTGATGTTGTTTCAATGTATACTCAATTTTCTCATAGACCCTGGGTACAAAAGGTATACTTATAGCTCCTAAATATCTATTCATATTGATATAATTATTGTTGTTGTTTCTATTATTATTATTACTATCACTTGTATATTTAATTTTATCTAATCTTTCTTTCAAGTTACTATTAATAAATTTAGTAGGGTAAGAATTGTCTATGAGAAATTGTTTTACAATCTTAATATTCTTTTTATGAAACTGTTGATTGGTTAGAAGGATCGCTTTATCTACTAATGTATATACCATCGCTCTTTTTTGACTAATCGGGTGGCTCGAATTAAAATACAAAAATCTACCTGAAAACGTTTCTTTCCGATATCAATCAGTAATAATACGACTCGAATCTCGAATTAAAGATATCTCTAGAAAATTGATTTTATTATCCTTTTCTATTTCATGTGTAAATTGTAGCCTGTCATGATAACTATTGAATGTATTAATTACTTGTTGAATGAATCCAATGGGCAGTGCACCAAGTTCACAATTTGCAGACTTGGGCATGAGGGACCTAGAGGAAGAATGCTTAAGTATGCTTGACTTTTCTCCATTATTTTACTATTGATATGTTGATGATACCATAATGTGCATACCTAAAAATAAACTTCAACAAGTAATTAATACATTCAATAGTTATCATGACAGGCTACAATTTATACATGCAATAGAAAAGAATAATAAAATCAATTTTCTAGAGATATCTTTAATTCGAGATGCGAGTCGTATTATTACCGATTGGTATCGGAAAGAAACGTTTTCAGGTAGATTTTTGCATTTTAATTCGAGCCACCCGATTAGTCAAAAAAGAGCGATGGTATATACATTAGTAGATAAAGCGATCCTTCTAGCCAATCAACAGTTTCATAAAAAGAATATTAAGATTGTTAAACAATTTCTCATAGACAATTCTTACTCTACTAAATTTATTAATAGTAACTTGAAAAAAAGATTAGATAAAATTAAATATACAAATGATAGTAATAATAATAATAATAGAAACAACAACAATAATTATATCAATATGAATAGATATTTAAGAGCTATAAGTATACCTTTTGTACCCAGGGTCTATGAGAAAATTGAGTATACATTGAAACAACATCACATTAGGACTATTCCAAGAATTACAAACAACTTGAATAACATCATTATAAGAGGCAAAGAAAAAACGGACAAAATTAACGAAACCAATGTTGTTTATAAAATTGACTGTCGTGATTGTGATGCTACATATATTGGCGAAACTAAGAGACAACTAAAACAGAGAATAAATGAACATATACGTAATACAAAAAACCTGATGAACACTACGTTATTAACTAACATATGGAAGCGTACAATAACACCTTTGATTTCGAAAATACATCTATACTTGATAAGGAAAGTAATTTGAAAATAAGATTAATATCGGAAATGCTAAATATTAAAATACAAAAACATCCAATAAATATAAAAGATGATACGAAGAACCTTAGCCAACATTATGATGGTGTTATTAATAGATGGAAAAAACAAGGTTATAGGTAGTTATTTCTCTTTAGTTTTAGTATATGTGTATATGTATATATCTGTTCACTGCTATGTTTCAGGACTTTTCATTGGTTTACCGCTATGTTTCAGGACATATGCATCTTTCCAGGACTGTCCTGAATTAGTAACATGTTCACGCCCATTTAGGGTTACTTTCACAACGTTTTTTTCCGTAAAATTTTTTCGAAATCAACGTAAAATACTGCGGAACTGAAAGGGGGCACCGCGGGAGTCATGGTGTTAGTCAATACCCTGAGGGATTTGACTATTTCAGACAATGGCGGCGCGCACCGCCGCCCTTACCTACTTCTATTGCAGAAAACCTAGAAAAGTCCTGGATAATAACAGTATAGTTACTTATATATATGTGTGTGTACGTGTGTATATACATGTATATGTATGTGTATATGTGTGTGTATGTATGTATATATGTGTGTATATATGTGTATATACATGTATACATGTGAGTGTATGTGTGTGTGAGACACATTAAAAACGTACACTTTTCTCCAACGATTTTCTCATGATTGGCGAAACCGATTTGGAAAAAGTAGTAGAGCATTCGAAAGAGCGGAGCAAGAGCTTTCTAATGCTATTTTCAATTTTCTCGTAAACTTAATATGAACTTTTCTGCATAAGATAATCCGTTATTGTTGCCAAAATGTAAAATATCGATGAAATGGAAATGCATTAAAGTCAAGTTTAACAATCTCGATTTTGAAAAAGTAGTAGAGCATTTGAAAGAGCGGAGCAAGAGCTTTCTAATGGTATGCTTATTTTTGTTGATAGACTTGATAATTATTATTTATATTGATGTTGAAAGTGCAGTTCAAGGTGCAAAGTTGACAGGTTATGTTTTTTCAGCAGATCTTTTTTTCTCATGTATTTGGTGTAAATTGATACGAGATAACCGTACTTTGAATGTAATTTGAGGTATTTTTCTATTTTTACAATAATATTAAAAATGTGGTAATTAGGCTATGCGTTAAAGGACAATAAGTCAGGTCTACGGCAACTTCAGACCTCCCGTTTGAAAAAGTCCCTAGGATTTTCGAATGGCTTGAAACGTAAACAACGTAATCGATGGATGTGTATTAATGATTCACAATGGTAAGAATAAATTTAATTAATATTGATATGTATTATGAAATACTGCATAATTAGAAAAAATTCATTTAGAGAAATATTATTAACCTAAAAAACTCTATCCCACGAATAATGTAATTTTGTAAAGTTGTTGAAGCAGATTAAATAATATTTATAATAATCATAATAATAAAGTAAATCGACTTAGCGAGTAAAAGCGTTGGAATGTGCGAAACATAGGTGCCCGCACTTAGCAGTTTTAGAGAATAATTCTCGGTGCGGCCGAGCTCGCTCGCCGTCTACCGGCAGAATGAGGGCTCGTCGTATTTGATCTTCTTTCTATGGCGCTGAGCTGTTTGATTAACATTATACGCGTGACTGCGGACAGGAGAAGAAGCTGCCGCGGTTGACTCGTCCTCGGCGACATGAGTAGCACCTATCCCCCCAATTTTTCTGTCTATTGCTGGACCACTTCTCCTCATTCTTATTTATTACACTTTTTTGATTTACGTAAAGTACTAGAGAAAACGAAAAGTAAGAAAAATCTACTTCGGCCTATTTTTGGCAGAATTAGAGAATACGATGTCTAAACCCAATATAAGTAGTTTTAAATTATCTATAATATGTATTTCTATAGTTGTTAAAGTGAATAATAGTTATATTATTATTATTAATACATTCATGTATTAATAAGTAAGAATGTGTATTATTGTACTTAGGTAAGGCGAGCCAAAGAATCGCGCACTATCGCGGCATTACGGCGTCAATTCATGAGCGCAGGCCGCATGTGCGCAGTATCGTACTGCGCATATTGACGTTTTTGTAGAGAACGGCAGATGGCAGTAGTAGTTGCGAATAACAAAGCCAATGTTACATATTTTATTCTTTGTTGGCTTGAATTAACGAACTCCGAACTGTACACATACATTTCCCATTGATACTATTGATAAAAGACATTGACTCTGACCTGCTTTCGATTCCCATTGTCTATGATAAGCAGTATCCGAGTTTCTCGTCACGTAAACCGCAGTAATATAGAATTTATCATACAATTATCGCGTCTTTTACATGTAATGGCATGGGCTAGCAAGTCTAAATGCCTGTGCGAGTAAAGTATAAGATAACTGGATCGATTTCGTGTGACTTCCCAAATCTCGGTTACCGAGAAGGGGGAAAAATGATATATTTAATCAGGCAACGATTATTAATGATGAAATTGATAAATATAACGTAATAACGCAATAATAATTAACTTGGCACATGTCCAATACTTATTTGGTCTTCGGAATAGTCCGCAAGGTACCTGAAACTACCTAAACCAACCGAGCACGACATTTCCTGCTTCTCTTTAACATAAATTAAAACATTTATTTTTATTAATATTCTTAATATTTATAAAAATTTACTCATACTATTGCTAAAAGACATTTACTCTGAGCGGTTTTCGGTTCCCGCTGTCTATGATAAGCAGTATCCGAGTATGTCGTGAAAGTAAACCGCAGTAATACAGAATTTACCATACAATTTCCGCGTTTTTTACATCAAATGGCATGGGCTAGCAAGTCTAAATGCCTATGCGAGTAAAGTAGAACATAACTGGATCGATTTCGTGTGACTTCCCAAATCTCGGTTACCGAGAAGTGGGAAAAAATGATATATGTATTCAGTCGACGATTATGAATGATGAAATTGGTAAATATAAGGTAATAACGCAATAATAATTAACTTGGCACATGTCCAATACTTATTTGGTTTCGGAATAGTCCGCAAGGCTCCTGAAACTACCTAAACCAACCGAGCACGACATTTCCTGCTTCTCGGTCGCCGAGAACCGGAAATTGCAAATGGTACGGTTCAGGTCTGGGAATTGACTGATTATTCATTACCTAAAATAAATTAAAACATTTATTTTTATTATTATTCTTAATATTTATAAAAAGAGACTGATATTATTGTGCTGTAAAAGACATTTACTCTGAGCTGTTTTTGGTTCCCGCTGTTTATGATAAGCAGTATCCGAGTATCTCGTCAAAGTAAAGCGGAGTAATACCGAATGTACCATACAATTACTGCGTTTTTTACTCTCTAAATTTTAATGAATGGGTATGCACTGATACTAAATTAGTGTTATATTTATAACTGCCAATCAGTAAATATTCACTTATTGTCACTGATTATTAGTTATAAGTACACCACTAATTTGGTTTAAGTGCATTTGAACTCTTTTAATTTTAAAGTGAAGGCGAGACTATTCACGTATAGAGAAGTCATTTCTAAAGTTCACGGGTTTCATCGGACAGATCTGACGACAGCGATATCTAGCTACTTCAAGCTTAATGTAAGAATGTTCCGGAATCACCGGAACTTGTTCTGTGCGCATACAAACACGCGTTACAATAATCTGGCGGGAAAGGGGCATCGGACAAAGATCAAACTTGACGAGCCACTGATTGTCCGAATAGGTGAGGCAGCTCGACCGCATCGAGACTTATTCTGTAACACTGCCTATGTACAATCACCTACGTTCCGCGTACTACATCGCTTTGCCTCGAAAACTCTATTCATTTTTTCGCTTTTCTCGGCTCGTTGTGACGATGAGATTTAAGCGATATAACCTGTTACAATTAAATATTATTATGATTATTCTATACCCAACGGAAAAAGTAACTTTGAAAATTGGAACTCCAGCTTTTAGAAGGTTGTAAAGGATGGGTTAGCTAAAGATCTGAGAGTGGGTTGTACGCAAGTTTTATGGCTAACCTAACCATTATAAAGTTCCAATACTTGTGCTCAAATATTCAAAGTTATTTTTTCCGTTGGGTGTACGTATTATTTCATCTGCTTCGTCAAATTTACAAAATTACATTGTATTGGTATTGATTTTTTTAGGTTAATAGTATTTCACAAAATTAATTCTTTCTTATTATACAGTCTTTCATTTTACTTTATACAATTAAATTAAATGGAATCTTAGCATACATCCATCAATGATGCGGTTTATTTTTCAAGACATTCGAAAATCCTAGGGACTTTTTCAAACGGAAGGTCTGAAGTTGCCGTAGACCTGACTTGTTGTTCTTTAACGCATAGCCTAATTACCACATTTTTAATATTATTTTAAAAAGAGAAAAATACCTCAAACTACATCCAAAGTACGGTTATCTCGTATCTATTTACACCAAATACATGAGAAAAAATGATCGGCTGAAAAAACATAACCTGTCAACTTTGCACCTTGAACTGAACTTTAGACATCAAAATAAATAATAATTATCAAGTCTACGAAAATAACTAACAATACCATTAGAAAGCCCTTGCTCCGCTCTTTCGAATGCTCTACTACTTTTTCCAAATCGATTTCGCCAATCATGATAAAATAGCTGGAGAAAAGTGTACGTTTTTAATGTGTCATACTGTCATATATATATATATATATATATATATATATATATATATATATATATATATATATATATATATATATATTTAAATATATGTATATGTGTATATGTGTATGTATGTATATATATTTGTATACGCGTACCGATTAATACATAGACTTACTACACACTTCGTATACATTACGTCCAATACATTATAATGTAGACACCTGTGGTATTGAATAGACTGTCGTATACTTATGTGATAAATACTAGCTTTACCAGTTGATCTTTTATACTTATTTAAAATTTTTTTCATTGTTATCGTGATGTTTATATACAAATTTAGTTATAATCTTCTCTGGTTACGTATTAATTTCTGTGCATATTCTATCTTTCATAATTATTAATACCTTTGTTCTTAAATAGTGTGCCGTATCAGGAATTCTGTTAACAATTTACTGATGTTTTTCTACATGCAATTGACTACAGTGAGTAATTTTATCTCTTATTGTAAAAAAAATTTTTTTAATGTACATGAAATATGACGTTTACTGTTGGTATGTTTTATATTGTTGTAAACAAGGTTTAGTCTGAAGAGGGTGGCAAAATGTCACCACCGAAACGTCGCTTTTATATTGTTCACCAATATCACGTAAATATTTCTTATCCGATAATTTATACTCAAAATAATTTGACTATTTTGGGAAATCTTTATTCTTTGTCATTTTTAATTATTCTTTATTATTTTTCTTTTTTAATTGGTCTTTATTAGAAATGTAAAAGATTTTAATAATAATCATAAGAATTTATATTGCGATTATTTAGTATGATTGGAAAACATGATTTGATCATACGTAATAATTGCTTAATACTTCTTATGATTATTACTATATGTTCATTCAATTGAAGAAATTGTAATAAATATCTATAAACTTTTACTTAGTAAATATATCCATACATATACTTATCAAAGATATATAAATAGATGTCTTTTGCATATAAAAGTAGATATTATAATGATTCTTCCGTTGAAGAAATACTTGACTGGCGGAGAATGGAAATAGGTTAGGAGTTGTCTTTGTAGAGAGTATTTATTTTTACATACTTTCTGCAATGGTTGAGAAAGGAGGAACAACTCCCGTGGTTTTGTAGAGCTACAGGCGTCGCACAGTGGTCCCAAATCCACTTTTACTGGTATTTTGCCCGCTTCAAGCGAATTTTTCACGGATAAAAGTGATTCAAGCGGAATATTAAAGCTTTTATAATATAGAATTAAAAGCCACTACACATAAGGGTGGTAACCACCCCTATTTATTATTAAACAACCCCTAAACTTATATCGAAACCTATATGTTGTTTGCTGTCAGTGTTTAATTTATAATATACACGTATGTTATATTTATAACACACATTCACACATACACACACACAACTCATATATATATATAATTTTATCCTGGGATCATTTTAAAGATTTCATAAAGATTTTCTACAATAGTAGTGACACAAATATAAACATTGTTATAAACAATCAGGAAACAAGCGCGTGACTAAAGAAATAATGACTAACCTAAGGTTATTGACTAACACCACGACGCCTGCGGCGCCCGCTTTTACGGAAAAATATTACGGAATTTCCGAAATCGATGTATTAAAACACTATTGTGGACGCCGCAAAAAAATCCTCAAAATGCTAAGCGGGTACCGAGGAATTTTAAGGATGCTCCTCAAAATGCTAAAAAATCCTCAAAAGTCGGTATTTTTACCGAATATAATCCTCAAAATGCTGTAGAGCTAAATGTATATGTATATAATATATATGTATACTCATAATTAATGTTTTCGGTTACAGGCAATACTTTGTAAAATGTAAAAATATTTACTTTCTAAAATGTAAAAATTTCTATATAAGTTTAGGGGTTGTTTAATAATAAATAGGGCTGGTTGCCACCCTTGTGTGCAGTGGCTTCTAATTCTAAATTGGAATTAGAATTACGGCATTCGGGAAAGAATTCGTAGCGTCCGAGAAACAAGGTGTGAGGCTTGCGGATGGTAGTCGCAGCCCCTTGTTAGGCCACGTGTTTTTCCCACTCACCGTAGGGGGGCTTACTCGCGAAATTAGAGTCGCCATTATGCCCCAGCTCGATGCAGACTGCTACTTAGGGGTCAACTTTGTATGTGCATTAAGGGCTGTACTTAACCCGGATACGAATAGGCTCTTCTGTAAGGACTCAGAAGCCTATATCGAGCTGGAAGTAGCCAGCTTGACGACCGATCGAAGCGCAGTGTCTGCTATCGGGCTCGAAGACGCTACGGACCTTCAACGGGCGGAGCTGAAGGTAATGGTAGACGCCATCCTGAGCAAGCTTCCGCCAGGCTTAGGATGCGTAAAGGGCGTGGAGCATGAGATCACTCTACGGGACACTCGACCAATCAAGCAGAAGCACTATCCAGTCTCGGATAAGGTGCAAGAAGAGATGCACCGCCAAGTAAAGGAGATGCTCGAAAAAGGTGTGATCGAGCCCTCTCAAAGCGGTTGGTCGAGCCCTATTGTGATGACCCGGAAGAGTGATGGAACATCGCGGTTCTGTGAAGACCTGCACAAGATGAATGCAGTCACAGAACTAGACACCTACCCCCTACCGAATATGCAGGATATTCTGCGGAAATTGAGGAAGGCGAAGTTCATCTCCACTCTCGACCTTAAGAGTGCGTACCACCAGATGCCCCTGGCAGCGGAAGCGCGACCTATAACAGCCTTCACGGTACCCGGGATGGGGCTATACCAATTCCGGCGGATGCCGTATGGGCTTACGAATGCGACCGCCACCTTCCAGCGGCTCATAGACCAGGTGCTCGGACCCGAACTAGAGCCGTAAGTCTATGCCTACCTCGACGACATTATAATTGTCGCCAAGTCATTCGAGAAGCATAAGGAGTGCCTCCGAATGGTGCTAGAACAGCTGGCAGCCGCTGGATTGACGCTTAATACATATGAGTTATATCGGTTGGTGTATATGTGTAATTATGCATATATATAAATATCTTATATCTTAAAAATGAACAAAATTTAAAAAATGGAGTTTGAGGCGCGCGCACACACACACACACACACACACACACACACACGCACCCGCACACACACACACACACACACACACACACACACACACACACACACACACACACACACACACACACACACACACACACACACACACACACACACACACACACACACACACACACACACACACACACACACATACACACACACATCTGTGGTGCTAAGGAAGAAGGGAACAAATCACTTGGAAAAGTTTTAGAGATATGGCGATTTAAATGAGAAAACCTAAATGCAACTGCTATATTTGTCCTTTTTCAATTACATTGTAACTACAGAATAATGAATTTTTTACCAAATAAAAACTTCAAAAAATAGTGTATTAAACCTCAAAAAAGAGAAAAATGGCTTTAACTCGATTTTCATAAAGAGTGGATTAATTCCCATCTTCTTGGCAGATATATTACTTATAATGAAATCCACTATTTATTAAATATTGACCATGTAGCTGTGGTATAATACAAATAATGCATATTATATTATATTAATAATAAGTAATATATAGTTGTGTGTGTGTGTATGTACACGCGTGTTTGTCCGTGTGTGTATGTATACGTGTATGTGTCGCATACCACAAAATCCATTTTTTTAATTTTGTTCATTTTTAAGACATAAGATAATATTTATATATATATACATATACACACATACACGAACCGATATAATTCATATGTATGTCTAATAATAATCTAATGATATATATATGTGTATGTGTGTGTTAAATATATTTTTATTATGGTAGATACATCGAGTAATGAAAAGCTTTGCACGAAAATGTCATTTTAATGCGGTTACTGTATGTATGCTCAATATACGCCTGATATACATATGTATATCGATTAAGATCATACCGGGGGAAACGGTTTATTAAAATATAGGTTACAACGAATACTTCTTACTTTTTTTTTGCTTGCGGCCCCACTGTGGGGCGCCCTCGGAAAGCCACCTGACCCTTCCGCGTTCCTACGTCGCGGCCGGTGGGAAACCATAGCGAGCCTGCGACGTCCAAAACATCTGCACCCACTTTAGACTTTGCCTCCTTATTTCAGCGCCCTTTCCTTCCTCGATGTAACGTCCGCGGGGACGTCAAACCTGGGTGGGGGGTGTAACAGGCGCCGATATAAGTTACGAGAACCACGTATACTGCGTTGCGAGATTTGAATCTCGCGCGCTTGCACGTATCGTGATCTACAGAGCGCCACGCGGAAGAAGTCAGAAGCAGATGGAGAAGAAGACGAAGCCGCCGTGCCGCTGCGAACGGGAGCGCGCGGCCATGTTGTTGATTCTCACCGTGACACGTGAAAGTAGTCGCCGTCACGGTCACGCGTAGTAAAAGAGGTAGTGTTAGCGTTTTGTGCCTCCATCGCTGCAACTGTAACTGCCACAGCGCTACCATCCACCGCGAGGGAGCGTGAGAGCGAGAGAGAGAGAAGTAGAAGCGCTACAGGGACGGGAACAGTGAGGCGAGCTCCATTCCCGCCCTCTCCCCCTCGCAGCGAGTGCGGAGGCGAACGAGCGAGAGAGATAGCTGCGATGGCCGGCCGGCCTACGAACGTAAGTCTCGCATAATGCGTTCTTCCGTAAATATTATCGCGGAGTAATCTGTTGCCGTCGCGCATCGGCGACCGCGAGCGTGCGTGCGATTTAGAGTCTCGGCCTGCGCGTACTCAATTGTTTATGATTGTTCGGGTTCGCGCCCCTTCGCGCGATCAACTTGGTTGAATAAACCCCTTTCATTTTTATCTTAACAGTCGAGTCACGAGTATTTATTTAGCGCGCCTAACCTATGCATGTTTCCCGAATACCGCCCTCTACCCTTTTCAGCAGCTGCAGCTAGTCGCTGACATTGCCTCCTAGAGGAGCATCGGTAGCGGGAGTAAGTATTTCATAAGCCGCTTGGAGGTTATACCGAGCGGCGTTGTGCGGGAAAGACCGGCTGCGCTGGTAACGCTAGGTCATAGCGAGCAGCCGGTAGTTCGCGGACAGCAGTTGGCAGCAGTGGCAGAGCGCAGCGTCGGTTCTGGTAGAAAGCGGCTTAGGATTTCTACAATAGAAGCCGGGCTCGCATGTTCGGAACCTGTGCCGAGGCGCTTCTGCCGGACTACAGGTCATTCTACAACGATGAGTCGCCCTGGCGTAGAATACACCCGTACATTACTCCGCGAACCCCTGAGAGGGATTAATACCCTCTCCATAACTGAACCCCGTTATAGTTGGTAACTATATGTAATTTTTTTATATAGGCTTTGACTTTTCGTAAATATCTGAAAAAATTTTTATGAATTTTAGAAATAAAAAGAAGGTATATATACTTTGTGAATAAGAAAGTAGAAAAAACTCCTCCGAAAAATATACCTGCAAAAGTTATTTTGACTAGTTTTGAGGACGCGATTTTTCTGGATTTCCTCAAATATGCTTAACGCATTATAATTAATCGACTTCTCGTACCAATCTAAGGTACTTGTATATCTTATAAGAAAATACATTTCCCGCTCACTCCAATAAAGAATTATTTATGAAATGAGTTGGTTACAATGAGTCGAGAACAGTCGCAGTCGGTAAGACAACGCTCAAACCTTCTGAAAAAAGTTATAGTAATGAGCAATTATAGTAATGGGTGAGAATTACAGACCATACAATTTTTAACTTATTTCATTACGTCTTAAGATCAAAATTAAATTCAGAAAAAGAACGTGTTTCGTTCTGACAAGATAACTAACAAGCAGAATGCACATCATCCGAAAAATGAATTTTAGTCGGACTTTAAAAGTTGATTTCTGGTATCTAATAATAATGCCCAGTATTCCTAATTTCATCTCATAGGTCCTTTTTCTTTGATATACTGGCAATCTAATCTCAAATATTCTCCATTTCGTTAAAAAATCCTGTCTCTCCTATTGACTATCTGTAAGAGTTAAATTAATACAGCAATTAGATTGTAATTATGCGTGCAAATTTATTTTAATGTTTACAATAATGACTATCCATGCTTCCCCATGCACGAAACAACAGATTTGTTTTAGGGCCGGTCGCCTGGGGCACGGAGGAATACGTGATCTCCGTAGTCGATAAATATTCAAAAACAATATTGTACTATTTTGATGGTTGGAGCGTGGATCGTCCTATAATAATAATAGATTATGCACCTACGGAGTAAAGTAGGCTATGTACGTCCGCGAGGAATTCGCTCGGGTAGAAGCTCGCGGGGCTTCATAGCCCTCATTGCTCCAGAGGCAGTATACAATTTTTTCGCATGCCGGGCGGAAAGATACTTGTGCTTAATCCCTGATTTCAGGGTCAAATACGCCACATAACCTCACTCCTAGAAAGTGCAACGCCTATGTTCGTGTGTATTTTTTCCGATGAGTGCCGCCTGCAGTGATTTGAACACGAGCGAAGCGAGGACAGAAACACGCAGGCGGCGCTAGTCGAGAAAAAAGTACGGAAAGGTGCATGTGCGTGGAACTTTCTAGGAGGGAGTACATGCACGAAATTAGATATCTTCGTGGCTGAAAAAGAATACGAAGTTCTTATTTTTTGTTGACGGTTAGCGCTTGGGTTGCCAAGGAGTGAAATTGTTATTTAAGAAAGGTTGCTTTTGTTTTCTATTCATCTTGCTGTCAGTTTAAAATAATTTAGCAAGCAGAAAGGTGGATGTATTTTGTAAAAATAAAGTTTCTTGAAAACCAATCGCTTGAATAAGTTCTTCAACCTATCACTTCATAAGCATTTATGATACCAAAACGAACATACCTTATAAAACTATGTTTCGTTAAAAAAACATTAATTTTTTAGAAAATTATAAGCAATAAAAAAGAAATTAAGAAATTCATTACAAATTTACCTTATTTTTAAACGATTTCGTGTGATGTATTTTTAAGTATTTTTTAACGAAACGTAGTTTAAATTTGAGCTCTTTCTGTCTACGATTATAGTCTTTATTCATCATGAATACTTATAAAGTGACAGTCAATAGAAGACACCATATCTCAAGAAAAAGACCATATGATGTGCTTTACGGAACACTGGGCTTAATTTCTAGATAACAGAAATCGACCCTCAAAGCGCGTTAAAGTCTGTTCCTCTGAGATTTGTATACTCTTAGTAAATTTGTCTAATCGTATTAATGAATTACAAATTTAACATAGTAATTTTTTGAGAATGTTTATATTTATTAATTTTTAAATTCATAAGAGATCTAGTATATTATAAATAATAAAAATGTAAAATTTTATTAAAACTCCCTAAATTGATTTTAAATTATTAAAAAGAAAAATATTGATATTTTCTATATCTTTGCATTTTTCACGAATTTCTAAATTATTTTTCTCAAACAACATTTTAAATAATACATTTAAATTGAAATATCATTTGCGAGCGGTACAATGAGAGATTTTTTGGTACACAGAGTAAGAAAAATTTCAGTAGGGATATGAATGTATGAGAGTTTATTAAATCGTAAGGCAACTTTCTAATCCTGTTTAATGTTGAATGTGGATCGTGGACTGGAGAGGTTCAAAAAGAGTAGGCGTTTCGTGTGGAGATAAAATTGGCTTTATTGAAAGCGCGTCCGTCGTGCCTCGTGGCGTACAATTGTTGCTGTTCTCTCTCTCTGGCCGTCGCGCGTGAACTGTCGCCGGCCGGCGCCTCATGATGAGACGGCGGCGTGCTTTTAGATGGAGGGGCGGCGAGAGAGGACCGCGTGGAGGGCGCTCATTGGCTGCGCACCGTATATTGCCTTTTAAGGCTTGGTGACGTCAGCGTCTCGCGGGTCGAGGCGCTGGATCGCCAATATTCCGCCCATCTTCGTCAGAATGGCGAACGGTCCTTACTCCTTGGGAAGGAGTCGAATAACCTTGGCGATGGGTCGGCGAAGATTTGTGGTGGCCGTGTGCAGGTCGACCACGCGAGTGATTCCATCACTCCCTGGATGGACGGCGGTAACTCTGGCGAGGGGCCACTTGGCTGGAGGCGTGAGCTCGCTTCGAACGAGCACGAGTTCGCCTACAGTGACTGGTGGTTGAGGTTGTTTCCACTTCCTGCGAGCTTGAAGTGACGTTAGGTACTCGTTGGACCACCTGGCCCAGAAGTGTTGTGTCAGCTGGCTGATCAGGAGCCAACGCTTTCCTGCAGGGACTTTGACCTTGGTGACATCTTCCTCTGGCACTAGAAATGATGAGCGTTGTATGAGAAAGTGTGAGGGTGACAGGAAATCAAGGTCAGTAGGATCGTCGGTGAGAGCAGTCAATGGTCTGGAGTTAAGGCAAGCTTCAATCCGGCACATTAGTGTAGCAAGTTCAGAAAAAGTAAGAACTTGCTCTCCAATGACTCGACGCAAATGGTGTTTCGCTGACTTAACTGCAGCTTCCCAAATACCCCCAAAATGAGGTGCACTGGGAGGATTGAAGATCCAAGACGTACCTTCTTGAGCGAGAGACTTAACAATTGTCGATGAAAAGGAAGAAGAAGCGACGATCATCTGCTTTAATTGAGCATCGGCACCGACAAAGTTGGTTCCTTGGTCCGAATATAATTTCTTACAATGACCTCTACGAGCAGTGAACCGATGAAAAGCAGCGATGAACGCTTCACTAGAATAATCCTCGACAACCTCGATATGAACAGCTCTAGTGGCCATACAAATGAAGATGGCTATATAACCCTTCATCGTGCCCTTTCCTCTAGTTTTAGTGAGGCGAAGATGAATAGGACCGGCATAATCGACACCTGAGCATTCAAAGGGTAAAGAGTGTCGGACGCGAGACTTGGGTAAATCGCCCATTAATTGGGAAGGTACTCGAGCAGCATAGCGTGAGCATGTGAGGCAAGCTCTGATGACTTTCTTAACCGCAGATCGACCTTTCATTATCCAATACTGTTGTCTTAGCGTGGCAAGTGTTAATTGAACACCACCATGAAGAGTGCGATGATGAGCATCTCTTATTAATAAAGTTGTAAAGTGACAATCAGCTGGAAGGATAAGGGGGTGCTTAGCATCTTCTCCGAGAAGTGAGTGAGAAAGACGACCGCCCACCCTGAGTAAATGATTTTGAATCATGGGGTTTAGTGATAACAAAGGGCTTTTAGTCGAAAGTTTACCTGTTCTACATAATTGTTGAAATTCTGACTTAAAATATGCAGTTTGGACTAAATATATCAGACAAAGTCTGGTGTTCTCAATCTCACTAGCAATAACCTGAATGGAAGAAAAATGACTATCTCTAAACCACTCGAGAGTGAGAATAGAAGATAGGTACAAGTTTCTTCGGCTTAGACATGACGATGTCGTGCGCTCTATTTTCGAGCTGACTCGATTAATGAATCTGAAGCAGTACGACGCCATCCTTAACAACTTATCTGACAATGAGTATATGAGTATAAAGATGATCTTATACCTACGCCAGGCACAGATCAAAGCGGCGGGATCCTGACGAAGAAGGTTAGGTCCAACATGTAGAAGATCGTTGACCGATACACCTGTTTTAGTTTTACTTGAGCCATTAAACACAGTACGTAACTTGGTCGTCGTACTGGTTTCCTTCCACACACCGTGATGTGGTAAGAAGGCTTGAGAGTTGTTCGAAAATGAATCAGAATTTGAAGAGAGAGACATGTGACCTAAGTCAATGTATTCCTTCATGAATTCTGTATAAGCTATTTTGAGTTTCTCGTCCTTAGCGAAGTTTGCTTCGAGACGGTTGAGTGCGCGTAATGCGGCAGAATGAGAATTTTCGAGATGAGCTGAACTCAACTGGTCACGATTTTTCCAGGGTAGACTTACTATATATTGCCCTGTTTCATCTTGACGAGTTGTTTTCTGATAGAAATCCTCGCAGGCTTGTTCGTCTGGCGAGTAAGATTTTTTATCGACAGGTATTTCCTCCGCCCTCCAAAAATCTTGTACGAGCTCCAAAAGTTTGGCTTCATGCTCGCAGCTGTTCGAACAATGAAGAGATATTGATTCTAGCCCTATTTCCGAAGTTGAAGAAGGTAAATTACCTGTCAAGAGCCAGCCGAGCTTAGAACTAAGAGCTATTGGTTGAAGGTTTTGACCCTTAACTATCTGGCTTTCAATGATTTGCGCATAAGCGCTTGCACCGAGAAGAATATCGATGCGTGAAGGTTCGAGATACCTGGGGTCTGCCAGTTGCAGCCCTCTTAAGTATTCGAAATTTGTATTACCTCTTACAACGGGAGGCTTATACGACGAGAGTTTTGGCAAAACAATGCCATCAACTTCCAATGAGAAAGTCGAATTGAAATGTGGTTGTATAGTAAGACGAGCTACTTTAGAGGAGACAGCAGCTGTCTTTTCACCTATACCTTGGATGTGCGTGTGACTGGTTCTACAATTTAGAGATAGCAAGTTACACATAGCTTGTGTAACAAGCGAGATTTGAGATCCGGGGTCAATGAGCGCACGAACTAGAATTTTGGTTCCGTTAGGACCAAGGACGTTAACCCTAGCGGTAGCTAAAAGTACTCCTGTACATTTAGTACTTTCTCCACTATTGAGGGAGACTGCTTGAGAAGCAGGTTTGTCATCAACTTTTGTGATGACGAAATTACCACAGTTGGGGCTAGAGGTGCTGGTCGCTGAGTCAATCTGATCAGTCTGCAACGAACTGATTGCTTGATTGATGTCAGAGTGCACCATGGTGTGATGCTTAGCTTTACAAAGAAAGCATCGAAAGTTGGAAGTGCAATTTTTAACGTTGTGCTTCCCTAAACAGTTGTAACAAAGATTAGAAGATTTGATCAATTCCTTTCGCTCAGGAACCGTTTTATTGATAAATCGTTCACATCGATTTGTAAAATGAGATTGATTGCAAATCGAACATTTCTTTTTTGAGGGATTTGTCGGAGAAGTCTGATGAGAATAAACCGACTGAGTATTGTCATGCTCTGGTTTTCGAGATTTGGAATTAGATGACTGAGGTTTTGAATTATTTGTTGAGGACGATCTAGTACCAGCT
Source organism: Torymus aiolomorphi (assembly GCA_036365515.1). Taxonomy (NCBI): domain Eukaryota; kingdom Metazoa; phylum Arthropoda; class Insecta; order Hymenoptera; family Torymidae; genus Torymus; species Torymus aiolomorphi. The sequence goes on from CM070876.1 coordinate 89,429,809, forward strand.
TCGATGGCTTCTAGAGTGAGGGTTTGACTTCGAAGAAATGCTTGTAATTGCGCCAATGTGGGTGGATCGACACTATCACCTAGGTGTCTTTCCCACTCTTTCCGTGTATTTAAATCGAGTTGTTTAATCGAAAAATGTACCATTAGGTCATTTCCTAAAGATGCCTCTCTATTAAGTGAAGTTAGACTAGCTATAGGGTTAAAAAGTTCCCTGTATATTCGTTTAATTTCTGACGAATTGTCTGACTTCATGGGTTTGACTGAGAAGATTTCCGAAATGTGAGAACTAACAATGCGACGTTGATTTTCGTAATACTCGGTTAGAGTTGTCCATGCACGTTCATAATTGTCACTAGAAATGGGAAGAGATTTGATTTTCTCAAGTGCCTCACCTGTAAGGTGAGTGCGAAGATAATGCAACTTCAACACAGGAGTTAAGTCTTCGCGACGATGTATGACCGAACGAAAGACGTCTCTAAAATTCTCCCAATCCGAGAATTTCCCCGAAAACTTTGGTAAATCTATTTTTGGCAATGATTGAAACGACGTATTAGTAGGTTGAGTGGGTCTTGGAAGCACTGTCTCATTAGTCGAGTTAGAAGAGTCCTGCGCTGGGCTCTGTACTTCTAAGCTTTCCAAAAAGTTAAGAAAATCACCTTTCCGATCATAGAAATTGTCCTCAACTAAGTCAAAAAGATTGGTTTTGAAATAATCATGCTGCATATCAAGAGTTTTAAGGTTCAAGATTTTCTCGTGATGTTGTTTAAAAGTAGCATAATTTTCCTCAAGACCTGCTAAGCGAGCCTTGGCTGTACCCTTATTCATGTTATCTTTACCTTTAGATTTGAAGTTTTGAAAAGAACTATTAATTCTAGCTTGGAGCAACAACTGTCTAGTATGTAGTCCCTCCATTTTGAGATCAAGTTAATTAGACTAGTAACGAATTTGACTATTCGAGCTTAGGTTTAAGTAAACTACTCTTACCCACTCGAGAGTAAAGTAAGAAGTAGTGAGAGTAATTACATCTAAGTCTTAACCTAGGTTATAATACTTATGCTACAGTGAAAGTTGAGATGCGCTTGACGATGCGACGTTGACTGCGTCTGCTTTCGTACCCACGATGAATCAGCTGATGATCCGTAACGTTGATGTGAAGAACTTGAAGTGAAGTTACTGCAGACGTTGTGATCACAGCTAGCTCCGCAACGTAGTCAGCTGTTGAAGATGCGTCCAGGTGCGGGTCAACAGTCGAAGTTGCAGTCCAAATTTGAATCAACAGGCAGCAGTATAACTGCAAGGTCCAAATTATAAGTATTTGCTAGGTCGAAATTGCATTCAATTTCTCAAGACTAGTTAGATATTACAATAAATTTTATAAACTCAAACTCAATCAAATTGTAGTAATCTCAAATTAAATTTAAATTTTCATTAAATGAAAAAAAAGCACTAATTTGACTAGACAATAGTTGAAAAGTATTTTTAAATAAACAAATTGGAACGATACGTGTGTCCAAGTATTAGGACGAAGTATCCAAGCGCAATCGGATCGACGATAGATGCGAATAAGATGGACTCGTCCGAGCACCGCTTCGCTCTGTGGAAACGCGCCCCCTGTGGCGAATGATGGACTCGTCCGCCTCCTAATCCTCTTGGTGAAGACGTATGCGATTTCCCGGACGTAGCGCGTCCTGATTGTCGTCTTCTTGTAGACGATCCTCCTTCCCTCGTGGAAAGCTCACTATATATACGGCGAGTACGAGCTCGATGCAGTGAAAGCGAGCCAGCTCCACGTGGGTAGTCCTTGTTTCGATGTGTGTGAGCCCCGTAGCGTGTACGCTGCACGCGGGTACTCCTTGGCTTGGCTTGTGTGAGCCCCGTAGCGCGCCGACACGTGGGTGACTCCTGGCTTGACTTGCGTGAGCCCCGTAGCGTGTAGGCTCCACGCGGGTACTCCTTTGCTTGAGTGATGTGGACCCCGTGCGTGTACAATGCACGCTGGTTGTCCGTTGTAGAAATGCTGTGGACCCCGAGCGTGTACAATGCACGCTGGTTGTCCAGGTCTTGATATGTGCCGGTCACCGTACGAACGCGGTGGCTCGAGAGCTGGCTTTACAGCGCACGCTCTTGGCTACAAGACAAGATGGCTGCCGGTCAACGTACGAACGCGATGACTCTAGAGCTGGCTTTACAGCGCACGCTTTTGGCAACGTCTTGGAGTCGATAGCGACGCACTCCAAGGCGTTTTTAGAAATGGGGAAAATAGCAATTGAATGTGCTATTTCCCCTAGGAAGCCTTAGAAGGTGGCTTCCGAGTACACACGACGGCGAATTAACGAAAGAGAGAGAGACAGCAACGTACGCGCGAAGTCGGCATGCTAGAGCACGCGACTGTTACGGCACTCACGACCACGAACACTTTTGATGCGTACCTGTATGGGAGAAAAATGACTATCTCTAAACCACTCGAGAGTGAGGATAGAAGATAGGAGCAAGTTTCTTCGGCGTGGCCATGTCGATGTCGTTCTCCTCACGATCCGGCTCGAAGGACCAAATGTTTAATGTTGAATGTGGATCGTGGACTGGAGAGGTTCAAAAAGAGTAGGCGTTTCGTGTGGAGATAAAATTGGCTTTATTGAAAGCGCGTCCGTCGTGCCTCGTGGCGTACAATTGTTGCTGTTCTCTCTCTCTGGCCGTCGCGCGTGAACTGTCGCCGGCCGGCGCCTCATGATGAGACGGCGGCGTGCTTTTAGATGGAGGGGCGGCGAGAGAGGACCGCGTGGAGGGCGCTCATTGGCTGCGCACCGTATATTGCCTTTTAAGGCTTGGTGACGTCAGCGTCTCGCGGGTCGAGGCGCTGGATCGCCAACAAATCCTAACAATTTTTAACTTTATTTCGTGGTAAAAAATTTTGATAAACTTTTTATTTTAGGATTAGTAAGTATTTTTATTAAACCAGAACAAAATTACATAGAGTAAAGTCCTCAGAGGTAGATATAAACTACCTGTACAAGGGCTGGTACATGAATACTTAAGACTATACTTATACACTACAGCTTATATACTAGGTATTAAATATTTAAATCTTAAACATTTAATATTGTCAATAGAATTTTCAAAACTTAACGCAAGAAAAACAATATGTATACATTTGTTTATTATATATATTTTTGATAAGAATTTTTCCATCGGTCTTACAGTCTTACAAATTAAATTAAAATAATTAATATTTATGGCAGTCAGATTGCCCTTGTTTATAATCACCCCCGCAGAATCTGAAATAAAAACTTAATTAAAATCTGGAAAAAACTTTGTTAGCAAAGGACGATCTGACTGCCCACCACCACCACATTGTCCGACGTTTCGAGCCTGCTCCGGCTCCTCCTCAGGGACTGAAATAAAACCCGCGATACACCTCCTTATATACCATGCACCCATACCCCCTTCTTTTCTCTTACCCCACCACCCTCCACATTCCCCTCTCCAACTTGCCATTCTCACTTAAATTAATAAAGAATGATAAATGTTATCTAATTTACTTGACTCTATCATTAAATTTACATTATTCCGATTTCTTAGAATGTGAATACTTTCAAGGCTTTCCTCTTATATTTATTCTTAATCCCCTGTTCCAAAATATCCACACTCCCAAAATCGAAAGAATGCAAACTATTTAAACAATGTTCTTTCAAACCCGATGTACAACTTGAGCTGCGTAAACTATATTGATGTTCATATATTCTCTTTTTCAAATATCTACCCGTTTGACCAATATAACAACCATTACAATCCCTACAATTAATTTTATAAACAACTCCCGATTTCAAACATTTATCATCCTTGTCTTTACAATTACTAAATAACCTTTCTAAATTATTATCATTTCTAAAGAAAACTTGAATATTATGTTTACTAAAAACTCTTCTAATCCTTTCCGACAAACCTCTAACATATGGTAAACTAAAATATGCATTCTTTCCATTTCTATTCCTTGTTTGATTATCTACCCGCTGCTTCAATCCACCATTATAAATTTCCCACACTCTCTCATCAATCATTTTATCAATAAATTTTACGGGATAACTATTTTTAATAAATGTTTCTCTAACTAAATTTAAATTCTTTTTCCTAAAATCTTTATGTGACAATTTAATCGCTCTGTCAATGACACCTTTGATCGCACCTGTCTTGTTTCCGAATTTATAGCCAATTTAGTAATGGAAAAATTGGAAAGTATTGCTTTGTCTAAGTTGGTTTTTCAGCCAATTATTTTTAAAAGATATGTTGATGACATTTTTGCAGTTGTACCAGAATGTTTTGTGGATGAAATGGTGGATGTGTTTAATTCTATCCATGATAGAATTAAATTCACAAAAGAAGTTGAGAAAGATTATCAATTGAGTTTTTTAGATATTAGAGTCATTAGAGGTAATAATAATAGAGTGAAATTAGATTGGTATAGAAAACCTACATGGTCAGGTAGATTTTTAAATTTTGATTCTCACCACCAATTCGGAAACAAGACAGGTGCGATCAAAGGTGTCATTGACAGAGCGATTAAATTGTCACATAAAGATTTTAGGAAAAAGAATTTAAATTTAGTTAGAGAAACATTTATTAAAAATAGTTATCCCGTAAAATTTATTGATAAAATGATTGATGAGAGAGTGTGGGAAATTTATAATGGTGGATTGAAGCAGCGGGTAGATAATCAAACAAGGAATAGAAATGGAAAGAATGCATATTTTAGTTTACCATATGTTAGAGGTTTGTCGGAAAGGATTAGAAGAGTTTTTAGTAAACATAATATTCAAGTTTTCTTTAGAAATGATAATAATTTAGAAAGGTTATTTAGTAATTGTAAAGACAAGGATGATAAATGTTTGAAATCGGGAGTTGTTTATAAAATTAATTGTAGGGATTGTAATGGTTGTTATATTGGTCAAACGGGTAGATATTTGAAAAAGAGAATATATGAACATCAATATAGTTTACGCAGCTCAAGTTGTACATCGGGTTTGAAAGAACATTGTTTAAATAGTTTGCATTCTTTCGATTTTGGGAGTGTGGATATTTTGGAACAGGGGATTAAGAATAAATATAAGAGGGAAAGCCTTGAAAGTATTCACATTCTAAGAAATCGGAATAATGTAAATTTAATGATAGAGTCAAGTAAATTAGATAACATTTATCATTCTTTATTAATTTAAGTGAGAATGGCAAGTTGGAGAGGGAATGTGGAGGGTGGTGGGGTAAGAGAAAAGAAGGGGTATGGGTGCATGGTATATAAGGAGGTGTATCGCGGGTTTTATTTCAGTCCCTGAGGAGGAGCCGGAGCAGGCTCGAAACGTCGGACAATGTGGTGGTGGTGGGCAGTCAGATCGTCCTTTGCTAACAAAGTTTTTTCCAGATTTTAATTAAGTTTTTATTTCAGATTCTGCGGGGGTGATTATAAACAAGGGCAATCTGACTGCCATAAATATTAATTATTTTAATTTAATTTGTAAGACTATAAGACCGATGGAAAAATTCTTATCAGTTGATATTAAATTGCAGTCGACATAAGTAATATTTTTAATGATATATATATTTTTTTAGTTTATTTTTTAGTACACGCTTCCTATTAACACTTTTGCAATAGAGCTTTTTAGGTCATTAGGTAAGCAATTAAAGGTTTTAATTGCTACCCTAAAACTGTTATTATCACTAACAGCCTTTTGTACTTTTGGCAATTGAATACTTTTAGATTGGGTTACAGATGTGCTTTTTTCATAAATTTCTTTGAGGTCTGAGTAATAATAAACTAAAGACTCTAAAGTAAAGACCTGCCTTATATTTAACGGTATATTACTCACGTAGGAGTTCTTCTGTATAATTTTTAGTATTCTTGATTGTAGATTTTGCAATAGGTTCATGTTAATATTTTATTAAGTTATTTTTGTAGACCCCTCCCCATGCAATAATACCATAATTTATACGACTATGAAAGAATGCATAATACATAATCATTAATGATTTTATATCCATATAATTTGTTACTTTGGCAAAGATAAAAATTAGATATTTAGTTATATTTATGATATATTTAATATGTTGGTCCCATTTCATGTTAAAATCAAAAACTATTCCAAGATACTTGTACGTTGAGACTCTTTTAATTTCCTGCTTATGTATTTCAATTTTAATTCTATTTGGCACACTGTCACAATAATTTCCAAACGTCATAAAGACAGTTTTGCTCGTATTTAAAAACAGTCTGTTCACCGCTAGCCAATTCGCTATTTTGTCTAAAAAACTGTTCATTTTATCATGTGCACGTGACCACGTGTTGTCACCCGAGATGACAGCAGTGTCATCCGCATAGGAAAGAACTGTATTACTCGGCATATCTACCAATAGGTCATTAATGTATAGTATAAATAACAGTGGGCCAAGTATTGTTCCTTGCGGAACTCCTGTTTCTATTATTTGTTCAGTACTTCTTTTATTGTCTATTTTCACTATTTGACTTCTATTAGAAAGATAGCTATACATTAAGTCTAGAGTTTTACCTCTTATTTCAAGACGATTAAGTTTTTCTATTAGGATTTTATGGTTGACAGTAATTAGTAAGTAATTAGTAAATAATACAAAAATTAAATTTGATCTAAGTGCGAATAAATTGGTAACGTTTTTTTAAATTTGTGAATAAATTTACAGAAAATTAAAATAATTGAAATTACAAACAGTCATGGATAAATTTATGTCATTATATATAATTCATTACAATAGTTGCTTAGTTATAAATAATTTAAACAACAATATTTTAGATCAGATCATTTTTTCTTCCACCTCGTCTGAATGGAGAGAAGTACCTCCAATTTTTGCGAGAAGACTTGCCAGTATTATTGGAAGAATTGCCATTGCAAAGTCGGCAAACAATGATTTTCCAACAAGATGGAGCACCTTCTTATTTGAGGAATCTCTTAAGTGAGGTGTTCCCTAATAGATTGATTGTTGTCCGTTGCAAAGATCGGCTTGAACCGTGCAGTTTCCAAAAATCCGCGCCCTACTAAAAAAATCACGCGATAATCGTGCAACTAATCGCGTGACTAATCGCGCCAGAATCGCGTGGTTTTGATAAAATCGCGCGATTATCGTGTTAGTTTATCGAACTATTTCTGACGCGATTATTGTACAATTAGTCGCGCGATTATCATGTGACCAATCGCACACTTTACCTAACATTGATTTTCAAATAAAATAAAATTGTTTAAAATCCAAAATTGATAAGTAAGGTCGCCAATTTAGATGTTACCATCCAAATAGTACCTCCTAAATAGACTACCTCACTAATCAGTTTTGCAATTTAAACAATTTTATTTTATTTGAAAATCAATCGTAGATGAATTGGTCACGCGATAATCGCGTCGGAAATAGTACGATAAACTGACACGATAATCACGCGATTATAGCAAAATCACGCGATTTTTTTTTCAGTACGGCGTCAATATAAATAGAAAGCGAAAAAGGTACGTACAACTTAAATAAACTTCAAGGTATTCAACAGGCTTTGATTTACAGGCTTTCAAATATTTCTTGATTCTAGCAGACAGTACAAGTTTAAAATAAAGTAGGATAAATAAAAACTTAAGATGTTCATTTTCTAATCTTTAGCAATATTTAATTGTTTTCCTACCAAATGTATAGCTATAAAAATGTAGAGATTGAACAGGCTTAGAGAATTTGGTTTTGCAATATTTAATTAACGATTAATGAACGACCCATCGGAACGACGTCGAGCGCTGTGGCAGCTAGAGAAGGAGGCAGAAATAGGGACAAAGTGCGCGCGACACTGAGAGATAGCAAGTGAGAGCGAGAAAGCGATGAAGCGTAAAAGAGTGAGAGAGCAACAAATAGTAAGAAAAAGAGCGAAGGAAAGCAAGAAACAGCGGGACACAGCGAAAAATAGTGAGACAGGCCGAACAAACAATACAAAGCGAGAAATAGCGAGAGAGAGCGCACGAAGGTGCGAGACAGCCAGGAAAATCGTAAAACAGGGGCCTGATTTACTAAGCGCGTCGATACAACACGCACAAATTAACGACACACTGTTGTGACAGCTGAAATTGCACGGCATGCGCAAAGCCAATGTTTTTGGGTTTTTCAATAGGTTTCGGAAGCCCGAGTCGAGAGAGACACAGTTGATTGTAATGTCTCGTCTCGACTTACATCGACATACGTACTTTAATTGTATGTCTACGATCAATTTTAAATCGTGTCGTAGACACAATCATTGTGTCGAACGACTTGACATTGCGTCGAACGACGAATGTGACCCGAAGATTAAACTTAGCTAAAGTACAGTTGTAGTTTTGGCTTTATTTTCCTTTCAAGGTAATAATAAGGCTCTTGCTAAAGAACCGTCAGTTTGCATGAAAGCGCATATAAAACCTAACCTTCAATTTTCTGTAGTTAAAGACGATGCTTAGAATTGACGCTTGATTAAAGCTTGATTAGAACCACACTAACCGACCGCCCATGCAACTACCATCCCGCTCATGCGCCAAAATTTTAAATGCAAATTTTTTAAAGTATTTTAAGTATTCTTAAATTGAAATCCTTTCGAAATTAAAATAAAAAATAAAAATGTAAAACGCGCAAATCAGCGATAGAACGTTAATTTGAACAGAGTTAATTTGAGATTCAACATTTCATTTAATATTAAGTATTTTTAAGATAAATAGCCAATAATTTAAATATTAGGGGTACAAATAAATTCTACCCGTTTTCAACAACTTTTTTTTATTTAAAAAACTCAAACAAAACACAAAGTTGAATCAATATAGGCACCTTCGGCTTCTACTACCTTTTGCCAACGCCTAGGCAGCTGATGTATTCCGTGGCGAAAAAAGGCTTCATCTTCTGACTTTATGAAATCATGAACCATTTTTCGTACTTCATCTTCATTCTGAAAATGCTGCTCTGCTAAGCTGTTTTGTAATGAGCAGAAAAGGTAGTAATGGCATGGTACATTGTCAGGAGAATACGCCGGATGCGGTAAAATGTCCCATTGTAATTCTTCTATAGTTTGACGGACCGTGGACCTTCTGTGTGGCCTAGCGTTATCATGCTGCAAAATTACTGGTCTTCGCCCATGCCCATAATACGGCCTCTTTTCTTGGATTTTTTCCGCTAAACGGTTTAATTGAGGAGAGTATCGTTCACCTGTAACAGTTTCTCCGGATTTGAGAAGCTCGTAATATAGCACGCCCCATTCGTCCCACCAAATACAGAGCACCAACTTTTTTCCAAAGACGTTGCGTTTTGGTGTGGATGTTGTGGGCTGCCCTGAATCTACCCAATGTTTGACGTTTAGGATTCTCGTAATAGATCCACTTCTCATCACCAGTCACTAATTTCCACAGAAAGCTCTTCTTTTTTTGTCGTGAAAGCAATGAGAGACACGTCTCGACTCGCCTTTCACGTTGCTCCTCGGTCAATTCATGAGGTACACATTTTCCACATTTTTGAATTTTTCCGAATGCACGTGACCTCTCAGAAATAACTTGTTGGGTAACGCCTAATTTTTCAGTGAGCTGATGTTGCGTTTGTGCCGAGTCTTCATCCAGTAGCTCCTACAATTTCTCATCACTCATCTTTTGAGGCCTACCATAGCGTGGTTTGTCGCTCAAGTCAAAATGTCCGTCTTTAAATTTTCGAAACCATCTGCGACATGTACTCTCATCAATAACTTTTTCTTCATAAGTAGCAACGATCGATTTATGAGCTTCAGCGGCAGTATTACCTTGATGGAATTCGTAAAGTAAGCAATGTCGGATATACATAATATTTACTTCCATTTTTATTTATGTTAAAGACATAATTATATTCACAATGAATACTTGCATACGCAGTCTATTTCAAGAATAGGATCTGCATTATACACTAGCATAAAGATATGAAACCAGTAAGCATCTGTTCTCAAGGCAACGCCATCTCTTACAAACGGGTAGAACTTTTTTATACACCTAAAACAAAGAAGCTACAAAATCTGTGTTCACTAGGTCATAAATAAGTCCTAACACTTGTATTTCTACTTTTTTTCATATATAAATATTTTTTGTACATTAATAATAAAGTTTGTAATTTTTTTCAAAAAAATTGTTTAGTATTATTTTTAATCCTGAAAAATTAGTTTTAGTGAATATAATAATAATTTTATTACAAATTTTATTAAGATTTAATTTAGGAGTAAATAAGAATTATCGGTACCTTCTGTAAATTTTTTTATTGTCATATATATAAGCAAATCCCAGAAACTTTTAAAATTTTATTTAACTCAATAGTATATATATATACATACATACGTCTAACAAATTAACATTTAAATTTATGTATATAAGTATATGTGCCTGCAAACTACCTAAAAACAATTTAAGTTTTAATTTGACATTATTTGAATGGCCGTGGTTATCACGGCCACTCAAATAATAGTAGTAGTAGTACTTAAAAACATTGGTCCGCACATGCGCTCATCTTTATATGTATTTACCGACACAACGAAACAGCCGAAACATACTTTATGTCGGAATTGCTCTGTGTCGCGTTGTGTCGTGCCGACGCGCTTACTGAATCAGGCCCCAGGGGCTAGACCATGAGGCTGTCTCGAGCCGACGCAGAGTTTGGCGACACACAACTGTATCGGCAAGGGCTGATGTTTTCAGATGGATGTTACTTTGGAACATAGGAACGTAGGAACTACAGTCGACTAGAGGGTACTTTGACTCTGGTTCCTACGTTCCTACGTTCCAAGGTAACATCTATTTAAAAACATTGGCCCTTGTCGATACAGTTGTGTCTGGCCAAACTCTGTGTCGGCCCGAGACAGCCTCATGGTCTAGCCCCAGAAAGAGATAGCGCGAAACAACGAGAGATAACAAGGAAGAGCGAGAAAAGCCACAAAAAGCAAGAAAGAACGAAAAAGAGCCAGAAAGAGCGAGGGAGGACGCGAAAGAGTGCGAGGAAGTGCGGAAGAGAACGACAGAGAACGAGTGATATCGAACGAGCGTGAGAGAGAGAGAGAGAGAGAGAGAGCGACAGGGACCGTGTGGTGGCAAAAAACAGCGAAAAACAGCAGGAGGGACCGAGTGTTAGTGAGAAAGAGAGAGGGAGATCAAGTGATGGCGAGAAGGAGCGAGAAAGAGCGAGAGGAACCGGGTGATAGCGAGAGAGAGAGAGAGAGAAAATGAGCGAGAGGGACTGAATGACATTGAGACAAAACGAGAGGGACCAAATGATGACGTGAGGGGACGACATGGACCGACTGATAGCGAGAGAGAGCGAAAATCAGAGAGAGGAATCGAGTGATAGCAAGAGAGAGAATGAGAGGGACCGTATGATGGCAAGAGGCAGTGAGAAAGAGAGGGACCGAGTTGTGACGAGAGGGAGCGAGAAAGAGCGAGAGTGACCGAGTGATAGTGAGAGAGCAAGAGGGACCGTGTCATGGCGAGAGACAGCGAGAAAGAACGGGAGGGACCGAGTGATAGAGAGCGAGAGGGACCGTGTGATGGCGAGAGACAGCGAGAAAGAGCGAAAGGGACTGAGATAGCACAATAAAGCGAGAGGGATCGTGTTACGGAGAGACAGCGAGAAAGAGCGAGTTGGACCGAGTGATAGAGAGAGGGACCGAGAAAGAGCGAGAGGGACTGAGTGATAGGGAGAGGGATCGAGTGATAGTGAGAGAGAGAGCCAAAGGGACTGTGTGATGGCGAGAGACAGTGAGAAAGAGAGAGGGATTGAGTTGTGGTGAGAGGGAGCGAGAAAGAGCGAGATGGACCGAGTGATAGCAAGAGAGATACATAGATAGATAGATGGTACTTTATTTGCCATCTCGGCAAAAATAAAAATACATGGTAAACGTACAATCAAAATAACGGTGAATTTGAAGACTGAATAAAATACAAATAAAATAAAATACAAATTTGAGGATTGAATAAAATACATAGAATAAAAACATAGATAAAATCATTTCCAAAAAATGAAGATGGTAAAAAAGATTTACAAGCGATAAAATAAATAACAGACATAGTCGTAGTCGTAGTCATACAAGAAACTCTCTAGAGCTAATAATATAATCTAAATATTATTAAGTATCACTGGGGACCCGTTTTATTTTATTTTTATTTTTGTATTGCACTAATCATAATTATCACAGTTTTATTACATTTCCTAACCTAGTATCACAGTACATAGCCAATCGGCTGAGTCAAGTTTTACATCAAATTAAGGTAGGCTACACCTGGTCCCCGCACTGGTGCCTACTTGAACCCACAAGATGGAGAGCTAAGGATCATGGTCTAGCAGGTACTGACGCACCGCTCTCCTGAATGACGCAAATTATGGTAAGTGGCGTAGGGAGGAAGGAAGAGAGTTCCAGAGTTGGACACTCTGAGCTTGAAACACCTTATCACTCATTTTATAGTTCAAGGCGGGGGTCTTGAGTTCTGGCTGCACCCCTCTGCTGGTAAGCTTAGGCTTGTACTCCGCAAAAAAGGCAGCCAAATAACTGGGCTCATGCAGCCGTAGTATTTTATACATTAATAGTGCTGCAAAGTACAAAGTACGCTGCAAAGTTCTGCGTGAGTCCGTACGGAGCCAGCCCAGGCATTTCCTATCGGGGATTGTGTGTTCATCCCTTCTAGTCCCAGTGATGTACCTCACACATGCATTGCTCAATTGTTGCACTTTCTCTCCCTGATCTTTGGATGCGTCTATATATACCACCGAACAGTAGTCTAAGTGTAGTTGCACTAACGACTCAAGTAATTTTTTGCGGAGGGTCTCAGTGGTACATGCCCTAATACACCGCAAACTATATAGGGCTTTATCGACTTTCTTAGCAAGTTGTTCATTGTGCGGTTTCCATCTTAAATGGCTGTCAAGAGTAACAGCGAGACTCACAACTTCGATACTAAATGGGATGAGCACTCCAGTCTGCAAGCCAATACCTTGCAATCATAACGAGTTCACATAATTCACACCTATTCTTGACCCAAATACAATTGCTTTGGTCTTGCCAGGATTGAGATGCAGTTCAGAGCTATCAGCCCATTCAGCCACCATTCACACCACATCAAATAGTTGAGCCATCCCCTCCAAAATTTCGTCCTTGGTGGTGTGTAAAAGTTCCAACGTGAAAATGTGATGGTTGCTGCTTCTACGTCGAAGAAGACCTTCTAGCTGCTGTCCACGCTGTTATCTCCAAGGTCGTGCCGAGTTTCCCGCCGACGATGCCTCTAGAGAGTATAGCTGTCATCTCCGCGGTTATTGTTTTCCATGTTTACATCGAGGTAAGACCAGTGCATTTACACTTTCACGTATTTTTACTGTGTCTCATGCTTCATATGAGAAAAGAGTATTGACAGGTGAATGTCTTCGATTGAAATTGCTATTTTATTTTGTTTAATTTAATATTTATGGACTGCCAGTTTTCCACTTATGAAAGTATAAGTTATTATATAATTACAGTGAAAGAGAAAACCATGCAGTATTGCTAAATGCTACTTTATTATTGAAATAAGTTTACAGTTTGTAAAAGGCTATGTTAAATATAATATTGTTTTAAAGGGTATCTCCCATTATAATGGTTAAAATGCCCTTGCTCGGCTTTTGGAAAATAAACTGCATATATTTTTTTAAACACTAAAAAAAGTGAGTTTCGCCCCGCCACTTTCTTCTGAACCCCTTCCCGTACTGACCTAACCTCAGAAAAGTCGTGTTTTTACATAATAATTTTTATTTCTGAAATGTACAATAGAAAAAATCTGAAAAAATTCTGAGTAATACTTGAAATAATAGTGAATATACAAGAATTTTTGTGGACACTTTGGAGGTCATCTTGAAGGTAAAAAAAATTCTAAAAAAACTAAAATCGTTATTATTTAAAAACAAAGATACATACATCTGATTTTTTTATTTTAAGTTACTTATTCCACTTTTTTCTAAACACTCCAATAGTTTTTTGAACGATTTTAATGGTGCGTCACCTTGAAAAACGCGAAAAACCCTATTTTTTAGGTTATTTTCGCATTTCTTCATGTATAACTCGAGAAAGATGTTCTTAAAATTCATGAAAAAATGTCGGTGTATAGAAGATTCATATGTAGATGCACTTGAATTTTTTCAGATTTTTTTAAGGTCATTTTCAGTGTTACACAAATTTCTAAATTGTTATTACAACCGAAAAATCATACATTTACCGCTTAAAATAATGTTTTTGAGGTTATTTTGATCCGTACCTCAAGTAAAATGCTCTAACACTTTCTAAAAAATATTCGACAAACAAAGGACATATAAGTTTATGCACTCAAATTTTTTCACATTTTTCTGAATCAGGATTTACGGCTAAAAAATTTCAAAGTACTCGAACAATCAGGGAAGTTCATATTAAGAATAAGAATAGGACACATATATGGGTCGTTCTCGGGGCAATAGAGAGATCAAAATTTTTTTTTCTTCCGTAACCACCTAAATAATTTCGTAACCATCTCATAAGTTACCCTGATTTTTTTCAGATTTTTTTTCATTCATAGTTTTTGAGTGGCAAAGGGTCAAACTTGGTCATTTTAGCTTTTTTTGCAATTTTTGCCTTTTATCAATGCTTTATAGCTCCTCAGGGGTGCATTTTTCATATAGGGACAATATACACCATTTTTTAGAAAATGTTCAAAATTTTTCAAATAAACTATTCTCAAACCCATTGGATCAAATTTGAATTATGCTAGAGCTATTTTAAAACTTGAAATATGCAAAAATAAGACTTCGATCGATAACCAAAAAATTCATGCGAGTACCTTTTTCATAACAAAAGTACCTGTCACTATCCCAGAACAGGCCAAAAGCCCTATAAAGAGAAAAAAATCAAGCAACCATGATATATGGCTAAATAACTGATTAAAATGCACATTTGGCTCTTCTAATAAAATATATCCTGAGTCGGACCATTACAAGAAAATTCATGGTAATATCTTTTACTAATTTATAGTAACTATAAAGCTTCTAGATTAGCAATTACTATTAAACTACATAAGAAAAAAAACTATCTACATCAATCAATTACTTAAAATAATAAATTCAAATTGGCATACGAAAGACTTAGCGGAAGAATGCTTTATTAATATTAATTTATTGATATTCCTGGTCACACTGTCCATTAATTTTCGAGGAAAGTGGTGAAATAAACAACACTCAAGTGTAACTTTTTCACCGACGTTTCGATCACTTCACTATGATCCTCATCAGAGCTAAAGTTTATTAAATAGATTAAGTAAAAATTTTTAACAAAATACATTGAAAATATATTGAAAATACCATTGAAAAACGTTGGCCACAGTTGTTTAACAAAATTAATTTAACTTGTTATGAATTCATAAACGCCATAAACATTATACTTAATAATAATTTTTTCCAATTCAATAATAGATATTATAAACAAATTTTCGGATGAGCTATGGAAAATCCCATCAGCCCTATCCTAGTTGATATAGTAATGCAAGATTTAGAAAATGACGCTCTACATAAACTTGAATTCCAGGTCCCTTTTTATTTTAGATATGTCGATGACATTTTATTATGCGTACCAAAACAAAAAATAGATTATACACAAAAAATATTTAATAGCTACAGTAACTACTTACAATTTACTATAGAAAAATCAACTAATAATAGAATTAGCTTCCTAGACTTGTCAATAATTAAAAATAATGATAATACAATTAGTACAGAAAACCTACTTTTTCAGATAGATTTCTAAACTACAATTCACATCATCCACTAGCCACAAAAATAGGCGTAATTTGTAATCTTGTTGATAGATCAACGAAACTAGCTGATGAAAAATTTCACCAACAAAACATAAAACTAATTAAACAATTTCTTCTTAGCAACCAATGCCCTCCAGATTTCATAGAAAAACACATACAAGATACATTTAGCGTTTGTCTGAAAAACTAATATGTTATTAAGATCAATAATTAGAATATCATATTATAAGTTCAGAGATCCTAGCTTCACCGTTTTTAAGATATTGTAGTTGAAAGTATGGAATTTTAGGTGTACGGCCGCGCGTACAGACGATGCTGGAGCGGTGGGGGAACAAACAGACGAGCGCCGCTCTGTGTGCACGCTCACAGATGGCACGAAGCTATGCGTGTGTGTTAGTCCCGTATAAACACGCGCTCTGACTACAAGAGTGGGGGCACCATTCGAGCAAATCTGTGCGCGCGGTGCGGGGTGACGTTGATTCTTGATGCGTTCCAACTTGAATAAACCCCCTTAAATACAAGAGTAAAAGAACACGAAGCCGACTGCCGGCATAAAAGAAACAAATCTGCGATTTTCAACCATATCAGTAACAGTAACCATTCAATAAACTTCGACAAGGTAAAAATTTTAGACAATGAAAGTAATTTAAGTAAAAGATTATTATCTGAAATGTTACATATCACAGCACAAAAAAACAGTATGAACGTCAAGACTGACACAATCAACTTAAAAAGTGAATACAGATCTTTTATATTTCATGAAAAATTCCTTATACAACAATAGTACATCCTCGATTTTATCCAAAAGATGTGCGAAGGAGCTCACAGTAACACTGTTCGCCCTAGCAACGCACTCTGCTACCAATCTCTTCCCCTTTCCACAAAACTATACTCTGTTTATATACATATACACGATACTGACGCTTGTAACTCTCATTAATACTTTTCCAATATTTCACTATATAATATATGACAGCTTACAATTTCGACCAATTGACTGGCAGCAAGTCGTGTGACCTATACAACGTATTTGAAACTCTTGAAAACGGTTTTTGTTGAACTCTTTATTGCGTAAGTATTTATCTTGTTTAAAAAAATCTCTTGTATGTATTTTGTTAAAAATTTTTTACTTAATTTATTTAATAAACTTTAGCTCTAATGAGGATCATAGTAAAGTGATCGAAACGTCGGCGAAAAAATTACACACCTGAGTGTTGTTTATTTCACCCCTTTCCTCAAAAATTAATGGACAGTGCGACCAGTAATATCAATAAATTATACTCATCAACAACTTCACTGTCAGTCGTCTCTACCAAAATTTACTTTATTAATATTATTTATTGTCTGTTAATTTAATGGATATATAATAATTACTTAATTAAATGGATAAAATCTTACCTTACGTGGTAAAGGGGGGAGCAAAGTGTCCGGATGGCTAATTATTATAGAACTTGGTACAAAGGCTTCTTTATTTTTAAAAACACGATGTACAAAGCCTTTTTTCTTCCAGCAGGTTCTCCGTCAAATTTACACGAGTGCACATTTTTGAATTCATTGAATACGTATTAATGTTTGCATTTTAACATAGGCATACC
Organism: Torymus aiolomorphi; assembly: GCA_036365515.1. Classification (NCBI taxonomy): domain Eukaryota; kingdom Metazoa; phylum Arthropoda; class Insecta; order Hymenoptera; family Torymidae; genus Torymus; species Torymus aiolomorphi. Next base: position 89,447,203 of record CM070876.1, read on the forward strand.
ATTTCATTATTCACCCTTTCGCTTCCTCCAATAAGAAAAATCCATCTTTTCTGATAAAATGGTTTGGTAAGGAAATATGTATCTTGATGTGCAGAAAATGTTTTTCATTACAATGAGATACAATAAACTTCTTTTATACTTAAAAATAATCAAGATCTTTACCAAACCATTTTACATATTTACACTTAATATTACTGCCCTTTATCAGAAAAGATGGAGTTTTCTTATTCAAGGAAGCGAAAGGGTGAATAAGGAAATGGTGTGCTGATGTTAAAATGCAAACATTAATAAGCATTGAAAAAAAGGCAAAAATTGCAAAAAAAGCTAAAATGACCAAGTTTGACCTTTTGTTACTCAAAAACCATGAATGAAAAAAATCTGAAAAAATTTAGGGTAACTTATGGGATGGTTACGAAATTATTTAGGTGGTACGGAAGAAAAAAAAATTTTGATCTCTCGATTGCCCCGAGAACGACCCATATATATGTCCTATTCTTATTCTTAATATGAACTTCCCTGATCGTTCGAGTACTTTGAAATTTTTTTTAGCTGTAAATCGTGATCCAGAAAAATGTGAAAAAATTTGAGTGCATAAACTTACATATCTTCTTTTTATCTAATATTTTTTAGAAAGTGTTAGACTATTTTACTTGAGATAAGGATCAAAATAACCTCAAAAACATGATTATAAGCGGTAAATGCATGATTTTTCGGTTGTAATAACAATTTAGAAATTTTTGTAACACTGAAAATGACCTTAAAAAAATCTGAAAAATTCAAGTGCATGTACATATGAATCTTCTATACGCCGACATTTTTTCATGAATTTTAAGAACATCTTTCTCGAGTTATACATGAAAAAATGCGAAAATAACCTAAAAAACAGGGTTTTTCGCGTTTTTCAAGATGGCGCACGATTAAAATCGTTCAAGAAACTATTGGAGTGTTTAGAAACAAGTGGAATAAGTAACTTAAAATAAAAAAATCAGATGTATGTATCTTTGTTTTTAAATAATAACGATTTTAATTTTTTTAGAATTTTTTTGACTTTCAAGATGACTTTCAAAGTGTCCACAAAAATTCTTGTGTATTCACTATTACTTCAAGTATTACTCAGAATTTTTTCAGATTTTTTCTATTGTACATTTCAGAAAAAAAAATTATTATATAAAAACACGACTTTTTTGAGGTTAGGTCAGTACGGGAAGGGGTTCGGAAGAAAGTGGCGAGGCGAAATCACTTTTTTTAGTGTTGTCACTGTCTGCCGTACCGACGTCGATAATTAGTAAGTTCGTGGTAGCGAACGCTACAGGGCGCGTCGATGCAGTATTGAAGCTGCATCGACGAGACGAGAAGCGGGCCGGCGCGAGAGAGCCCGGCTTCCATCTTGTTGTTACCGCTCGTGAGAGATACACGCGTGCGAGTTCGCGGATTTTGTTATCGCGTATTTCGCGAGTGACAATGTGTTTTGTCACTCGTTCAACCTCAGTAAAGAAGTAGTGTGCTTTACTGAGGCCATTTACTCTGCCGGAAAAGTGTGACTTCACGTACTTACGTGGGAAGTACGTGAAGTATACCGAGACTGTACGGCAGGCTGATTCTACCTACCGCACTGTGAATAAAAGTGACTTCCGCGAGCAGAAGAGCCGATCGCCTGGCGTTTCTACAGTTCGAGAGATCATGAAGAACCGAGCTACGATGCCAGATGAGTCGAGAGGATGCACGCGAGGATGCTAGGCCACCGAGTCAAATTCGCCGAAGACCTAACATGGTAAGCGTGCACACATCATCCGCGACGCGAGCAATAACGCGTAACCGCTCGTCCAGGCTCATCGTACCTGGACATCGGCTTCGAGTAGGCGTTCTCGTGCGGTGAGAGCAAGTGCGAGGAGAGAGTGTAGGCATCGGGTTCGCACTTCATCAAGGTTAAACGCGAGGTCAAACCACCGGCTTTTTCAAAGCCGGTGAGTGCGCACAACAGGTGCGCATACGTGTAAACCCGCCATCTACCCCCTCTCTTACACTTATATGTGTGTGCGTCGCGCGACGATCGCGACCGCTCTCACACTTCGTCGCTTTACTCAGTGAGCGCGCGCGTAGAGTACAGCACACGTGAGGCGTATTATACCTCACGTGCGTGGGGTAAATTACCGTGAGCGTGACGTCAGTCTGCGAGGCAGCTGACGTCAGAGGTAACGTGCTGGCGCACCGTTTAGATAGGGAATACGCGAATCGAAATTCAATTCTTTTATATTTCTGATCTATTATCAAACCACAACTTCTTTTATTTAATAAATCATAGCCCTTTATTAATAACTTTAACTGCTCGAGTTGTTATTTCACGACCTAGTCATTCCCCGTTCCCTGCCGCTTCCACAGTCGTTACGTAAGGGAATACGTATCGTTTCATCTGAGCAGTCGGCACACGAACCAGTGAACGAGAGGAGAGTTCGAGTCACTGGTGAGAAACAAAACGCAAGTCGTCGACTTGCGTGTTGCACGGTAAGTCACCAGGTTAGGTTAACATTGCACGACGTTGTAGCGTCTGTTACCTAATCTGGCTACTTAATCTTAGGAAGTTAAACCGAGAGATATGGAATTGAACCGCTAAGGTACGCAGGTGAAACGTGCCTTAGTCCGAAAATCCACCCCGTGACAGTGTCCAAACAAATATATGCAGTTTTTTTTCCAAAAGCCGAGAAAGGGCATTTTGACCATTATAATGGGAGATATCCTTTCCTGTTGTATTTGAAGTACAAACTTTAAGCTATATTTTCATGATCAAGTAGCATTTAGCAATAATTTTTGGGTTTCGACTTTTGTTGTAAGTTATATAACAGTAACTTAGACACGCAAATGTCAATACTCTTTAATATGTGAAGTTATTTTATAACTATACGTGAATTGGCCATAATAATATATGCTTTTTATTTTCTTGTACACGGAGAAAAATTTATTTGTAAACTTTACTCTTTTTATAAGAAAATTTATTATGCTTATAGTAGCGCTGGGACACACTCGACATGTAGGATTTTTACTGTTTTAAATAGTAATTTTTATACTTTTCATATCAAATTTTGCTTTTTAAATAATAATTTTTATTATTTCTATAGAAAATTATACTATTTGAAATAGTAATTTTTATTATTTTTGCAGCAGTCATAAATTAACAGATATTTCAAATAGTAAAATTTGCTACAAAAATAATAAAAATTAATATTTAAAACAGTATAAATCGCACATGTTGAGTATGCCCTAGCGCTACTACAAAATAAATTTTCTTATAAAAAAAGTAAAGTTTACAAATAAATTTTTCTCCGTGTAATGTATCAACTGATATTCAATCTGTTTCTGTTAGCAGTATGAAAGAAAACTGACATTTCTTTCATTTCAAAACTGACTTTCAGATCTAAAGTCATAACTTTAGATCTAGACAACACTATCGTTACTGTCCTTTTAATACCACACTTATGTTTAACGAATAACATATATAAGTCAGTACTATCCAAATTTTCTTACTTGGCTTAATATATCTTATTAAAGTGAATTTCAACTTAACATATTTTAATTGGGAATGATCGATGGAAAAAAGTTAGTTATAATAATAAAATTTTATTGGAGTACAGAAAATTCCTCATAATTTTTACGGTGTATTTTGAATTTTTCGCAGAAGCATGATTAAGGAAATTGAAAAAATTGGACTTTAGACGAACTATATTAGATACGCTAATTTATTCCATCCTAGAGTTAGGCTGAAATAAACTAGCGTATCCAGTATAGTTTGTCTGATGTTCAATTTTTTCAATTTCCTACCTCATAATTTGTAAGCTTATACTAATCAATTTTTACTAGAACTATCAGTATAATAAAGATGCAGTAGCATCAGTATCATCAGTAGTAAAGCCCTACAAAATGCTAATGCTCTCTCATATTACCCCTCGTGTCATAAGCATACGAGCCTGAGCTACATATTGAAGTAAAGATTAAATATCAGTTTAATTAGTACAAGACAATAGAAAGCTTTTATATTTATTGCCAATAATTAACATGTATATTTAGAAAATAATTTCACATATATTGCAGAGTATTGATATGTGCGTTTCAAGAATTGCAACAATTTCTTCTGTTTTTTTTTTTTTTTTTAATTTAATATTTATGATTTGCAAGTATCTATATGGGATATTTCAGGTAAAGTCGCAGCTCAAAATTTTAAAATCGCTCAGAACTCGTTTTCTTTTAGTTTTTTATGAAAAAACTGTTCCTCAAATTTTAGGTCGATATTTGCAAAAATAAAAAAGCTATGCAACATTGAAAATTCAATTTTTTGCAATTTTTGGTTAAAATCCACATTTATTCATTTTTTAACTCAAAATCTTGAAACCTTTTGTATAGAGCATTGATTGGTAAAAAGTTTGCATTTTTTCTGTAGAATGTGCCAGTATTTATTTTATGACCCTTTTTGAAAGTCTCTGATTGGCTGCTTCTTAATATACTCATCGAAGGATATTGAGGCTGCGGCTAAATATTTTTTATTTGACGAATTTTTTTTGTATTCTTCTTCGAAAACCCTTCAAAATGCTTTTTTGATCAATACTGGCCGAGCAAAGGGGAAAAAGTTACAATTTTTTGAAATATCAAGAAGAATCCATAATTTCAATTTTTGATAACACGATTCATGAAACTGAATATTATTCATACATCTTATGGCATGGATCATACCACTGAATTTTGTTAGAGCATCAAATAGAACATTATAAATATCTATTTTCAATAATATTAGGCTTGCACAATAAGCGATACCTAATTATGAATGAAATTATGAGTCTGTTTCCTGAATTAATAATAAATTAAGCTATAGAAGTTAATTACTATAAAGCTGTCAAAATGAAATCAGGAAACAGGCTCATAATTTCATTCATAATTAGGTATCGCTTATTGTGAAAGCCTAATATTATTGAAAATAGATATTTATAATGTTCTATGTGATGCTCTAACACAATTCAGTGGTGCGATCCATGCCATAAGATGTATGAATAATATTCAGTTTCATGAATCGTGTTATCAAAAATTGAAATTATGGATTCTTCTTGATATTTCAAAAAATTGTAACTTTTTCCCCTTTGCTCGGCCAGTATTGATCAAAAAAGCATTTTGAAGGGTTTTCGAAGGAGAATACAAAAAAAATTTGTCGAATAAAAAATATTTGGCCGCAGCCTTAATATCCTTCGATGAAGGTATACTAAGAAGCAGCCAATCAGAGACTTTCAAAAAGGGTCATAAAATAAATACTGGCACATTCTACAGAAAAAATGCAAACTTTTTGCCAATTAAATGTTTCATTAAACTATTATTTTTATAAACAGTGGTCAGTTGCTTAATATAATTTATTATAATTTACAACCTAAGTAAACTGAGTGTGAGTCGTAATTTACTTATTCGCACACCGAGTGGATGAGAAATACATCACTTCGTGCACTGGCGCCAAAATTCATTTATATCACACATACATAGTTGTGCACGATCTGATATACGTATACATGCGCATGTACATTCAAATAGAGTCACATAATCACACGCACATTAACACTGTAGTCACGCACTGATACATATATACAGTCATAATGTCTGTCTAATTACATACAGTCACTCGTGTGATAATTGTGCGATATTTTTCAATAGGGGAGGGACTGAATGATATTGAGAAAGAGCGAGAGGGACCAAATGATGGCAAGAGGGGGCGAAAGGGACCGAGTGATAGCGAGAGAGAGCGAAAATGAGCGAGAGGAATCGAGTGAGAGCGAGAGAGAGAGTGAGAGGAACCGTGTGATGGCGAGAGGAAGCGAGAAAGAGCGAGATGGACCGAGTGATAGCGAGAGAGTGAGAGGGACCGTGTGGTGGCGAGAGGAAGTGAGAAAGAGCGTGATGGACCGAGTGATAGCGAGAGAGTGAGAGGGACCGTGTGATGGCGAAAGACAGTGAGAAAGAGCGAGAGGGACCAACTGATGGCGAGATGGAGTGAGAAAGAGCGGAAAGGACCGAATGATGGCGAGAGGGACCGAGTTGTGACGAGAGGGAGCGAGAAAGAGCGAGAGTGACCAAGTGATAGTGAGAGAGCGGGAGGGACCGTGTCATGGCGAGCGACAGCGAGAAAGAGCGAGAGGGACCGAGTGCGTGCGTGCGTACGTGCGTGCGAGCATGTGTGTATGTATCTATGTGCGTATTTTACCTTTTTGAAATCTTTTCTATACAAACTCATTAATTTAATAACTTTCTCTTTTTATTAATGATATAAAATTACAAACAAAACATTTTATGTGCATATAAATAAACAATAATTAAATATACGTCGGAGAATCATTTAAACTAGTTTCACAAGCATCGCACACGTTTACATCTTTCTTATTAACAAGAGTACACTTTGGACATTCCTTTCCACCGCTTATTAATGGTTCATCTTCATTCCCTTTGTGACGGGACTTTCCACATATTTGGCAAATGTTAAGATTTGACATATTTATGTAAGTACATGTTTCGCAATCCCAATTATTTAACCTTCGATTCAGATTAATATTATTTTCAACTGTTGCGGGTTGTTTAACTACTTTCGGATCTTTATTATGGCTTGGCATGATCATTTCTTTCTCTGAAACTTTTTCGAAATACAGAAAATCTCCACTTTGAGCACAAGATACTTGAGTATCAAATTTTTTTTTATCACAAATTTCTAAAGTTTTTGATTTACTTTCAGTATAAAGAAGATTATTAGGTATATTCGTATCAATATCTACATTTAAATGATTTGTATAAATTTCATAACCAATTTGATTACTTTCATCAAGTTTCATTGGCCTGTTTAAGTTAAAAATGTCTATTACCTCACCTTCTTTAAGTATAGTACTTTTTAAACATTTTTCATTAATAGAAATTGGCTCATTTAAAATTCTAGTAAAATTATTTACATCATTATTTTCATATTTGTAGCTCTCTTCAACTACTTTGTTAAAATATTTATTTAAATTATCGTGATTATGATCGTAAACGGTAAAGGATTCATTCTCATATAAAAAGCTATTATTACAATTATCTTTTTTTTTATGAGGAAATTTTTTTAACTTGTCTGTTGTTAAAAGCTGTTTAATATCTTCTTGATTTATTATCTGTTGACATTGGAGTTGAGTTTCATATAATTGACTATTGCTTAATCTTTCTAAATAATGATAATTTAAAGCTCTAATCGCTTGTTCAGGTGTTCCTGCATGATTTTTCCGAAACTCTAATACCTCCAGCCATGATATATTAAATTTATTAGATATTTCTTCCCAAATTTGTTTCACGATCTGAAAATAAAAGAAAACTATATATGATATTACATAATTCAATGTAATGTTAATATAACTATATTACTATTGTATAAAGAGGAAATGTTTGTTCGCAAAAATATCAAAAACTACTGAATCAATCATAGTATAATATATAATATATAATATATAATATATAATATATAATATATAATATATAATATATAATATATAATATATAATATATAATATATAATATATAATATAATATATCATGTAATATATAATATGTCATGTAATATAATCACTGCCTCCTGGGGGTGGTGATGGGGCTGGGGTAAAGAGGATAAGGGGCCGACGGTTGTGGGACAAGGGGGCTGCCAATGAGCCGTAAACTTTTTGAAACAACCATATAATATAGCGTATTAACCTAAAATGCGGCCAAGCCGCGACGAGGGATGCAAGTTAATTATAAAACTGTTCAATATTCTATTCAACTTACAAATATTAAAAATCCTTTATAATAAGAATTATAAATCCATTATAATAAGATAGTGATTAGTTATCGAATTGAAGTATTGCCTACTTCAGGTCGTGATAAAAAATATTATTGGTTGCAACATATAGAGCCAACTTCAGAGCGTTCGCTCTCATTGCTCAAACTACGGCCATCTGCGTGTGTAGTGCGTATTTATAATCCTAGTGATTTCTTAAGGTATATAGTAAGATAGTAATATTGTAAGAGCATGTCACGGATTATTGCTTCTTCCTAGAGAAGCTCTTCTTTAAGGCTATGCTAAAAATTCGTCGATTTTAAAAAAATTTTTCTTTTGCGGGCACGAGTCTGGTGTGTATGTGAGATAGAAGTTCTGGCTGATTTTATTCAAATTCATACAGACAGTCCCAAATCGAATTTTGTTCCAACGATGATATAAAGTGTGCATGAGACAGAATCCACTCAAATAGAAGTGACCGACTATGATTATATTACCGATCATTTGGAAATATAAGGATTTATTCTTCTCTTCAAATGATTTAAAATTGTGTCCGGTTTGCAATGTTCACCGTTTTTTAGATAATACTGACTTCGAAATATTATTTTTCACACTCCGTGCGCAAAGTGGACGCTTTGCGCACGCTCAGCCAAAACCGTGCTCGCAAAATCGAGCTTCGCACACGTCGTATAAAAAAATAGTGTTCGATACACGAGTGAATAAGTGATTTTATCCTCGTGTGGCCTTTTTACCCTCGCTTCGTTCGGGCGCAAACGTCCACACGAGGATAAAATCACTTTTTCGCACTTGTATCGAAAATAACTATTTTCAATTCTTCTCTGCCTGTATGTAAACATAACAGGAGGAGAGAGAAAGACGAAACTTAAGGTTATATTAGTTATACAATCCATGTCAAAAGTTAGTCCATAACTTGAAATATCAATAATTTACTGTGAACGACTTCCACGACAATGATGCAGCCAGTCGAATTACTCATGATGGACTCTTCCACTCCGCGCTCTCGCTCCCGGAAGATACCATCGTTTTCTTCCGGCGAATACCCCTGCGCGGCTCCCGATTCTCTATCTCAGCTAAATCGTATCCCATTATTTCCCTCCAGAATGGCTATCGACGCTATACCTGTCCCTATCCGGCACAGGTAGGGACCGGGGCGAGGAGTGGAGATGTACAGACCACTGTGAGCCTGTAAGTGTGCGAATCGGTGCCCCCATAGTCACGACTACGACGCCACGCGCGCGGTATTCAAAATCCCGTCATAGTACACTGCGCGGTTGTGGCACGGGCTACAGCGTTGAGCCACTTGTGCTCTGTACCAGCGAGCAAGTCTGCGGTGCTGCGACCGTGCGCTCTACGCGCCACTGGCTCGTGGCCTAAGGTACGCGCACGAGCGCGCTCCACTACTGTAGCGCGGTTCCGCGCCCACCTTAACGCTGCTGTCGATGGCTTTGCTCGCGCCCGACTCCCGTTCTTCCATCACGTGTCCCGCATCTCGCGACCGCGGTTTGCTGTCTCCTCGCGCCTCATCCTGTGGCTGTCGCCCGGGCGCTAGGTTAGGTTATGTTAGTTGCGGGAGTATCGTATTGATCATCGCCGGTGCAGCATGCATCCAAAATGCTGGTGCCCCGTTACAGCATATGATTTTGTTAGAATTATTGCCGGTGAAGTAGGGAATCAAATTTGCAATTAGCAAACACGTGAATTATGATGCAAAACACAGTTTATTGCGCAAAAATACAAAGTTTCTTTACTTCACACTCGTGAACACTTTAATTTAACTGTCTTTGAGATACTTCTTAAGGAAATAAGTCATGCCGATGTAGAGAAAATGCGTTGTGACGTGGCCGGGTGGCACGGCTCACGTTGTGAAGAATTCCGTGAGAAATTGAGTGGAAGTCGATGAAATAAGTAGTTAAAAATGTTCCGATGAGTCAAGTCGGAAAGTCATGATGATACTTCTGGCCTGGTATTGATGATGCTTAAGATGCCCGAAGACTTGATTCTATTAATCAAAGGCAGGATGAGACACAGAGAATGGCGGTGGCAAGAGTAATCGTAACGGTTCCCCAAAGCAGAAGAGTGGTGATGCTGCGCCACCTGGAGACACAGTCGAGTCAGACTATATCGCGCGAGAGCTCTGACTCCTTGCGCAGTGAACGCGCGAGGTTTAAATTAGATGATATTACTAAGCAGATTTTAAAAAATAGAAATACTTCAAAAATTTTCATGCAATTTTTGGTTTTGAGCACTTAACCTATTTAGCACTTATTTATAGCCAATACAACCTTAAAAATATCCTCTTATTTCCGGCTGAAGAAAATTTCCTCTATTTTTTATTATTTTCCGTCAATTATTTTAAGAAATATGTTCTTATTTCGAACAGATTTTCAAACCCTGCATATGAAACATTTTTTACAATTTTTTGATATTTTTCCTAATTTCTTTTAAATAATTTAACATTATCCGATTAGACCGGAAAACTATGGATAGATAGTAAATGGCAATAACTTTAAGAATATGATTTTATCAGATCTTATACATCTAGAAGAATATCTACGTGTATTTTATGGTCATCAATTAACGGAATCTAGATAAGTATATTAAATGACTGATAAAATATTATTTCATTATTTAGGAAGAAACAAGAAATTTTGAATGAATTTTTTATGTTTCGTATTAGATCTAGATTAAACAAGGAAAATAGAATTTTATGAATTACATGAATAGATTTATTTTCAAAATTAAATTATTAGTAGACTACCCAAATTTAATATGTGTAGACCCCGGGTTCTATCCAACGATAGATGAGCATTTTTCTATGCTACCGGGCGCGTCCCCAGGTTGTGGATCGGGGAACGGCCAGCATAGTCTGGTCAGCCGTGAATATAATGAATAAGCGGTCGCGAACAAAGAAATCGTGAGAATGGCAGAATGAATGAGCATTGTGCGAATGGGCTGCGGCCGACGGATTGTGGATATTCCTGCTAGACTAGCCAAAGGGAGAGTAGTAAACTCCCTAACCGGGGTCGCACGAGATGTCAGTACCTAACCTCTGCGTTTATTATTATTATTATTATTGATAAACGCATGTTCAATGTGGAAGGACCGCTCTAGTGCTCACTGACTGGAGCCAATGGTGGGGTTGAAGCAATCATTGTTGGGCGCAGGTCTGAAGGATTTCCTGGTCAGTATTTCCTTATACCCGAAGTTGCGTAGGGCAAATCGCACACCGTCTAGCCCGAGGTTTGGGTCAGGTGTTGGGACGGACCCGACATCGCCCACTCGGTAGGGGTGACGTTAAACCTTTGTTTTATTATGGCGCGGGCCTATCCCTTAACCTTTTTTGTAGAGTCACTAGGTGCCGATAGGAGTGACCATCCGACAAACCGCCTCTCGGCTTCGGCATCCATAACTAGGGTTCCTTATAGGCGGGGATAGTAGCCACACCGAGGTGTGGCTCCCATAGTGGGCGAACCGTCTTAAACAACATATTCTATGCATGATGAATTCAAACATCCAACACAACCAACAAACTAAGGAGAAAGAAGGTGTATGCCAGCCTGCGGTGGAGAGGGTGCTCGCAGAAATGCGAGCGCTCCTCAAGGTTATGGTGCAGGCGCTAAAAGCTCAGCCTAATATCAAAAACGATATTAAAAAGGGGTTGCCAGTTATGGTAGACCAACTGGAGCAGCTCGAAAGCGCCGTGAAAACGGAACTACGTGCTGCTAAGCAAGCCAGGGCTTACACACCAGCCAGGAGGCAAAGGACGATGTCCTTGGTAGAAAGTATGGGGACACCAACAGGGTCACTTGGCCCCGAGCCACTTGGCGGCACGAAGCGAGGCGCCTCTAGCCCACCTAGCCTGGATACGGGGGAAAAGCAAGTGAAGAAGAAAAAGGCGGACATCCCTAAGGAAGATTGGGTTGCTGTAAAAAGTAGAAAAGGGCGGAAGCAGCCGAAACAACAGCAGCAGCAGCCACAGAAACAGCAGCCGCAACAACAGCAGAGGAAGCAGAAGACAAAGAAGAAGGAAAAAAAGGTAACAAAGCAGGATGCGATCGTGCTCAAACCGGCAGGCGGCAAGTCGTATGCGGACATTCTGTCCACCATACGTAAGGCTGTCAAGCCGGAAGAGAGTGGAGTAGAGATCCGATCCATCCGGCAAACAAGAGCAGGTCAGGTACTCCTCGAGCTGAAAGAAGGCAATTCAGTAACAAGAACTGCCTTCTCAGAAGCACTCAGAGAAGCTACTGGAAACGACTGCACCGTTGTTAGGGAACTGATCCCCAGAGTCATCCTGGAGATCAGAGACATCGACAGTTGCACATCCAGTGAGGAAGTAGTGGAGGCCTTAAAAAGAGACCTGCAGGACTACAAGGGGTTCCTGCAGTCTGTCTTGACTAGGCCAAATGCGAGGGCACAACGGATGGCCATAGTGACGGTGGACACACCGGCTGCGGAAAAGCTAATGGCCACCGCCCGCATAAAGATAGGCTGGGTCAACTGCAGGATCCGCAGGAGAGTCACGGTTACCCGTTGCTATAAATGTCTGGGCTTCGGCCATCTTAGCCCGGACTGCAAAGGGCCCGACTGCAGCAAGCGATGCTATCGCTGCGGGGCGGAAGGCCACATGATCGCAGGATGTAATGCCACCCCACGTTGCTTCCTGTGTCCAGAACAAGCGGACAAACCTGATTCCCGCAACCATACGGCGGGATCAGAAGCCTGTAGGGCCTTCCGAGAGGCACTTGCAAATGCCAAGAAAAAATGGCGGTAGTTCTGCAGGGTAATATGCACAGGAGCAGGGCAGCTCACGACCTCCTGGAACAGATCTGTTTCGAGAAAAACGCTGATATTGTACTAATCAGCGAACAGTATCGAAACAAAGATGGTCCAGGATCGTTTGCCGATGACCTGGGCACCGCAGCCATCTGGAACCGTCACCCGCAGAATATCCACATTGCGGGTCATGGCGGCGGCAGCGGTTTTGTTTGGGTGAGGCACCAGCAAACTCACTACATAAGCGTATACCTCACTCCAAACCAGACCATCAGCGACTTCCAGGCCAAGCTGGAGGGCCTGGAGGATGCAACACGGGAGATGCAGGGTGAGCTGATTATCGCCGGGGACTTCAATGCTAAAGCCCCGGAGTGGGGGGAAGCTCGGTCGGATCGTAGGGGCCGGCTGGTTATGGATATGGCCAGTCGGCTAGACCTCGTGGTACTAAATAAAGGTACCACGTCGACCTTCAGACGACCGGGCTACAGGGAGACCATTATCGACGTCTCCCTGGCAAGCGAACGCCTAGCCGGGCGAATCCAGAGCTGGCATGTGATCGAGGACTATACAGGAAGCGATCACATGTATATCACGTTCCGTGTGCATGATAGCAGACCGGCTCCGTTTCCGCACAAGCGCGGCCCCCCCAGGTGGAACATCGCCAAGATGAACTACGAGAGGTTTGCCACGGCGATAGAACACGGACAGCGAACACTGCGTGAGATCCCGGAATCGCTGCCGCTATCTGCGCGGGCAAAAATGGTGACCGACTACACCATGAAGGTCATCGAAAAGGCCACCAGGCTTGGCAGCATCGGTGGGAATCCTCCACTAAAGGAAGATGGACGGCCAGGCTGATCCCACAAGTGGACACCTGGCTGTTCCGAAAAGAGGGTGAGGTAAATTACTACCTCACCCAATTCTTGACGGGGCACGGCCTGTTCCGCGCATACCTACATAAGATGGGTAAAGTCGCGGAGCCAGGCTGCGCCTATTGTGAGGGCCTCCCGGACGACGTGGTCCATACCTTCTTCGTATGCGGAAGGTGGACCGTCGAAAGGGGGGCACTAGAGAGGGACCTTGGCTGCATATCACCTGACAATATAGTCAGGCTGATGCACCAAGGTCCTTAACAATGGGTGAAAGTCGCCTCCTACGTGGAGGCAATCTTGCGCCAAAAAAGGGAAGAGGAGAACAGCAGATCAGCCGTCCGCAGGGCGCCGTAGCTGTTCACGGGAAAAAAAAGACCCCTGCGGGTCTCAACGGCCGATCTGAAGTGAGAAGGTGCCGCTCAGGCGAAGCAAGCCCTCCCCTGAAGTAATGTGTAAAACGGTGCCGGGGGAGGGTCTGTACAGTAGTGCAGAGCAGAAAGGGTTAGTGTTTTTAGTGGGTAGGAATCCCACACACCGTGGGAGTGCGGAGCCTCTTGCGGTGTCTCCTGGGCTGGCATGGATATGCGGCCCAGGCGGTCCGGTGGAGCATTTGGTCCACCGGACTGATGCAAGATTTCACTGTTTCCCTCGTAAAAAAAAAAAAAAAAACAAAAAAAAAAAAAAAAAAAAAAAAAACAAAAAAAAAATGTAGACCGGGAATACACCCAGCTCAGAACCAAGTATATATATATTAAAGTCGATTTGAAGAGGTATTTGTCATGCCTTATTAACCATAGAAAAACAAGCAGCAATGCTTGTTCATAAAGAATTTGCAGTTAGAACTTACTCTTACCACATGCTTGCGTTAAAAGCTTTCAAACTTGACAAAAAGAACAAGAGCACTTTGACTTCTTTTTCATTGCTTGCAAGCTTCAATCTATTTATAAAAGTAAAAATGTTTATGACGATATTGAGACGGTTACAAAGATATAATATTAGTGTTATTAGCTCTCTAAACAATTGCAAATGCTTGATATAAAAAACGTTAATGAAAAGTCAATTTTTTTCTTTAAAAAATATTTCTCTCTACATCTCCAACTCTCTACGAAGAACTTTATTGAAAGCTTAAATATTTTTTTAAACAATTAATTTGTTGAAAATCTACTAATATTTCTAAAAAGTAACAAAAATATCAAAAATCACTTTATAATTGGTGATTTTAATATTAATTTGATGGACAATGGCCAAATAACTACAGAATATAAAAACGATCTCTACGAATTTGGCTAAATACCTTTTTTTAATGTTTTTACTAGGCCCATTGTATGATTGAATCGTCTTGATAATATGGTCTTAAAAACCCTAAAAGGCAAAAAAGACTCTAAAAAGTATTATAGTTTTTCTAATTATAATAAGTTAAGTTACGAAGCTAACAAATTGAATTGGAACATAATGATCTGAACATCGCCCTTGAATTTTTAGTCAACAATATAAAGACAGTAATAAAAAATGCAACAGCATTTAAGAAGACTAAGGAGAACACACCAAGAAGCATATGGATAACCAAAGGTATCATGAAATCTTGCTTAACCAACGAAAAACTTTATTAAAAATGGAAAAATAGTATAGAAAATGAAAATCTAAAACAACAATATAAAAACTATGAAAAATGGCTCAACAAAGTTATAACAGCAGCTAAATACAATTTTGATAAAAAAAAATTTGAAACAGTTAGTAATAACAACAAGAAAATGTGGGACTTCGTTAAAGAAAAATTAAGGAAATGTCGTAGGAAAAGTTTTACTAAATCGCCACTAAGCCACTGGCGCTGTCGACAGGTGGGAGATTCGTGACACTAGTCACTTTGAACAGTAATTGTAGAAAAAATAGACGTTTGCATATCAAATAAAGAGCTGTGCGCCGTAGCCATGACAATAATGAATCTTATTCATCAGTCAGAGTTGGCCACAGATGTCTATTTTATCCAAACAATTGGAAATACAAAGTGGAACAGGCTGCAACTGCCCAAGTCCCAAGCGACGCCATGTTGGCATACACAAACAGAGTAGTAACGAATATTTCACAGAGAGAGCGCGGGGGCCCTGATTCGAGCCAGCGCACAAATGCAAGGTTTTGTGAGCCAAGCGCTGGTCAATGAATGCAACTTCATATAGAGAAATAATAAATAATAAAACAATATGTAAATACAATGGTTTAATTTTGCAAAGTGATCGAGCAAGCATGAAAATGTTTGCCATCAATCAAGTTATTATTATTTATTCAAGATTTCATTGTTTCATTTGCCACTATATGATTTACTGCTGATAAGATCTAAATATACTAGCTGAATACAGAAAACAGAAACAAATAAGCATAGAGATTTAGGTAGCAAAGAGAACATGCAATAAACAAAAATTGTTTTCAAAGTAATGCTTTGAGGTGAAGCGAACTTGACAGAAATCATTATGAGCAAAGCCTTGTGTTTGCCATGCACTTGAGTTCGTTTTCCAATTATCATTATGGTATCTTGTAGTGATAACCTTATATGTTTCAAATAAAATTATTTACGAGTGATAAACTTATACCTTTAAATTAAAAATAATAAAAAAGTACGTCAAATAATAAAGAATAATCATGCAGGTTTAGCGGTAATAATATTTCCAAAGCCATACTTTTAGGTGTTGTAAGTTTGATCGAAATCATGTTCAGACATAACTTACGTATGCTATGGGCTTGATTTCGTTTTTCAATTATCATCATGCTATCTTTTAGTGATAACCTAGATTCATGGGTATCATTTATAAATAATAAAAAGATACAGAAAATAGTAAAAGGTATAGGTATACAGTTTAGCAAGCAAAAAAGAGCATGCAATGCAGGCAAACATTTACAGGCAACATAGTAAAATGAGCTCGATAATCTAAAGAGACAACATTTTTTCATTATAAAAATCCATTTTGAATCTCACGTGCAATATTCAAAATAATTATATGTGCAAAAAGCTCAGAATCCAGCAAAATATTGCTAAATGTAAGACAACTTATAGACAAATCAGAATCTAACTTGGTGATGATTGGTGTTGCGAAGACTGTGCAGTACGTTGAGGCGAGCTTGAACATCTTGATTTGTATAGATTTCATAAACAAATACTCGAAAAATAACTAGCCGCACAATTTGGTATCATCTCAATGTTCCACTCATCTTACATAACCTCTAACAAGCTACGTAAGTGAAACACTTGTATACAACACAACATAACCTCTCACATAATATATTATCAGCACTACACAAACCTGCACACGGTATAAGACGAGAAAATCACGAGAATTCACTCTGAAACGTTAATTACACAATAAAATACAGATTAATAAACAATGCGAATGCCCTGATAGAATGCAGTAGACCACAACACGCATAATCTGACCTGACACGTTACACCATAATACACCACAATAAACGGCAGATGTCGCCACGCTGACTGTCCGCGTTTCATATAAGAGGATATTATTTATTTGAGTGCAATAAAACCAATGTAGAAATTTGCCTTATCGCCTTTTATCTACGAAATAAATACAGCGGCATATGTACAATATATTGAAAGACGGTTATCGTCCTTCTGGTACACTATGTAAAAAAATCTTGAAGTTGGAACCACATGCATATGCACACACCATTGACCTACAGCGGCGGCGCACCTCTTGGCTCGCGCAAGGAGCGCCGAAGCTGTAGGCTTCTACATCACGCTTCTGGCAGACAGAAATAGGCTTATTTAACGTCATATCCTTCGTTTTTTAACTTTGGCCTATAAATTGGTTTTCCCTTTACTCGTAGACTAGTAGAAAATAAAGGCCGGCACCGATTTTATTATAGAAGACGATATTATTTATTTAATTGCCATAAAACAACGTATAGGAATCTGCCTTACCGCCTTTTCTGAGAGAAATAATGCAGCATCGTTTGTAAAATCTAATGAAAGATCATTTTCGTCCTGTGTATATACAAAATAAAAACCGCTGCCAATTCATTGGCACGTAGCTTCCTCAAACTTAATTTATTGATTGCTTTAACTAAGTTTTAATTACAATATTTAAAATCAAATACTTTATTTTGTACGGTGAGACAACGTTAAATGGTTTGTGACTTTTGATTTTTACTCTTTCTATTTTTTATCATTAAAAAGCAATTATTATTACACAATTTTATATTTTACAAAGAGTTTAATAAGTGGTTAAAATTTTAAGTCGATAAATCAAATATTATCCCAGGAAAATGGGTTCCAAAATTTTTAAAAAAATTTTTACCTTAAATATCCTTTTTCGTAATGGTTCGATTTTTGGGTAAATAACTCGAATTGAAGGTGCATAAAAGCTACATCTGTGCAAAATTTCAGGACGATTGAATAATTTTTACTCTCCTTATCGTGCGACAACGAAAACGCAAATTTTTTCTAAAATATATTTTTTTTAAAAAAACAAATAATCTCTTGAAATTTTAACCAAATATAGTCTTCAATGAGTTTATTAAGACGTTAAAGTTTTTAGTCGATAAATCAAGTATTCTCTGAGAAAACGCGATTCGAAAATTAAAAATTAAAAAAAAAATGTTGAACCTCAAATATCATTTTGCGTAATGGACTGATTTTCTTGCGTAACGAACTCGATCTGAAGATATTTAAAAGTCACATCTCTGCCAAAATTCAGGACGATTGGATGATTTTTACTCTTGCGATCGTGTGATAACGAAAACGCAAATTTTTTCTAAAATAATTTTTTTCTAAAAAACAAATGAAGATAGTCTCTTGAAATTTTAACCAAATATAGTATACAATGAGATTAATAAGTGGTTAAAATTTCAAGTCGATAGATAAAATATTTATAGGAATTAATTTATGAAATATAAATACATATTCCTTAATAACAAATGACAGAGTGAAGATAATTTAAATATTAAAAAAAGAAAATATAAGTAATTTAAATACCTTTCAATAAAAGTTTATTATATTATGTAATAATGGCTGTAAGGTATAAAAAAATAAAAAAAAATAAAAATTCAAAATCGTTTTTTTGGTTATAAAAAAAAAAAGAAAATCAAAAAACTCAACTCCATCAGGGTACCGGGTTTTTTTCGAGAGAAAAAGAGAATAGTCTTTGTCCGATGAAAATCGGTCGATTCGATACCAAAATATAAAGAGTTTACACACACACACACACACACACGCACACACGCACGCACACACACACACATGCGCACGCCCACGCGAGCGGAGCGCGCACTACTACTCTTGTCACCTACACCGGTGTAAAGTCGGTTGCCGTCATATTGGCGCCTGCTACGAGTAGAGCGAGTGTCAAACGGCACAGTAGCCAGCAGGCGCCTGTGACTCTTAACCGACGATCAACGGCTGAGGATGTCGATGCCGCAGCCATCATTGCCGAACCTGTTAATGCTGTCAGAGAGGAAAAAGCCGTTGATACTGCCGTAGCTGCTGCCGTTGCTGCTGGTGGCGCCACTGCCACTCCTACTGCGGAGGACCAGCTGAACCATTCTTCCCGTGAGGTACCGCCAGGCGAGTCAAGTCTAATCGGACTCTTCCATGTATTGATACTGGTCAGTATAATGGACCTCTTTTTCCGCCGCTTCGATATGCTCCAGGGACAGCTGGACAAGTTTAAATCCCTCATGAGTGAGGGCCCCGATTCACCTACGTATACCCTATTCTCTGTGGGAGCTCTGCAGTCGATATGGTTAATTTAACTGCCAAGGTATCTGCTCTTGAAGGAGGACTTGCTAACCATTCTGGTGTGTTACGTGAGACTGTCACTAACACGAGGCTGTTGCTACATACTACCGAGGGTCTTAAAGACGACTTGCGGAAAGTCCACGGCGAAATAGAGAGTATCCATGGTGCTTGCTGGGTCTTAGAATCTAAGTTAGATCATAAGTTGGACAGCGTTTCTTCGCCTATTGGTGACAGCCTTCCTGGCTCTATTCCTGACTCCGGAACATATGTAGACCGATTTCCGCCGTCGTTCCTCGTGTCAGAGGGCGTGGGGGCTCGAAATGAGACAACTGAGTATCGTGAAATAGTAATCAATGGTGTTTTAAGAAAAAACTATGAAATCGAACAAGAGAGTTTGTTTAATATTGCTTTTGCGACATTCAGCACTGTTTTCCCTTCTCTCGGGAGAGGTAACATTGAGAGTGCCCGCGCTCTGCAACCGCAGGGCCCTATTGGGGAGTTGAGTGGGATGGAGGAGGAGGGCTTGGGGTCTAGGTCGAGCGCATCCCCTCTTTGTGTTGCCAGGCTCACCAGTACGAGGTTAGTCAGGGAGGTGCTGCGGGCCAAGCGCGCGCTCGCCAATAATTATCTATCCACGAGTACAATAAAGCCTGTGCTGCTGGACCCGGACTCTGCTGCCTGCATGTCAAACCATAAAATGTTTATTAACGAAATGTTACCATCTGAGAAATTCCAGGCTTTTAAAAGCCTGAGGCCCATTGCGCAGTGGCTCCTGGTTAGGCGCAAGGGCGGCGAGCGTGCGCATGTTTTCGTAACTGCTGCCGACTTACAGGCTATTTACACTGCGTGCCAGTCTGCTTTAAAACAACATCTGCCAAATAAAAATTTAAACAACAATGCTAGCGAGAGGCAAGAAGCGGCGGCTACTGTTGGAGGGACGGGGGATGGGAGTTTCCTTATAAGATCGCGTGTTGAAAGACTTCGCCTATACTTGACTGAGGGTTCCTCCTACCATTTCTTTGGCATAGCGGAGTCTTGGCTGGACCCCGGCGTCGATGACGGTCTCATTCGGGTCGATAGATACTCAGTGATTAGGCAAGACCGAAATATAAATGTGGGTGGAGTTGCCTTGTACGTACGTAATGACTACACAATCACTAAATTGGCATCCTCTAACACAGAGGGACTGAGAAGACCATTTATCCTAGAGTATCTCTTTTGTCAAGTGCAACAGGGTAGCTCTCCCCCCATTTTAATCGGTGTCATATGCAGACCCCCGCATATTGCCATGCAATAGGACACTGACCTGTTTGAGATTCTCAAGGATCTCAGCAGTGAATACAGTCACAAAATCACCATGGGGGACTTGAATGAAGACTTGTCGTTGGCGTCCAATGCGGATGCACATACCATCCGTATCCTAGCCAGGGATCTGAATCTACAAGTTGTGCAACATGGTCCAACCCATCGACATACCCCGAACTCTTACACCTGGATTGATCTGTTCTCTTAGATGAAAATGACGAGGTACTGGACTACAAGAATGAATGCCTACCCAGTTTTGGCAAACACGCTATTATTGATGTCACCATTAATATATTCGTACCAGCGCCTGTGAGAGGCTCGTTCTCTTACAGGGATTATAAGAATATTTGCCCTAATACACTCAATGTTTGCTGGCACGCTGTGACTGGGTGGGCATGAATTCAATTGAATTTGATTTGGAGGGTACTTTACATAACTTAAATTCAAATTTAAATCTTACTATTGATCAGCTGGCACCATTAAAATCTATTAACATTAGAAAGAAATTTGCTCCTTGGCTTGGTCTTGAGTTGAGGCAACACATAGACATGCGTGATGCTACCCACAGACGCTACAGGCATATGGGGTGTGCAGCACTGCTTGGTAAATTTCTTCGGCTCAGCAGTGAGGTTAACATACGCATTACTCAAGAGCGCAACTCCTTCCTACACAGGCATCTCACAGACGCTCTTGATGCTAATAAGGATATTTGGAAGGAAATGCGAAATGTCAGCCTCCTGCCAAAGCGAAAAGAGGAAGACCTGAATGGTTTCATGCCGGGAGAATTAAACGCACACTTCGCTGGAATCTCCGTGCCCCCCTTTGAAAATATTGAAGAAGTAACGGACATAATTTTATCCGCAAATGAGGATGGTTTTTCTTTTAAACTGGTGAACTTAACTGAAGTAATACTTGCGATCTCTCATTTCTCCTCGCAGGCAAAGGGGATAGACGGAGTTCCTCAAAGTGTTGTGGTGAAAGCTCTACCCATTATTGGCAATTATATCACAAATATCTTTAACTCCTCTTTTGCTCAGGGAATCTTTCCGGGCTCTTGGAAGCAGGCACAGATAATTGTGCTTAAAAAGAAGGTAGCTCCATTAACAGCTTCAGACTTACGTCCCATAGAGCTGCTCTGTTTTCTCTCCAAGTTTCTCGAAAAGATTGCCCATCACCAAATCACGGAGTATTTAAATAGCAATAATCTACTCGACCCCCTCCAGGCCGGATTCCGTAGAAATGATAGTACTCAGACAGCATTACTTAAACTGACTGATGATATACGCATGGCCATCGACAAGAAGAAAGTGACGTTATTATTATTATTTGATTTTAGCAAGGCCTTTGATACAGTATCACCATCTAAGTTACTGCGAAAGCTCCGTCAACTGGGGTTCTCCAGGTGGGCTCTCCTGTGGATCAAATCATACTTACAAGGTCGTTCCCAAATGGTTATTACCAATGAAAATGGTAACTCTGACTGGCTAGAAACCAATTTTGGCGTTCCACAGGGTTCCATCCTGGGCCCCCTGCTATTCTGTATATATGTAAACGACCTACGAGACATACTTGACGGACGTACAATCAAACATATCTTTTATGCAGACGACCTCCAAATTTATCTTCACATCACCAAAGAAAAAATTTTGGAAGGTATTTCACGGCTATCTAATGCAGTGCAAATGGTGTCTGAATCGGCGGGGAACTCAGATCTGCGTCTCAATGTGGAGAAAACTCAAGCAATAGTATTTACGTCAAAGAAAAATGTTAATGATATTGATTCATTGGGTCTGCCAGGCATTGGGATGCAGAATGGGATTCTCATCCCTTTCAGTAGCGCGGTTGTGATTCTCGGTGTGAGTCCCTGGATAGTAAGCTTACGTGGAAACCGCAGGTTGACCAAGTTACTAAGAAAGTAAATAAACCCCTCTATTTCCTGCGGTTTGTTAGGGCTTGTACCACCGAGACACTCCGCAAAAGATTAGTCGAGAGCCTTGTACAACCTCACTTAGATTACTGCACGGTGGTATACTTGAACGAACGGCGGACCAGGCTGGATCGATTAGGCAATATAGGTGTAAGATACATTTTTGGGGTTAGAAGGGATGCTCACATCACACCCTACTGGAAGCGCCTGGGTTGGCTCCGTTCGGACTCTCCCAGATTATATTTTACAGCTCTATTACTGTGCAGAATCAGACGTATGCGAGAGCCCACTTATTTGGCTGATTTTTTCAAGGAACACATCCCTCGGCCCACCAGCAGGGGCATTCAGCCGTATCTTACACTTCCTGCTGTTTCATATGAAACGGGTGAAAGATCTTTTCCAGTTCAGGGCGCGCACCTGTGGAACTCTCTTCCCCCCTCCCTGTGCCATATTCCATCATATAGCACGTTTAAGGGGACGGTGCGGCAATATCTCCTTGATCGGGACTCCTAGTCCTATCAAACCATCTTCTCGATATTGATCGGACTGACTGTGATATATCTGCGAATGCGAATTGACTGTGATACTTTTATATCTGTGAAAGCTGTAAATAACTGTGATATTTTTTTATATCTATTTATTTTATTTGTACATAATGTATTTTACTTCGACACGTACAATGGACTAGTCCTTGTTATTATAGAATTTTTAAGACTGAACAATGGATAGTCAATAAAAATATTACTTATGTCGACTGCAATTTACTATCAACTGATAAGAACTTTTCCATCGGTCTTACAGTCTTACAAATTAAATTAAAATCATTAGTATTTATGGCAGTCAGAATGCCCTTGTTTATAATCACCCATGCAGAATCTGAAATAAAAACTTAATTAAAACCTGGAAAAAACTTTGTTAGTAAAGGACGATCTGACTGCCCTACACCACCAAATTGCTCAACGTTTCGAGCCCGCTCCGGCTCCTCCTCAGGGACTAAAATGAAACCCGCGACACACCTCCTTATATACCCCATACCCTCTTCTTTTCTCTTACCCCCAACACCATCCACTTTCCCCTCACCAACTTTCCATCTCACTTAAATTAATAAAGAATGATAAATGTTATCTAATTTACTTGACTCTATCATTAAATTTATTTATATTGATGTTCATATATTCTCTTTTTCAAACATCTACCCGTTTGACCAATATAACAACCATTATAATCCCTACAATTAATTTTATAAACTACTCCCGATTTTAAACATTTATCATCCTTGTCTTCATGATTACTAAATAACTTTTCTAAATAATTATCGTTTCTAAAGAAAACTTGAATATTATGTTTACTAAAAACCCTTCTAATCCTTTCTGACAAACCTCTAATATATGGTAAACTAAAATATGCGTTCTTTCCATGTCTATTCCTTGTTTGATTATCTACCCGCTGCTTCAATGCACCATTATAAATTTCCCCACACTCTCTCATCAATCATTTTATGAATAAATTTTACCGGATAACTATTCTTAATAAATTTTTCTCTAACTAAATTTAAATTCTTTTTCCTAAAATCTTTATGTGACAATTTAATCGCTCTGTCAATGACACCCTTGATAGCACCTGTCTTGTTTCCGAATTAGTGGTGAGAATCAAAATTTAAAAATCTACCTGACCATGTAGGTTTTCTATACCAATCTAATTTCACTCTATTATTATTAACTCTAATGACTCTAATATCTAAAAACTCAATTGATTATCTTTCTCAACTTCTTTTGTGAATTTAATTCTATCATGGATAGAATTAATCACATCCACAAAATATTCAGGTATAACTGCAAAAATGTCAACAACATACCTTTTAAAAATAATTGGCTGAAAAACCAACTAAGACAAAGCAACACTTTCCAATTTTTCCATTACTAAATTCGCTATAATAGGTGACAAAGGTGATCCCATTGGATAGCCATATCTTTGCTCATACAAATTATTATCAAAAGAAAAAATTGTGTTTTTAGAAATCAAATTAAGTGCCTTTATAAATTCATCTTTTGTTAAATTAGTATGTACTTTAATTTGAGACCACTTATCTTGTATAATATCATTCTACTCTAATAACTCTAATAAAAACAACTCTAAAGGTATATTTGTAAAATATTGTATAGAATATATTGTATATTGTATAAAATCGGGAGTAGTTTATAAAATTAATTGTAGGGATTGTAATGGTTGTTATATTCGTCAAACGGGTAGATATTTGAAAAAGAGAATATATGAACATCAATATATTTTACGCAGCTCAAGTTGTACATCAGGTTTGAAAGAACATTGTTTAAATAGTTTGCATTCTTTTGATTTTGGAAGTGTGGATATTTTGGGGATTAAAAATAAATATAAGAGGGAAAGCCTTAAAAGTATTCACATTCTAAGAAATCGGAATAATGTAAATATAATGATAGAGTCAAGTAAATTAGATAACATTTATCATTCTTTATTAATTTAAGTGAGAATGGAAAGTTGGAGAGGGGAAAGTGGATGGTGGTGGGGGTAAGAGAAAAGAAGAGGGTATGGGGGTATATAAGGAGGTGTATCGCGGGTTTCATTTCAGTCCCTGAGGAGGAACCGGAGCGGGCTCGAAACGTTGGGCAATTTGGTGGTGGGGGGCAGTCAGATCGTCCTTTACTAACGAAGTTTTTTCCAGGTTTTAATTAAGTTTTTGTTTCAGATTCTGCAGGGATGATTATAAACAAGGGCAATCTGACTTCCATAAATATTAATTATTTTAATTTAATTTGTAAGACTTACAGACCGATGGAAAAATTCTTATCAGTTGACAATAGATAGTCCTTAAACAAAAACTATATTCTTTTTAATTATATTTTGTATATTTTACTTTTGTATATTTTATTACCTTGTACATTTTATTTTATTCAATTTGTAATTTTGCCTCTCTTGGTGAATAAAGGATATCTCTCTCTCTCTCTCACTCTCTCTCTCTCTCTCATGTACATTTAGAATTATTAAAAACCAACCGCAAGGTATGTGACGCTGATGGCTCCACCCACTCTGCCAGCAACAACATGCTGCAATTATATCCCTCCTCGCGGCCTGGCCCTGGGACTTTATCTATGGGTTTTGGAAATGATGGTTCTGAGTGCTGCGAGGTGATTCTCAATGGAGTCTTAAGAAAAGATTATGATGATACCACCGAACTAACCCATGAGGTTGCTTTCGCAGTGCTCAGAACAGTCCTTCCTTCTCTAAAAAGAGATAACATCTTAACCCTTAGAGGGCCGGGATGACGCCTTGAGGCGTCATGGTCTGACTCGCCAACATCCGACCTGGGTTTGGTTCTAACTTGGAGACCTCAGATCACTTTTCAGTACAAATTATGAGCTTTTAAAATTTTTCAAATCCCGACCCTCTAAGGGTTAAAAGCACGCGTGGTGCAGGCCAGGGACCAGTCCTTGAGGAAGGGAGGTGAAGCAGAGGGGGGCTTGGTATTGGTATTAGTCGATACCGGCGCATTACCCTCTTGCATAGTTAGGCTCAGCAGTTCGAACTTGGTCAGAGATGTAATGAGGGCTAAGCGCTCGCTTGCTAATAATTACATCACCACGAATGATATCGACCCCGAATCGTATGGCCTCGTTTCGGCTGCTTGTGTGCCAAATCACAAAATTTTTATCAATGAGATGTTGCCCCATGACAAATTCCAGGCATCTAAAAGCTTAAGATCCACAGCCCAGGGGCTGGGCTTTAAATATATTTGGCACTCGGGCGGCAGATTTCTGGCTAGACGAAGAGGTGGTGAGCGAGCGCATGTCTTCACCACTGCTACCGATCTGCATTCAAAAGGCGAGCCAATCTGCTTCCAAGCAACATCTGCCCAACAGTAAAGTATCTGATTCCGTAAACGTAGCCAGAAATATATCATGCAACATAGCTAATGGAGGGTAGGAAGCAGAACAGGGCGCAGATCGGAGCAGGCATCATGACTGGGATCGACTGCTACAAGTATACCGGGGAGTGGGGATTCCCTCAAGGCGGGCTTTCTGAACATCAACTCGATCAGATCGCGCCTTGATAATCTACGTCTATATCTTGTTGAAAATCCCTCTTATCACCTCTTTAGTATAGCGGAATCGTGTTTGGGCCCGGACGTCGATGACGGCGTCATTCAAATTGGTGGCTACTCAGTACTGCGGCACGATCGCAATACGAATGGGGGCGGAGTTGCTCTGTATGTACGAAGTCATTTCAAAATCATAAAATTAGCATCGACCAATACTCAGGGTTTAGGAAGACCTTCCATACCTGAGTATTTATTTTGTAGTGTACAACGGGGCTCCGACGTACCCATTCTAGTCGGTGTCATCTATAGACCCCCCCCTCCCCCCTCACATTGTCATGCAAAAGGACACCGATCTTTTCGATGTATTGCGGGATCTTTGCGGAGAGTACAGCCACAAATTCATCATGGAAGATTTGAATGCTGATTTGTAATTGTCGTCCGATGCTGATGCATATACCATCATAAATCTAGTAAAAGAGCTGTCTCTACAAATTGTTCAGCATGGCCCAACACATAACAAATCTCCAACATGTCACACGTGGATCGACTTAATTCTAACAGACGAAAATGACGAGGTGCTTAACTTTAAGAACGAATGTCAGCCCAGTTTTGGTAAGCACGCTATTATTGATGCTACTATTAATTATTTTGTGCCAGCGCCTGTAAGAGATTCCATCTCCTATAGAGACTACAAAAATATTTGTCCAAACACACTTAATGAATTGCTGGCAAGCTGTGACTGGGCAAGCATGAGTTCGGTTGCATCCGATTTGGAGGGGGCTTTACGTTCCTTAAATTCGAATTTGAACCATGTCATTAATAACTTAGCGCCTCTAAAAACTGTGAATCCTAAAAAAGTAAATGCTCCTTGGATTGGTTCCAAGCTGAGGCAGCTGATCAACAAACGCAATGCGGCCCATAGACGTTACAAACGTACTGGGCGCGCGGCTATGTTGAATGACTTCCTCAGAATCAGCAATAAAGTCGACTTACGCAACTCGTAAGATCGTAACTCCTTCCTTCATAAACATCTCACTGACGCTCTCGATGATAACAAGGACATATGGAAGGAAATGCGTAAACTCAGCTTTCTACCAAAGCGTAGAGAGGATGATCACCATGGCTTTACGCCGGGGGAGCTGAACGCTCACTTTGCCGGGATCTCCGTGTCTCCTCTGGAAAACATCGACGAACCAATGGACGTCATTTGGCCTGCGACAGAGGACGGTTTCTGTTTTAAACCAGTTACTTTGAGCGACGTAGTCCTTGCAATATTACATTTCTCCTCGCAGGTAAAGGGGGTAGGCGGAGTTCCACAGAGTGTGATCGTGAAAGCTTTACCTATAATCGGCGAATTTTTAGTCAGGATTTTCAATACCTCTTTTGTGCAGGGAGTTTTTCCTGGCTCTTGGAAGCAACCACAGGTAATTGCTCTTAAAAAGAAGCTAGCGCCATCTACCGTTTCGGGCTTTCGTCCTATAGTATTACTGTGCTTTGTCTCCAAAGTGCTTGAAAAGATTGCCCATAACCAAATCACGGAATATCTTAATAAGAATAATTTAGTAGACCCCCTCCAGGCCGGATTTCGACAGCACCACAGCACTCAGACGGCACTTCTCAAGCTGACATTGGTTTAGGCATTGATAACAGAAAACTGACGCTACTATTACAATTTGATTTTAGCAAGACCTTTGATACCATTTCACCGACAAAACTATTGCGTAAACTCAGTCAGCTAGGGTTCTCAAGGTCAGCTCTCCTGTGGATCAAATCGTATTTACAAGGTCGCACCCAAATGGTCATCTCTAGTAAGAGTAGCAATTCTGATTGGCTAGGTTCTAACCTAGGAGTTCCACAGGATTACTGTAGAATTTGAAGAGTTCTAGTTATGTTTATGTATGCTCCTCCCCATGCAATTATGCCATAAGACATGATACTATAAAAAAGAGCGTAATAGAGCATTCTGAGATTTTGTTGCGATAGTATTTTAGTGAATTTATAAAAAATAAAGTTTAATGTTTTGATTTATTATAAATATTTGTGATGTGGTTTTCCCATCTCATGTTACTATCAATGGTTATTCCTTGGTATTTGGTACTGTCCACTCTTGTTATTTGTTTTCCTTGTATACAGATATTTAAATTTCCCTGAGTGCTGTTTCGTGTACTTCCAAATTCCATGTAAACTGTTTTATCAATGTTTAAGGATAGTTTGTTTAGAGCCAGCCAGTTTGATACTTTATTTAGGTATAGGTTCATTTTTATTTCTATTTCTAGCCATGATTTTCCTTTTACAATTATTGCAGTGTCATCTGCAAAAGCCAATATTGAAAGTTCCGGTATAGTTTGAAACATATCATTTATGTAGATAATAAATAATAATGGTCCTAATATTGTTCCTTGGGGGACTCCCATTGTATCGAATTTGCTATTTGAATTGTTTACTTTTACTCTTTTTTTTCTGTTATCTAAGTAGCTTTTTAGTAGTTTGTAAACTTTACCTCTTATTCCATAGTTGTATAGTTTATTGAGAAGTATCTTATGATCCACTGTGTCAAATGCCTTGGCAAGATCATGAAAGGTGGCTGCTATAGGTTCACTTTGATCTATTTGCTTGTATATTAAGCTTGTTAGAGCACTTAGTGCATCTTTAGTACTTTTATTTTTTCTGAAGACAAATTGTTTCTGTGATATAATTTTGTTTTTATCTAGAAAGTTTAGTAACCGTTTGTGTAATAGTTTTTCAAATATTTTTGCGATATTGGAGATAAGAGATATTGGTCTATAGTTGTTTCGTAAATGTTTTTCTTTTCCTTTGTATATCGGAATGACTTCTGCTATTTTTAGTGCATGTGGCCAGACACCATGTTCTATGCATGTGTTGTAGATGTCTACAAGTGATTTGCTGATGTGTTGTTTTAGTGTTTTTATAACTTGTGCTATATAATGCTGATATTAGTATTTGTTTGTTATTGCCCATTATTATTGTTGATTTTATTATTTTATGTTTGTTTATTTCAGTTACCTCAGTGGTTTCAATTAATTTGTTGTCTATGTACTTAACGATCTCATCATTCTGATTTATTCTGCTATTATTGTAAAATATTTTGTATCCATTTATATTGAAGTATTCATGATGATCCATATTCCAAGTTTCAGTGCAAATTATAATACATGGTTTTACTGTAAGGCTCTTTAAGAATATTAGTAATTTATTATAGTTGTGGTTCATACTTCTTATATTTATGCATACAATGAGTTCTTTTTCAATATTCAGAAGATTGTATAGTTTACTTACTGTATCAACTATTATTTCATTGTTTAGAATTTTCTCTGTTTCATCCATTTCTGCTTATTGTATTTGTGAATGTTTGTCCAATTAGTGGTAGATCTCTGAAAGTTGTTTGTCTGATTCTATTTATCATCGGTGTTGAAGTTGTCTCATTTGTTGATAC
Source organism: Torymus aiolomorphi (assembly GCA_036365515.1). Lineage (NCBI taxonomy): Eukaryota > Metazoa > Arthropoda > Insecta > Hymenoptera > Torymidae > Torymus > Torymus aiolomorphi. The sequence goes on from CM070876.1 coordinate 89,477,162, forward strand.
TGTAGGTTCCTCTTCATTTACTTTATCTGTATGCTTTGTGTTTTCTACTTTACCAAAGTATCTTTGATAAGTAGGTTGTAATGGATAATCTGTTGCTTCTATGTATCTTTTTATTTTCTTTTTTAAAATTTCAGATTGATCACTATCAATTGCACTATAATTTACCTTATGATTTGTTTTATATTTTTTACTACTATAGTCACAGTTTGCGCACTTTAAAGTCTTACAATTGCATTTGCTTGCTTCATGTGATCCTGCACATTTAAAGCACATAACCTTGTTCGTGCATTTTTTGCCACCGTGTCCATAGCCAGCACATTTATTGCACGAATTTGTATTAATAATGTCATAGGATCTGCAATTTTGATAACCTATTAGAATTTTGCTTCTATTTTCCTTTATATGTTTATATATACTAGAAGTTACTTCTATTATTGCACTATTTGATGTTTGGTTTGTGAAAATATGTAGCACTTTGCACTTTTCATCCATGTTGCTGAAGTTTCTTCGGTTTATGTCAGTTTCTACTTCTACTTTGGTTGAGAAATGCTTATCTAGTCCCATTACTTTCATTGTAGGTTTATTTATTTGTTCTTTTTCAATTTAAAAGTTTTCGTTTAGACTATTTTTTAAATTTAATTCTATTTTCTCTACACTTTCTACGTTCATACAGTTTATTATCACAGAGTCCTTGATTTTAGTTTGTACATTTTTAAACATTTTTTGTTTGTACTGTTTTGTCATTAGTTAAGTAATTGCACACAGTTTCCACGATATTTGTTTCATCTTTGCTGTTGGTTTTCTTGATGATGAGCTTTGGCAGTTTTCTGTTTTTTGTTTTAATATTGCTTTATGTAAGGACATTTGCATATGTTGCTATGTTTGGTTTTCATTTTTGTTATTTTTTTCTTTTTCTTGGATAAGTAGTTTATTAAGTAGTTCATTTTTTTCTTGCAGTACCTGAACTATTTGTTTTAATAATTTGTTTTCCATTTTGTATTTTTCATTTTCACTTAGTTCTTCATAGATGGTATCATTTAGTGTTTTTTCTTTATTTGACTCTAGATCAATTTCATTTAATATCTCTTGCTTCTGTAGTTCCCTGCCTTCGCCTTTGTATTGAGCTATAAAAGCAGCAGCAGGTCCTTTCAGTTCACCATATGGTAATTTTGAGGTTAGTGCAAAGTTAGGGTGATCTTGGTAGATGATAAATGAGTTGCTTAGAAATTTCACAAGCACACCAGCGTTATATTTTGTAACTACTTCGTTTGTGTGTTGAAATTTACCACATAAAATACACACTACTGCACCAACTTTTTGAGTTGAGGGACATTTATAGAATTTATTTAACGTAGCATCGGGTGGCTCCTTGCTAGCCGACGCTATGTTGATGACGTTTGTGACGGGCGCCGATATATGGTAAGTGGATCACGTACACTGCGTCGCGTGACTTGAATCTCGCGCGCTTGCACGTATCGTGATCGGCAGAGCGCCACGCGGAACAAGCGCCAAGTAGACGGAGAAGAAGACGAAGCCGCCGCGCCGCTGTGAGCGGGAACGAGAGGCGATGTTGTAGACCGCCGTGACACGCAACAAGTCGCCGAAAGTGATCTCCGCGCCTTGTTTTTGACTTCGCGAGAGTGCGTGCGTTCCTCGTGCCCCCACAGCCGTAGCGAACCACGTGACTACGCCGCCACCACTGGGAGGAGTGGGAGCGAGAGAGAGAGAGAGAGAGAGAGCAACAGCGATAAAAGGCCAGGGATAGGAGGCACGTCTATCCCCGCCCCGATAAGCAGCAAGTGAGAGAGCGAGAGAGAGCAAGCTGCCGTTGCGCCGAGGAACGGCGATGGCTGGCCAGCCCCGAGTAAGTCGTGTTGACTTTTGAGTCGTCGCGAGCGAACCTTGTCGCCGCCGCGTCTCGGCGGCCGCGTGCGTGCGTGCGTGCGTGCGTAACTTAAAGTCTCGGCCTGTCGGAATACTTGTTGAATCTATTGTCCGGGTTCACGCCCCTTAGCGCGATTATCTTTTATTCAATAGAATTTTCATTTTATCTTAAATAGTCGAGTCACGAGTAATTATTGAGCGCGCCTTAACCTATGCATGATTTCCCGAATACCACCCTCTACCCTTTTCAGCAGCTGCAGCTAGTCGCAGGCATCGCCTCCTAGAGGAACATCGGTAGCGGGAGTAAGTATCTCAATAGCCGCTCGAGAGGTTAGACCGAGCGGCGTTGTACGCGGGAAAAGCCGGCTGCGCTGGTAACGCTAGGTCTTAGCGAGTAGCCGGGCCCTTATTCTATAAGCGTGTCACTTGTGAGATACACGATATTCTCTTTAAAGGAACTCTCTGATTGGTCTAGACCGCTTGTCTCACGTGTGTCACTCGGTGAGATAGTTATGGAATAAGCCCCCAGGTAGTTCGCGGGTAGAAGTTGGCAGCAGCGGCAGAGCGCCGCGCCGGTTCTAGGGGAAGGCGGCCTAGGCTTTCTACAATAGAAGCCGGGCTCGCAGGTTCGGAACCTGGGCCGAGGCGCTTCTGCCGGACTACAGGTGATTCTACAACGGTGAGTTGCCCGGGCGTAGAATACACCCTTATATTACCCCGCGAACCCCTGAGAGGGATTAATACCCTCTCCGTAACTGAACCCCGTTACACGTTGTCAATTTTTATTTATGAAAATATTACATGGAAAAAAATTTTGTTTCAATGTTAGCCATAACTTTTGTATTTGATAAAAAAATATAGTTCAATTTTATGCATTTTAATGAAAGGTGGAGATTAGCCCCTCACGGACTCACGGGTGTTTCTAACTACATATACCTATATGATCTCAATTACGAAAAAATTCTCGCGGCGCCTGCACGTATACACTAATACCACGAACAGGAGAAAAAGAGAAGGAGAAAGGTCAATACTGATGCATTCGGCAATGGCAATCTGGCTTAGCCCTGCGATCTGCGTGCATGAATACTATTGCAGGAGTCGTAATGGCTATTTCGGCTAGGCTGTGTTCGCAGATACAGTAGAAAAATGCATAAGATCCGTGCGACCGTGAGCACTCCCTGTGTATAAGATAAATATATATATATATATATATATATATATATATATTATATAGTTCTAAGCGTTATTTGTGTCACGCAGACCCCCCCCCCCGCTCAGACCCCATCAGGCCCCTTTCATTTCTAAAACATATCTCAGATAAAATAACTTCACTGATCACTGCGCTCTATGTTGGTAAATTTTTACAATGCCCGCTCTCTACTTGAATTCTGTGCATATTTTAAAAAATACAATATTCCCATTGCACGAATTTATTGGTGTTTGCTCGAATATTCCCATTTTTTTATTGAAACGAAAAATAGTTATCTACGTCACCTTAAATGTACATTAACAGAAGCGTTGGATATTTATTTAAAGTGGGTATCTTTCACCAATAGTTCTACATAAACAGTTACCTTATATGTTACAAATATATTTTTGAGGAATAGATTAGTGAAAAAATAATGCACATATATCTTCCATTGATCACTGTAACCGACAATAGCAATGTTGTAAAGTTCAAGAGAGAGAGAGCGGGAGAGAGAGATTAGAGCGCGAAACGTAGAAACAGGAACCTGGAGAAAAGGACGTAGAGACAGAGGCGAAGGGACAGACACATAGAGACAGAGTCGGAGAGACAGAGACGTGAAGACAGAGAAATTGAAACAGAAACGTAAAGACAGAGACGTTGAGACAGAGACGTACAGACAGGCACGTGAAGACAGAGGCGTACAGACAGGCGCGTGAAGACAGAGACGGGGAGACGGAGAAGTAGAGACAGACGTAGACAGGGAAGTAGAGACAGAGACGTAGAGACGGACGCGTAGAGACAGAGACACAGAGACGGAGACGTAGAGACATAGTCGGAGAGACAGAGATGTGGAGACAGAGATGTGGAGACAAAGACGTGGAGAGAGAGAGAGAGAGAGAGAGAGAGAGAGAGAGAGAGAGAGAGAGAGAGAGAGAGAGAGAGAGAGAGAGAGAGAGAGAGAGAGAGAGAGAGAGAGAGAGAGAGAGAGAGAGAGAGAGAGAGAGAGAGAGAGAGAGAGAGAGAGAGAGAGAGAGAGAGAGAGAGAGAGAGAGAGAGAGAGAGAGAGAGAGAGAGAGAGAGAGAGAGAGAGATTAAAGACAGAAACGTAGAAATAGGAACCTAGAGACACGAAACGTAGAAACAGAGACGTAGAGACAGGGAAGTAGAGACAGGGAAGTAGAGACAGAGTCGTAGAGCCGTAGAGGCAGTGACGTAGAGACAGGCACGTAGAGACAGAGACATAGAGACAGAGTCGGAGTGACAGAGACATAGAAACAGAGTCGGAGAGGCGAAGACGTGGAGACGCAGACGTGAAAAGAGAGAGAGCGATTGAAGACAGAAATGTAGAAACAGAAACCTAGAGACAGGGACGTATATATAGCCACGTAGACACGGAGGCGTAGAGGCAGAGTCAGAGAGTCAGAGACGTAGAGAGAGATGTGGAGACAGACGTAGAGACAGGGACGTAGAGACAGAGGCGAAGGGACAGACACATAGAGACAGAGTCGGAGAGACAGAGACGTGGAGACAGAGAAATTGAAACAGAAACGTAAAGACAGAGACGTTGAGACAGAGACGTACAGACAGGCGCGTGAAGACAGAGGCGTACAGACAGGCGCGTGAAGACAGAGACGGGGAGACGGAGAAGTAGAGACAGACGTAGACAGGGAAGTAGAGACAGAGACGTAGAGACGGACGCGTAGAGACAGAGACACAGAGACGGAGACGTAGAGACATAGTCGGAGAGACAGAGATGTGGAGACAGAGATGAGACAAAGACGTGGAGACAAAGACGTGAGAGAGAGAGAGAGAGAGAGAGAGAGAGAGAGAGAGAGAGAGAGAGAGAGAGAGAGAGAGAGAGAGAGAGAGAGAGAGAGAGAGAGAGAGAGAGAGAGAGAGAGAGAGAGAGAGAGAGAGAGAGAGAGAGAGAGAGAGAGAGAGAGAGAGAGAGAGAGAGAGAGAGAGAGAGAGAGAGAGAGAGAGAGAGAGAGAGAGAGAGAGAGAGAGAGAGAGAGAGAGAGAGAGAGAGAGAGAGAGAGAGAGAGAGAGAGAGAGAGAGAGAGAGAGAGAGAGAGAGAGAGAGAGAGAGAGAGAGAGAGAGAGAGAGAGAGAGAGAGAGAGAGATTAAAGACAGAAACGTAGAAATAGGAACCTAGAGACACGAAACGTAGAAACAGAGACGTAGAGACAGGGAAGTAGAGACAGGGAAGTAGAGACAGAGTCGTAGAGCCGTAGAGGCAGTGACGTAGAGACAGGCACGTAGAGACAGAGACATAGAGACAGAGTCGGAGTGACAGAGACATAGAAACAGAGTCGGAGAGGCGAAGACGTGGAGACGCAGACGTGAAAAGAGAGAGAGCGATTGAAGACAGAAATGTAGAAACAGAAACCTAGAGACAGGGACGTATATATAGCCACGTAGACACGGAGGCGTAGAGGCAGAGTCAGAGAGTCAGAGACGTAGAGAGAGATGTGGAGACAGACGTAGAGACAGGGACGTAGAGACAGGGGTTTAGATACAGAGACGTAGAGACAGGCATGTGGAGACAGAGACGTGAAGACAATGATCTGGAGACAGAGACGTGGAGACAGAGACGTGCAGACAGAGACTTAGAAACGAAACGTAGAGACAGAGATGCAGAGACAGGGATGTGGAGACAAAGACGTAGAGACAGAGACGTAGAGATAGATGCGTAGAGACAGAGACATAGAAACAGAGACGTAAAGACAGAGTCGGGGAGACAGAGACATAGAGACAGAGTCGGAGAGACATAGTCGGAGAGACAGAGACGTGGAGACAGAGACGTAGACAGGAATGTAGATACAGAGACGTAGAGACAGGCGCGTGGAGACAGAGACATAGAGGTGGAGAAATGGAGACAGAGACGTGGAGACGGAGGCATTGAGACAGGCGCGTGGTGACGGAGACAGAGTCGTGAAGACGGAGACGTGGAGACAGAGACGTGAAGACCAAGATGTGGAGACAGGGACGTGGAGACAGAGACGTAGAGACAGAGACGTAGGGACAGGGAAGTAGAGACAGAGCCGCAGAGACGGAGACGTAGAGACAGAGTCGGGCACAAGCAAAATTAGAAGTTTCGAAAATTTTAAATTTTGAATACATCCAAATTATATATGATGAAAGGGAATGGATATAAAATGGAAAATGGAAACAATTTTCAGAAAGTTTTGAAACAGAAAGCACTAAATTAAATCAGGTATTAATTGAATTTTTTATTGAGATTGAATTGTAAGACAATTCAATTTATAAAATTTATTTAATATAATTTCATTTTTACTTTATTGATGTTTTTCACTTACAGTATTTATCTGTTTATTTTCTGCCTTGCAAGTTGTAGAAGTTACTGAAAACAATTTTCAGAATTCCTATTGATTGTTCTGCTATTTTAATATACAATTATTTTGTATTATTTAATACAAAATATTAGACTATAAGGAATATAGTATAGAAATCGAAATTTTATAAGGATATCAACATTGTTATAGGAGGCATGCAATTAATAATATTTATTGAATTAGTGAAATTAAAAATTATGGAAGGTGCTTTTTACTTTATCATGCAATACTATTTTATTATTATTATTTCATGCATAAGTTTAGTTGAAGGTTTTTATATTGAAGAGGGCTCCTCCATCGCCCAGTCCTATGATACGCAACCATTAATGTAATAACTATCGTTTCCCTATATATTTATTTTATACTTATGAAATTCGAAATTATGAAACAAGCATTTAATTATGTCGTGCAATGTTATTATTGATAAATTTGGATTCTTATTCATTCGTATTCTTATTTAGATAGTGTAGCATTTTAATTCAGAGAATGCAAATTTTTATGTTACCACTATGTGCTTTTTTGTTACATCATAAAAATGATAAACAAGCGACCTAGCATTTCTAAAATTCTGTCAATAATATATGTGACATCTTTACTGTAGAATAGTAACTTTTTCTTAAAATTCATCGGTCATGCATGCATGGTGTGGGGTCTTTCTTGATTATTATTTTGTATGCTCCGGACATTCACCAGATCCGGTGGACGAGAGCAAAAAGAAAGATAAATTCTTTTTCTATTTTTAGTAGCTTGCGTCAACTCGATTTAAAAAATTTTTATTCTTATAGATATTGAAGATTGTTTAAATAAATGTAGGAAACACGATAATCATGAACAGCAAGCTAATTTCCTTTCGTATATGCGGCAACGCAAAAGTAAACCAAAAACGAATTTATTTAATGCGCCGAGTACATCAAAAACTGCAATTTTGTTTCAACCGCGACCCACCATAGCACAAACCCCATTTAGGCCTGCATTGACTAATTTTGGAAACAACAATCTTCGAAACAACAATCTTGGAAACAACAATTTTGGCAACGGCTTTAGGCAAAATAATAACAATAATAATCAAGCCATACGTCAAAATTACCAACCGACGCCGATGTCGATAAATACAAGAAATATCAACTACCCAGGTGGTAACCAAACTAATAGACCAAATAATTTGCAAAATAACTACGTCTAGAACAAACAATTTCTTCAGAAGTACGGGACCTCCAAACTTTGTCGCAGAAGAGCTTCATCACCAAGAAGATCAACAAAATTTCGTAGCATAACAAAACGAAAATACCAAGAAGAATAGCCTCAAAATCAGGTAGATGAGATGGCTGAAATTGATGATACTGAAAATTTTCAGTCAGACCCCATTGTATCGGAAGAGACGTAGTAAATCTTAATAACATCGGAAATTCTCCAGAGTTGCCGCATATAATCACGCTCAACCCACCGCTGAAAATTTTAATAGATTCTGGAGCATCATCTTCGATTATGAATCCGAGTATAGCAAATAAACTGTTTCCAAATTACATATTTTCACACAATTTTGAAATCTCATCTATACATAAAATCATTAAGGGAACAAATGCATTAACTTTTTCAATTTTACAAGAACTAGGCGAAGACACGCCAATAACATTTCTACTCGCACCCTGGCATTCAACGTATGATTACCTGATTGGCCACAAAGATCTTTAAAAATTAGAGGCGAACGTCGATTGCAAAAATCAAATATTTAGTACGAGTAAATTCGAAATTAATTACTTAAAAAACATCCCAAGCAAGAGCAAAGGCGTGAAGATGAATCATCATCAGGAGTCGGCTACTCAGATAAGAACCAGCCATATTAATAGCGAGGAGAAGAATAAGATTACCTTACTATGTCGCAAGTGCAGTGAATGCTTTAACAACGAAGAAGAGAAACTTTCTCCTACGACAGATGTTACTCATGTTATTAAAACGAAAGACGAAGATCCCATCTACGTGAAAAACTTTCGTTATCCATACGCCTTGAAAGAAGAAATTTAAAATCAAGTCAAAAAATTATGAAAAGATGGAATAATTCGGCCAAGCGAGTCTCCTTATTCGTCACCCATCTGGATAGTACCAAAAAAGCAAGACGCTAAAGGAAAAAAGAAATGGCAGATGGTTAATGACTACAGAAAATTGAACGATAAAACTATCGAGGACAAGTATCGGCTTCCTCGTATGGATGAAATTTTGGAAAATCTTGGAAAATGTGCATATTTTTCGACACTAGATCTAGCTCAAGGCTTCCACCAAATTCTGGTAGCGAAAAATTCCATCGAAAAGGCTGCCTTTACCGTCAAAAATAGCTACTATGAGTATACCAGGATGCCATTTGGGTTGAAAAATGCACCAGCCACATTCCAACAAATGATGGACAAAATTCTAATGAAATACTTGCACAAATTTTGTTTTGTGTACATGGATTACATCGTAATCTTTTCTAAATCGCTTCAAGAACATCTTCAACACATAAAACTTATTTTTGACGAACTCAGAGAACATGGATTAAAAATACAATTAGATATGAGCGAGTTCTTGAGGAAGGAATTGCTGTTCTTAGGGCACATTTACCCCAGAAGAAATTAAGCCTAATCCGAACAAAATAAATGCTATAATAAACTACCCTCTGCCAAAAACACAAACGAAAGTAAGAACATATTTAGGACTTACCGAATTTTACAGGAAATTTATCAAAAATTATGCAAAAGTACCCAAACGTCTCTCCAACAGACTCAGAAAAAAAGGCAAGGTAGATTATAAAAATAAAAAATTTATTGAAGTTTTCAATAAACTTATAAACTTAAGGAACTCATTACTAACGCACGTGTATTAAGATACCCAGATGTTGATAAAGTATTCCATGTAACTTCTGATGCTTCAAACACCGCTATTGGGGCAGTTTTATACCAAGAACAACATCCAATATCCAACTTTTCGAGGACTCAAAATTCTGCAGAACAGAACTACTCTACTATAGACAAAAGAACTATTAGGAATTGTCGAAGCGTACCGATATTTTCGACCCTATCTTTATGGACGAAAATTTATTATCGAAACAGACCATAAGCCTCTCACTTGACTCTGGTCCTTGAAAACACTAGATTAATTCATTGGACACTGAAATTAGAAGTCTAATTATGAAATTAAATAAAAGAAAAGATGTGAGAATAAAGTAGCTGACGCTTTAAGCAGAATCGAGATAAACAATCAAGAAGAAGAAGAGGAGGACTCTTTTTCTATGGTCCCACAAGCGTCCGACATCACCCCCCCTCAACAACCAAGAGCTGACTCAAACGTCCGAGGACGAAAAAGACTTCACGATTCATACAGCCGAACAAAACCCAGTATTTTCACTACCTGTGTCAGATAAAAATATACACGCATTTAACTATAGCATAATAGTCAAAAAGGGAAACGATTACCAAGTCAAAACAACAAAGGATAAATTAAAAATTCAATTTATGATAAAAATAATCAAAAACGATGCAGAAGGGCACTTACTTAAATTTTTCAACGAAAATGTAAAACCGAATAAACAGTATGGAATTTATTTTGAAACCAAAGAACTAGAAATGATTGCTTATAGAATACTGAAAGAACATTTTAACGAAAAATTAAAATTAGTCAAAACAAATACCTACACTACTGTAACCAACCAAACTAATTTCTTAAAGGAATTAGAAAGATACCATAATAAGACTCACAATGGAATCAGAGAAACAGTAGCGCATTTCAAAAGGAAATTATACACGCCCAATACGGAGAGGATGATTCAAAATGACATCAACCAATGCGAAACCTACTTAGAGCACAAATACGAGAGAAGGCCTTATATCACATAGACGTATGGGCCTATAATAGCGAATAGGCCCCTCCAACACTTACATCTAGATATATCCAATATAGCAAGGAAAAGTTTCTCACGATCATCGACATATTCTCAAAATATGCTCAAGCTTACCATTTGCCCGACGGCAATGCAATAACGGTAATAAGTAAATTAAGACATTTTGTTCCACATCACAACTTCCCAGATAAAATTACTACAGACAGTGGAAGCGAGTTCAACCTACAGTATTTAAGGAATTTTACCGATTATACAAAATCGAATATCATCAGACCACCATCAACAGACACACCTCCAACGGACCCATCGAGCGACTTTATTCAACTTTAAAAGGAAAATTAGACATACTAATCGATCAAAACCCTCGAGAGACTACGAAAAACCATATAACTGCCGCAATATTGATCTACAATCAAAGCATTCACTCAACAACAAATTATGCGCCATTCACACTTTTATACGGGCCGTACGAAGACCTCCATACACATGTCATTGACCCAAGTACAGATACGATCGAAAGATATAACGAACTTCGAAAAAATGAAATTTTACCGTTTTACGAGGAACTCTATCGAAAACAACGCGAAAATCAAAATGTGCCGGTCGATTTGGATAAAACATTAGAAGATAAAGAAATGTTTATTAAAACTCACCAACAGCAACGTGATAAGACTGCGCCGCGATATCAGAAACTCTTTCTAGAAAAACGACAGGGTCCCTCTTTAGATTGCCATATACACGGTTAACCGCGTCGTTATAACCTAAGGAATGCAAAAAGGATAAGAAAAGTTTCTTCCTTTTTACAGGAAAATGAAGAGCGGACTGATCATAATAGCGAAGTAGTAGTCCTGCTCATAGTAGCGAAGACCGCTAAGATAGACAAGGATAGCACTCATTACGATCATCGCCATGGAATTGGGAGAATAATTCAAAATTACCACTATGTGCACTTTCACATGAATATCACGATTTTGAAAGATACCTATAATCGCATCCTTGTTAGCTATACCACATTGTCTTCCGAATTGAAGTTAAAAGTCACGGAGTTATCATCGTCTCAATTGGAATCGAACTTATTAAAGCAAGCAGAATTTCTTTGTGATGAAGCATACCAAAATTTACAGCAAATATCACTAGCGAATACTAGATTGAAAAGAGGGTTAATAAATGGGCTCGGTACGGCGATTAAGTATATTCTTAGAAACCCAGACGCCAATGATTTGGATAGGATAAATTACTACTTGAATGCACTCAATAACCAACAACAGAAAGATATGGTTCTCAATAAATCAGTAACTATTATAAAAAAATTAGTAAAAACATGAATAGCAACACTCAAGTTATCAATCAAAATTTATGGAATATTTCCAAAACCATGGATCGATGAGACAAACAATTAAACTTTTCGAAGCGCTCATAAATCTTATAATACAGGAACAAAATTTTTTAGTTTTGCTCGGAAAAATAAAGCGTTCATTTATTTTTTGATGTAGAAGTACTGAGTTATAAACAAATTTCCGATATACTTACCCACCTATTAGGAACTTACTCGAAAAGAGAAATAATAATGCACTACTATAATCTGTTAGATTTTCACTTCGTTCAAGGTTCAATCGTATGTATCCATGACCTCGTTATTTACACACTCAAAATTCCTATCCTAAACCCCATCGAATTCTCCCTATTCCAAAGACTTTCTATCATCAATGATAATAACCAAACGGAAATCGTTGCTTTGCCATGGAGGCTAATTGGACCTTTAATCAAATTGTCAGCTCAAAATTGCCAAGAAATTTACAAGCCGAGTTACTTTTGTCAAAAAATTATCACGAGAGAAATTGAAACCACTATCATTCTAATAAATACGCTTTACTTCTAGCATATCCTTTGTTTGATAATTTAACGTTAATATCCAGTAATTACCAAACAGCCATTACTCGTAATAATATCAAAATTAAGTATCGAGGAACCCGTTTGATCGAAGGAAACGATCTACAAATAGAAGAACACATACTCGACAAAAATTTGGGAGAAATAAAACAGCCAGATTTCATTTTACCTATGATTATTAAAGACGGTCAAGTCAATTTTGAGTCTTTGAAAATATTAACAGTTCCAACAATAAGTATACCAAAATTGCAATCTTCGAGAATTGAGTTTCATCTGTCATTAACCAGCATCATTATTGGGATATTGATTATTGTAACTTTGGTGATATATAAGATACGTAAAATGAGGAATAATCGCAGAGTGATCCAAAATCAACCTATCCGCCAAGCCAATGACCAGGATGTCATAGAACTTCAGCGTGGAGGAGTAATCTAACATCCCTTGCGCTGACCGTCCACGTGCGGCTGCTAGCCGTGCCAGCTTGCAGTTTCAAGTTATCAAGAGATGAGAGGAAGAAAGGATTTGGCGGCAGTCATATAATTTAGTCACGGTCAGTCTCTTTCGGATCCTTGAGTTGTAACGACGTGTTATAAAAAAGAACACTCTTTTCTACTAATTGTGTGTGTGAATTTGTTTTGTTATTTCATTCCCTGTGAATCGGAATTTATCTACATTCACCCTTACACTTAACTCGCACCGCCGCTGTAGGTCAACGGAACGTGCGCATGTGTGTAATTCGGAATTCAAAACTGTTTTTTATTTTGTATGCACACAGGACGAAAAGGGTCTTTGATTAGATTTTACAAACGATGCTGCATTATTTCTTTTGACAAAGGCGGTAAGGAAGATTCCTACGATGATTATATGCCAATCAAATAAATAATATCGGCTTTTATAAAAAAATGAGAGCTGGGCTCTATTTTCTACTAGTCTACGAGTAAAGGGAAAAGCAACTTATAGGCCAAAGTTAAAAAGCGAAGGATATAACCGCTGTATTTATTTCGTAGATAGAAGGCGGTAAGGCAAATTTCTACATTGGTTTTATTGCACTCAAATAAATAATATCTGCTTATATGTAACGCGAACAGTCAGCGTGGCGACATCTGCCATTTATTGTGGTGTATTATGATGTAACGTGTCAGGTCAGGTTATGCGTGTTGTGATCTACTGCTTTCAGTCAGGGCATTCGTATTATTTATTAATCTGTATTTTAATGTGTAATTAACTTTTCAGAGTGAATTTTCGTGATTTTCTCGTCCTATACCGCGTGCAGGTTTGGATAGTGCTGATAATATATTATGTGAGAGGTTATGTTGTGTTGTATACAAGTGTCTCATTTACGTAGCTTGTTAGAGGTTATGCAAGATGAGAGGAACATTGAGATGATACCAAATTGTGCCGCTAGTTGTTTTTCGAGTATTTGTTTCTGAAATCTATACATCTATTGCAAATCAAGATGTTCAAGCTCGCCTCAACGTACTGCACAGTCTTCGCAACAAAAGTAGCATCACCAAGTTAGATTCTGATTTGTCTATAAGTTGTCTTACATTCAGCAATATTTTGCTGGATTCTGAGCTTTTTGCACATATAATTATTTTGAAAATTGCACGTGAGATTCAAAATGGATTTTTATAATGGAAAAATGTTGTCTCTTTAGATTATCGAGCTCGTTTTACTATGTTGCCTGTAAATGTTTTCCTGCATTGCATGCTCTTTTTTGCTTGCTAAACTGCATGCTTATACCCTTTACTATTTTCTGTACCTTTTTATTATTTATAAATGATACCCATGAATTTAGGTTATCACTAAAAGACAACATGATGATAATTGAAAAACGAAATCAAGCGCATAGCATACGTAAGTTTTGACTGAAAGGATTTCGATCAAACTTACAACACCTAAAAGCATGGCTTTGAAAATATTCTTACCGCTAAACCTGCATAATTATTCTTTATTATTTGATGTACCTTTTTATTATTTTTAATTTAAAGCTATGAGTTTATCACTCGTAAATAATTTTATTTGAAACATATCAGGTTATCACTACAAGATACCATGATGATAATTGGAAAACGAAATCAAGTGCATGGCAAACAGAAGGCTTTGCTCAAAATGATTTCTGTCAAGTTCATTTAACCTCAAAGCATTAGTTGAAAACAATTTTTGTTTATTGCATATTCTCTTTGCTAGCTAACTCTCTATGCTTACTCGTTACTATTTTCTGTATTCAGCTAGGATACTTAGATCTTATCAACAGTAAATCATATAGTGGCAAATGAAACAATAAAATCTTGGGTGGGTGGGTGTGTGCACCTGTGTGTGTGTGCGTGCGTGCGTGTGTGCGTGCGTGCGTGCAAAGAAAGTCATTTTCAGAAATACCAAATTTTTAAATATCAAATATCTCAAAAAGTAATCGAACGATCTTTATGAAAATGCACACACATATTATCTATATCACATACCAAATTGCCTATAAATTTGGAGCTGATACATTGAGCCGTTCTCGAGAAATTAGGATTTGAAAAAAAAAAAAACATGAAACGTCCATGCTGATCTATTTTATATTATTGTAAACTCGTATACATGACAATTTTCATTTACGCTTGAGCCAACTTTATAAATATATAGGTCGTTCTTCTACTTTTTAATACTTGGCGTAATAATAATGAGGCGGACTATATTTAATATAAAGGTTTATTAAATATACTTAAACCTAGTGCTAGAGAATATTATCCAACCATACTAAGCGCTGGTCTGTGCCAGACTAACTGCGTAGCGTACACTCCTCGACAGACGATCTCCATGATCAGCGCATATTCTAGATAGTACTTCTAGAAAGTGCACTCTCTCATCGGCTCTCGCGGCTCATGTACCACTACATACATACCGGGAAGTGGGGAGGCGTATAGATGTACCATATATTCCAACACGCTTCCTTACATTTATATTGTACGCTTTAATTCTACGTACTTTCTTCTACAACATTTCAGTTTAACATATTCTCGTCTACTTTCTTTTATATGCAGTGTTACGTATCACCCCAGATTGGGGATCCGTACAAAATCTCAGACGGGCTGGGAGGCAGCACAGCGGCAGGTCAGGAAGACCGCCCCCACTATGGGGAGAAGTGAATGATTTTGTGTCAAATTCAAGTAATTCATGATCTAAATGAGATAGAAAGACGATCAACGTGGCAAATTGAAGGTAATGTAAACCACTTTAAGGGAAAAATACTGAAAATATATACAACATTTTTTTACCTTAAAAATTGATGTCAACTAAAAAATTTTTAAAAAAATTTAAAATTATAGGGGAAAAAACAAGTTCAATAAATAGGAGTGGCGCGGACTAGTTTATGTTCTTTAAATGTTCCCGCAGTGCTGAACGAAATCTGTTGTAGCTAGGCACATTCCTTATCGAAGAGGGAACCATGTTCCACAAACGCGCTCCGGATATATAGAAGAAGCGATGGCATTTCGTCGTGCGCGTTTGTGGAACGACCAATTCTTTCACCTCACTTCGACAGCGTCTTCGTGAGATGTGCTTCTGGAAAATTTCAAGCAGATATACCGGCGCTCGCATCCTAATGATTTTATATAGTATTGAACTCGCAAGGTAGTTTTTGCGAGTATCGGTTTTCATCCAACCGAGTTTTTTCCTGCAGGGTCTGATGTGTTCGTCTCTCTTAGCACCTGTTGCATATCTGACACGTGCATTCTGTAAACGTTGCAGTCGTGCCCTCAGCTTCATCGACGCATCAAGATGTACGACTGTTCACTAATCTAAATGAGGAAACAGTAGCGCTTCTGCAAGTCCTTTGTGCAATGTCTCGATAGTGTATTACTTAAAGTATCGTATGCTATGAAAAACTATTGAATTTTTTAGTTACGGCATCAATATTTGGCTTACACGTTAATTTAGAATCAAGGACAACACCGAGGTTTACGACCGCGTCGGAGAAAGGCACGAGAATACCCCTCCCAACGTCAACACGCCTGGAAAACCAAGCTTATTAATCGCGTTTATAATCCTAGAACTGACAAAAATGATTGCTTTGATCTTCTCGGCGTTGAGTCTGAGACGAGCGCGATCGGCCCAATCTGACACAGCGACTGCTGCTCTGCTAAGGAGCTCTATTCCCTCATTTAGACCGTCTTTGGTAACTTGAGTGTACATTTTTCAGTCGTCTGCGTATAGTATATATTTAATCGATGCGTTACTGAGAGCCTCCCGTAGTTCGTTTATATACAACGTGAATAACAGGGAACCCAAGACTGAACCCTGCAGCACACCTAAATTTCTATCAATCCAATCCGATTAATCATCAGTCCTGGCCTTTACTAGTTGTTTCCTATTGACGAGATAGGAGCTAAGCCACATAAGTGCAGTCCTGGAAAATCCTTTCAGTCTTAGTCTCCCGAGAAGACGAGAGGGAGAGACTGTATCAAATGCCTTAGAAAAATCAAATTATAGAAGTATTGTCATTAATTTTTTATCAACGCCGGTTTGTATGTCGTCTGTTAGTTTAATAAGAGCAGTTTGCGTGGAACTGCGTGGTCTTAAGCCTTTCTGTAGTGGATCTAGTAGTTTCTTTGTCCCAAGGTACTCGAACATTTACTCGTGAACGAGTTTCTCAAGAACCTTCGAAAGAAAGCATAGCAGCGCCATGGGACGGAAGTCCGTTTCAGCAGATGGTATTCCACGCTTTTTCAAAGACACTACGAATGCTTCCTTCCAAAAGAGATGGATAGATACTGTTAGTCAAGACTGAGTTGAATAGCGAGACTAGATATACTCTTATTATAAGGATGGATTTAATTATAACACCATGCGGTATGTCGTCTACCATTGCCTGGGAAGAGAAGTGGGATAGAGCTATAACCACATCATTTAAATTTACAGGTTTCAGAGTAAACCCATTCTCTTCCGCGATGTTACTAATATTTAGATGGGCCTTCTGATCTTCGTTAGGGGAGACGGACACACTCGCAAAGTGCTTGTTCAAATCAACCAAAGAAAATCTGTTCAAATTATCCAAAGAAAATCCGTTCAAATCATCCTTGGTTTTTGGGAGAAGTCCGAGGCCACGCAGTTCTTTCCAGATTTTGTTTGAGTCAAGTGCGTTTGAAAGCTTGCTATGATAGTATGCTATTCTGGCGTCTGTTAGTTTAATTGCTTTTTCTTCTGCTTCTTTGCGTAGCGTGACGAAGTCCTCGAAATACTCTTTATTCCCTATCCTACGGTAGTGACGGTAGGTAGCGTCTCGTTTCTTGTACAATTGCAGCAACTCAGCGTCAACCCAAGACGATTTTCCCTTGCGGGGTATGACCACCTTAAGCGTTGCTAGATTTTCAATCGCATTATTTAAGTTAGCGCTGAGCCACTGCAACAGTAAATCAGGGTCATCGCTCTCACCAGCAGAAAATTACGACCAGTCGCAATTTGCTAGGTAGCTCTGTATATCCCGAGCATTGATGTTCTTATAATCCCGATACTTTATCAAGTTGCTTGATTGTTCGTAGATGGACGATGATATTATAGTGGCTGTGAAAATGTTCCAGTATAGTGTTAGATTCGAGAACTTCGTCATTATCGTTGACAAGTATGGTGTCAAGTCTCCGAACAAATTTTGCACCCTTACAGTCAGTAGGTCTGCATTCCAGTCTCCCATTACTATTTTTTGACTGTAGTCGTAGCTGTGTATTCTTAACTGGTGTAGAAAATCGTTACTACGGAAAGATATGTCGGATGGTAAATAGACTACACAGACAAAGATGGAAGGCATACTCCCGCGCTGCACAATACACATAAGATACTCGTGTACATTTGGTTTGCCAGGGCCTGTGGTGTTAGAGTTAGCTATCTGTGAGTAATCTTATATACGAGGGTCATTTGACAAGTACCTAGCCTCACCGCCAGATGGTGCCACTATCGCACCAGAAATACACTACAGTGCAGTATCTTCCTGTAAACGGTTACAGACGAAATTTCAGCCGGATCGGAGTTGTAGTTTATTTTTGAGAGCGTGTGAAAGCAAATGTGTCCGTTGATTTTTGAAAAAATGGAGAAAGAACAATATCGGTCGGTGATTCGATTCTTGTTTTTGGAAGGGAAATCGCGCAGTGAAATTAAAGAACGCTTGGATACAGTGTATGGGGATGCTTCTCCTTCGATGGCGACCGTTAAATTTTGGTATAATGAGTTTCAACGTGGTCGTACGTCGGTTTTTGATGATCCACGCCCAGGTGCTCCGAAAACAGCCACTACGGAGGAGAACGTGACAAAAATACACGATATCGTTTTGTCAGACCGCCGATTAAAGGTGCATGAGATAGCTGCGATAGTAGGCATCTCAGAAGAACGCGTGTGGCATATCCTACATGAGATTTTAGGCATGAGGAAGCTGTCAGCAAGGTGGGTGCCGCGTTTGCTGACTGCAGACAACAAGCGCATCCGTGTGACCAGTTCAGAGCAGTGTTTGGAGCTGTTTAATCGCAATCCAAAAGAGTTTTTGCGTCGTTACGTGACCGTCGACGAAACATGGATTCACTACTACACTCCAGAGACCAAGGAGCAGTCAAAACAGTGGACCTTACCCGGTGAACCTGCTCCGAAGACGGCGAAGACGGTCCCGTCGGCCGGAAAGGTGATGGCCACTGTTTTCTGGGATTCTCAAGGTGTGATTTTTATTGACTATCTGGAGAAGGGCAAAACAGTCACAGGACAGTACTACGCCGAACTATTGAGCCGATTTGACGCCGTGTTAGAAGAAAAACGGCCCCATTTGTCTAAAAAGAAAGTGCTTTTCCACCACGAAAATGCACCGGCTCACACTTCTGCACTCGCCACGGCTAAATTGGTCGAATTACGCTACGAACTGCTGCCCCATCCACCGTATTCTTCAGATTTGGCTCCGTGCGACTTTTTTTTGTTTCCGAACCTAAAAAATTCGCTCGCCGGGAAGAGATTCCACTCCAATAACGAAATAATCGCCGCCACGGAGGCCTATTTTGCAAACCAAGAGAAAACATTTTTTTCAACGGGGTTAAAAAAATTGGAACACCGCTGGACCAAGTGTATTCAACTAAAAGGAGACTACATTGAAAAATAAATTTTATTTTTTGTAAAATTTTGGTGTTTTCATTTGTAGGCTAGGTACTTATCAAATGACCCTCGTATACTACGCACGTAAAGAGCAACACCGCCACCATAGATATTTCTGTCTTGTCTAAGTATCGTAAATCCGTCCACCTGAATTAGACCTGTAGTTGTTTCGGGTCCAAGCCACAACTCCGCCACTCCAAACAGGTGATAAGAGAAGTCGCTTTCCAGAAATTGGTGAAATTTCCCAGCGTGGGCTTGAGTGAGGTCGCGTTGAGGAAGCCCACCTTCAGGTCTTTGCTACCCCCATTCGAATCGCCAGTTTTGCGCGATGCTAGTCAGACTTGCTGGCTGGTATTTATATTTGTTCGCTTAATATATTTGTAGAATTTGGTGATTGCATCGAGATCCGCCACAGTTGAAAATATGAGAGCTTTATCTCCATCTCTCCTCTTCGCTAGAAAGCGGCCACGGCGATGCCAGATGAACTTAAAACCTAGGAGTCGCGCGCTTCCGCAGTCGTCCTGCTCTCGCCGCGCGCCTCAGGCTACAACAGCCGACGCACACGCGCAATGTCTCTCTCTCTTCAGTAGCGTTTATCCATTCAATATGATTCTTTTACTTCGCATAAAGAATGTTATAGGTCAGATTTCACTGGCTTGGAGTGCTTTATGCGAGAAATATCGTTGTAGGCTCGCAAAGCCAGCTACACGATGTTACAATAAAAGAACCATTTTTTATTTCGCATAAAGAATGATATAGTCCAGCTTTCACTGGCTTTGCATTCTTTATGTGAGAAACATCGTTGTAGGCCGGCAACGCTGGCCCAGCGATGTTAAAGTAAAAAAGTGCTATTTCTCTCTGCGTGATTAAAACGCAAATGATTCTGAGCATATCTGATCGTCAGATTGACGTAAAAGCCGACTAAGGTCAGATTCTTTGTTATATGTAAATAACTGCGTTTGAGAGAGAAGACAATTCCGCGCGCCGCATATTCCCGTGTAATCGTTATGTTTCTATATCGCGCGCTCTCGGTACTCTTCACATTTTCTGTATGTGTGAGTGTGTGTTTGTGATAGTGCTTTCTCTCTCTACACGATTAAATCGCTAATGATCTCGAGAGCATCTGATCGTCAGATTAACGAAAAAGTCGACTACGTCAGATCTATCGTCATTTGCAAATAGTTGCGATTGAGAGAGAAGATATTTTCGCGCGCGCCACGTTTTTAAGCGAGCACGTGCACGCACTCGAGACGCGCGTCGCGCAGTCTTCCCGGTGGGTGATTCTCTCTCTCCCATGCATATGTCTCTATCATTTTTCATTAATAATACTGCCTAACGAGAGACACAATGTGCATGCTAATCTGGTTTATCCAACTACTACACGTTGATCTGGATTGTATTACTATTGAATAAATGTTTGACAGATATGTGTTTAAGAAGCGCTCGCTCGTCAGTCTCCGACATTGCACGCGGATTTTTCTCTTCCCCGAGCACGCGGTGCGCGCAGCATCTGCGGGGACAATTAGCTTTTTCACTATATATATATATATATATATATATATATATATATACAACAACTGGGGTACAAAAACGGAAAAAATTTTTTTTGAGGGCACACCTACCACATAAGGTTTTTTCGGTTCTTTGGGGGTCCCCCAACATGAAAATACTCGTGCACACTCATTATCCGTTGCCAAACTTTTTTGCCGACGAAATCAATTTTTCTTGTGGAAATTTAACATGGGAAAAATGGACGAAAAGTAGTCACTGATGATTAACCAATAGCAAACTATTCAAGAGGCCAAACCAAATTCTACCAAAAAGCGATAAAAGTTGAAGAATAGAGCTTTAATTTGAGATGAGAATCGTTAAAATCGCTCGATTCAGTGCAAAGCTAGGCGAATTTGAAAATGGCGAATAATGACGAAAATGAGAGATATTTTTCAAACCTACGTAATTCTTCAAATTTTTGTCATTTTTTGCCATTTTTCGACCGATTATATATATAAATATATATATATATATATATATATATATATATATATATATATATATATATATATATATATATATATATATATATATATATATATATATATATATATATATATACACAAAATGAATCTGAAAATAAAATAGAAGTAACAAATATTGTTTGGAAAGAAATATTAGGCAATTAATTTAAATAATAAGATTATAATATAATAAACTAATAATGGTATAAATAAAATAATAACATTATTGTTGGCGATCCAGCGCCTCGACCCGCGAGACGCTGACGTCACCAAGCCTTAAAAGGCAATATACGGTGCGCAGCCAATGAGCGCCCTCCACGCGGTCCTCTCTCGCCGCCCCTCCATCTAAAAGCACGCCGCCGACTCATCATCAGGCGCCGGCCGGCGACAGTTCACGCGCGACGGCCAGAGAGAAGAGACAGCAATACCTGTACGCCACGCGGCACTACGGCCATCCAATAAACCATCAATTTCTCCACACGAAAGTCTTTTCATTATTTTGAACCTCCAGTCCACGATCCATCCATTCAACACTACAAAACATTTGGTCCTTCGAGCCGGATCATGAGCAGAACGACATCGACATGGCCACGCCGAAGAAACTTGCTCCTATCTTCTATCCTCACTCTCGAGTGGTTTAGAGATAGTCATTTTTCTCCCATACAGGTACGCATCAAAGTGTTCGTGGTCGTGAGTGCCGTAACAGTCGCGTGCTCTAGCATGCCGACTTCGAGCGTACGTTGCTGTCTCTCTCTCTCGTTAATTCGCCGTCGTGTGTACTCGGAAGCCACCTTCTAAGGCTTCCTAGGGGAAATAGCACATCAATTGCTATTCTCCCACTTCTATAAACGCCTCGGAGTGCGTCTCTAACGACTCCAAGACGTTGCCAAGAGCGTGCGCTGTAAAGCCAGCTCTAGAGTCACCGCGCTCGTACGGTGACCGGCAGCCATTTTGTCTTGTAGCCAAGAGCGTGCGCTGTAAAGCCAGCTCTCGAGTCACCGCGTTCGTACGGTGACCGGCAGATATCAAGACACGGACAACCAGCGTGCATTGTACACGCACGGGGTCCACAGCATTCAAGGCACGGAGTACCCGCGTGGCGCCTACACGCTACGGGGCTCACGCCACTCAAGTCAAGGAGTACCCGCGTGGCGCCTACACGCTACGGGGCTCACACCAGTCAAATCACGGATTACCCACGTGGAGCCTGCTCGCTGCCACTGCATCAAGCCGCGCGGCGCTCGCCGTGCATTTAGCCAGCTTTCCACGAGGGAAGGAGAGACGTATACAAGAAGACGAAGAACAGGGCGCGCTACGTCCAGGACATCGAATACGTCTTCACCAAGAGGATTAGGAGGCGGACGAGTCCATCATTCGCCACAGGGCGCGCGTTTCAACAGAGCGAAGCGGTGCTCGGACGAGTCCATCTTATTCGCATCTATCGTCGATCCGATTGCGCTTGGATACTTGGTCCTAATACTTGGACACACGTATCGTTCCAATTTGTTTATTTAAAAATACTTTTCAACTATTGTCTAGTCAAATTAGTGCTTTTTATCATTTAATGAAAATTTAAATTTAATTTGAGATTAATACAATTTGATTGAGTTTGAGTTTATTTAAATTTAATTTGTAATATTTAACTAGTCTTGAGGAAATTGAATGCAATTATTTGGCCTAGCAAATACTTATGTTAATTGACCTTGCAGTTTATCACTGCCTGCTGATGCATCGTCTCGTCTCCAAATTCGACTGCTGATCTACACCTGGATTCATTTCTGATTCCGTTGCTGACTTCGCTGCATGGTTGCTGAATTCAACGTCGGCAGTTCCTTATCTTCAAGCAGTCAACGTTACGGATCATCAGCTGATTCCACGTGGGAAGTTAACACACGCAGTCAACGTTGCGACTTCAAGCGTATCTACACGTCCACACTAGCATAAGTATCATAACCTAGTTTAAGATTTAGTTGTAGTAACTCTCACTATTCCTTCTCTCACTCTCGAGTGGTTAAGGATAGTTAACTAATCTTAGTTCACATTGTTAAGTCAAGTTCTGCCGCAAAATCTAATTATTTGATTTCAAAATGGATGACTATCATCTTAAACAGCTGTCGCTTCAAGCACTAATTACCAAATCTTTTAAAAACTTCAAATCTAAAGGTGAAAATAATATGACTAAAGGTAATGCCGAGTCACGTCTTGCCGGACTTGAGAAAAATTATGATACTTTTCAACAGACTCACGAGAAAATTTTGCGTCTCAAGGATCTTGATATTAAACATGACTATTTTTCATCTAATCTCCGTGATTTGGTTGAGGATAACTTCTATGATCGCAGAGGAGAATTTCTTGACTTTCTAGATCAACTTAAAGAAAAAGCAGCCTCCGCTCAAGCTGCTAATTCCAATGCTGCTGCAGTTACTCCAGGGCCCACTCAAACTTCTACCAACTCTTCGTTTCAATCGTTGCCTAAGATAGATTTACCTAAATTTTCAGGTAAATTCTCAGATTGGGAGAATTTTAGGGACGTCTTTCGGGCTCTTATTCATCGTCGTGAGGACTTGTCGCCTGTAATGAAGTTGCACTATCTTCGCACTCACCTTACGGGTGAGGCACTGGAGAAAATTAAATCTCTTCCAATTGCTGGTGATAATTATGAACGCTCATGGACAACTCTAACTGAGTATTACGAAAATCAACGTCGTATTGTTAGTTCTCATATCTCAGAAATCTTCGCAGTCAAATCTATGAAGTCAGATATTTCATCGGAAATCAAACGGATTTATAGGGAAATTTTCAATCCCATCGCTAGTCTGACCTCTCTAAATAGAGCGGCTTCGTTAGGTAATGATTTAATTGTTCATTTTACGTTGAATCGTCTTGATTTAAATACGCGTAAAGAATGGGAAAGGCATCTTGGTGATAGTGTTGATCCACCGACTATGGAACAACTTCAAGCCTTTCTTCGAAGTCAAACCCTCACTCTAGAGGCTATCGAAGCAGGTACTAGATCGTCTCCTAATACTAACCCCAAAGCTCAAACCTCTAATTCAAAACCTCGCAAACCAGAGCATGACAATGCTCAGTCGGTTTATTCTCATCAGACTTCTCCGACAAATCCCCCAAAAAAGAAATGTTCATTTTGTAATCAATTACATTTTACAAATCGATGTGAACGATTTATCAATAAAACGGTTCCTGAGCGAAAGGAATTGATCAAATCTTCTAATCTTTGTTACAATTGTTTAGGGAAGCACAACGTTAAAAATTGCACTTCCAACTTTCGATGCTTTCTTTGTAAAGCTAAGCATCACACCATGGTGCACTCTGATAACAATCAAGCAATCAGTTCGTTGCAGACTGATCAGATTGACTCAGCGACCAGCACCTCTAGCCCCAACTGTGGCAATTTCGTCATCACAAAAGTTGATGATAAATCTGCTTCTCAAGCAGTCTCCCTCAATAGTGGAGAAAGTACTAATTGTACAGGAGTACTTTTAGCTACCGCTAGGGTTAACGCCCTTGGTCCTAACGGAACCAAAATTCTAGTTCGTGCGCTCATTGACCCCGGATCTCAAATCTCGCTTGTTACACAAGCTATGTGTAACTTGCTAACTCTAAATTGTAGAACCAGTCACACGCACATCCAAGGTATAGGTGAAAAGACAGCTGCTGTTTCCTCTAAAGTAGCTCGTCTTACTATACAACCACATTTCAATTCGACTTTCTCATTGGAAGTTGATGGCATTGTTTTGCCAAAACTCTCGTCGTATAAGCCTCCCGTTGTAAGAGGTAATACAAATTTCGAATACTTAAGAGGGCTGCAACTGGCAGACCCCAGGTATCTCGAACCTTCACGCATCGATATTCTTCTCGGTGCAAGCGCTTATGCGCAAATCATTGAAAGCCAGTTAGTTAAGGGTCAAAACCTTCAGCCAATAGCTCTTAGTTCTAAGCTCGGCTGGCTCTTGACAGGTAATTTACCTTCTTCAACTTCGGAAATAGGGCTAGAACCAATATCTCTTCATTATTCGAACAGCTGCGAGCATGAAGCCAAACTTTTGGAGCTCGTACAAGATTTTTGGAGGGCGGAGGAAATACCTATCGATAAAAAATCTTACTCGCCAGACGAACAAGCCTGCGAGGATTTCTATCAGAAAACAACTCGTCAAGATGAAACAGGGCAATATATAGTAAGTCTACCTTGGAAAAATCGTGACCAGTTGAGTTCAGCTCATCTCGAAAATTCTCATTCTGCCGCATTACGCGCACTCAACCGTCTCGAAGCAAACTTCGCTAAGGACGATAAACTCAAATTAGCTTATAGTGATTTCATGAAAGAGTACATTGACCTTGGTCATATGTCATTCTCCACAAAGTTTGATCCATTATCAAAATACTCTCAAGCCTTCTTACCACATCACGGTGTGTGGAAGGAAACCAGTACGACGACCAAGTTACGTACTGTGTTTAATGGCTCAAGTAAGGCCAAATCAGGTGTTTCGGTCAACGATCTTCTACACGTTGGACCCAATCTTCGTCAGGATCCCGCCGCTTTGATCTGTGCCTGGCGTAGGTATAAGATCATCTTTATACTCATATACTCATTGTCAGATAAGTTGTTAAGGATGGCGTCGTACTGCTTCAGATTCATTAATCGAGTCAGCTCGAAAATAGAGCGCACGACATCGTCATGTCTAAGCCGAAGAAACTTGTACCTATCTTCTATTCTCACTCTCGAGTGGTTTAGAGATAGTCATTTTTCTTCCATTCAGGTTATTGCTAGTGAGATTGAGAACACCAGACTTTGTCTGATATATTTAGTCCAAACTGCATATTTTAAGTCAGAATTTCAACAATAATGTAAAACAGGTAAACTTTCGACTAAAAGCCCTTTGTTATCACTAAACCCCATGATTCAAAATCATTTACTCAGGGTGGGCGGTCGTCTTTCTCACTTACTTCTCGGAGAAGATGCTAAGCACCCCCTTATCCTTCCAGCTGATTGTCACTTTACAACTTTATTAATAAGAGATGCTCATCATCGGACTCTTCATGGTGGTGTTCAATTAACACTTGCCACGCTAAGACAACAGTATTGGATAATGAAAGGTCGATCTGCGGTTAAGAAAGTCATCAGAGCTTGCCTCACATGCTCACGCCATGCTGCTCGAGTACCTTCCCAATTAATGGGCGATTTACCCAAGTCTCGCGACCGACACTCTTTACCCTTTGAATGCTCAGGTGTCGATTATGCCGGTCCTATTCATCTTCGCCTCACTAAAACTAGAGGAAAGGGCACGATGAAAGGTTATATAGCCATCTTCATTTGTATGGCCACTAGAGCTGTTCATATCGAGGTTGTCGAGGATTATTCTAGTGAAGCGTTCATCGCTGCTTTTCATCGGTTCACTGCTCGTAGAGGTCATTGTAAGAAATTATATTCGGACCAAGGAACCAACTTTGTCGGTGCCGATGCTCAATTAAAGCAGATGATCGTCGCTTCTTCTTCCTTTTCATCGACAATTGTTAAGTCTCTCGCTCAAGAAGGTACGTCTTGGATCTTCAATCCTCCCAGTGCACCTCATTTTGGGGGTATTTGGGAAGCTGCAGTTAAGTCAGCGAAACACCATTTGCGTCGAGTCATTGGAGAGCAAGTTCTTACTTTTTCTGAACTTGCTACACTAATGTGCCGGATTGAAGCTTGCCTTAACTCCAGACCATTGACTGCTCTCACCGACGATCCTACTGACCTTGATTTCCTGTCACCCTCACACTTTCTCATACAACGCTCATCATTTCTAGTGCCAGAGGAAGATGTCACCAAGGTCAAAGTCCCTGCAGAAAAGCGTTGGCTCCTGATCAGCCAGCTGACACAACACTTCTGGGCCAGGTGGTCCAACGAGTACCTAACGTCACTTCAAGCTCGCAGGAAGTGGAAACAACCTCAACCACCAGTCACTGTAGGCGAACTCGTGCTCGTTCGAAGCGAGCTCACGCCTCCAGCACAAGTGGCCCCTCGCCAGAGTTACCGCCGTCCATCCAGGGAGTGATGGAATCACTCGCGTGGTCGACCTGCACACGGCCACCACAAATCTTCGCCGACCCATCGCCAAGGTTATTCGACTCCTTCCCAAGGAGTAAGGACCGTTCGCCATTCTGACGAAGGTGGGCGGAATGTTGGCGATCCAGCGCCTCGACCCGCGAGACGCTGACGTCACCAAGCCTTAAAAGGCAATATACGGTGCGCAGCCAATGAGCGCCCTCCACGCGGTCCTCTCTCGCCGCCCCTCCATCTAAAAGCACGCCGCCGACTCATCATCAGGCGCCGGCCGGCGACAGTTCACGCGCGACGGCCAGAGAGAAGAGACAGCAATACCTGTACGCCACGCGGCACTACGGCAATCCAATAAACCATCAATTTCTCCACACGGAAGTCTTTTCATTATTTTGAACCTCCAGTCCACGATCCATCCATTCAACACTACAAAACAATTATAAATTTATTAAATATACAATAAAATATTCATATGATATTTTAATACTATGATCTTCTTAACGATATTAGAATAATAACATAATATAATTGATCAAAATAATTTAAGAAAAAATATAAAACAATAATTAATTACATATTATAATTAAAATTTACTTTAATTATACATTTAATGTAAATTACTTTTCTTAATGTAATTAACTATTATTTAGTAAAATATAAGATGGCTGAACAAGGTGATTCAAATCCTAGTCCATTAAGATGGGATCCTGTGCAAAATATGTATATTGAATTGTGAGTAGTATACAACACGCAAGAGAAATAGATGAATTAAACGAATAGTTACAGAATCATATAAATGAACAAAACGAATGTGAAATACATTTAAATAATTATATCAATGAATATAATAACAATATTACTATGATACAAACACCGTTAATTTAGGATCCAACACAAAATAAATACATAGAAGTATATAATTTAAAAGATACTACAAAATTAGACAAATTGAATGAAATAATAGAAACCCATGAAAAAGAAGAGAACAAGTATAATAACTATTGTAATAACTTACTTATAGAATATGATTTAAATTATTAACAAAATTTAATTAAAAAATATGAAAAATAAAATAAATCAAAAGCAAACATAATATTTTCAATATACAATTTAAACTCAATTTTTTAGTATAAAATATTTGAAATTTCACAAAAATAGTATTAAGTTTGTCACGGGGTGGATTTTCTGGCTAAGGCACGTTTCACCTGTGTACTTAGCGGTTCAAATCCATATCTCTCGGTTCAACTCCCGGAGATGTAATAGCCAGATTAGGCAACGGACGCTATAACTTCGTGCAATGTTCACGTAATCTGGTTACTTACCGTGCAACACGCAAGTCGAAGAATTGCGCTTTGTTTCTCACCAGTGACTCGAACTCTTCTCTCATTCATTGGTTCGTGTGCCGGCTGCTCAGATGAAACGATACGTTTTCTCTTACGTAACGACTGCGGAGGCGGCGGGGAACGGGGAATGACTAGGTCGCGAAATAATAACTCGAGCAGTTAAAGTTAATAATAAAAAACTATTGTTATTTAAATAAAAGAAGTTGTGGTTTGATAATAGATCAGAAATATAAAAGAATTGAATTTAGATTCGCGTATTCCCTATCTAAACGGTGCGCCAGCACGTTATCTCTGACGTCAGCTGCCTCGGAGACTGACGTCACGCTCCCGGTAATTTACGCCGCGCACGTAAGGTATAATACGCCTCACGTGTGCGGTACTCTACGCGCGCGCTCACCGAGTAAAGCGACGAAGTGTGAGAGCAGTCGCGATCGCCGCGCGACGCACACACGTATAAGTGTGAGAGAGAGGGTAGATGGCGGGTTTACACGTGTGCGCACCTGTTGTGAGCACTCACCAGCTTTGAAAAAGCCGGTGGTTTGACCTCGCGTTTAACCTTGATGAGGTGCGAGCCCGATGCCTACTCTCTCTCCTCGCACTTGCTCTCACGGCACGAGAACGCCTACTCGAAGCCGATGTCCAGGTGCGACGAGCCTGGACAAGCTGTTACGCGGAGCTAATACGCGGAGCGGAAGAATGCGTGCACGCTTACCTTTTACCCAATTTAGCAACGGCTCAAGTAGTTGATCGGTCTCGGACGTGTCTGGTCTTACTTCCTGAGTAATATCAAAATCTTGATGCTGCGGTGGAGCGGACACGAAAAGTGCTATTACTTCCTCCAGACACTAAGTAGTTTGAGTGCGGCAGGTGATACTAGCCTGTCGCACTTGAACTTTGCACTTTAACGGGCGAAAACCGCGAAGTACTTCAATACACTATTTTTGTATATCACGAGCAAAACTCTCGTGATTCGCGCTCTGACACGGTACTTCTCTTCAAAAGAACGGACGAGTCTTCTTTTAATAAAGGGCGAAACAAAGTGGAGCGAAAAGAAAAGCGGTTGCAGACTACCGTAGCGAACTCTAAGATGGCCGGCCGGCTCCCCGCGGTCTGCTAGTCATCATGTCGATGCCGCTCAGATTCTGCATCAACGCGCCATCTCGCGTTCTAACATCGCTAGATGCTCTTCAAAAGTCTCTGTTACGATGATGATGTCATCTAAATAAGAGAACGCGTATGGCTCTAGTTCGGGCCCTATGACTCTGTCAATCATGCGCTGAAAGGTCGCTCCGGCGATGGACAATCCGTATGGCATTCTTTTAAATTGAAATAACCCCAGACCGGGTATTGAGAATGCCGTAATCTCCCGCGATTCTTCTTTCAAAGGGATTTGATGGTCGCTGCTCAGATCTAAGGTTGATATATAACGGGCGGCTTGGAGCTTCCGTAGGATCTGGTCCATATTTGGCAGTGGATATGCATCTCCCTTTGCGGCGGCATTCACCTTTCTCATGTCGATCACCATACGATGTTTATTGCTAGCTTTCGGCACCATGAAAGCAGGACTGGCCCAGAGGCTCGACGAAGGCTCGATCAATCCGGCTGCAAGCATCTCTCGAACTTGTGGATGCATTTCCTCTTCCAATTTTCTGGAAATCGGGTATTGTTTCTGCCGGATTGGTCGAGTTTTGCCAACGTCTATCTCGTGCTCAGCATAATTAATGCAGCGGAGTGGAGCGTCCACTGCTGGTAGTACTCTTGTTAAAAGAGGTTGTAAGCACTAGTGTTCTTCCAGCGTAATATCAGCGAGACCCGCTGAAGAAGCTTTCATCGTGTCGATGGTGGCGATCCTGATCTTTGTCGGATCTTTTGGATCTGACGTGGAGACACAGGCTAGTTCTAGTCCGACACTCTTTCCGGATTTTCCCACTATCAACCTGTTCTCCACGGGATCATGCATTGTCTCGAACGCACGGACGAAATTGGAGCCGACATAGCAGTCAACCTCCAAATCTGGTATTATGGATACCAGAACGTCCTTTTTGATCCCGCCCAACTCGAACGGGAGGTCTACGTGTCCCGTTACGCGGAGCAAATTATTACCAGCACCTCTGGCTCCTGTACCAGCGGCTGGTCGGAACGTACGTCTGTATTCTGTTGCTAACTGTAACCTGAGCGATCCCATCACTGTTCTCGATGCTCCGGTATCATACAGCCCGCGAATGCGGAATCCTCCGATTCCCACTTGTACCCACCAACGCAACTCGTCGGGTTGTACTGGGATCTGATTGGAACTGGGTTCAAGCTCCTTCACGGAGGTGTTCCTTTGCTCGACTTTCGCTTCGTCTGAGCATTGCTCGGCTTTGATCTGGCTAGCGGTCACTACCAGGTCAGTTGGTCGCTCTACCTCCATGCTTAACACTTTCGCGGCCTCTTTTATGGTTTCGGCGGATTCGGGCCCATTTAATCTCGCCGTTTCCCGTTTCCCGAACACTCAGGGCAAAACGAGCGACGATATCCTACCCTACCGCTGCCCCAGGACTTAATCGGCTCGGCAGGTCCGCTGGGTTTGTGGCTCGTCTCTCCGCCACCTTCACTTTTCTTGCCGCCACCGGTTGGGGGTCTTTTTCCTTCATCTTTACTCTCTTTAGCCTTTGCCGGTGGCGGTTTGCCCTTATCTTGGCGACAATCGACTTTTCTCCTAGAGTTGTTGACGGATTGACGAGAGTTCTGCTTATTTTTCATCTCATTCAATCCGGCTTCTAACCTCGAAATCGCCGCCAGAATCTACTGATCTGGGGGCGTTTCTTGGCCTGCGGAGCCATCATACGCTCCGGCACCCACACTGGAGAGCTTTGGTTTTGCAGGTTTTGAGGCTTTAGCTTTGTATGCCGCCGCCGATAACATGGTTAAATCCGGAGGTGGTGGAGGTCGGAAAAGCCTTTCCGTTTCGAGAATCATCTCTGCTTCCCGAGACAGCTCTTGTAACTCGTCGATGTCCCGGAAGTCAGCTCTCCTTACCAGTTTCTGGATATCCGGTCTTAAATTCCTGTGCAGGATGTCGAGCTGCATTTCTTGGTTCGGGATCGGCTCCATTTTTCTAATTATTACCATGAGGCAAGTTATGAAGTCTCTCGTTAACTCATCTTCTCCTTGCGTCCTGGCTATCGCTTCGGCCAATAACCGCTGTCGATAACCTCTTCCGGTTGCATACCAACGACGAGCTGCTAAACGAAAGTCTGACCATGTGTTCCATCTGTGTTTCTCTACTTGAAACCACATGGCTGCTACTCCTTTCAAGAGCTCAGGCAGGGCTTGGAATACCTCAGCTTCCATCAGACTGGTAGATCCCCGACACACTTCCACTTTTTCGAGGAAAACCTCTATACTCTGGCCTTTTTCACCAGAGAAGAACACATTCCATTTCCGGACAGTGAGTCCGATGTCAACAATGGGGAAGGTTCGCCTTCTCAATGATGAATCTTCGACTCCACTGGCGCCGAGGTTCTCGGAGGTTTCGTTCCTCGAGAATCCTGCCCCCTCCCCCCAGGTTCTGCCACGGTTACCCAACAGTGGCTGGGTCCTGTCACCTGAATGCGCCTGGGGGGTCGATGCTCCGTCTCGATGCGGATCGACGGGGTACTGACACGTGTATGTGTCTTGTAGGCGCACGTGTTCCTTCCGTTGTCTGGTCCGGTCGTCTTCCATCCTGGTGCTAGATGCTGCTCCTTGTGTTGCGCAAGTTGCACGCAATGTTTTGTTTTCCTGCATCATGTTACCGCAGAACTCTAAAAATGCTTCTGGCACCAGGAACTTCATGCCGGATACGGATGTCATCGCTGCCATCGGCTCGGAAAACTGTGCCAGCGTCGTGTCGTCTACCACAGAACTCTGGTTTACTAAATTGCCAGAGTCCTGTTGGCTCGAATTTTCTGTGGTTTTACCGCCTGTTATTTCTTTTTCTGTCGGCTGTGGCGGCGCGGTTTCTTTTATTGCCAACCTTGTTGCCTCAAGGTTGGCTCTTGTCGTATTGTCCTCTGCCAGCATGGTTAACGGGTGTGGTTCGTCCATGGATTCACCCGTTATGTTCTCCCATGCTGGTGGAAGGTCTTCCGTGCTGTGTTCTTGAATGAACCTGGTCCGTAGGTTTTCTCTCTTTATGAGCAGGGAATATTCATCCTGCCCTTCTTCCATTTGAAAATCCTCCGGTTCATATATTCCAAGCAGCCACTGCGACATCGTGTTCATCTTTATAAATTTGGAGCCGCTAGTTTTTAAATTCAGTGTCTGTAGATGATCGTCTACTTCTTTTGCCGTCAAACATTGGCACCAATTTCCGATGGCTTCCTCTATATTCTGCGCCATTTTGAATTCTTGTTTCGCTTGTAGTCTTCTTTACACACGCTTGAATGTGTATTTCAGAGTGTGGTTGTGTATGCGGTTTCTATTTAAGGGATCGTTCCCTAAGGCGCACCTCTTAATTTACAAATCAATAAATAAATATATATAAATAATTTATAATATATTATAGTTCTACCTTACCTCCACACTCTGAATTTCACTTCGAGTTGCAGAGGGTTAGATACCAGTCGCTCGGTTTCAAAACGCCCTGGCTGGTTTTGTTTTTAATTTGCCAGTAATTGGTGCTTCGATCCCGATTTAGCACGAATTACTGGTTTGTCACTGTTTTTCAGCTGTTTTTCAATTTTTACTCTGTAAAAAAATTAAATGCCAGCCAGGTCACCGCGGGTTCGAATCTACCCCTCAGTTCGATTCTTTGTCTCTGGTTCGAATCCCCTGAGGGTATTGTTTATACGAGCCTTCACTAGGCTAGCAACTGGTATCGATTAAACGCTCGTCACAAATTTAGTCGAGTGTTCAATCCCCTGATGCTTCTCCTCACAAATTTTTATTATTGTTTAAACAAATTATAATTATTGTTTAAACAAACAAAAGTTTCGCTCGCAATTTGATTTTGCCTAGGCGCACCGTATCTGACTATTTGACACGATAATCTATAAAAAAAAAAATAGCAACTTTGTAGCCTACAGCAATTTATCTTGATTTGTCTCAAAAATCTTCGAACTTCTACCCCCAGAGGGTTTGCTGTAGGTTGATTGTTGTACTTTAGTCACTTCCTAACTAAAAATCTAAAAAAAATCGGAAAAACGCAAAAAGAAACTTTTGGGATTCGAACTTTGCTCCTTCGAAGTCAAAATTTTGCGATATTCCCAAGCACACACACGTTTAGGGCGCCAGTTGTTACGGGGTGGATTTTCTGGCTAAGGCACGTTTCACCTGTGTACTTAGCGGTTCAAATCCATATCTCTCGGGTCAACTCCCGGAGATGTAATAGCCAGATTAGGCAACGGACGCTACAACTTCGTGCAATGTTCACCTAATCTGGTTACTTAACGTGCAACACGCAAGTCGACGACTTGCGCTTTGTTTCTCACCAGTGACTCGAACTCTTCACTCGTTCACTGGTTCGTGTGGCGGATCCTCAGATGAAACGATACGTTTTCTCTTACGTAACGACCGCGGAGGCGGCGGGGAACGGGGAATGACTAGGTCGCGAAATAATAACTCGAGCAGTTAAAGTTAATAATAAAAGACTATTGTTTATTAAATAAAAGAAGTTGTGGTTTGATAATAAATCAAAAATATAAAAGAATTGAATTTAGATTCGCGTATTTCCTATCTAAACGGTGCGCCACCACGTTATCTCTGACGTCAGTTGCCTCGGAGACTGACGTCACGCTCGCGGTAATTTACGCCGCGCACGTAAGGTATAATACGCCTCACGCGTGTGGTACTTTACGCGCGCGCTCACCGAGTAAAGCGATGAAGTGCACGCGCACACGTATAAGTGTGAGAGAGAGGGTAGATGGCGGGTTTACACGTGTGCGCACCTGTTGTGAGCACTCACCAGCTTTGAAAAAGCCGGTGGTTTGACCTCGCGTTTAACCCTGATGAGATGCGAGCCCGATGCCTACACTCTCTCCTGCACTTGGTCTCACCGCACGAGAACGCCTACTCGAAGCCGATGTCCAGGTGCGACGAGCCTGGACAAGCCGTTACGCGGAGCTAGTACGCGGAGCGGAAGAATGCGTGCACGCTTACCTTTTACCCAATTTAGCAACGGCTCAAGTAGTTGATCGGTCTCGGACGTGTCTGGTCTTACTTCCTGAGTAATATCAAAATCTTGATGCTGCGGTGGAGCGGACACGAAAAGTGCTATTACTTCCTCCAGACACTAAGTAGTTTGAGTGCGGCAGGTGATACTAGCCTGTCGCACTTGAACTTTGCACTTTAACGGGCGAAAACCGCGAAGTACTTCAATACACTATTTTTGTATATCACGAGCAAAACTCTCGTGATTCGCGCTCTGACACGGTACTTCTCTTCAAAAGAACGGACGAGTCTTCTTTTAATAAAGGGCGAAACAAAGTGGAGCGAAAAGAAAAGCGGTTGCAGACTACCGTAGCGAACTCTAAGATGGCCGTCGCGGCTCCCCGCGGTTTGCTAGTCATCACGTCGATGCAGCTCAGATTCTGTATCGACGCGCCATCTCGTGTTCGCGCGCATGAGTTACTTCAACTACGGCTTATACTTGACGTTGGTACGGCAGGCCGTGATAAGTTATATTAATTTTTAATTCTATTATTTTACATTAACTTCTTTCACGTATCCAATATAATGTTTATAAGCAAAAATATATATAATAGAAAAAATAAAAATATATATTTCCACATTATAAATAGCTTACAAAAACATCACAGGATATGTTAAAGAAAATTTAATTAAAAATTTGAAAATTATTTTTTATAAATATTTTTGTAAATTTTAAATAGCAGTAATAAATATAAAAATACAATGAAATAAAAGAAAATTATTATTACGTAAATTATTATTAAGTATGAAAATGGAATATTTGAAATTTAAGGAAAATAAAATTATATTAATTTTAAAATCATTTACAATAAATTATATTAAATTCTTTCATGTATCCAATATAATGTTTAAAAGCAAAAATATATATAAAAGGAACAGATAAATATATATGGTTCTAAATAATAAAAAGCTTATAAAAACATTCAAGGGTATATTAAAGATAATATAAATCATATAATTTATTTTTAATTTACTATTTTCCTAAATTTCAAAATGTAATATAAATGATATAAAAATATATTTAATAAAATTTCATAAAATTTTAGGTATAGTGGTAATGTAGGGCTGTTGGCGAAGGATGCCACTTAAAATAACAATCCAACGATCGATGAACAGTACCCCCAGGGTGACATGGAAAACTGTTCGTCTCTTCAACCAATCTTTATAGTTAATAAAGGTTATATAAAACGAATTAACGGAACACAGTTATTGGTTAAATTTAAAACATTGTTCAATATTTATAAAGTAAGTAATAAAATAAGTAATAATTTATAAGTAATAAAATAAGTGTAATAATTTAAAATAATGAACATCAGGGTGATTTGTTCTCTTATTCCAAAATATAAAATTTTTAATTTATTTTATATAGGGGTTGACGAGCGGAGCGAGTAGGGGGGTACCCCCGCTAGTATCTCTCTATATTATATAGTCGTAAGCGTTATTTGTGTCACGCAGACACCCCTCGCCCCCCTCGTCGCCCCTCGCGCCCCTCGCCCCCCTACCCCCAGCCACCCTCAGCCCCTCCTCAAAATAACGTAAAATTGTGATTTTTTCTACGTTATTTTGAGTATGGTAGAGCTCCCCGCCCCCCCCTACCCTCAGCCCCACTCAGACCCCCCTCAGACCCCTCTCATTTAAATGTTCACTTAAAAGTTTATTTTTTCATGTGTTTTATTAATAAGGTAGTATATACAGATGTAACGTTTAAGAATAATTTTGAATTCTTAATTTCTGAAATAAAAGAGTAAATTATTGAGAAAATTACATTAATTATATATAAAAATATATTTTATGTATATTTTGTAACGGGATGGCTAGTGGGGGAAAATCCCAACAAGCCACAGGTCAGCGATGCCGTAGAACACGGTGCCGCGGGTGTCAGACTAAAATGACTTGCCCAGGGATCTGCTCCTGGAATCCCGAAAACGACGCGAAGCTCTCACGCGAACTTCGCTTTCCAACTATTTGGATCGCTGAGTGAAAAGCGCGCGCTTGAAGAGTAAAGCGCGCTGTGCTCAGATATGAAAGCGACCGGCGGAGTCGTTTTCCCGCGGAGGCGGCGGTATCCGGGAGAAGGACAGGTTGTAATGAACAACGCAACGAGTAACTAGATATCACAATATATTAAAACCAAATAAACATTTACATACACAACGCACGTGCTTATTAGACAAATTGTTAGTTCGCGCGCGACCGTTAATATTCAAACGCGCGAACGTTACAGAGCCCGGCGAAGCTGCTAATATCGCGCGCGGTGTTAAAGTACGGCGGGCTGACATACACCCGCACGTACACGGTACAGAAAGCTTGCACGGGGCGATTTCCATGCAAGCCTTTACATTAATTACGCGAGAGATGAGAGTATAAGACTTACTTTAAGGAGCAGTCGGTGCACACGACTCTCTCTCGCTCACGCTCGCTAGCACAGTATTTGTGCGCTGTGTCTCTCTCTCTCTCTCTCCTACTCGCTGTACGGGGTCGGCAGGCGGCTGGCTCCTCTCTCGCTGTCTCGTGTTCGCTCTCTCTCTCTCTCTCTGTTCCTCTTATACGCGTATGCACTCCGCTCGGCACCAACACTATACACGCGGCGTTTACAAAAAACGATAGGAGGGCGCGGACGAAGTCACTCACGAAGACACGGAGGAGATGCTACTTGCGCGACGACAGACACGAAGATGGCTCCCTTTTCTCGCGGGAACAGGTTAGCAGCTTTGCGACGGATGACGGGCATTTTACGCGTCGCGAGACCGATTCGCTACGCGCGGCGCGTCTCGATTCGGCTGCGCAGGAGTTGCGCGCGCGCGCTCACTACCTTCGCGCGGTAGATTAGAATCGCGGCTAGACACGCGTTACAATTTCATATATTATATAAAATTAATAATTTATATTTTTCATATGTTTTATTAATAGTATTTATAGATGTAACGCTTA
The DNA here is from genome assembly GCA_036365515.1 of Torymus aiolomorphi. Classification (NCBI taxonomy): domain Eukaryota; kingdom Metazoa; phylum Arthropoda; class Insecta; order Hymenoptera; family Torymidae; genus Torymus; species Torymus aiolomorphi. The sequence goes on from CM070876.1 coordinate 89,514,981, forward strand.
AGAGTAGTTTTGAATTCTTAATTTCCACTTAAAAATAAAACGCATCTTTCTATTTACCTCCAAGGTGATGCGGAAAAAATAGAATAAAATATATAATTTTCAATATATTTTCTTAATATATAATTAATGTAGTTTTCTCAATAATCCATTCTTTCGTTTCAGAAATTAAGAATTAAGAACGACTCTTATGTGTTACATTTATATTAACTATCATCCATCAAAAATATGAAAAATTTCAATAATCTGTTCTTTCGTTTCAGAAATTAAGAATTAAGAACTACTCTTAAGTGTTACATTTGTATAAACTCTCATCCATACAAAATATGAAAAATATCTACGTTGAAAATAAATAAATTATTTACTTGTCAAAATTGGGGGGTTGACGAGCGGAGTGAGTAGGGGGGGTACCACCCCTAGTGTATATATATATATATATATATATATATATATATATATATATATATATATATATATATATATATATATATATATATATATATATATATATACACGGTGACCAATTTTAATCGCTACACCCGGATTTTTCGGATCCTAAGACAGATAGGAAAAAATGATTCAGACAAAAGTTGTAGGGGACGAAGGGGGCCAAACGATGGTCTTAACAGCTTTGACCTTGAACTTGACCTTCAAGGTTATTTCAAGGTCAAGTGGTTTTTTTTAATAGGAACACCTATTTTTGACCCCGGATTCGGAAAGAGCGGGAAATTTTACGTTCAAAATCATATTGAGACATTTTTTTTCAAGGTCATTTCAAGGTCATTTCAAGGCCAAGTGAAGGTCGAACTCCGAAAAATCCATTTTAAGTCGTTTTTTCCATGAGTCACAGGCTTAAGTGGTTCAAACTGATCGTAGGTTTAATAGGGAAACCCACACACCCAAAACTTTCACATCCTAGTAAACAAATATCAAACTTGCACATCCGAACCCTATGCTCTTCATAGCCTCACATGCTAAACTGTTACACCAGACATCCCCCAGTCCCACACATCTCTACCCCATGTTTGATGTTTGTTTAACGGAAACTTCAAGATCATTAAAGCTTCTGTTGTAAATGTGTCAACCTTACGTTTAGCGCTACCCAGAAACAACGACGTGGACGTAGTAAGGATTGTTTCCTTTGGGGTGCTTGATTAAAGTGAGTCCCCTTGCCTCTCACTGTTCAGGGTGCTTGATTTAAGTGAGTCCCTTCGCCTCTCACTGATCGGGGTGCTTGATTAAAGTGAGTCCCCTTGCCTCTCACTGTTCAGGGTGCTTGATTTAAGTGAGTCCCTCCGCCTCTCACTGATCGGGGTGCTTGATTAAAGTGAGTCCCCTTGCCTCTCACTGTTCAGGGTGCTTGATTTAAGTGAGTCCCTTCGCCTCTCACTTATGTGTTTATCTAACCTCGAAGAAAATGTTCGAAATTACGACCATTTGCTTCCAGGCACATAGTCAAACGCCTTTGGAAGTGGCGAACGGTGTTTAGCAAAATTTGCCTTGGAATGGCAGCGCATACTCGACGAATTCTGTCCATCATGTCTACTCTTGTGGTGGGCCTTTCCTCAAAAACGGCATTTTTTAAATACCCCCATAAGTAAAAATCTGGTGATGTAAGATCTGGTGAGCAAGCAGGCCATTCAACCGGACCACCTCGACCAATCCATCTGTTACCATACTGCTCATTCAAAAAAGTCCTGACAATTCGAGCGAAATGTGGTGTTGCGCCGTCCTGCTGGAGCCACATTCTTCGTCGCGTTTCTAAGTCAACATGTTCCATCAATACAGGTAGTTTATCTCTTATTAGCGTTAAGTACGTGTGTTGATTAACATTTTCTTCGAAAAAATAAGGGCCAATTACACATCCATTAATAATCCCACACCATACCATAATACTCCATCGTCTTTGATGGTTTACAGTTCTGACCCAATGAGGATTAACATCAGACCAGTAATGACAATTATGTCTATTCAATTCCCCATCACTTTGAAATTTTGCCTCATCAGAAAAAAGAACAAAATTAAAAAAGTCTGGATCATTTTCTATCATTTGTAAAGCCCATTGGCAAAACACAATACGCTGTTGAAAATGAGCAAACTGTAGCTCTTGGACCAGAGTAATATGATACGCATGATATCTAAGCACCTTCATAATTCTTAAAAATGTACTTTTTGGAAGACCGATTTCCCTTTCGATTCGACGAGCGCTTATCTGTGGGTCAAGATGAATTATTGCCAGAATAGTCACAGCCCGATTATCATTTTCATCATATTGATGGCGCCTACGTTGACGATACTAATATTGATAATGTAATCATTAAAGGCACATTTACAAATAATTTCTGTTCCGTCAAGATTTTTGTACAAAAAAGAAATGTTGTATCTTTATTCTTTTGAAAGTTATGAGTAAATTAAAGATATGAGCTGTAAAAAAATGTCATTGTTTAAAAAGAAAAGTCATAACTTTCAAAAGAATAAAGATACAACATTTCTTTTTTGTACAAAAATCTTGACGGAACAGAAATTATTTGTAAATGTGCCTTTAATGATTACATTATCAATATTAGTATTTCTCAAGTTTGAACGGCAATAATTCAGAATATTTAAAATAAAAGCAAGTTTTAGTATTATGTGCAGTTCAAATTAGAAATAATTTAATGATTATTACTTTATTATAAAACTTACAATTACAAAAGTGTGACAATCGGAGTACTTTTGGCAAATACACTTAGTCAGATAAAGTTACCATAATTTAGGAACATTTTTCTTTTTTGGTCGCGACCGTATACGGGCAAATATTTTATATATATATATATATATATATATATATATATATATATATATATATATATATATAATCATATGAACATCGACTTATGCTGACACCAATGTATAAGACCACGTGACCTGTCTGCATAAGTGTAGTACCGTTTATACAAGTGTCTGCACAAGTCTAGCGTGACTAAAGAAATAATCCCTCTACTTATGCTGACGTCTGCATAAGTCGGTCTCTGTCTGCATAAGTCTATTTAAATTTCGGAAAGTGTCTGCATAACTAGCGTTTCATATATTTATATATATATATATATATATATATATATATATATATATATATATATATATATATATATATATATAAAAAAAGACCTATACACGTTATTTCTGGTAATCTACAGGGTCCTATAGTTTATTTCTTCAGAGTTCCCTATATACGCGCGTGACTAAAGAAATAATATCCCTGGGGTTATTGACTCTAGACGCGTCCCAGAAATAACGCTTACGTACAGAAAAATTTCCGGGACGTCCCGGAAAAAACAGCGCGTCCCGGAAATAACAGCGATGTACAGTGTAAACGTCCCGGAACGAACCGTTGCAGATAAATAAATATATATATATATATATATATATATATATATATATATATATATATATATATATATATATATATATATATATATACATTTGTTTTAACAGATTTATGGAGCCCTTTTATACACATGAGCATATTTATGGAGCCCGTTTTCTTTTATGGAGCCCCTATAAAATATTTTTCTCGGGCGTTTATGGAGCCCGATCTAGAGTCTATAACCCCAGGGTCCATTATTTCTTTAGTCACTTGCCATAGGGATCTCTGGGCTGTAGGTACTAATATACAGGGATGGGCTCCATAAACGGATGGGGGGATAATTATATATATATATATATATGTGCGCGCGCGCGCGCGCGCGCGCGTGTGTGTGTGTGTGTGTCTGTGTGTGTGTGTGTGTGTGTGTGTGTGTGTGTGTGTGTGTGTGTGTGTGTGTGTGTGTTTGTGTGTGTGTGTGTGTGTGTGTGTGTGTGTGTGTGGTCTTTACAGTAAAATAGCCCCGATCAAATCTCAAGCTACCAGCTCAAGATTGCATGCACTGCGATGCAACTCTGTGAGCCAGGGACTATTTCCTGTAAACGCTGCACATCCTAACCTTAAATGGTACTGACTATACACAGCATCGCCTGCACGCGGCCCTGCTTCTCGACTGCTTGGACTTACTACCGCTGCCTATTGCAGTCATCAACGCCGCCCGTCCATGCACCCCGACCGAAGATTAGCTGCGTATCTTTTTCATTGCTCTAACCACCACGGATAGTGAGCCAGCATTACATACATCCGCCAACTCATTCCATCTTATTTGCTTAACGCGGCACCAGCCTGCTGTACTCCTACCTTGCCAACACCTACTATCGTCATTGACCATCGCATCGGTTTGAAGAAGGTACGTCTCCTCCTATCATCCTGTGACAATATAGGACATGAGTTCCAAATGCATTGTGTGCGGCCCCTACTAAAAAAGTGCAGCTGATTATCAGCTGATAATCAGCTGATAATCAGGTGATAATCGTGCCAAAACGGTACCTAATTATCAGCTGATTATCGCATGAAAATTTATCGTTTAAAATTTGTTTATTATTAATTATGGTTATTTGTTATAAAAGGCTAAAGGTAAATTTTAGCACAAATTTAATAATGTAATAATAATTTGTCAAAAAAACAAAAGCAAATGGATGCATAAGAGTGTTTTCTAAAAAAACTTAGTATCAGGTTATGTTACGTAAGGGTAGTTAACTTGGCAAACTTTGAGCTTCGCATTTTGTAAAGGCTAGATTAGGTGATTTCAGAGAAATAGATGCGAAAGAATAGTTTTTAAAAACTTTGTACCGCCTGCTGCTATGGAAATGGCAGTTGACATGAGAACTCAACTTCTCAGCCAACTTTGAGCTTCAAGTTTTATAAAAGCAAGATAATCAGGTGATATAGAGATTTGAATTGTAATTCTGAGAACTTGTACTTTTTTCTTTTATTCCTTGCGATAGCTACAATAAATACTAATAAAAGTTTAATGTTTTTATCCAAACAATGTTGCTCTCAACAACTGTCCAACTCTCTACAAAGAACTTGACTGAAAGCTTAAATGTTTTTTTGAAACAATTATAATAAACACTTTTAGAAACTATTTTTTAAAGTATTTTCTATCTGTAAATTATTCATTATTATATTTTCTCTACAAAATATCTCAAAAAATGGTCCATTCCTATATCTTTTAAAAAATCCATTAATAAATGATTTTACAAAACTTCAACAATCCTTTACAAACTTTTGCAAGCAACGAGAAATTCTTTTCCAAAACCTTTACAATCACTTTGCAAAAACTTTTACAAACGATAAGAATATTTTCGTAAACCATAAGAATTATTTTCCGAAACCTATACAATATCCTAAAAAATTATTTACGTTTTATTTTATGAAAAGGAATTCTACGAATAAATAATAAATGTTTGCGTTTTAAAGTCGAAATAAATTTCTTTCATGCGGATACTGAAAGTCAAACCCAAAGAAGTTGTGAAATCAATTAAAGTGTAGTTTTATACTTAACAGACATTATTTACAATGTACTTTTACTCTTAAAAAGTTGTGAAATCTCTTTAAAAAATTATTTTACAAAAGTAAAAACTTATAGGCAAGAATAAGTTTGGTTACTATTCTACATAATTTGTACTTAACAAACATTATTTACTAAACTCTCCCACCCTCTCTTCCCCCTCTCTCTCTCCCTCTGTACCAAAAACTTTAATGAGAGCTTAAATATTATTTTAAAACAATCAACATGTTCTTTAAAAAACTAATTTTTTAAATATATTCTATCCACACCATTTGTCTATAGTCCTTTTATTTATTCTGATCTCATATATTCAATAACCACTCTCTACAAATGGTAAGAATTTTTTTCATGACTGTAAAAATAACTTTTATTTATTCGAATCTCATCTATTTAATAAGCACTCTGCAAATGCTAATAATTTTTTTCATGACTGTACCAATAATAATATTGTTAATATAAAACTTTCTACGAAAGTATAAAATAAGGCAAGTATAGACGTTTTTTCTGTATAATCTATAAAATAATAATATTTATGTTTTTTTAAAAGAAATCAAATAAATGCCAGTGAAAAAGTCTTTTACTTCTTTGAGTCATTGTATGCTGAACAAATTATATGTAAGTAAGTACATTCAAATTGTTCATTGCAAATCAAACAAATGAAAGTTGTGAAATCAATTATCGATAGTCAAGTAATGCAAACAACTCTCAGAAACAACTGTATGACTATTCTCAGAAATGTACTAAAATTTGTTCATCCTTCTATACAAATTAAACACAAGAAAGTACTGAAATCAATTTATTGTAGTCAAGTACCCATAAGTTAACTAGACTGAATAATACAACTTTTCGTAACTACTTAAAAATATTCAGTCAGCGGGCATAAAGTACTACTTAACGCCTAACAGGCGTAATAGCTCCCATACTCTTACCAAACTTTATAGAACCAACGCACTTTACGCCCGTGTGGGCGAAAATTATTTTAATTATATAACTACTATGCCTTCTTTTTATTTCTAAAATTCATAAGAATTTTATCAGATATTTACGAAAAGTCAAAGCCTATATAAAAAAATTACATAGTTATCACCACATCTCCATTTTTCATTCAGCTTTCTCAATTTTGAAATTTCTATAATATTACGCATCTTGGGAGGACAATAGAAGTCTATAGAGCTGCTCTAGCAGCTCTCCAATCTCCCATACATACCTGGCGGGCCCGACGCACAGTGGGCTATAAAATGCAAAAAAGTAGCAAAATTCTCGATACACTAGAAAAATGAATATTTCTTGATTATTTTTGTGCAAATCGACAGTTTCAAACATTATCTTTAATATTGTTTTGATCGTTTACAGGATTATTTCATTTTACTGTAACTGTGGAATGCGTGTGTGTCTAAGTGTGTGTGTGTGTGTGTGTGTCTAAGTGTGTGTGTGATTCTTCAATTGTTTCAGCTTGTACACATTCCACAGTTACAGTAAAATGAAATTATCCTGTAAACGATCAAAACAATATTAAAGATAATGTTTGAAACTGTCGATTTGCACAAAAATAATCAAGAAATATTCATTTTTCTAGTGTATCGAGAATTTTGATACTTTTTTGCATTTTATAGCCCACTGTGCGTCGGGCCCGCCAAGTATGTATGGGAGATTGGAGGACCACCCCTGCTAGAGCAGCTCTATAGACTTCTATTGTCCTTCCAAGATGCATAATATTATAGAAATTTCAAAATTGAGAAAGCTGAATGAAAAATGAAGATGTGGTGATAACTATGTAATTTTTTTATATAGGCTTTGACTTTTCGTAAATATCTGATAAAATTCTTATGAATTTTAGAAATAAAAAGAAGGCATAGTAGTTATATAATTAAAATAATTTTCGCCCACACGGGCGTAAAGTGCGTTGGTTCTATAAAGTTTGGTAGGAGTATGGGAGCTATTACGCCTGTTAGGCGTTAAGTAGTACTTTATGCCCGCTGACTGAATATTTTTAAGTAGTTACGAAAAGTTGTATTATTCAGTCAAGTTAACTTATGGGTACTTGACTACAATAAATTGATTTCAGTACTTTCTTGTGTTTAATTTGTATAGAAGGATGAACAAATTTTAGTAAATTTCTGAGAATAGTCATACAGTTGTTTCCGAGAGTTGTTTGCATTACTTGACTATCGATAATTGATTTCACAACTTTCATTTGTTTGATTTGCAATGAACAATTTGAATGTACTTACTTACATATAATTTGTTCAGCATACAATGACTCAAAGAAGTAAAAGACTTTTTCACTGGCATTTATTTGATTTCTTTTAAAAAAACATAAATATTATTATTTTATAGATTATACAGAAAAAACGTCTATACTTGCCTTATTTTATACTTTCGATGAAAGTTTTATGTTAAAAATATTATTATTGGTACAGTGAATAAAAAAATTATTACCATTTGCAGAGTGCTTATTAAATAGATGAGATTCGAATAAATAAAAGTTATTTGTACAGTCATGAAAAAAATTCTTACCATTTGTAGAGAGTGGTTATTGAATATATGAGATCAGAATAAATAAAAGGACTATAGACAAATGGTGTGGATAGAATATATTTAAAAAATTAGTTTTTTAAAGAACGTGTTGACTGTTTTAAAAAAATATTTAAGCTCTCATTAAAGTTTTTGGTACAGAGGGAGAGAGAGAGGAGGAAGAGAGGGTGGGAGAGTTTAGTAAATAATGTTTTTTAAGTACAAACTATGTAGAATAGTAACCAAACTTATTCTTGCCTATAAGTTTTTACTTTTGTAAAATAATTTTTTAAACAGATTTCACAACTTTTTAAGAGTAAAACTACATTGTAAATAATGTCTGTTAAGTATAAAACTACACTTTAATTGATTTCACAACTTTTTTGGGTTTGACTTTCAGTATCCGCATGAAAGAAATTTATTTCGACTTTAAAACGCAAACATTTATTATTTATTCGTAGAATTCCTTTTCATAAAATAAAACGTAAATAATTTTTTAGGATATTGTATAGGTTTCGGAAAATAATTCTTATGGTTTACGAAAAAATTCTTATCGTTTGTAAAAGTTTTTGTAAAGTGATTGTAAAGGTTTTGGAAAAGAATTTCTCGTTGCTTGCAAAAGTTTGTAAAGGATTGTAGAAGTTTTGTAAAATAATTTATTAATGGATTTTTTAAAAGATATAGAAATGGACCATTTTTTGAGATATTTTGTAGAGAAAATATAATAATGAATAATTTGCAGGTAGAAAATACTTTAAAAAATAGTTTCTAAAAGGGTTTATTATAATTGTTTCAAAAAAACATTTAAGCTTTCAGTCAAGTTCTTTGTAGAGAGTTGGACAGTTGTTGAGAGCAAGATTGTTTGGATAAAAACATTAAACATTTATTAGTATTTATTGTAGCTATCGCAAGGAATAAAAGAAAAAAGTACAAGTTCTCAGAATTACCATTCAAATCTCTATATCACCTGATTCTCTTGCTTTTATAAAACTTGAAGCTCAAAGTTGGCTGAGAAGTTGAGTTCTCATGTCAACTGCCATTTCCATAGCAGCAGGCGGTACAAAGTTTTTTAAAAACTATTCTTTCGCATCTATTTCTCTGAAATCACCTAATCCTCTAGCCTTTACAAAATGCGAAGCTCAAAGTTTGCCAAGTTAACTACCCTTACGTAACAGAACCTGATACTAAGTTCTTTTACAAAACACTCCTATGCATCCATTTGCTTTTGTTTTTTTGACAAATTATTATTACATTATTAAATTTGTGCTAAAATTTACCTTTAGCCTTTTATTGCACATTCTAAAGCTGGAACTCATTTCATTATTTTGATATCCACATATTTCTTTTTCATAATATTTTATCAAAGACTTGCAAGGGTACTAGATCTAATAATCATACTATTGCATCACAATCAGCTAGCAAATTAAAATGTTGGTTGCAGATTCAAAAAGTAGCCATTACAGTAATGTATATTATGGTTTCATGTACTGTATATTCACAGAACAAATGGCTCCTCTGAATCATTTGGTGCCCCTCACCATAAGCCAATCATTAATTACATTATTTTCAACACTTGGATTCGTTGAAGTTTTCACTAGAAACCACTTGAATTAATAATCTATCAGAGACATCTTGCAAAATTAAAAACAAAAGTTTATGAACTAAGAATCATTGGGAGAAAAAAGCTTTCTCGATATTCTTTTATAGTAGAAAGTATAAAACAGCTTAATTTAATAACTCATGATTGCCGCACACATCTTGTAAAATTAAAAACAATCAGTTTATGAACTATAATTACTGATAATAAAAGCTTTCTTAACATTCTTGTATACTTTTTCAAATAATTATCTGAATCTTGTGTAGAAAAATATTTACTGAGAAATCCTCTGAAACATTTTGACGTCTCCCTCCGTCAGAAAATTATAAAATTACATTAACTGATCACTTTTATTCGTTGAAATTTTCACAATAATAACACATCATTTTGGCTTTTTTCTGTATTTTAATGTTCATTTGGCATAATCTTTTAATTGGTGTTTAAGTAAATATGTACAAGAGCACAGCACTAATATCGACTCAGTTTCTTTAAGGGGGTGTCAAACTCCATTCTGCGATTTGACCGACCCATAGGTCGGTAAGGTAGGAAGTACATACTATTGATGAAATATGACACAAGCGCCATCTCTGGAAAATCGTAATAGATTTTAACATAGATGGCGCTACATATTTCAAAAATATTAAAGATACGCGTTTTTTTATTACAAACAATTGTACGTATTTCGCGTATACGTATTTCTTTTTATAATTAATTATCCGTATTTTGCGTATACGCATTTTTATTGTTAATAATAGTGCGTATTTCACATATATACGCATATTTATTACAAATAATTTTGCGCATTTCGCCTATACGCATTTTATAATAAATAATTTGGTGTATTTCGCCGATACACATATTTTATTCTAAATAATTATCCGTATTTCGCTTATACGCACTTTTCAGTGTTATCAATTGTGCGCATTTCGCCTATACGCATTTTATAATAAATAATTTGGTGTATTTTGCCTATACACATGTTTTATTACAAATAATTATGCGTATTTCGCTTATACGCACTTTTCAGTGTTATTAATTGTGCGCATTTCGCCTATACGCATTTTATAATAAATAATTTGGTGTATTTCGCCTATACACATGTTTTATTATAAATAATTATGCGTATTTCGCTTATACGCACTTTTCAGTGTTAGTAATCGTGTGCATTTTGCCTACACGCATTTTATAATAAATCATTTTGTGTATTTCGACTATACACATGTTCTATTATAAACAAATGTGCGCATTTCGCCTATACACATTTCTTATAATAATGAGATGCAGATTCATCACTTTATTATATAGTCTCAGTTATTATTGACATTTCAAAATTCAGGACGTCGCCTCGCATGATTGCAAATGCTTTCTTAAAAATTGTAGTGCGCTTCGTACGTTTTTGTGTCCTGGTGAAGGGACAGATCGGATGCGAGGTCTAGGTGTTTAGATGGCTGATGATGGAGTCCGGGTTATGCGCTCCATAAATTTTTGTACCCAGGTGTTGAGACAGCTCGATTACGAGGTCTAGCTGTTCCAGGTGGCCGGTGATAGAGTGTAAGTGATGCGTTCCGAAGATTTTTGTGTCCAGATGTCGGAACAGATCGTATGCGAGGTCTGAGCGTTCCAGGTGGACGATGATGGAGTTTACGTGATGCGCTCCGTAGGTTTTTGTGTCTAGAGACCAAGACAAATCGAATGCGAGGTCTAGGTGTTTCAGATGGCCGATGATGGAGTCCGGGTAGTGCGCTTCGTAGGTTTTTGAGTCCAGGTGTCGGGACAGCTCGAATGCGAGGTCTAGCTGTTCCAGGCGGCTGATGATACGCTTCGTAGACTTTTGTGTCCAGGTGTTTTGACAGATCGGATGCGAGGTCTAGGTGTTCCAGACGGCCGATGATGGAGTTCGGGTAGTGCGCTCCGTAGGTTTTTGTGTCCAGGTGAAGGGACAGGTCGGATGCGAGGTCTAGGTGTTGCAGATGGCCGGTGATGTAATCCGGGTGATGCGCTCTGAAGGTTTTTGTGTCCAGGTGTCGGGATAGATCGGATGCGAGGTTTAGGCGTTCCAGGTAGCCGATGATGGAGTTTACGTGAAGCGCTCCGTAGGTTTTTGTGTCCACAAGCCAGGACAAATCGAATGCGAGGTCTAGGTGTTCCAGATGGTCGATGAGTCCGGGTAGTGCGCTCCGTAGGTTTTTGTGTCCAGGTGAAGGGACAGATCGGATGCGAGGTCTAGGTGTTTAGATGGCCGATGATGGAGTCCAATTTAATATTATGATTTTCAAAATATTACCTGCATCTGAAATTTTGTGGCACAGTACTGCACTTTTTTGTACATATTCTGGATATAGTTTACAAAATTTCTACCAAGAGATAGTTTAGATTTGGTTTTTATTTTTTTGGTTGAGGGTTTAATTGTTTATTGAAATTTAAACAAATTTCAATCTATTTAGTTTTTTATGAACAAAAAATGTTCTTCAAATTTTAGGTCGATATTTGCAAAAATAAAAAAGCTATGCAATATTGAAAATTCAATTTTTTTGCAATTTTTGGTTAAAATCCAAGTTTATTCATTTTTTAACTGAAAATCTTGAAACTTTTTGTATAGTACATTGATTGGCAAAAGGTTTAAATTTTTTCTGTAGAATGTGCCAGTATTTATTTTATGACCCTTTTTGAAAGTCTCTGATTGGCTGCTTCTTAGTATACCTTCATCAAAGGATATTGAGGCTGCGGCCAAATATTCTTTATTCGACAAATTTTTTTTGTATTCTTCTTCGAAAACCCTTCAAAATGCTTTTTTTGATCAATACTGGTCGAGCAAAGGAAAAAAAGTGACAATTTTTTGAAATATCAAGAAAAATCCATAATTTCAATTTTTGATAACATGATTAATGAAACTGAATATTATTCATACATCTTATAGCATGGACCGTACCACTGAATTTTGTTAGAGCATCAAATAGAACATTAGAAATATCTATTTTCAATAATATTAGGCTTACACAATAAGCAATACCTAATTATGAATTAATAATAAATTAAGCTATAGAGGTTAATTACTATAAAGCTGTCAAAATGAAATCAGGCAACAGACTGATAATTTCATTCATAATTAGGTATCGCTTATTGTGTAAGCCTAATATTATTGAAAATAGATATTTCTAATGTTCTATTTGATGCTCTAACAAAATTCAGTGGTACGGTCCATGCCATAAGATGTATGAATAATATTCAGTTTCATTAATCATGTTATCAAAAATTGAAATTATGGATTTTTCTTGATATTTCAAAAATTGTAACTTTTTTCCCTATGCTCGGCCAGTATTGATAAAAAAGCATTTTGAAGGGTTTACGAAGAAGACTACAAAAAAAATTTGTCGAATAAAGAATATTTGGCCGCAGCCTCAATATCCTTTGATGAAGGTATACTAAGAAGCAGCCAATCAGAGACTTTCAAAAAGGGTCATAAAATAAATACTGGCACATTCTACAGAAAAAATTCAAACCTTTTGCCAATCAATGTACTATACAAAAAGTTTCAAGATTTTCAGTTAAAAAATGAATAACCTTGATTTTAACCAAAAATTGCAAAAAATTGAATTTTCAATATTGCATAGCTTTTTTATTTTTGCAAATATCGACCTAAAATTTGAGGAACATTTTTTGTTCATAAAAACTAAAAGAAAACGAGTTTTGAGGGATTTTAAAATTTTGAGCTGCTGACTTCACGTGAAATATCCCATATACCTGAAACAACAGGAGGGTGTAACAAAATTTGCGACCAAGGGTTGAACTTCAAATGAACCTGAGTATGGTATATAAGTTGATCCGCATTTTAAAATATACACCTTCCATCATATAAACGCATAACTGCAAATTGAACATTTTAACAAAATTTGTATTATTAGAAGTATTGTCATTAATAATTACTTTGCATTATACTTGTCATGCTACTGAATGATTGGCAAAAGTAGAGCTACTATAATTTCATTGAGCTAGGCTCATAAGTTTCTTTAGCTTCTTTTCAAATTTTATGAGTTTTATTGAAAAAAAACGGAAAAGAATTAATTTTATGTCAAGACATCTAGTTTCTTATAAATAGATAACTAAATAAACTCATGTAATTGTAATTCTTTTCTGTTATAATTAAATATGTTCGCCCATACACCTTTCCTTATAACTAATAATTGTGCGTATTTCGCCTATACGCATTTTTGTATGATAAATAATTGTGCGCATTTCGCATATACGCATTATTTATTATGAATAATTGTGCGTATTTCGCCTATACGCATTTTAATATTTACTATTTTTTTATTACAAACACATGTCAATTTGAACGTACTTACGTTCGAATAAGTATTTATTTATAATCACGATTTTTACTTATAGTATAAAATTACGTGATTAGTAATACTTTAAGTTTTGACATGTCCAACACCTATTAGCCAAAAACTACGGAGCGCACCACCTAAATATCGTCACCGGCTTCCCCGAAGACCTGGACCACGTATTAGATACGCCCTGATATCCAAACGCAAAAGACTACAAAGCGCACCACCTAGACCTCGTCATCGGCTACCCTGAACACCTGCACTGCGTATTAGATGCGCCCTGATATTTTAATGCAAAAAACCTAGACTCCATCATCGGCTACCACAAAGACCTAAACCACGCATTTGATACGTTCCAACATCTAGAGACAAAAAACTAGGGAGCGCACGACCTAGATATCATCATCGGCTACCCCGAACACTTTGACTACGTATTAGATGCGTCCTGGGATCTAAACGCAAAAAACTTCGGAGCGCATGACCTCGACTCCATCATTGACCACCTCAAAGACCTAGACGACGCATTCGATGCTTTCAATTATCGATAAGTAACACTTCCTTATAATAGTTGTCATTTCCGTATTAGCAGGTAGCAACCGTTACCGCTATAGTATTTCTCCCTTACAATTGAAGGTGGAAGCAATGTATACTAAAATCGTGTGACGCTGTTACGTCGGTATATGCCGCTGATCCAACGATCGTATAATTGTGTAATTGTTGTAGTATGAAAAGCAACATACCGTAAAAGTATGGGTCCCTTACTAAGATTGCTAAAACCACCTTACTTATATAGTAAAGGAACTCCTATACTCCACGAGTAAGCCGTTTTAACTGTAGCAGTAAGAGTTTTCTTTCCGTGTGCACCCGCAGAAAACTGTTACTTTTTGGGAGATATAATTCGTACCTAAAAATCAGGTGTGCCCTAAATACTGACATTAGTCTAGGCACCAGGGGGTTACCGTGGCCGATGGATGTCCACGCCTCCACCAAAGCTTTTCTTACGTATTTTTGTCTGCTGATTCTGAATTTCGAAGGTGGACAGTCGCCAGAATGTTAGTTTTTTGTTATTAACAATTTAATTGTTTAAACTGCGGCAAAATCAATATGATTAATTATAACTGAATCCTAACTGTCTAAAACTGTAGTAAATTGATCTAGAATTATGCACGTTTGCGCTCGAATTCGCGACTTATTGCACTAAATTTGCAATAATTCGGGTTCTAATCAAAATTTTTCAATTCTGAAAAAACGAGCATATTCTAGATCAATTTACTACAGTTTTAGGCAGTTAGGATTCAGTTATAATTAATCATATTGATTTGGCAGCAATTTAAACAATTAAATTGTTAATAACAAAAAACTAACAGTCTGGCGACGTTCCACCTTCGAAATTCAGAATCAGCAGTCAAAAATATGTAAGAAAAGCTTTGGTGGAAGTGTGGACATCCATCGGCCACGGAAACCCCCCTGGCGCCTAGACTACATCTCGAGTCTGTCGCGGGAGCGCAGACATTCAAGTATACCTTCGTCGTCCCTTCTCCGTCGTGTCCGCCTAGGTGATGTCCTCGGGAAGTGGTAGTTGCGTTGGCTGCCCTCGAGGAGAGTAGAATGATATGAAGACCTGTTGTCTTCTGCAGGAGCTCTTCGCCTAGAGCAAAACAAAATATATTAATAATGTTTTAGGCAGTGGGGATGAGGAGAGCAGTATCAAACTGCCAGGAACAGAGGAGTAGACAGATGGAAAGTTGGAGGCTAGGTTCGGCTATACTACAGGATAAAGTCCAAATCCGAAGTGAAGTACTTACTCGAGTGTCACGGAAGCGCGAACTACATTCAACTACACCTTCGCCCTCCCTTCTCCCCCGGTCAAAAATATCCAGTTGGGAAATCCAACTGGATTTTCCAAGAGGGAAATCCAGCTGGGGAAGAGTGTATTCCAGCTGGATTTTGGTGGATTTCCCGTCGGATTCCCAGTTGATGATACCAAATATTCCCACCCATTTTTAACTGGATATTTAAGTGGATTCCCACCTAGATATAACAGGATTCCTATGCATTATTAACTGGATTTCCATTGAATAGAAAAGCGAAAGTTAGATGGATTCCCATCTATATTAAACTGGATTTTTACATGGATTTCCGCCGTCACGCTGGGATTCCCATTTATTATTAAGTAGAATTTTGAGTGGATTCCCATTTAATAGAAATGCGAAAGTTAGGTGGATTCCCATCGACATTTAACTGGATTTTTACATGGATTTCCGCCTTCGCCCAGGAATTCCCATTTATTATAAGTGGATTTCCATTTAATCCAGTTAAAAATGGGTGGGAATATTTGATATCATCAACTGGGAATCAGACTGGAAATCCACCAAAATCCAGCTGGAATCCACTCTTCCCCAGCTGGATTTCCCTCTTGGAAAATCCAGTTGGATTTCCCAACTGGATATTTTTGACCGGGCCGTTGTGTTCGCCTAGGTGATGTCCTCGGGAAGTGGTAGTTGCGTTGGCTGTCCTCGAGAAGAGTAGAATTATATGAAGACTTGTTGTCTTCTACAGGAGCTCTTCACCTAGGACAATACAAAATATATTAATAATGTATTAAGGAGTAGGGATGAGGATAGCAGTATCGAACTGCCAGGAACAGAGGAGTAGACCGATGGAAAGTTGGAGACTAGGTTCGGCTGTACTACAAGATAAAGTCCAAATCCGAAGTGAAATACTTACTCGAGTCTGGCACAGGAGATCAAACTATATTTATATACACCTTCGCTCTCACTTCTACGATATGTTTGTCTAGCTGATGTCTTCAGGACGTGGTAGTTGTGTTGGCTGCCCTGGAGGAGAGTAGAATTATATGAAGACGTGTTGTCTTCTGCAGGAGCTCTTCGCCTAGGGCAAAACAGAATATATTAATAAAGTGTTAAGCAGTATAGGAATGAGGATAGCAGTATCGACCTGCCAGAAACAGAGAGAGTAGATAGATGGAAAGTTAAGATATCTGTAGAAAATGGAAAGGGTCTTTGGAATGAAAAGTCGAAAAAGTGCATGTGCATTTCCAACTAAGACCTCATCACCCTCGCTTAAAGTTTACCAGAATGTTAACACACAATCCAATACATGTTGAGGCATTGTATATTAAATTTTAGATCTTTTCAATCAGCCAGTGTAGGCGAAATAACTTTTTTCTTGAACATTTCTTAAAAAGAGCATACAAATTGCAATATCTCCACACTTGCTAATTATTTAGATTTGAAACTTGATAAACAATATCCCTCAGCATGTATTACATAG
Organism: Torymus aiolomorphi; assembly: GCA_036365515.1. NCBI lineage: Eukaryota > Metazoa > Arthropoda > Insecta > Hymenoptera > Torymidae > Torymus > Torymus aiolomorphi. The sequence continues at coordinate 89,532,128 of CM070876.1, forward strand.
TGTGTGTAAAGTTTGAAATATTTGTAGAGAATGGAAAGGGATCTTTGAAATGAAAAGTCGAAAAAGCGCGTGTGCATTTCCAATGTAGACCTCCTCACCCTCGCTTAAAGTTTATGAGAATGTTTACACACAATCCAGTACATGCTGAGGCATTGTATATTAGGTTTCAGATCTACTCAATCAGCCAGTTTGGAGGAAATTACTTTTCTTTCTTAAAAATTTCCTGAAAAAGCACAAAAATTGCAATATCTCCAGACTTGCTAATTATGTAGATCTGAAACTTGATAAACCGTCCCTCAGCATGTATGCCATTATGTATGGAAAGTTTAAGATACTTGTAGGGAATGGAACGGGATCTTTGGAACGAATTGTCGAAAAGCCGCATGTGCATTTGCGACAAAAACCTCCTCACACTTTCTCATAGTTTACCAGAATGTTCTCACACAATGCAATGCATGCTGAGGCATTGCATATTGAGTTTCAGATATACTCCATCAGCCAGTTTGGAGGAAATGACTTTTCTTTCTTAAAAATTTCCTGAAAAAGCACAAAAATTGCAATATCTCCAGATTTGCTATTTATGTAGATCTGAAACTTGATATACTGTCCCTCAGCATATATTGCACGGTGTGTGTAAAGTTTAAGATATGTTGAGAGAATGGAAAGGGATCTTTGGACTGAAAAGTCGAAAAAGCGCAAGTGCATTTCCAACTAAGACCTCCTGACCATTGCTCAAAGCTTACCAGAATGTTAACACGCAATCCAATACATGTTAAGGCATTGTATATTAAATTTTAGATCTTTTCAATCAGCCAGTGTACGGGAAATAACTTTTTTTCTTGAACATTTCTTAAAAAGAGCATACAAATTGCAATATCTCCATACTTGCTAATTATTTAGAACTGAAAGTTGATAAACAATACCTCAGCATGTGTTACATAGTGTGTGTAAAGTTTGAAATATTTGTAGAGAATGGAAAGGGATCTTTGAAATGAAAAGTCGAAAAAGCGCGTGTGCATTTCCAATGTAGACCTCCTCACCCTCGCTTAAAGTGTGTGAGAATGTTTACACACAATCCAGTACATACTGAGGCATTGTATATTAGGTTTCAGATCTATTCAATCAGCCAGTTTGGAGGAAATTACTTTTCTTTCTTAAAAATTTCCTGAAAAAGCACAAAAATTGCAATATCTCCAGACTTACTAATTATGTAGATCTGAAACTTGATAAACTGTCCCTCAGTATGTATTCCATTATGTATGGAAAGTTTAAGATACTTGTAGGGAATGGAAAGGGATCTTTGAAACGAAATGTCAAAAAGCCGCATGTGCATTTGCGACAAAAACCTCCTCACTCTTTCTCATAGTTTACCAGAATGTTCTCACACAATGCAATGCATGCTGAGGCACTGTATATTAAATTTAGATCTTTTCAATCAGCCAGTGTAGGGGAAATAACTTTTTTACTTGAACATTTCTTAAAAAGAGCATACAAATTGCAATATCTCCTCACTTGCTAATTATTTAGATCTTAAACTTGATAAACAGTCCATCAGCATGTATTACATAGTGTGTGTAAAGTTTGAAATATTTGTAGAGAATGGAAAGGGATCTTTGAAATGAAAAGTCGAAAAAGCGCGTGTGCATTCCAAGGTAGACCTCCTCATCCTCGCTTAAAGTTTATGAGAATGTTTAAATACAATCCAGTACATGCTGAGGCATTGTATATTAGATTTCAGATCTACTCAATCAGCCAGTTTGGAGGAAATGACTTTTCTTGAAAATATTTTGAAAAATACACAGAAAATGCAGTATCTCCACACTTGCTGATTATTTAGATCTGTAATCTTTGGAATGAAAAGTCGAAAAAGCGCATCAAATCTATAGTTGGCCGTTGTTATTTATACGCCAGATTGCTAGATAGGTATACCTATATATACGTAAAACCTAACCTTCAATTTTCTTTAGCCGAAGAATTGACGCTTGATTAAAGAAAAAAATAGGCAAGGATTGACGCTTGACTAAAGAAATAATAGTCCCTTCCATCTCAGACTTTCAAAACAGTGATTTTTACACGTTTCTAAGTGGGTTATAGGTTATTTGTACGACAGATCTGTCGTACAAATAACAACGCCGTAAAATAAATAAATTCTTGAATGACTTACTTTTCTGTCTTACGGCGGGGCCAAGTCCAAGCGGCACGGTCCGTTGGGTGTGCACGCACACGGTGCGGTACGGACGCTACGGTCTGCGACGTGGGCGGCTGATGCGGCGCTCCAGGCTGCGCCGTCTGCGAGCGGTCCAGGCGGCAGGCACACCGATGACACGTCGATTAGCAATGGATAGAGGAGGGCACAGGTGGCGAAGGTGGCGGCGGAGGTGGTGGCGGCAACACGGGACCGCCTCCCGGAGGGCCTAGGCCCAGGCATCGGCTATGGACTGATGGCTCAGCTGTGCTGCAGCCAGCAGCGCATGCGCGTACACACACGGGCAAGGCCGCGCCGCTGGCCGCTGCCGTCGCTGCCGTCGCCGACTCGCGAATCTCGCGATGCTACATATTACCCATATGGTACAATAATCTATTTTTTTTTTTAATATTATGCATAATCATGAGTGCATTGCCCTCCGTAATGACATTATGAATCATTCTGCAAAGTTTCACGTCGATATTTTAAGGCATCTGAGAATGGCATTTGAACGAAATTTTCGTTCAAATGCCATTCTTAGACGCTTTTGAATATTGACTTGGCATTTTGCAGAATGATTAATAATGTAATTACGGAGGGCAATGCACTCATTATTTTTCATATATCGTTATATTTTTTTTTTTCTATTAAAAACAATATATTTTTTGCTCGGTCGGTAAAAATTGAGTTTGACACCCCCTTAAGTATAGACAAAAAATGCTTTTTTTTAACCAAGCCTCTAACGTCTGACCAATATTTTAAATTCTGATTTTAAGTAGAGGTTTTAAATTTGTTATAAACACTTCATTTAACACATTATACTGCTACTTATTTTATTTATTATACAAAACATTTTATTATATCTGATCTGAAAACTTGCACTGACTTCACTATTATTACATTTCTAAGTTATTTTCTTGTACAGGACGCTTGTAGATTTCCATTTCTTCAGGCCGTTGTTTATAGTATATGCAAAAATTACTAAGAACTCCTCTGAAACATTTTGACGTCTTCCACCGTAAGAAATTTCTCATATAATCTAAAAAAAAATAATAAATCAACACAAAGTGTCAATGTTCATTTTTATAACTAACATTTTATATTTTAAAAATAGATATTTAGTCATTTAATACGTATCTGATTATTTTTATTGTTGATATACACAAGAAATCTTGTTATTTGAATCTTGCGTAGAAAAATATTTACTGAGAAATCGTCTGAAACATTTTGACGTCTCCCCCCGTGAGAAAATTATAAAATTAGATTAACTGAGCACTTTTATTTATTGAAATTTTCACAACAATAACACATCATTTTTGCTTCTTTCTGTATTTTAATGTTCATTTGGCATAATTTTTTAATTCGTGGTTAAGTAAATATGTACAAGAGCACAGCACTAATATCGACTCAGTTTCTTGAAGTATAGACAAAAAATGCTTTTTCTTAACCAAGGCTCTAACGTCTCACATTATTTTAAATTCTGATTTTAAGTAGAGGTTTTAAATTTGTTATAAACACTTCATTTAACACATCATACCACTACTTTATTTCATTTATTATACAAAACATTTTATTATATCTGATCTGAAAACTTGCACTGACTTCACTATAATTATATTATAGATATGTCTTGAAAAATATTGTGTCGTAAATAATAATATATTTGCCCCATAGTAATATTGGTTTGGTTTTTCTATCTTGAGTAGTACGTGTCTGTTCTTGTATTAAAATAACTTTTTCTTGTTCATTAATAATAACTCCAAGGGTCATGAGGGCACTCGTTCATTTTTGTTAATTCAAAATTAGATTTTTCAGACAGTACACAATTAGAACTCCTCAACATTATTGGCTATAATTATATATATCTTCAAAATGACTCGAAAAAAATCTTCTGGTATAATATCTGTAAAAATAAAAAATCTCACAAAGTATCAAGTTTAAAAAAATGATTTTAGCCATTTAACATTTAGCTAGTAAGTACTTATCTAATGAAAGTTATTTTCCACATTGATTGATAGATGAATAGATCAATTTTTCTCATCACCAGTTGACAACTTGAGATCTTTCAAATACATAACTAATTAACTAACTCATGATATGATAACATTTGTAAAATGTAGTAATCTATAAAATAATAGATAAAAATTCTTCTTGTTAGATTGCTAAGAATAAGTTCTTAACCTAAACAATCTAGCAATTTCTTGAGATCTTTGAAATGTGTTATTAACCAACTCACGATATGATAACATTTGTATATAAAAAAATACTGACATGTTGTATGTAAGGTTAGATCGATCAGATACGGGTGTGTATATATATATATATAGATATACAGGCGTAAGATAGACGACAACCGGAAGTGTCGTAAGAGCTGCAAACCGGACGCCGGAATAAGGAGAAGAAAAGTATAAAAGGAAATCGCACATAAAAAATTCAGCTCTCTATATCTTCTGAACGAGATAATCTTTTTAAATAAAATGTTTTGATTTGAGTAGAGCAATGAAATGGCTTTCGATTAAGAGGGATATGTTATATAGTAAAAACTAACGCAATATACGTAAAAGCGCATTGAATTTTTCGTAGACCCATTTCAATGTATATGTAGCACGGGTCGCTCCTTTAGGCTTCTTCTATACTTGCCTTCGGAGCGCACCCGCACTCCTTGATTATAAAGTACTATCATGGTTCATTTACTTGAATCTACGATTAATTAATGTGTTTGAAAAAATGTCGAAAAATGTAGATGCTGACAAAGAAGTTTTGAATTATTTGTTACAATTTAGGAATGTAACATTACTAAAAATAATTAATAATAATAATTATTAATAATAAATGAAAATATCAACATGATTTTCAGGTGCATATCAGCTGATAATCATCTGAGAATCGGGTAACTATAAGGTGACTGTCAGGTGATTATCATCAGATTATCAGCTGATTTTGACCTGAAAATCCTGTTGATATTTTCATTTATTATTAATTATTATTATCATTTATTATTGTTCATTTTAATTTTACAATCCTAAATTATGACAAATAATTCAAAACTTCTTTGCCACAGTGTACATTATTTTAAATTAGTTAATCGTATAGATTCAAGTTAATGAACGGTAATAATAAATTATAATAATAAATAATAATTAATAATAAATAAATTTTAAACGATAAATTTTCATGTGAAAATCAGCTGATAATCAGGTGACGTTTTGGCACGATTATCAGCTGATTATCAGCTGATAATTAGCTGCACTTTTTCAGTAGGGGCGAACCTACACTGTTGCGTGCGCTGAACTCATGTTCAATATGCAATTCTCCGTGTCACACAAAATGCGCGGGGAAAAAGAAGAACGCGCTATGTGATCGGTGCCGCGCAGCCAAACAGCAGCCTAAAGCGATAACCCTCTCCCTGTGCAACGGAAGTATGCGCGCTAACACAGTCAAGCGCGCGAGCGCAAAGTGAGAACTTTTTTTTGTTTCAAAATCAAATATCTCAAGAACGATTTAAGATAGCAGGATGAAGTTTGGCTTAACGTAATCTACAGCATTCCTAGAATATGAGAAAAATAGTTTAAAAACCAAATTTTTATGACATGACCTCAAAATAATGGCGCAAACATGCAATCTTTTCGAAAAATTGCATAAAATTGGACACAGAATCACGGAAAATTTTATTTTTATAGTACGAAACATCATTTTTGACGTATTTTTGACCACTGAGCATGAATTTTTGGTCCTGATGGTCGAAATTGACACTGTTCCGAAATATACGCAATTTAAACGCATAAAACCCGATTTTTCAACGTTTTGGCGCTTCAAACCACTTACTTATCCATACTAGAGGTATTTGGTACAAATTTTGGTTGAAAATACTTATTCTGCGTTAAAAAATACATCATGAAAGTATTATGCATCAATCCAGATAAAATATTTCGAAAAGATTTCATAGCAGATTAACTATTATTAATTAAATGTCAACATTTATAGAATAACACATACTTATATGCTATCCATACGCGCTCAATCACACATACACACACACAGAGCACCAGCTTTACTGGAGGTCTGTCTGATTTAAGAAGAAGTAGCAGCGAATCACAGGTGCCACTACCTTTTGTAAATAACAATGTAATCATCCCGCAGAGCACGTTGGATTTCTTTTTCCAGCACTTTAATATGCTCCAAGGGCATTAAGAGATTAAGTCCTACATGAGTCGAAATCGTACGGCTACCGGCGACTCTTCGTCACTTGAATCAGCTGCAGAGGTGATGAATAGGGACCTGGTGTCGCGGATTTTGGCTCTACAGGAACATTTGACCAAGCAGACTTCCCAGCTGGAGGAACTGCGTATAGATCGTCAGCCTCTCTTAAAAGAAATAAGATCATGAAAGATCAAATTAAGAATCTGAGTGTTGATCTGAGTGCTCTGCAGGATCGAACTAACAGTGCCGACGCCACTTCCCCCAACAGCTGTACTCAAACTTTTTCGGCTAACCCCTATCCCGGAACGTCTCCTGGGGCTGGGGCTGCGGAATCTAGCGTCGAGTGTACTGAGAACTGCGAAGTAATTATTCAAGGAATTTTAAAGCGTGATGTAACTGCCTCTGAAGAGGCTTTAAATGATATAGCCTTTGCAGTACTTAGCACCGTTCTTCCGACTTTTGATCAGGAAAACGTTGCTGGCGTTCGCATCCTCATGCCCCGCGGCCCGCCTCGGGATAGTGAGGATTCAGCAGAGGCGAGCTTGGGGTCGACTGCGGGGATGGAGGTGTCACCGTCCTACGTGGTTAAACTTTCTCTAATGCGGGCCAAGCGGGCGCTCGCTAATAATTATCTTAACACCAACGATATAAACCCCGTATTGCTTGACCAGTCCTCAGCGATCTGCATGTCTGGACGAAAAATATATATAAATAAGTCGTTGCTCCACGACAAATTCCAGCTATTTAAAAGTCTGAAGCTCATTGCACTGGAGCTGGGCTTCAAATATGTCTAGCATGTGGGCGGCCGATTTCTGGCTAAGCGTAAGGGAGGTGAGCGTGCGCATGTTTATGCGTCTGCTGCAGATCTGCATGCTATTCAGGCATCAAGTTAGTCTGCTTCGACACAACATCGGCCAAATATGAACGCCATAAGTCAAGATGTCGGTAACATCGTAACCAATGAAAGGCAGGAAGTAGCACTGGCTATCAGGTAGGCACGCGGAGTACCTGACTAGGATCAACGGTGGCCAGGGGGGTGTGTGGAGGGAGTTTTCTTAAAGTAGGGTTTCTCAATGTGAACTCGCTCCGAGATCGCATTCTTGAATGAAAATCCTTCATACCATATTTTCGGTATAGCTAAGTCGTGGCTCGGATGAATAGTAGACGACAGCGTCATCCAAATGAAAGAGTACACGATTTTGAGGCAGGATCATAACATCCATGGGGGTGAAGTTACCTTATACATACGCAAAGATTTTTTTATAATCAAATTAGTATAATCAAACACTGAAGTAGATGACAAATCCGTTATAGTTGAATACCTACTCTACAATGTGCAACAGGGTAGCTCACCCCCGATCTTTGTTGGTCTAATTTATAGGTCTCCAAAGTTGCGATGCAAAAGAAGAGCAAAAAGACGCACAAAAGTCAGATCTTTTCCATCAGCTCTGTAAGCTAAGTACTGACTACGGTCCCAAGTTTATTATCGGTAACCGTAATGCAAACCTTTTCTCAAGCATGGATCTACCCACCACAAGATCCCTACCACTCACACGTGGATTGACTTGATACTGGCGGACGTGAATGACGTGATATTGGATTACAGGAACGAGGTTATTCTTCATTTAGTAACCTTAACCTAACCTTCTCCCCGACACCGCGCCTCCAAGGAAAACTACTTCGCTAGTAGTTTTTATATCTGAGCAAAGCGGCCGCGCGCTTTACTCTTCGAGCGCGCGTATTAATCTCAGCGATCCCATTTGTTGGAAAGAGGAGTTCGCGTTCGAACTTCGCGTTGTTTTCGGGATTTCAGGTGTTGATCGCCGGGCCAGTCATTTTAGTCTGACACCCGCGGCACCGTGTGCAAGGGCATCGCTGGCCTACGGCTTTTTGGGAATTTCCCCCAGAAGCCATCCCGTTACACAACAAAAACTGATCGGTAATTTTTAAAAAATAATTAATTGAAACTGCAAAAACAGCGATTTCCAATAAGACAGCGTGTTAAATTCGTGATAATGAAAATACCAATAACTTTGGTCATATTCATCCTAGCCTCACAGAATTTGTCACTTTTGGACCAATCGGCGTCATTTTATAATCGGACGCCTTGCTTATTTTGTTCTTTCATATTCGTGTGTGTATCCACACGTAACAGTGGTATGTTACGTTTTATTCAAATCTGAACAGTATTCCTATACCGGCAGTACTACTGAACTAAGACTAAATATGTAGCAAAATACAATTTTCTTAAAAAGTTTCGGCAGAGGTGCCGACTTAAATTTTCATGAATAAAAAAAAATGCTGATATAGCATGTTTTTCAACGTATTTACGAGATAGCATCTTTTTCAACGCATCTACGAGATAGCATCTTCTTCAATGCTTCGACGTTATAGCATTTTTTTCAATGCTTCGATGAGATAGTATCTTTTTCAGCGCGTCGACGAGATAGTATCTTTTTTAACGCTTTAACAAGATCGACTCTTTTTCCTCTTACACGACGATAATTTTTACCAAAGATAAAATAAATAGTTTTAATATTGGATGCTCATTTTTTATTGTCTTCATTCCCTTATTCATAATAAATGATTCCATGATAAATGTAGATGAAAAAATTACTTTAAATACATTTTTTCTTTTATATATTGAAAAACGTCTGAAGTACACATCCGTGTCCAACTAGTACGTCATTTTGTCTGCATTTTAAATACAAACACATACACACGCACGGACGCACTCATACGCACACACACTTGAGACGAAAGCTTATTCCATTGCGAAATCAAACGCGCATGTTTTGCCTTCGCGCTATTACATCGGGCGATATCTAACGCATAAAAGTGCAGAAATAGCGTAATTTTCGATTGATTAACGCACGATGGTAGCGTAATAGCTTTTATCACTAGCGAAAGGCGTTACAAATTATTAAAATTCATGCCTTTTCATTGATGCTCATGCATAGAACCGCTTAACGTGCCTTTTTTCAGGCGTTATTGTTAAAGAATAATACCCCAGGGCTACCGATAACGCGCAAGCGCGTCCCTTCTCTGCTCGAGCGCCCGAAAGTAGCGTTGGATCTTCTATAGCATGCGAGCGTAGTGATTAGTTTTGCCCTTGCGTGCGAGCGCAAAGCTTGGTTGTTCGAGCACGCAAACGAAGCCCCGGGTTTCGAATCATGCGGCAGCACGACCCTTGATGGTCTAAATCGGCGTGACTTATCACTTCAAGAAACAGAAAATCAAATTAAAGTGTTCATTCAATTATTAAGTAAAGATACTTTGTATTTTGTGCAAATAAAGATTGTATTTTTATGTCATAATTCGCCCGGATAGCACAAGACGTTTTTTAAACGTGATTATGATGTCAAGCTTGAAACCTCGTGACGTCAAAAACAAAAGTCGATCAAACGTCATAATGACGTCAGTGAGACGTTGAAAATGTCGGCAGTATTTTCCACCAATATTTTTTTTTTATTTTTGTTAAAGTCATAAAAAGGTTAAAAATCTGTTAGAAGGACGTTAGAAAAACGTTGGAAGAATAGACATTAAATGTTATATAAACGTCACAGAAACGTCATAAAAAAAGTCATAAAAACGTCATAAAAACGCCATAGAAACGTTATATTTATTTATTTTCATCCGTATTCACCATGTTAATAAATAAATATATGGGAGCGTCCAGCAGAAACGGGCCACCGAGCGCGCGCGGTGCCTTTTTTCGCGTAAAAGGCGCTCTGTTTAACTCGTTCATAATCGTATGCTGCGTCTTTGAAAAAAAAACCAAGGACGTATATCGATAGATTTTTTCCTGCTCTTTCCAATGGTGCTATTGTTTTTATTGCGAAACGCTTTCTTCCGGACGAAAACTCGAGTTGAATATTGAAAGCCATTTTTCTCAAAATATATCATGTTTTTTTTCAAAATAAACTACACCATTGGAAAGTACAACTCTTAAGCTTCAAAACCCTATCTTGGAGAAGTTGGAGAAATAAAGGGTTTAAAAGTAACAAAATGAAAAAGACAGCGCCGAAGGTCCGCGCGAGCCCCTCGCGCCCGTGCGTACGGCACGTTTAAGTGCACGCTCTATTTAATTCGCTAATAATCGTGTACCAAGTCTCTGAAAAAAGAACTAAGGACATATATCGATAGATTTTTTCCTGCTCTTTCCAATGGTGCTATTATTTTTATTCCGAAATGCTTTCTTCTAGTTGAAAATTCCATTTGAATGTTTAAACTCTATTTTTTCAATAAAATATCAGTTTTTTCTTCAAAATGAATTATATTCTTCAAAAGTACAAGTCTTAAACTATAAAATATTATATTTTTAATAATTTTTCTTTCTCAATATTTATTATTTTCTTAATAAAAAAAAGCTTAATAAAATGTCTAACATTTTAAATCGTTGCTGTAATCCATTTGATGAAATAAAGCATTCATCGAAACTTAGGTTTGTTTCCGATAAACTTAGAGCTTGTTATCCGCATTTAACTGATAGAGACAAAATATGCGATTCTTGTCGAATAAAATCTAATGCTCAGATTGAACAAGAGAGTGAGATTTCAATAGAAGATTCTAAAGAAATTATTTTTAATTTGAAATAATTGTTGAATGACCAAAATTTGACAAAAATGGAAAAGATATTACTTTTGAAATTACTTCCTAAAAACTGGAGCACTCGCAAAGTAGCTAGATTTTCGAACTTGTCTCGTCGACTTTCATCGAAATGTAAATTATTTGATAACCCAGCCCAATTAAATGACAACAGAGGAAATAAAAAAATAACAAGTGATACGTTACATCAAGCAAAGCTCTTCTATGAAAGTGATGAGAATAGTAGAATTATGCCAGGCTATAAAGATAACAAATGTATAAAAAATGATGATGGCACAAAAAGTTACATCCAGAAACGGCTTGTTTTATAAAATCTTCGAGAACTATATTTAAAATATAAGCAACAGTATCCTGGATCGAAACTAGGATTCAGTAAATTTGCCGAATGTCGTCCTAAATATTGTGTTTTAGCCGCTGTCTTTTTGATCTTACTATTTTTGAAATTTTCATGTTTCAACTTAAAAATATAATATTTTATAGTTTAAGACTTGTACTTTTGAAGAATATAATTCATTTTGAAGAAAAAACTGATATTTTATTGAAAAAATAGAGTTTAAACATTCAAATGGAATTTTCAACTAGAAGGAAGCATTTCGGAATAAAAATAATAGCACCATTGGAAAGAGCAGGAAAAAATCTATCGATATATGTCCTTAGTTCTTTTTTCAGAGACTTGGTACACGATTATTAGCGAATTGAATAGAGCGTGCACTTAAACGTGCCGTACGCACGGGCGCGAGAGGCTCGCGCGGACCTTCGGCGCTGTCTTTTTCATTTTGTTACTTTTAAACCCTTTATTTCTCCAACTTCTCCAAGATAGGGTTTTGAAGCTTAAGAGTTGTACTTTCCAATGGTGTAGTTTATTTTGAAAAAAAACATGATATACTTTGAGAAAAATGGCTTTCAATATTCAACTCGAGTTTTCGTCCGGAAGAAAGCGTTTCGCAATAAAAACAATGGCACCATTGGAAAGAGCAGGAAAAAATCCTTGGTCCTTGGTTTTTTTTTCAAAGACGCAGCATACAATTATGAACGAGTTAAACAGAGCGCCTTTTACGCGAAAAAAGGCACCGCGCGCGCTCGGTGGCCCGTTTCTGCTGGACGCTCCGATATATGAATATAAATGTCATTAAAAAGAAGAAGCCTACACACCACCCTTTCTTTCAGTATTTGTTCTTATATACTGAAGCTCATTTTTTTTTACTTAGAAATTGTTCAATGCCACCTAGCGGGATAAAAGAGTGATTCATTCCAAAGACTTCGAAAAATGAATGAATCTTTAATGACGTTTTTATGTAGTTACTGTGACGTTTTATGACGTTTTTATGACGTTTTTATGACGTTTTTGTGTCGTCTAAAGTAATTAATATTACTGGACATTTTCAACGTTTTTCTGACGTCATTATGACGTTTGATCAACTTTTGTTTTTGACGGCACGAGGTTTCAAGCTTAACGTCATAACCACGTTTAAAAAACGTTTTGTGCTATCCGGGTCCACGTGTCTGCTAACTGCTCATTTCATCCCTTTATTATCGACATTAACTCTTAACATTTGTTGGTCCTTCGAGCCGCATGCAGTTTCGCATTTGAATAGTGATATAAAGACATTTCACGAGGAAGAGCTCAGTGACAATCTTGAAGTGAGTCGGGAAATCTCACGCGCATAAGTGCAAACATAAAGTGCGTCAAATTAGCTGCATGTGTAAATTGCGTCGGTGCATCATCTTGACATTTGTGAAGCGATTTGAGCGAGTGCAGTACTTACCTCTCACTCACCCACACTCTACAAGCTCCCGGCCTGTCAACTGACTCGGCGACTGACTGTGCTGTGCGCGCATTCTCTCGGACTTGCTTCACGTCTTTCGGCTTCTCGTGACTCTTACAGTGCTGTGCAGTTTCGTTAACAGTTTCTCGTGTGAAACGTGATCATGTTCAAAAGTGATTCTGTGAAAGGCAGTCAGGACGACTTAAGCGAGGATTCGGCAGTGGATCAGACTACAGAAGCAGAAACATCGGGATCCAAATCGAATAAGAAGGGACCTGCAGGCAAGAAGCTCTGACTGCAGCTACCCAACATGTCGCAAGGCCGCTCTTCACGTTCCTCCTCGCCTTCTCACCTGCGCTGTTTGACGGAAGGACTCACCCTTCAGGAAGTGGATACGTGAAGAGCTAAAGTTGAGGAAACTCACAAACACTTCCTAAAACAATATCAGTACTTTGAGGTAACGTGGCCTGCTGTTCACATAGAGCACGAATATCTTACCACGAGCGTGTTGAATCAAGAAATCTCAGCATACTGAAAACTCGGAAGGACTCTCGCTCGATTTCGCAGAGTAGTACAACCTCAGCCGAGTATAGCGAATCCTCCATCAGCCCCTGAATCTCGCTCTCGCTTCCTGGATATCAGGTTGCCTAAATTTATAGCAGGCTATTTAGAGTGGCTGACATTCAGAGACTTGTTTCAAAGTCTAATTTTTAACAACTTAAATCTGTCTAATATAGAGCGACTTCACTATCTCAGAGGCTACCTCTTGAGCCTACCTGGCAGCTGCTCATTAAACGATATGAAAATACAGGACTTTTCATCCGCTCTCCCATTTCGATTAGCTTTTTTCAGGAACAATTCAAACGGCAAGGACTCCAACGACGCTCAGCATGCTTCTCAACACTATCAACGAGTCCATTGAGGCCTTGGACTCTATAGGATTCTCTTTATCATTGGACGCACTGAACAATGCAATTTTCGTGTATCATATAATCAAGCAACTGGATCGAACTACTCTAGAACAATGGGAAGTGTGGAATTTCCGAAATATCAGTAGTTGGAGAAATTCTTAATATCGCGGATATGGGCGTGGATCGAATTTTCAACCAAGCCTGCTAGTGGATCCAACATGCAGCCAGTGAAGAAGACGAGCCACACAGTAACTCAATCATCGTCTCAGCCGGGATCTTGTCAATGCGACTGCTGCTCCGGAAATCACATCATCGTGGCATGTGACAAATTCACGGCGCTCTTTTCCACAGATCGACGCAATCTCGCATGTGGCTCACGCCTGTGCTGTCATCACCAGCCGCATCATCATTTATAGAGTCATCACTTATAGGGACTTTAACCGATCAATAACAGCAGCGAAATTAAGTCGTAAAAACAATGATTTTCCAGCCAGAATTGTATGAATAAAATCTGATACATTTAATAATACAGTCTTTTTTATCTAGCAGATAGCTTGTTCCACGAAAACGCGCTGAGCAACATATCTGGCTTCGTGTAACAAGTTAGCAACAAAATATGGCATTGTTAAGAAGCCAGGCTCACAAAAGTGATTGGCTAGCTTCATTAATGTGACAGGAGTTACCAATAAGTAAGATAGATTTAACATACCAGTACATACTTACTTTACATTCAACAAAAGCAACAATTGCATCTCTGCTAACATTGGATACTTTGTCAGGGTCAATTGGCCCACTCAAACCTAATACTCCAATACTATCATGTGAATATCCCATTAATTCAAACATAACTTCAGCCCCTAGTAGGTTATCCTCTACTTCGTGCTTGAAATATCCACTAAATGTCTAAAAGTAGCATAAATAAATAGATTAAATTGCATTATTTGCAAAGTAGATTATCTTAATAGAAATATCATTGTCAAAAAATAAGAGAGACTTACTCTAATGCTTTTATACTCTTTACGCCATGGCTGTGATAACAAATTAGAAGCATACAAGGAGATGGCGGACCATCCTGTGGCAGCTTTGTAACCGCTGAAGTCTTTAAATGTTACAGCTGATTTATACAGTATATCTGCAGTTTCTTCAAATATAAATTTCTGGTCAATTGAAACAAGACATAAATAATTTTCTATCAAATCTGAAATAAAAAAATATATTTTTAACACAAATTGTTTAATTTATTATAATAAATGGGGGGTACATCATACTCGCTTCGCTCATCAACCCCCATTTAAAATAATTATGTAAAATAATTTATGAAACAAATCAATCATCTGCTACGATGAGCTTTCTTATAGTATAATAAAAAGTTAAACTTAAAAAACAAACTTAAATGTAATTAATTTAAATAAAATACATAATATTGAAACAACATAAAAAGTGTGCCTTAGATCTGGACAGTAATAAATGTAGATTGTCCAATACTTAACAGTATAAATCAGAAAAGTAAAAATAGATTAGTCATCAATTTTTGGTTAGATTTGTAAGCTTTAATTTATTCAAGCACGCGTTTCATTTTAATTCTAGTGTGTTAGAAATTTAAAAGAAAAAATAATAAAAAGCTAGGGTTATTCCTGGCTCGCTAGCTCATCAATCCCCATGAAAACAAAATACGGAATAATATCGTTTTCCGTCATCATGAGGTAGTGTCGAAAACTTTCATCCCATACTTTCAAAGAACACAAAGTTTTATGACAGATAAGATATGCCCGAATTTTTAATAAAACAATAACATTATGAAAAAATTCATTAAAATTTGTGTGAAAATTGCGTTTATTCAGTCCACAATGGATTAAAGTGGACTCCTCATGTATTATTCATAATGCATACCTGAAAATTGTTATTTTAACTAACAAAATAGAAAAGAATATTTTTCTCTCAAACATAAAAACTTTATTATTATATTTCGTTGACTTATAAACTTTATTTATTATCATAGAACAATAACATTTAAAAAAATTCATCAACTTTTGTGTGAAAATTGCTTTTATTTAGATCACAATAATAAATTTTGTCCATTTTGTCATATTTTTTGACTAATATAATTTTTATTATGAAAGTAATAATAAAAAGTTTATGTAAAAGTTTATGTAAACTGTTAATGTTTTTATAAAAAATTAGAATTTTTTTTACTCCTATCTTCATTTTGTTAGATCTCTCATATCTTCGGTAATCAGACCTTTCGTTTACATATATGCATTGCATAACCTATTTTACTTCAAAGAACTTTCGAAAGTAAAAAAGAAATTGTTTAGATGAATAACAATAATATTAATCGAATGAACAAAGGTGATAGACAGAATAGGTTCATCCATGGAAGGCAGAAATAAAATTTCACGGATGCTCTTCACATCAAATGAAGTGAATGAATTCAAATCAGGTATTTATAATTTAAAAATTCAAGATCAAGTTTGTCACGTTTAACCAAACACCATTTGTTCTTACAATAGTAAACATTGTGGTGGGAAAATTTATATGTACGATGATTGGGAAGCTAAGTAGTGCATATCGACGGCTGAGAGGAAGAAGAACGTATCTCGACGCGCGGATGAAGAACGACGTATCTCGGCGCTCGGGTGAAGAACGACGTATCTCGGCGCGCGGATGATCTCTTACGGCCAATGCACGGCCAGTATAGCGGCGAGATGTGTCGTTCTTCAACCGAGCGCCGAGATACGTCATTCTTCATCGTCGCGCCGAGATACGTCGTTCTTCATCCGCGCGCCGAGATACGTCGTTCTTCATCCGTGCGCCGAGATACGTCGTTCTTCATCTGCGCGCCGAGATACGTTCTTCTTCCTCTCAGCCGTCGATATACTATTATGGAGAGCCGATGCCACAGTGGGACTAAACTGCAAAAAAGTGATATAAAATCCCGCTTTACTCGAATTTGGCATCAAAAAAATTTTTTTTTGAACCTCGGGGCCCACTTTTGACGCCCGTTTATCGGGAGCAAAGTGCCCGATAAGTATTTACAAAATAAAGACGTACTGTTTATGTTTAAGTAATATAGAATGCTAATTTGAAAATTATTTAGTATATAAAACATTATTCAATATATAAAAAATTATTTAGTATAAACTATTTGATGCATAAAACTAATTAAATGATATTATAATAAATCTTAAAGTTTTGGAATAAAAACTGGACCGTTGACAGGCATATACACACAAAGGCTGTACCTTTTTGACTTTTCGGTCATCGAAAACGTTATGATATAACGTAATAATAATTACAAAGAATTTTATTTATCTGCTAATATTAACATATGTTTATTGATATACGTTTTAAAAATTTTGTTTATACAAAAAATTTATAATTTTTGCTTATATTATAATTTTTTATAAGTATTTTTTTGGGGGTCTCCGCCCTCCCTAGCCGCCCCCACCGGGGCTTCGCCCCTTGCACCCCCACCAGGGCCTTTGGCACTGGACCCGCTGCTACACCCCTCATCGCCATCCTCTTAAACTACACATTCTTTGGTTGATTCTTGTCGTTATAACATTTTTTTTCTATTAAAAATTCATTACGATTTCAGCACCTTCTGGTTCAAAAAATAGTATACGCAACAGGGGCACAAAGTGATTAACGCCCTTTGGGACCTTGTTGCGTAATGTACTGTTCCAGTGGCATTAGCTACCTTTTATGCCACACTTTCAGAAACCATTTCTCTCGCAAGATGAATTTATAGTTATTAGGATGAAATACTAGCATTTGCAGCTCACTTTTTTCACTTCGCTTTCATTTAGATACGTAACTTCTAATTTTAAAAGGAAATAAGTGATACCATGTTACATTTACATATTTCTAGTGAAATATATGATTTCAATAATTAAGTCCCAATATAAATATCATAGAAATACATATATATAATTATACGAACATATATTTAACTATATATATAGGTGTAAGGCTCAAAATGGGTACCTACCCCCTCCACGCCTCTCCACCCCTCCACGTCACTCCACCTCTCTCCACCCCCTCCGCAATCCTCCACTTCCCCACCACTTTTTACCGTGAAATTCTTTCAAATTTTACGTTATTTTGAAGGATGTCTGCCCCTCCACCGTGCCTCCACCGCCCTCCACCCTCTCCACTCCCCTCCACACCCCCTCCACCGACCCCTCCACCTGCCCCTCCACCTATCCCTCCATACATAATCCATTCCTCATATTATGCTAAAAATTTTATATAGTGTGTTTCTGGATTCGCTGGTAATGAATCAGAAATCAGATTCTGAGAATTCAAAATGGGATATCGATGATGGCGGCCAAATATTGAAATATTACTGGATCTTGCTGAAAAATGTATGTACGGGATTTCTGGATTCAATGATTACGAATCTGAAATCAGATTTTCAGAATCCAAAATGGCGGATCGAAGATAGAGGCCGAATATTCAAATATTATAATATAATATTACTTGGATTTTGCTGAAAATTGTATATAAGGAATTTCTGGATTCGCTGATTAGGAATCTGAACTCAAATTTTGTAAGTATAAAATGGTGGCCAAAAATTGAAATAAATTACTGGATTTTGCTTAAAATTGTATATAGGGGGTATCTGGATTCGGTGATTATGAATCTGAACTCATATTTTGCCAAATCAAAATGGCGGCCAAATATTAAAATATTACTGAATTTTGCAATTGTATATGAGGATTTCTGGATTGGCATGATGATGAATCTGAATTCAGATTATGAAAATTTAAAATGGCAGATCAAAGATGGTGGCCAAATATTAAAATATTACTGAATTTTGCTGAAAATTGTATATAGGGTGTCACTGGATTCACTGATTACGAATTTGAACTCAGATTTAGAAAACTCAAACTGACGGACCCAAGATGGCTACCAAAAATTGTAATTTTACTCGATTTTGCTAAACATTGTATATAGGGGGTTTCCGAATTCGTTGATTAAGAATCTGAACTCACATTTTGAGAATTTAAAATGCCGGATCTAAGATGGCGGCCATATATTCAAATATTACTGGAATATTGCTGAAAATTGTATATGCGGAATTTCTGGATTCACTGATTACGAATCTGAAGTCTGATTTTGAATATACAAAATAGCGAACCAAAGATGTCCGCCAAAAATTGAAATTTTACAGGAATTTGCTAAAAATTGTATATTGTGGGTTTCCGGATTCGCTGATTAGGAATCTGAACTCAGATTTTGTAAATACAAAATGGCAGACAAAAATTGAAATATTACTGGATTATGCTTGTAACGGTTGCTCCTCCTCTGCCAAACGCTCAGGAGTTCACCAAGGTGTGGAAAAGGGGAAAAGGAGTGTCAGGTGGCTTAAGAGACAAAATGCATAGTTATATATTTAAATATAGAAAGGCTATTTATTCACTTAAATAACAAATGTGAAAATAAACTAACTAACAAGAATTGAAATAAACTAAATAACCAACATTTTCCACCATTTTGGCTGGATTCGCGTTAGTTCGCCACCAGAAACATGTAAATCAAAACAAACGTGCTTACTTCGGCGTACGACCAAGTCCGCGGAACTTAGAGATTAAACGCGGTCGCAGCGCCCTCTCGCAGGAGGGGCTCGGTACGCTAAACCACGATACAACGCGTGCGTCAGTGCGGTGAGTCGGCGTCAAAGTCGTAAAGCCCGTGGTCCTGCTCCGGTGTCTACGGTACGTGAATGCCTCCTTACCCTTAGTCACTTGTGCACACGCCGACTAAGAGGACGGTAACTTTGGGGACGTGGTCTGGGCCTACCCCGTGGGCTCACGATGGTAGGATCAGGGCTCGTTCCGATTCCTGTCCCAGTATCTACGGTCCGTGAATGCCCTCTTTCCTTTAGTCACGTGTACCCACGTCGACTAAAGGGGTGGTAGCTTCGGGCACGCGGCCTGTGTCTACCTCGTGCGCTCACGACGGTAGAACCAGGGCTCGTTCCTGGTTTACCTGGTATAGGTCCAATTAGTCCGCGTTACGCTAGTCACGTGTGCTCACGCAGACTAGGGGCCCAGCGACTCCAGGGACATGCCCTGCGGCTACTTCGTGTGCTCGCGACGGTAGAGGCGGAGGGTGTTCCGGTATTCCAGGCACAGGCAGGAGTAGTTCGTGTTCTTCTAGTCACGTGTGCGTACGACGACTAAGGAACAACGGTTCCGGAAACACGGCCTGTAACTACCTCGTGTGCCCACGACGGTAGTAACAGCAGATGTGCCGGGGGTCAGTGTGCGAGGAAGCGGTAGTTCGTGTTCCTCTAGTCACGTGTGCGCACGACGACTAAGGAAGAGCGGTTTCGGGTACACGGCCTGTGACTACCCCGTGTACCCAGGACGATAGTAACAGCAGGTGTCCTGGTGATCGGTGGTGTCCGACGGCTAGCAATACCGAATTCCTCCCGTGTGCTTACGAGCGGAAGGCGGTTGGTCCAGTTTATTGGACGGTCGGTCACGGTCTGTCCGTCGCCGGTGTGTGAGCTGCTTATATGGGGTGGATTCGATGAGAAGATGCGCGCGCCGGTCTGAGTCGCGTCGGTCGCGGCGTGCGCGCGCCGATGTGGAGTCGCGGCAATCTCTGGACAAGGCGGCTTTACATGGAGCGGCATGAGTGCGCGCGCGCGCACGTCGTGGACAAAGCGAACTTACATAAAGCGGCGTGAGCGTGCAACCGGAGCACGAGGCGCGGACCTAACCTATTTTGATGCGCTGATAGCAGCGTGTAATTGTAGGTTAGTAACGAGGCATTACCAGCCTCATTACATCTCCCTCTCTCTTCGGGAAGAGCGGAAGCTCGCTGGTGACTTACTTGGCGTGGGGGATCCACGTGTCGAATCTCTCCCGTCTTGGGGACGAAGCACAGCAGCCGCTTCATCCCCCCGTATCGCACCATGTACTTCTTCACCCCGATGAGTACTTCCACCTCGTGCCGTCGGGTAGTGTCTCGATGACTCGTGGTAGCGATCGAGTGGAGTCCTGATACTCCATGGCCGGGACTTCGTCTCCGGCGGTTGCTTCTTTCGTGGCGTTGGCGATCTCGACTGCCGGCTTGACCATTTTCCCGACGCGGGGAGCGCTTCCAGCGTGGCCACTTCCGTCGGGGGCGGTGGTGGTGTTGGGGCGGTGCTGGTGATGTCTTGTGCGGCGGCCGGCGGCCTCCCTGCGGCGGCGGTGGCTTTCCTCGGAATCCTTAGAGTCTTCAGGGATGCCTGGAGCTGGGTTAATGCTCCCGGAGCCAGGTCCTTTACCGGGAAGACCCTGGTGGAGGCGGCCCCCTGCGAGGATCGGTTGATCGTGGCGATGGTGGGTCTGGGTTGCGCCCGCAGCCTTTTTAGTGTCTCCTAGAGTTATGGGAGCACCCTGGGGACGAGCTTTACCACCGACGTCACCCGTGGTTTTGTGTTGGTGGGCTTCCTTGCTGCGAGTAGCCGGATCAGCATCGGTGTATAGGCAGGTGCAGGCTCGGTGCCTGTTTTTACGGGCCCGGGCACATACTCTAGGCCGTTCCTGACAAAAGCTTCCTTTGCCTTCTTCTTGCGCTCCTCTTCCTGGAGTTGGAGACGTTCCAACCGGCACTGCTGGTCGAACAGGATAAACCCTGTTTCTTCTAATTCCTTTTCGAGGGCGTCGAGTTCCTACTGATAAGTCGCGGCGTACTTGTCCATGAGAGACATCCTGGTGGTTAGTTATAGTTATACTGGACACGAGGGGCACGGGCAGCCCCTTTTATGGCCCTCGCTGAATCTTTTCTCCAAAAGGTGTGGGTTGTAGTGCGCCATCTAGCGTGCGCGTTTTGGGGTGCGATTTTTCAGTTGCGGGATCCCCACTGCATGCGCCACCTGTCGGTTATGCTCGAAATCGCGGGTCTGGTAAAGTTCCTTCGCGGTTGCCTAAGGGTGTGTCTACAATGGAGACCGGTTCGCTTTGTACTTGTCCGCGCTCAATCGGTGCCGGGGATAACTACCATCAGGGTCGTTCTACAATGTTCTTCGGTTTCCATTCCCGGTTTCTGAAAATTGTTAATTACCGCGTCTATGGAGTCGTCTGCAATGCTGCCACCGAGCCCTTCGTTTTCGTCGCGCCATCGGCTTTGGCGCTGTCGTCGGCGTTGTCGTCGGCGGGCTTCCTTGTGCTTTTCCGTCCGACCGGTGATAAGTATCCGGGTGCCTGCGGCTGACACAAAGTCCGTCCCTAAGACAACGGGAAGAACCTGGTCCTGGACTACCATCCATGGTCGCTTAAACAGTCTTCCTTTGACTTCAAATGTAGCGCGGAGTGTAAAAGGTGAGAACCAGGGCGATGGTGGTGTCCGTGTAGGCCGGAGGCAGGGTTGGTCACTCGATGATTCTGAGCTGCATCGAATGGCTGCCTTCAGAGCACGGCGAGCGAGAACTGCACTATGCGGTTAATTTCAGAGTGGTCCAGCGAGCACAGCGAGCAGAAACTATAGAGTGAGTCGAGGCTAGGTTACTTAGAATGTTTACATTAGTTTATTATGTACGCACATGTAAGCAATTTATTAAAGAATTTTCTTATTATTTAGTGAAAGAAGATGGAGATGTATTTCTACATTTATCAGATAAGTATAAACTGCATTGCTTTTTTGTTGCTTTTTTTGTTAAATATAAAGAAATTGATTCTTTGTGTTTTTTTTGTATACGTTTCAGCTTATTTGGTAATAACGTATGGTTTAATTAGTTGGCTCCTATGAAGAATGAAAGTTTGTAATCAACTTAATAAAATAATCGCTATTTCAACAGGCAGAACTTTTGCTCAAATTAAAACTGAACTAGAAGAAGTTGGTGGTTCAGGTAAATTTATTAATCATTATTTAAAGAACCTTTTACTAAATTTTTTATGCTATCAATTTAAAATAAATATTCTGCTATCTATTTAAACTTTGAGCAGTTTCTAATTAAGAAAAATTATTTCAAAATTGACTCAATTTAGTAATGTTCAAACTTTTTCATTACAGGAGTCATGGCCAAAGTGGTTCAAATCTAAAGGTAACGTTTCAATCTCCCCCACTGATAGTCAGCAAATTATTATTAAAATTTAAAGAAATTGTCAACGATAAAAGAACTGATACTTGTGGAAATTTTCATCTAGTATATTAGGATGAAAAAATGAAGATAAAATTATAAAAGTATGATATCTACTTTAACAGTGTATTAATTATTAGTAACTTTTTGTTAATTTATTAATATTAATTTTAGTAACCTATCTCCTTGTAAGTTTTGGATGATGGTGATGAAGACATTTATGGATAACGGGCGAAAGAAAATGGTTATAGAAAAAAAATAAACTATAAAATAGATAATTTGTTTAAAGTTCCATTATGTATATGACAACAATTATATAAGTCAGTAATATATTATATAAGTCAATAATATATTATATTTAAGACAGTAATATATTAATTATTGCAATTTTTGTTTCTTAGGTTTGGAGGTGGATGGATTTTTATTGTGGTATAGAATTTAGATTGAAAATGAAATTGAGATGGATTATTTAGCTTACAAACTTTATTTTAGGTTCCACTCGCATCTGCATTTTGGCCAAATTAGGTGACACGTAACCTAATTCCGCCAATATTGAAAAAATAGTACAAGGAAACTCATAAACTCTAAAAATTCATAAAATTTATGTTTTTAAATATATAAAAACTCTATTTAATTATTAACTTCTGTGAAGAATACTAAGTATAAAGGAAATAAATGATTTTTTTACATTATAATGCATTATATACACGGTGACCCATTTTAATCGCTACACCCGGATTTTTCGGATCCTAAGACAGATAGGAAAAAATGATTCAGACAAAAGTTGTAGGGGACGAAGGGGGCCAAACGATGGTCCTAACAGCTTTGACCTTGAACTTGACCTTCAAGGTTATTTCAAGGTCAAGTGGTTTTTTTTAATAGGAACACCTATTTTTGACCCCGGATTCGGAAAGAGCGGGAAATTTTACGTTCAAAATCATATTGAGACATTTTTTTTCAAGGTCATTTCAAAGTCATTTCAAGGCCAAATGAAGGTCGAACTCCGAAAAATCCATTTTAAGTCGTTTTTTCCATGAGTCACAGGCTTAAGTGGTTCAAACTGATCGTAGGTTTAATAGGGAAACCCACACACCCAAAACTTTCACATCCTAGTAAACAAATATCAAACTTGCACATCCGAACCCCATGCTCTTCATAGCCTCACATGCTAAACTGTTACACCAGACATCCCCCAGTCCCACACATCTCTACCCCATGTCTGATTTTTGTTTAACGGAAACTTCAAGATCATTAAAGCTTCTGTTGTAAATGTGTCAACCTTACGTTTAGCGCTACCCAGAAACAACGACGTGGACGTAGTAAGGATTGTTTCCTTTGGGGTGCTTGATTAAAGTGAGTCCCCTTGCCTCTCACTGTTCAGGGTGCTTGATTTAAGTGAGTCCCTTCGCCTCTCACTGATCGGGGTGCTTGATTAAAGTGAGTCCCCTTGCCTCTCACTGTTCAGGGTGCTTGATTTAAGTGAGTCCCTTCGCCTCTCACTGATCGGGGTGCTTGATTAAAGTGAGTCCCCTTGCCTCTCACTGTTCAGGGTGCTTGATTTAAGTGAGTCCCTTCGCCTCTCACTGATCAGGGGTGCTTGATTAAAGTGAGTCCCCTTGCCTTTCACTGTTCAGGGTGCTTGATTTAAGTGAGTCCCTTCGCCTCTCACTTATGTGTTTATCTAACCTCGAAGAAAATGTTCGAAATTACGACCATTTGCTTCCAGGCACATAGTCAAACGCCTTTGGAAGTGGCGAACGGTGTTTAGCAAAGTTTGCCTTGGAATGGCAGCGCATGCTCGACGAATTCTGTCCATCATGTCTACTCTTGTGGTGGGCCTTTCCTCAAAAACGGCATTTTTAAATACCCCCATAAGTAAAAATCTGGTGATGTAAGATCTGGTGAGCAAGCAGGCCATTCAACCGGACCACCTCGACCAATCCATCTGTTACCATACTGCTCATTCAAAAAAGTCCTGACAATTCGAGCGAAATGTGGTGTTGCGCCGTCCTGCTGGAGCCACATTCTTCGTCGCGTTTCTAAGTCAACATCTTCCATCAATACAGGTAGTTCATCTCTTATTAGCGTTAAGTACGTGTGTTGATTAACATTTTCTTCGAAAAAATAAGGGCCAGTCACACATCCATTAATAATCCCACACCATACCATAATACTCCATCGTCTTTGATGGTTTACAGTTCTGACCCAATGAGGATTAACATCAGACCAGTAATGACAATTATGTCTATTCAATTCCCCATCACTTTGAAATTTTGCCTCATCAGAAAAAAGAACAAAATTAAAAAGTCTGGATCATTTTCTATCATTTGTAAAGCCCATTGGCAAAACACAATACGCTGTTGAAAATGAGCAAACTGTAGCTCTTGGACCAGAGTAATATGATACGCATGATATCTAAGCACCTTCATAATTCTTAAAAATGTACTTTTTGGAAGACCCACTTTTTCGATTCGACGAGCGCTTATCTGTGGGTCAAGATGAATTATTGCCAGAATAGTCACAACCCGATTATCATTTTCATCATATTGATGGCGCCTACGTTGACGAACCATGTGTCCACCACGAGCTCTTTGAGTTAAACGTCTGATAGCCATAGCGTCAGGGTGTCGTCTGTCTGGATAGCGTTCAGCATAAATTCTTGCCGCAGCACGATAATTACTTCGGCTTTCTCCTAAAGCCAACATCATGTCAACGATCTCGTTGGGCGGATAGTCAGCCATTTCAGAGCCAGCTATTAATAACTATTAAATTTGAATAGTGAAATGGTATAAAAAATATTAATAATTATAATATTTGCCCGTATACGGTCGCGACCAAAAAAGAAAAATGTTCCTAAATTATGGTAACTTTATCTGACTAAGTGTATTTGCCAAAAGTACTCCGATTGTCACACTTTTGTAATTGTAAGTTTTATAATAAAGTAATAATCATTAAATTATTTCTAATTTGAACTGCACATAATACTAAAACTTGCTTTTATTTTAAATATTGTGAATTATTGCCGTTCAAACTTGAGAAATACTAATATTGATAATGTAATCATTAAAGGCACATTTACAAATAATTTCTGTTCCGTCAAGATTTTTGTACAAAAAAGAAATGTTGTATCTTTATTCTTTTGAAAGTTATGAGTAAATTAAAGATATGAGCTGTAAAAAAATGTCATTGTTTAAAAAGAAAAGTCATAACTTTCAAAAGAATAAAGATACAACATTTCTTTTTTGTACAAAAATCTTGACGGAACAGAAATTATTTGTAAATGTGCCTTTAATGATTACATTATCAATATTAGTATTTCTCAAGTTTGAACGGCAATAATTCAGAATATTTAAAATAAAAGCAAGTTTTAGTATTATGTGCAGTTCAAATTAGAAATAATTTAATGATTATTACTTTATTATAAAACTTACAATTACAAAAGTGTGACAATCGGAGTACTTTTGGCAAATACACTTAGTCAGATAAAGTTACCATAATTTAGGAACATTTTTCTTTTTTGGTCGCGACCGTATACGGGCAAATATTATAATTATTAATATTTTTTATACCATTTCACTATTCAAATTTAATAGTTATTAATAGCTGGCTCTGAAATGGCTGACTATCCGCCCAACGAGATCGTTGACATGATGTTGGCTTTAGGAGAAAGCCGAAGTAATTATCGTGCTGCGGCAAGAATTTATGCTGAACGCTATCCAGACAGACGACACCCTGACGCTATGGCTATCAGACGTTTAACTCAAAGAGCTCGTGGTGGACACATGGTTCGTCAACGTAGGCGCCATCAATATGATGAAAATGATAATCGGGTTGTGACTATTCTGGCAATAATTCATCTTGACCCACAGATAAGCGCTCGTCGAATCGAAAGGGAAATCGGTCTTCCAAAAAGTACATTTTTAAGAATTATGAAGGTGCTTAGATATCATGCGTATCATATTACTCTGGTCCAAGAGCTACAGTTTGCTCATTTTCAACAGCGTATTGTGTTTTGCCAATGGGCTTTACAAATGATAGAAAATGATCCAGACTTTTTAATTTTGTTCTTTTTCTGATGAGGCAAAATTTCAAAGTGATGGGGAATTGAATAGACATAATTGTCATTACTGGTCTGATGTTAATCCTCATTGGGTCAGAACTGTAAACCATCAAAGACGATGGAGTATTATGGTATGGTGTGGGATTATTAATGGATGTGTGACTGGCCCTTATTTTTTCGAAGAAAATGTTAATCAACACACGTACTTAACGCTAATAAGAGATGAACTACCTGTATTGATGGAAGATGTTGACTTAGAAACGCGACGAAGAATGTGGCTCCAGCAGGACGGCGCAACACCACATTTCGCTCGAATTGTCAGGACTTTTTGAATGAGCAGTATGGTAACAGATGGATTGGTCGAGGTGATCCGGTTGAATGGCCTGCTTGCTCACCAGATCTTACATCACCAGATTCTTACTTATGGGGGTACTTTAAAAATGCCGTTTTTGAGGAAAAGCCCACCACAAGAGTAGACATGATGGACAGAATTCGTCGAGCATGCGCTGCCATTCCAAGGCAAACTTTGCTAAACACCGTTCGCCACTTCCAAAGGCGTTTGACTATGTGCCTGGAAGCAAATGGTCGTAATTTCGAACATTTTCTTCGAGGTTAGATAAACACATAAGTGAGAGGCGAAGGGACTCACTTAAATCAAGCACCCTGAACAGTGAAAGGCAAGGGGACTCACTTTAATCAAGCACCCCGATCAGTGAGAGGCGAAGGGACTCACTTAAATCAAGCACCCTGAACAGTGAGAGGCAAGGGGACTCACTTTAATCAAGCACCCCGATCAGTGAGAGGCGAAGGGACTCACTTAAATCAAGCACCCTGAACAGTGAGAGGCAAGGGGACTCACTTTAATCAAGCACCCCGATCAGTGAGAGGCGAAGGGACTCACTTAAATCAAGCACCCTGAACATTGAGAGGCAAGGGGACTCACTTTAATCAAGCACCCCAAAGGAAACAATCCTTACTACGACGTCCACGTCGTTGTTTCTGGGTAGCGCTAAACGTAAGGTTGACACATTTACAACAGACATGGGGTAGAGATGTGTGGGACTGGGGGATGTCTGGTGTAAGAGTTTAGCATGTGAGGCTATGAAGAGCATGGGGTTCGGATGTGCAAGTTTGATATTTGTTTACTAGGATGTGAAAGTTTTGGGTGTGTGGATTTCCCTATTAAACCTACGATCAGTTTGAACCACTTAAGCCTGTGACTCATGGAAAAAACGACTTAAAATGGATTTTTCGGAGTACGACCTTCATTTGGCCTTGAAATGACCTTGAAATGACCTTGAAAAAAAATGTCTCAATATGATTTTGAACGTAAAATTTCCCGCTCTTTCCGAATCCGGGGTCAAAAATAGGTGTTCCTATTAAAAAAGACCACTTGACCTTGAAATAACCTTGAAGGTTAAGTTCAAGGTCAAAACTGTTAGGACCATCATTTGGCCCCCTTCGTCCCCTACAACTTTTGTCTGAATCATTTTTTCCTATCTGTCTTAGGATCCGAAAAATCCGGGTGTAGCGATTAAAATGGGTCACCGTGTATATAAATGATTTTGGAATTATATATGGGAGTTTGCCATAAACTGAACAAAAAATTCATTTTGATCAGTGAAATTGATTATTGCTAATCATATTTTTAAAGTTTCTTCTCACAAAAGGGACACATAAATGACTTTATGAAAGTAATACTAATTTTACACCTTCTCATATTTATTGGATCATATCTTCTTTACAGATTGACCGCATTAGGTGAATTATAGACGCAAAAGTATTTTGCTTCTACAAATTGCAAACAAAATTATTTTTAATATTACTTCCATACTAATTTCAAGGAAAAACCCTCACCTTTCTGCCTGTATCACTTTCAATTGGTTTTTTTTTGCTTATATTTCAACTTATGACGTGTGTGTGTGTGTGTGTGTGTGTGTGTGTGTGTGTGTGTGTGTGTGTGTGTGTGTGTGTGTGTGTGTGTGTGTGTGTGTGTGTGTGTAAGTAAGCGATTCGATTAATTAAAAAAATCCTAAACCAAACTAGTCGAGGGACGAGAGGCCCATGCAATAAAAGGGGATTACCCAGACGTGCGGCAGCATAGGGTGCCTTCACTAGTGAATGAACGAATAAGGAAATTTCAATTTTTGTTATTTAGTTAAGAGAATTAAAAATGGATTGAATAAGCAAAAATCTTTTTTAATTAGTATTTTAAAATCTTCAAACTTTACGTGGGTGACACAATTTTAGATAAAGAATAAAAGTAGAAATTTTGTTTAAAAGAAATCTGTAAATATTTCCTAAAAACCAGTAAATGAACACGCGATCTTAGTATCTAAATACGTTTCGCCAGTAAATGAATACTTCGCCAGTGAATAAACAATCAATAGCGGCGATTTTATGATTTTATTCTTAAGAAGATAATTTCTTTTATGCAGAATCTTTATGTAAAATGAAATAAAAATTTTCAAAGATTCGATAATTATCGTCATGTTAGATGACTGAACTGGTGACTGTTCGGATATTGGTGAAGTCACCCTATAAGAGAGTCGATTATGTTAAAGTCTTAAACCTAAATAGTCGGCAGAGACACTTTTTCAAATAATCGACTCGATTACTGTTGCACGTCTATACGTTACTCCTTGTTTTGCGTGGACCTCGCGTTCCCCGGCTATTTAGGTCTGACTGTGAGACTTCTTTAATTAATCGATTCGCTCACTGTTGCACATGTACGTAAGTAATGCCTTTTTTGCATGGACTTCCCGTTCATTTTGGACATACCGGCCTTGTTGGTTTAAGAAAAAATAATAAGTAAATAATTAAAGTAGAAAAGAAGAGCTTTAATTTAAACTGAACATGGTTTAAAATTACACAATCCTGTACAAAGTTACGTGGATTTCAAAATCGTGAAAAATTATAAAAAAAAACAAGCGATTTTTTCAGAATTCATGTGTGCGCAAGTAACGCCTTCTTTTGCATGGACTTCCCGTTCATTTTGGACGTACCGACTATGTTGGTTTAAGAAAACAATAATAAGTAAATAATTAAAGTAGAAAAGAAGAGCTTTAATTTAAGCTGAACATGGTTTAAAATTACACAATCTTGTACAAAGTTACGTGCATTTCAAAATCGTGAAAAATTACAAAAAAACCTGCTAAAAAATTGTCCCAAAATATGTGTACCATCAACCGCAAAAATATATCCCACATGTAAGGCACATTTTTGAATATAGGTATGATCGGTCCATCCAGAAAAAAGGTCTTAACAATTATGTATTACTTTAATATATCAGTGAGATGATGGCTCCAACGACAGCTTTTACTTGTAGTGTAGGTAATGGTCTCTGATTATCTTGCTGTCCAGTCCAATGTTGCGTGTAGATGGAAAAAGGATGGATTTTAATGTATATGAATCTTGGGGGGGTTCAAAGTTTAGACGACTCACTTGAAAATTGAAGTCAACTATAGACGTGCTCGGTTTCGTTATAAGCTACTGCAGATTGTGCAAATTTCGAAATTCTAAATTACGAAAATCATATTTTCGAATCTAACAATTCACCTACTGTCCAAAACATCGAATTTCATCAATACGATTTCAAAGCAAATATAACTTGTTTCTAGTGATTTATTTCGAAATATGTTTATTGTATCCCTATTAAAATTCTATTAATGAAATTCGATGTTTTGGACAGTAGGTGAATTGTTAAATCCGAAAATATGATTTTCGTAATTTAGAATTTCGAAATTTTGCACAATCTGCAGTAGCTTATATCGAAACCGAGCACGTCTATAGTTGACTTCAATTTTCAAGTGAGTCGTCTAAACTTTCAACCCCCCCCCCCCCCCTCCGGCAGATTCATTACTTTTCTACAAAAGTTATCGGGGCCCACTCTCCGATTTATCCCAAATTTTTTTTTCTAAAAGTATCTTTAAAAAATAACTTTTGCCAAGTTTCAGTCCAAAAGGTCTTATTAAACGTAACCTAGAAATTTTTAAACTTACAAAAACTGCTCAATATAGGTCATTTTTAATAAATTACCTCAGCCTTCTATTTAAGCTTTTGAAGCGTTCAATACGGCATTTTATCGTCTTTCTGCCAATTTTGAGAATACATTTTTTTCGTTTCAATGCCTCGCTTTTAGGTAACGCTACATGTATAAGAACGTAAACATCAATATTTCAATTTTTTTTTGTCATTTTTAAACTCAAGCTGTTCTCTCAAATCAAAAGATAATTGGATTTTAAAAAGCAGTTTTTTCGTCTTAAAATAAGCTTCAATTCCTTTTTTGGTGTTTTAAATTTTGATATTTTACACCAAAGTTATATTCATTTGAATACCACGCTTTTTTGAAAAATCGTAATTTTTAAAGTGCTGTAACTTTTTTCAATATAAATATTTTTACTTGAAATTTTGGAGGAAAACTTCTTCATTTCATATATAATTGATCTCCAAAGATCCATTTTTGGGAAACACTTTCGGGCAATGTCAGGGATTCTTTTCCATGCTCATTTTCTGTATACTATTATATGGAGGGGATTCCTAGTTCAATATGATGAAATACTTATCTATAGGACTCGCAAACAATCAATGGAATTACAGATTTAAACATAAGAAAAAATAAGATGTGGTCATTTATACATACACTTTTCCGGTTTTGTCCCACCATAACCTCAAAAAAAAAAACGGAATTTTTACATTTTCATTTACTTTCCATAAACGGGTGATGAAAAAATCTAAAAAACTCTAAAAATATTGATGATAATATAGAAGAAAAAAATTACTTTTGGGTATAAAGTGAGGGGGAGGGGTTTTGAGAGGAGTGGGGGAGGCAATGAAGTGCTTTTAAAGATACTAAAACTCATATATATGTAGATGGATTTTAACGGTGTTTTGAGGGGCATTGAGAGGGGCATTGAGGAGTGGCGAGGGAAGTGAGGGGGGTTGGTCGGTCAGATTTTTTCTTACAACTATATAATACAGGGATATATATGTGAAAATCCGCGGACTATAGACAACAACTGGGGTACAAAAACGGAAAAAATTTTTGTTGAGGGCACACCTCCCACATAAGGTTTTTTCGGTTCTTTGAAGTTCCCCCGCCGACGAAATCAATTTTTCTTACGGAAATTTAGCATGGAAAAAATGATCGAAAAGTAGTCATTGATGATTAACCAATAGCAAATTATTGAAGAGGTCAAACCAAATTCCACAAAAAAGTGATTAAAGTTGAAGAATAGAGCTTTAATTTGAGATGAGAATCGTTAAAATTGCTCGATTCTGTGCAAAGCTACGTGAATTTGAAAATGGCGAATAATGACGAAAATGAGCGATTTTTTTCAAACCCACGTAATTCTTCAAATTTTTATCATTTTTCGCCATATTCAACGTAGCTTTGCACAGAATCGACCGATTTTAACGATTCTCATCTTAAATTAAAGCTCTATTCTTGAACTGTAATCGTTTTTTTGTGGAATTTGGTTTGGCCTCATCAATAGTTTGCTGTTGGTTAATCATCAATGACTACTTTTCGTCAATTTTTCCCATGTTAAATTTCCATAAGAAAAATTGATTTCGTCGGCGGGGGACCTTCAAAGAACCGAAAAAACCTTATGTGGGAGGTGTGCCCTCAACAAAAATTTTTTCCGTTTTTGTACCCCAGTTGTTGTCTGTAGTCCGCGGATTTTCACATATATATCCCTGTATTATATAGTTGTAAGAAAAAATCTGACCGACCAACCCCCCTCACTTCCCTCGCCACTCCACAATGCCCCCCTCAATGCCCCTCAAAACACCGTTAAAATCCATCTACATATATATGAGTTTTAGTATCTTTAAAAGCACTTCATTGCCTCTCCCACTCCTCTCAAAACCCCTCCCCCTCACTTTATACCCAAAAGTAATTTTTTTCTTCTATATTATCATCAATATTTTTAGAGTTTTTTAGATTTTTTCATCACCCGTTTATGGAAAGTAAATGAAAATGTAAAAATTCCGTTTTTTTTTTTTGAGGTTATGGTGGGACAAAACCGGAAAAGTGTATGTATAAATGACCACATCTTATTTTTTCTTATGTTTAAATCTGTAATTCCATTGATTGTTTGCGAGTCCTATAGATAAGTATTTCATCATATTGAACTAGGAATCCCCTCCATATAATAGTATACAGAAAATGAGCATGGAAAAGAATCCCTGACATTGCCCGAAAGTGTTTCCCAAAAATGGATCTTTGGGGATCAATTATATATGAAATGAAGAAGTTTTCCTTCAAAATTTCAAGTAAAAATATTTATATTGAAAAAAGTTACAGCACTTTAAAAATTACGATTTTTCAAAAAAGCGTGGTATTCAAATGAATATAACTTTGGTGTAAAATATCAAAATTTAAAACACCAAAAAAGGAATTGAAGCTTATTTTAAGACGAAAAAACTGCTTTTTAAAATCCAATTATCTTTTGATTTGAGAGAACAGCTTGAGTTTAAAAATGACAAAAAAAAATTGAAATTTTGATGTTTACGTTCTTATACATGTAGCGTTACCTAAAAGCGAGGCATTGAAACGAAAAAAATGTATTCTCAAAATTGGCAGAAAGACGATAAAATGCCGTATTGAACGCTTCAAAAGCTTAAATAGAAGGCTCAGGTAATTTATTAAAAATGACCTATATTGAGCAGTTTTTGTAAGTTTAAAAATTTCTAGGTTACGTTTAATAAGACCTTTTGGACTGAAACTTGGCAAAAGTTATTTTTTAAAGATACTTTTAGAAAAAAAAATTTGGGATAAATCGGAGAGTGGGCCCCGATAACTTTTGTAGAAAAGTAATGAATCTGCCGGGGGGGGGGGGGGGGCAAAGTTTAGACGACTCACTTGAAAATTGAAGTCAACTATAGACGTGCTCGGTTTCGATATAAGCTACTGCAGATTGTGCAAAATTTCGAAATTCTAAATTACGAAAATCATATTTTCGGATTTAACAATTCACCTACTGTCCAAAACATCGAATTTCATTAATAGAATTTTAATAGGGATACAATAAACATATTTCGAAATAAATCATTAGAAACAAGTTATATTTGCTTCGAAATCGTATTGATGAAATTCGATGTTTTGGACAGTAGGTGAATTGTTAGATTCGCAAATATGATTTTCGTAATTTAAAATTTCGAAATTTTGCACAATCTGCAGTAGCTTATAACGAAACCGAGCACGTCTATAGTTGACTTCAATTTTCAAGTGAGTCGTCTAAACTTTGAACCCCCCCAAGATTCATATACATTAAAATCCATCCTTTTTCCATCTACACGCAACATTGGACTGGGCAGCAAGATAATCAGAGACCATTACCTACACTACAAGTAAAAGCTGTCGTTGGAGCCATCATCTTACTGATATATTAAAGTAATACATAATTGTTAAGACCTTTTTTTCTGGATGGACCGATCATACCTATACTCAAAAATGTGTCTTACATGTGGGATATATTTTTGCGGTTGATGGTACACATATTTTGGGACAATTTTTTAGCAGGTTTTTGAAACACTACTAGGGGCACTTTTCACAAAAATTCAACTTCAATAGTATTTTCTAGATATAAGTATTCATATTATTTGAGACAAACACTTAAAAAAAACTTAAAGAACCTTAAGATAGTTTGGGTGCCCAGCATTGATCAATAGCAGATATGTTGCACCGGATCTTGTGGTCAGAAATATTGTATAAAAGATGGTAATGCGCTAACCATTTGTGAGTTACCCGGGAGCCGAATTAGCACTCGAGGTGGATAAAAGATATCACTACGACAATGCTGTGGAAAGTTATAAAGTAGCGAAAAATAACGAAAAATTATGAAAATCTTACGCATTACGTGAATTCTGTAAAAATCGCTCGTTTTTTTGTAATTTTTCACGATTTTGAAATGCACGTAACTTTGTACAAGATTGTGTAATTTTGAACCATGTTCAGCTTAAATTAAAGCTCTTCTTTTCTACTTTAATTATTTACTTATTATTTTTTTCTTAAACCAACATAGTCGGTAGGTCCAAAATGAACGGGAAGGCCATGCAAAAAAAGGTGTTACTTGCGCACACATGAATTCTGAAAAAATCGCTCGTTTTTTTTTATAATTTTTCACGATGATGAAATCTACGTAACTTTGTACAGGATTGTGTAATTTTAAACCATGTTCAGTTTAAATTAAAGCTCTTCTTTTCTACTTTAATTATTTACTTATTATTTTTTTCTTAAACCAACAAGGCCGGTATGTCCAAAATGAACGGGAAGTCCATGCAAAAAAAGGCATTACTTACGCACATGTGCAACAGTGAGCGAATCGATTAATTAAAGAAGTCTCACAGTCAGACCTAAATAGTCGGGGAACGCGAGGTCCACGCAAAACAAGGAGTAACGTATAGACGTGCAACAGTAATCGAGTTGATTATTTGAAAAAGTGTCTCTGCCGACTATTTAGGTTTAAGACTTTAACATAATCGACTCTCTTATAGGGTGACTTCACCAATATCCGAACAGTCACCAGTTCAGTCATCTAACATGACGATAATTATCGAATCTTTGAAAATTTTTATTTCATTTTACATAAAGATTCTGCATAAAAGAAATTATCTTCTTAAGAATAAAATCATAAAATCGCCGCTATTGATTGTTTATTCACTGGCGAAGTATTCATTTACTGGCGAAACGTATTTAGATACTAAGATCGCGTGTTCATTTACTGGTTTTTAGGAAATATTTACAGATTTCTTTTAAACAAAATTTCTACTTTTATTCTTTATCTAAAATTGTGTCACCCACGTAAAGTTTGAAGATTTTAAAATACTAATTAAAAAAGATTTTTGCTTATTTAATCCATTTTTAATTCTCTTAACTAAATAACAAAAATTGAAATTTCCTTATTCGTTCATTCACTGGTGAAGTCACCCTATGCTGCCGCACGTCTGGGTAATCCCCTTTTATTGCATGGGCCTCTCGTCCCTCGACTAGTTTGGTTTAGGATTTTTTTAATTAATCGAATCGCTTACTTACACACACACACACACACACACACACACACACACACGTCATAAGTTGAAATATAAGCAAAAAAAAAACCAATTGAAAGTGATACAGGCAGAAAGGTGAGGGTTTTTCCTTGAAATTAGTATGGAAGTATTATTAAAAATAATTTTGTTTGCAATTTGTAGAAGCAAAATACTTTTGCGTCTATAATTCACCTAATGCGGTCAATCTGTAAAGAAGATATGATCCAATAAATATGAGAAGGTGTAAAATTA
Source organism: Torymus aiolomorphi (assembly GCA_036365515.1). Taxonomy (NCBI): domain Eukaryota; kingdom Metazoa; phylum Arthropoda; class Insecta; order Hymenoptera; family Torymidae; genus Torymus; species Torymus aiolomorphi. Next base: position 89,568,222 of record CM070876.1, read on the forward strand.
GTATTACTTTCATAAAGTCATTTATGTGTCCCTTTTGTGAGAAGAAACTTTAAAAATATGATTAGCAATAATCAATTTCACTGATCAAAATGAATTTTTTGTTCAGTTTATGGCAAACTCCCATATATAATTCCAAAATCATTTATATAGATAATGCATTATAATGTAAAAAAATCATTTATTTCCTTTATACTTAGTATTCTTCACAGAAGTTAATAATTAAATAGAGTTTTTATATATTTAAAAACATAAATTTTATGAATTTTTAGAGTTTATGAGTTTCCTTGTACTATTTTTTCAATATTGGCGGAATTAGGTTACGTGTCACCTAATTTGGCCAAAATGCAGATGCGAGTGGAACCTAAAATAAAGTTTGTAAGCTAAATAATCCATCTCAATTTCATTTTCAATCTAAATTCTATACCACAATAAAAATCCATCCACCTCCAAACCTAAGAAACAAAAATTGCAATAATTAATATATTACTGTCTTAAATATAATATATTATTGACTTATATAATATATTACTGACTTATATAATTGTTGTCATATACATAATGGAACTTTAAACAAATTATCTATTTTATAGTTTATTTTTTTTCTATAACCATTTTCTTTCGCCCGTTATCTATAAATGTCTTCATCACCATCATCCAAAACTTACAAGGAGATAGGTTACTAAAATTAATATTAATAAATTAACAAAAAGTTACTAATAATTAATACACTGTTAAAATAGATATCATACTTTTATAATTTTATCTTCATTTTTTCATCCTAATATACTAGATGAAAATTTCCACAAGTATCAGTTCTTTTATCGTTGACAATTTCTTTAAATTTTAATAATAATTTGCTGACTATCAGTGGGGGAGATTGAAACGTTACCTTTAGATTTGAACCACTTTGGCCATGACTCCTGTAATGAAAAAGTTTGAACATTACTAAATTGAGTCAATTTTGAAATGATTTTTCTTAATTAGAAACTGCTCAAAATTTAAATAGATAGCAGAATATTTATTTTAAATTGATAGCATAAAAAATTTAGTAAAAGGTTCTTTAAATAATGATTAATAAATTTACCTAAACCACCAACTTCTTCTATTTTAAATATGTTGTAAGTGCTCGTGGTGCTATCTTAATAGTTTTGAATTTTTAATCGGACTTCAACGAGCCAATCTCTTATGCGTTAGTCGAATGTCTATTCTCAAATCGAGAAAGGTAGCTTTAGTTTAAGCTTCCTCCTCTCTCGATAAAAATTTTTTGACAAACAGCGACACACATAAGATAAAAATTTTTTTAAAAATGAATAACTATTAATTTCGGAATAAAATATAATATCGGGGAGTTTCATCCTTGTCGTACTTGGTGGACTCGTCAGGAAGACCCAAGTAGACATATCTTCGTCTCCAAAATAATGAAATTACTGTGAATTCTTATAGTGTGTAAGTTCTAATTTTATATGTGGCTTTGAAAAATTGGTTGCCATCTAGTGTTAAAAGGTTGGAACTAAGATTATACAAGGAAAGGCATTTTAGTGTCCGAATGCCATTTGATTCTAAATATGTTGTAAGCGCTCGTGGTGCTATCTTAATAGTTTTGAATTTTTAATCGGACTTCAACGAGCCAATCTCTTATGCGTTAGTCGAATGTCTATTCTCAAATCAAGATTTGAGAATAGACATTCGACTAACGCATAAGAGATTGGCTCGTTGAAGTCCGATTAAAAATTCCAAACTATTCTTCTAGTTTAGTTTTAATTTGAGCAAGAGTTCTGCCTGTTGAAATAGCGATTATTTTATTAAGTTGATTACAAACTTTCATTCTTTATAGGAGCCAACTAATTAAGCCACACGTTATTACCAAATAACCGCAAATATGAATAAGCTGAAACGTATACAAAAAAACACAAAGAATCAATTTCTTTATATTTAACAAAAAAAGCAACAAAAAAGCAATGCAGTTTATACTTATCTGATAAATGTAGAAATACATCTCCATCTTCTTTCACTAAATAATAAGAAAATTCTTTAATAAATTTCTTACACGTGCGTACATATTAAACTAATGTAAACATTCTAAGTAACCTAGCCTCGACTCACTCTATAGTTTCTGATCGCTGTGCTCACTCGACCACTCTGAAATTAACCGCATAGTGCAGTTCTCGCTCGCCGTGCTCTGAAGGTAGCCATTCGGTGCAGCTCAGAATCATCGAGTGACCAACCCTGGCCGGAGGTGAGCGTTGGCTACGAGGTTGTCCAGGCAGATGTAGGGGGCGTGGTGTATCAGCAATAGTTCCCCCACTTCTGGGACACCGAGGTGATAAGGCTGGCGGTGCTGATGATGGCCTCGTAGCTGGTCTCGTGTGTCTTAAGTGGTACCAGGAGAGCCCGCTGTGCTCTTATCATGTAAGTTTCGTAGGGGTTTCGTCTGGGCGACATCTCGACGCAGACTGATCCGGCCTTTGACCGTCGCAGCATTTTATATTCCCTGGCAGCTCGGTGTCGACTCATTCCTGCTTTCCTCCCTTGGTTCTTGGAAGGGTTTGAGATCGCATACATGTATGTTTTACGAGCTTCCCACTAGTGTTTCAGGTCGAAGATGACAGGTTCCCTCTTGCAGTTGACGAGAAATGGCCCCTCGTAGCAGCCTTGTTTGACAGGACGTGCTGCTTTTTCAGGACCTTATCTCCCTTTCTGGGTGCCCAGTCGCGGCGGTGCAGATTGTAATGTTTCTACTGCTTTTGGAAGCTCTGTGCCATCCTGGTTCCGGCGAGTTCGAGCGCCTCCTGGATCCGGCGTATCCGGTTTTCAAAGGGGATGTCCGGGCGTTTCCCATTCTCCTGGTACAAACTCCCCGGTGGGATTAATTCCCTTCCATAGTTGAGATACGCTGGTGTGCACCCGGTAGTGTCGCTGGCTGCAGAATTGTAGGCGAAGGTTAGCTCTGGCAGGAGCGCGTCCCACTTCTTCTGTGATTTTTCCAGGTGTTAATGGCCGTCTTTAGGACATTGTTGGTCCATTCGACGGGGTTGCACTGCGGGGTGTACGGCGGGGTTCGTCGGTGCTCCACTTTGTACTCTTCGAGGAGTTGTGTAAACTGCTTGCCGATGAACTGGCGGCCATTATCGCTGACGACGGCTTTGGATGTTCCGAAACGGAGGACCTGCTCCTTCAGGGCCTTGGAGACGGCCGCGCTGGTGGCCTTGCTGAGAGCTCTTAGCTCGATCCACTTGGTGTAGCGGTCTTGCATTACCAGGAGCCAGGTGTTCCCGGTCGGATCGTGGCTTTGGACCCATCAAGTCTACCGACACCATCTCCCAGGGCTGGTTGACGGTGGTGACATGTATTGTTCCTGGAAGTGGTTGTTGCCATGGCTTGTGCTTCTGACAGCTGGTGCAGTTCCGTACGTGACTGGCTCCCTCTCGTATCATTCCAGGCCAGTAATAGTGGCCGGCGAGGCGGTTCAGGGTCTTCGCGATCCCCAAGTGTCCTGCAGTGGGGTTGTCGTGTGCTACTCCCAGAACTCGCTGTCTTTCCCTGCCGGAACGCACAGCTTCCACGCCTCGCTTTCGGAGTGTTCATTGAAATCTAATGTGTGCAAAATGTGACGAAATAACCGTCCTTCGTGAATACAATACTTCGGAAAGCTGCGAGGATTGGCCTACACCCAGGCGAGGGTGTCTCGGTACCACTTTTCGTGGTCCTTAGTGTCTACAGTACATATCGACAGATGTTGACGCGACAGCGCATCCGCTACATAGTTTTCAACTCCTCGACGATAACAAATTTCATAGTCCCATTGACCTAGTTCAATGGCCTACCTGGCAAGACGTCCTCCAGACGGTTTAATAATCTTTTACAACAACTTCATTGACTGATGATCAGTCAGCACAGTAAGATGATAACCTTCGAGGTAGTCTCTCATCTTCCAGATGCCCCATTTAACTACCCAGCATTCCTTTTCTGTCGCGGAGTAGTTTCGCTCTGCTGGTGACAGAGAGCGACTGGCGTATGCTATCACTCGCTCTTTGTCGTCGTACGGTTGAGTCAACATAGCACCAAGCCCGTCGTTACTGGCATCGGTCTGCAGGACGAAGGGCCTGGTGGAGTCCGGGCAAGCCAAGACGGGGGCCTGGGTAAGGTGGAGTTTGAGTTCTTCGAATGCCTTCTGCTGATCTTCCCCCCATACCCATTTTAATCTTTTTCTCAACAATTTAACGTTGAAGCTGGGGCAGAGGCGTTCGGCACAAACCGTCTATACCATGAGACTAGGCCGACAAACCGTCTTAATCTCCGGACATTGGTCGGCGCGGTCAGACCGGTGATGGCCGTGGTTTTCTCCGGGTCGGTCTCGATCTCTTCCTCGTCGACTGACGTGCCCCAGGTGCCGGAGACGTTTACGTCCGAATTGACACTTGTCCAAATTGGGTTTGAGTTTCGCTTCTCTTAACCTACTCAACACTTCTTTCGTGATTCGTAGGTGCTCATCGAAGGAGGAGGTGACGATGATGCTGTCATCCAGGTAGCAAAAGGCATGAGGCTCCAGTTCCGGGGTGATGATGCTGTCGATAAGGCGTTGAAAAGCGACCGGTGCCGAGTGCAGTCCGAATGGCATGACAGTAAACTGCATCAGGCCACGGTTAGGTGCGGTGAAGGCCGTGAGTGGTTTGCTGACCTCGGTGAGGGGTGCCTGCCAATATCCGTTCTTCAGATCAATGGTGGACAGGTACTTCGCCACCCTCAGCTTGCTCAAGGTGGGGTTCACTTGAGGCAGCGGATAAGCGTCCTTCTCTGTAACTCGGTTGAGCCTCCGAAAGTCAATGTAGAATCGGTATTTTCCGCCCTTCTTCTTGGCAATGACGATTGGTGAGCTCCACGGGATACTTGAGGGCTCGATCACACCCCCGGCGATCATACGACTGACCTCCTCGTCAATGATCTTCTGCATGGCTGTATTCCGAGCGCGGTATCGCTGCTTGAGTGGGGTGGAGTCTTTCAGTTTAATTCGATATGACGTCAGGTGGGTTGGGCCGGTGATGGTATCGAAAAGCTTCCTCTTCCCAGCGATGAAGTTATTGATGAACTCCCTCTCTCCCAGGCTTAGTTCGCTGATTCTGACGGTGCAAACGTTCTTGTTTCCGGCCGACGTAGTCGAAGCCAGAGGATGCCCATCGATGGTTAATTGTAAGCCGAGTTGCTCCAGAATATGCATCCCTAATATTATTTCGTGGTCCATTTGTTCCATGGCCAGGAATGTGCAGGTCACCCGTCTCTTGCCGACACTACATGTGCCCGTGACACTGTTCTCAATCCGGGTTTCATTGTTGTCGGCTAAGGGGGCCACCACTTGTGACGGCTGTCTCGTCCATCCGCAGGAAACGCACCAATCGGCGATGCATGGGTGAACAAAAAAACTGACAGCTCCTGTGTCGACCAGCCCGGCAAAAGCCTGACCGTTTATGACGATGGAGACGTAGCGGCGGGGGTCGGTGTCCTGGTGGGTTGAGAGCTGGCCGCGTCGTTCTCGGCCCGCGGGCGTTTTTCGCCAACAGTCCATGGCAGTCCTTTGTGTAGACTCCATCTTTTCCGCAGACAAAGCAAAAGAGTCTGCGTGTGTTACGGCACTCGGCACGGCTGCGGCCTCGTTGTTTGCACCTCCAGCAGTGATCTCGGCGGTTGTATCTCGGAGGGTATTAGGATGACGGGACTGTGGCGTTCGCCACTGCGATGTTGGTACATCTCTGGTCCTTCTTTTCGTTTCGTGTTCCTTCACGAGCTGCACCAGGGTCATGGCATCGGGTACCTGAGTTCTGCGGAGGTGAAGTTTCAGTTCCGGTCTCATACTGAAGTATAGGTTGTCGAGCTGTTCCTCGGCTGAATACCCTCCTCTTCTGCTCATCAGTGTCTGTAGCGCCGTGACGTAGGCGCGGATTGGCTTCTGGGGTCTCTGTGTCCGCTCGACAGCCTAGCGGCTGTTTGCGGCGCTCCAAGGGGGGCAGATAGAAGCCTCTAAGCTGCTCTTCGAAATCCGCCCAGGAAGTGCATCGGCTGGCTGTGTTCCGATACCAGTGGAGGGCATTCGACGCCGTAAGTGAGTCGTAGCTCCTCTACTCGTTCTAGGAAAGAGTATACGTCTTTCCCGTCAAAGTAGCACCTCCATTTTCGCATTTGATCCACCATCTTCCGCCCTTCGGTCACTAAGGGTTGTGTGGTGGGGACCGAAGGAACTGGTCGGGGAAACCCTCCGGCTGACGTTGACGTTCGCATGGACTCTCCGCTAAATGGTGGAGTTCGGTTGGCCAGGCACTCGGGCCCTTGAGCTGGTAGGGGCGTGTTACCATCATCCACCTGGTCGGTTGCTGAGATGTGCTGGACGTTGCTGCAGGGCATCCCTCCGGCTACAAAGGATACCTCCTCCTATCTCAGCTTATCGGAAGGTGAGTGTTGGTTTGCGCTGCCGGGGTCCTGCGGCCGGGCTGTGATGCCCGCCAGCTTCTGCTCCTCGGCTGCGTCTCCTGTACGGTCCAGTTCTTCATCGTAGTCCTCTGAATCGGTCGGCCTGTTCTGGAATAGCTCCTCTTTCTTCCTGAAAAACTCTACGAACCGCTGGCGGAGTACTGTGACGGAGCCCCTTCCCGAGCTCTTCCTTCTTCAAACGGTAGATTCATGACACGGCCATGGTCACTCCTCGATGAGGTTACAATATCCTTACTTGCTAGTACAACATGAAACTTATTATCTAGGTTATAGGATAGGGCAGAAATTTATTAAATTTTTATGAAATACACCTTGACAGTTGTTAAGTTATACAATAGTTCGGACTTGGCATAATCTCTAAGCACGTTTGTCTTTAAAATGGTCCCTGTTCGGGCGCCATGTAACGGTTGCTCCTCCCCTGCCGGACGCTTAGGAGTTTACCAGGGTGTGGAAAGGGGGAAAAGGAGTGTCAGGTGGCTTAAGAGACAAAATGCATAGTAATATATTAAAATATAGAAAGGCTATTTATTCAGCTAAATAACAAATGTGAAAATAAACTAACTAACAAGAATTGAAATAAACAAAACAACCAACATTTGCCACCATTTTGGCTGTATTCGCCTTAGTTCGCCACCTGAAACATGTAAACCAAAACAAACGTGCTTACTTCGGCGAACGACCAAGTCCGAAGAACATACGTCTCTGAAGTTGGCATAACACGTTTACAGAAATGACAATCTAAGTAGCGGATATTTTGCCGTAAATTATCCGTAAATTATCCGTCAAAGCCGCAATTTTGCCGCGGCGTGTTATGTAGAAAACGAAAAACTATTTTTTACTATTGTTATAAATAATAGTTGCGTCAATTCACATGAAAATAGCAGACCACAGCCATGAAACTAACTTTATACGACTCATACCGCCGCAATAGAATCACAGGAATTGACCGCTTTTCTGCCCTGAGGCAACGGTGTTATGTAGGAGATGAAAAAATAGTTTTTACCATTGTTATAAATAATAGTTCCGTCAATTCACATAAAAATAGCAGACCACGGCCATGATACTAACCTTTATACGACTCATATCGCCGCAATAGAAGCACAGGAATTGGCCGCTTTTTTGCCGTGAGACAGTGTTGTTATGTAGAAGATGAAAAAATAATTTTTAATATTTGTTATAAATAATAGTTGCGTAAATTCATATGAAGGTAGCAAACCACTGCCATGAAACTAACTTTAGACGACTCATACCGCCGCCATACTGGCACAGGAATTTGCCGCATTTTTGCTGTGAGACAGAGGTGTTATGTAGAAAATGAAAAAATATTTTTTACTATTGTTATCAATAATAGTTGCGTAAATTCACATGAAAATAGCAGACCACGGTCATGAAACTAACTCTAGACGACTCATACCGCGAACATACTGGCACTGGAATTTGCCGCTTTTTTGCCGTGAGGAAACTGTGTTATGGAGAGAAAGAAAAAATATTTTTTACTATTGTTATAAAACCTAGAAACTAACTTTTGAAGACACTTAACGCCACTATACTGGCATAGGTATTTTCCGCTTTCTTGCCGTGAGGCGGCGGTGTTATATAGAAGATGAAATATTAATTACTTCCTCCTAGAGGAAGCTTTGTGATAGTAATTTTTTGAGTTGTTGTAAAAACATGTTATAATTGATATTCGAGGTGTTAGCAACCAAAATACATGATTTTTGAAAAATGTCTGTATGGATGTGTGTGTGTGTGTGTGTGTGTGTGTGTGTGCGTGCCTGGATCTCAGCTTCTACTCGATCGATTTTAACCGGACAGGTCTCATTCTTTTTTTTTTTTTTTTGTGTGATGGCGGGTCAAAAATCCAGTTTTTGATTGGGACGATTCGTTTTTGTTTTATTTCAAATTTTCGATTTTCTCAAAATTGTTTTTGGCTTCTTTCCAATGATAGAATCGAGATATTTAAATCTGATGGGTAGCATTCGAAAGAGCGTAAAAAACCTATAATTTCGAAAAAAAAAAATTCTCTAGCTATCCCGGTTCTCTTGTTTTTGACAAAAACGGTTTTTTTTTTTTAAAAAGCTTATAACTCCGAAACTAAACCGGCAATCTTTTTGAGAAAAATCGCGATAATGCAGAATATAAATAGGTATAAGCTCTAAAAATTTGAATCCATTCTTTTGGTTAGTTTTTGAGAAAAAAATTGAAAAATGAAAAAAACGAGGTTTCTATGTCCAACGATTACGGAAGTAAAATTGACTTAATCGCTTTAAAATTCCTTGCAGAGGTAGATTTTGTATAGTTCTCGGTCCAGTTCTTTGGGCAAAATGATTGGTCTAGAAATTTTAGAGATATTCGAGGTTAAAGTTTTTTTAACCTTTTTCTCAAATCGTAATTTCTCAAGAACGGCTCTATGTATCTGGATCTGATGCTAGGTTACAAAAACAAAAGTGGTGTAGTTTCGATAAAATCACAGCGCTCACCGCGCGCTTCGAGAATACTAGTGATGTTATATATATATATATATATGGGTCGTCCCTGTACTTTTTTTAAAAAGTGTGCGCGGGGGGGTCGTCGATTTTGTCGACGATTTTTTTTATGAAAGTACATATAAAAAAAATAGCTTGTGCAAAATTTCAGCCCCTTATCTCATTCCTAATTCCTGCTGGAACTTTTTTAAACCCTGATTTTGACCTGTTTTTAGCCAGTTTTCAAAAAATTCTAAAAGTCTGAAATTTTAACAAAATGAGGTCGGTGAGGTCTCATTTTTTTTGTCTTTCTTCAAATTTTAAGAAAAAAAAATACACTCATATGAAATGATGATTTAGGTTTTATTGGCGATCTGTGATATGGCCATTGCATTTCATCATTTTTAGATCATCTTTAAACCTCTATATCTCGTAACTGGTTTCACATTTTTGTGCTCACTAGGTCTCATTTTTTTTTGTCTCAGCGAGACCTTTAATTTTGTTTTTTTGAGGACCTAAATTGATTGAATAGACGTCAAGATACAGCCTTTTGAAGTTGACGTTTTTATCAAAAATCGCGAAAATCAACCGTGTTCATGGTCACAGTGTCAACCGAATTTTAATTAAAAATCATGAACAACAGTATTTTTCATTAGAATATGATGTTATCTAACTATACTCTTTTTCTATCATAGGAAAAAGTCAAAAAATAATTTTTTGTCGAGCATTATAATATCTAATTTTTCGATACCTAAAATAATCAAAAATGGCTCTCTACTGACATGAATTCTACCATCTTATAATTATTTTTGACACGTACACGTAACATAGATACAAAAGTGGTTCCTAGACCTTTAAAATCCGTAGTCGCTGATTTTTCTAGGACCACTAGAGCCAAAGTTATAGCCGTTTTTATAAAAAAATATTTTTCAAGTGGTAAAATTAGAGCTTGTGAAATATAGGAAAAGTTTTATTTACAAGATCAACCATAAGTTTGGCATAATTGTCCTAAAAAAAGTGCTGAGGCTGCATATTTTGAAGATCTTAGACCGTGTCTACACTATGCGAGAAGCACGTGCGATCAGCCCAAGCGATGCGAGCAAGCCATGCGCGCATGCGACGCGAGCAAGCGATAGTAATGGCTTTAGGTTGATTAAAATACTTATGCAGACATTATAGATAATTAAAGTTGAAAATAAGAATTTAAGTAAAATTTTTTTGTAATATTCATTTTATTTTAACTATTTTATAATCATTATCAAACGAAGTAAGTTTTGCTTTTAATGTTGAATCATCAATGGGTATAAAGCAGTGATATTTTCTTGTATTCTGTATAGTTCGGGTCAATTTAAAACGGCATTCTAGTACTTTACGCCTTTTCTCAATTGTTTCTTGACTCACCCAAATAGATCTAAAAACCAAATATTCTATATTTTTATAACACATAATGATTTATTATTCAAATACTTAATCAAATAATATAGTCAAAAAATCTAAATTATATTATTTTTACCTTATTCCATCAATATTTTCACTAACGTAATCATACATGTATTTGGATTTAAAATTGGTTTTTCTGATGTTCTTTGTAAGGATGCCCTGCGTACTGTTCGTTTAACCACTGCTCCACATCCATCACACGGACTTTTCCCATGGCTAGTAGAAAAAAAGTTGTGCGACTTAACTTTTAAGCCAAAATCCTCCTCATGATGGTAGATATTAATGAAATTGTTCCTACAGTAAATAAATACTATCTTGAAGGTAAAAATTATAAAAAATAAAATAAATCTGTTAAATATTGTGTACATAATAATACAAATTATTTGAACTTGCATCGTAGAAGTTGTTACTTTTTTAAAATTTGATATACAGAAAAAATAAAGAACTGTTTTAGTAATTTTATCTTTAAAGCTGTTTTCTACATTATGTAAAATTTTAACTCGGGTGTAACCTGCAGGTCCAGGATTTTTATGGATTTTGATGTTCTGGGTCTCAAAATAGTTTTTCACACAAATTAAATATACTTTCAGAATATTACTTTGACATATTCTTAATAATTAAAATTAAATTTTTTCAGGTCATTTAATGAACTAAAATCTAAAGGTGTCTACTTTGTTCATATAATACGCATTAATATACTACAATAAAAGTACTCTTACTTGTTTTTGTATTGGGTAGGTGCTCCATCTGACATATAACGTACATTCTTAATAAACGGAAAATCTCGTTTTAGAAGTGCAATGAGTTGCCCTTGAAAAGTGTTAACTGCACAAGCATCATGTTTTAAACAATCACTAATAACACATACAGATAAGGTTTGTAATTTGTCGTTATTGTCTTCTTTATAATACACTACAAACGGGTATACAGTTGCTTGTGTATTATTAAAATAAAATGCTTGGATCGAGTCTTGACAAACAAATAAGAAATTTTCAGCAAAATCTTGAAGTATAATACATGTATCTGGAGTAATAATTGTTTTGCAATGTTTTAAATAATATTTTTGCATTTCAGTCACATAATGATGCTTTGTTAACTCCCATAAGTCATTGGCTAAATTTATAATCAAATTTCTTGTAGGTCCTTTTACCATAATAAGACTGACTCTATTATTAGATTGTGATTCAGCATTATTTACCCAATTATGATATTCAATCTCTGAAACATCTTCTCATGAGCTTGATTCCAATATTTTCAGAATTTCTGCTTTACCAGGACAGTTTTCACAAAGATGTAGCATATAATCGCTGCAATCTGTTGAACAAACACAATCATTTAAAATTACTCGGTAGGCTAAATTTTTGTTGATGGCAGACAATTTTAATTTGACATTTTGGTGTATAGGATATACACAAATTGTATGTGTACCAGGTGCTCCAGCACTAATACATTCTTTTGGCGTTAAAGAAGCAAATATACTGAAACCTGGTTTGCGCTGATCTTTAAAATGCTGTTCATATTCTTCTTCCACCCAATTGTTGTATAGATCCTTCAAATCATACATCAACAGTCTTTTTTGTAACTTCTCTGTGATATTAGTAATAGGATTTTTAATACTGATGCAATCTTTAATGCCGCTACATATTCTACTATTGTTTTCATCTCTATAATACTGAGTTACAGATTCTCTAACTTCATTAGAATGAATGCTGTATACTTTACGCTTAATAGTTCCTAAGACACCTGGAAAAATATATTTTGAAATTAATTTCAAATAGTGTATACTTAATCACAAAATAAAATCATAATAACAATATTATTTTTTTTTAATTTAACGATTGTCAAGACGATAAAATTAAGCTCAATGTTTATTCTATTTTAATTACTATGACTTGTTATATTGGAAGAAAAGAAATAGTTTAGAATTAATTTATTTTTTTTATTTTTTTTTTTATATTAATTTTAATAGTTCTTTTAAAATCCAATAATTACTTTATTATTTTTTATCTAATAATGAATAACGAAGGGTACCCCATGTTAAGATAGGCAAAATGCCACTATTAATGAAAGCGAAAAATGACAGTGATTTCATAGAAGTATACTAAAAAAAGAATTTTCTACGATTTTTCCGGGGACCTATCTCCCCTCCTTATACCAGTAAGGTCTAAAAATCGCATTTTTTGGAAATTATTTTTTTCTCCCGTTCCTCAATGTTAAAAAATTAAAAAAAAAATGAGATTACAGCTTGTAAACAGAGAGAACATTGAGATTTCTCAAATATAGATTCTTCCTAATTAAATCGGATTTCATTTAAATGTTTAAATTACAATTCATGTATTATTTTACTTAATCCGTAAACAATACTTAAGCAATACGTAAGCAATACGTAAGTAATACATAAATAATAATACTTAAGTAATAATACATGAGTAATATAAATAAATAATTATGAGGATTTTAAATTAAATATTTTATAGGGGTACCCTTTATCATTATAATTGCTTGAACAAAAATTACATAGATTTTAATAAATTAAACTAAAATTTTCTATTAATAATTCTCAAGTGTAATATAATATATGTAACCTAATGTATAAAGGATTATCGATTCTATATGTTTACACTATGTCTATAATCAAGATATTAAGAATTTATTACAACCCATTTTTTAACTTAGCTACAGTAATTTTAAGTTCTTTTGCTTTATTAAACATATAACGTGAACATTGGAAATAATGTTTTGCTTGTTCAAATTTCCAATGATTTGGAAGTAATGTCAATAACGATATTTTTTTACCAAAATTAGTTTCTTCATTATAACACTTAATTATGTTTCCAATCATTCCGTGAAATGACATACTATCCTCTTGTAGCTGTTTAAGATTTCATTGAGTTGGCAAATTAAGATTCAATGTTTTATTAACTGTTGTACAAAATTTCGTATTCATTGATTCTAAAACACTGTATGTTTTATTTTCCAAGCGATAATCACTAAGTTTCTCTCGTTTAAGAGGAGGTTCATCAAATCCATCGAGCATTTTATTTAAACGTTGAAATCCTTGGCTCAATAATATATCTTCTGAACTTTCTGATGTACACACTTGGCTACTTGAAGAAACTTGACTACTTGAAGAAAGCTGCTCATTATTATTTACGTTTAAACCATCATTCCCAGTGTTTTCATCTTTTTCTGCATTTTTTGTTATTATTGATGTAATTTTGAACTCACAGTTTTTACTGTACTTATTACCTGGATCTAAATTTATATTACAAATGTTACGAAATTTATCACATTTATCAGCACTAATCATTACTAAATTATTCTCAATGGATTTTGAATGATTATTAAAACAATTGCAGCACTTCCTTTGTCTACTTGTATATCGAGTATCATATTTATGAAGATGATGGTGGCAAATAAATTTATTTTCTACATTAATATCAAAATTTTTAATCCTAAATGATAAATACAGCTTTAATTCATTACTAAGATTACTAATTAGATTAAGAGATTTATTTCTTGTGTAATGCTCTAAATGACATTTATCATCCTCATGCAATTTACCAATTTTCTTTCAATTCCTGAGAAGATAACACTTACAAAACACAATTGTACAATTTATAAAACTCAACCGAACCAATACTGATATACTTGGTAATAGTTCTGCTCAACTACCTTCACAATTCTACTTAGAAATATTCATTTCATTTTTTATTGTAACTTGTACTCATTGTTTAAGGACATTCCGTGCCGTGTGTCGTGTAACGGATGACGGGTTCACGGGTGTCTCGCACAGAAAAATGGATGTCTGTCATCTATTAACTTACGTCAACACAGATTAAATGAAACTATCTATGTATGTTTCATTTAACCTGAGCTTATACGTATAACGCACGTAAAACTATAGAAAACCTGCATTTAAGACCATGTCTATACTAGGTATGCGAGAAGCGCAACCGGTGCGCGCATGCGACAAGCCATAAGTTTTGCACAAAGTACTTGAAATACTTAAAATGATAAATAATATCGTTGTATACGATTGAACGTAAACGTGAGTTTATATTATTAGGGTTTGTCAGCGAGAAGAAATAAACGGGAAAATTAGACTTCAAGAGTCTATGCAACCAACTCTACTCGAAAGTGAAAGTTGATTGCAGAAAAAGGTATGAACGCTTATGCGTACGAGTAAACAGGCAATAAGGCATTGTATAGGTAAAACGGAAAGTGGTAAGGTAAAAGGAATGTGCATAAAGCACGTAGCGACTAGTCGCCGTAGGACTCTATTTAAGCCCGCTGGGTGATGTTTTTCATAGTGGGAGCGCATCGGACGCTTGCCATCTAGCGGGCACTTTGGATACTTCAATCCCGAACAATCGTAGTAGATCAGTTAGTAGATCTATATTTAGCGATAAATAATATCGTCAATAATATCGTAGTGAAATGATATTATTTATCATTTTAAGTATTTTAAATATTTTGTCCAACACGCATTGCTTGCTCGCATCGCTTGGGCTGATCGCACGTGCTTCTCGCATAGTGTAGACACGGTCTAAGATCTTCAAAATATGCAGCCTCAGCACTTATTTTAGGAAAATTATGCCAAACTTATGGTTGATCTTGTAAATAAAACTTTTCCTATATTTCACAAGCTCTAATTTTACCACTTGAAAAATATTTTTTTATAAAAACGGCTATAACTTTGGCTCTAGTGGTCCTAGAAAAATCAGCGACTACGGATTTTAAAGGTCTAGGAACCACTTTTGTATCTATGTTACGTGTACGTGTCAAAAATAATTATAAGATGGTAGAATTCATGTCAGTAGAGAGCCATTTTTGATTATTTTAGGTATCGAAAAATTAGATATTATAATGCTCGACAAAATATTATTTTTTGACTTTTTCCTATGATAGGAAAAGAGTATAGTTAGATAACATCATATTCTAATGAAAAATACTTTTGTTAATGATTTTTAATTAAAATTCGGTTGACACTGTGACCATGAACACGGTTGATTTTCGCGATTTTTGATAAAAACGTTAACATCAAAAGGCTGTATCTTGAGGTCTATTCAATCAATTTAGGTCCTCAAAAAAATAAATTAAAGGTCTCGTTGAGACAAAAAAAAATGAGACCTAGTGAGCCAAAAATGTGGAACCAGTTACGAGATATAGAGGTTTAAAGATGATCTAAAAATGATGAAATGCAATGGCCATATCACAGATCGCCAATAAAACCTAAATCATCATTTCATATCAGTGTATTTTTTTTTCTTAAAATTTGAAGAAAGACAAAAAAAATGAGACCTCACCGACCTCATTTTGTTAAAATTTCAGCCTTTTAGAATTTTTTGAAAACTGGCTAAAAACAGGTCAAAATCAGGGTTTAAAAAAATTCCAGCAGGAATTAGGAATGAGATAAGGGGCTGAAATTTTGCACAAGCTATTTTTTTTATATGTACTTTCATAAAAGAAATCGTCGACAAAATCGACGACCCCCCCGCGCACACTTTTTAAAAAAAGTACAGGAATTCTAGGTCCCCAAAAGTACCGGTTCACCCACTTCTATATATATATATATATATATATATATATATATATATATAAATATATGAAACGCTAGTTATGCAGACACTTTCCGAAATTTAAATAGACTTATGCAGACAGAGACCGACTTATGCAGACGTCAGCATAAGTAGAGGGATTATTTCTTTAGTCACGCTAGACTTGTGCAGACACTTGTATAAACGGTACTACACTTATGCAGACAGGTCACGTGGTCTTATACATTGGTGTCAGCATAAGTCGATGTTCATATGATTATATATATATATATATATATATATATATATATATATATATATATGTGCACGAATGAACGCGTACGAGTTATTTGTATTGTTAGAGTTTGTCAACGAGAAGAAATGAGTAAGTGTGACTCTTGGAGTCTCTGCTCCAACCCACTCGAAAGTAAAATTGGAAGCAGAAGGAATAAGAACGCTACGCGCGTTCGAGTAAAATAGGCAAGCAATACGCAAGGTAAATACAATAGGCAAACTGATAATACGAGAGCCTCGCGTAATATCAGCAAAGCAAAAAAATAGCAATTGGGCAATAAATAAAGCAAGGGGTAAATATAAGTAAGGCAAATAATGTGTCTTAGTCGCAACTAAGACACGTGTAGGCAAATGTACGCAATAAGTATAGGGAAAAGTATAGGGGAAAAGTAACAAGGCATGTGCAAAAAGCACCTGAATAGTGGCTGCCGCAGACCTCTATATGTATACTCATTGAAGTATTTTTCATTGAAGGTTGCTCGTCGGTGCTTGCCATCTGGCGGACACTTCGGGTACTTCAATCCCGAACATACCGCCCGCTTTCGTCCATACAATGGGCGAACAGAATTAGTTTAGCAGACATTTAAACCGATCTGAAAACTAAGATTGAAATGCTGCAATTGGAGACTTTGAGGTATTAAGTTTGGCAATAGGTCCGCTTATAATCCATCCGAAGATTGTGCATTGGGCCATTGGAGTTCCGGAAGGTCCTTTGACCAGTCCGTTGAGCAAGATCTCTGGGAAGATGTCGGCCCCAAGTAAAATGTCAATTTCAGCAGGTGTTTCCCTGAAATCGTCAGCAATTGTAATCCTTTCAAATGGGTCCAGGCATTCTTTAGTTCATGGCATCTTTGCGTGTATTTAGTAATGAAGGGAAGTACTAGTGCGTTTAATTGCAAATGTGCTTTAGGGTTAAAGGCGGATGTAAGTTGCAAAGTTGTACGGCCCTTAGCAGGGATGTGAGAATAACCTCCAATACCACTCAACGGCACTGTCGTGGCAGAGTATGGTTGTTCAAGCTTCTTTAAGAACACCTCGGATACAAAAGAACTTTGGGATCCAGGATCTATCATAGCTCGAGCAGTATGAATTCTGCCATCAGCACCACGTAGTTTCACCAACGCGGTAGCCAGAAGAGTAGGTTCTACGCTGGAGCTTTGAGCTACTAAACTTAGTTGCAGGTCAGTGTTGGCAGCAAAAGAGGGACCAGTGAAAGCGACGTGATTATGTATTGGTTCAGTGGCAGGCACATGAGAACTTGTATTTGTATCTTCGTGAAGAAGCGTATGGTCTTGTTTGTTACATATGATACATCTTCTGTCAGATCGACAATTACTGATTTGTTTTTCCCACTCGCATAAGGTTTTGAAATCAAGCTTATGAGCAATGATAGGCACGAGTAGATCATCCCATTGATTGGTTGGCCTTTTGAGTTGCTCTAAAGCCGAGATTGCATTTGTCGATGTTTGTTTGTATAGTGATCTTCCAACTTTTTCCAGGCAATAGGGAAGTTGAGATCTGTAATTTGAATTGTTTTGAGCATATCAGCTGCTTCCCCTTGAACGTGCGTTTTCAATTGCTGTAGTTTCTCTGAATTAGAGAGTCGTTCATCGTTGGTGATGGTAGCTTTGAATAGATCTTTAAAATCTAGCCAGTCAGTAAATTTCCCGGAAAAAGTGGGAACTTCGATATTGGGTAACTTTCTTGTAGGAACTGTTTGTTGTACAATAGGCGCAGTGTTCTGTTGAGGAAATCCTCTAAGTAATCTGGTAATATAGGCAGCTGAATTGATGTAACCTTCTTCTGTTGCACCATAGCAGTCGTTGACAAAATATTCACTTTGGCTAGTACTTTCAAATTTCTGAGATAGAATGATAGTGTGGTTTTCTTGAAATTCGTTCCAGTTTTTCTCTAGCGTCCGTAGTCTAGCTTCAAGAAGCTCTTGAGTGATATTGTCTTTACCAACTTTCTTGATGTTATCGGGCGTATTATGAATTCGCTTAAATAATTCGTACTGACGCTCGATGACTTGCGTAAGCGAAAGTGTTGGCATTTTGAAAAACGTTGGATATTAAAGATTCTTGAGTTTTATGAGTTGATGTGATGACTCCGCCCGCCGTGCGAGTGCGGAAGCTGAAGATCAGTCACACGAGGTGTCGTTAGGAGGTCGTAAATCTCCAACGAAATCGCCTTACTTGTCAGAGGTCGTAAATCTCTGGCAATTGAGAACAACTAAATAAGAGAATTTTATCCGATCGTTTTTCAAGTATTCCTCTCGGTTGACAACTCAATCCGGCTCGAAGGACCAAAAATGTGCACGAATGAACGTGTACGAGTTATTTATATTGTTAGAGTTTGTCAACGAGAAGAAATGAATAAGTGTGACTCTTGGAGTCTCTGCTCCAACCCACTCGAAAGTAAAATTGGAAGCAGAAGGAATAAGAACGCTACGCGCGTTCGAGTAAAATAGGCAAGCAATACGCAAGGTATATGCAATAGGCAAACTGATAATACGAGAGCCTCGCGTAATATCAGCAAAGCAAAAAAATAGCAATTGGGCAATAAGTAAAGCAAGGGGTAAATATAAGTAAGGCAAATAATGTGTCTTAGTCGCAACTAACACACGTGTAGGCAAATGTACGCAACAAGTATAGGCAAAAGTATAGGGGAAAAGTAACAAGGCATGTGCATAAAGCACCTGAATAGTGGCTGCCGCAGACCTCTATATGTACTCATTGAAGTATTTTTCATTGAAGGTTGCTCGTCGGTGCTTGCCATCTGGTGGACACTTCGGGTACTTCAATCCCGAACAATATATATGTATATATATATGTACTAGAATGTATATATGTACTAGAATGTTGGGTATGTACATATATATATATATATATATATGTACTAGAATGTTGGGCGCGCTAGGCGCGCCTACAATGTCGCTGTGTTCTCTTGAATCGACTACAGTAATTGTGTAATGTGACTCATTACGTAAATATATTTGTTAATGTATACTGTTAATTATTCGATTAAAATGTTAATTCTAGATACGTGGTGTAACGAATTTCATTGTCACGGAGAAACAAAAAGAAAATAGACAACAATATTGCCTATAGAAGAGAGCATGGAAAATAAAAAGCAAATAGATTTAGGAAAAAAGACAGTGGAGAGGGCTCTAGCATGGGTGCAGTGTGTATAGTGTTATACTCAAAGTATAACAATTTTTACACACTTTAATTATCTATAATTCGTGTTAAACCATATTCTTTCTATATATTCTCTAGACATATTCTATATCATTTCAAAGAACACGATTTTACGTATACATTGCATAAAGTAAACATATTAAACATATGTAAATAAATCTAAATATTTTCTTCATTTTAAATTGTACACTAATAATAATAATGATAATAATAATAATAATTTTTTTTTTTTTTTTTTTTTTTTAACGAGGGAAACAGTGAAATCTTGCATTAGTCCGGTGGACCAAATGCTCCACCGGACCGCCTGGGCCGCATATCCATGCCAGCCCAGGAGACACCGCAAGAGGCTCCGCACTCCCACGGCGTGTGGGATTCCTACCCACTAAAAACACTAACCCTTTCTGCTCTGCACTACTGTGCAGACCCTCCCCCGGCACCGTTTTACACATTACTTCAGGGGAGGGCTTGCTTCGCCTGAGCGGCACTTCAGATCGGCCGTTGAGACCAGCAGGGGTCTTTTTTTTCCCGTGAACAGCTACGGCGCCCTGCGGACGGCTGATCTGCTGTTCTCCTCTTCCCTTTTTTGGCGCAAGATCGCCTCCACGTAGGAGGCGACTTTCGCCCATTGTTGAGGACCTTGGTGCATCAGCCTGACTATATTGTCAGGTGATATGCAGCCAAGGTCCCTCTCTAGTGCCCCCCTTTCTACGGTCCACCTTCCGCATACGAAGAAGGTGTGGAACACGTCGTCCGGGAGGCCCTCACAATAGGCGCAGCCTGGCTCCGCGACTTTACCCATCTTATGTAGGTATGCGCGGAACAGGCCGTGCCCCGTCAAGAATTGGGTGAGGTAGTAATTTACCTCACCCTCTTTTCGGAACAGCCAGGTGTCCACTTGTGGGATCAGCCTGGCCGTCCATCTTCCTTTAGTGGAGGATTCCCACCGATGCTGCCAAGCCTGGATGGTGTTGGCCCTGGCCGTTCGGTGGGCCTCCACTACCCCAAGAGCAGGCTTCTGCTGATGGACGAAGCGTCTCTCCAGTGCAAGAAGGTCGATGGGTATTACCCCAGCGACCACTAATATCGCGGGCTCGGAGACCGTGCGGTAAGAGCACGCGATCCGGAGTGCTGCTCTCCGTTGCACCGCGGCGAGACGCTTCCTGTGCACGTTTTTCCGCAGCGCATCGGCCCAGACCTCCGCTCCGTACAGCATGACGGCTTCGGCGGCACGCATGAGTAGGCGCCTTTTACAAGGCCGGGGGCCGGTGGTATTGGCCATGAGCCTACTCAGCGAGGATGTTACTGCTGCCGCCTTTTCCGTCACTATGGTGAGGTATTCCCTGAAGGTGAGCTTGTTATCAAGCGTCACCCTCAGGTACCTCACCGCACTCTTTGTCTGGACCGTCGCGTCTCCTACTTGATAGGGGCACATGGTATTGATGTGCCTCTTCGTAAGTAGCACGACCTCCGTCTTCTTTGTGGCTAATTCAAGCCCGTGATCCTCCAGCCAGGAGAAAACGCGACGCATTACCCGGTTGAGTAGCAGCCTAGCGAGGTCAACGTCTCTGGCTACGATGACTACCGCTATATCGTCAGCGTACCCAACCAGGAAGGTGCCCTCGGGCATTTCCATGCGCGGGATCCCGTCATAGAATACATTCCATATGTCGGGACCCAGCATGGAGCCCTGAGATGCCCCAGATGTTATTTCCCTCTTTATTGGTCCATCCTCCATGTCGTAAGTTATCGAGCGGTCCCTCAGATAATCCCCAAGAATGCGTAAAAGATACGCGGGGATACGAAAGTCCCGCTCGAAAGCTTCCAGCGCCTTGTCCCACCTAACTGAGTTAAACGCGTTTTTAACGTCCGAGGTGGCCAGCAGACAAATAGGGCGAGAGTAATGGTTGCCCTGTTCCGTTGACCTGGCGGCATTTATCACCTCCTGGATTGCGTCTACGGTTGACTTATCTCGCCTGAAGCCATACTGCCGCGGAGCCAGATCTCCGAACGCACTTATGGCTGCCTGGAGGCGAGGTTTCAGCAGTTTCTCCAGGAGTTTTCCCGCCGTGTCTAGCATGCACAGCGCGCGGTAGGCCGACGGGCTGTCTGCTAGACCCTTGTCCTTGCTGATGAGGACAAGTCTCGCTGTCTTCCAGCGGGCAGGAAAAATGCCCGCCTTCAGGCAGGAGTTGTACATGTCCAGCAAGAGGCGCGGGTGACTGCCGCCGATGGCTTTCAGCAGCTCTGCTGGTAATCCATCCGACCCCGGAGCTCTCTTATTACGCAAAGATTTTATTGCGATGGAGAGCTCCATGTTCGTAAACAGAGGAGTTTCGAACGGGCCGGATGTTGCTGGGCCATTCGGTCTCCTTGGGTGTTCGGGGAAAAGGGCACGTACGATGTTCGTGATCGTTAGTGCATCTTTCGGCGCTGACGAACCGAAGGTCGCCAGCTTGCGCATAAAGATCTTGTACCCTAATCCCCACGGATCGTGATCCATCTCTTCCCCCAGCTCTTTCCAGCATCGCTGCCGGCTGGACTTGATGGCCTTCTTTAGGGATTTCTTGGCCGCCTTGTACTCTGCGGCCAAGGGGGCTGCATCGAGATCGCGTTTTTTGACCCTCTGCGTTCTGCGTCGCAACTGCAGGCACGTCTTACGAAGGTCCGCGATGTCGTTCGTCCACCAGTAAGCAGGTCGTTTTGACCCACGTGTTGATTTCCTGGGAACCGTCTCCGCGCAGGCCTTTTCGATGACCTTCATGGTGTAGTCGGTCACCATTTTTGCCCGCGCAGATAGCGGTAGCGATTCCGGGATCTCACGCAGTGTTCGCTGTCCGTGTTCTATCGCCGTGGCAAACCTCTCGTAGTTCATCTTGGCGATGTTCCACCTGGGGGGGCCGCGCTTGTGCGGAAACGGAGCCGGTCTGCTATCACGCACACGGAACGTGATATACATGTGATCGCTTCCTGTATAGTCCTCGATCACATGCCAGCTCTGGATTCGCCCGGCTAGGCGTTCGCTTGCCAGGGAGACGTCGATAATGGTCTCCCTGTAGCCCGGTCGTCTGAAGGTCGACGTGGTACCTTTATTTAGTACCACGAGGTCTAGCCGACTGGCCATATCCATAACCAGCCGGCCCCTACGATCCGATCGAGCCTCCCCCCACTCCGGGGCTTTAGCATTGAAGTCCCCGGCGATAATCAGCTCACCCTGCATCTCCCGTGTTGCATCCTCCAGGCCCTCCAGCTTGGCCTGGAAGTCGCTGATGGTCTGGTTTGGAGTGAGGTATACGCTTATATAGTGAGTTTGCTGGTGCCTCACCGAAACAAAACCGCTGCCGCCGCCATGACCCGCAATGTGGATATTCTGCGGGTCACGGTTCCAGATGGCTGCGGTGCCCAGGTCATCGGCAAACCATCCTGGACCATCTCTGTTTCGATACTGTTCGCTGATTAGTACAATATCAACGTTTTTCTCGAAACAGATCTGTTCCAGGAGGTCGTGAGCTGCCCTGCTCCTGTGCATATTACCCTGCAGAACTACCGCCAGTTTTTCTTGGTATTTGCAAGTGCCTCTCGGAAGGCCCCACAGGCTCCTGATCCCGCCGTATGGTTGCGGGAATCAGGTTTGTCCGCTTGTTCTGGACACAGGAAGCAACGTGGGCTGGCATTACATCCTGCGATCATGTGGCCTTCCGCCCCGCAGCGATAGCATCGCTTGCTGCGGACGGGCCCTTTGCAGTCCGGGCTAAGATAGCCGAAGCCCAGACATTTATAGCAACGGGTAACCGTGGCTCTCCTGCGGATCCTGCAGTTGACCCAGCCTATCTTTATGCGGGCGGTGTGTCCACCGTCACTATGGCCATCCGTTGTGCCCTCGCATTTGGCCTAGTCAAGACAGACTGCAGGAACCCCTTGTAGCCCTGCAGGTCTCTTTTTAAGGCCTCCACTACTTCCTCACTGGACGTGCAACTGTCGAGGTCTCTGATCTCCAGGACGACTCTAGGGATCAGTTCCCTAACAACGGTGCAGTCGTTTCCAGTAGCTTCTCTGAGTGCTTCTGAGAAGGCAGTTCTTGTTACGGAATTGCCTTCTTTCAGCTCGAGGAGTACCTGACCTGCTCTTGTTTGCCGGATGGATCGGATCTCTACTCCACTCTCTTCCGGCTTGATAGCCTTACGTATGGTGTCCGCATACGACTTGCCGCCTGCCGGTTTGAGCACGATCGCATCCGGCTTTGTTACCTTTTTTCCTTCTTCTTTGTCTTCTGCTTCCTCTGCTGTTGTTGCGGCTGCTGCTGCTGTTGTTTCGGCTGCTTCCGCCCTTTTCTACTTTTTACAGCAACCCAATCTTCCTTAGGGATATCCGCCTCTTTCTTCTTCACTTGCTTTTCCCCCGTATTCAGGCTAGGTGGGCTAGAGGCGCCTCGCTTCGTGCCGCCAAGTGGCTCGAGGCCAAGTGACCCTGTTGGTGTCCCCATACTTTCTACCAAGGACATCGTCCTTTGCCTCCTGGCTGGTGTGTAAGCTCTGGCTTGCTTAGCAGCACGTAGTTCCGTTTTCACGGCGCTTTCGAGCTGCTCCAGTTGGTCTACCATAACTGGCAACCCCTTTTTAATATCGTTTTTGATATTAGGCTGAGCTTTTAGCGCCTGCACCATAACCTTGAGGAGCGCTCGCATTTCTGCGAGCACCTTCTCCACCGCAGTCTGGCATACACCTTCTTTCTCCTTATTTTGTTGGTTGTGTTGGGTGTTTGAATTCATCATGCATAGAATATGTTGTTTAAGACGGTTCACCCACTATGGGAGTCACACCTCGGTGTGGCTACTATCCCCGCCTATAAGGAACCCTAGTTATGGATGCCGAAGCCGAGAGGCGGTTTATCGGATGGTCACTCCTATCGGCACCTAGTGACTCTACAAAAAAGGTTACGGGATAGGCCCGCGCCATAATGAAACAAAGGTTTAACGTCACCCCTACCGAGTGGGCGATGTCGGGTCCGTCCCAACACCTGACCCAAACCTCGGGCTAGACGGTGTGCGATTTGCACTACGCAACTTCGGGTATAAGGAAATACTGACCAGGTAATCCTTCAGACCTGCGCCTAACAATGATTGCTTCAACCCCACCATTGGCTCCAGTCAGTGAGCACTAGAGCGGTCCTTCCACATTGAACATGCGTTTATCAATAATAATAATAATAAACGCAGAGGTTACGTACTGACATCTCGTGCCATCCCGGTTAGGGAGTTTACTACTCTCCCTTTGGCTAGTCTAGCGGGAATATCCACGTCGGCCGCAGCCCATTCGCACAATGCTCATTCATTCTGCCATTCTCACGATTTCTTTGTTCGCGACCGCTTATTCATTATATTCACGGCTGACCAGACTATGCTGGCCGTTCCCCGATCCACAACCTGGGGACGCGCCCGGTAGCATAGAAAAATGCTCATCTATCGTTGGATAGAACCCGGGAATAATAATAATAATAATAATAATAATAATAATAATAATAATAATAATAATACATACATACATACATACATAAATACATACATACATACATTAAAGTTACTATTTATTATAAAATTTTGTTTAAAAACGTAATTTTTACTTTATTATTAGCTCGATTAGAACCTAAATAGAATTTTAATCCACTCCAAGAACGGACACGCGAAATTGCAACATATAAATGTCCATGACTAAAAACATCTTTTTGTAAATCAATTAATACATTTGAAAATTTTTGGCCCTGAGCTTTATTGATAGTCATTGCAAATGCCAATTTTATTGGAAACTGTTTACTTTTGAAAGTAACAGGATACTCGTTATCAGAATATAAAGTAATGCGATTTAAAAAAAACAACTTCACCCTCTTTATCCCCGCTAAAATTTTACATTTCAATAAATTATTATTTAAATCTAAAATTCTTAATCGTGTTCCATTACATAATCCTTCATGTATACTAATATTTCTGATAAGCATAACAATAGAATTTTTTCGTAAATGCAATTCGTGAGGTGGTAAATTTTGTGAATTCAATGAATTAAGATATTCTGGTAAAATTCCTTCACCCATTAGAATGTAGCTGTGTTCTCTTAAGTCGATTACAATAATTGTGTAATGTGACTCATTACGTAAATATATTTGTTAATGTATACTGTTAATTATTCGATTAAAATTTTAATTCTAGATACATGGAGTAACGAATTTCATTGTCACGTAGAAACAAAAGAAAACAGACCTCCAATACGACCGATAGAAGAGAGCATGGAAAATAAAAACCAAATAGATTTAGGAAAAAAGACAGTGGAGAGGGCTCTAGCATGGGTGCAGTGTGTATTATTATATTACTTTTATTATTTACTTAATAGTTTAATTAATTATAAATTATTAATTCTTTTCAATTATTCTCCTCAGAATTACGTCTGATTCTAGGTCTACCGCAACGACGATTTTCATCACTAACTTGCTCAAAATTGTCATTCTCCATTTCATTATTATTAGGTTCCAATGTATTTGAATTATTATTGACATTATTATCGCACCGAGCCCTGGATCGTCTTTCTCTTTGATTTCTTATAACCCGTTGTCTTTCTCGGAACTCCCTTTCCTCCTCAGAAGTACGTCTGATTCTAGGTCTACCGCGACGACGATTTTTATCAATAACTTGCTCAACATTCTCATTCTCCATTTCATTATTATTAGGTTCCAATGTATTTGAATTATTATTGACATTATTATCGCACCGAGCCCTGAATCGTCTTTCTCTTTCATTTCTTAAAATCCGTTGCCTTTCTCGGAACTCCCTTTCCTCCTCAGAAGTACGTCTGATTCTAGGTCTACCGCGACGACGATTTTCATCAATAACTTGCTCAACATTGTCATGCTCCATTAAACTACTAATATTTAAATGCCGCTAATGATATTTCCAATGAAATATAATATAAATAATAATAAAAAACAATAAATAAGAAAAATTAATCAGGACTTTTTATTAATGCTAATACAAATACTTGTAAAAGTTCAATTATAATCAAAATATAGTTTTTAATTTTTAATCAAAATGGCAAATGTTCAATCATAACAGCCAAACTTCAATAGCAAAAATCAGTTCTTATCAGTTCTAATCAGTAACAATCAATACTCTTTAGTGATATCAAAAGTCAATAATCAATATTCAATGGTCAATATTCAATTCAATTCAATAGTCAATAATCAATAGATATTAATAAACGGACAATAATCAATAACACCTAATTATTTATTATTTATCAGTTCATTTCAGTTCACATAAGTTCATTTCAGTTCACATCAGTTCACATCAGTTCACTTCAGTTCACATCAATTCATTTCAGTTCATATCAGTTCATTTCAGTTTATATCTGTTCATTTCAGTTCATATAAATTCTTATCAGTTCACACACCACATACACATACACACAGACACACACACACACACGCACACGCACACGCTCGCACGCACGCACGAACGCGCGCGCGCAAGGACACACCCTTTGTTTTCTGTATATGCCCGTTATTGTAGCACATCTAAAGTATTCGATAACATACGATCATTTCTCTTACACAGGCAAGGAAAGAGATACTTCAAATTATTTCAACTGAATTCTGTAAAACTCTTAATTTATTAATACCTACTAAAAATCGACAATATTGTACATATTGTGACGGGAGCCGATACAAGGTAAGGGAATCGCGTATACTGCGTCGCGAGATTCGAATCTCACGCGCTTACATGTACCGCGATCGGCAGAGCGCCACGCGGAACAAGCGACAAGCAGATGAAGAAGAAGACGAAGCCGCCGCGCCGCGACGAGCGGGAACGCGCGGCCATGTTGTTGACCGCCGTGACACGCAACAAGTCGTCGTGAGTGAGCCCTGAGCACCGGAGAGTGTTTTTTTGGTGTTTGTGCCGCGCCTCCACGACTGCAGCCAATTGCGGGACTACGCCACCACCACTGAGAGGTGTGGGAGCGAGGGAGAGAGAGAGAGAGATAGCGATAGCAAAGGCCGGGGACCGTGAAGCACGCTCCGTCCCCACCCCGATAGCAGCGAGAGCAAGGGGAATAACCGCTGCGCACTATAGGGTCTGCGATGGCTGGCCAGTCAAGAGTAAGTTGCGCCTAAGTTATAAGTTCTGGTTGTCGCGAGGGTTGTTTGTTGCCGCCACGAATCGACGTGCGTGCGTGCGTGCGTTAGTAAAGTCTCGGCCTGTAGCGTGTGAATGTTAAATTCTTGTCCGCGTTTCGCGCCCCCTTAGCGCGGTTTGCCTCAATAAACCCCTTGGTTTTGTTTTATCTTAAATAGTCGAGTCACGAGTATTCATTGAGCGCGCCCTAACCTATGCATGATTTCCCGAATACCGCCCTCTACCCTTTTCAGCAGCTGCAGCTAGTCGCAAGCACTGCCTCCTAGAGGAATATCGGTAGCGAGAGTAAGTATCTCAATAGCCGCTCAAGAGGTTAGACCGAGCGGCGTTGTACGCGGAAACGACCGGCTGCGCTGGTAACGCTAGGTCATAGCGAGCAGCCGGTAGTTCGCGGGCAGCAGTTGGCAGCATCGGCAGAGCGCAGCGCCGGTTCTAGGAGAAAGCGGCCTAGGCTTTCTACAATAGAAGCCGAGCTCGCATGTTCGGAACCTGTGCCGAGGCGCTTCTGCCGGACTACAGGTAATTCTACAACGGTGAGTTGCCCGGGCGTAAAATACTCCCGTATATTACCCCGCGAACCCCTGAGAGGAATTAATACCCTCTCTCCCTAACTGAACCCCGTTACAACTGGCACCCTTAACGTGTTGGAAAGCATAGGTTAGGGAATAATTCGATTAAACAGGTCGAGACTCGCGTTGCGAATAATTAATTATCGACAGGGACAATTAATTAATACAAAAGTGTATAGTGTGTGCAAGGGTAACCAACTGGTGGTTTATAACATTGCTTGGAGGGAATAACCCGGCCTGCACGTACTTAGAGAGGACATTGCTTGTCAAGGCCGATCATTGTTGAAGT
The DNA here is from genome assembly GCA_036365515.1 of Torymus aiolomorphi. Lineage (NCBI taxonomy): Eukaryota > Metazoa > Arthropoda > Insecta > Hymenoptera > Torymidae > Torymus > Torymus aiolomorphi. Next base: position 89,596,672 of record CM070876.1, read on the forward strand.
ACTTAGTAAGGGCAACAAAGAGATTAATTAACAATTAGTTATTTATTATCCATTACACTATTTATTAATTCTTTTTTATCAATAATAGGTTTTTAGCGTTCGATCTCTTTGTTGGGCAACTATCGTGTACGCTGGAGCGTAAAGTAGCAGAGTACGCACCGAATTCGCATTTTAAGGGATATTAGCGGAAATTTCCGCGTTTTTGGGGAAATACGCATGAGCGCGGACGCGCGGGACGGCCTAAAGGTCGCGCGCAGTAATTTTGAGGCCGCGCATGCGCAGAAATCGAAAAAAAAGTGGAAAATCACTATCGCGGAATCGTTAGCGCATCTCACGGGGAGGTGCGCGCATCCACTAATTTCGAGTTTTCGCATGCGCAAAGGGTCGAAAAATTAAAATTTTGATTTAACACGCGGAATCGTTTGCGCATGCGCTGGAGGACATTTTGTATATAGTAACTTGAGTTCTGCGCATGCGCAGTACGCGGAAAACGCAAATTTCGATTTTTCGGCGCGGAATCGTTTGCTCGCGTGCCGAATAGATTTGCGCAGATAGTAGAAGTGAGAAAAGTCAATTAGTTTATTTGCAATTCGCTATCAAAGACTTATAACCCCGCGAGAACGCTCACGTATCCGCGAAATCGCGACCGCACCGATTTTATCGCTTGCGCATGCGCTGACTCGTTTGCGCATGCGATAAAAACGTGTGCACATTGCGCAAACAAGCGAATTACGTTTGCACAATAACCATAAAGCGACATAACCTCCAAGCAAGCAGGTTAAAAAGCGAGTTAACCGGGCCTAGCGATTAGAGACCGAACCACCAGTTGGGGAAATTCGTATTTCCTTTAGCCAGTGATAATCCAGTAGGTACCTTGTGAAGGATACCACTGGCAGTGCAAAAGCACTTTTGAGTTCCGCGTTATTGAACTAAAAATCTCCTTGCGCACACACAAAAATTCGCGAGCGACAGTGATGGTGTATTACATCCAGGAAGCTGTGGAGGATTGGGCAGATTCTCTCACACATAATGAGATTGACAGCTGCCTGGCGCAACTTGAAATAAGGCGCTATGGCACAGTCTTCAGAAAGAAGGACAGACTGACTAAGTGGGTGTTGGGAATGTATTGCCCAAATGACTTTGACGAGACAGAGGAACCGGGAGACGCGATCACCCGGCGGAAATCACTAAGGTCAAGTCTTTTGGGCAAACTCCTAGTAGAAGACGACGGCACTTTCGTAGAAACCTCCAGATGGGACGTACACCCATTGGAGGCGGTACTGAAGAGCGAGCCGATATTGAAACTACTGAGGGAGGCGACGGAACAGGCGGCGCCGCGAGCCCAACACCCACAGCCCCATGAGCCAACGATGCACAACGAGAACACCATATCCGAGGTGGTTGCCGAAGTTCATCAACAAGACGTAAATGAAGAGGAGCACGCGCAACAAGACGACCTTCACGACGACACGGAAGATACGCGGCAGGGAGACATGCTGCGTCTCCAGGCAAGTGACGGGACAGAGTTTTAGATGCCTAAGGACGTCAGCCTGCTATTAGTGGACTAATAACGGGGGTAAAGTCGCTGGTGCAGAGGTTAACAGCAGAACACCAGCGACAAGCAGCGTACAATATCCACATAGCGAGGCTGGAGACAAAAGTAAGGTCGCTGGAGGACAAACTAGACCACCAGCGACAAACAGCGTTCAGCACCCATATAGCGGACACCAGACCAGGACTGAACGTGCGGTTTGAAGACACGTTCACGATCCCAGAGCAGAACGAAGCCTGGGATCGTAGGCAGCATTCGCCACCGTCAGCTCGCCCTAGTGACCAGGCTGAATTACGTGGAGTAAACCCAGCCTGGGAGGGGGGTGACCGCCGAAATTCGGCGAGAGGTACGAGCTGGCCCAACTACTCCGCGCCAGGAACGTCGGCCAATTTCTCGAGGTCGAGATTATTCCACTCGAGAGATATCGGCCAAATAGTGCGGAAGTGGCAGATACGCTTCTCTGGAGCGAAGAGCCAGAGCATAGACGTATTCCTGGCGAGGCTCGAGGATTGCAGAGTCCTGGCCAACCTCACCGAAGAAGAGGTGCTGTCGTCGCTATCGGAGCTCTTCATGGACATAACGGCCACGTGGTACTGCAACGAGAAGGAGAAGTGGGCTACGTGGCAAGACTTCGTATCAGCGGCGAGGCGTTGGTACGGAACGACAAAAGGATTCCAGCAGCGGCTAATAGCGGAGGCTAATAACCGCACCCAGGGGGAAGAGGAGTCCGTGGGGGACTACATCACGTGCCTCATAGCGATCAATCGCAAGATATCGCCTCCCCCAAGCTGGAGCAACAGCTGGATCAACTCCACCGGAACCTCTGACCACAGCTGCAAGCTATGGTTCGGAGGACAGACTTCCAGACAGTAGAGGCTGTGTTAGAGCTGGCGGTGAAGGCGGAGCAAACTCTGGAAATTTCCAGAACCTATAGGCCCCCTCTACAGCCAGCGACGACGCTACTGCCGGAGATGGATTATAAGCCGTCCCCTAAAGCCTACCCGCAGAGGAAACCCAAGGCAGACGCCAAGGAGGGCAAAGTAGCTGCTGAGGTCGGCGTGACTGAGCCCAAATCGGAGGATTTGGAGGACATGCTACGGCGGGTGCTAAAGCAGAGCCTTGCCGAGCTGGCAAGCCCTCGAGCAGAGCACCCATCGAGGCATGCGCCTGGTGGCCCGCGTAGAGGGCGTGGCCATCAGCCGCCTGGGCGAACGGGAGCACAGAGGCCCCCGGCGCCAACTCCGGTGGGCAAGGACGCGAGTTCGAGAGGGGACTCCGCGCCACCTGCCAAACCCGGGGGTCGAACCCCAGGGGAGCCGAGGCCGCCGCTTGATGTCACTCATGCGGCAAGATCGGCTACATGGCCAGGTATTGCCCCAATTGTTCGGGAAACGGAAAGGGGGTCGATTAGAGAAAATCGCCCTCGTCCCAAGTCCCCGGGGAGCTCGAGCAGTGGTAGTAGACCCACACGAACCAACCCCGGCGGCACTCCGAGTGCCGAGCTCGAACGCGACTCCAGTGTGCGAGAACACTGCGGCCGCGTGCGACCTTCGCCCGGCCTCCGAGGAGTTAGATGCTCACCTGCCTCCCGACCGAGGAGAAGCTTCCGTCGGCCGACCAACCAACGCAGAGACGCGCTGGTGGGTTCGAATTGAGGTGGGTGAGTTCTACCTCCGAGCGCTGTTGGGTCCGGGAGCATCCACCACGGTGATGGGCACCATCGGGCTCCAACTAGCCACAGCACTCGGGAAAGATTTCGTAGCGTCCGAGAAACAAGGCGTGAGGCTTGCGGATGGTAGCCGTAGCCCCTTGTTAGGCCACGTGTTTCTCCCACTCACCGTGGGGGGGCTTACTTGCGAAATTAGAGTCGCCATTATGCCCCAGCTCGATGCAGACCGCTACTTAGGGGTCAACTTTGTACGTGCGTTCAGGGCTGTACTTGACCCGGATACGGATAGGATCTTATGTAAGGACTCAGAAGCCTATGTTGAGCTGGAAGTAGCCAGCTTGGCGACCGATCCAAGAGCAGTGTCTGCTATCAGGCTCGAGGACGCTACGGACCTTCAGCCGGGCGGACCTGAAGGAAATGGTAGACGCCATCCTGAGCAAGCTTCCGTCAGGCTTTGGATGTGTAAAGGGCGTGGAGCATGAGATCACTCTGCGGGACACCCAATCAAGCAGAAGCACTATCCAGTCTCGGATAAAGTGCAAGAGGAGATGCACCGCCAAGTAAAAGAGATGCTCGAAAAGGGCGTGATCGAGCCCTCCCAAAGCGCTTGGTCGAGCTCCATCGTGATGACCCGGACGAGTGACGGAACACGGCGGTTCTGTGAAGACATGCGCAAGGTGAACGCAGTCACGGAACCAAACACCTATCCCCTACCGAATATGCAGGATATTCTACAGAAGTTGAGGAAGGCGAAGTTTATCTCCGCGCTCGACCTTAAGAGTGCGTACCACCAGATACCTCTGGCGGCGGAAGCGCGACCCATAACAGCCTTTACGGTCCCCGGGATGGGGCTATACCAATTCCGGCGGATGCCGTATGGGCTTACGAACGCGCCCGTCACCTTCCAGCGGCTCATAGACCAGGTGCTCGGACCCGAGCTAGAGCCGTACGTCTATGCCTACCTCGACGACATTATAATTGTAGAATGGTGCTAGAACGGCTAGTAGCTGCTGGATTGACGCTTAATGCAGATAAGTGCGTTTTCTGGAAGCCAGAGGTAGCATACCTGGGTTCTTTGGTTAACCGGGACGGCACGAGGCCTAATTCGGCCAAGATCGAACCAATTAGGAATTACCCGGTGCCCCAGAACCTGAAGGCACTGCGGAGGTTCCTAGGCACCACCTCGTGGTATCGGAAGTTCATACCGAACTACGCCACCATCGCTGAGCCGCTCACGAATCTGACTAAGAAAAACCAGAAGTATGAGTGGCTCGAAGAGCAGCAGCACGCTTTCGATCTGGTGAGAGCGATGGTGATGACCGCTCCGGTGTTGCACCGATCCCATCCTGAGGGGTTATACATCGTGCAGACGGACGCGAGTGACGTGGGCCTAGGCGCAGTGCTACTTCAAGAGTTGGAAGGGCAGGAGAGGGTGATCGAGTTCGCGAGCCGTGTGCTCACATCCGCGGAACGGGATTATAGCGTTACCGAGCGGGAGTGCCTCGCGGTAGTATGGGCCATCCAAACGTTTCGCCCATACATCGAGTGCTACGAGTTTAAGGTAGTGACAGGCCACAGCAGCTTGCGATGACTATGCCAACAGAAAAACCCAACGAGCAGGTTGGCTCGTTGGGCATTGGAGCTGCAAGGCCACAAGTTCACCGTGGAACACCGCAAAGGCGCCTTGAACCACGTGGCAGACGCCCTCTCTCGTATGTATGAGGATGAGGATGGGCTAGAAGTGGCTGCGGTGTCGTGGTTCGCCGACACCGAGGACACGTGGTATCAGGAGTGGTGCGCTAAGATCAAAGAGCAGCCCAATGACTATTCCACCTACAAACTCGTAGCAGGCAGCTTCTATCGGTACCGCCCCAACTCAGAGGTAGACTCAACCGTCGGCGACGATGACGATGCCTGGAAGCTGGTGGTACCAGAAGAACATCGTCGCGAGGTGTTGCAGAAATGCCAGGACGACGCCACCACTGGACATCTCGGCAGGGAGAAGACGTTCGCTAGAGTCGCGCTGCGCTACTACTGGCCGCGCTACTATGCGGAAACGCAGGAGTACGTGCGAAACTGCGAGACGTGCCAGCGCTTCAAGGTGGAGCAAAGGACTCCAGCTGGCCTCATGGGGCGCCGAGTAATCGACCACCCCTGGCAGGTCGTAGCTGGAGACATTATTGGACCGTTGTCTCGAAGCTCCAAAGGTTGCGAGTACATCCTGGTGTTCCAGGAAGTCTTGACCAGGTGGGTGGAGGCATCCCCCATACGCAAAGCAAACGCCAACACGGTGATAGCTGAACTGAGTCGGAAGGTCTTTCTTCGATTCGGTTGCCCGGAAGTCTTGCTGTCTGACAACGGCACAGAGTTTAAGAACCATGCCGTGGAAGACTTCCTGCGGGAGCGCGGTGAGCATCACACTCACACTCCCCCCTATCACCCTCAGGCTAACCCGGTAGAACGAGCCAACCGTACCCTAAAGACGATGGTCGCCTCCTATCTTAAGGAGCGGCATAGTACACGGGACGAGAAGCTTTCGGAACTTCTCTTCGCCCTGAATACGGCTGAGCAAAGTTCTACCGAGATGAGCCCGGCCCTAATGCTCTATGGGAGACAGTCGGAACCTCCTGGTACGCAACGGAGGATGCAAGAGGTAGCAGCAGACGCCCCGTCTCAAGAAGAAAGTTTGGCTCGCTGGAAGAAGCGAATGGAGGCCCTTCCAGAGTTACACGCGCGCGCCGCTTCGAGAGCGCGCGCGGCTCAAGAACGCCAAGCCGGCTATTATGACGCCGGCAGGCGCGAGCCAACTTTCAAACCAGGTGACAGGGTGTGGAAGCGGAGCCATCCCCTATCCTCGGCCGCCAAGGGCATTGCCGCGAAGCTAGCGCCGAAGTTCGAAGGTCCGTATTGGATTACGGATGCCCTTGGACCGAACACCTACAGATTGGTAGGCGACGGCGGTGAGGTAGAAGAGGTGTTAGCTGCGAAACAGCTGAAAAGCTACCACTCTGCTCCGCCAGAACCCGAAGAGCCGGAGGGGACGATCGACGCGGAGGCCGCGCCCACGAGCGAGCCCCCTGCCAACGCCCATACGGACAGAACGCTTTCGAGAAGACGCGAGAGGCCTCCGGGTGCTCGAGCAGTGGTGGTAGACCCACTCGAGCCAAATCCGGTGGTCCCACCCGTCCCCACTCAACCGCCCGCCTCGGCTCGCTCGCCGAGAGGACGTGGAGGGCCTCCGAGGGCCCGAGCAGTGGTGGTAGACCCACCCGGGTCCGCTCCAGTAGTGCCATCCGTCCCATCCCATCCGCGATGAGGACGCGGGCGCCATCGGAAAGCCCCCTGACCGTTCCGATTTCCTACGTCGCGGCCGGTGGGAAACCACAGCGAGCGTGCGACGCCCAAAACCCCGTACCACGACCACACCAAATTTCCTCTTTCTCTGTTTCAGATACTGGAAATCCCAGAGGAGACCTTAAGGGAGGTCCTCGCCGCCTTGATGCGGATGGACCTGGGGAGCGTGGCCTATGGTATGGTCGAGGCCGCCCTACACGTTGTGCGCGAGCGGCAGCTCGAGTAGGAGCGGGAGCGCGAAGAGGAGGCGAGCTGGGAGCGCCCCGTGGTGGAGGAGTGGGACGACGGGCAAGCTGAAGCTGGTCGCGCAAGCCCGGGCGTCCCAATCTCCTCGCTCCCGGATGAGCTCAGTTCCCCTCCCGCGGATTCAATTCCGCTCGGCTAGCCGCGAGTCTCCACCTCCGAGCGCGCCACCCAAACCGAGGAGGACGACGCCCGCCCCCCAGCCACCTGGTAAGAAGTGCAGGCGGCCTCGGAGCGGGCCCGCGACCTCAACGGAGCCGCCCAGCGAACTCGTGACGCCGCTTTCGCCGCGTTCGAGGAGTGGCGCAGAGCCAACCCGGCCCTGTCGGAGCAGGTCCGGGTATGGGCGAGGATAAGAGAGAAGAGCTGAAGCACACCGCCACCTGGCAGGCGGATCACCGACAAGCTTGGAGCCGGTGAGCAACGGAGGAGTTGCAGGCGGCCCAAGCCCAGCTGAGGGCCGAGGAACAGTCGTCCGCGGAGGCCCGACTCCGGAAGGAGCAGCTGGCCGGAGCTATGGGTGGTCCTGGCGACCAGCCACCCCAGCCATCTCCCTGGTACTGCCCGGTCTGCGGCACAGCCACCCCGAGAGGGGCGCGCAGGTGCCCGGGCCGGGCCAAACATCCTCCCAAGAGGAAATAATTGCATATATGAGGTCCAATAAAGACCCTAACCCCAGAACTAGTCGTCCGCGTTTCATTTTTACCATCAGCGCCCTATCTCCTTCCTAATCGATATAGCGTCCAGAGTACGCCAAATCTGGGTGGGTGGTGTGACGGGCGCCGATACAAGGTAAGGGAATCGCGTATACTGCGTCGCGAGATTTGAATCTCACGTGCTTACACGTACCGCGATCGGCAGAGCGCCACGCCGAACAAGCGACAAGCAGATGAAGAAGAAGACGAAGCCGCCGCGCCGCGACGAGCGGAAACGCGCGGCCATGTTGTTGACCGCCGTGACACGCAACAAGTCGTCATGAGTGAGCCCCGCGCACCGGAGAGTTTTTTTCGGTGTTTGTGCCGCGCCTACACAACTGCAGCCAATTGCGGGACTACGCCGCCACCACTGAGAGGAGTGGGAGCGAGGGGGAGAGAGAGAGAGAGAGAGAGAGAGAGAGAGAGAGAGAGAGAGAGAGAGAGAGAGAGAGAGAGAGAGAGCAAAGGCCGGGGACCGTGAAGCACGCTCCGTCCCCGCCCTGATAGCAGCGAGAGCAAGGGGAATAGCTGCTGCGCACTATAGGGTCTGCAATGGCTGGCCAGCCAAGAGTAAGTTGCGCCTAAGTTATACGTTCTGGTTGTCGCGAGGCTTGTTTGTTGCCGCCGCGAATCGGCGTGCGTGCGTGCGTGCGTTAGTAAAGTCTCGGCCTGTCGCGTATAAATGTTAAATTCTTGTCCGGGTTTCGCGCTCCCTTGGAGCGGTTTATCTTTGCCTCAATAAACCCCTTGATTTTGTTTTATCTTAAATAGTCGAGTCACGAGTATTCATTGAGCGCGCCCTAACCTATGCATGATTTCCCGAATACCGCCCTCTACCATTTTCAGCAGCTGCAGCTAGTCGCAGGCATTGCCTCCTAGAGGAACATCGGTAGCGGGAGTAAGTATCTCAATAGTCGCTCGAGAGGTTAGACCGAGCGGCGTTGTACGCGGGAAAGACCGGCTGTGCTGGTAACGCTAGATCATAGCGAGCAGCCGGTAGTTCGCGGGCAGCAGTTGGCAGCAGCGGCAGAGCGCAGCGCCGGTTCTAGGAGAAAGCGGCCTAGGCTTTCTACAATAGAAGCCGGGCTCGCATGTTCAGAACCTGTGCCGAGGCGCTTCTGCCGGACTACAGGTAATTCTACAACGGTGAGTTACCCGGGCGTAGAATACCCCCGTATATTATCCCGCGAACCCCTGAGAGGGATTAATACCCTCTCCCTAACTGTACCCCGTTACAATATCTACACTTTGAGTGACATAAGAATCTGTATTTTAAATTGTATTTAGCCATTTTACAGTTCATTTATTGAAATAATAAATAAATCGGGTTTGAACGTTTTTGTTATATAAATTTTTATCGAGGGAAACAATTTCAATTGGATTTTTATTACCTTTGAATTGCATATTTCTGCCATAATGAATCATATATTACAGATATCGTTTTCATGTCTCATTGCAGATTTCTGTAATGAGTTAACTTTCCGACACTGTAATATGGATAATATATTATATTGTAGATATCTTTAAAATATATCTAATTATTAACCTGCTTATAATAACTAATAAAATATCTATAAACAGGAGGTCTTTAATAAGTTAACTTATTGGTATCGTGATGACGATAGCTTATTGATAACTTACATCTTATGACAATAAGATATCTACAAACAATCTGTATTTAATAAGTTCACTTTTTGGTATCATAATAAAGATAGTTTGTTAATAATTTATATCTGATAGTAGTAAGATATCTATAAACTTTCAATCTTTAATAAGTTAACTTATTAGTATCATAATTGGTATGAGTATTAAGATATTTCATACAAGCCATTTTAAAATTTTGTAGCACGATTCTGTTAAAGATGTAAACTAAGTATCTCTAATGAAATTGAATGTAATTTACTATTAATTTGAATGTATGAGAATAGTGCCATTAAATTTTACTTTTGATGATCGAGAAATCGATATAGAAAAGTGGTACTCGTGTAACTACGAAAATACTGAAAATTCTAAAATAAATAGAATATTCGATGTATAAAATTATAGAAAATAGGATTTGCAGGATATTGTGTTGATCATCGTCATTCGTACGATGTTAATTTATCGATAATAAAACAAGCAGTATCTTTGTATGAAAAGATTAAATGATATAAAAGTAAAAGGTGAGTTTTATATCATATTTTTATTTTAAAAACTGTTAGAAAAAGCTGTCAAAATGTATTATTTCTAAATATTCCCTAACGGAAATATTTCTGTTGAAAAAAGTTAATATCTGTTAGTAAGAGTTATAAACTGCTAAAAACTGTTAAAAAATTTAGGATTTTGGACGTTACTAACTGTTCACAACTGTTTGTAACATTTCTTAACAGGTTTTAACAGTTAAAAAGAGTTATTAAATCATTTGATAACTATTCAATATTTTTTAATTATTATTATTAATATAATAATAACTACGTATTATAATTTATAATTCAATAAAAACTGAAAACTAAATGTATCAACTAATACAATTAATTATTAATTAATTATTATGTACAAAACAATATGGATATTATAAAATTATTTCTTATTATTATCATTATTAATAATAATAATTGAATAATTATTAAATTTTTCTGAAATATACCAAATTCAAAATTATTTGAAACTGTTTAAAACTATTAGAAAATATTTTAAACTGTTACAAACTATTATAATTAGAAAAAATGTGTCCAAAATCGTACATTTTGTAACTTTTATAAACTGTTTTAAACAGTTCTAAATAGTTTAAAATAATTTCTAACAATTATTAACTGTTAACAGCATTTATAATTTACGACAGGGTTGTACTTAACTTGTTTTAGTATCGTTTTAGTATTGTTTTAGTATTGTTGTAGTAATATTTTCGGACTAAATTTAGAACTAATATACATATGTTTATATAATAAATATAATCTTAATAATCATAACTTAATGATTTCATATCAATTCTGTACAGTATTTAATATTTAATTAGTTTAGTATTACAAAATAATTTAAGGTGGCATCGGCAACTTTTCTAAAATACTAAAAGAACATACAATAATTAGACTATATTTTCGAAGTTAAGTATAGTAACTATTATAATAAAGAAATTGTTCAGTCGACAAACTAATTATGTTAAAAAATGTTTAAAAATGTTAAAATATAGTGTCATTTTTATACAGTCGTTATAGAACAGTTGTTCCCTATGTCAACGATTCAGCATCTCTTACTCAGTTCTAAAATAATAATTCATAAAAACAAAAATATGAAGTTATAGCTTATTTCACGCAGATTCACATAAAACTGCGAATTATCGGTGTTGCCGATAAAAAATCGTGAAAAATATGCTCGAAATTAGTTGATTTTGATGGCCTCGTGCTCAAAGGCGCTTACTGCGCATGCGCTTGGAATCTTGCTTGTTTACATGCTCCGGCGTGCATGTGTAGATATTGCGGCCGGTCAGACCAGAAGCGTATTGAAAATTCGTTTCTTACCTTAGAGAGGGAGAAAAGAGACGAAATTATTGTTTGATTAACATTAATGTTTTTATTCCTCTGATCATTGTTAAGTGATTTTGCATATTCGTAAGTAAAATTTGTAGAAAATTAGCATCATAATTTTATTAGGACCACCTGTTGCCCTGCATAGTACGATGCGCATTACTGATGTCACCTTAATTAAAATAATTTAAATGTTTCTAAATATGTATTAAAAATATTGATTCCTTTTAGTTTAGTGTGAAACTTTAAACCTTCAGTTCGTATAAATAACGTTACACAAATACTTCTTAAAGCATTTAAATGTACATAGTTTGCAATTTCAGAAAATTCACTTTGATCTGTAAATGTTTTATCAAAGTTATAAAATCATAAGTTATACAATTGATAAGTACAATTGATGAGCTTTTTAATACGAAATGTTATATCTAAAGTTTATAAAATGTAATATATTGTATCATTTATATTTTAACTATTATATATATTTTTATATACACATGTTCTATTGTATAATATTTTGCAGTAAGTCATATAGTCAAGTAATTATTACATAAAATGAAATCCTTTTTTTCTTTGAGTAGAATTTGTTAAGTTCCATGCGTAAGCGTAGTAAGCCTCAAGGTAGAAAAAGGCGTAAAACGGGAAAACAGGATGGTCGTCCTCGTAAGAAAGGTGGCAAGCGCGTTCATTCAGGAAGAAAACGAATTATAACATTGCAAAATTCTTCTAATCGAACAATTTATAGACGAGCCCATGAAAATATTAAAAGTTATAAAGATCAAACGTCAGTGATACAATTAGGTAAACTTGAAAACATTTTTTCTAGAAATACTTCATATTGATTTTATCTATATAAATATACTTTTAAATACACAAGAACAACGTCTATATTTTATTATTATAAGATTGTTGTTGAATATATAATGTTATTTCGACTATGATGTATACAATTTTTTAATATAAAATTGATTAAATATACAAAATAACCAACACTTTAGTGGAGTAGCGGAACTGCATTTCGGTCGATGACCGAAGTTAAACAACGCTGGGCGTGATTACTACTTAAGGTAGTTGTCGAGTGGATGATCGGAAGCAAAATTTTCGACTCTGTCTTGCCTGCCATGCGTGCTTTGTTTATGCTGGGCGGGACAAGAAATTTGATAGTGGACGGTACAACCTAACCTGACCTAACCCCGCATTCTCGCTCTATTTCTCTCGCTTACGCGTGATCTCTCGCTCGCCCTCTCAGCGTGCGGTCGTGTGTCAACAGAAAGAATGCTACATTGAAGTACAATAACACGAAAACGGTGCCGTTAATCTGTCTGATTTTTCACTATAATGTTCTAAATATCTCCATTAATAACATATTTCTTTTTCAAAGACATTCCCTAGAGATTCTTTCTTTAATCGATGAAAATGTAATTTCTATGACACCACTTCCTATAACCTACGTATTAAAAGTTCAAACTTTGGAAATTTATATTTCGGAAACGAGACCGCTGAGGTCGCCCAAATTTGAACCACCGGCAAATAATAACTCTATTAATCTAAAGTTTAAATTTCAAAAACGTTCCCCAGAGCTCAGTTTACTCGACAACTATCTTAAATGGATGACCGCGGAAAACCTACGCAACTTTGGCGATTGATAAGGTGATATTTCCCTCTTAACAAAGTTTTGGCGGGTAAATTGAATATGTTTTGAGTGTTTAAGTTTATAGGATCTGACGTAAATACTTAAATCATAATCAGACAGAGGGTAATCTTTGAAGCAAACTGAGCAACCCACAGTTTTTCACCGTGTCAAAGAAAGCGAGTGTGGAAAAAAGGTATATATCACTTGCAAAATAAGGCTGCAGGTGTATAATTCCTGATGAGGTCATATATGTGCAATTCTACCGAAATCTCCGACCAAACCACAAATGTGCTTTTGAAAATTTTTTTTTTAGCACATCTACCAGACCAGGTTTTTCTGGTTGTTTGTAGTATATGTAGGAGAAATTTGCCGTCGTACAACGTCCATCGAATGGTATACTTTTTCTACAACTTATATTTTTTAAGAAATGGTCAAAAAAGTCCTTCTGTTTAAACCTCAGCCATTTAGCCCAGAATCGATCAACTCAAAAGTTCAAAATAGCAATTTAAACTAGAGAAAAGAGCTTTAAATCCCTTTTTTAAAAATTAAAAAAGGCCGATTCCTTCGAAAGTTATAAGGGTTTGAAGTTGAAGCTTAGAAGGTATAAAAATGCAAAAATCGCAGGAATCGGCAGCGGCGACTTTGAGAGCATTTTTATGCCTTTCTAAGCTTCAATTTCAAACCCTTATAACTTTCGAAGGAATCGGCCTTTTTTAATTTTTAAAAAAGGGATTTAAAGCTCTTTTTTTCTAGTTTAAATTGCTATTTTGAACTTTTGAGTTGATCGATTCTGGGCTAAATGGCTGAGGTTTAAACAGAAGGAATTTTTGACCATTTTCTTAAGAAGTATAAGTTGTTGTAGAAAAAGTATACCATTCTATAGACCCTGTTCAACTGCGAATTTCTATTATTTATACTACAAACAACCAGAAAAGCCTGGTCTGGTAGGTGTGCCAAAAAAAAATTTCAAAACCACATTTAGGGGGTTTGGTCGCAGATTTCGGTAGAATTGCACATATACATCAAAATAAAAAATTTGAAACAATATCAAGAAAACAAACAGTGTTTGATTAATCATATGATATTAATTTGTATTATTTTATATAAGATTTAGTGAAACTAACAACAAATAATAAATTTTATTTTGCAATTTAGGTATTAATTTTGTAATTTCAATAAATAAAAATTTATTTATTTTTTCGAATTAGCTGCTAAGTTATGTGGGCAACCTGGATCGTCTGGTGTTAACAAAGAAAAACTAAAGCATACAAAAGATTCAGCATTAGCTTTTTATTTAGAGAATAATTATAATAATAGTTATTCAGATTTAGTAAAAGACTGTCGGAGTAGGAATTGTGCTATATATCCCTCGTACAGAAAAATATCTGCTGCTATGATAGAGTGCCAGCCTTCGAATTATCTTGGCACAGAACTTGAAGTTATTGTCTCATTACAAGATATGTTAAATAAGACTTCTGAGCGCTTATGCGATGCTATTACATTAGATTTGGGTACGAGATATTTACGAAAACTGGAACTTGTGGCAACTCTAGGATTCGACAGTTCTTCAGGGCACACAAATCCAAACCAAAAATGCAAAAATCCTGAGAATGAATGTACAAGTGCTCAACAGTCTCTGTATCTAGTTTACTCATCATTTCTCTTCGAATTTCGATCTCAAATAATACTTGGATAAATCCGACACCGCAAAGTGTACATTTTTGAGCATTAGAAAAAGAAACTCAAGAAGCTTCTATGAATGAATTTAATCGTTTAAATAAAGAAATTAGTGATCTCAAATCACATCAATTTGTCATGTCTGATTCCAGAAACGTGAAAGTTAAATATAGGATTTTTCAAACGCTTTTTGATGGAAAATGTATTAACACCATAGTCGGTAATACTGTGACTACTAGATGTCCTATGTGTCGACGAACAACGCATGAATTTGAAAATCTCGAAGATGATTTTGCGCCGTGCGAAACCTCTTTGAAATATGGCTTAGGACTACTTCATGATGAAATTAAATCTTTTGAACATTTATTACATATATCTTATAGAATGATCATAAAAAAGTGGGATATAAAACAAGCTTTAAAAGGTGAGTCATTAATCATGACCTCATTCTTTCATATAACCTTTTCGTATCCACTAGGACGTATACCCTCGTGGAAATCGATTGCATTATTTACCTAATAAATAGCTAGTTTCCCTAATAATCGCGAAAAACTAGACACTTTTCTTGGCCATTTCTATCCATCGATGAAACGATTTTTCCGGTCATATTCGCCATTTAATAGACAGAATATTAGAATAAGTTTTTTCACAAATTTACATTAGCTTGTTTATGAGTATTTAAAAGTTATTAAAGTTGGACAGTTTTTTTAGATAGTAAATGACTAATAAGAGGCTTGCTATTATGGCGAAGAATGAAAGAGACAGAATCAAACGGAAAAATCATTGTTTTCGTTTTTATTCTCTGAAACAGTACTATAAACGAATTGAATACCAATAATTCGTATTTAGGTTTAACTGTAATATATAATTATTCATTTATCAATTTTTAGAACAATTTAAGAAAAGACAACTTGAAGTTCAAAAGAAAATATATGAAAGCTTAGGTGTCAAAGCAGATCAAGTTCTGCAAGGTCACGGAACGACTAACACAGGAAATCTTGCAAGACGATGTTTTGAAAAATCCGATTTATTTGCAGATGCCTTAGAAATTGGTGTCGAATTAGTTAGAAATATTGCATTGATTTTATCCGCATTTAAGTGCAAGAAAAAATTAAATCTACAAGTGTTGAAAGAATTTTGTTTAAATACGTACAGACTTCATTATGAACTTTTTCCCTGGGCACAAATGAACCCAACGCTTCATAAGCTTCTAATACATGGTTGTGATATAGCCAAAGAATTCCCATTACCGATGGCATATTTTTCTGAAGATGCGAATGAATCCTAGCATAAATTGTATCGCAAAAATTTCATTAGCCACGCGAGACAAAACTTGAGAGAGAATAGACTTTTAGATGTAAATGGAATTAATTTAAATATTATTTTTTTATTATACACTGAAAAAAGGTGGTAGTACTGGTAACTATATTGCCTAGAAAAACTCAATATTATAGCCATAACTATGTTATTTTGTAAAATGGACTATAATATGTTAATAATAAACATGATATAATTTAAACGACTAAACAGTGATAGTAACTAAATTATTGTACATGTAACTAAATTTTCAGTAAAGCTTACTATATTTATTTAGTATAATATAATATTTCCATTTGAATTCCTTTAATATTTCAAATTTTACTATATAATATAGCACCAAATAACAAATTTCTAGCTATCGCGACGATAATTTTAAATGTAAACAGTACTATAAAATAAGGTCGTAGTCAAATAATACTATATTATAAAGTACTTTTATGCGAAAATATACTATATGTTTTTTTCAGTGTATAAAAAATGTGCACGTATATATATATATACATAAATATATATATTCATTTATTTATTCTATAGACGTTTAATAGAGCTGTGCACCTAACAGATCCGAAAATTTCTCTGATATTAATAGAAAATAGAATTAAGCAATACAAAAAAATTGAAGTTTCAGAATCATTAAAACAATATATTGACGAAAGGTAAACATATTTAAATAGTTTAAAACAAATATTTTATTTACTGAATAAAATAATCTATATCATTCACAGTGATATTGGTGAAGAAAGTGATTCTGATGACAGTAATTTATTTAGTGATTGTAGTGATAATGAAGTAATAGAAACTTAGTGATAGTCAATCAAAGTGTAAATATGTACAATATTGTCGACCTTTAGTAGGTATTAATAAATTAAAAGTTTTACAGAATTCAACTGAATTCTGTAAAACTTTTAATTTTCAACTGAAATAATTTGACGTATGTTTGTCCTTGCCTGTCTAAGAGAAAGGATCGTATGTTATCGAATACTTTAGATATACTGCAATAATGGACATATCCAGAGAACAAAGGGTGTGTCCTTGAGCGCGCGCGCGTGCGTGCGTGTGTGTGTGTGTGTGCGTGTGCGTGTGCGTGTGCGTGTGTGTGTGTGTGTGTGCGCGTGCGTGTGCGTGTGCGCGCGCGCGCGCGTGTGTGTGTGTGTGTGTGTGTGTGTGTGTGTGTGTGTGTGTGTGTGTGTGTGTGTGTGTGTGTGTGTGTGTGTGTGTGTGTGTGTGTGTGTGTGTGTGTGTGTGTGTGTGTGTGTGTGTGTGTGTGTGTGTGTGTGTGTGTACAGATGTATATATATCCTAACCTCAAAAAACTTGCCTAAACATGCGTAATTTGAAATTATTTTTATAGTGACAAGACACTTTTCCGATGTATTTTCATCCCCTGAATACGATTATCCTGGTCCCATCAACCAAAAATCAAAACATTTTAGAAAAAAGCGACAGGATATACACAAATATCGCCAAATATCGACAAATATCGCATTTTTCCTAGAATGTTTTGATTTTTGGTTGATGGGACCAGGATAATCGTATTCAGCAGATCAAAATACATCAGAAAAGTGCCCTGTCACTAACAAAATTTTTTTTTTTTTTTTGCCTCGAATTTTCTGTTTTTTTTCGAAAGTATGCATGTTTAGGCAAGTTTTTTGAGGTTAGGATATAAAAATTCCATATCGGGAATAGTTTTTCCATATTCTACATATCGTCACCTTTATTTTTTTTAAAAAAAGTCGAAGATATCTTTACCCGATCTGGACATAATTGATTTTGTCACAAAAAAACGATTTGTTCCCACTGTGCGCCTGTTCGAAAGAGATCCGTAGAGTTTCCCTGTGCTGGTGGTGCACTCCTTCCCGTATTATTTTGAAACTTATAACAACTACGTTGAATATGACCTAATCTACCGCAATAAAAACAACTAGGAACACGTGAATTATATGGTTCTTGTCTATTTCGTGAAAAATTCGTATTATTTGAATAATTATTATGGTCGTTTCTATTTGTTTGTCTGTTTTGGTAATTATTAAAATTTCGTCCATTATTACGATTATTTTCATTCGGTAAAAATGATGCCCTACGATTTTCTGCATTCCACCCTTCGAAATTTATATTTCCATTACTTCCAAAATTTCGTTAAGTATTACCATTACCTCAGAAATTTCTTGGCGGTATACCTTGCCCATTATTTTGACCTGATCTATTTTGCCCGTTAAAATTATTCGAATTTAATCTACCTTGCCGGTTAAAATTATTTTGACTTACTCTCTGCTCCCCGTAATATTTCGTCAATGTCACACAGTTTATCGCCCCGTGCCCAATTCGTTTACAATATGCACATGTTATTTGTTCAATATCCTGATTAACAACATTAACCCTTTTATTTTCTCTGCTATTTTTAACTTTATTTTCATCCTTAACATCATCATCTATCACACTATATGCATATTCCCTTTCTACCTGTAAAGCTAACTCGCGTGCCTCTTTTAAACTAGCTGGTTTTCCTATGCGTGCACGTATTTACCATCGAAGCCCTTTTGAAAAGAATTTAACACAATCGCTTTCTAATTTTGTTTTATATTCTTTCTCTTCTGTAAACCGCTTTTCACGTTTGGCTGCTTTATAAATTTCCGACTCTATTTCTTTTAAACGATTTAAATATACAATTACCAATTAATTACTTTTTTATTTTATGCGAGCGAGTTCGCCTTCCCAATCGTGAAAAGTTTTTGCAGATCCGTATATGACTTTTGAGAAATTTCCAAAATTTCTTTAAAATCTTGCCCCCGTACGCTATTTAATGCGTCGCCGTACAGTCGCATACGAATTAATTTGGCTAATTCTGTCTCATAGCATTTTGGAATGATGCTAACTGTCTTCTGATAATCATCTAGGAATTGTGTTAGGGAAATATTTTGACCATTAAATCGCGGAATTAAATCGAGAGCGTCTTTAAGAGATAGCCCTCTTATTTGTACTGTCGTAACATTCATGGTTTTATTTTTAAGATGTGACTGATTTATTTGTGAGGGAATTTCGTTTTTTACTGTTACTTTATCCTCTAAATCCATAAACGAGTTTATTGCTGATTTAAAATTTTCAGATTCAGAATTATCTCCTAAATTCTTCTCGCTATCGTTATTTTCTTCCTTTTCTTTAAAAATATATAACTTTTGTCTGAATTTCCTTAAAAACTCAAGAAGATTGAACCCTCCTTTTAAGCTATTGTTTAACTCTACTAATGTTTCCTATTGTTTAAAAAAATGATCTAAGGTTTTTTCGTCTGTTTCTATACTAAAATGTGTTTTTATAGTTTTAATGAGTTCCTCGCCCGACGAAAATGGTGTTCTGTCGGAATCAGTCGAAATTTCTAACTTAACCCGATGTTCCCCTTTATCCGTAGTCAAAGGAGTGCTAGTCCCAAAAGCCGCAGCTTGTTTAATAGCTTCCTCCTTTGGACCTACTTGGAATCGCGAAGGTTTCAAAATTATCTTTTTTTGTGGCGCGACTAACTTTTCTCCCGTCTCTATTGTTTCTATTTCGCTATCCGAATCCTTACCAATTATCGAGTCCGAAAGATCGGCCTCATTTACCACATTCCGATATTGTCGCGGAAAATCTATATTTAATTTCGCGAAATCTTTCTCTAATAATTTCTTTAATTTCCTAACTTCTTTCTTTAACTCCCGCGCTTTAGGGTCACTGTCTTTTAGCAATCGTTCCAAATCTCTCTCTTTCTCTTTTAATTTTGTTATAAATGACTCCGAAAAATATTTCCCTAAATCCCAGACACTTCTTTTTGAAACTTCATTATTAGACATGTTTTCATTGTTATTATTTATTTTTACTTTCTCATAATCCGTTGCTTCCTTTTTGTGGCTTTCCCGGCCGATGCACCAGTTAATATCTTATATATTTAGATACCTGTTACGTCAGAATCCAAACATACAGCTATCATTCTAGCAGGCCTCCTATGGGGCGTGCCGGATCTCCCTGTCTTTTGGCCAACGCCCGGAAGCGCTATGCCTAACTAGGTTACGGAGACCGAGGGAGCAGATCGGAAGACTTTACCTCTTTTTGCTACTGGCCGACGCTCGAAGCGTTACGCCTTTAGTCGTAGCCGAGGAAGAATGCAAATCAAATTGTTTTATCTAATAAAGAAATTTATTTTACCCCGAGATTTACAAAAGTCTATACCTTTCTAATTAACAAAACAGTCCGCTCGCTATCTGCAGATCTTCGTCGCGATGGACCGGTGATTCAGCTTGCGATGGTGTTGTTGCTCCGTGACGGGTGACCCCGCAGTAGGGAGCGTTGTGTAGAAGGGTTGTGCTTGTTGTCGGCAGCTCTCGGCAGAGACCCACCCCGGGAGGTAATCGTTCCTCTGAGGTAGGTGAGGCGTAGCACGGCTTTGCCGTGGCGCAGAGTCGATTGTCGTCGTGGTGGCCGAGAAAAAGTCAAAATCCAAATCGGGCGTGGCACGGGCAGCGCTTCGCCGTGGGCAGTGTCGGTGGCCTTGGTCGTTCGTCGGGCAGAGCTTCGCCGTCGCAGAAGTCCTTACTGCCTCTTTTTATAGTGCGAAACTCCTTTGTTTTAGGGGAAAACTTGTTTTTCCCCCTTGTGGGAAGGCGCGCAGGAATTTGACTTCCACCTCCCGTTGCCATGCATTTTCTCCTGCTCGCTAATGGAGGAAGACATAAAGATATCAAAAATCCCTTTCTTGAAGGTGCTCCGGAGAAAATTCCGCGAGGCTGCATGCAGAGTATATCCGTGTGCGCTGCCACCAATTAGCTCCTAAATTTTTAGATGTCGGAGAGATGTCTCGCTGACCCGTTTCCCGTCCTGGCGCCATGCGATATTCCCGCAGTCCCCCTGCGTTTTATGAGATAAAAAGAAAGGAGTGCCTTGTTGTTGCTCCGCTATCGCAAGCCAGCAGGTTTCCTCGTTCTCGTGCATTTGGCTACTTTACAGATATGCTAGGGCCTTGACATTTTTTTCTCTAAGTTCTTCTCTAGCATGCGTGTAAAAAAAGAACGTCTGCGTATACGCCCAATTTACTTCCATCATCTTTTTTTATTGTGGTCTGCCATCTCGTAAATTTGGAAAACGCGGCGCAGGCGCGCTAATGTTCCCAGGCTTCATCCTTATCGCCTTCTTGATTTGTTTTCCCTGTTTTTAGCTGACCACGCGTCCGATTGCCCCCCCCCCCCCCCATGGCTCTAGAATTTTCTCCCAAACTGCTCGTTCTCTCCATTTTTTCTCCGCCTTTCTTCCAGCCCATTTTTTTAGTTCCTCCCTTCCCCTTTCTCGCTCCTGCTGTCTCTCTCTCCCTCTTGATATTTCTTTCCGTTGTTCTTCTTTCTTCTCTCTTCCTTGTTGAGTCTTTTCGAAGACTTACAAGTATTTCTCTTTACATATATGACTGTGAGTGAAAGAAAATAATTATTTTTGTAAATGGACGAAAAATTCGTCCATTACACAAGCTAAAAGACCATAGAGCAAGCTTTGATTGTTAAGGAGGACATCGATAGGGTGATGAGACCGTTTATTACACCATTCGCCCCGGAACCTTTTGGATGGTTTGATGAGGGTAGATCAACGCAGACGAGCCCAATGCTAGGCAAACAATCGAAGATAACCCAAACGCCGATGCCGAAGAACGCAAAAAAAAATGAGAAGGGCGCGAGCGCCGAATAAGAGGATAAAGGCCAGCAAAAGGCAGCGTACGGACTCTCTCGAGTGTCAGGGTAAAACACACAAACACACACATACAGTGATGAATAAAAAGTGCAAAATTAAAAAATGATAATCTGATTTGGTTACTTTTGTTTTAAATTTGTTTTTCGAATTTAGAGTCAGTCAAAAAAAAAAGAACACAGGCATATTAATAAAGATACTTTGGATTTACAGGAATGGTTGATAAAGGCTGAAAGAAATAACAACTTAAAACAAAAAAAAAAGAAGTAAAGTTTAATTTCAAGTTATTCAGTGTCTTCGTTATTTTATCCTCCAAAAAATACCTAACATGTAAAGGGATCAGAGCATAACCTCAAAACAAAAAATTTTTTTGGTAAATAATTAGACTTGCAAGAAACACAGAAAAATTTAAATTCTCAAAGTAATTTTGGTCAAATAGGAGGGCAAATTTACGATTTGAAAATTCATTATTTAATATTACATTTGATTGGATAGCATGATGTAAAAAATAATTAAGAGTATTAGATTATGTTGTACAGGGTGTGTCAAAAGTTCCGGGACGGCCAGTTATCTCAGCGGGAATGCATTTTCGGAAAAAATGTTTCATACAAAAGATGTAGGATTTTTCCCTGGCTATCTGATGGTGACCTTGAATTTGACCTTGGGCTTGACCTTCAAGGTCATTTGAAGGTCAAGTCGAATTTTTTAAATGGGAACCCTCCTTTTTTATTGCGCAAACCGAAAGAGGGAAAAATTCTCTTTCCAACGATATAAGACACATACGCGTTCAAATGTGATCTAGAGGTCGTTTCAAGGTCAAGTCGGTAAAATGAGGTCAAATTGATCTTGGGCAGTCCAAAGCATGGAAACTAAGGGCGTTGGGAAAAAACTTTCCATACGAAAGTTTCCGCAAATCGAATGGAGCATCTGATGGTGACCATGAATTTGACCTTGGGCTTGACTTTCAAGGTCATTTAAAGGTCAAGTCGAATGTTTTGAATGGGAACCCTCTTTTTGTTGCAGAAATGCGGGAAAACTTACCTTTCCAGGGGTGTAAGATACATACGGGGTTAAAAGTGAGCCGAAGGTCATTTGAAGGTCAACGTTCTTATACTCCGATCATCTGGACACCCCATCGAATTTCGTGTATCAGGGCGTTAAAAAACATTTTTTGTGCAAACGTTTCTGGATCAAAACCCAGACCTGGGACCTGGCTAATCACCGCTGACCTTGGAACGACCTTGGGTCGACCCAACGGGCAAACCGACCCCAGATACGGGTTCAGCGACCCCGAAAACCCATGGGTCCGTGGTTTCAAGCACCTTCTGCAATTCCTTCTGGTTTGACCTTGGAACGACCTTGGGTCGACCCAACGGGGCAAACCGACCCCAGATACGGGTTCAGCGACCCCGAAAACCCATGGGTCCGTGGTTTTAAGCACCTTCTGCAATTCCTTCTAGTTTGACCTTGGAACGACCTTGGGTCGATCCAGCGGGGCAAACCGACCCCAGATACGGGTTCAGCGACCCCGAAAACCTATGGATCCGTGGCCCGCATTTCTGCAACAAAAAGAGGGTTCCCATTCAAAAAATTCGACTTGACCTTCAAATGACCTTGAAGGTCAAGCCCAAGGTCAAATTTAAGGTCACCATCAGATGCTCAATTCGATTTGCGGAAACTTTCGTATTGAAAGTTTTTTCCCAACGCCCTTAGTTTCCATGCTATGGACTGCCAAAGACCAATTTGACCTCATTTTACCGACTTGACCTTGAAACGACCTCTAGATCACATTTGACCCCGTATGTGTCTTATATCGTTGGAAAGAGAATTTTTCCCTCTTTCGGTTTGCGCAATAAAAAAGGGGGCTTCCCATATAAAAAATTCGACTTGACCTTCAAATGACCTTGAAGGTCAAGCCCAAGGTCAAATTCAAGGTCACCATCAGATAGCCAGGGAAAAATCCTACATCTTTTGTATGAAACATTTTTTCCGAAAATGCACTCCCGCTGAGATAACTGGCCGTCCCGGAACTTTTGACACACCCTGTATATAAGTTTATGCTCAGCTGGTCTTTACCGAATCGAACGCAATTTCTGTATTCATTCAATTTTGTTCGAGGGGGGCGATATAACAGTCCAGCTCGTGCACATAACACGTGAGGGGTATACCACGAGAGCATGCGCACAGCTATCGCTTAGTATAGAGCATAGAAGCACCGAGAGAGAGGATGAGGTAGAGCGACTGGCGTTCCCACTACTCCGCATTATTGCGTGAGGAGGGGAGCGGCGCGCGGCTTCTCTGTGCGTTCCGCACGCACAGTCTATTCAGCTAGCGCTCCTCTCTCATCGACTCTCTCTCTCTTCCCTTTCTCAAGCAAGCGAGCGAGCTATGATTGCACAGTGCGAGCTTGACGAAGGCACTCTGATTCTGGCAGTCCCCCGAGCTACACGTCTTGATCCACCGGCGCACAATGCAAGGCGTATGAGACAGTTCCTTCCTTCTCGTTATTGCCGAATTCGAGGCCGAGAGGGAGTCGATAAGCCTTGCCGTTGCATAACGCAAGGCATGTCGCGAACGGGCTCATCACTCCAAAAAACATAATATCCTTCCCAACTCACGTGGACAAGCCCGCGGCGCATGCACGGCGCACACCCACACAACGACGAGGCCCGGGGGTAGACAAGCTATGCCGATTCTGCATCAAACAGGTAGTGACCTGTTTGATGCAGAATTGGCATAGGGTTTTTGGGTCACCCGCAATTGCACGGGGCGCCATTAACCCATAACAGGTCATGACCTGTCTGATGCAGAATCGACACAGGGTGTTTGGGTCACCTGCAGAGGCCACCATTAACCCATAACAGGCCAAGACCTGTTGATGCAGAATCGGCATAGGGGTTTTGGGTCACTTGGGAGCCAATAACCCGCATGATGCAGAATTGGTTCTGACTCACCCCGCACGCCAACGAGTTGAGCCAGAACCGGCCTATCGATTCTCGATTAGGTCTTGCCCACGAAGTCAGGCCCTGAGGGTGAGAGAGGACCGATAACGCCCAGTGACGAGCGGCACGACGGCATGTCGCAAACGGGCAGCGGCAGCAGTCGGCTGCGGGCGGCCAACAGTCGGCGGCCTGCTGCTTGTTAGCTGCTGCTCTCGGCCAGCGGTTCTTATCTACTATAAGCATTAAAAACTATTATGCAACCATTTAAAACTTTTTATAACCCTTTTGCTCGGGCAAAGAATACGTGTTTGTGGAAATTTTTTCTGAATATTTTTTCCACTGCGACTGTTTTGAATCGTTTTGTATGAGTCGCTGTTGCTCGGGAGCAACGGTCGAGCTGCTGGTTTGACCTATTATGAGGGAATAAAAGTCTCTAACGACTGCAACATGCTTATACATATAAGACCTCGATTGCTTGCGAGCGCCATCTACTGGTCTACTGAATAAAAAAAAATTTTTAAGGGGGATAGGAGCTCCACCTCGCTCCTATCCTGTGAGGTTCTACCTGTCTATCAACCCCTCCATAACCCTTAAAATTTTTTATTCATCAATATCTTCCCATTCCATAATGTCTTCCCACTCCATGTTTGAATCGTTGAGGTAAAATTGTTTCATGCGCTTTACGTTGTATCGAGCACAAGTAGTTTTATATGCTCCATTATGGTTAGTACATATAGTCACTGATCTTGGATAATCGAACGATGGATAGCCCATTTCAGTGATATCAGTAACTTTAAAGTTGAAACGCTCTAGCCACAACTTTTTTATCTCACCAATGACAAAAATTCTGTTAGCATCTTTCAATGCATCTTGAATAATTTTTTCGATTTCAGTATAATCGTAATCACCACCATCCCATGATAGTCCATGGTAGCCAAGTTCTAACCACAAATTTTCACTTTTATACTTTTCTGTTAGTCTTCACCAAGGAAATGGTGGTTTGAAGAGGTGCACTACTGGCTCATCGCCATCGTTGAGAGACACGAAAGCCAACTCTTTTAAGATAAAATCATTTCCAGGCCTTTTAAAGCCCTGCATGTCTACTGCGTAGTCCATGGCAAACTTTCACTTTGATTTCCAAATGACGAATGACAAGGAGCCGGAGGCTCACTCACCTTATATACTCCTTAAAGTTTCTGCACGTTGCCGCTTACGGGGTTGTATTGAACTATACGATCGTGCAAGATCAAGCAGTAGGCTCAAGTTCCAGCAGGAAAATTTTCCTTTGCTTCAAATTCCAAACGAATGTCTACAGGGGCAGTCTTTAAGGACTCGTTTTGTTTTGAGCAGTCTATCACTATTAGGGGCACGTAAGTGAGATATTGCGACTTTTTCAACATAGGTTCTGTATCTTTGCCGTAGTAAGAATTTTGAAAATTAGCGTACATATCGTAGAGCATGGCAAATTGATTACGATTCACGTCGAGGTTAAGATTGCCATACGGATATGACTGAGAATTGAGAAAGAGTTTTACATTTGTAAGATTGCAATGATCAAACTGGCTAGCATTTGTAGCCCTTCGATCTTTTCGATTAGTTTGAAAACCTAAGACGATGAAGTGTGGTTTGTCAAGTTGATTTGATGTTTTTACAGGCCATACTTGTCTCGATGTAATCGGAAGTAGTGGATACTCGTACAATTCCCACGTGCGAAAACTCATGGCAATGGGGCGATCTTTTCCCACGAAATCGAGTAAGCGAATTTTGTTAGAGTTCCATGCAACTACGTATGGCATTAGCCATTCGATTCTAGATAATTCAATATTAAAGTCCTCGTAACCCTCTGCATTGTCCACTCTTATAGTTGTTTGTTTAACGGCGTTTAAGTCATTTCTCGATCTCATGAGAACGAGTTCATGCTTTGCGTTTACTACAATTTTACGATAGTCCTCTGCGAAGCCAAAAATTAGGCTCAATGGAATCGATACATTAGAGTAACCAGCATTATCAACAATATTCTGTGTTTCTTCTACATCGATCCAGCCCGCATTTTCAATGATAAAACTTTGAGTCGGATTGAGTGACACCCAGCCTTTCATGAGAGTAGTTAAACCAACATTTTTACATTTGTCTATCTCAATGGCGTTCAACTCATATCTGATTTCTTCAAACAAATGACAAATGGCATTATTCACAAGTTTTGTATTTGTAGTGGGAGTATTATTAGTTTTAACCAATCGCCCGCAGATATGTAGTGCACTGCGGGAAGGTAAGAGACATAAATCTTGATGTTGAATAGATATACGTATTTCATCGCTGTTGTCAAATGATGCTGTATACGGATGATGAGCATGAATCTCATAGTGGGCTACGGATTCATCGAAAGTTACAGGTATTTGTATGCTTAGAATTTCTTCCATTTCGTTGAAAGCAGCAAAAGATGATACAAGTTATTTTCCACCAAGTACTAGTTGTAAACCTAGACTTTTTAGTTTTTGTATGTTCTGACGTGTTAGCGCCTTCACAGTTCGTTGATGACTGATGAGTGGCGGGCGTGTTTCTCTGCTTATATAGTTTCTGTTATAAATAATTCCCATTATGATTGGCGGATATGCAACCTTATAGTTATAACTTCTCCGCGGAAATTTACTAAATCTCCGTCTTGATCGATGATGCGTACTTGCAAATGATCTATACGCTTTACGGCAATCGGAAGGTAAATGACGTGTGAGGGAACTTCGATGATTTTATACCCCGGAGGTACTGCAGGAAAAAACTCGTGTATCGTGTGTACTTCTCGATCGTTTATATATGCTCCCGAAGTTATATTACACTCGACTCGCAAAGCGTTGATTTTGAGAATTGTAACTGGTAAGTCAGAATTATGGACAACGTTCGGTTCGAGAATACGTCTGGTGAAGCCCAGTAGACGACCGAGTGAATGTTCAGGTCTAAAATCTATAGACTGACTACACTTGATTGTAGACCGAAGAGTATTATTATTAGGCTTTAAATTGAAAGTAATGTCGTTGTGAGCTAATTTTATACGAGGAATTTGTCAATATCCTCAATTTCGTAACTTCCCACCGGAAGAAGGGCAACGTTTCCACCTACCTAAAACTTATTATTGTTACTGTCTATATTGGGGATTGAATTAAATGTTAAAAGTTCAACAAGGCTTAAAACGTAATTTTTATCTGGCGATAACTCGATTGGTGGAAAATACTGTGGTTCTAGTGTAGAAGATGTACCTGAAAGTGTCAGAGTTAATGAACCTTCCATGACAGCTTAAATCAGAATGATGCAATGTTTTCTCCGACTCTCCTTATATAGCCCCGCACAAGAATTTTAGACAGAGGTGACCGCAATTGTATGTGTCAAAATCTTGATATCTTTCATGATTATATTTAACTTCGTCTACTCCGAGGTATAATATTAAATCTAAAGGCGGTCGGAGATCGTCAAAACTATCGAAATATACAACATTTTTGCCTCTTTTTCTACATGCAATCCAGTGTGTCCCAGGGCCGCTAGCATCATCTAGATTAACTATAGCCGATTCGTAATAGTGTGGGACAGAAGCCGGCAATGCATTTCTCATAAATACTCCTCGAAAATTAGGTATTTTTAAAAGTTTTGCATATGTTAATATGTTGGCATCGGTAAGTGCTCGCTGAGGTAATTTCATGAACTTTTTTTTTTTTTCAAATGAAGACCTAACCCTACTTTGTGTGGTTTAAGATATAAGCCACTGCCCAACGCTACACTTTCCATAGTTTTATTATTCCTTTTATTTTCTTCCAACTGCTCCTTAGCGGCTTTTGCGTCGTTTACGGCTTTTACTATTCCAGCAGCACCACCAGCTAGAGCGCCAGTTGCACTCAAACCTGCAAATAGAGGTATGAGAAATGGCAATACCCCTCCTGTTTTCGCAGGAACTGGTAAAATACGTGGAATTTTAATATTCTTTTTACCTCCAGCTTCTTTAACAGCGCTCCGAGCTTTTCTCAAAGCTGATCGTATGACTGTTAGAACACAGTTACTTGGCGCTGATTTAAAGGCACTTGCTTTAATAAGTTTTTTCAAGGAAACTTGCTTTCTCTTCTTTAAACCCATTCCCAATTTTTTAGCGTTCTTTCGCTTTTTATTTTTCTTCTTCAACCCCATACCGAGTCTAGATTTTAATTTCATAGTATTAGTTATAGCGTATGCAGCCGCTTTTTCACCAAAATTAGCGTCTTTTCATTTAACGCGATTCCAAGCTTTTTCAGCTAAAATTTTATCTGCGACGTTTCTCGTTTAAACATTTTCACGATTTTTAGAATAAGCTATATCGTGCTCTTTACAAGCAGCGTCAAGAGGATTAATTCCAAGATCTCCTCGAGCTAAACGTTTTGCCGACTTTGTGCCTGGACCACAGTACTGATAACCGGGTATGTGAAGCTCAAATGGAAGTTTATTGATAATTTTATTAACTAAACCGCGTCCGCGTTTGTGAATGATCATCACTCTTCGAAAGTCAACGGACAACTGATGGTGAAAGCTATATAAGACCGCTATTTATACTCTTAGCAATCAGTCGTGATTTCGTTTTCATAGAGTAAAGATCATGAACTTCAAAGAGCAGTCGGTAAAGCTACCAATAGAACATTTTGATGCACTTGTAGAGCATGATAAAAGAGAAAAGCGACACGGCGATCTACTTCCTGATAGTATACGAGCCGTCTTCTGCGGCTCCTCAAACTACGGAAAAACAAATAGTTTACTTGCTCTCATAACGCATCCTAATGGTGTTAGATTTGAAAACGTATACGTTTACTCAAAGTCTCTCAATCAACCAAAATATAAATTTTTAAATGAAATCTTAGAACCTATAGAAGGTGTACAATATTTTCCGTTCAGCGAGCACGATGCAGTTGTCGATCCTGACCACGCGCTTCCGAACTCTATCATGATATTTGACGATATTGCTTGCGAAAAACAAGATAATGTTAGAGCCTTTTTCTGCATGGGCAGACATAAAAAAGTTGATTGTTTTTATCTATGCCAAACTTATGCTCACGTTTCAAAACATCTTGTCAGAGATAATGTAACCTTACTTGCCATTTTTAGACAAGATGAAGTAAATCTAAAGCATATATATGACGATCACATAAATACCGATATGACTTATATACATTTTAAAGAATTGTGCTCTAAGTGTTGGAGAGATGATAAGCATGGTTTTCTAGTCATCGATAAAGATCGAGGAATAAATGATGGCAGATTTCGCAAGGGCTTTGACAATTTTGCTATAAATATAGCATATACATAGGTAACAATCAGCAGTTTCAGACTGAACGTTGAAACGACAACGTGGCTGACTTTCAACGAGAAAAAAACGTGCTTCGTCAACTCGTTAAGGCACGAGATGCGATTAAACGAAAATATAAAATATTAAAATTTGGGAAAGACAAGACCGAAAAGATTTTAAGTGAAACTTTTAAACCAATAGTCGATCCACTTCAAAAACTTGTAGCTCAGAAAAATATTGAACAAGATAGTGTCGAAGATAACACAGTCGAACAGAGTAGCGTCAAACAGAATGAGAGTGATGAGTTCAATGATACGATACAGAATGCTCACGAGACATCTTTCGAAACCGTAGATAGTGATATCGAAGATGACTCTGATTTATACGTCAAGGCCCTGAAGCTCAATCAACCCCAGTATCTTGGCAAAATTTATGGAGTACGAAATGAAAACGGTAAATTTTTTATTGGTAATTTACCGATTAGTTTTCATAATCATAAAATTAAAATTAACGGAGTAGCATACCCGAGAACTACAGGATTACTCGTGTTACTCATAGCAAAACAACCAAGTAAAAATAATATAAGTTCAGATGATTTAAAAAATTATCGCAAAATTTTAAAACTATCGTCCGCTCATAAAAGGTGATATGACAAGAATGAAAAGATTCGTTTTCATAATAGTAATAAATTTTATAATATTATTGCTCCAATGTTCAATATTACCTCGAAAACAATTACCGGAAAATCGATTAAAGGTGGCTCATTACCTCGTTATAAAATTGCGAAAAAACATACTGCTTTAGACTATGTGTACTGGGACGATCCAAACGAGCTCGTTGACCGGCTTCACTTACTAGTAGCTGAAAGATCTGCCGGAAATCCAAGTCACGTAAATGAGATACACTCCATAATCGAAGAATTGCGAGACGCGGGCTATATATATTGAGCGCACATGAATATATGAATCATTATTAAAATGAGCGTCGACGTGTTCGGACGTGGAAAAACCGAAGGTAGTCGAGGGCCACCAGACGTTGGCTTTAAAGTCAAAACTGACGGTCACTATGACATAGAAAATAAAAAATTATGTAATGTTGCCGATCCCCAACAACCAAGCGATGCTATTAATTTAGAAACTCTACGAAACATTATTCAAATAGAAATTCGAGGAATAACTGACATAACTACAAAACTTGGAGCTAGTCTGGATGATTGAGATGCAATAGTCGTCAATCATAGAAACGAAGTTGATGCACAGATATCTCAAATAAAAGCTGACATTTTGGCTATAAAAGAGGCTATGGCACAAATATTCAATCAGTAATTCCACAAACATGGAACACGAAAGACTAGTTGAAGAACTGCACAAACCTGCAAGACGCAACTATACACGTCGAAACTTTCATGTGCGTGGTCTGGATGAAACTTGGCAAGCAGATCTCGTCGAAAGGATTCCTTACGCTCGCGACAATAAGGGCTATAGATACCTGCTCACTATAATCGACATTTTCTCCAAATATGCATGGGCTGTTCCTGTAAAGAGAAAAACAGGCAAGGATGTCTCAGAAGCTATGAAATCTGTGCTTGTTAAAGGTAGAGTACCGAAGAATCTCCATATTGATCGAGGCAAAGATTTTATAACACAGATTTTCAAAAACTTATGAAAACACACAAAATAAAGTTATATTCAACCTATAGCAATCTAAAAGCAGCGATATGTGAACGCTTCAATCGCACGCTAAAAAGTGCAATGTGGAAAAATTCAGTTTGAGAGGCAACTACAAGTGGCTAGATATTTTACCTGATTTACGAGGGTCATTTGATAAGTACCTAGCCTACAAATGAAAACACCAAAATTTTACAAAAAATAAAATTTATTTTTCAATGTAGTCTCCTTTTAGTTGAATACACTTGGTCCAGCGGTGTTCCAATTTTTTAAACCCCGTTGAAAAAAATGTTTTCTCTTGATTTGCAAAATAGGCCTCCGTGGCGGTGATTATTTCGTTATTGGAGTGGAATCTCTTCCCGGCGAGCGAATTTTTTAGGTTCGGAAACAAAAAAAAGTCGCACGGAGCCAAATCTGGAGAATACGGTGGATGGGGCAGCAGTTCGTAGCGTAATTCGACCAATTTAGCCGTGGCGAGTGCAGAAGTGTGAGCCGGTGCATTATCGTGGTGGAAAAGCACTTTCTTTTTAGACAAATGGGGCCATTTTTCTTCTAACACGGCGTCAAATCGGCTCAATAGTTCGGCGTAGTACTGTCCTGTGACCGTTTTGCCCTTCTCCAGATAGTCAATAAAAATCACACCTTGAGAATCCCAGAAAACGGTAGCCATCACCTTTCCGGCCGACGGGACCATCTTCGCCTTCTTCGGAGCAGGTTCACTGGGTAAGGTCCACTGTTTTGACTGCTCCTTGGTCTCTGAAGTGTAGTAGTGAATCCATGTTTCGTCGACGGTCACGTAACGACGCAAAAACTCTTTTGGATTGCGATTAAACAGCTCCAAACACTGCTCTGAACTGGTCACACGGATGCGCTTGTTGTCTGCAGTCAGCAAACGCGGCACCCACCTTGCTGACAGCTTCCTCATGCCTAAAATCTCATGTAGGATATGCCACACGCGTTCTTCTGAGATGCCTACTATCGCAGCTATCTCGTGCACCTTTAATCGGCGGTCTGACAAAACGATATCGTGTATTTTTGTCACGTTCTCCTCCGTAGTGGCTGTTTTCGGAGCACCTGGGCGTGGATCATCAAAAACCGACGTACGACCACGTTGAAACTCGTTATACCAAAATTTAACGGTCGCCATCGAAGGAGAAGCATCCCCATACACTGCATCCAAGCGTTCTTTAATTTCACAGCGCCATTTCCCTTCCAAAAACAAGAATCGAATCACCGGCCGATAATGTTCTTTCTCCATTTTTTCAAAAATCAACGGACACATTTGCTTTCACACGCTCTCAAAAATAAACTACAACTCCAATCCGGCTGAAATTTCGTCTGTAACCGTTTACAGGAAGATACTGCACTGTAGTGTATTTCTGGTGCGATAGTGGCACCATCTGGCGGTGAGGCTAGGTACTTGTCAAATGACCCTCGTACTTACCATATACAATAATCGTAAACATCGTACTATCGGTGTAAAACCTAAAGATGTAACATCCAGTAATGAAGCAGATATACTGAGGAAATTTGCCCGCAAAATAACTAAGAAAATTAAACCAAAATTTAAAATTGGTGACAAAGTCCGAGTGACCAAGGCTAAAGCAGTATTTGACAAAGGATATACTCCCAATTGGTCTACGGAGATATTTACAATTATACGTATTGCAGCTGCAAATCCCACGACTTACCATCTAAAGGACTATCAAGATCAGCGCGTCTCAGGCTGTTTCTACGAGTAAGAATTGCTAAAAGCTTAAACAATATTTTTTCGCCATACTTAAGAATTATATTTTTTCACAATACTTGACTTATATGGGAGCCTCCGGCAGAAACGGGCCACCGAGCGCGCGCGGTGCCTTTTTTCGCGTAAAAGGCGCTCTGTTTAACTCGCTCATAATCGTATGCTGCGTCTTTTTAAAAAAAACCAAGGACCTATAGCGATAGATTTTTTTCTGCTCTTTCCAATTGCGCCATTGTTTTTATTGCGAAACGCGTTCTTCCGGATGAAAACTCGAGTTGAATATTGAAAGCCATTTTTCTAGAGTATATCATGTTTTTTTTCAAAATAAACTACACCATTGGAAAGTACAACTCTTAAGCTTCAAAACCCTATCTTGGAGAAGTTGGAGAAATAAAGGGTTTAAAAGTAACAACATGAAAAAGACAGCGCCGAGGGTCCGCGCGAGCCCCTCGCGCCCGTGCGTACGGCACGTTTAAGTGCACGCTCTATTCAATTCGCTAATAATCGTGTACCAAGTCTGTGAAAAAAGAACTAAGGACATATATCGATAGATTTTTTTCTGCTCTTTCCAATGGTGCTATTATTTTTATTCCGAAATGCTTCCTTCTAGTTGAAAATTCCATTTGAATGTTTAAACTCTATTTTTTCAATAAAATATCAGTCTTTTCTTCAAAATGAATTATATTCTTCAAAAGTACAAGTCTTAAACTATAAAATATTATATTTTTAAGTTGAAACATGAAAAGTTCAAAAATAGTAAGATCAAAAAGACAGCGGCTGCCCGAACTTTTTACGCTATGCTCAAGGGCGGATTAATACACGCGATGTGCTATTTCGCCCTTTCTTTTTTGTAAATATAAAATGTTTTGTAACTTACAATGCCAATGCGTGGGCATAATTTTGTGGATCTAGTTGTAACAGTTAGTGTAATATTACAGTAAACTTTGTTCATTTATATAACAAAATTTGAAAAACATAATATATTAAACATAAAAATATCCATGAACGCACTGAAAGCAGTGAAACAGAAATTTAAAATAACCTTATAGATTGTTTAATCTGGCATAACAATATTACCTTTCGGAAGCATTTTGGAATAAAAATAATAGCACCATTGGAAAGAGCAGGAAAAAATCTATCGATATATGTCCTTAGTTCTTTTTTCAGAGACTTGGTACACGATTATTAGCGAATTGAATAGAGCGTGCACTTAAACGTGCCGTACGCACGGGCGCGAGGGGCTCGCGCGGACCCTCGGCGCTGTCTTTTTCATGTTGTTACTTTTAAACCCTTTATTTCTCCAACTTCTCCAAGATAGGGTTTTGAAGCTTAAGAGTTGTACTTTCCAATGGTGTAGTTTATTTTGAAAAAAAACATGATATACTTTGAGAAAAATGGCTTTCAATATTCAACTCGAGTTTTCGTCCGGAAGAAAGCGTTTCGCAATAAAAGCAATGGCACCATTGGAAAGAGCAGGAAAAAATCTATCGATATAGGTCCTTGGTTTTTTTTTCAAAGACGCAGCATACGATTATGAACGAGTTAAACAGAGCGCCTTTTACGCGAAAAAAGGCACCGCGCGCGCTCGGTGGCCCGTTTCTGCTGGACGCTCCCATATATATTTTCGCAAATACTTAACTATTTTACAATATATATTTTTTCATAAATACTTAAAAATTTCGCAATACTTAAAGGTTAACTATATATTCACATTACTTAAAAATTATTTGCCGCTAAATTCTACACTCGAACCACCGTGATATTTTATAAATAGTTCGCACTTATTCGCTGCGTCCTGGAGTTTCAAGTAGAACTCTTCATCTTGTTGAAGAGCCTCCGATACTCTCGTTGGCATAAACACGTCGAACTCACTCTCCACTTCAGCCACAACTTTTTTTCCATACTTGGTAGTCACATTCTTTAGACTTGTCACCATGTACAGCTGGCCCTTGGTCAGATCGACCAGTCTTTTTGTGAGAAGGAATCCTCCACGCGCAATAGCGTTTAATTTTGAAAATCCATATGTAACAGAAAGTTTTGTAAATGATTAGTTTTGTGAATAGAAGAAAAAATAAAACGAAAAAATTACTTTAAGAAAATACAAACCTTAGATTTCTCTCCTTTTCTTAATAATACTTTCAGTATTTTCCTCACAAGGTCTTTTTAAGACGAGGAGCGAAGCTGCAGGAAGCGGCTGCGAGACAGCAAGAAACGGCCGTGAGACAGCGAGAAGGGGCTGGGCAACTGAAGTAGTCTGCTGCCAAGATGGAGAAAACGGCGTTGAGATCTGCTGGAGCTGCTGCTGTTGCTGAAGACTACTGCTGGAAGGCTCGATTGTGCGAATGAGCTCCTGCTCTCGCGCGGCCTCATTATATAGAAGCTCTTCGGTGGCGGCTCGCGTTCCCCCTCTCCAGCAACTTCTTCGTTCTGATTGGTCTTCTCTTCCCCCACCACCACCACTCCTGCCCTATAGTGGCCGCAGGGCAGCGTATCTGTAGTGCCAGGCTGCAGGCAGCGTTTGTCATCATGGGCACTGAGAGCAATTTTCCTCTCTTTCTCAGTGTTGATGTTGTGACGACGGGACCTGATGTTTCTTTGCTCTCGAGTGACGATGACGTTCTCACGGAGGCACTTCATGTAGTCGTCAGGGGTGATGGTCAGTTTGACTGCAGAAGTTTTCACTCCTTTGGTCTTGTTGATGGGCTTTTGATTCTGTACTTTCACGCTGTACATTTTACTCCGCAGCCCGATGAATTCCAGCATGATCTCGCCGTTGCACTCGTCCTTCATCAAGCCGACGATTTTCTTATTGGCACGAGGCATATTGAACGGATTAATTTCAGGATAGTCTGATATGTCGAACTCGTGAATGTCTTGTCGCATCACGTCGTACACGTTAACATCTGTAACCTCATATATCAGACTATCCGTATCGGTGTATAGCAACTTGCCTTTGTCTCCTACACGATCTCGCATATAGTCGTAGTGGAACCTGTACACGAGTGTTTTTGAAAGGTCCAAAACTGGCAAGCCAATGTAGATGGGCTTTCTTATGCAGATCTCCGTCCGCAACAGCTGCACAGCGACAAAGTTTTCGTCAAAAATGTCAGAGCTGTGAAAATTGGGCCGTGCGATTAGTGCCTCAGCTCCATAGCGGCCTTTCCATTTGTTGAATAGCTTCACGTCAACGCGTTGCCTCTCGTTTTCCATAGTTTTGCCATACACAGCGTTGTTAAAAAGTTTGAACAGCATTTTTTCAAACTCGTTCTTGGCTTCCTTCCTTTTTGCGCTGTTCAAATCGATATACTTTTTAAGCCAAGGACTCTGCTTGAATTGTATGGCTCGATGGACTTTGGCGAGAACCAGTCCATGTTTCAAGGCCTGTTTAAGTGCTCGATAGCGAAGCACGTAACGAGTTTTGTCGTGAAGCGTCGTCATAAGTTTATGCTGTTCACTTCAACAAAGTATCCAAAGTCACAGTCATCGGGGATGTCGAAGAAGTTTGGTTCGTTGACATTCTGCACCCACTTGAAGCCGCCATAGGGTAAGGGCTCAGTCATTGCCCAACCGTACAAATTATTCACGTCGTAATACATCAAATATTTTTCATCCTCGTTAGTGTTGTAGCCATCCTTCATGTACGGGTTGTTCGCTTTTGCACAGCGATTGCAACATTGACTGATTCCTCCCCGTATGCCGCGCTCGATAAACAGCAGCATGTCTATATCGGTAAGAAGCTCAAGTTTGATCTGTAAAATAAAAAAGAT
Source organism: Torymus aiolomorphi (assembly GCA_036365515.1). Classification (NCBI taxonomy): domain Eukaryota; kingdom Metazoa; phylum Arthropoda; class Insecta; order Hymenoptera; family Torymidae; genus Torymus; species Torymus aiolomorphi. The sequence continues at coordinate 89,633,425 of CM070876.1, forward strand.
TTTTTTTTTGAAATATGAATTTTAATTAAATTTAAGTGAATCATACCTGTGTATTTTTGAGCATGGCATTCCAAGTCAATCCGGGCGTAGTGTAATAATGGGCAGGATCCAACTCATAAGCTTCAAAGCAGTTATTTCTAAAGTTCTCAAAAACTTCAGCCAATAGGATAACGTCTGTCTTGAGATATAAGTCAGAGTACTGCCCCAAATCTTGAATACTGAAACTCTGCCAAACATTCTGAGCATGCTCATAATCCTCATCGCTGATATGAGCATCATATAAGCTGCTGAAGAAGTCATCTTTCGAAGGGAGATTTGGCTCGTTTAGTTTTTCAAATGACGAGACATAGTCATACGGAAAAACTCCTTTTCTTTTCAATAGAGAAATTTGTTCATTGCATAGACCATCTTCTTTAAACATTCGCTCCAGAGTATTCAGTTTCTCCAAATATGATGCCAACTTGTCTAGCGATGAAGCCATAAACTTGAACGAGTCGATGAATCGCAGGTTTATATCTGTACCTTCCACAAACTTTGTAAAAGATATGTATTTCTCTTTTGTTTGTGGAAGTAGAGAAACTCGTCCTGAGAAGCATGTCGCTATTTCTCCAATAAATAGATGCGAATCGTAACCACTCAAGTTGTGAAAAACTATGGGGATCGTTCTCGAGTCTTGGAAGCCAAGGTTACATTTGCTATGTGCAGGTCCACGATATCTGTAAAAATTAAAAAAAATTTTAGTTACGATAGAGAGAGAGAGAGAGAGAGAGGGAGAGAGAGAGAGAGAGAGACTTTGAAAAAAATAAATACTCACTTTCCCGTGAAATGGCAATGATCACGCACTCTCATGTCATTCTTAGTAAATGGCTTCTCGCAGATATGACATAAACGTGCTCGGTCAAACATAATTTTTTCGAGCGATGTTAAATTATTCATTGGCTTTGGATTTTTATACGAGACATTCAATTTCACAGCTAGAGAGTGAAGGCTCTGTACAAACCATTTGGCTGGAGATTCGGCTTGTTCATCCTCTTGTCTATAACTCTTATATTCCGAGAGAGAGTCATCATAACTACATTTAATGAAGAAGCCAACACTAAATGGCACGTGATGTTGGTAAGCTCGTTCATCATCAATCACTGGCTTCAATATACATTCAAAGTCTGCGTATATTACGAGCGGCACACGATTCTTAAAACCAAAGTTCATAAACTCTAAAGTATTCTTTTTCACAGTTGGAAGAGTAATTTTGCACTGATTAATTCTTTCACAGTCAATCACATGCTTCATTTGTTTTTCTTCAGTTACGAAATAGTGCAGACATCGATCACAGATAAAAGTTTTATGTCCGTGAGAAGATAGCTGTTTACTACACAGTCTTGACAAATTTTTTATCCACACATAGTGGAATTTAAATTCTATATCATCATCGAGAGACGAGCCATCTTCATCCTCGTCAACATAGTTATTTTCGATGAGAAGTAAATTAACATGTTTTTCTTTTTTGTCACCTGTCAAGTGCCGCGGTAAAATGTCAAACACTTTTCCTTTCTTCTTCAAATAATACACATTCACAGAAACGTCATTTTGTTTTTCAAACTTAGTTACTTTTCTGGGATCAACTGGAAAATCGATTCCCTTAAAGTTGAGATCGTCCTGATGAGGTACATATGTTGCCACTCGATTAGAATTTATCCTAGTATAGTGTAGTGCCGATAGAATTGCCCACTTAAAACATTCATCATCTTGATTTTCTACGTTTATACACGCCGTCTTGGTCTTGATGAACGGTGGCAAATCAATGTACGAGCTTCCTCTCATCGGATTAAACTTATAAATATTCACAACTAAATTTAAAATTGATTTAAGCGTCCAGCCCGACTCACGCTCTTGAAATTCTTCCATGTCCGTATCGATGGGATTTTGCACGTTCATAACAAACCACTCGTTCAAGTCCGTAGTCGAATACATCGGAGCTGTTTTTGTGTTGAAATATTTTATTTCAATTGTCTCTTCGCCATTTTTAACTATAGCGTACTCGGCCGCTAACACTGTGTTCACTTTTAAAGGTTCTTTAAGAATTTCACACACTTTTTCAATAAATTCCTTCTTAGCGTCTCGCATAAATGTTAATAAATCAAGATGTTTTCGGTTTGTGATGACGCCCGTCTTGATTCTATTCTCGAAAGCTGATTCGACGTCATCCCAGCTTATCGAGGGGCCATTTTCACTCGCTTGTAGTCCAGCACCCACATGATGTTCACTCAACAAGCGTAGGACACTTTTTAAGAGCGCGATGGCCGCTTGCAACTTTTGCCTATCGGCCACTGTTAAGTCTGTCACCTCGGGCCTGCGCTGAGCCAATTTTTCAGCTTCCACTCGAGCTTTGCGACCAAGCGCAATCCAATTATTCACATCATCTTGGTTAGCCGCACCACTTAAAGCGAGCCGATACGATTGACATAGCACAAGAGCTGTATTTTTAAAATACTGAGGCATCTTGAGCCACTGACCGCGCGAGGCAGTCGAATGACTTTATGTCGCACGCGCACCCCCTTTTATCTAAAAATTCGCGAAAAGAGATCGATTCTGATTGGTTGTTGGTGTCATGGTGGGGGTAAAAATAACGCGATTAGTTAAACAAAATAGGAAGGATGACTATAAAATACCAGCAAGACGCTAAAAAACCTCATTCGCTCCTTGGCTGTCGATCGAGAACAGTCGCAGCAACAGCAGCAAGATGAAGTACATCGTTGATGTGCAAGGTTTCAAGATTACCTTGAATGAATTCGTCTTCAAGGAAGTAGCCATTGTCCCTCTCGAGGAAGATCCTACGCCGTCGGTTTTTCTATTTAAACTGCCATATGCATGGGACAAATTGTTGGAGAAAAACAAGTCCGAAAATCGCTGGCTTGAACAAAATTTCCATGGATTAATGTGGAGAGCAGGCAATATTCCATACGATGAACTAAAAAACACTCTAAATGGTGTACTCTTCGGAGCAGAGATTTACGTAAAAGGCTTGAAGAAAAGTAAATGGTTGAAGAGATTTTTTCCCGATCGGTAAACTATATTTTGTGGTTATGAAAAATATTTTCACAATAAAAAAAAAAAGTTTTCGCATAATATATTATTATTAATTTTCAGATTAGTTACTAATATCGAGGAGATGGGATGTCCTTCATTAAAAAGCCTACCTGCAGAACCAGTTTCATGTACCAACCATATTGCCTGTAACTTTCCAGTATGCGCACTTCGAAATGCGCTGGTCATGAAAAGATGGATGCTTGAGCATCAACATAGCAAAAACGTGAATGAAATGACAGAATCCTTTCATTTTATGTACATTTGAATTGTAAAATTATTTAAACTCTAATAAATAATCATTTTTTTTTAATTTGAGATCGTCTATTTTTTTAAAAAATATATATGAATATATATATATGAATATTTGTTCCTCTGTTTTGAAAAATATTGGTGGCCCTGAAAAGCGCCGATTGGTTTTAGTCCTGAAAAGGACTGATCAAATCGTAAGTCGACGACGAACTCGTCGGCATGGCTCACCATCATCGCTGTCGTCGTGTGGTCGCTTCTCCGGCATTTTCCGCGGAGACATCGTCCCCGAGGAGACGGTGATGCACAAAGGCGACGAGCCCAGCTCGATGACATCATACTTCTGTGGAGAAAAGCATGAGGACATCAACTCATGGTTCTCCAGAAAGCCAGGAGAGAAGCATGATGGTACCGGAGAGAGCGATGACGGCGGCGACAGCGGCGGTAACAACAGCGGCGCACAGTCGGGTAGGCGTTCGACGAAGAGCGGCGACGGATACGGCAACCGTTGAGGCGTGAATTCCGGCGAAGCAAACGGCGACTTGATAGGTGACGATGTAGCCAACGGCTCCATCAACTCCGGCCGGAATTCATCGTCGCTATCCATCGCGAGGCCGATCTCCCAATCGAAGTCGGCCTCACCCCACGTGGCGTCCTTTTCTTCGAGGTTGTTACTTGTCGAGTTCATTTTTGCAAATGATAATTGTTCTCTAGTCGGCGCTGCTTTTATAGCCAAAGCGCGGACCTGTTGTGTGGTGGGGGTAAAGAATAAAAAAATCACTCTTTATTTACAAAACCTATAAATAAGATATTTTCAACGCGCGTATTCTTTATTCTTTAAAGATATAATATTAACATCAAGTAATTTTTAATTTAAAGGATGCGAATTGTATTAGAATCTTTAAAAATTTTTAGTATAATATTGCATACATATATGAAAGAGCATGAATGTTAACTCTTTCAGTCACAAATTAAATTCACAAAATATGATTTTTTTTGCCATAAATCTATTTATAACAATTATAAACAATTATAAATCCGAAAAATATTATTATATTTCTCAAGCTTAAGTATTTATCTAACAGAAAATGCAAAAAAAAAATGAAGGAATATGCATTAAATACAAAAAATGACGAGAAATATAAAAAAATTTTGGGTGTCTATATGTAGGATTCTGTGACTGAAAGGGTTAAAGAAAAAAAATATTTAGAAATTATTAAAAATAATGATAGAATCATTTAAAAAATGTTCTATGTTTACAATTTCTGCATATATAGAGAGAAAGAGAGAGTTTCAAAATTTTTTTTTAATAAATTGTTTGTTGCTATATTTTATAAATTTTTAGCTCTGAAAAGAGCTGATTGTATCACATAGAAATAAATATACTTTTAGCTCTGAAAAGAGCTGATTATATCACATAGAAAAAAATATATTTTTAGCTCTGAAAAGAGCTGATTATATATCACATAGAAATAATAAATATATATGTTTACATAAAAAATATATAGGGCCCTGAAAAGGGCCGATTGTATGTGTATGTATGTGTACATACGTGCGTGCGTGCATGCGTGCGTGCGTGCGTATATGTATGTGTGTGTATGTGTGTATGTGTGTGCTTGGCCCTGAAAAGGACCGATTGCATTGAGTCCTGAAAAGAACCGATTAAATGGAGGCACGGCGTCGTTTGCTTGATGGTGGCGACGATGGTGACGGCGATCTATCCCGCTTTCGCGGTCGGGTGTCGCTCTCATCATCAGTAATAATGATGAGTTCGGGCGTCGAGTCAGTCGTCCGCTCCACCATCATTATCGATGAATCCTGATTCATCGCTACCTCCCATCGCAGATGGCAGCCCTTCCCACTGTATGTAGTCGACGGGTACTGCATGATACCCCCCATGTCCGTCATAGAACATGAGAGGCGATGATGGTCCTGCAGATGTTGGTGGCGAGAGAGGAGGCGGTGGCGTGCCTTCCGGCGTCATCGGCAACTGATGTGGACGGCGGAGAGGGATGGGCGACAATGATCGGGATTCATCCAATCCCATCAACCACGCGTCGAAGTTCTCGAGGTCCAACTCTGGCAGCTCCACATCAAAGGCTTCACAGCCATCCAAGGCTGCTAAGCCATCCAAAATTTCTTGATGAAATGACCCAGTCATTTCGTCAAGGATGAAATCGGATGCTGCTGCTGCTTCATTCGATGGAAGAGGGTCAGAGAGCGGTGACGAGCAGCAGCAATATTGACGTAATAAAGAGATTAGTATTGCTTTCTCTCTCTCTCTCTCTCTCTCTCTCTCTCTCTCTCTCTCTCTCTCTCTCTCTCTTTAGTTCGCGAGTGATCTATCTCTAGTTTGCGAGTGTTCTTTAGTTCGCGAGTGTGAAGCAGATGATGCTTAATATCGTGCGCATTAGGTTAATCACTCTCTCGCTCGCGCTCTTCCTCGATGACGTGATATCTCTTTCTTACTTCCTCTCGCGCGTGAGCACATCATCGTCGCGCGTATAACGTCGAGCACTAGGTAAGAATTCGCGGCGCGTGATTATCTCGTACGTCGACGGTGCGCAATTTTCATACCGATAATGTTTCGTGAAGTCTCGAGTGAGCACATCATTCTCGAGCGAGTCTTTCTCTAATTCGTGGCTTCTTTATGTGTAAAGATTGACGGCAAGGGGGCGTGCTTCTTTTGCTCACAACGTAACGCGCGTGACCGGGCTTGTGAGGTTAGGATGTTTCGCGAGCACATTATCTCTTTCCCTCGCTCACCGATGAGCGTGGGGTTATTTGTCATTCCTTGGCAACGGAAGTTACCGCGTTCTCTCATACGTAAAGGTCTACTACGATAGTATGTGAGTACTTCTCTTTTCTTCCCCGTTGATAGCTTAAATACGTAGATAGGATATTTTCATATCAACTATCGCGTAAACTTATATATCTAATTTTTTATATTTCTTTTCAGCTGGATGGACGTCACATTAGCAACCTAGAGACCAATCTTCAGAGCAATTGGAATAGTTATTGATTTTTCATCAAGAACAAAACTATTTTAAAATCTGCTCTTTTAAGAGCAATTTCTTTTTTATATTTGCATATATTATTTCTTTCAGGTAAATTCAAACGTTAAACAAACATATAAAATCTGCTCTTTTTAGAGCAATTCTAACATTCTTAAATATATGTATATATTATTTGCATTTTATCATGTTTTTCATTCAGGTCAATTCTAACGTAGAACAAACGTAATTAAAATCTGTTCTTTTTAGAGCAATTTTAACATTCTTATACATATATATATATATATATATATATATATATATATATATATATATATATATATATATATATATATATTATCATGTTTTTTCTTTCAGGTCAATTCTAACGTAGATCAAATTATATATAGATATTACTTTAAAATCTGCTCTTTTCAGAGCAACTCAATATACAACAGGAAACAAATACTCCGAGCATATTATTTGCAGGCTGCCATCCGCTACCACAATATCAAAAGTTTAGTAATCTGTCTCTCTCCTCTCTCTCGCTCTCTCTCTCTCTCTCTCTCTCTCTCTCTCTCTCTCTCTCTCTCTCTCATCACGCATGTACGTACGAGGGTCATTTGATAAGTACCTAGCCTACAAATGAAAACACCAAAATTTTACAAAAAATAAAATTTATTTTTCAATGTAGTCTCCTTTTTAGTTGAATACACTTGGTCCAGCGGTGTTCCAATTTTTTTAACCCCGTTGAAAAAAATGTTTTCTCTTGGTTTGCAAAATAGGCCTCCGTGGCGGCGATTATTTCGTTATTGGAGTGGAATCTCTTCCCGGCGAGCGAATTATTTAGGTTCGGAAACAAAAAAAAGTCGCATGGAGCCAAATCTGGAGAATACGGTGGATGGGGCAGCAGTTCGTAGCATAATTCGACCAATTTAGCCGTGGCGAGTGCAGAAGTGTGAGCCGGTGCATTATCGTGGTGGAAAAGCACTTTCTTTTTAGACAAATGGGGCCGTTTTTCTTCTAACACGGCGTCAAATCGGCTCAATAGTTCGGCGTAGTACTGTCCTGTGACCTTCTTGCCCTTCTCCAGATAGTCAATAAAAATCACACCTTGAGAATCCCAGAAAACAGTGGCCATCACCTTTCCGGCCGACGGGACCGTCTTCGCCTTCTTCGGAGCAGGTTCACCGGGTAAGGTCCACTGTTTTGACTGCTCCTTGGTCTCTGGAGTGTAGTAGTGAATCCATGTTTCGTCGATGGTCACGTAACGACGCAAAAACTCTTTTGGATTGCGATTAAACAGCTCCAAACACTGCTCTGAACTGGTCACACGGATGCGCTTGTTGTCTGCAGTCAGCAAACGCGGCATCCACCTTGCTGACAGCTTCCTCATGCCTAAAATCTCATGTAGGATATGCCACACGCGTTCTTCTGAGATGCCTACTATCGCAGCTATCTCGTGCACCTTTAATCGGCGGTCTGACAAAACGATATCGTGTATTTTTGTCACGTTCTCCTCCGTAGTGGCTGTTTTCGGAGCACCTGGGCGTGGATCATCAAAAACCGACGTACGACCACGTTGAAACTCGTTATACCAAAATTTAACGGTCGCCATCGAAGGAGAAGCATCCCCATACACTGCATCCAAGCGTTCTTTAATTTCACTGCGCGATTTCCCTTCCAAAAACAAGAATCGAATCACCGACCGATATTGTTCTTTCTCCATTTTTTCAAAAATCAACGGACACATTTGCTTTCACACGCTCTCAAAAATAAACTACAACTCCGATCCGGCTGAAATCTCGTCTGTAACCGTTTACAGGAAGATACTGCACTGTAGTGTATTTCTGGTGCGATAGTGGCACCATCTGGCGGTGAGGCTAGGTACTTGTCAAATGACCCTCGTATATTATGCGAATACTTTTTTAATTCTTTTTGTATTGTTTCAGAGGAATAGATGTTCACAACGTGAAGCCATCGCCGTTGGACAACAAGCTGGACATTGGATGCTGAGGTTAACAAAAAAAAAAAAAAAGATAAGTTATCACTCGCGCGTCCTCTCTCTCTCTCTCTCTCTCTCTCTCTCTCATCGCAGGAAGGGCTTTGAGGGGTTTCGCGTGCGCGCATGGTGGTTCCACGCACGCACGTATATTATGCTAATACTTTTTTAATTCTTTTTGTATTGTTTCAGAGGAACAGATGTTCACAACGTGGAGGCCATCACCGTTGGACAACGCACTGTATATTGGATGCTGAGGTCAACAAGAAAAAAAAAAGATAAGTGATCACTCGCGCGTTCTCTCTCTCTCTCTCTCTCTCTCTCTCTCTCTCTCTCTGTCTCTCATCGCAGGAAGGGTTGGGGGGGGGGGGGGGGGGGGTTCGCGTGCGCGCATGGTTGTTCCACGCGCGCATATATATTATAATAATAAATTTTAATTCTTTTTTGTATTGTTTCAGAGGAACAGATGTTCACAACGTGAAAGCCATCGCCGTTGGACAACGACGATGCAGAACAATTCTACTGGATGCTGAGGACGTCGACAAAAAAGGTTAGTCATTACACTTATCGCCTGCTGCAGCTGCGTCTTTTACCGCGTAACCTAGAGCTGCAGCTGACCCGAAGCTGGCCACCCGCAGCCGACTGCTACCGCTGCCCGTTTGCGACATGCCGTCGTGCCGCTCGTCGCTGGGCGTTAGCAGTCCTCTCTCACCCTCAGGGCCTGACTTCGTGGGCAAGACCTAATTGAGAATCGGTAGGCCGGTTCTGGCTCAACTCGTTGGCGTGCAGGGTGAGTCAGAACTGATTCTGCATCATGCGGGTTATTGGCTCTCAAGTGACCCAAAACCCCTATGCCGATTCTGCATCAACAGGTCTTGGCCTGTTATGGGTTAATGGTGGCCTGTGCAGGTGACCCAAAAACCCTGTGCCGATTCTGCATCAGACAGGTCATGATCTGTTATGGGTTAATGGCGCCCCGTGCAATTGCGGGTGACCCAAAAACCCTATGCCGATTCTGTTTGATGCAGAATCGGCATAGCTTATCTACTCCCGTGGGCTTATCCTTTCCGACCACGGATTTCGCCTCGGATCCAGTCATTATCCCCGATTTGTCACTCATAATAAAGTGACAGGTTACAATAGCGTAGGCATTAATTTATAACTTTTAAAATTAGATACAACAAAAAGCAATGTCCGTGTTTGTTTGACTGTCCGACTAATGCTTTAACTGTCTCTCTCTTGTTTGATATCTTAAACAATTGTGTGACACCATTTTCTTTTACATTAACACGTGCTTTATATAAAAATCATAAATATATATCAAAATTATATCTTATACATACCCTCAAGTTTACGTCGTTGTTCCAATTTCTGAGGACTTTCATCAGTTTGTAGGTAAACTAAATGACATTTTTCAAACTCCGTAGCTAATTTTTGAATTTTTTTTTTAAAGAAATATAAATTCATATTTGATTCTAAATGATTTCTTTTTCTACTTTGTTGGAAACTTGTAATACGCCGCTTCTTTATGTATCGAAAGTACTTTAAGTCGATCCTGAAATATAGAAAATATATTAGCTTTTCCAGATTATAAATGACAGTATCTATCGAAACCACACCACAATCAAACGGAACGCACTGATTATCAAATACCTTGACACGTCAAAAGAAAAACTTGATCGTAAGCTCTTAAGGTCAAAGCTTGCTACTAGACACGCCAAAGTATTATGCTTGCAAAATTTTCTCGCGCACGTGTGAGAGAGCATCTCTGTGTACATGCTTAATCAGCTGACAAGTGTAAAATTCGTTGATAGGAAAATTTGTTCTCATGTGCAGGGCATCACTAACAAGGAGAGTGCACACCCTCCGGGAAACGGATTTCAGCGGGCATTTGAGACTCGATTTCTGGTATCTAGAAATGAAGCTCAGTGTGCCTAATTCCATCTCATAGGCCGTTTTTCTTGAGATGTGGGCAATCTAATCTCAAATATTCTCTATTTCATTAAAAAATTATGTCTTTTCTTTTGACTGTCACATTGCAAGTTCATGATACGAAAACGAACAATAAGATTATAAAAGTAAACAGTAAAAGCTAAAATTTAAGCTCTGATTTGCTTAAAAGTATTATTTTTTCAGGAAATTATAAGCAATCAAAGATAGCGTAAAGAAATGGTTAAAAATTTTTCTTTATTTTAAGTAATTTAATTTTTAACCACTTTCTTACTCTATCTTTAATTGCTTATAATTTCCTGACAAATCAATATCATTAAACGAATCAGAGATTAAATTTTAGCTTTAACAGTCTACTTATATAATCTTTTTTTTTCGCTTTCGTATCATAAATACTTGCAATGTGAAAGTCAAAAGAAGTGTTTGATAATGCCATAATATAATGAGGACATGCTGTGAGTAATTGAAATAAATTTGAATCACACACTAATTAACAAGTTAAATTCACTATATATTGTAAAAGTCTATAAAAACTAAAATAACAATTACATAATTACAAGGATTCTTAAAATTACAGTTGTAGTACAATTTACATTAAATAAAGTCCGAGTTCATAGTACGGTTGTGCGTAGTGAGTTTTTCTGTTTAATTGAGTTTTGCCGTACTCCACTGAGTAGCATTGGTGATGACACTGCTTAAACAAATTGCACCATTAAATATTATTTATTTGATGTGCCTTGAACGTTGCCAAAAAGTAAGCGTATCGAGGGATTAACGTCATGCGCTCTTGGGTGAAAAAAAATTTACATGTGGGAGAGAGAGAGAGATCCAGTACATAAGTACCGTACTAGTTAGTAACGCGTCTTAGCTGTTCCGGAGAGAAGCTGAGGAGTGCTGCTGCGGCCGTGCGACCACTTGCTGAGTTATACCTCTGACACGCAACCGCGGGAAATTCAAATCTTACTAATACCCAAACAAGAAGGGGTATCATTTTTTAACGAAATAGAGGATATTTGAGATTAGATTACCCATGCCTCAAGAAAGACAGCCTATGAGATGGAATTAGGCACACTGAGCTTCATTTCTAGATACCAGAAATCGACACTCAAAGGCCCGCTGAAATCTGTTTTCCGGAGGGTGTGCACTCTTCTTGTAAGTAAATTTATGCAAGATTAGCACGTTTCGTCTAGAGAACATGATATTTTCACATTTATCTCGGAAACTTGGGGTTATATCGACGAACGAACAAAATTTTGTAGTTAATAAAAGGGAAAATTATCTTTTTATATACGAATTCTAAAGGTACAAAATTTTCGAAAACTGAAGATAAAAATCCGCACTTTTTCATAAGGCAATTGCAAAACCCGCTTACGATTAGGTAGCACATCAAATTTTCTTTATAGTAAATTTCCAAAGTCTCTTCCACATTTCACGAAACTGACGTCACCACATGGACATCGCGTGTTACAATCAGTAAACGCATAATCGGCTTGCTAGCACCCTGGCGAAGAAGGTGGCCGATCGGCGAAGTACGGCGTGCGCGGCTCCGGCATTATTCGAGTGTTGGACACCCGTAATTCCCTTCTTGTTCCCGCATCGAACATTCCCTGTATTGTGTGTGTTCGTGCAAGCCGTGCAAGTGTCCGAGCTACAGCTGTAGCCAGAGAAGGCTTTCCGGCTTTTTAACATATGGATGCGTAGGTGCATCCATGAGTACCACCACAGGACAGCTGTTCGCGGACTCTTCGGTGGATACTGTGTGATGCAGCAGAAAACAAGGAGACATGCGAGTATAAATACGATGAGGCCGCGGGTCCTGTCACGTCAGTGCATTTTACCATCTTTATACATATTTATACGGAATAAGTGGAGCAGATATTGAAAAAGTTGAATTCTCCCATTCATATACATCTTTGAGTAATTAATTAATAACAAATTAGCAACAACTTTTTCGAAAAAATAAATTACATATTCGAAATCAGCGGAAAAAAGTACATGGAATTAACTACACATTTTCGATCGAAAAAAACTTGAAACAAAAAGTGTAGTCGGCGGAAAACGTCTTTAAACACTGTTTTGTAGATTTTGAGCGCTATCTTAACATCGCCATCTTAAATTTGGAAAAATTTCAAATGAATTTTGACAAGCAAATAATATTGTTGTCATTTATGCTCATTGCAGTGATCAGGTATAGTTTTTTCGAATAAAAAATATCATATTTTTGTAAAGTTTGCATTTTAAAAATTTTTTCCTATGCTTAGGGCGCCATCTTGACGCCGCCATCTTGAATTAAAAAAAAATCCAACAGGGAGTGTTTAGGAAGTGGATGGAGTTTGTAATGAAGGCGACGACCTTTGTTAATACTATATATATAATAAATATAATCTTTATTAGAAGTAATTTAGTCTAAAGTAATACATAGCTATGTATGAGCTAGAGCCCATGAGCTGGACCACTCGGGGCGAGGCAAGCGCGAGGTGTTGATTGATCGGCGTACAGTGTTAGAGAGGGAGAGAGAGAGAGCAGCGCGTCGCTCACTGCCGCTCGACATACCTTCTTACTCACGGACACACTAAGGAGGGGAGACTTACATATGTGTACATACGTATATTGCGCGCTGTCTGCAACTGAGGTTCTCGCAGTGAAACTTGAACTCTCAGGTTTCTTTCGCACGGAACCAGAGATTTAACACTGTATACAAACTTCCTTCGAGGAACCTGATCTCAGTTCAATATATATGTATCACATTCTCAACACGCCTCCTTACATATATATTGTGCGCTTAAATTATTACATATTAAATGTTCACTTTGTATTTGGATAACTAAATTAATCTGAATGCATTTCTATTTTTAGTGAATTTCTCTCTATATAAACTTTTAGTTAATATAACTGCTACATTAAATTCCGACTCGATTTTTACAATATCAATAACGCCGTTCTCGTAGTTTTCGCAATCGCTACTGCGCCTGAGTTATCCTTATACTTTTTTATCGTTTTTTCAATATTTAAATCAAATGTTTAACAAACTTTTCAAAAACAAAACCTATGTTCTGTCTCTGATATTGCAGTATACTCTGCGAAAGGTGAGCATTTAGTCACCGTACTTTGTTTTCGTGTCTTCCAATAGATTAAATTACCGTATAGTCTTATGACAAAACCTGTAGTGGATTTTCGATCAATATTATCGCCTGCATAGTCCGAATCAAACATAAAGTCTAATTTCTCATCTTTCACAGCTTCATCATAATATTCAAATTTGTTTCGTTGATCACTCATTTTCCAAATATTTAGATAAGGTAATATCGATGTTAATGAGTTCAAAATGATGTAGTTTTTATTTGTGCAACGTTTCGGTAGCTGATTCGCTACCCTTATCAAGCACTAAAGATTTCTGTTGAATAATTAACACCGTCATATACAAAATACTACATACATTCTTCGTTCTGATTTCTTAGTTAAAAACAATCTAAATGTTAACGAAAACATTTCCACCTTCGTAAATCAAATAAATTAGGACGACACAGTAATAAATTAATAAAAATAACACAAAAATTTAATAAATTAACACAGAAGAGAAGCAAAGACAGTCAAAGTAAATAAAAGGAACGTAATCTTATTTTCGTTAACATTTAGATTGTTTTTATCTAAGAAATCAGAACGAAGAATGTATGTAGTATTTTGTATATGGCGGTGTTAATTATTTAACAGAAATCTTTAGTGCTTGATAAGGGTAGCGAATAAGCTACCGAAACGTTGCACAAATAAAAACTACATCATTTTGAACTCATTAACATCGATATTACCTTATCTAAATATTGAAGAAATCAGAACGAAGAATGTATGTAGTATTTTGTATATGATGGTGTTAATTATTTAACAGAAATCTTTAGTGCTTGATAAGGGTAGCGAATCAGCTACCGAAACGTTGCACAAATAAAAACTACATCATTTTAAACTCATTAACATCGATATTACCTTATCTAAATATTTATCATAATATGTTAATTTTAAATCTTTGGTTTTATAAAGGTATTTCAAAATTCGTAAAGCATATTTAAAGTGCGTTTCATTATAGCAGCTTTGAAATCTACTCATATAGTTTACGCTATAAGCAATATCTGGTCTCGTACGTGTACTCATATACAATAATTTTCCTATTAGATTTCTATATGCTATTGTTAGAATTGCGGGTCCTCTTAAGCCGCTGCCGTACTTTCCATCTCTCTTCTAAGAATTGCGGGTCCTCTTAAGCCGCTGCCGTACTTTCCATCTCTCTTCTACTCTAGCGCCCCCTTTAGATACTGAGCACTGCTCTGTGCAGAGAGCCAGTCAGTGCTCTGTGAAAGCTGACATCGCGTCCGAGTTGGATTATACTTATACACGCGCGCGCGTGTGCGTGCGTGCGTGCGTGCGTGTGTGTGTGTGTGTGTGTGTGTGTGTGTGTGTGTGTGTGTGTGTGTGTGTGTGTGTGTGTGTGTGTGTGTGTGTGTGTGTGTGTGTGTGTGTGTGTGTGTGTGTGTGTGTGTGTGTGTGTGTTTTAACTCATTTGTAGCCTCGTTTCCTGCTTCCACCATCCACATATCCTTATCAGGTTATGGGCCCAGGAGGAAAGAGGGACGACATGAGCACGCGAGAGGAGGAAACTGCGACGGAGGAGATTGCGAGAGAAAGGAAGAGCGACTGACACACTTAGAAGCGACGGATGAAATTCACAGAGGTAAGTGAGACTGTGAAAATTCTGATTAGAGACAGTAACTTGGTTTCTTTATGGCGACGGGAAAAAAACGCGTAATACCGGTAATACGAGTTTATTTGCGATGCGTATCGTGCGGCTGAGAAAATCGCGAGTGGGAAAAGTTGAACGAAATCATCTAATTTCATCGAAACGCAAGGGACGGACGCGTCCCGGTGTCGCGGCGCACAGACCCACGCAACAGGTTTGAACTCGCACGTGGCCCCCCAACGAGCAAAAATGGCGGCGCGCCGGGAGCTTGTCTATGCCCACGCTAAGAGGGAGAGAGAGAGAGCGAGCAAACCTCGAAGAGCGTGATGGTAGCGCGCGGCATATTCGTGTGTGCCTGCGCGCGTGTGAGAGGAAGAGAGAGCGAGCGAACCTCGAACAGGCGTAATGGCGGCGCACGGTATGTGCATGTGTGCCTGCGCTAGCTAGCTAGCTAGAGAGAGAGAGAGAGAGAGAGAGAGAGAGAGAGAGAGAGAGAGAGAGAGAGAGAGGAGAGAGAGAGAGAGAGAGAGAGAGAGAGAGAGAGAGAGAGAGAGAGAGAGAGAGAGAGAGAGAGAGAGAGAGAGAGAGAGAGAGAGAGAGAGAGAGAGAGAGAGAGAGAGAGAGAGAGAGAGAGAGAGAGAGATAGAGATAGAGAGAGAGAGAGAGACGAGGCTTGAGTTTGTTAGCGGTGCCTCGTGTACTGTGTGCGCACGCTGGGAGGGAAAGCGGCATCGGTCCATCCCCCGCATCAAGGCGCGCAAGGGAAGGTAACGACCGTGAGCGCGCTATAGTGAAAACAAACGAGTAGGAGAGGTAGCGCAAGCATACTGTTTCGGGGAGGCGCTCGCGGCGACTTTGCGACTAGAGGAGATTGAATGTACAGCGCTATAGGACGAAAGAGAGACATAAATCGGAACGTAAATTTTGAAGACATTGCACAGCGGCAGATTATGCTTCGCGAATTACTTTTTAATTTTAGAATTAACATATGCATTGAATGTTTAAAAATAATATTCTGTATACAGATAAAATAAATCTCGAGTAAACCCCGCGAATAAAAACTTAGTACGTCTAAAAATTGAATACTTGTGATCAAAACTGAAATATAATATTCCTTACTGTAGAATTATTGAATATTATAAACAACTGAAATTGTGTCTGCACTCGATTAACTACAGAGTTTTGATCTTATTTTAGAATCTTGTGTAAATTCGTAGTGCTTGTGTTCGGCACGGTTTGTTTATTCAAAGATATTATGATATACAAGGTATTTGCAGTCGATTGCCCTCAGAACTTTGCTGTTATTTTGAAATCTAATATAAACTCATAGTGCTTGTGTTCGGCACGGTTTGTTTATTGAAAGATTTTTGTAACAACAATGGCGTTGGGCGAACAGCGCATCTTGGAAGATGCAATCGAAAAGGCACAGTTAGAGGGCCGGTCGCTGCTGATGCCGTGTTGCCACAAACGTAAGAATGCCTCTTAAAATAGCGAGTGAGAATGAGATGGAGAAAAGCGAGTCAGCGAGTGAGAATGATGCGAACAGGTCGAGTCCAGTACTGGAAGCGAGTGAAGGCGAGAATAATCGATAGCGAGATGCGAGCGATAGTAACGGCAGCAAGCGACGGAGCGAAGGTGACGGTGCTACAGCGACGAGAGAAAGCGATGAAATTTTGAGAGGTAAACCAAGTATATCAAACGTACGAAAAATAAATCCAATTGGTACATATAGAAAAATTATGTGTGTACGAGGGCGATCATGCCTCATTACTAACCTGCAATTACATGCCGCGATCCACGCACCAAAATAGGTTAGGTCAGCGCCGCGTGCTCCGGTGGTCCACGAACATGCGCGCGCGCTCACGCCCCCTCATGTAAATTCGCTTTGTCCACGAACGTGCGCGCGCGTGCACTCACGTCGCTCTATGTAAAGCCGCCTTGTCTCGAGATTGCCGCGACTCCACACCGGCGCGCGCACACCGCGACCGACGCGACTTCAGACCGGCGCGCGCATCTTATCACTGAATCTATCCTATATAAGAAGCTCACACACCGACAAGAGACAGACCGTGACCGACCGTCCCATAGACTGGAACTACCGCCTTCCTCTCGTGGGCACCCGTGAGGAGCTCGGTATCGCCAGCTATCGGACAACACCGATCACCAGGACACCTGCTGTTACTACCATCGTGGGCACACGAGGTAGTCACAGGCCGTGTACTCGGAACCGACGTTCCTTTAATCCTCGTGCGCACACGTGACTAAGGGAACACGAACGTACGTTTCCCCGTGTACTGACCCTCGGCACACCTGCTGTTACTACCGTCGTGGGCACACGAGGTGCGACTACCTCGTATGTGACTAGACCGTGTACTCGGAACCGCTGTTACTTAGTCGTCGTGCGTACACGTGACTAGGGGAACGCGAACTACCGCCTCCTCGCATACTGACCCTCGGCACACCTGCTGTTACTACCGTCATGGGCACACGAGGTAGTCACAGACCGTGTACCCGGAACCGCTGTTCCTTAGTCGTCGTGCGCACACATGACTACAGGAACACGAACTACTCCTGCCTGTGTCTAGAACACCGCAGCAACCCCGCCTCTACCGTCGTGAGCACACGAGGTAGCCGCGAGGCGCGTTCCTAGAGTCGCTGGTTCCCTAGTCTGCGTGAGCACATGTGACTAGGGGAACGCACTAATTGGACCGGCGCCAGGAAAAACCGCAACGAGCCCTGGTTCTACCGTCGTGAGCGCACGAGTTAGACGCAGGCAGCGTGCCCGAAGCTATCGCTCCCTTAGTCGGCGTGAGCACACGTGACTAAAGGAAAGAGGGCATTCACGGACGTAGATACCGGAACAAAAATTGGAACGAACCCTGATCCTACCCCGTGAGCTCACGAGATAGGCACAGACCGAGTTCCCAAGGCTACTATCCCCCCTTAATCGGCATGTGCACACGCGACTAAGGGTAAGGCAGCCTTCACATAACGTTGACACCGGAACAGGGCCCCGGACTGTACGACTTTGACGCCGACGCCACCGTGACCCCGCGTACATGTCGTATCGAGGTTCAGCATAACCGAAGCCCTCCTGCAAGAGGGCGCTGCAATAGCATTTAGTCTGTAATTTCCGCGGACTTCGTCGTACGCCGAAGTAAGCACGTTTGTTTTGATTTACATGTTTCAGGTGGCGAACTAAGGTGATTTCGGCCAGTTGGTGGCGAATATTGTTGTTTATTTTCATCGTTGTTAATTAGTATTTTAATCTTTTTTATTCAGTCGAATAAACAGCCTTTCTATATTCAAATATATGTATATCTATGCATTTTGTCTCTTAAGCCACCTGACACTCCTTTCTTCCCTTTTCTACACCCTGGTAAACTCTTGAGCGTCTGGCAGGGGAGGAGCAACCGTTACATGTGAATAAAAACATGATACCAAATTTTAATTCTACAAAAGAAAATCTAGCTAGTAAAACCACTAATGATAATTGTACTGCAGTAATACAAGAACAACTCCAAATCATTTCGACTAAAATGGCGGAGTTTAATACAAAAGCGAGCGAACTGGCGAGTGACGATAAAGCGAGGGATGAGCGACTGCGTCCGATGAAACAGCAACTGAAGGTGACTGAAACTCAGTGTTGAAAATGAAATTGATATCATATTTAAATACACACGATAAGAACCTTGAACTTTTCAGTTCCAATAGTAAATAGGAGTAATAGGTTAAATGAAATTGCGCATTATTAACCTTGAAATATTGTTCTGTTTAAAATCTTAAGGGGGTCCGAAAGTCAATTAAAAATTCAAATTTCGCACCACAATATAGCAGACGAAAAAATAAGTAATTTGCCTATAACAAATAGTAAAAACAATATTACGGAAAACCAGGACTGCATTGCCCTCCGTTACATTATTATCTATCATTTTACAACGTTTGCAGTTTCTATATAAATATTTCGCTGAATGGCATTTGAATTACTTGATTTTGAGACATTATTCAAATGCCATTCAGCGAAATATTTATATAGAAACTTCAAACTTTGTAAAATGATAGATAATAATGTAACGGAGGGCAATGCAGTCCTGGTTTTCCGTAATATTGTTTTTACTATTTGTTATAGGCAAATTACTTATTTTTTCGTCTGCTATATTGTGGCGCGAAATTTGAATTTTTAATTGACTTTCGGACCCCCTTAAATAAACTCGTAGTATTTGTGTTCGGCACGGTTTGTTTATTGAAGGATTTTAATTACAGGCATGGCATTAATGATGCTGCATGAAAAGTGCATCTTAAAAGGTGTGTTTGATCAGGCAGAAATAGAAGGGAAACCGCTGCTAATGCTTTATTGCCGAAAGGATATGGAAAGTACCTCTCGAAGTAACGGCGGAATACAGACGGGCGAACGCGACAGAGATTCTTCCGGAATAAGCGCAACAGTGGTGACAGATTCGGTACAAAAAGCGAGTGATAGCGGTAGCAGACGAGAGAGTATAGAGAATAACAGCGACCGAGACAAAGAGCGACAGAAACGTATGTTAATACGATAGAAAATAAACTGACGGATGACCCAGATATATTTGATAACTGGAGTTTCGTAATTTCAGGTAAGTGAAAATTAATATAAATAAAATCAAATATAAATAAAGCATTTTATATGAGACGGAAAATCAAAATTGAATTTTAAATGAGACTGGATGATGTCTGAATGTGATAAAAATGTTTATAAAATGATATTTTTGGAATCTTCTTAGATCTGAACTACAAATGAGCGACCTATTGGATGACTGATTTGATTGTAAAAGCGAGTGTTAATCTAAATAAAACTATTTCACTGTTAATATCAAAGCGACAGGGCGTAGACGGTTTTATAGCATGCAGTATAAAAACTGTTGAAAGAAAATGAGAGAGTTTTCGTGGGAGGTGTTGAGGACTTAATAATGGCTCGTAATAATTTGGCTGAAGCTTTTATTTCAGATCGAGGAAGGAAATGGTTTCTATTTATACTGCTGAAAGCATGATATACAAAAACTATGATAAAATACTAAATAAGGTTATAAATAATGCCAAATTAATGTATAATCGCGAACAAATCCGACAAAACTGCAATAATTTGAGAAATTTATGGAAAATAATAAATGCTAAGCTAGGCAAGAATATACAAAAAGGTGTTAAAATAAACCAAATATATGATAAGAATATGCAAAAAGTCACTAATCCTAATGAAATAGCGAATGTAATGAACGACTACTTTTGTAATATTGGTAAAGAATTAAGTGAAAAAATACAACAACCACTCAATATCGGCATGAATAATTCAAAAATAAATTATAGAACAATTTTCTTAACACCAACAAACCATCACGAAATTATTAAAATCATTAACAACATGAAGCTGAAAAATGGTGGAGTTGATAATATAAATGCTAAAATGCTGAAAACGGTATCATACTATATCGCAACGCCACTAGAGTATATAATTAATCTTTGCATTGAAAAAGCGGTCTGGCCAGAGACGCTTAAAAAAGAAGAAATGATACCTATACACAAGGCGAATAGTAAAAATTATACATTTAACTATAGACTAATATCACTTATATCTAATATAGCCAAGTAATTGAAAAAATAATATACAATCGAATCCTTAATTTTATCAATGAATGCAAAATTATCTCTGATAATCAATTCGGATTTGTCAACAATAAAAGTACAGAAGATGCTTTGAATTACTTAACTAATAGGATATACAATAGGCTTGACAATAGCTCTCCAATTGCAATCGCCTTCTTAGATCTTGCGAAAGCTTTTGATACTGTTGATCATAATATACTCCTCAACAAACTTTATAATTATGGGACAAGAGGCAATGCTCATAAACTTATGACAAGCTACTTAAATAATAGACAGCATAGAGTTAAAATTAACGAATATACAAGTGAATATAACACTGTTACCACTGGTGTACCGCAGGGAACTATTTTGGGACCATTATTATTTATATTATACGTGAATGACCTCCTACTAAACATGCCTGACATGAACAGCATAATGTCATATGCGGATGACACAGCTGTTATAGCAAGAGGGAAGAGTTGGGGCGATGTCGAATTAAAGCTAAATAATAATTTAGATAAAATCTCTACCTGGCTCGTTCAAAACAAACTCAAACTCTCCTTGAACATTGACAAAACAGTTTACATGACGTACGAAAGTTACAGTAACAGTATCCCTAGTAATCTAAAAATACAAATTTATGGGAAACATTTAAAAAGAGTTGAATACTATAAATACTTGGGCATCATAATTGACCAAAATCTTAAGTGGGACAAAGACATAGAATACATAGCAAATAAAACAAAATATCTGATTTTCATATTCAAAAAAATATCCAAATTTATAACAATAGAAACTCCAAAAATGATATATTATGCTTTCTTCCATAGTATAATATGCTATAGAATTATAGCCTGGGGAGGTGCATATGCAAATGCATTAAACTTAATCAAAAGATTACAAATCAGACTATTGAAAATAATAAACAAAAACACATTTGAGGGCCTCATAACAAAAACGGGTTAAAAAAGAGCTCGGAGCAAAAATGAGTTACGAAAGTTCAAGCGAAAAAACGAAACACTAAAAATTCTGAGGAATACTGAGTTACGTAAGAATGAGAGTAATAGCGGGATAAACCACTATCGCACTTTTGCCCGGAGTCAAATGAAGATTCGTTTTTATCCAAATGCATAATAGTGGGAGCAAAACGGAATCAATCTCTATCTCACTTTTATCTGGCGTCAAATTTGATGTAGATCTGTTTTCACCCAAATAAATAAGAACACATTGGCTAGGGATGCACGAATACTCGACTCGACGTGTTTAAACTGTATCGAACTATTTTTTCGAACTCGAGTCGAATATTCGATACTTTGAACTGTTCAACGTCATACGAACTACTCGTACACAATCGAACTGTTTGGACCAAATGAACTATTCGAACGTTATCAAACTACTCGATTTCTTCGAACTGTTTGAACCAGATCGGATTGTTCGATTTCATCGAACTGTTCGACCGAAGTCGAACTATTTGGTTTTGGCGAACAGTTCGAACCAGGTTGACATGGTAATTCAAATAAATAATTTTAAAAACTGAAAAAATAATATTTTTCTATTTATTCTGAAATAAATATCTCAGTTGTAAGTGGAATTTCAATTTTACTGTATAGAGGACGAAATTTAAAGTAAAAATATGTGCGTAGGAAATATAATAATATAATAAAACAGATTTTATATATGCGTGATAGAAAAAAAGCTACAAGCCAGGCTTCAAATAGTTCAATCATATCGAACAATTCAGTTATTTCGAACAGTTCGATTATTTCGAACTAATCAATCGGACTTTGAACAGTTCGATCCCTTCGGACTGTTCGATTATGTCGAACAATTCGATCGTACTTCGAACAGTTCGATTATCTCGGACAGTTCGATCATGTCGAACAGTTCGAAATCTATCGATCTGTCCGATCATTTCGAACTATTCGATTGAGTTTGAGTAGTTCGATATATTCGAGTAATGAGTTCGACTCCACTCGAGTTCGTCGAGTCGAGAATTTAGACCGAGTAGTTCAAATTCCGAACAGTCCGACACCCGTAAAATTGGCATAAAAATCCTATATTATTTTTTACGGTTCAGTGTACGGCTGCTTCGCAATATGGATTAACGTAAATAGTAAAGTGAAGAGTAGTAATAGTTGATCGCCAACAGTACTGTTACTAATATATCAGGGATACAACCCTCCATAAAAATGGAGTTACGTAGACGTGCCACAATAAGCGAGTTGACTATTAACAAAATTTTAAACCCCTGAAAAAAAAAAAATAGCCGGGGAATGCAAGGTCCACGCAAAGAAAGCAAGTTATGCAGACGTGCGACTATAGCAGATAGCGAGCAGAAATCGCTTTTGTTTCAAAACGTTGTTAAAAAGTTAGTAAGCGAGTCGATTATTAAAAAAATCTTGAACCCAAATAGTCGGGGAACGCGAGGTCTATGAAAAAATGGAGTTACACAGACGTGCCACAGAAAGCGAGTCAATTATTTGAAAAATTCTTTAACTCAAATTTCTGGAGGGCACGAGGTTCACGTAAAAGGGGAAGGCACGCAGACGTGCGCCTGTGTGCCAGTCGATTATTAAAAAAATCTCAAACCCAAATAGTCGAAGAATGAGATGTCTTAGATAGAAGGGGTAGACACAAGCAGAATTGCGACTGTAAGCGAGTCGATTATTTTAAAAACCTTTAACTTAAAGAGGTAGGAGACGCAAGATCCACGCAAAGAAAGGAAGTTACGTAGTCGTATGGCAGTAAGCGAGTCGGTCATTTAAATTATTTTTATGGTAGTTTTTCTCGGACTCCCTATTCAAAGCAGTGCTAAATAAAGTGGTTACCGAAAATTTAAAAAGAAACCATAGTTGTAATGTAATTTATTTATTTAAAATAATAGAGATAGTCAATGTGTTATAAATAAAGTGTATTTAACATCACTACGATTTCACTTTTTTCACAAAATATCGATAAGAGACATGTAGGAATTTTTAGAAAAGTCTACGGGAAATAGGTAGATGCTCCTAATAATTCAAGTTACTACATGTACCTAGAAATTATACGAAATTTTTAAACATAATTTAAAAATAATAAACAACTATCCCTGCATAGCCAGGGCAGGCAAGATCCACGTAAAATAGTATCTACATCTAGAAGAGAACAAGAATTTAGAACCGAAATAAGATAAAAGACTTTAACCCTAAATAGCTGGGGAGCGAGTTCCTTATAGACTAGTATCTACATATGGAAGCGGTCAAGGATTTAGAACCAAAATAAAGTAAAAGACTGTAACCATAGAAAATACGCGGGCTGGCGGTTCAGACTTTAGTAAAAATAAAAACTTTACCCCGAAATAGCCTGGGGAGGCAAGATCTATGTAGAATAATATCTGCATGTAGACGCGGGGAGGCATTTCGAACCAAAATATAAGTCTCGTGGCATTTGAAAACTAAAAACACATGAATAAACTCTAACGTACATAGCTGCGGGATAGCGACTCAAGGGATGTTTCAGCTATTTTTATTTTGAGCATGGATTTCGATCTGTTAAAACAAAAGCACGCATGCGAAGCTCACCTTCGAAAGCGCGACTCCTGGCACGTTCAAAGTACCTCTATTTTGAAGCAGTGTTGTTTCATAGAAACTAAAGCACACGCACGTACCACGTGTTCGAGAGTCTGCCTTCTGGAACGTTTAAGATACCTTCATTTCTTAGCAATGTTTTTAACTTATTAAAGGAAAAGCACGCGTGCGATGCTCGTCTTCAAGAGTCCACTTTCTGGCACATTTAAGCTACTTAAATTTGGTTAAACAGATTTAAATATTCCTGAAATTTAACACAGATATTCTTTGAACATTAAACTTTTCATTTATATCAGAAAATACAAGGTCAACGACCAAATTTTAGAGAAAACTAGGTTTCTAAAACGTTTCTTTTAACATGTAACCTTATGGGAAAAGACGTTAATTTTGTTATCAAATGAGATATCAAATTGAACATTTTTTAATGTAGATTCCAATGCTGTCATAATTATGTGTACACGACCAAATTAAAGATAAACCAATTAGCATAAAATTTGTAAATGTGCTTCTGCGCCTGCGCACTGCGCACAGACACACGAATAAGTAATAGGAATGGCGATTTTTTCTGTTTTGTAACAAAACCCAGATTTTTTAAAACTTTCTAAAGTAGTTCGGAGGTGATTACTGAAATTAAAATTTCGGAAATTGCAAAAAACACGGAAAGCCCCCACTGGGGCCCTGACTTGATACGGCACCACGCGCCCAAGCCAACTCAATTTTCCGAGATATAAAAAACAGAAGTATAAAAAACAGAAATATAAAAACAGAAATATAAAACCAGAAGCATGCGTGCGAAGCTCGTCTTCGAGAGCGCGCCTCCTCGCATGTTTAAACTACTTTCATTTTAAGAATTAATTCGATTTTCTATTTAAATTTACCAGAGTATTTACCAAAATTATTTCATAGAAGTTTTTTAAAATTTATATAATTAAAAAGTATTAATTAAATGCTAAGACCGGCGGCCGCAAGCCGTGATAGATCCTTTTTGCATCAAACACCGAAACAGAACTGTTTTGAACTGAAGGTCGAGATAGAGCCTTTCTATATTGGGCGCCGAGATAAAACTGTTTTGAATTACCGTTGGAATAGTTCTTTCTTGTTCTGATAGCTGAGATAAGTAGAACCTTATGAATAGGAACAGTCGAAATATTTAACAGTCCATTCTTCGCCTTGTTTATTATTTATGTATAATTAAATTATATTTAATCTAGGTGTACATGTACAAAAATTATATTTTGCCATCGAAGTGTTATGATATCGAACTGCTACGCGAATGCGAATCGTATTCGAACGGCGCTTGTGCTGGAATAATCTCGCAATCGCGTGCAGATTGAAATTGTTGCTTTAAGATCATCAATTATTTTAATACCGTCAATCGTTTATTGGCCAGCATATAAAGAAGCAGTTTTTCCATCATTACTTATAGAAATATGCTATAATGAACGTTGTGATGAGTGACGTGATATCAATTCAGTCCTCGCCAATGGCAGAATGTAAGTAGATATTGTGGTAGTAATAAGTTTTGTATTACGTTCATAACATTGTAAAAGTTAAAAATAACTATAATCTTGTAAAATTGTAGAAGCGGAAAATTTCTCAAGTGAAAATTCTTCATCGCAGTCAAGCGATTCCGATGATCTAATCTCGAATGGGCAAAATGAACAAGGTATTTATTATTTATCATTCAAAAACGTCACGATATTTAAAATTTATGTTAAATTTTGTATTTGAAATTTTAACGTCGAAATTGTTAACCTATATTATTATTATTCATTATACTATTGCTAAATCCAAATGAATTTTAAATCTATTTTAATTGCTTGTTTATCATTTCCGTTAAAATTTGAAAGTAGATATTGATGCGAAAAATTGAAAAAAGATACAGGATCGCTGCCCGAAATTTCTAACTTTTTCTTATGCTCTCTTTGAGTGTTTATGACTTCCTGAAAAATTTATATTTTTTAACAAAATAAAGCTTAAAATAAAAGAGGTAGGTCTGGGTGTAATACTGAAAAAATAAGTTTTGATGTAGTTAATGTAGTAATTTTTTGACATGTTTATATTAAAAAATTTGTTCTCTTAGGTTGATTCTTGACGCTAATGGTAGCAGTAGATAATATGGATTTCAGGAAGCTGATGGCCAATACTACCAGGTGTTTAAATATTAGAAAAATTTTTTATGCAACACAACGTTTCGGACATTTCTTTATGTCCCTCTTCAGGTTCTATATACAATAAATAAAAAGTTAAATTAATACAAATAACGTTTTACAAAACATTTTACACACTTAATATTCTATACACCATTTACTTACAAAATTTGTCAATATTAACTATTCGGAAGAACTTTCCGTTGTCAGTAAGTTTAAAAATCTATTGCCTCCTTTTATACTTTTATTATGTCTATGTGTAATATATATGTGCTTACCCTTCCGTCACGCATACAGAAGGAGGGGCTACAATAGATCAAAGAGAGGCCGTGTGAACACGAAAGTGCCAGGAACACACGTATTGGTAGGAAACCAACACCAATGAAATTAACATAGACTCTCTGGCTTAGCACTCAGTGGGCGTGGCTCCTCCTATTCCACATGTGCTCCTGGTCTATCTACTACAGAGTAGACGGTACATATGATATTAAATACGCATAAATTCACAACTTTTAATTATTGATATATATTCATTGGCTAATCTATTTATCTCAAATTGTTTGTTCATGTAGTTTTTTTGCGTATGTATAAACAATGCCTCGGAAAATAATCGTTTTCCTCTATTACTTTCTGTGTCTAATACTTTATAATTATTAAAATCAAGAGTGTGATTATTATCAATTTTATGCATATATATAATGACGAATTGGTGTCTTTTATCATATATCTTTTCGCATGTTCCTTAATTCTCACATTCACTCGTCTACTTGTCTGTCCAACATATGAAGCAGTACAATCATTACACTTAATTTTATAAACAACATTTGCACTATCACCAATTTGATTATCTTTACCTCATTTGATAATAGTATTTAATTTATTATTAGTGCTATAAACTATATTTGTATCAAATTTTTTGAAAAGTAAATTCATAATGTTTTCAAATTGTTTTACATAAGGTAGGCTGATAAACATCTTTCTATTTCTACTATTTAATCTTGAATTCTGTGTATTTGTTAATTTCTTTAATCGTTTTTTTATATATAATCTAATTAATTCTAAAGGATAATTATTATGTAACAATAATTCTTTGATCAAGGCTATATTTTTATTATGGAAGATTTCATGTGATAGTTTAAATGCTCTATCTACTAAACTGTATATAATAGCTATTTTGTTACATTGTGGGTGTTGTGATTGATAATTCAAATACCTTCCAGAAACAGTTTTTTTATGAAACCGATCAGTGATTATTATTTGTACGCCGAGTAATATGATTGATCAAACTGTAAATATTTTTAATTTATATGATGAGAACTTATAATTTACTGTTGAATTATCAAATAACAATTGTATAAGTTTTTTGAATATGAAAATTATTGTTAATGAACAGCGTCGCACTATGACTGATTGGTTTCATAAAAAAACTTTGTCTGGAAGGTATTTGAATTATCAATCACAACACCCACAATATAAAAAAATAGCTATTATATACAGTTTAGTAGATACAGCATTTAAACTATCACATGAAACCTTCCATAATAAAAATATAGCCTTGATCAAAGAATTATTGTTACATAATAATTATCCTTTAGAATTAATTAGAATATATATAAAAAAACGATTAAAGAAATTAACAAATACACATCATTCAAGATTAAATAGTAGAAATAGAAAGATGTTTATCAGCCTACCTTATGAAAAAGAATTTGAAAACTTTATGAATTTACTTTTCAAAAAATTTTATACAAATATAGTTTATAGCACTAATAATAAATTAAATACTATTATCAAATGAGGTAAAGATAAAAATCAAATTGGTGATAGTGCAAATGTTGTTTATAAAATTAAGTGTAATGATTGTACTGCTTCATATGTTGGACAGACAAGTAGACGAGTAAATGTGAGAATTAAGGAACATGCGAAAAGATATATGATAAAAGACACCAATTCGTCATTATATATGCATAAAATTGATAATAATCACACTCTTGATTTTAATAATTATAAAGTATTAGACACAGAAAGTAATAGAGGAAAACGATTATTTTCCGAGGCATTGTTTATACATACGCAAAAAAACTACATGAACAAACAATTTGAGATAAATAGATTAGCCAATGAATATACTCGTATATCAATAATTAAAAGTTGTGAATTTATGCGTATTTAATATCATATGTACCGTCTACTCTGTAGTAGATAGACCAGGAGCACATGTGGAATAAGAGGAGCCACGCCCACTGAGTGCTAAGCCAGAGAGTCTATTTTAATTTGTAACGGTTTGAAATACCCGCGCAATAGGCACTCATGTTCGGCCGACACGTAAAGTGTATAGGGTACGCTTATTGCGCAAATTGGAGAAAACCGAGGTATCATGCTGGAGAGAGCGATGAGCTCGCTCTCTTTCCGCCCAGGACGCTCGACTGCTCTACAGGCTAAGCAGCCGCTCCAAGCAACGACGTCATCCACGAGGCCGTTGGTCTCGCCGGGTCAAGGCCCAATACATAACACCTACAGTGCCACACCCACACAAGTAATCTGGCTCATAGCGAAATCATCGCATCCAAGCTTCAAGTGCAGTGGGGGACCATCGCTGGAAGACAGCGGAAAGAGGACACGAGCAAAATATCCTGGGTGGAAGAGCCCTGCGTGCGTCCCCGGTCGAAAAAGCTAAGTACCGAAACCGTAATGTAACGTGCGAAGAATTAGAGAAAGGAAATTTAGCGTGGTTGAGTCAATTTTAGAATTATATCAGTGAGAAGCAATTTTATAGGGAATAAAAGAGAGATAATATGCCTGGGAAATATTGTGAAGAGAATTGTTATTGAAAGTCGTTTAATTTGTTGAACATGTTAATAGGGACGGATACATTCGAAAACCATATTTTAGTTTTAGAGGAATTATTTGCAATATTGATTAAATTTAATTTTACATTGAACCTACCTAAGTGTGGATTTTTTAAAACAGAAATTCTATTTTTGGGATTCATTATTTCTCCTAGGGGTGTATCTCCGGATCCTAAGAAATTAGAAGTAATAAAAAACTTTGACGAGCCGAAAAGCAAAAAAAATCTGCAACAAATTTTAGGTACATGCAATTTTTATAGGCGCTTTCATATTTATTATAATTATTTAGTAGCACCCTTTAGAGAATTGCTGAAAGATGATGCGACTTGGAAAGAAGTGCACTCGCGAGCATTCGTTACGTTAAAAGAAAAGTTTATTGAGGTGGTTTGTTTAAAACACATTCTACTTAATAAGATTTTTAAAATACAAACGGATGCAAGCGACGTAGGAATCTCCGGAGTGTTATTTCAAATTGATGACAATAATGAGAAATGCATAATTTCGATCGTAAGTCGCTTCCTCACAGAAGCTGAGTCCAATTATACTACGACTCAGGAGCTGCTGGCAATTGTTTATACGGTATATAAATTAAGATATTACTTAATCGGCACCGCGTTTGAAATAATAACCGATCATAAAGGTTTAACGTTCTTGGGTTCAACAATATATCACAATTCGCGATTAATAAGGTGGAGTCTTTTGCTTCAGCAGTTTTCGTTCTCAGTGTCGTATTGTAAGGGGAGTGAAAATGTGGTCGCAGATTTTTTTTAGCAGAAATCCCAAGGGAAAATTCTCCGAAGAACAGAGAATAAGATAGTCATTTCAACTTTACATTTATTTTGTAGCCCAGATAATATTAACAATGAAGTTACATCTTTGGTAATTACGACAATAAATAGCAACAACAATAGATTTCAAAAAATATTAAAAAATTTACAAATAGAACAACAAAAAGATTCAAATTTGGATAAAATAATAAACTCAATAAAAAATAATGAATTAAGTGAGGAATTTCAAATCTATAAAGAAATACTTTTTCACAAAGAGCGTAATAGTGTGAACTGGCGAATCGTTGTTCCAGAGAATCTAGCAAGGGAATTAATAATCGTAAGTCATGAACATCTAGGGCACCAGGGAGTCTATAAAACATCTGCATATCTAAAAAAATATTATTATTGGAAAGGGATGTTGAAATTAATAAAGCGATGCGTGTTGGCATGTGATTTGTGTCAACGGGTGAAACACCTTTCGATCGCGATGGAGGGGGAGTATGAATTGGTAGAGATACAAGGCCCTGGCGACTTAGCAACAGTCGATTTATATGGGCCGCTCCCTCGCGGTCGAGGGGGAGTTCAATATATATTTGTTATTTTGGATGCATTTAGCAAACTAGTAAAGTTGTATCCGATGAAAAATGCCACCACGCAAACGTCATTAAAGAAGATTTTAGAAAATTACATACCAGAGTGTGGAAAACCAAAGCGGATTCTCAGTGACAACGAGACACAGTTTACATCTCCAAAATGGAGGAACGCCTTAGAAGACGAGGGTATTAAAGTAAGCTTTAGTTCGATAAGACACCCGCAGTCCAATCCAATCGAAAGGGTCATGCGTGAAATAGGTAGACTCTTTCGCACTTTATGCAAGGAGAATCACACGGTGTGGGCGAATAAAGTAAAACAAATTGAGGAAATATTAAACATAACAACACATTACAGTACCCAATGTATCCCACACGAACTCCATTTTGGCAAGCGAATTGAAAATGAAATAGATAAATTTGTGGATTACCCGGAGAAGAAGGAAATAGACCGAGATTACCTAATTACGTTTGCAAAAGAAAACATTTGGAAAAATTTTGAGAGACGAAAAAAAAATCAGAAAGTATCAAAAATCGAGCTGGCCGTCGGTGATAGGGTATTATTGAGGGTGAGACATCTGTCGAACGCCCTTGATAAAACAACGAAAAAGTTTTTCCATCTGTACGAGGGACCTTATATAATATCAAAATCAATGGGTAAAAATGCCTTTGGTTTAATCGATACTACATTGGGAAATGAAATTGGCACCTATGATAAGACGAATTTGCGTAAATATGTAGAGGATAAGTAATGTAAACAAGCGAATTAAATTAAAGAGTATGAATATAGTGAGTAATTTTTGTAAAGAGTAGGAAAGGTACAAACATGGATATATATGTACATATTTATGGTTAATCGTGTCTATGTTAAAAAGAAACCGATAATATAAGGAGATAACGAAAAAGAAAAATACCCGAGCGATGTTTTGTTTTACGCGATTATAGAAGTATAAAGGTATGAGACAAGAACCGGTTCGCAAAATAAATAGTTAGGGAAAACAGGCGCGTGATTATGTATAAAGATGTAACGAGACTAGGGTACCCTTGTTAATTTTATGTAATATGCGAATAAAAACTAAAAATATTAATGCAAGACCTATCGTGGTTTGTTTAAGTCATAGCGAAGAGGCATCTGTATATTAGCCGTTAGAAAAATGGTTGGCGAGAAGGCTTGATTTTTTATTATATGTAAAAGAAAATGTTTAATGTACATCCGATCTTTTATTTTCAGTTCCAGTAAAGTCAATATTATGATAATAAATGGAGCATGTAAATGAACATCAACTTGAAACAATATGAACAGGCATAAAGAGGTTAACGAGAAAATAGGATCGCAGAGGGACGGGTTTTCTTCAAATACGTTATTTTTGTCAATGTCATTACAGATTGTCAAAAATAGGGGGAGATTGTAACGGTTTGAAATACCCGCGCAATAGGCACTCATGTTCGGCCGACACGTAAAGTGTATAGGGTGCGCTTATTGCGCGAATTGGAGAAAACCGAGGTATCATGCTGGAGAGAGCGATGAGCTCGCTCTCTTTCCGCCCAGGACGCTCGACTGCTCTACAGGCTAAGCAGCCGCTCCAAGCAACGACGTCATCCACGAGGCCGTTGGTCTCGCCGGGTCAAGGCCCAATACATAACACCTACAGTGCCACACCCACACAAGTAATCTGGCTCATAGCGAAATCATCGCATCCAAGCTTCAAGTGCAGTGGGGGACCATCGCTGGAAGACAGCGGAAAGAGGACACGAGCAAAATATCCTGGGTGGAAGAGCCCTGCGTGCGTCTCCGGTCGAAAAAGGTAAGTACCGAAACCGTAATGTAACGTGCGAAGAATTAGAGAAAAGGAAATTTAGCGTGGTTGAGTCAATTTTAGAATTATATCAGTGAGAAGCAATTTTATAGGGAATAAAAGAGAGATAATATGCCTGGGAAATATTGTGAAGAGAATTGTTATTGAAAGTCGTTTAATTTGTTGAAACGCGCGGAATTAATATATTTAAAAGATTATATCTACTTGAACGAGCGAAAATAATAGATCGGACTATTTACAGTGTGTAGGGGAGGTAAGCCGCATTCCGAAGCGGATTATGACGTAACCGATGTAAACTTGTACATACTCTTCGTGCAATATATTTATATCAAATTTATACCTTATATTTTATTTCAATGTACATATTTCCTGAAATCCTAATTTAAATAATAAATGACACAAATTTCATTGGTGTTGGTTTCCTACCAATACGTGTGTTCCTGGCACTTTCGTGTTCACACAGCCTCTCTTTGGTCTATTGTAGCCCCTCCTTCTGTATACGTGACGGAAGGGTAAGTACATATACATTACACATAGGCATAATAAAAGTATAAAAGGAGGCAATAGATTTTTAAACTTACTGACAACGGAAAGTTCTTCCGAATAGTTAATATTGACAAATTTTGTAAGTAAATGGTGTATAGAATATTAAGTGTGTAAAATGTTTTGTAAAACGTTATTTGTATTAATTTAACTTTTTATTTATTGTATATAGAACCTGAAGAGGGATATAAAAAAATGTCCGAAACGTTGTGTTAATAAAAAATTTTTCTAATATTTAAACACCTGGTAGTATTGGCCATCAGCTTCCTGAAATCTAAATTTGTTCTCTTGTAAAGTGTAGTAATATAATTTTACTCTTTTTCAAAAGAATAAAATACCTCATAAAATACTCTGTTTCTACTTATTTGCGTCAACTTTGCTCTGTTTTATGACCATTAATCTGACTTTTTGCTAATTAAAGACATTATTCATTTTGTGACTCCTTTGTTTCAGATCTTTCACCACCCCAAAAAAGACTTTCCCGAAAACGAAAGAGGCAACCACACCTGCATAAGAAAAATATTGCGAAGGAAAATGTTGAAAGAGAGAGGGAAAGAGTCACGTAAAATGGTAAAATTATTCCTGGAAAAATATTCTCTGGTCAAGTATTGTGTGGATGCAAATTGGATTGTCCTAAAAAAATTGATTTAGAAAGACAAAAGGCGATCTTTAAATGCTATTATGAATAATCCAATAAGTCACAAAAGACACTCTCCTCATTAGTGGATGCGTCACCAAGTCGGAAGTGAAAAACAAGTGGGATCCGAGCAAGCCCCTTATTCGTAAGAAGCAACGCGATTTCATCTTTCAATATTTTTTGACTGACAGTACGGGCGTTCGTCAACAACTATGCCGATCTTTTTTTTTTTAAATGCTATCAAATATCGCAATCATCAGTGGTTCGAGCAGTAAATAGTGCATCAACAAATCCATGCGCTCAAGGAAGGCGAGGAACATCTTCCCAAAAAAAAATATCTACATACAGATCTAAGTGTTGCAGAAATGTATAGAATGTACTATTAAAAGTGCGAGACAGATAAAATGAAACCAGTATCTGCAACAATTTTTCGAGAGATTTTTAATAATGATTTTAATTTAAGTTTTAAAAAACCTCATACAGACACGTGTAAAAGTTGCGATTTATTTAAAACTCAACTCAGTAATCCAACTTTACACGCAGAAGAAAGAGAGAAAATAAAAGCCATGAAAATAAAACATGATGATTTAAGAAAAAAATTCCAGATGATTTCAAGAAAAATGTTGAAAGTGCACAAGATGATACAGTTGTATTGACATTCGATCTTCAAAAAGTACTTCCGACGCCGTCACTGCAAACCAGCATCGCATTTTATAAGAGACAATTATCAACGTACAACCTGTGTATCTATGATGAGCTTAACCAAAGAGGTTTGTATAACGATTTTTTTACGAATGAGATTGATAGTAAAATTAATAACAATTTTATTCATGTACGCAAAACATTTAGAAATTCTCTTATCATTTTCATTTAAAAAAATTTGTTTTCTCGTCCCCTTTGCAATTTTTGCTCTTTATTCACGCGTTTTCGCCAAAATTCGCGCACAGCCGAGGCAAAATGTCATTTCTCGTGCTTTTAAAATGCATTAATGATCACGAATATCGAATGCATGTCGTACCGATCGAATAGAATCGCATACATCATACACGCATTTGAAATTTTCGCATTTCAGTCGTACTGTGGCCGCTGTAGCAAAATATGCACAGCATGCTTATAATATTAATTATTCGCATGTTCTCGAACAATATCGATTAAAACACATAACATACTTTTATAAATTTTCATTCCTTCTTCTAATCAAAGAAAAATCTTCTTTTTTTGTTTCTTATCGCGTTGTCAATATGCATTGGTGTAAATTTTAAAAAGTTTTGCTCACCCGAAAAAATCTATTCCAATCTCTTCATCAAATTTTCTCTCTATCACGTGTTACACAGAGTTGAACCACCTGCGTTCTCTTCATCGCCTTTGTATCAAATTAAAATATATGTATATATATGTTTTTCTCTCTGTCAATCTCTACTTTCTATTTCTGTCCCATAGAGTATTAACATCGCTTATTCTATATTATTTGCGAATCGTACTTGTTGGAATATGTGAATGTTTGAACATGCGGCGCGCTGTATGCGAGGATAGGTACAATGGTATGTGCGTTTGCCGAGCTACGACGGACGAAACACACACATGAGTGTCTCCCCACTCCAGTATGTCTGTATAAGAGTTGCGAGAGACGCGAGAGCAGTGTAGCGCACTTAGAATGTTTCTTATCCACTCGCTATTCAACTGGAATGTAAGTCGGACGTGCCGACTGGCGTTTTACCACCTCAATAAAGACTATATATTTATCTCTTTCTATTAAAATAATTGTTTCTTAATTTACCACAAACCTCAACATGGTAGCCGCAGCGTGGTTGGTAAGATCTGAAAATATTCCTTATCTTCTATATGAACTCTCAAGTTCTATAGAGATAATGGAGAGGGACTAAGCACAAAGTGAGGTTAGAAAAACCACGTGCAAATTAACGGTCGTTAAATAAAAGTGAAAATGAAACGCACGTATTAAAATTCAACAATAGAATAAAAGTGAATTAAAGAAAAATTAAAAGTTAGCTAGCAAAACGGAGAAATAAAGAAAAAACGTGGTTAGAAAGACTCAAAGTTTAAAGTGAAAGATAATCAGTTTGGAAAACTGGAAAATGAAAAATATATGCATGAACACAAAATAAAAATTGTTAGCCACCGAAATGCAAAAAGTTTTTTGAAAAATAATTAAAATAAAAGTGCGATGCAAGTGGATTAAAGTCGGCACGTGAAACACGTGATAGAGTGCGAGTATAGAGCACGTGGCAAATTTATAGGTTATACACGCGACCATATAAGAGACGAGAAAAAGTGGAAGGACACGAAAGTGAAATAAAAGGAATTGTTTTCAACACTCAAATAAGAAATTCGGTTCGAAAAGTGTTTTTACAAGAACTTAAGAAAATCATTATTTTGAAAACTGAAGTGTATAAAAATATAAGTGTCAAAGAAATAGAAATGGCTAAGCAAGCTAAAATAGAAGATATCGTGATGCCCATTTTTGATGGAGCAAACTACTCAAGCTGGAGAATTAGATTGATGACACTGCTAGAATACAAGGAGTGCAACGGTCCAGCAATCAAGACAATGACTGATGCAGATAGGGACAAAGAAGCAGAGTGGAAGAAAATGGATCTAAAAGCGAGGACCATAATAATGAGTACAATCTCCGATAAACAATTAGAGTATGTTGGTGAATGCACAACTGTTCTCGATATGATAAAAAGATTTGACAAGATGTATACGGCCACATCAACAGCATTACAAATAATATGCAGAGGAAACATAGAAGATAAAAAATTGACAAACTACAACGCAGGGGAAGAATTTTTTGTTGAGTTTGAAAAAACTATTAACGATTTCAAAACAGCTGGTGGAAAGCTGGACGAATCCGAGAAGATGAAGTATCTGATCAGAGCACTGCCACCAAGCTACAGTTACATAGGAGCCTTCATAGATGTTATCCCAGAAGATCAAAGAACCGTAGACTACGTAAAGTAGAAAATAAAAGAAAAAAATATGACTAATACTGAGTCAGAAAATAGAAGTAACGTGAGTACCTTCGTATCACAAACGAAAGGTAAATGTTACAATTATGGAAAAACTGGTCACTACAAAAGGGAATGTCGACAACCACAACAGATTAATCGAGGGCGAGGTGTCCAACACAATCAAGGTCAGAGAGGACACCAAAGAGGGTACAACGAAGGTACGAGGGTCATTTGACAAGTACCTAGCCTCACCGCCAGATGGTGCCACTATCGCACCAGAAATACACTACAGTGCAGTATCTTCCTGTAAACGGTTACAGACGAAATTTCAGCCGGATCGGAGTTGTAGTTTATTTTTGAGAGCGTGTGAAAGCAAATGTGTCCGTTGATTTTTGAAAAAATGGAGAAAGAACAATATCGGTCGGTGATTCGATTCTTGTTTTTGGAAGGGAAATCGCGCAGTGAAATTAAAGAACGCTTGGATGCAGTGTATGGGGATGCTTCTCCTTCGATGGCGACCGTTAAATTTTGGTATAACGAGTTTCAACGTGGTCGTACGTCGGTTTTTGATGATCCACGCCCAGGTGTTCCGAAAACAGCCACTACGGAGGAGAACGTGACAAAAATACACGATATCGTTTTGTCAGACCGCCGATTAAAGGTGCACGAGATAGCTGTGATAGTAGGCATCTCAGAAGAACGCGTGTGGCATATCCTACATGAGACTTTAGGCATGAGGAAGCTGTCAGCAAGGTGGGTGCCGCGTTTGCTGACTGCAGACAACAAGCGCATCCGTGTGACCAGTTCAGAGCAGTGTTTGGAGCTGTTTAATCGCAATCCAAAAGAGTTTTTGCGTCGTTACGTGACCGTCGACGAAACATGGATTCACCACTACACTCCAGAGACCAAGGAGCAGTCAAAACAGTGGACCTTACCCGGTGAATCTGCTCCGAAGAAGGCGAAGACGGTCCCGTCGGCCGGAAAGGTGATGGCCACTGTTTTCTGGGATTCTCAAGGTGTGATTTTTATTGACTATCTGGAGAAGGGCAAAACGGTCACAGGACAGTACTACGCCGAACTATTGAGCCGATTTGACGCCGTTTTAGAAGAAAAACGGCCCCATTTGTCTAAAAAGAAAGTGCTTTTCCACCACGATAATGCACCGGCTCACACTTCTGCACTCGCCACGGCTAAATTGGTCGAATTACGCTACGAACTGCTGCCCCATCCACCGTATTCTCCAGATTTGGCTCCGTGCGACTTTTTTTTGTTTCCGAACCTAAAAAATTCGCTCGCCGGGAAGAGATTCCACTCCAATAACGAAATAATCGACGCCACGGAGGCCTATTGTCACGTCCTAAAACATGACACGACTGGGATTATTAACTTATTTAAGAGTCAGTACTCTTTTTGGTCGTAGCTGCGCCAGCTAATAGACCATGGACGAGCTAAGGAAAGGAGTGTAGTAACAAAATTCACTGTTGTCGTTAAAATCTGAGTTTGATTAATTTCTTCTTTTGGACTCAGGATTTGGGTTTTACAAGGACCAACAGAAGCAGCACATTTGTCTCGTAAAGCAATTTTTGTTGCGCATGCCTCTTGTATGGATAGGAGAAAGGTCACGAGCCCAGGAATTCTGTATGTTGGATAATACTAAATTTTTCCCATCTCAGGTTATTCTCAGTTTCGCCCTTCCCTAACCTATCAAAATTAGAATTTATTTCTTTAATATTTCTTTTCTATTATTTTAATGACAATTGATATTGGAAATTCTCTTTCTTGAAATAAAATTTATACTATTTTGTCAAATCAAATTGCACCAAGTTCGTAAAACTCGCACTAAATGATTTGTGTATCGTGAATAACTCCTGTCCATTAAAGTCCGTAAGACCAAGGCCAATCGGATATTCACAATCCAAAATAATACAATAATTTATTTATTTGAACCTAAATTCTAATAATATTCTCAACTTTGAAATCTAAATTTTTCTAAGAAAAATAAAATTTATACTATTTTGTCAAATCAAATTGCACCAAGTTCGTAAAACTCGCACTAAATGATTTGTGTATCGTGAATAACTCCTGTCCATTAAAGTCCGTAAGACCAAGGCCAATCGGATATTCACAATAATTTATTTATTTGAACCTGAATTTTAATAATATTCTCAACTTTGAACTCTAAATTTTTCTAAGAAAAATAAAATTTATACTATTTTGTCAAATCAAATTGCACCAAGTTCGTAAAACTCGCACTAAATGATTTGTGTATCGTGAATAACTCCTGTCCATTAAAGTCCGTAAGACCAAGGCCAATCGGATATTCACAATCCAAAATAATACAATAATTTATTTATTTGAACCTGAATTTTAATAATATTCTCAACTTTGAAATCTAAATTTTTCTAAGAAAAATAAAATTTATACTATTTTGTCAAATCAAATTGCACCAAGTTCGTAAAACTCGCACTAAATGATTTGTGTATCGTGAATAACTCCTGTCCATTAAAGTCCGTAAGACCAAGGCCAATCGGATATTCACAATCCAAAATAATACAATAATTTATTTATTTGAACCTGAATTTTAATAATATTCTCAACTTTGAACTCTAAATTTTTCTAAGAAAAATAAAATTTATACTATTTTGTCAAATCAAATTGCACCAAGTTCGTAAAACTCGCACTAAATGATTTGTGTATCGTGAATAACTCCTGTCCATTAAAGTCCGTAAGACCAAGGCCAATCGGATATTCACAATCCAAAATAATACAATAATTTATTTGTTTTTTATTTTTGACTTTATTTACCTTTCTTATTTTGTAAATCTCCTTTTTCTTTATAATTTTTTGAATATAGTAATTTGGAATTTGGTAAAAAGAAATTGAACTAAAATTTTGAGTAATTTGAATATTTTGAATTTTTTATTTTTTCCTCTTTTAAATAGAATTGAGTTGGTACAGTATCGTAAAGCTTGTGAGACTCGTGTCGATCTGCCCGTACAGTCAGCAAAGCTTGTGAGGCTTGTGTTGATCTGACTTGGTCAGTTCAGCAAAGCTTGTGAGGCTTGTGGTGAACTGCACCCTGGACCTGTCAGCAAAGCTTGTGAGGCTTGTAAATCTGACTGACCGGCGAGCAGTGCGCGTTCAGCGTATTTAAATGCGTTGCTCCTCCTCTTCTTCGGCTGGAAAAACTGCGGTGTCGAATCGGGTAGTTGCGTCATCTTGGGTCAACGAGTCATCGATGATATTTTTCGGCGGCGGTTGATACCTTGCATACCCATAATGTTAAATGGAGCGAGTGGTGCGGGAAAGCGGTGCCCAATGGTGCGGGGCGTTATCCCTTCCAAACGTCGATTTTTGTGATAGTGGGGAAAATC
This sequence comes from Torymus aiolomorphi, assembly GCA_036365515.1. NCBI lineage: Eukaryota > Metazoa > Arthropoda > Insecta > Hymenoptera > Torymidae > Torymus > Torymus aiolomorphi. The sequence continues at coordinate 89,673,313 of CM070876.1, forward strand.
CTATGTTTTAACACAGAGAGCGGCAGAGAGCGGTCCCTTATCCCTTCTCTAGGGTATTTTCCGGCGGCTCGTATCTTCTTTAAGGAGCGAGAGAGAACGATATATGTGCGACAGAGAAAGAGAGATGAGAGAGACAAAAGATATATCCTTCTCTTTCTTTCGAGTCAAAAATGATCAATTTTCTGTTACTTGCTGAAAATTATACAATGTTGGCAGCTTATAAATTATAAAATATGTTATTCTATTACATTTTGTTCTAAAATGAAAATACAAATTTGAACGGAAGTTATCGGTCTATTACAACAGGAGTTAAACGCATTACAAATTTTATAAACTTAATTATACATTAAACAATGAAATTTCTTATGCAAACTTTATAAAAACATTAGACTATTCATTCTAGCTAATATATCAATCATATTATAAGTTATTTTATTAAATTAATACATTTTCCTTAGATTTTCTATTATTTATTTAAAATATTTGAAATTTAATTAGTTTTCGTAAGTAACAATGTGTTAGAATACAACTATTGTCCAGTAAAATGTTTTATCTAATGTGTATATTTCATAAAACTTGCATTAACAATGAAAATTACTTATAAATAGTCATAATAGTTAATTATTATTAAGAAAACGTACGAATTACAAATGTATTATTCAAATTCTAAACAGTTTATCATCTAAACTTAAAGTCTAGTTAATTAATCTAGTAGAAATAGACAAATGGATTATTATTACTATAAAAACATATTATAATAATGGATTTTCTCATCTCTTAATTTTTACTTAACATAATGCAACTTTTATCTTAAACAAAAATTATTTTTCTAATTATAATTAATGAGATATCTAGCGTTATTCTAAAATAATATTCTTATGCTATAGTACATTGAGTCCCAAAAGATGCTGGAAAATGCGTCTCCGCGCAGGAAGACTGAGAAAAATCTATCTTTAGACGAGCCATGTGTTTTGGGGCTGATGTAGCTGACAAACATCTTCTTTGTCTCGGTTTTTCCTATAATTAACAATCTAGATATTCTACCATGAATTGAATTATTTATCTTACTAAATAATTATGTAGCAAGATATTACAACTTGAATGAAAATGCTACGACTATTTTAATGATAGTTATTCGGAATACAAATTTTTACTAACTTAATAATCTAATTTACAATGAAATCATATATGATAAATTTATAATAACAGTCAATTATCTAAAATAAACTAAAACCTAAATGCTTTGTTATCAAAACTTGTTGATTTATATAATATAATAGCTATTATAGTAATTATTTATCGTTGGTTAATAAAGATTTTTTACATGGTTATAGGTTGCGTTTATAAAATGCATATGGTTACTCATAGAGCTATATTTTTGGGTTTTTGTTACTAGATCTTTGTATTATTAATACAAAAACAACAAAGCTGTTGATTGCTATTTAACAAAGAATATATATAATTAATATTATTTTTCCTAATTTCCTTACTGTTATATTTAATATCGGTTGTTGTTAAAATAATTTTATTGATAACGGTTTGAGAGATAATGTAAAATAATATTTCAATGTATAGTATAAGTCATGTTTTGAAAAACTCGGAAAAGCGCGTCCCTGCGTGGGAAAGCGTCGTATCTATATTTAGTATGGGCCATGTGTTTTACAGCCCCAAGATTACGCATCCGCTAGGGCTATCGTCTTCTTAAGGCTAATTCCACATTTTGAAGGAATATTTCCAACTCACATGTAATTGTTCAAAATCCAAAAATGTTTGTTAAATTTGTGATATGTAATAAAACAGTTTATTTATTTATAGCAGAAGAAAAACAGAAGGTTGAATAAGTTTCATTATTTGAGTAGGAAAAATATTCTTTCATGAATGTGTCTTAAAGTAGTTATTGTAATTTTATATTTGTTTGTGATTGTGAATGGAAAACCTTATAAACTCTTATACCTCACGTTTGGAACGGTTTGCTATTTAGGTCAAACGTATAAAGGAAGAATTACAATTGTGATTATTGCACAAGGGTTTGTTTAACAATTCGTACTTAAATTATTATTTAAAATATATTCTTGCAGAAAATTAACCCTAATTTATAACTAACTCATTAATACAACTGAAGTATTTCTAAATAAAATTGTATTGCAGAAATATTGTAATTCAACTAAAGGTTTTACTATTGAACATTTTTTGTATTAGAGTGAGGTTACTTACTTTTGTACAAGAGAATATAATAATCTTCGATAAACAATTGCGTATTATAATTTCACAGTATCTGTGATCGTAGGTGTAATCGGATATAATTTTTATTTATTTAAAAGTAGTGTTTGTCTTTATCCAGAAGAAAGGAAAGTTTACAGTCCGTTTTTATATTAAGTCTAAATATATCCTTTTGAGGAAAAGGAAATTACAAGATTAAAAATTCAGAAATTTTAAAGCATGCGCCGCGTCGGTGTTTTATGACAGCTTGAGACTCCGAGAAGCGCAGGTCACATCTACAACCCTTGGTGCAATAGTGTCGGTAGGATAGTAGGTGTTCAGGGTTATGACTATGGTTCATCGCATAAAAATATATACAAAAAAAAAATTTTCCCATCGTAGACGGTTCCGTTACACTATTTTGCAAACCAAGAGAAAACATTTTTTTCAACGGGGTTAAAAAAATTGGAACACCGCTGGACCAAGTGTATTCAACTAAAAGGAGACTACATTGAAAAATAAATTTTATTTTTTGTAAAATTTTGGTGTTTTCATTTGTAGGCTAGGTACTTATCAAATGACCCTCGTAGACCCTACAAAGGCCGAGGTCGAGGACGAGGATCAAGTCAACCGAGAGGCGAATCTTCATGCGAGCAATAAAACGACTACTCATCAGATACGTGGACAACGGAAGTGTGTAAGCCGGAGGTAAATCAGGTAAGAGGGTACGGTGAAAATGAAGAACGCGATAATGGTAATGAGATTAATTGGCTCTTAGACAGTGGTTGTATTGACCACATTGTCAACAACGAGAATTATTTCTGTACACACATAGAATTAAGAAATCCTATTGATGTTAAATTGCCCAACGGCAAAATTTTGAAAGCAATAAAATTAGGTACAGTTAAACCCGTATTTAAAAATTATAATAAAGTACAAGTTGAGTTGAAAAACGTTTATTTTGTAGAAAGTATAAAAAAGAATTTATTGAGTTTCTCTAAAATAACTGAAAACCATACGATTGTAGCTAGAGAACAAAACGCCAAAATCTATAACAAAGATAGAAAATTAACTGCAGTAGCTATCAAAATTAACGGGTTATATAATATGAAAAGCTTTTTGTACAATAATAAAAGGAATAATATTTATGCTAATACAGTTAAGATGACGAATAAGGAGAAATGGCATAGGACACTTGGTCACGTAAACTTTAAATATTTAAATAAATTAATTAATAATAAATTGGTAGAAAGATTGCCGGATAAAATAGAAAGTACTGAAATGAAATGTGGAAATTGTTTAGAGAGTAAGATGGCTAATGTACCTTTCGAAAACAACAGAACTAAGACGACGGAAATCTTAGAAATAATACATACGGATTTAAATGGTCCTCACCGTACAATTGGGTAAGGATGAGAAAAATATTTTCTTACTTTTATCGATGATTTATAGCAAATGCACTAGAATCTTTTGTATTAAAAATAAATCAGAAACAGCAAGTTGCTTGATAGGATTTGTAAATTTAGTTGAAAATAAATTTAATAAAAAAGTAAATAAATTGCAATGTGATAATGGAAAAGAGTACTTGAATCGCGAAATTTTTGAATTTATTAAGTCTAAAGGAATAGAGTTATTGCCATGTCCACTCTACGTCCATGAATTAAATGGAGTAGCGGAAAGATATAATAGATCAACAATGGACATAGGTAGATGTTTATTGAGGGAAGCCAAAATACACCGAAGGTATTGACCCGAAATAATAAAAACAGTAGCATATCTAAAAAATCGCACAATTGCAAATAAAGCGGAGAATAAAACTCCTTACGAAATATTTTTTGGCAAAAAACCTAAGGTTGAACATTTAAAGATTTATGGCAGTCGAGTTTTTGTTAGTGTTCCGGAGTCTCTAAGAAAAAGTAAATGGGACGATAAAGCTCAACTGGGAGTATTAGTAGGTTACATTGAAAACGGTTATAGAGTTTTAGTTAATAATAGAATAATTAATGTTAGACATGTTCAAGTAGTTGAAGAAAATACTAAATTAATTTGTTTGGAAAAAAATCGATGATCAAAAAGATAGAGATTTGGAAAATAGCAAATCTATAAATGTACAAAATGAAACATACGAAACTGAATCGGAAATAAATAAAAATAATGTAAATGAAAATACAACTAATCCCTTATCTTCTATTTCGACTTTCGAGTCAAATAGTGATAATAGACCAAAGTATGATAATGTTGATGATGATAATGAAAGTAATGAAAATTTGTCGGTTCCAAGAAAATCTAATAGAAAGAAAAGTCCGATAAATAGGTACGGAAATACAGTAACTCACTTTATTTATGTAAATTATTTTGATGCACCAAATACATTCGAGGAGGCGATAAACTCCAGCGAATATAAGCAATGGCAAATAGCAATGGATTCCGAAATAAAGAGTTTAAAGAAAAATAACACATGGCAAATTGTTGAAAAACCAAAAGATAAAAAAGTTATTGATGTCAAATGGGTTTATAAAAAGAAAAACAACAATGTTTATAAAGCTAGATTAGTTGTCAGAGGATTCCAACAAAAGGAATATTATTCACCTGTAGGTAAAATGCAAACGTTGAAAATTTTATTGTCTTACAGTTGTAAAAATAAGTTATTTATAGAACAAGTGGATGTTGAGACGGCATTTTCAAATGGTGATGTAAAATCAGAAGTGTCATCAACGAACCGAAAGGTTATGAAATGGAGACAATAAAGTTTGTAAATTGCAAAAGGCGCTGTATGGTCTCAGAGAAAGTCCTAGAGCATGGTATGATTGTTTCAACAAATATGTCGAAAAACTTTTGTAAGAAGTAACTACGATTACTGTCTATACGTAAATAATACAGGCAAAGATTCAATATATATACTAGTTTTTGTAGATGATCTCTTGATTTGTTGCAAAGACAAAAATAAAATAAACAAAGTAAAAGCACGTTTAATGGAAAGATTTATAATGAAAGATTTGGGCAAAATTAACCAATATATTGGCATCGATATTGAATATAGTGAAGACAGAGGTAAAATGACTTTAAATCAAACGAAATATATCGAATCATTGGCAATAAAATACAACCTTTGTTGAAAATAGTATACATCTATATTGTAAGCATGGAAAGTATATTATGTGTGAGCGCGCGACTGTACCGAGAGCGCGCAAGTATGAGTGCGAATTCACACATATAAGTTTCCCCTCCCTAGTGTGTGCGTGAGTGAGAATGTACCTCGAGAGGCAGCGAGGGACGCGGTGTTCTCTCTCCCTACTGCCAGACGCCGAATGATAAGCACCTCGTGCGTGGCGTAAGGAAGCGCCGTAGTCTTAAGTTTCAATAAACTCTTCTTTATTATTTCTACTTAAATAAAGTCTCTCCTTCATTTACCACACCTCAACATGGTAGCTAGGAGCGTGGTTGGTAAGTGCAATTCTCTTACCTTCTACATCGACTCTCGAGTCGTGTAGAGATAATTAAAAAGTGCCGCGTATGTGAATACCGTGACAAACGTATATGGAAGAAGAATCGAAGTTGAAAATCGAGCAAGAAGAAAAGTCTGAACACAAAGGAACGTTCGAGACATGCATTGAAGAAGAAACGACCTTGGAGGTCAAACACGAAGAAAATTTCGAACACGAAGGAACGTTCGAGAACGAAGAAGACGAAATGGAGAAAAAGGAAGTCACGATACCGGTGTTTGATGGAGAAGACTGCAGTATGTGGAAAAAACGGATTACGATGTACCTAAAAAGTATAGTGATAGAGCAACATTTTTCAGTGAATTTGAAAAATCAGTGAATGAATTAAAAAACGCATGTGCAAAAATAAGTGAAAAAGAAAAACTAAATTACATGTTGAATACGTTGCCGAACCAGTACAGTTACATTGGCGATTTAATAGACACGCTAAAAGAAGAGGATCAAACAGCATCGTATGTAAAAAATAAAATCCAGATTGCTGAAATGAAAAATAATAGCGAGCACAGCGAACAAAGGTCAAATGTATTCGCTGCAAAGAAGGACCAGAAAGGAAGCTGTTTCAAATGTGGGAAAAACGGGCATTTCGCACGAAATGCCAAAATGGGGAGGAAAAGCAGGACAAAGTGGCACAACATGGCGAGGCTCAACACATGGCCGCGGTCGAGGCAAGGCAGGAAGAGGCAACTACGGCAGAGGGCGCGGAAACTTCCGTCAGCAAGGAGCCAGCACAAGCGAGCAGAGCGGCGAAGGTGCGAGCGCATGGATAGCTACGGCGTATGCGGCGCAGGGTAACTATAGTCAAGGTAGGCTAGGTAATAAGATAGAAAGGTTACTCGACAGCGGGTGCTGCGATCATATAGTTAATAATGAGAATTATTTTGAAAAATGTATAAATTTGAAAGAACCGGTAAATATATACTTAGGGGATGATAGGTATATAAAAGCAACGAAAATTGGAAATATAGTTAGCTATTTCGACGCATTTGGTAAACAGAATGAAGTAAATATGAGTAATGTTTTTTATGCCGAGAAAATGAATACAAACTTAATAAGTTTTGGGAAATTAACAGATAACAATACGATTATTTCGAAGGGAAATATAGCAAGGATAATAGATAAAGATAATAAATTAATAGCTGTAGCCTACAAGGTAAATTGAATTTACAAAATAAAGAGTACCTTAAAACATAGAGAGAAATTTGTAAACACAGCCGACTGTAGCAATAATAATATGAGTTTGAAAGAGAAATGGCATAGAATGTTAGGACACTTAAATTTCGGGTATCTAAATACACTATGCAAACAAGAGTTATTAACGGGTATTCGGAATAAACTTGAATTGGAATTTCTGAAGTGTAAAACGTGTATTGAAAATAAGATGCATAATTTGCCATTTAGTAACGATAGAATAAAAGCTAAAGATATTTTAGAGATAATTCAGTCAGATGTATGCGGTCCATTTAAAACGATAGGGTTTAATGGAGAAAATTACTTTGTTTCTTTCATTGATGATTATAGTAAAATCGCGAAGGTTTATTGTATCAAAACTAAAGACGAAGTTATTGATTGCTTAGTTAGATTTATTAATGAATGTGAAAATTTATCTGAGAAGAAAGTAACAGTTTTGAGATATGATAATGGGAAAGAATACTTAAATAATCGGTTTTATAAATTCATAAGAGAAAAATATATTATTCTGAATAATTGCACAGTATATGTACACGAGTTAAACGGAACTTCGGAACGATTCAATAGAACTATAATGGATATGGCGCGATGTTTACTAACAGAGGCAAACGTTCATAAACGGTTTTGGTCCGAAATTATTTGTGCAGCGACGTATTTGAAAAATCGAACGTTGACTAATACGATAGAGGGAGAAACTCCGTAAAAAATATTTTTTAATAAACGGCCGGATGTCAAACATTTACGTCTCTACGAGAGTAGAGTTTTTGTGAGAAAACCGGAACAAAAAAGAATTTCTAAATGGGATAAAAAGTCAGATATGGGAATCCTATTAGGATACAGTGAGGTAGGATATAGAGTCCTATTAAACAATAAAATGATAGTTGCTAGACATGTAGATATAGTAGAGGAAAACGTAAAATGTATAGGACTTGATGAGCGTGAGTCTAATACTTTTCCTTCTACTTCGACTCTCGAGTCACTTAGAGGAAATGAGAACGATCTCGGAGACGATGATGTTTTCAGAAGCGAAAATGAAATGAATGAACAGGAACTAAAAGTAACAAATAAGAAGAATTTAGAACTATTGAAAGTCCCACGTAGATCTATACGTGAAAGAAAAAGCCCAATAAGATATCCAGAGAATATTTCGAATAATATTTATGAAAATTACTACAGTGTAGATACTCCATATACATTTGAGGAGGCGATGAGTAGTAATGATAGCGAGAGCTGGGTAAAAGCTATGGATAAAGAAATAGAAAGTTTAAATGAAAATAAAACATGGAAATTAGTTGAGAAGATACCAAATGAAAAGGTACTAGATGTAAAATGGGTTTATAGTAAGAAATCTGACGATACATATAAAGCGAGATCAGTTGTAAGAGGATTTCAACAAACAAATGTTATTAATAACATATACGCTCCAGTTGCTAAAATGCAAAACTTAAAAATTTTGTTTTTCTTTTGTTGCCAGAATGGCCTAATTATAGAACAGATGGATGTAGTAACGGCATTTTTAAATGGAGAAGTAAGCTCGGAGGTATATGTCGGTCAACCGAAAGGTTATAGCGATGGAACAAACAGAGTTTGTAAATTACGTAAACCATTGTACGGACTGCGAGAAAGTCCAAGAGCATGGTATAAATATCTGGATGAATATTTAATAAAGATAAAACTTAAAAGGAGTAATGTAGATTATTGTTTATATACTCAAGGTGAGGGTATAGATCAAATTTACTTATTAATATATGTCGATGATTTGTTAATTTGTAGTAAAGGTAAAAAGAAAATTAAGAAATTCAAAAGAGTCTTGTCAGAAAAATTTAAAATGAAAGATCTAGGGCCGAATACATATCAAATCAGGTGGTCCGCGTATGCCTATGTTACCGTTCATTTTGGAATGAAACTATTCATGTTCTCCAAAAATTATTTGACACGTATTTTTTTATTTTTTTGTTTTATCAAAATTTCATGCGTTCAGCGATACCGAAAAATTCCGAGAAAGTACTTACTTAGAAAAAATTTTTTTTTCTATTTTTTATGCTTTTAAGCGTGTAACACATAATTTTACTCAGTTTTGAGCCCTCTTTCACGTTCTCTATGTTATTTTCAAAAAAAAATAAAAAATGCACGAGTTATGCACTTTTTACCGAAAAATGCACTTTTTAGAAAAATGCATTTTTCTCGAAAACCCCCCAATTTTTTTTTGCACAATTTTCTTATGTTGTGATAGAGGACCTAAATATCTATCTAGATGTATTTGTGAGATTCAGAACATTTGCGCTGGGATAGCTATCACTAATGAGATAACACAGAACCAAATTTTTCACGCTTAACGCTTATATGAGGCGTTTCACGTCAGCTCTCCAGGCGCGGCGCGCGAGCGCGAAATCATGCTGTTTTCAGCTTGTGTTTGAAGGGCTAAGATGTATCTAAAAAAAATAATCCCCAAGTGATTTCGATGTATTTTTTCCTCAGCTTTCCGATGGTGCTATTAGTTTCTCAAAATTTTTCAATTCTAACCTCAACAAAACATAAAACGTGTTATATCTTAAAAACTATATTTTTAATATTTCTTTTTTGACCTGCTACATCGAAAGAGGAGGAAATTTTACATGGATATAGCCTTTTTCTAAATAGGGGTTTTTTGATTTTTTCGAGATATTATTCAAGAAATACAAGGTGCTCGGCGAGCCGCCGCGCGCGGCGTGCGTCACTGCAGAGTCGCTGTGCGATCGGAGCTGCTCCACTTAACATCATAACAATTTTTGTTCTGTAACGCGTGCGCGAGTTAGGTAATTCGAGATTCGAATTACCCGCGCCGAGCAGGCATGCTCACCGGGGGCGCGAGCGCGCGAGCATCATGACCGGATTAGAACGGTCTCGCGACGCGTAATATGCCCGTCGCGTACCCGCGAAGCTACTACGGCTTTATAGAAGTCACGGCAGCCATCGTCGTGTCTGCCATCGCGCGTGAAACATCTCCTCCGTGTCTCTCGTGAGTTTACTTGTCCGCGCCGTCCTATCGTTTTTGTCAGACCCCGCGAGTGTAGTGGAGGCGCCGCAAATAGTGTATGCGCACGCAAGAGAGACAGAGAGAGAGAGCGATCCCGAGCCGCGTGAGCCGCACGAGACTGCGAGCGAGGAGCCGGCAGCCAGCCCGCCTGCCGACCCAATACAGCGAGCAAGAGAGAGAGAGAAAGAGAGCGCAACTGCTATGAGAGCGACAGAGAGCGAGAGAGAGAGCCGAGTGCACCGGCTGCTCCTTCTTAACGTAGATTTTCTACTCTCCTCTTGCGGGTTTATTGTAAAGGCTCGCACGGAAATCGCCCCGTGCAAGCTTTCTGTGCCGTGTACGTGCGAGTGTGTGTCAGCCCTCCGTACTTTAACACCGCGCGCAAAATTAGCAGTTTCACCGCGCGCCGTATCGTTCGCGCGTTTGAATCTTAACGGTCGCGCGCGAATTAACTCATATTTGTTCTAATCAGCACGTGCGCTGTACTTGTAGTTATTAGTGATTTTAATATACTGTAATATGTAGTTACTCGTCGCGTTGTTCATTACAACCTGTCCTTCTCCCGAATACCGCCGCCTCCGCGGGAAAACAACTCCGCCGGTCGTTTTCATATCTGAGTATAGCGGCCGCGCGCTTTACTCTTCGAGCGCGCGCTTTTCACTTAGCGATCCAATTAGTTGAAAAGCGAAGTTCGTGTGCGATCTTCGCGTTGTTTTCGGGATTCCAGGAGCAGATCCCCGTGCAAGTCATTTTAGTCTGACACCCGCGGCACCGTGTTCTAGGGCATCGCTGGCCTGTGGCTTGTTGGGATTTTCCCCCACTAGCCATCCCTTTACAGTTCATAAGCTTTTAAATATTCAAATCTTTTTAACATTTTTAGTCTTTTTTAATTTAGGAAATAAATCATAGTTAGATGCTAAAGAAGTTTTTTTAAGTTACAGAGTCTTTTCATCTATTGGAATAAAAGCGTGGTATTTCAAAGTACCTGGAATGGCTTTTGCTTTATCGAATCTAACTTTTAATTCCAAAGAATTTTTTTCATAAACTTCTTTGCTACTGTAGAAAATCTTTGTTTCATTAATATGATTTTGTGCCCAATTATAAAGATCGTAGGCTGTAAGGATTTTGTGAGCTCCTGTAAGTTGTAAGCTAGCTCTACGGACTCCTCTTTTTAAATTAGCACCTATGCCATCGCAACCACTTTTGCCATGTGCAGTGGCAAAAAAATGCCATTCAGCTTTTATTTTAAAATCCTCTTCATGATGAAGAAGATTCTGAAAATTATTTTTATTTTTAAAATGCTGTGCTGCACCATCGGTTATATAATAAATTTTTTTTAGTTGATGATGACCTTTCAAATAGTTTAGAATAATTTTTTGATATTCATATACGGAAACGGTATCATGATTTAAATTGTCACAAATAATAGCTACACTTTCGTGTTTGAGATCATCGTTTTCTCTGTAATACACTATAATTGTAAATATAGTGCCTTGATTATTATTCCAATGAAACGATTGAGCTGAATTTTGAACAACAAAAGCGTAATTTTCAGCAAAATCAAAACTAATTACTATCTCTCCATCTTCAAGATTTTCTTTTAAATTTCTGATAAACAGTGCTTGTTGTTTAGCAAAAAAATCGTGCGTTTTTAATTTAATCAATTTGTCTTTCAATATTTCAAGAAAGCTAGAAACTTTTATCGTTTCAAATATTATTGAGCAGCGATCCGTTTGCTTCCATGATTCATATTTAATTTCTTGAATGCCATGATTTTTAAAACTTTTCATCATAATTTCTTGAAGATTTGAAAAATTAGCTACGCAATCCAAACAGTCACCCAAGAAACATTTATCCGATGGTTGACGACAAACAATTTTATTTATACAATCTTTATAATTTTCTAAAAGTGAATCACTATCCTTTGTCAAATGTTTCAAATTAATTGCATCTAGCATAAGTTTGACATTTTCATGATGCATACGCATCATTTTTACGCATACGCATACATTATGTGTGCCACTTATTCCAGCCAACACACAATGTTTTGGTTTTAATTGTGTGAACTTTGTATAGCCTATCTTAACATCCGGATATTCATTTTTAAATAAAATATAAATTTCATTCAAATTACTTAGAAGTAATCTCTTTTGAACGTGTAAGCGTTCACCAGTAATTTGTTTTATTGAAATAAAATCTTTCATTCCAGGCAATAATTTACTGATATCGTCACGATCATAAAAGTTTTTTACCGTATTTTTGGTTTCATTAGAAAGCTTTTTTCCTTTATTTTTCAACGGTACCGTCAAAATATTTCCATCAGTAGCTTCAGTTAGTATTGTTCTTGCATCCCATTACGTACAACCTAATCTTTCTATTAAATTTTTACGAGACCAAAATCTAGGGGCAAGGGAAAGTAATAACATTCTTTCATCTTTTGACTTTGTCTCAGAAACTTTACTTCTTAAATTTTCAAATATTGCCATGGCAGCTTTGTGATCATCATCATCACAATCCGATTTAATTCTTTTTGGTATCGGAGAAGATTCACTCGATTTGCGTTTATTATAAATCAAAAATTTGCACGTAAGACAAACTTTCGCTCCATCTGGTATTGATGGAAATGATTGTGCTAATAATTTTGGGAAATTTGTTAACTCATTAGAGTGTTCATTCCTTCCTAAAGGATTCACACATTTTAATGAAAAACTCATGTTTGTTTAAAAAAAAGATAAATCAATTGAAGGGGGATAGCAGTAAGTTTGTCATGAAAGACAGATAAATCGCAGTATAGCACAATATAGTATAGATATTGAACGGTTTTCCAAAAAACCAATACTTTAACGCTACACATCACTCGTATATAAGCCCTACGTCCTGCATAATTACTTACGGGTATCTAAATGCAATTACTAGCTCTCTAGCGGTGGTTAAATAGTTAATGAATGAATGAATAAATGCCGCCGCGCGCCGATGCTGCAGTGACGCACGCCGCGCGCGGCGGCCGGCCGAGCGCCTTGTATTTCTTGAATAATATCTCGAAAAAATCAAAAAACCCCTATTTAGAAAAAGGCTATATCCATGTAAAATTTCCTCCTCTTTCGATCTAGCAGGTCAAAAAAAATATTAAAAATATAGTTTTTGAGATATAACACGTTTTATGTTTTTTTAAGGTTAGAATTGAAAAATTTTGAGAAACTAATAGCACCATCGGAAAGCTGAGGAAAAAATACATCGAAATCACTTGGGGATTATTTTTTTTAGATACATCTTAGCCCTTCAAACATAAGCTGAAAACAGCATGATTTCGCGCTCGCGCGCCGCGCCTGGAGAGCTGACGTGAAACGCCTCATATAGCCAATGATATTGCAGTCAATATAGAGATGTTTATCTTTATGCGTACATATACATGTACATGCGCCTTCTTGTATGAGTTTATGTACTAGTATATTTGTCCGCTAGATGGATATGGTTTGACAACATTTACAAAGAAAAGTTCGGTTTCTGCTATATATCACACATCTCGTCTTATTTAAAACCATCATCTTTTGGAAAATTATTACATATTCACACCTTATCAACTCAACTACGATGTCTCAATATTACTCAACGGAGAGAATCAAATGTGCAGACTTTTTACACAAGCACAAAAAATCTGTTACAAATCAAGTTCCGTACATTTCAAACAACTTGAGGATCTTGCTCATCCATTGAAGCACCTCTATCCTAATTTACCTTTGACACCATCTATATATCTGTGTCAACATTGTTACAATCGTGCTTTAAAATTGGTGAGTAGCACTGACAATGAATTTATAACGGATAATAAAGTTACCGACAACGTAGTTGATAGAGATGAAGATTTTTTACCAAGTACTCCAGAACGCATCGAAGAATTTAATAATTAAATAAGTACATCTTTCTTAGGTTCTGTATCGCCTCTTAAGAGAAAAAATCTTATATGTGAAAAATCACTTGAAAATTACGTAAAAAAGAAGAAAAAAAATATACTTTCAACATTGTCTAATACCCTTGATGTGAAGTTGAACAATGTTTATGACGTTTCTATAACAGCGAACGAATCAACTGTATGCCATTGTACAGAATGGATACAAAATCTTGGTTTAGCCTTGCAAAAGTGTTCTACGGTATCAGAAAAAATAAAAATTCTGACTTTGCTACCCTCATCCTTAACGAAAAATGAAATTTCATCCTTATTTCCAGACATAACAATGTACATGATAGAAAGAGCGAAAAATCTTGCACAAGAAAAGGGAGCTTATTCCGAGCCAGAAGCAAACACGGGCCATCCAATTGATGAAAGGACCGAAAAAATTGTTATGGAATATTATATAAATGACGATTTTAATTGTTTAAGACAGAGTCCCAATAAGAGTGACGTTATTATCGTTACAATAAATGATAAAAAAGAGAAGAAAGTTAAACGTTTTCTTACTCGAAGTCTGAAAGCAACGTATAAAGCATTTAGAAATGATTATCCCGAATTGAGAATTGGTAAATCGAAGTTTTATAGTATGCGACCAAAATATGTCTTACTTTCCCCCATCAAAGAAGTTTGTCTCTGTATCTATTGCGGAAATTATGATTTATTTCTTACGAGCTTAATTAATTTCAGAGGGAGTAACGTTACCGAGTTGGATGAAATTCGGTCACAAATAATAAACGCAACAATGTGTTCTGAGCCATCTGATTTATGCTATTTACAAGAATGTAAAATTTGTCCAGGCAGTAACGGAATTACTATTCATGTTTTAAAACTCCAAGATATAGAAGGCACAAAAGAAATTACATATGCTTCGTGGGATAATGGAAACTTGATTAAAAAAACACTGTCAATTTCTGCTTTTAAAGATGAACTTTCGGTTTGGACCATCAAGGTTAGTACTCACATGTATGTAAAAAATATACAACGCAAAGCTATAAAAGCAGAGAGAGAAAATGCTAAAAAGGACCCACATCATTTAGTTCTTCAAATAGACTTCGTTGAAAACTGGGTTGTGATTCATAATAAAGCTGTTCAAGGAAATCATTGGGTTAATGAACAAATTTCTATTTTCACAGCAGTGTCTTATCAAGAGGATTCGACACAAAGTTTCGCAGTCATAAGTGATGACCGAAAACATGATTCAGCGTATGCTTTGCTAGCAGTACAAAAAATTATAGAAAATTGCCATCGTATCCGACGGCGCCGCTAGTCACTTTAAAAATCGCTTTCAATTAGATGAATTAAAACGAGCACCGCATGATATAAAATGGTTGTTCCCTGCTACTGGGCACGGCAAAGGAGCTGTAGATGGTGTGGGTGGACTTATAAAGCATTATGCTACTTCGCATAATCTTCGAGAGCCCCTTGAAGAAGCTGTTCAAAACGCAAATGATTTTGCGATACATATTCAAAAATATACTGATGCTATTAAAATAATACATTTACGAGATGTTGAAATAGAACAATTCAGAAAAGAAAAAAATATTGATTGGCTTACAACTCGAAAGTATCCTGGAATTCAAAAAACTCATATATGGGTTAAAAAACATGTGATGATAAAGTACATTGTTTGACAGAAAAGACCGCTGATCGTCCGCTTACTGAATTAAGAACAATGAAGCAGAAAAACAAAGGTAGTAAAATAGGTATAAAAATAAAAAATCTAAAAGACGCAAATAAAAAATAAATACATACTTATGTGTACCTGTATATTACATACGCACAAAGATAAATACCTTTATATTGACTCGAATATCATTGACTATATATAAGTGTTAAGGGTGAAAATTTTGTTTCTGTGTTCTTTCATTAGTGATCGCTATCCCGGTGCAAATGTTCTGAATCTCACAAATACATCTAGATAGGTATTTAGGTCCTCTATCACGATATACGAAAATTGTGCAAAAAAAATTGCGGTTTTCAAGAAAAATGCATTTTTCTAAAAAGTGTATTTTTCAGTAAAAAGTGCTTAACTCGTGCATTTTTTATTTTTTTTTTTAAATAACACAGAGAACGTGAAAGAGGGCTCAAAACTGAGTAAAATTATCAGTTACATGCTTAAAAGCATAAAAAACTAGTGAAACAGTAGCCGTTTGAAAATTACATTGAAAATTTTTTTTTCTAAGTAAGAATTTTCTCGGAATTTTTCGGTATCGCTCTGAACGCATGAAATTTTGATAAAACAAGAAAATGAAAAAATACGTGCCAAATAATTTTTGGAGAAGAACATGAATAGTTTCATTCAAAAATGATCGGTGACATAGGCATACACGGACCACCTGATTTGAGATGGATTCGGCCTTGTAAGGTTTTTATGTATAAACATAAAAACATTACAATTACAACTCTTACGCCCATAACTACATAAATTAGAAACAATTTGCACTTTGTCCCAAGAAAATCTATCATGCGGTCTCAGAGAAAAGTTACGACAAACTTTTTTTCTTGAAAATCCTATAACTGAGGATAAAATGAGTTTAAGGACCTCTGTCTTAGCTCATTTTATTTAAAATAAGTTATATTTACAATATATTTTGATTATTTTATGATAATAATAATTATCATTTTTTTAGGTAATTTTGACCAGAAAGGCCTATAGGTGTAAGATCGCCTTAATCTCCGCGTGTGTGTGTTAACTCATTTGTGCCTTCGTTTCCTGCTTCAACCATCCACATATCCTTATCATCTATTCTTTGATCGATTTCAGTAGCTTGATGAAGTTTTAAATTACTCTTCATTGGAGTATCATACAGTTTTGCATTTTGCAAGTTATATTTTTCGGCCAGAGATTCAATATATTTTGTTTGACATAATATTATTCTTTTTCTATCATTACTGTAATATTATTCTACACTATACTATATTTATTCCTATATAATTATCAGCTTTACCTAAATCTATCATAGAAAATCGTTGCATCAAACTAACTTTAACTTGATTTATTTTAATTTTATTTTTACAGCATAACAAGAGATCCTCAACAAATACATATTGGATCTTTGTTTACATCGTTTACATTGTTTACATATAAGCAGTAATCATAATTGCTTCTTACAAAATTTAATTTCTCGTCATATTTATTGAAACAATCATACCATGCTCTTGGGCTTTCCCTAAGGCCATAAAGAGCCTTTTGCAATTTGCATACTTTATTTTGACCTGTCTCATAGCCTTTGGGTTCACGAATATATACTTCTGATTTTACAGTACCATTGAGAAATGCTGTCTACGTCCATTTGTTCAATAAACATATTATTTGCACAACTATAGCTTAATAATATTCTTAAGGTTTTCATTTTGCCTACTGGCGAATAAACATTTTCAAGATGCTCTTTTTGTTGAAAACCCGTAACAACTAATCTGGCTTTATATGAATTATTATTTTTCTTTTTGTAAATCCATTTTACATCTACAATTTTCCTATCTTTCGGTCTATCAACAACAACCCATGTCTTATTTTTATTAAACTTTCTATTTCTGAGTCCAAAGCCTTTTCCCATTCTGTAGATTCTCTGGAATTTACCGCCTCCTCAAATGTATTCGGTACGTTAGCGTTAACATAGTTTACATAGATATAGTGTGTTATTGGATTACCAAATCTATTTACCAGATTTCCTTTTCTTTTTGAAGTTCTTTGTTCTATCATATTTTCATTATCATTTTGTACATCATTTACTTCATTGCCCGTTTGTCTGTCATTATTGCTAGCATCTTCAACATTTTCTTCCTCATCACTATTATTTTGATTCGATTCATTTTCATCATAATCATCATTATTTTCATTTATCTCATTTTCCAAATTCAATTTTCTATAATTATCCTCATCACAATTTACGTTCTCATTATCGTTATTTTTCTCTACAAAAATTAGTTCAGTAGGCTCTTCGACTACATTAATATGCCTAGCACTCAGTATTCTATTATTTACCAATACTCTATCACTGTTATCATTATAGCCTACTAGTATACCTAATTTGGCTTTATCATCCCATTTACCTTTTCTCAAAACCTCGGGTACCCTTACGAAAACTCTACTTCCGTAAATTTTCAAGATTTTACATTAGGCTTTTTGCCAAAAAATATCTCATATAGAGTTTTATTTTCTTGAGTATTGGCTATTGTACGGTTTTTCAAATAGATGACCGTTTTCATAATTTCAGATCAATACCTGTTACTTAATTTTGCCACTCTCGCCAAATATCTGCCTATGTCCATTGCTGATCTATTATATCTCTCCACTACTCTATTTAATTCATGAACGTAGGGTGGACATGGCAATAACTCTATTCCTTTAACTTTTATAAAACTACAAATTTAGAGATTCAAATATCCCTTTCTATTATCACATCGTAATTTCTTTACTCTTTTATTGAATTTATTTTCAACTAAATTGACAAATAATATGAAACAACTCACTGTTTCTGCTTTACTTTTAATGCAAAACATTCTCGCACACTTACTATAATCATCAACGAAAGGCAAAAAATATTTTTCTCCACCATAACCTGTTGTATTATGTGGACCATTCAAATCCGTATGAATCAATTCTAAGATTTCCGTAGTCTTAATTCTCCTATTTTCAAACGGTACATTAGGCATTTTACTTTGGATATAATTTGTCTGGTAAACCTTCTACTAAATTCTCATTAACCAATTTGTTTAAACATTGAAAATTTACATGGCACAACGCTCTATACTATTTTTCTTTATTTGGCATGTTTACTGTATTCGCATAAACGCCATTTTTTTTCTCTTTGTATGATTCTATCACTCATTTTTGGTATTTCTTGTGTGGGACTCTATTGATGTTAATGAGTACAACTGATTTAAATTAAATATACGACGTTTCGATAGCTTGATCGCTATCCTTTTCAAGTCGTAAATTTTATTAATCTTCTTTGATAGCTTCGAAATATGAAGTATCAATTTTCACTGTTAAGGTGCCACTCCATCTAGACCTTCCAGTATCTCTTTGTATGATTCTATCACTCATTTTTGGTATTTCTTGTGTCATTTTTTTTTTTTTTTTATTTTCATAGACAAAACTTTTCATAGTGTATAAACCATTAATTTTACTAGCTACAGCAGTTAATTTTCTATCTTTATTATAAATTTTTGCATTTTGATCTTTAGCTACAATAGTATTATTTTCCGTTATTTTAGAGAAACTCAATAAATTCTTTTTTATACCTTGTACAAAATAAACGTTATTCAAATTAATTTTTACGTCGTTATAATAATTTTTAAATACAGTTTTAACTGTACCTAATTTGATCACTTTCAAAATTTTTCCATCAGGTAATTTTACATCTACATAATTTTTTAGTTCGACATGTTTATAAAAATAATTTTCGTTATTTATAATGTGGCCAGTGCAACCACTGTCAAGTAACCACTCGATTTAGTTTCGATTTGTGCACTCACTTTGCATAACCTTATTTAGATTCACATTTATCACTTGTGTTGCCACGATTCTTGCGTCGTCTCTTGGTGTTGACTGCTGTTTGGTTCTGGACGTTGATGACCTTGACCTCTGCCTCGTCCATAGCCTCTGTGTACCTCTGCTTCGGCCTCTTGGCGTTCCTCGTTGTCCTCTGCCTTGGCTGCCTGTCTGTTCTTGCCAGCACTCGTCTTTGTAGTGTCCAACTTTTCCACATTGGAAACATTTGCCTTTTATTTTCGTGGTAAATGTGCTAACACTTGGTTTCTTATTACTCTCACGTCTGTTAAGTTCTTTTCTTTAATTTTTGCTTTGACGTAATCCACAGTTCTTTGTTCTTCTGGCACTAGATCAATAAAATCACCAATGTAAAAATAGCTTGGTGGTAAGGCTTATTACATTACATATCTCAACTTTTCTTCTTCGGTTAAATTTCCACCAGCTGCTTTCAACTCGTTACATGTTTTCTAAAACTCAACAAAAAATTTTTCAACATTGTTGTAATTGTTGAGTTTGACTTCTTCTAATTTGCCTCTTTTTATTATTTGAAGAGATGTTGATTTGGACGAATATATTTTTTCCAACTTTGACATTATTTCAAAAGTCGTTGTACATTCACTGATGTACTCCAATTGTTTATCTGATAGGGCACTAATTAAAATTGTTTTCGCTTAAGGTCATTTTTCTTCCAAGCATTTTCATTGTCTGTATCAATTCTATTCCTTGTCGCAGGTTCTTGACACTCTTTGTACTCTAAAATATTCATGAGTCTGAATTTCTAACTTGTATAATTTATTCCATCGAAGACTGGAATACTTACGTCATTTATTTTCGCTTGCGTAGCCATTTCTTCGATTTCTTTAATTTTCAGCTTATTGTCTATTTCAATTTTCAAAATCAACGTTTTCTTTAGTATTTTTAGAAAACTTATCCTCAAATAATTTCTTTGCTCTTTACTTAATTTAAAATCTTCACCTTTTAATTCGTTAATTAAGTCTTTAGTTTCTGTATTTTCTTCAGAAATAAAGTTTCTTAATGTCGTTTTCCATTTTGAGAACATGTGCTTAACCTTAAAGATGGCCGCGTGCTCGTCGACTCTTGATCACGTCGTGTTTCTCTTGCGAACTTTAATCGGTCGACATCACTCTGTTTTGCTAGTATTTTTCAAAAAATCTTTTCATATTTCGTTGGCTTTCGTAATATCTTTTCCTTCTTCTTTGAGCACATATTTTTATTTTCTAAAATCCTCTTTTTTCTTTCTTCAAAAACGAGACACGTGTATTATACGGTACACTTAACCAAGATCTTGCACCATGTGGAGGAAGTAGATGGAGTTTGTAATGAAGGCGCCGACCTTTATTAATACTGTAACTTTTATTAGAAGTAATTTAGTCTAGAGTAATAAATAGCTCTTATGAGCTCGGGGTGAGGCAAGCGCGAGGTGTTGCTTGATCGGCGTACAGTATTAGAGAGGGAGAGAGAGAGCAGCGCGTCACTCACTGCCGCTCGACATACCTTCTTACTCACGGACACACTAAGGAGGGAAGACTTACATATGTGTGCATACATGTGTCGCGTGCTCTCAGCAACTGAGGTTCTCGCAGTGGAACTTGAACTCTTAGGTTCCTTTCGCACGGAACCTGAGTTTTAACACTCTATACAAACTTCCTTCGAGGAACCTGAACTCAGTTCAATATATATGTATCACATTCTCAACAGGGAGAACATAAAAACTCCACGATTTATAGCAAATGCGATGATCTGGTAAAACATTATCATGTTAAAAATTAACATTTCTGATAAAAAATGTTGAAAATTTCTGATTTTTTTTGCAATAAATTGTTATAACTTCTTTTAGTGAAGTCGTAGCCCAATTCTGGCTACGGCATTCGAAATAGGAGGCTCCAAACTATCCGAAATGGTGCTTTTACATTTTCTTTTGGTCCGTTTATATAAAAAGTTAGAACGCTGAAAACTCAAAAAAAATCTTGAACATTTGGAACGAAATGGGTTAAAGTTTGCAAAACAGTTTTCTTACACTTATCTCCTCTACTGTGTCTATTATCAGTTCTGACAGTATTTACATACTGTAACCAGTAATTGAGAAGTATTTGACATATGATAAAGTAGCCCGTTAAATTCAGTAGTGTTGTGTTGCATCAAATCATAACAATGTTTTCAGAGAAGTTACAGCTGAAAAATGAAAGAAAAAATACCACTATCAATAAATTTAGTATCTAGTCCTTATCTAGTGCAAATAATATACATGAAATACTGATTTATTTTCATCAAATAGAAGTGAAAAAGTAAACCTTAGTGAAATAACCTAAAAGTGTGTTTTGATCTCAAGGAAACAATGATTTGATGAACATCTAAAGCAAATTACAGTAAATTAAATGTGATTTAGTAATAATGTTTGATCTAAACTTACTGAAGTTAATGTGCACTACTTGCGTATGAGTCAGCATCTGTCAGCTGTAGTAGTGGTTTTCTTCTTGAAGTCCTCGCCTCAAGAGTCCTTACAAGGCCATCATTGTACTCAGAAACTGTATTGACAACAGCCGTCTCTATCCTTCTGAACTTGCTGATGAGCAGTTCTAAATACAATATTGAGAACACTCTCTTCTTTGCGTTGTGCTTTTAAGTGCAATTGAAATGCATTCTTGGACGTGCAGTTCATGTTCATGATAACATAAAGTCGCTCTAGGGTAGCAAAACCTAAACGGAGAGAATATTAACACTATTCATAATTCTTTGATATACTAAATAAGGAGAGCGCAGCTTGGCTTCTGTACGAGGGCTTGAATGACTCTCCAGCCACCCAATTACAAGATATATACTTCAAATTTTTGAAGAGTACCCAGTCGCATCAGAAAATTCTGCACTAAGCTCTTGCCCTCCACACTCACTGCACGTTTGACTCTTCGAAACAATAAAAACAGTCGAAAACACAATAACCAGATATATGGACTTTCGTCTGCTTGATTGTTTACTATGTACCAGAGATGGTTATGTATAAAACTGACTGTCAGAAACATAAGTTTTCTAAACGTAAACAAATATGTAACACACTGTACGAAACTTTTGGGCTGTTATACAATATTTTACATGAATACCATGTAACTTGAAATGAAAATTTGTATCATTAAAATTTGACTGCTTTTGCTAAATCAAATTGATATTGCGCCGTACTGGTAAATCGTGAATTGATTGGGAGTAGCAAGTAGCATATTTTATAGAGTATTACTCCCAAAATATCAAACGGTTTCAAGAAATTAGGGCTAAAACGTCTTTAACTTTTTAATTTTATAATCATTATCAAAAGAAATAAATTTTACTTTTAATGTTGAATCATCAATGGGTATAAAACAGTGATATTTTCTTGTATCATGTATAGTTCGTGTCAATTTAAAACGGCATTCTAGTATTTTACGCCTTTCCTCAATTGTTTCTTGACTCACCCAAATAGATCTAAAAACCAAATATTCTATATTTTTGTAACACGTAATGATTTATTATTCAAATACATAATCAAATAATATAGTGAAAAATATTAAATTATATTATTTTTACCTTATTCCATTAATATTTTCACTAACGTAATCATACATGTTTTTTGGATTTAAAATTGTTTTTTCTGATGTTCTTTGTAAGGATGCCCTACGTACTGTTCGTTTAACAACCGCTCTACATCCATCACATGGACTTTTCCAATGGCTGGTAGAAAAAAAGTTGTGCGACTTAACTTTTAAGCCAAAATCCTCCTCATGATGGCAGATATTAATGAAATTGTTCCTACAGTAAATAAATACTATCCTGAAGGTAAAAATGATAAAAAATGAAATAAATGTTTTTAATTTTGTGTACAGAATAATACAAATTATTTGAACTTGCAGCGTAGAAGTTGTTGCTTTTTTAAATATGGATATACAGAAAAAATAAAGAACTGTTTTAGTAATTTTATCTTTAAAGCTGTTTTCTACATAATGTAAAATTTTAACTCTGGTGTAACCTGCAGGTCCAGAATCTTTATGGATTTTGATGTTCTGAGTCTCAAAATAGTTTTTCACACAAATTGAATATACTTTCAGAATATTACTTTGACATGTTTTTGTTAGAATATGAGTACATTTATATCAGCGTGCGAGATAGAGAATGTATGCGCAGCGCCATAACGCGAGTAAGAGCGCTGCAAGTGTAGCAAGAGCGAGCGGCCGAAGCGGGAGCTCACTCGTAAGTCATCCTCCACAGAGAGCGGTTATAGAACAGAAGTCGGGAGAACTAATAAAGTTATTGTTCACGTTAGCCGGCGTCACTTATTTGAGATCCTGTGTCCCACATCTTCTTCACCATATTTAAAATGGTAGCGGAGTGCCTGGTTGGTTAAAGGTAAGAAAAAAGACTCTGATCCAATACAAGCCTCGGCGAGTATTGTGGCAGATAAAAGTTCGAGAACAAAGGAAAACGCATGGG
This sequence comes from Torymus aiolomorphi, assembly GCA_036365515.1. Taxonomy (NCBI): domain Eukaryota; kingdom Metazoa; phylum Arthropoda; class Insecta; order Hymenoptera; family Torymidae; genus Torymus; species Torymus aiolomorphi. The sequence goes on from CM070876.1 coordinate 89,697,138, forward strand.
GGAGAACGAAGAAAAGTTGGCCGAAATAAAAAGTGAAGGTGAAGAAGAGTTTTATGAAACTGAAAATAGTGAAATAAAAGAAGAAGTTCCTATTGAAAGCTAGATGGCATCGGAAAACAAAGGATTTACGTTAGAAGTATTTGATGGGACACATTATGACAAATGGAAGTACAAGTTGAAATTGTTCTTGGAATTTAAAGAGTGCAATGAAAGACCGGCATCGATAACAGAAATGGATTGGAAAAAGAAAGAAATAAAAGCAAAAAATTATATAGTGAACAGTATGACAAATACACAGCTAGAATTAATTATTTCAGAAGAAACTGCAAAGAAAATGGTTGCTAAGTTGGATGAAAATTACTTAGTCAGAAGTAGTGCTGTGAAATTATTATGTAAAAGAAGACTACTTGATTTGAAAATGGAAGAAAGTGAAAACCCGACAGACTTTTATAATAACTTTGAAAAATTAGTGAACGAATTGCAAATGCTGGGGAAAATGTGACAAAAGAAGATAAGTTGAATTACTTCTTGTTAACGTTACCAGAAAGTATGTCACACATGGTTGATATTGTGGATGCATTAGCTGAAAAGGACAAAACAGTGGAATTTGTGAAATCAAAATTGGAATTTGAGTTTAAAAAGAAACATGGTGAAAGTGAAAATTCGAGATCAAACGCATTTACGTTTGAGAAACGAAGAGAGGATAAAAGGACATGTTATGTATGTGGTGGTGTAGGACACATACAATACGATTGCCCAACGAAAAACAATTCCGGGAATCGCGCGCCACAACAAGGAGGCGGCAGAGGAAGCCGCGCGCCACGGAGCGGTGGGGAAACCGAGAGGCTACTCGCAACAGCGAGGAGGCGCGAGCGGGCGCGGAGCCTACCAACAGCGAGTTCAAACCGGCGTGGAAGGAGCGGCTACCGACAACGCGGCCGAGGCGCGCGAGGCCGTGATGACAACAGCGCAGGTCATCAGAGCGCAGAGAAAAGAGAAGCATTCAACACGTCAATAGAGATAAGGTCTACGAATACTGAGAACAGTAATATAAGTAAAAATAAAATAGAATGGATTTTAGATAGTGGTTGTACAGACTACGTGATTAATAATGAAAATTATTTTAGCGATTGTATTATATTAAAAGACCGATTAATGTTAAAGTAGGTGACGGTAGAATTTTGAAAGCGACTAAAGTTGGTCATGTAATTAGTAAATTCGAAACATTTAACGAAGAGATAGAAATTGAATTAAAAAATGTATTTTACGTGAAAGATATGGATAAAAACTTAATAAGTTTTGGTAAAGTAACTGATAATTATAAAGTAATATCTATCGGAGATAGTTCAAGAATACATAATAGAGACAACAAATTGATTGCGATAGCATGGAAAATTGGTAGAATTTATAAAATGGCAAGTTGTTTAGTAAATAATATAGAGTCTAATATAGTAAGAAAAGATAACAGTAAAATGACTTTAAAAGAAAAGTAGCATAGAACATTGGGGCACGTCAATTTTAGTTATTTGAATACTATGTGTAAAAATCATGTATTGGAAGGTTTGCCAAATGAAATAGAATCAGATTATTTTAAATGTGCTACGTGTATTGAAAATAAAATGCACAACATTCCATTTGAAAATAATAGAAAAAGAGCATAAGACATTTTAGAAATAGTGCATACAGACTTGAATGGGCCACACTCTGAAGGTTATAAAGGGGAAAAATATTTCTTAACTTTTGTTGATGATTATAGGAAAATAGGTAAAATTTATCCGATTAAGACAAAAAATAAGGTATATGACAAATTTATTGAATACATAAATTTAGTTGAGAATAAAACTGGAAAGAAAAGTAAGAAACTAAGATGTGATAATGGTACTGAGTATTTAAATAAAGTTATGTATAAATTGCTTAGAGCAAAGGGAATTGAAATAGAAACATGTCCACCTTATGTGCATGAGCTTAACGGTACAGCTGAAAGGTATAATAGGACAATTATGGATAGTGCTAGGTATTTGTTAGCTGAGTCTAAGGTAGAGAAAAGATACTGGCCAGAAGTAGTCTGCGCCGCAGCATATTTGAAAAATAGGTCTATTGCAAACACGTTAGTAAGAAATAAATCCCCGTATGAGATATTTTTTAATGAAAAGCCAGACACTAAGTATTTAAAATAGTACGGAAGTAAAGTATTTGTGAAAGTACCGGAAAGCAAAAGAAATTTGAAATGCGATAGAAAAGCGGATTTAGGTATTTTGATAGGTTATGATGTAGTAGGTTACAGAGTTCTAATAGGGAATAGAGTTATTGTAGCTAGACACGTTGATGTTATAGAAGAAGATATAAAATGCATTAGGTTTAATGATATAGAGGAAGGAAATGATAACAATAATGACTTAATCGCTTCACCTACTTCGACCCTCAGGGAGAGTAGTGGAAGTAAAACCAATTTAGAAAATTTAAATGAAAATGTAAATAATAATGAAAATCTTGAAAATGAAGTAGAAGAAATACCTGAATTAAGAAGGTCTCAAAGAAATATTAGAAAGCCTAGTAGATTTGATGATAGTTTTGTATATAGCGGTTGCATATATGTTAATTATTGTAGTGCAGATAGTCCTGCAAGCTTTAAAGAGACTATTAAAAGTGATGAGTCTAATTTTTGGGTAGATGCAATGAATAAAGAGATGAATAGTTTAGAGAAAAATAAAACGTGGGTATTAGTTGAAAAACCAAAGAATGAAAAGATATTAGATTTAAAATGGATTTATACTAAGAAAAGTGAGAATGTATATAAGGCTAGAATTGTTGTAAGAGGATACCAACAAAAGGATGTGTTGGATGACGTTTATTCACCTGTTGCGAAAACACAAACTTTGAAAGTATTGTTATCATATTGTTGCCAAAACGGATTGTTAATTGAGCAGATGGATGCAGAAATAGCGTTTTTAAATTGCAAAGTTATGTCAAAAGTATTTGTAAAGCAGCCTGAAGGTTATGAGGATGATACAGAAAAGGTATGTAAATTAAATAAAGCATTGTATGGTTTGCGTGAGAGTTCCAGAGATTGGTATGAGTGTCTGGATGATTATTTAAAATCATTAGGGTTTATAAGAAGTGAATATGACTATTGTTTATATACATTGATAAATAGAGATGAAATTATTTATTTAATTATATTTGTAGACGATTTGTTAATTTGTTGTAAAAACAAACAGAATTTGAATTACATAAAAAGTATGTTAAAAGAAAGGTTTCAAATGAAAGATTTAGGTAAAGTAAGTACATATTTAGGAATTAATATTGAATATGACGAAAAGAAAAATGAGATGTTTTTAGATCAAGAAAAATATATTGAATCATTAGCAAGAAAATATCAGATTGAAGAAGCTAAATTATATGAGACTCCTATGGAACAGAATTTGAAATTAGAACCTGCTCAAGAAATAAATGAGAATTTAAAATATAGAAATTTAATAGGAGCACTTTTGTATATTAGTTCAGGAACTAGATTAGATGTGAGTTGCAGTGTTAATTATTTAAGTAGATTCCAAAACTGTTACGATGAGACTCACTATAAATATGCATTAAGAATTTTAAAATATTTGTATTTGACTAAAGATTTAAAATTAAGTTATAAGAAAAATGACAAAGCAGATGTTCTTGAATGCTATGTAGATGCAGACTGGGCAGGAGATTGCGTTGATAGGAAATCAATGACTGGTTATATTGTAAGATTATATGGAAATGTGATTTATTGGAAATCAAGGAAACAAGGAAGCGTAACAAAGTCTTCAACAGCTGCAGAATATGTTGCACTGTCTGAAGCAGTGAGTGAAATGTTATTAATAAGAGATTTGCTATGTAGCTAGATTAAAATTAAGGAATCCATTAATATGTATGAAGACAACTCTGGTGCTGTAAGTATTGCGAAATACGGAAATTTTACTAAGAAATCAAAGTACATTGAAGTACATTATCATTTTGTGAATGAGAATTATGAAAAGGGTTTGATTGATCTAGTCAAAGTAAGTTCAGAAAAAAATGTAGCAGATATATTAACGAAATCACTTGGAAAATTAAGATTTAAGAAATTGCGAGAACTATTGAGTTTAATCTAAAGAATATTGTAATTGTGAGGGATATAAATGTAAGGAGGCGTGTTAGAATTAAGTCATCCTCCGCAGAGAGCGGTTGTAGAACAGAAGTCGGGAGAACTAATAAAGTTATTGTTCACGTTAGCCGGCGTCACTTATTTGAGATCCTGTGTCCCACACCTTCTTCACCATATTTAACAGTTTTTAATAATTAAAATTAATTTTTCTTCAGGTTATTTCATGAAGAAAAATCTAAAGGTGTCTATTTTGTTCATATAATACGTATTATGAAATATACCATAATAAAAGTACTCTTACTTGTTTTTGTACTGAGTAGGTGCTCCATCTGACATATAATGTACATTCTCAATAAATGGAAAATCTCTTTTTAGAAGTGCAATTGGTTGCCCTTGAAAAGTATTAACTGCACAAGCATCATGTTTTAAACAATCACTAATAACACAGACAGATAAGGTTTGTAATTTGTCGTTATTTTCTTCTTTATAATACACTACAAAAGGGTGTACAGTTGCTTGTGTATTGTTAAAATAAAATGCTTGGATCGAGTCTTGACAAACAAATAAGAAATTTTCAGCAAATTCTTGAAGTATAATACATGTATTTGGAGTAATAATTGTTTTGCAATTTTTTAAATAACACTTTTGCATTTCAGTCACATAATGATCCTTTGTTAACTCCCATAAGTCATTCGCTAAATTTAAAATACAATTTCTTCTAGGTTCTTTTATCATAATTAGACTGACTTTATTATTAGATTGTGATTCAGCATTATTTACCCAATTATGATATTCAATTTCTGAAATATCTTCGCATGTGCTTGATTCCTATATTTTCAGAATTTCTGCTTTACCAGGACAGTTTTTACAGTGATGTAACATACAATCGCTGTTGAACAAACACAATTATTTAAAATTACTCGGTAGGCTAAATTTTTGTTGATGGCAGTCAATTTTAATTTGACATTTTGGTGTATAGGACATGCACAAATTGTATGTGTACCAGGTGCTCCAGTACTAATACATTCTTTTGGCCTTAAAGAAGAAAATATACTGAAATCTGGTTTGCGTTGATCTTTAAAATGCTGTTCATATTCTTCTTCCACCCAATTGTTGTATAGATCCTTCAAATCATACATCAACAGGCTTTTTTGTAACTTCTCTGAGATATTAGTAATAGTATTTTTAACACTGATGCAATCTTTAATACCACTACATATTCTACTATTGTTTTCATCTCTATAATACTGAGTTATAGATTCTCTAACTTCATTAGAATGAATGTAGTACACTTTACGCTTAATAGTTCCTAAGACACCTGGAAAAATTTTTTGAAATTAATTTCAAACATTACTGTATACTTAACCACAAAATAAAATCATAATAACAATATTATTTTCTTTTAATTTAACAATTATCCAGACGACAAAATTTAGCTCCATGTTTATTTTATTTTAATTACTATGGCTTGTTATATTGGAAGAAAAGAAATTAGCTTTCTAGTTTAAAATTATTATTTTAATAGTTATTTAGTATCCAATAATTATCTTATTATTTTTTATCTATTATGGAATAATACAAATTTATCATCATAGTTGCTTGAACAAAAATTATATAGATTTAAAATAATTAAACTAAAATTTGCTGTTAATAATTGAAGACTTCTATGGAACAAGGGCGTATCTCGACCCAATAAGCAAAAATCTGGGGTAAAAGAATTCTTTAAGTAGTACGGAATGTCCGCTTGAGGATGATTTTCTAAGTATTCAGAAAGTATTCTTATAGATTACATTGTATAAAATATTTTCAAAAATATTTTTAATAAAACAAAATAATATCAATGGAAAGTAATCACAAAGTAATCATAAAGTAATCACTAAGTATTATAAAAGATTATTAGTATTAGTACATCATAACATATGTAGACGATTCGAATTATAACACGTAAGTGTTCGTCGATGGCGCAAACGGTTAAGACTTCGCCTGTCAACCCGAAGACCCAGGTTCAAATCCCCATACCGGCAGGATTTTTTTCATCGTTAAAATTGAATTTTATTACTTTATTGTTCATCTTATCTACTTATTTCTATAGAAAAATCGGTAAATTATAAATTTATAATATTTAATAAAAATTTTGTGTCTTAAAAAATGTTCTATATCAACGTAAGGGATTCTTTGTGAAGTCTTTGTGAATGCTTTCTGGAGTCTTTATGAATTCTTTAAGAACTCTTTTAACTATTAAAAAAATTTCGGGTTATTAATTTGGCAACAAATATTTTCGTAAAGAATTCTCTGTTAATACTTAAAGAATCAGCACCGATGGGACATTCGAGATCGGATAAAGTGGTCCAATAAGAATTCTTTGTGATTACTTTCATGGAAAAAGCGTTCATAAAGTAGTCTTAAAGAGTTCATTAAAAATTCTTTTTGCTTATTGGGGAGGTACGCTCTTTTTTCTTTTCATATTTATTTATGTTCCTTAGTGTCTATTCAACATGCTGATACATTATTTTGCTATAAATATTAATAGAAAAAGTATTATAATGCTATATGATCAGTGGTTGAATGAAAAAAGACATTTTTTTAGAAACGCCCTTTTCATTCAATTACTGGTTTTAAGACAAAATGTTGTGTATTTTATTTAATAATTTTATATAATCAAAAAAATTTTCTCGAATACAAATTACAAATTTATTTAGTACTTTCTCTATTTTCTCTATTTTTCTTTGTTTATATTTTGTTATACCTATGACTTTTCGTTGATTTTGGATGTCATCAAAAAATAAACATTAAATTCTTTCCATTATATGTCTGTTAAAAATAAACGCGATTCCTCGTACATTAAATTAGGATACGTGCATGCAGGAAGAAACAATTCCGATGGATATCTCAAGAAACTACACTTCAACTCATCTGTTACATTTTTCGAGTAATTCAGAAAACAACATTTTGTCTACAGATTTTTTGTTGGAACGAGTTTCAAAAGCTCCTCTAAAAAGTGTTAAAATTAATGATTTGAAATGTCTGTTGAAATATTTAAAGAAAGACAATGCAGAAAAACTTCGTCAGATTATTGAAACATAAGTAGTAAGGAAGTTTATTTATTTAATGCCTTTGAAATATTTTGGAATATTGTTTCAATTCAATATCGTTTCAATATCATTTCAATATTATTTCAATATCATTTCAATATCGTTTCAAGCAATTTATTGTATTAAAATTATATATCATTATAATTTGTTATTATACTTATTGCAGTGACGAACTTTTTGTATTAATTTTTTGTATTTTTTGTTATACGTTTGTATTTATGAAAAAAATTTTTGGAAAATATATAAGTTCTAGAAAAAACTTTAAATCCGCTTTCATGTCTAACAAAATCTGCTGAATGGAAAAAGGGCGTATCTCTAACATTTTACTTTTTTGTGAGATTATTATATCAGTTTCTTTATCAAACAAATTTATAAAAATATGCTTTATAATTTTTCAGTTAACGTAGATTATATCTGTAAGGGTTTTAAAGCATTTTATTTATTTATTTTAATACTACAGAACTATAAAACTTTAAATATGATTTTCTCGAAATGTGATTCTTCCATAGAAGTCTTCAATTGCTTTTCAAGTGTAATATAAAATATGTAACCTAATGTATAAAGGATTATCGATTCAATAAGTATACACTATGCCTATAAATAAGATATTAAGAATTTATTACTACTAATTTTATTTTTATAAAAGTACTGCAGTAAATAATTTATTTTAATTTAACTGCTTTAGTATAGTTTTTTTAGCAGCAAATGGCAGTCAGATTAGAATATATTGTAGGATAGGACGCGTTAATGGTTCTACTGCCCATGTAGTAAAGAAAAACAAATACCAATTATTTATCCAACGTTTCGGACGATTTATTTTCGTCCCTCTTCAAGGTCAAAACATATCGTAAAAAACTATGTTTAAGTGGGCATCCTAAGTGACCACTAGTCAATAATAATATTAACTGCTTTAGCTAAGAGTAGTAAGGGGACCGGTATAGCGAGACGACCCCCCGCGGTGCGGTGTGTAGGGGCCATGTGGCACCCCGCTGTGCGGTGTGCATGGGTCCCCAAGTGTGACAAGGTGATTAACTCAAGTGTTTACAGTAGCAAGTGTGGCCACAAGCTAATTAGTGTAAACAATGGGGGGTGATTTATTACCTCATAAATAATGGTGCACTTATGGCGCCCGCCATGACGTCATGCCGCTATATATGGCCCACGTGTGTTGCCGTATATGCCTTGACTCGAGGTGGTGGGGGACGAGCGCTTTGGCTGTCTGCGCTACACCATACAGACTCATAGGGTGCGAGGCCTCTCGCAGTATAGACCGTGTACGGTGTGTATGGGTCCCAAGTGTGAACACAAGTTAATTAGGGTAAACAATGGAGTGAATTATTACCCCATAAATAATGTCCCACTTATCGCTCGCGCCATGACGCTATGCCGCTATACCTGCCCGGCGCGTGCCGTCGTATATGCCCCGACTCGTGGTGGTGGGGGGAGAGACCTTTGGCTGTACGCGCTACGCCATAAAGACCTCTCGCAGTATAGACCGCGTGCTGTGTGTATGCGTTTCAAGTGTGACAAGTTCATTAATCCAAGTGTTTACAGTAGCACGTGTGTGAACACAAGCTAATTAGGGTAAACAATGACGCACTTATCGCTCCCTCCATGACGTCATGCCGTTCTATCTGCTCTGCGCATGCCCCCCGTGTATACCCTGACTCGTGGTGGTGGGGGACGAGACCTTTGGCTATACGTGCTACGCCATAAAGACCCTGCTGGAGCGAGGCCTCTCGCTATACAGACCGTGTGTGTGTGTGTGTTCGCAATGAGAAGTTGTGGGGAGGGAATAGGGAGTTGGTGTAAAGGAGGGGTCTACAAATAAAAAAAGAATGTTGAGGAAAAATAAATTTTTATTTATTTATTTAAACGGGGTGAAACCCCCTATTTTATGAACAGTTTTTTCTCATTAACATAAATGTTCTCCTTAAAGGGACCGTTTATTATTCGTTATATTTTGAATAACCATCTTTTTTTGGGAAGGAGAAGGAATTGGTGGAAAAGGAATGGTGTGTTGGAGAATTTTTTTTGTTTGTCCAAGAGTCTTTCTTGTCTGCCTTGTTGATGAGAGGTTCTTTGTCGTCTGGTTTGACCTGGTGCTTGCTGAACGGGGGTCCCATGATGTTGCCTTCTCGGTGGTCTTTCGACGAATGACTTATGTATAATGCTGCATATATAAATATAAGCGTGCTAGCGCAATGAGAAGTTGGGGGCGTAAATAGGAGTAGGTATAAAGGAAGGGTCCTTAAATAAAAAAGTGTGATAAGGTAAAATACATTTTATTATATAAAATAAAAAAAATGATTTATCTACATTTTTAAACTTTTAACGCACTAACAACATTTTTTTCTAGAATTGTTAAATACTCGGCATATACTTCCAAAAACATTATTTCGAGAGAACTCTCGCTAAAATTTGCAAACATTAATTGATTTAGCGCGAGTTCTTTCATTTTGTCTTCTAGTTCATTAAATACAACGCCGATGAATGTATGGTCTAGTAAATGCACGTCGTTTTTGCTAATTGCTTCCGTTTTAATAACATCGATCATTATACCGAAAACCTTGTTCACTAAACCCGACATTTCTTCTAACTTTTTTAATTAATAGTCTATACACTGTTGGAACTGTTTCAATCCGTTGAAAGTTGTATACTGCATCATAATCTTCGGTGGTTTTTCAGACTTCTTCTTTTTTGTAGTAGGCTCGTCACTGGTAGTGGAGGCGGCTGCCTCCTGATTGGCGTTATCGTCTTCAAAGTCGAACTGTTGAGCCTCGTGTTCGTACTGAAGGGTGAACGATGGCGGTGTTACTTCGGGCTTATCGGTGATTGATACGGTTCTATGACCGTACGCTGTGGTCAATTCGACGTCGTGGTGCGGTAAATATATTTTTGCATATTTGCCTTGCTTTACAAAATCGCCTGATGCCCATAGATACTCTCCGAAGGTCTTGAAATGGGTTTTTAATTGTTCCCAACTATCGATCTCCAGAGTTATATATTTATGCGGTGATGTATGCCCGCCGAACCTGATGACGGGTCGGAAATAGCCAGTAGCATAATCCAAGCCGACGTAAACGAACTTGGAGTACGAATAGTTGAGAGCGTAAGTCGAATTATACAGTAAATTCGGCACTAGCTTTGTTTGAGACATTTTTAAAAAATACTGACTTAACGTTGGTAAAAATGTCACGACTTTGTCGAGGTAGAGCGACTGACTGACTGAGGGTGGCGCGGCTAGGCCCCGTACTTATTCTCTCTCCAGCGCGAATCCCCTCCTTTCTACCACGAGTTACGATTGGCTGGTCGATTGTTACGTAAAATCCTAGCGCCCAATCATGAACGTTTACGCGTATGTATCGGAGAGTGGGGAGAAGCGTTGGGAAACTCGCGGAGTCCTTGAGAAACAGAACCATAAATTTTCCCCGTTAAGGGTTTTGAGCCTCAAAGAAGAAGAAGAAGAAGAAGAAAACGGCACATGTGTTTTTCACCACTTGAAAAAAGGAAACGTCTAATGTGTTTTTCACCGCTTGAAAATCCGTTACGCATATGCTTTTCGGTGACACAAGCTACTTATGTTTCAAAGCCTCAAAGAAGAAAGCGCCTCCTGTGTTTTTCACCACTTGAAAAAAGGGAAACAGCTAAGGTGCTTTTCACCACTTGAAAAAACCGTTACGCATGTGCTTTTCGCTGACTCGATCTGATTATGTTTCAAAGCCTCAAAGAAGAAAGCGCCTCCTGTGTTTTTCACCACTTGAAAAACCCGTTACGCATATGCTTTTCGGTTTCTTCATGGAATAGTACATATTCGTTTCAAGATAAAAAAGGTAAGGAATTAAATTTAGCGGGCAAGGTCGTTAAATGAATACGATGTTTGTTTAACTTTTTTTATTGTTCGATCAAATTAAAAAAAATACATTTTAAACTTACAAATATATGAATAATATAAAATTACAAGCTAAAAAAGGCCAAGACAAACGTAGTATACAAAACCTTATAAACTAAGAAAGACGGATACACGCACACATCAGCTTTTACAATTCTAAAACTTACAATGTACATAAAGTGTAAATATAAACTAAAAATTGAATGTGTTTCTGGATAAAAAAGAAATATTACAAACTAAAAAATTGAATGTGACGTAGGATTAAATAGAAATATTATAATAAAAATTAAGTCACGCACACACACACACATACACACACACACACACACACACACACACGCACACGCACATTTTATATAAATGCTTTACATGTTTGAACGAACGAGCCAGCGCCCTTGGAAATAATGCTGGGGAAATTGTTCGCACGACGGAATCTTTTTCGGTGATTTTTTCTTTTTACATTTTCATAAAATTTTGCGGCCAGTGCGTCGTTTACATGTGAATCACGTGAAAAGACGTTACAAAACGCGCGTAAAGTGCGACCGCTACACATATAGCAAAGAAACATAATACAATATTCGCCGCAAACTTTAGAATTAACACTCTGCAGTTTCTTCTCGGTCCACTTCAAGCTTGCGCAATTTCTTCGAAGTCGATCGATATGATGTCGTGACACAGGGGCGACTCCATAGCTATCGAAATATGTTCCTTTTGCATTTTTGTCTATGTAGAATGCCACCCAGTGGGATCTAGGCTTATCTGAGGTATCGACATTGGTTACAACAGCGGCTGGAAGACTCAAGCTTCTGGGGATGTGATCGGCTGCGTATACACCTATCGAGTTTGCTCTGAGGCCACTAATGGCCCTCGTGATTTGTTTCGTATTCATTTTGCGTTTTCGCTAAATGTGAAATATGTGCTGCTGTCGCTGTCACTTGCTATTTCTGGGGCCACATCCGTCTCGTCGCGGCCGTCGTCGTTCTGCTCCTCCTCCTCCTCAGTGGGCTGCTCGCTGCCCGGGTGAAAACGGAGTAATTTTTTGCGCTGCTTCTGCTGATACTGATGAAGTGCAGTGTAGAACATTTGACTTTGTACTTGGTCTTTGTTGATCAGCTTCCACTCTTCGGGTAGTATAGAGCGCATCCACTTTTTTATTTGGTGCGCCTTGTAGAGCGCGCAAAAATCTTGTTTATTTTTAAACCTCTGAGTCGCGTGCGTAGAACATACCAGCACGTCAGAAAACATGTTGTTGAGTTTTCCGAACGACGGCGAGTCATATTTTTCTAAATTACATATGTTTCGACCGAGTAAAGATTCCAGGTACCAGGCCTTCTCCTCGCCGCGAACGTAAATCCGTCTTGCTGCTCTTGCGATATTGAAGAGATAACGATATAGCTGTCTGAGTGATACTTCGCCCTCGAACCAGTTAATGCCGTGAATATCGACAGTGCAGTAGGAATTTGTATTTTTTACGTCTTCGGGCAGCTCGATGAAATTGCACGGTGCTTGTACAATCCAGTGGTCGACAATGGGTTTCTGTAGGCAAATGATCGCCACCTCCTTTGGTAAAAACTTCCTTTCAGTGTCTCGAAACCCTTGTATATCTACGACGTAATCCATTATACGTGTGTGCGTAGCGAGCGCCGAGAGAAAAGTGAGGCTTGAGGGCGCCGCCCGCTTCCTCTCGAGTCCTCGTCCCCCCACCTTTTTAACGACTAGGCACTAAAATCGGATAATATTTGGCGGGTGGAGTCTATTTCGAGAACGTTATCGTACTCGGCATAAACAACGCAATTTATTGTGCTCATTGGAGCGGCCTCAAATCCCACCTCTATGCGTAAGCTACCCGAGCGAACGAGATTCCAATGCGAGGCGCAGTGAGCCGATAAATCGGGTGTGAGATCGAAAGCTGTGAGAAAGTAGCCCAGTGAATAGTTGAAACGGTTTATGCCAAGGCCCTCGTTGAGGAAATGTATACCTGTGCCCGAGTAGAGGGTTTGAAATGCATCTATAAACATACTATCGTTAGCACTAAAGCGCGGCTGTAACGGTTTACTCGGAATTTGAGACCCATCGACGTAGAGGGATAGGAGATTTATTGAAAAGTGTTGAAAATTAAACGGGTTAAATGTTCGATTGCCATTGAATGCCTTATTATCGACAAATCCTATTATTATTCTTTTAGGCAGTTGCCCAAGAATGGCATTATCGATGGTATCGCCATGGATACCTGCGTGAAGCGTAAAAGTTTTGACTTCTACTCTCGTGACGGGATACTTGGCCGTTGTTTTAGCGAGAGCATTGGCATGAGCAATTAAAATTCCCGGATTTATCTTCACGCGTCGAACGATGAGCGTGGCTTCCTTTATTTTCAGGCTGAATTTACCATCTTCGGAGGCGTCCATTAGGCAAAAGGCATCTTTGCTTCGTACTAGACGTACTCTCATTTCTACACCATTGATGAGCATTCTGTCTTGATTAAAGACATCGCAGTGCAGATGGCCAATCATGTCGAAGGTTTTTCCATTGAGTGTGAAATGCTGACGATGGAGAGCACCCTTGTTAGATATTTCACCTTGAATGTGCGGCAGGGCTCCGAATAAACCGGGCGTACCATCGGACCACAATCCGGCCGTTAAGTGTGATTCTTTTGCGATTGGCGAGTAGTTGAGCAGTGACTCTATGTATGCTCTGTAAGGATATGCATTATTGGGTGGAGAAACAAGTTTTTGATTTAGAAAAACGTCGATTTGATTAAACATTGAATGCAGTAAATTATTTACTGGGGCAACTTTTAAGTTTTCAGCAGGGGTTTCGGCATTCGGTTGTATTCTAGCTTTGACATAGAGCATGGTGTGCGCGAGATCTATATAATGTTCGCTTGCGCTCGGGATGACGAACTCTATGGGCGCGTCTCCTTCGTCGCTGAGCGAGGACACAGGTTTATAGTGTAAAAAACTACTCTCAATCGACGTTTGAGTCGCCGGAAGAGTGAAAATGTCGAGTTCGCTCGACATGCACTCGTTACAGTGCGAGTGCAAGATGGCCGTTTTTACTTTGGACCAAAAATATCGTTTATGTTGCGAAGGACTTTCCTCTTCTTCTTCTTCTTGCTCGTTCACACAGCGGGCTTTCTTTTGCCGGGTTTTTTCTTACCGCCTGCCGTGCGGTCCGAGTGTGTTTCTTTCTCGACAGGCGCCGCCGCTTGCCATTCACGCCTGTTTTATATCCCGAACCTTTCATTATTTCCGATATTTTGTCAGCAGCTTTTCTTTTGAGGTTGCGTCCAGATTCTTTGGCCCGTGATTTTACAGCCTCCTTGAAATTGACACCGCTGTTGGCAACGTCGTCAACAACCTTTATACCTGCACGTAGTGTCTCTTTACCTACAGCCTTGGCCCCGCTCATGATGTATGGCAGGATGCGACGAAAAAGGCCTCCTAACCAGGCTCCTACCCCACGACCTCTCTGAAAAGTCGAACCAGCAAAAACATTTCTCACGCCACCCCCACCTAGCTGCTCGTTGTAGTAGCGCGCGTCATGACTCATCTTAACGTTTGCGCTTAAAGTGTAGCGTGACCGTCAACGTGCCGTACTCGAATGGTATACGGCGCCCATGTTGATCTCTTATATCGATAAAGATGCTACGAAAATTGTGATAGAGAAGAGGTATATAGTGAATGGGTGCAAAACGCTGTACAGTACTGCATCCGTACTTAAAGCTGGAGTTGTCTATAGAAACTATGCACAGTAGGGCAGCTTGGGTGTCACCTACTGTATAAGGTTCACATATATCGCTATAGACGTACATCTGATTGGGCAAGGCTCGAGAAAGCGAGGCAGGTCTGCTGGCTGCAATGTCCCGGTAACCCTCATTAAGCGTTGTAAACGAACCTTTTTGACCTGTTTCGTCGAAGCCGAATACACGGCTGATTTTTTCGCTGAAATCCGTAATGTGTATTTGCGGGCAGTCACACTTGCGTCTTATGATGTAAGACCCCTTACGAGTTTTAAGTGGCTCGAGCATTTGATGCCTATAAGTGTCATTCGCTGCGTTTATAGCGTCTACTAGTTGCTCGAGGGAATCGTAAATACCTACGGGTATACGACACAGTTTTTGGTCGATGAGACTCCCATTGTCCTAAGCCGTGTAAAAAGTATAACTCGCTTCGTCATCTTGAAAATGTACGATACTGTGTGTTATGTGAATTTCAACGAGGCCCACGTGCCACTAGCCGTGTAATTTGATCTCGCGTTGCAGCTGGGTCGTAAAACAGCATGTTGTGTTTTCGGGAAAATACGTCGTGCTGCTGTTACTAGGCAGTACCATATAAAAATCGTCGCTCGTTTCCATTTTTTTCAGATGTTTTCAAGCTCGCTTGCTTTTACCCACGAGTTAAATTTAGCAGGATAACCGAGCCACTTAACGAGTGCTCTCTTTTTAGCGCCCCGGCCTTCTGTGCGTATGACGCGTTCGACTTTAAAACGCTTATCGGGCGCGAGGCGTTCGTGACCGACTAACACGAGCTCCTTGGGATAAAAGAAACCGTCGATAATTTCTTCGTTCAAATCTTCGAGCACGTATGTATAGAGATTTTGACGCGTCGAAACGCGGATTATCTTGAACACTTCTTCGCTAAAATTTTTTTCATATCCTCTCTCAAAGGTGTTCTTGGTTCAACTGATGCGCACGAGGTTGCCCACCTTGAATTTAGGCAGCGCCGGTGGTCGCCTTCGATAATTGTAGCTCGCGCGTTTGGCTAAATTTTCGATCGCTGTCGGCACGGAAAACGGCCTCGCTTACATATATACGGGTAAAGAGAGCAAATATCAGTATATTTGATTGCTTCACCCGGCTCTACAGTGCATGAGGTGACTATATTTTCAGTTCGCCCACCGAAAAACGCATCCCGCGGATTGAGCGTTATTCTACTCATTATCGGGTGAGTATCCAGATACCGTACGAACTCGGGCTGTTGCCTTTTTATCCCATCGAATTCACACTCCCACATCTCGCGCACTTCGTAGCCGAGACTCCGCATTCGTCCGACTTTTACCTGTACACTTTCGTACGCCTGTGCATATGTTTGATTAAACTTATTTTTTCCGATTCTCGGTTATTCGTAAAACATCGCGGGCAACCGTGCACGTAACAACCTTGAAATTCAAAAACGATTCCCTTAGCTGCTTCCCTCTCTCCGGGAGGGAAAGCAGGTAGGTAACCGTCCACTAAAAATCCCTCGGGCAAGCGAAACTCACGCGTCCTCCCTGCATGTACGATCTCCCGACCGATCCCGCGCTCGCAATACAGCAACCACTCTATTGATTTTTGCGAGTGTTTGTCAGCGCGCCTATAACCGTTCGGTGGAATTATTCCTATAGTATTCGGAACTAAAAAATTTTTACGAAAAACGTACGAACACGCCGACGCGATTGTACACGCTGATACGAACGGGTCCGTTTCGCCTACCTCGAGAAAAATTTTTCGAAATTGTATACACGCGCGCCTCAGTATTTTTACGTCCATCTGGCAATATTCGACTATATCTTTTTGAAAGTCGAATATATAGCCAGGACTTGTATTTTCATGCCACTCGAGAAAAACGGCCCGCTCAGCTGGCGACATAGTGTCAGGGCAATAAAACTCTAGCGCTGGTAGAGGCCCAACGTACCGCTGGTTCTCAAGGGTGTTAAACGGATGTGGAAAATAGCTCTTCTTACTACTTTCGGGTAAACCGAAGGTAGCTGGTAGAGCACTCAATTTCATTTGAAAATAGTTGATGCTGTCGATAAACTTGGTTCGGCCGTACTTCAACATTGTAATATTTTGACCGTTCAAAATGACGCTGGGGGCTGTGCGCTCAGAGTTTTTGGCCAATTCTTTTAAAATTAATTGAGCATCAAAAGCCTTGGCATTGTGCGCGATGCATACAATTTCGGAAAATTCAGTGCTTTCCCGAATGCACAAGCTCAAGAGCTGTTTTACCGGATCGTCTGTGAAAATGAACTCGCGCACGCCGCATTTGCTACAAATGATTTTAAGGTCGTCCACGTTTATGCAATCCGTGCAAACCTGATGCGCGACATAGAGATTCGGCACGTGAATTCGGGCGTTTTCTCCATACGGCGTATCCTGACGGGTCTCAAAATCGTAAAAAATGTATAAAAATTTTTTTCCGCTTTCAAGTCACCACCACCACCAATTGGTTGCATGAAACATGCATGATTGAACGGCTGCCGCTTCGAACATTGTTTGCAATAACTAATACCACACTCGTGTTGACTGTGCTGCGTATTTACTATTTTTAAACAATTTTCACATAGCCGCACGACGTCGCACACTTTGCGATTATTTTTTTTGTACGAACCCGTGCGCTTGTGATTAACGAAACAACCATGCCCGAAAAATTTACGTCCACACTCTGTGCACTCTATCATTTCTACACCGTCACTCCTACATGGAGGTGTAACAAAGCAAGATTCACAAGTTCGTTTACACTTGTGTTGCCCAATACGGCGAAAACCCTTGTTACAATAAGAGCAAAAAATTTTGACCCGGCCGCAGCAAATAAATTAGTGATCACGTTAAAGTGTCTAGACTGCTCCTCAAAGATTAAATAAATAACACCGTGAAGCGGTGCATTTAAATCTTGAATCTTGTTTCGACCGTCAAATAACGGAGGTTCGCCGCTTCCCAGGTTACACTTTCCAAATATAACCATAGCAATACCCTCCGCAGCAAAAGAATCTTGAAACGCCGTCAACTCGCGGAATCCACACCCCTCTAGCGGTAAAATTACTACTGCATCGTGCACGATTTTCTCTGCGCGCTCTTTCTGTAATTTTCGCCGGCCGTCGCGGATTGCGCGCCACTCGTCGCGCGTCGCCGCGCATTCGGATGTTTTAAGAGCTAAGTGTGCTCTCGCTACTACGAGTGCGCGCGGTAAACATAAATTGTCCTCGTTTTTTATTGTTACGATCGAGCGTTTCCGAAGACTACCTATGCTTAGCGCTTGTTTTGGTCATGGTCTCCTTGCGCCAACAGGCATTTCAACGTAATATATTTGTAAGGCTAGTGTGTCATCGATACCCAAAACTGCGTTACTTTGACTTATAGAATTTATCAAATTCCATAAATCTAAGTAACTGAAATTTTCAATAGGCCTGAACGACAACCCTCCGGGCCCCCGCGCAAACCGATCACTACGAATACTCACGCCGATTAATGTGCTAGGTGGAACGTTAGATGTAATGTATTCGTAAATGTCTCTAATGCTTTCCTCGAGCCATAATACAGGGTTTTCCCCGGCAGGTGGGTCACGTATATTAAAACTGACCGTGCGGCCGTGAACAGCAAACCTACGCATGCACTGCTCTCCCTCGGCAGCTATAATAAACCGCTCGGGCCCTACGTCAGCCTCGTCGTCGCGCGCGATGCTGCTACTGCTGCTGTGGCTGCTGTTGCTTCTGCTACGACCTTCACAAGCGCCTACCTGAAGAGGGGATTGACGGGTCTCTAAATAAATAAAATGAATTGTCGTGAGCTTTTAATATTATTTAAACATTTCTTTTTTTCAGTCATTTTCTATTCTTCCGGTGGCCCGCGAAAACTTTCGCTTACACGTACTAATAGATCCGCGAGATCTATTTCCGTATACAACGGAGAAAATATATTTTCCGCCTGGTCATGAAACCAACGCAACACCTGTGCGCGTGGTGAATGGAGTATATTCAAAAACCGATCGTAAACCCCAGGTATATCGGGAATGTCATAGGGATAGTGGTACGATATACTATCCCGATGTCTTATGACTAAAAAAGAAAAATATTTTTTTCAACAACATGCTCTTTTTTTACATTACAAAAAAGAAAAATTAATTTAACTTACGCTCATTTATACGCAGATGAACTTCGTCCCACGGGTTAAAGTTATTATCGTATGCTCCGGGATCTCCAAGGTAAAAATTGCTCAAGATGTTGTAGCGATTTTCAGCGGTATTCGCGATGCCTACATCTGCTGACGCCTGAGGAGGATCGCTCAAAAACGCCCGGTGAACGGCTTCCCCCGGCTCCACGTATGATGATAACGCCTCCAGTATATACTCTCGCTCATTTTCTACCGCGTCCATTTCTAGATTCGCCCTTTCATGGTCCTCCGCATTAATAAGGTTCGGGCTTACGGTGCGCTCCTCTTCGCCGTCAGACACCGTTTCTGTAGGCGGATTATCGTCGGAAAGAGGTGCGTTGTGTACGTCGGCGACCCAGATTTGCTGCTGCGAGCTACCGTCATCAGCCGCGTCGCTATCAGTGTCAAATGATAGCCTGCGAGCTACAGGATTTTGTCATCCATCAGTGCGCGCCGAACCGCTTGCCACCCCCGACGGCCCTGGTTGAGACGGTGTATCATCGGCATTCCACTCAAAGTGAGTGGCGTCGCTGCTCTCCTCGTCATCAGCTTCGATATTTTCGCTATCAGAATCGCTGTCGCGCAATAAATCTTCTAAGGCTGGAAAAAAAATGTTTTTAGAGAACTAAACTTTTAAAAAATTTAAGAAAAATATTAAAAATTTTTTCACTTACCCATTAGCTCCTCGTACTCGCTCATGAGCTTTCTAAAAACAGGCAATCTGTCCAAGTTGCACTCGACCACAAATTCCCCGATGATACGCTGTACATCTCGCGAATACCTGAACATACGAAATAATCTTGCTATCGCCCGATAGCCAGTCAGTCGTAACAAGCGTCGTAACTGATTGACAAGTTCCGTAGAAGACAACGTCCTCAGTTGTGTACGCCACGCGCCGCCTCTACTATAGCGTGATTGCGCTGCGAGACGCAATACGGCTTCCCGTAAACTTTTACAAGCGACAAAATTCTCCATGGTGACGCTTCTCGTTCGAAAGAAAGACTGGTAGGACCGTAAGTGGCCCTCACCGCTTTTATAGCGCGACTTTTTGGTGGTGTCAACGGCGTCGAGTGTTTTGTATACAGTATACACATGGTATCAGAAAATACCTTTCCCTCGGGGTTTTTGAGCATCTGTTTACGTTATGTACTCGTGCCGTCTCTGGAAAATCTCACCAAAGCGCAAGAGGTAACTTTTTTCCGTTAAAAATGTGTAGCTGGGTGAAAAATAACTCCGAGTATTGCTATGCGTGATCGCGCGACGGAAACCCCGGTGAGTAAGCTTTACACGCGAAACATCCTGTTGCGGGGCTGCTACCGTGATATATTGTTTCGAAAAAACAACGGGGCTTACTTTCTTCGCAGCGGATGCAAGATTCGAGGATAACCCCTTGGCATTATTGCATGGTCCTGTCACGTAGCGATAGTTTAGCTCGAAAGGTTTTCGTCACGCGTGCCGACGGGTTTGAAGAAAGAGGTAACTTTTTTTCGTTAGAAATGTGTAGCTGGGTGAAAAATAACCCCGAGTATTGCTATGCGTGTTCGCGCGACGGAAACCCCGGTGCGTAAGTTTTACACGCGAAACATCCTGTTGCGGGGCTGCTACCGTGATATATTGTTTCGAAAAAACAACGGGGCTTACTTTCTTCGCAGCGGATGCAAGTTTCGAGGATAACCCCTTGACATTATTGCATGGTCCTGTCACGTAGCGATAGTTTAGCTCGAAAGGTTTTCGTCATGCGTGCCGACGGGTTTGAAGAAAAATTGAGAATCCCCCGCGAAGCGGGGTACGATTACTATGGTAGTTGTACAGCTTTTCGATAAGAAAAGAAACTCTACAGATGTTAAAAAATCTCTTCCTGTAAAAACCCGAAGTATCCTTCCAAGGGTTGTTTTCTACGCCTACACGTGTTTCTGTTTTTCTCACGTGCAGACACTTAACTACTCGATCCGTGCGCGCGCTCGTAGAGCCAGAAACTTCTGCGAGGCCGCTGTGCTTAAACCATGAAAGAGTAATAAAAAATTTTCATTCAGGAAAAATTTCGCCGAGGTTCTCCGCGGCAAAACATATGCGCTTTCATCAGAGCGTCTGGAAACCCGGCATGTCGTAAATTTCATTTTCGAAAAGCGTCGAAATACAGTCTGTCGTGGCATCCCCGAAAGAAAGATGTACCGACGACACATTGCTTTTTTACGTTTTTTACTCATCCCCACTCTAGCTGCCCTCACTAACAGCAGTTTAACCCCCACCATCCCCGTGAATCTCCAACACTGTTAGCGAACATCGAGTCAGTCAGTTATGGCCAGTCTCCAGCAGCAACTAGCCAGATTCGAAGCGCGTCTCGCCAAGTAGCGAAGAATCTCACTCAGAAATCGGCAAGCATTGACGATTTCAACTTCGAAGGAGGCCGTATACACGGAACGGATAAGGCACTTGAAAGTGCTAAAACGCTTGCGCCAAAGACATCTCCGTCAGTGGCGGCGCAACCTGTTGGAACACCGGGTGAGAGCAGCAACACCAACACCACCATCACCACCACCACCAGCACCACCTACAGCACCAACCATCCAGGAGTGGTGTTTTGACTGCGGACTGTATCAACGTATAGCACTGAATTGGGTGCGCTGTTGGAGGTGCGATATACTTCGGTGCCCTCAGTGCAGCAGCAGGGCGAGCTGTACGTGCTTGAGCGACCTGGACAGCCCGCGCTCCCCATAAAGCGGCTCGGTGATTAGTGCATGTAGTGTAGTATTCCAGCGCAATGAAGGCGATCAGTACGCGTCGACTCGCGTACTACAACAAACTGTCGTACAAACGCGCCAAAATACAGCAATACATCAAAGTTAATTTTGCCGCGTTTAACGCTGTACAGCGGGATTCAGCCTTTATGGCGGAATTTGTAGCCGAAATTAGTTGTCGGTTTGCCGCGGCAACATCGCCTGATACCCGCGAATACTACAGCGAGCTCCTGGAGGAGATGACGGCTGTGCTGTGTAAGTTAAATACCGCGGCAAATATCGCCCTAGAAAAATTTGATAATGCGCACAGGCATGCCATGGCGTATACCGAAAAATTACCTTCAGGATGGCGATGGTGTCAACATACGCAAGAAGTACTCAAAAAACCGTTGCGTCCGTGCTCTATTTGCGAGCTACGATACGCACCGTGCATCACGTGTCGCCATCGACGGTGCATTTGCATGCCTTGAAAGTGACAGGGAGCAACCAGTATCAATGCGGTGTGTGTGTGTGTGTGTGTGTGTGTGTGTGTGTGTGTGTGTGTGTGTGTGTGTGTGCTAAGTAGTGCAAGTGTCAGCATCGTTATTATTAATACAAATTTTATATTTCGCGCTTAAAAACAATGATTAAAAAGTGCAACCGAAATAAAATGTTTGCGATTGACTGAATGCGTATGGTGTGCTTCTAAAATAGTAATTCGTATTATAAGTTAAAATAAAAATTGTGCGTTAGTGATGTCGATATTTATATTGCCGTAAGACCAACTGTAAAATAGTAATTCGTGTATAAGTTAAAATAAAAATTGTGCGTTCGTGATGTCGGTAGTTATGTTAACGTAAGACTAACTTTCTTCTACGATTAAATAAATAAAAATTTATTTTTTTCATTAACAGCTTTTTTATTTGCAGACCTCTCCTTTACACCAACTTCCTATTCCCAACCCAACTTATTACGAACATACACACACACACACACGCAAACGCAAACACAAACACGCACACACACACACGGTCTATACAGCGAGAGGGCCCGCTCCAGCACTCTATGCGACTTTACGGCGTAGAGCCTATAGCCAAAGGTCTCTCCCACCACCACCACCACCACGACGAGTCGGGGCATATACGGCGGCACGCGCCTGGTAGGTATAGCGGCATGGCGTCATGGCGGGCGCGGTAAGTGGGCCATTATTTATGGACAATAATCCGACCCTTTGTTTATCATTATTATCTTATGTTCACACCTGCTAATGACCTTGTCACACTTGGGACCCATACACACACAGCACGTGGTCTATACAGCGAGAGGTCTTTATGGCGTAGCGGGTATAGCCAAAGGTCTCTCCCACCACCACCACCACCACGACGAGTCGGGGCATATACGGCGGCACGCGCCTGGTAGGTATAGCGGCATGGCGTCATGGCGGGCGCGGTAAGTGGGCCATTATTTATGGACAATAATCCGACCCTTTGTTTATCATTATTATCTTATGTTCACACCTGCTAATGACCTTGTCACACTTGGGACCCATACACACACAGCACGTGGTCTATACAGCGAGAGGTCTTTATGGCGTAGCGCGTATAGCCAAAGGTCTCTCCCCCACCATCCCCAAGTTGAGGCATATACGCCGGCACGCGCCGGGCAGGTATAGCGGCATAGCGTCATGGCGCGAGCGATAAGTAGGACGTTATTTATGGGGTAATAATTCTGCTCACACTTGGGGCCCATACACACAGCACACGGTCTATACAGCGAGAGGCCTCGCACCCTACAGGTCTTTATGGCGTAGCGCCGACAGCCAAAGCGCTCGCCCCCCACCACCTCGAGTCAAGGCATGTACGCCAACATACGTAGGGCATGTATAGCGACATGACGTCATGGCGGGTGCCATAAGTGGGCCATTATTTATGGGGTAATAAATCATCCCCCATTGTTTACACTAATTAGCTTGTGGCCGCATTTGCTACTGTAAACACTTGGGTTAATGACCTTGTCATACTTGGGGACCCATACATGCCGCACAGCGGGGTGCCACATGGCCCCTACACGCCGCACCGCGGGGGGTCGTCTCGCTATACCGATCCCCTTACTACTGCTAAGACTTCAGCTGTGGTGAATAAACCATCAGATATTATAAATATAAGCAGATTATAACCTAAACTAAAAGAATTGCAATATTATCAAATAGCTACCATAATTTACAACCCATTTTTTAACTTACCTACAGTAACTCTGAGTTCTTTTGCTTTATTAAACATATAACGTGAATATTGGAAATAATATTTTGCTCGTTCAAATTTCCAATGGTTTGGAAGTAATGTCAATAACGATATTTTTTTGACAAAATTAGTTTCTTCATTATAACACTTAATTAAGTTTCCAATCATTCCTTAAAATGACATACTATCCTCTTGCAGCTGTTTGACATTGATTGGAGTTGGCAAATTAAGATTTAATGTTTTATTCACTGTTGTAAAAAATTTTGTACTCATTGATTCTAAAACACTGTATGTTTTATTTTCCAAGCGATCATCACTAAGTTTCTCTCGTTTAAAAGGAGGTTCATCAAATCCATCGAGCATTTTATTTAAACGTTCAAATCCTTGGCTCAACGATGTGCCTCCTGAACTATCCGATGTACACACTTGACTACTTGAAGAAACTGAACTACTTAAAGAAAGCTGCTCATTATTAAAGAAAGCTATCATTATTTACGTTTAAACCATAATTCACAGTGTTTTCGTCTTCTTCTTCATTATTTTTTATTATTGATGTAATTTTGAACTCACAGTTTTTACAGTACTTATTACCTGGATCTAAATTTATATTACTAATGCTATGAAACTTTCTACATTTGTCAGCACTAATCATTATTAAATTATTCTCAATGGATTTTGAATGATTATTAAAACAATTGCAACACTTCCTTTGTCTACTTGTATATCGAGTATCATATTTATGAAGGTGATGGTCGCAAATAAATTTATTTGCTACATTAATATCAAAATCTTTAATCTTAAATGATAAATACAGCTTTAATTCATTACTAAGATTACTAATTGGATTAATAGATTTATTTTTTGTGTAATGCTCTAAATGGCATTTATCATTCTTATGCAATTCACCAATATAGCATATCATTTTCTTCCAACTCCTTAGAAGATAACGCTTACAAAACACAATTCTACAATTTACAATACTCAACCGAACCAATATTGATATAATTTTGGTAATAGTTATGCTTAACTACCTTCACAATTCTATTTAGAAATATTCATTCCATTTTCGATACATTGGTTAAAATCTGTCACGAATACATAAAGTAAACATAGCTCATCAGATAGAGTTATTAACTCTGTGGTTTTGCCACGGAAAGACGAATCGACTTGTATTCATTGTTTACGGACATTCTACATTGCGTGCCGTATGTCCTATAACGGATGAGGGGTGTATCACACGAAAAAATAGATGTCTGTCATCTATTAACTTGCGCCACCACAGGTTAAATGAAACTATCTATGTATGTTTCATTTAACCTGGGCTTATACGTAAAACGCACGTAAAACTATAGGAGATCTACATTTAAGGACGTTCATCACAAAAAACAGGGCTTTTCGTAATGAATTTTTATTTTTTGTCTTTTTTTATTTGATACAACTAGATCAAGTTTATTCGAATGATGAGTGTCTTAAGAAGTAGAAAACATTTTTGTCATGAAAAATTACGTAGTATTGGCGCTTATATCAACAATTAAATTTACTAACACGTCGTTTCTATGGAAATTTTTATTTTTTGTTCAATTGCAACGTACTGCGGCTCATTTTGTTCCTTATGGAATGTTATATAACTGATCCGAACGGCGCTAGATCTCATTGTTTATCAAAATCTCGTAAAATCGTGTGAATTCCGATAAACAATGGGATCTAGCGTCGTTCGGATCGGTTATACAACATGTCGTTACCGCGACCCAACCCTCAAATTTCATAAGGAACAGAATGACCGCAGTACATTCCGATTGAATAAAAAATAAAAATTTCCATAGAAGCGACGTGTTAGTAAATTTAATTTTTAATATAAGCGGCAATACTACGTAATTCTTCACGACAAAAATGTTTTCTACTTCTTAAGACACTCCTCATTCGAATACACTTGATCTGGTTGTATCAAATATAAAAATACAAAAAATAAAAATCCATTACGAAAAGCAATATTTTTTGTCATATTTTTATTTATCGATAAATAATATCGTCAATAATATCGTAGTGGAATGATATTATTTATCATTTTACGCATTTTTTCCAACACGCATTGCTTGCTCGCGTCGCTTGCGCTGATCGCATGTTTCTCGCATATTGTAGACATGGCCTAAAACCTTCAAAATACGCAGTCTCAGCACCTTTTTTGTACAATTATGCCAAACTTATGGTTGATCTTGTAAATAAAACTTTTCCTATATTTCGCGACCTCTAATTTTACCACTTGAAAAATATTTTTTTATAAAAACTGCTATAACTTTGGCTCTAGTGGTTCTAGAAAAATTTGCAACCACGCATTTTAAAGGTCTAGGAATCAACTTTGTATGTCTTACATATAAGTGTCAAAAATAATTATAACATGATAGAATTTATGTCAGTAGAGAGCCATTTCTGATTATTTTAGGTATCGAAAAATTAGATATTATAATGCGCGACAAAAAATTATTTTTTTACTTTTTCCTATGATAGGAAAAGAGTATAGTAATATTACATTATATTTTAATGAAAAATACTTCTGTTAATGATATTTAATTAAAATTCGGTTGACACTGTGACCATGAACACGGTTAATTTTCGCGATTTTTGATAAAAAGGTCAAATTCAAACGGCTGCATCACAAAGTCTATTCGATCGATGTAGGTCATCAAAAAAAGAAATTAAAGCTCTCACCGAGATAAAAAAAAATGAGACCTAGTGAGCTCAAAAATGTGGAACCAGTTACGAGATATAGAGGTTTAAAGATCATCTAAAAATGATTAAATGCAATGGCCATATCACAGATCGCCAATAAAACCTTAATCACCATTTTCATATCGGTGTATTTTTTTCTTAAAACTTGAAGAAAGACGAAAAAATGGGACCACACCGACCTCAGTTTGTTAAAATTTCAGCCTTTCAGAATTTTTTGAAAAATGGCTAAAGACAGGTCAAAATCAGAGTTTATAAAAATTTCAGCAGGAATTAGGAGTGACATAAGGTGCTCAAATCTTGCAAAAGCTATTTTTTTTATATGTACTTTCATAAAAAAAATCGGCAACAAAATCGGTGACCCCGCCGCGCACACTTTTTAAAAAAAGTACAGGAATGACCCATATATATACACTAGTGGGTCTTCGCCCCCATGCTCGATCCGCTCGCCAACCCCTGATGTATTGAAAAAATTAATATAATAAAAATGTTTTAACTTATATACTTTTGATAAAAATTACTGTTTGATAAAGTCATAGATATTTTATTATTTTAATAATTGTTACCATAAGCAACAAAAAACAGTTTTACACGCCACCCTGGAGCTACTGTTTAACTATTGGAATAATTACATGAAGAGCCATATTTCACATGCATTTTTTCAATAGCATAACGCGCGTTGGATTTTTTTTAAGTGGTATACCTCGCGAACAGCCATACGTATGATTTTAATTGGTACCTTAAGCAACAAAAAACAGTTCATATCCTACTCTTTAAGCAAGTTATTATAATATTCATTATACTTATTTTCTTCTTTTTGATAGTTTTTCACCATTTCGTTTAATCTGTCAAGTTCAACGGCATCTTTTTAATTTTCTACTTCATGATATTTATTTTGTTCTAGATTACAAATCAATGGTATTTGTCCTTGTGTGATATCATTATTGCATTCATTCATTTGATTAATTAAATCACATTCATCTTCTTCATTAATATGATCATGTAGTTGTTTGTTTATTTCATCCAATTATCTTGCATGCTGTATACTTTTTACTTCGACATATATTTTTTGTGTGGGATCCCATATTAATGGATTGGATCTTGAATCTCCTTGATTGGCCATCTAGTATTTTAGTAAGCCATTGGTAATTATATTAAATGTTAACATAAGCCTTGCCTTGAGGGATCCACCTTTTTAATCACGCTATTCTATTTATATGCTTTTAAAAGTTTTTCGAAAGTAATTGCTTCTGACTATACATTTATATCCTTCTATCTAAAATAGAACGTTACACGGTCCAAAATATTACGTTTCCTTTGTCAAAGTTTGAAGATACCTTATCTGTTAACTTTGCACTGGAGGAACGACCTTTTTGAGCTCGACCGTAATTTTATCCTGTAGCTTTAGAAATGATTATGCATGATTTTTCTATAGCTTGAATATATTCAATAATCCTTTTGAAGTTCTATAACATACAATTTTTTTCCTTTAATAATGTCTATTTCTTTGGAGTACATTTACATGTCTTTTGTTAAAGTTGGACGGTTCTCCTAGAGAAACCACCTTTTTGATTACCGTATCTTTTTTTAATTGTAACTCGTAATTTACGTTTTGTTTATTGAAGTTAGAATATTCTTCGACTGTTATTAAAGGCCTTGTTATGGAGGAATCATCTTTTCGATCACGATATCCTATTTATATTCTTCTAAAAGTTTTTCGAAAGGAATTGCTTCTGACTATACATTCAACTCTTCTGAAAGTTTTTTCAACGAATTGTTGAAAAATTATACGCCTGAGATATCCACATTGTATATTTGTAAGGTTATTTGACAGTTAACAAGAGCCTTGCCTAGCAGCAAGCACCTCTTTGACCATAGTGCAATACTTTTATATCGACAAGTCCATAGTCTTTTAAAGTTGGAAGGTTCTTCGCCTTGCCCTAGAGGAATCACCTTTTTGCTGTCAAAAGTTCGAAGGAAGCTTAGATTTTGCTTATAATTTTTATACAGGGGCTTTCGAGGTCGCTAATTACAATCTTGCTATCTACGCTATCCTAGACTCCTCTTATTCACGGCATTTTATTTATATCCTTTGAAAAGTTTTATATTTACATGCTTCTAAAAATATTTCAAAATTTTTTAAAAATGGTTGTAATTTTTTCAAAAATAGGTTGAAACCGACGAAGGATACTACTTGAAATATTAGACGAAAAATATTTAAATAATGACAATATTTTGAGGGGGGGGGGGGGCGAGGGGTGGCGAGGGGGCGCTGAGCGGGGTGGCTCCTATTCTCAAAGCACATGTAATAATCACATTTTTCCGTTATGTTGAGGGGGCAGTGAGGGGGGCGAGGGAGCGCGAGGGAGGATAAGGGGCGACTGCGACTGACACTTTTTTGAAAAGTCTATATATACAACTAGTGGGGTGCCCCGCTACTCGCTCCGCTGGTCAACCCCCAATTAGAATTTGGAAATTATATTAAAAGTAATCTAGAACATAATACAATATGTTAAGGGGGTGCCATACTCAATTTTTACCGACCGAGTCGGTTCCGCGGTTTTCATTTTATAAAAAAAGAAATAAA
Source organism: Torymus aiolomorphi (assembly GCA_036365515.1). NCBI lineage: Eukaryota > Metazoa > Arthropoda > Insecta > Hymenoptera > Torymidae > Torymus > Torymus aiolomorphi. The sequence goes on from CM070876.1 coordinate 89,726,410, forward strand.
CTGAATTATGCAAAACGAAGAGTTCATTGCCCTAAGTTATGTCATGCTCTACCCTCCTGCCAAGTTTCAAGTCAAAATATCCATTAGTTTTTGCGTAAACTTTGACAAAAATTTCGAGGTGGTGTTGAGTGAATGTCAAAATTTTTGTCAAAGTTTACGCAAAAACTAATAGATATTTTGACTTGAAACTTTGCAGGAGGTTTGAGCATTATAAAACTTAGGGCAATGAACTCTTCGTTTTGCATAATTCGCAAAAAAAAAATAAATTATTATATCATATGGGTAATGTGTAGCACCGCCATAGAGTCACAATGGAGGCGACACTATTAGCCTTTGCCCGTGTGCTTGTACGCCCAAGCGCATGCGCATTGCCTAGTTCGTGGCGTGCGCCCAGCGCCGGTGCGCGAGGACGCGAGGACTGTCGGCCAAGTGAGGTTAGGAAGCGCGTATACACACACAGACGCGCGCAGCCCACACGCAGAGTCAGGAGGAGAGGCAGCTACTAGCTAGTGAAGCGAGGGAACGTCGTCGTCGCCGCCGCCGCCGCCGCAGCTGTCGTGAGGCCATGGCTATGGGATCAAGAGTTTCGGCTGTGACCCCCAGTACCTGCGCCAGCAGTTCACCTGTTTACTGCACTCCTCGGCAATACCAGCACAGCGTCAAGTTCATTTGTATCGTCGTCCTCTTCTCCTATGGGCTGTCCTACTCCGAAAATGCTATCCTCGTTCTCAGCATCACTCCGGGCTCTTTACTGCCTCTGGCTTACTGGATATGGATAGCCTTCACCTCCTGCTTCCTGGAAATACACTCCTAGGAAGTATGCGTGGATGTCATTACTGTGGGCTTGTGCGGCAAACTCATCGAGCCCCTCTGCAGTACCATAGAAATGATGACATTTTTTTTCATTGTTAACTTTGGAGTAACTTTGAATGTTCCTCTGATGGTGTGGATTGGGCATCTATTATACCCTGCTATATTATCAGAAGGTACCCATCCCACAATGTTTCTTAATGGAGTGTTAATTTCTTAATGGTTCTTGAGGTGACTCCAAAAAACTCAATGTCAGTCACACAGCCTTCAAGGTCTCCATGAGTCATCAAATGCTCCAGTCTCAACAGCGCAAATGCTGAAAAATACGATTATCCTCCAACAACAGCAGCAGTAGTAAAATAATGCCAGTGAGTGAACAGTGACATTATGTGGCCAGAAAACAAGAGGTCTTCTCACCTCCTAAGAAAGTGCAGAGCATCAATGCAATGTTCCAAGAGCCTTGTAACGTCTGATGGTCTTCTCGACCACCTTACGTTGAATCCTCTTAACATCTGTTTTAAAAAAAAAGGAAAATATATCTTTCTTCCAAACAGTCCAAAAGAATTCTCGTATTCGAACCGTTGGCCTGCACAAAGTAACGGTCAGATTTTATGTCATGCAGATACAAGATACTGCATTCCGATCCTTTCCCACGAAATAAGATAAAAAAAAAACAGAACACCATGCAAGTGGAAACTTTCACCAAGAGCGAAAGCATTTCCTCCTATGTGAAAAAAAGGGAAAGATTACGACCTTACCGCGAAATGCAGGCCACCCCAGCTGTGCACAAGCGCGTCTATGCGTCACCGAAAAGCCATAAAATCTCGACCGTTACAACTTTCTTCGACTTTACATATAGCTAATTTTATTTTTACATTTTAACTTGTAGTTATTAACTTATGTTAATTTGAATTTTTCTGATTACGCTGATCTAAATTTTACGAAAATAGGCCTGGTAGAAGTAAAGATAATTAAATAAAACACCTCACAACAACTTCATTTTAGTAATAAATAATAAACAAACTCATAAATAAAATGGAAAATAGGAATATAATGATATATGTGTACTTTAATTAAAATCTTTGTAAAACCACGTTACACACTCTTTTACATATACTATTTATAAAAGTTTACTAAAGTATAGGCATATGTGTATATATATATAAACTTGTATAACGTTAGTTCCCAGGACCCCATGTTACTGTATACCTATACGTGACTAAAGAAATAATGTCTCTTATGGGGGCCGATGTCCTCAAAACTGACGTTAAACATATGTAGATTCAGGGACTGTCCCCAAAACTAACAAATGTCCCCGAAACCAACGTTAAACATCTGGAATGTCCTGGAAACTAACATAAAACATAAATATATATATATATATATATATATATATATATATATATATATATATTGTAATGCAAGATGTATTCGCGAATTTATTCTGATACATATGTATTAACTGCATCTCTTACATATATATAAACACATAGAGTATTGCAAAACTGAAGCAGGTTCTTTACTTTCTTTTACTATACAACGAGGATAACTCACAACAATAATAAATAATAGGTTCTGTAACTCGTAAAGTGTAATCATTTACGATAATATATTGCAACGGTACATAAAAATTTAGTTATAAATAACAATTCTTATACAAGCATCTCGCCAGAATAATTTAGTTTAACTTATAAAATCTGTTCCTATATAAAGGAATGAATAAAAATTGTCACTTAGTTATATTTTTGACACTATTATTAATTTTTAAGTTAGTTTTAAGCTTACAAATGTACAAATAATATGTATTTTCTACTCGATAGTTAATTAGATTTTAAACCATGTATTTTGGAAGTATTAAAATATTAAGTGTCCGCAAATTTGTACAACAAAATTAGATTTAATTAGGAAATAAGCCATTTATTAAGTTCATATACAATAATTAGCACTATATAATAAATAGTTAACCGAATTTTTTATGTAAACAATGTATTTACATTAATGAAAAATAAGCGCAGAAACACTACATGTAACGTCACCTCTGTGAAACAGTCGAAACTACAGCCAAAAGCTGGAGGATGCTCCTTTTCCCCACGCAGCCAATTAGCCGCGTCAAAGGGCCTTTGGCCCACCTTATTTTTCCACCCATACTTGTGCGACCAGTCAACTGTCTCAAAAAATCTTTGTAAACTCCCCCACGGAGAGTACCCCCAAACCGTACTTGGCGAGGGAGGGAAGAGGGAGAAAACCGAACTAAGCTCTTCCCTCGTCCCTCCGCCGTCAGCCAGTTCCTCGCTATCATCAGAGTTGAACAGACAAGTTCCTCGCCACCATCGGACTCGACCAGCCACCAGCACACCACTTGTAACCCAGGGAGGGAAATTCAGAATAAACCTAAGTGTAAGTCAAAAAATCGTCTTCGAATTTCATTTCTTCTCTCCAATCTTTTCTCAACTTAGTCCTTCACATATACCCACTTCCGAGGAGCATTCAGATCGTTCTGTGCCGAATGGGCAGAGCTGGAATCGCTTGTCTCCTCAAACGTATTATCTTTTTTTTTCCTCCCTCGTTCAGTGATAAGTTCAAATAAAACGTTTGTAAGATTTGGCCATCCCTAGCTCTTGGGTAATACCAGGCTAAAAACGGCAAAAGTGGTATCAAGTTATAGACCGTCTGGACGTCACAGCCTCGACAGTTGTCATTCACAAGTCACTCTTCAATCAGTTAACAACAGCAGAGAACATCTTGTCTTATATCAGCGCTATGCAGGCCAGAAGAAGATATTTAACGACAAGAGTACACAAGAATCATAGCAATGAAAAAGTTGGTGCTGGCGATCAGTGTTTAATGTTTCGATATGCAACTGGTCAAAACTGATTAATGTAATTCTTGCACATGAACTAATCTAAAAGATAGCTGAACTAAGATGAAGCAGTGAATTGTGGTGGACTCACCCCTACTCCTGCATTCCTATGAGTATTTATACAGTTGTTGTTTCTTTGCAGCATAGTGAAAAAGTTACAATTGAAGAATTATGCAAAGATTTGTGGAGTATCTGTATCTGTAACCTCAAGTTCCACAAGATAAAGTTTAAAAGTGCAAGATCAACACGCAGCTAACCATCATGAAAGCCCCCCAAGGACCATTAGAAGATCAATCATAAGGTGATAAATTATGCTCATGGTTACAAAGCCTGTTTCTTTAAAAATACAAAACAAGAAGGACATGATCGTATTGGTGATTGGACTACAGAAGTAAAAATGACAGGATCTTGATGATGGATTATATTACTAGAAAGAAGACCTTTGAGGAGATGACAGAAAAGTAAGTCATTCAAAAATTAATTAATTTATTTATTTCATCCCGAGTACAGTACATAGTTAAGACGTACCTCATATGTCTGAACCAACTTATACCCTATAAAGGTAGATGTAACTATAGATTTGATGATTATAAATTAAACTGAATCTTGAAATAAATATATTTCTATTAATAGAGAGTGTGCTTGACAATACTGTCTCGTTGTCAAGCTAATTTGTAACTTCAACAAAACACTCATTGTACACTACATCTATTAAACACTTTCACAAACTTATTAAATGAATATACTTTATTAAATATGATATACTACGAGGGGTGTTCAAAAAGTAAGTTTCCCTGCTCCGGGAAAAAAGCAAAACACAATTTTTAGGTTAAAGTAACATATGTATTTATTGTTTGACTTATAAACTATTTTTCTACATAGTCCCCTTGGACTTGAATACATTTTTTATATCTGTTCTCAAGCTTTGACAAACCTTGTTTATAAAAATCCGTGCCCTGTTTTTTAAAGAATAATTTAACGATGTCTTTCACTTCATCATTTGAATTGAAGTGATGGCCACCCAAACTTTTCTTTAATTTAGGAAAAAGAAAAAAGTCACTTGGTGCGACATCTGGAGAGTAGGGTGGGTGATCAAAAATTTCCCATTTGAATTTTTCCAGTAAGGTTTGTGTTTTTTTTTGCTGAATGAGGCCGTGCATTGTCGTGAAAAAGCAACACTTTTCTCGATAATTTTCCAGGACGCTTTCGTTTAACGGCACTTTTAAGTTTATTTAGCACTTCACAGTAACGATCTGCATTTATCGTGGTACCGGATTCAAGAAAATCAATCAACATTTCGTTGCCATTAAGCCCTTTTGCAGTTAAAAAGCGAATAACTGCACGCAACTCACAGGTGGAAACGTTTTTCACAGGTAGCTCCATGGTTCCCGAGCCGGTACTGATGAAAAAAATTTTTTCGGCAGCTAAGACCGGTTCCGCTCTTATCGGTATATCCTAAACTAAAACTATGTACGGTCCCAGCTCGCTAGATGGCGCTGGGGCAAAACGGCAGACTAGGGAAACTTACTTTTTGAACACCCCTCGTAAATCTTTACTTTCAAATCTACTTTAGAGTGCAAAAAGTGAAAAATCAATTGAGAAACGCCGTATAAAGAAATTAGAAATCATACTATTTACTACTGTGATGACAGCTGCGTTTCCATTGATGCTAGCAGTCAGTTATGTGTAGAGGTATTATAGTTTATAGTTATGGTACAAACCCATAGGTGACCGTGCAATAATTTATTCTAAGCAGAATGTTTTGAAACACATTATTATTAATCTAATTCTTTAGTTTTTTCTTATTTAATATAATTACTTTTCATATTGAATCCAAAAAATTTCTATTATTGTTTTCCTTTCGCGGTAAAAGAGACTATGTTCATAGAAAATTTTTGATTTTCCTTTTTCTTTTCTACACGAGTCAGGGTATTCAAATCTAAAATAACAACCATTATTTACTAGACCAAATTTTTTTTTCCCAGTACGGTTCTTCAGTATCGATTGGAAGTTATGAGACTATCAATATGACCATTAACATGACCATCAATAAGGCAGGAGACTTATGAGAAAATAGCACCAAATTGGGAATTGCAACTTTGATAAACTCAACAACGGCATCACAGTGGGCAACCTTGAGTGAAGGGCTTCCTGATATGCACATCTTGACAGCATCATCTTCTTCCAGATTGTCCATGGAACCTGATCTAGTTTGTATTTATTTTAATACACTGTGACCACTTTGTGGTCTCTTCTTTGAATAATTATTATTTCAGTAATCTACTGCTTTCGACCATTGCTATAGCTTCATTTTTTGTTTCAGGGTTTTTCTTCCAGAAAAAGCAGCAACTATAAGAGGACACCTGTCAGATTTAACAGCTCTACTCATCATTAAGTGTTGTTGATATTTATTGTCAAGTTTTCAATTTTGGCCCTTTTCGTGTAGTGTAGTCTGAGTCTGTCCGAAAGATCTATAGATCTAATAGGCCTGCTGTAACAGCTGTGTTTACAAAATGCAAGGAATCAAATATTTTGAGGGCATGGTTGAGCATTAAATCTAAGTGCATGTAAGGATTGTGAAAAAGTTATTTTAATTTGTAAAATTCACTTTCATTGTAGTAATTAATGAATTATTAATGAACATTAATTGACTTTGACAGGTTATAGTCAACTTTTCATAATTATGACAGGTACCTAGATTTATTATTCAATCATACTCTCTTAAAGAAAAAATTAAATACCATATTATAAGCAGGCCTATAAATCTATAGATCTTTCGGACAGACTCACACTACACGGAACTTCAGATCTCATAAGAGAAAACATATTTAATTAAATTGGCTGAAATTTATAACTGAAGTGTGTGTGTGTGTGTGTGTGTGTGTGTGTGTGTGTGTATGTGTGTGTGTGTGTGTGTGTGTGTACGCCTGGATTTCATCTTCTACTCGGTCGATTTTGACCGGACAGAACTCATTTTTTTTTTGTTTTTTTTTGCGTGATGGCGAGTCAAAAATCTGTTTTTTGATTGGGGCGATTTTTGTTTTTTTTCAAATTTCCGATTTTCTCAAAACTGTTTTTTGATTTTTTTTAATGATAGGATTGAGTTATTTAAATATGATGGGTAGCGTTCGAAAGAGAATTAAAATACCTATATTTTCTAAAAAAAAAGAAGTTTCTAGCTATCACGGTTCTTTTGTTATTAACAAAAACGTATTTTTTTTAGAAGCTTATAACTCCTAAACTTAACGGTCAATTTCTTTGAGATAAATCATGATAATACAGAATATAAATAGCTATAATCTGTTAAAATTTGAATACATTCTGTAGGCTAGATTTTGAGTAACAAATTGAAAAATTAAAAAAATCAGTTTTGTATGTCCAACGATTACAAGAGTAAAATTGACTTAAAGGCTTCAAAATTCCTTTTAGGGGTAGATTTTTTATAGTTCTCGGTCGAGTTCTTTGGGCAAAATGATTGGTCCATAAGTTTCAGAGATATTTGAGGTTAAAAATCTTTTGACATTTTTTTAAAATCGTAATTTATCGAGAACGGCTCTATGTATCTGAATGGGGTGGGTGACATTCGAAATAGAACTAAAATACCTATATTTTCTAAGAAAAATTAATTTTCTATCTATCACGGTTCTTTAGTTATCATCAAAAACAAAAACGTATTTTTTTTTAATAACTCATAACTCCAATGATGTTATCATCCTTCTTGCTAAACCTGCAAAGAAAGAACGGGCGCTTAAGAAGATTCACCTAGTACCTTGGAAAAACAAAAAAAAAAGAAAATTAAATATTATATTATACAAATGGGGATAACATTAAATTCAAGGTTTTATTTATTTTTTTTTGTATTGATTTTATGCGTTGTTGAACCTAAAAAGCAAGGCTAAATTCATTTTCGCGATTTTACATAATTTTAGAGCAGAGGGAGAGAATGAATTTCTTTACACGATAGGTAAAAAAAGTCATTTTTTAGATCATATTTTTATGTAGGAAAACGCCGAAAATCATTCATGTGTTACAAAAATTAATTTAATCTCTAAATTAAAAAAGATTTATATTTTATTTTTAAAAAACGCACCGTGATATCTACCGCTAGGTGGTGTGGAATGAGGAAAAGTCATTGAGTAGGCATTCGATGATTTTTTTTTAATTTTTAAAAAACCAACCAACAAAATGAATTAAAATGTTTAAAAATTATATCTATTATAATCTATTATAATTATGAATTATGCATTATGAATGCATTATATTCTGCATTATTATAATTTATTTGTGAGTTATGAACTTTTTTAAAAAAACACGTTTTTGTTAATAACAAAAGAACAATGATAGTTATAAATTTTTTTTTTCTTAAAAAATATGAATTATGAAACATAAAAAAAACACGTTTTTGTTAATAACAAAACAACCGTGATAGCTATTTGTTTTATTATAAAATATAGATATTTTACTTCTATTTCAAATGATAACTTTATTTATCAGCTCAAAATTGATATAAATTTGATATAAATAAATAATAAATAAATAAATTTAAAAATTAACAATTTTTAACATTCATAAATGAATTTAATTATAATTATGCAATACATTTTTTTAAAAATTATAAATTTTGTTATTAAAAATGAATTAAAGGAATCAACAAATTACGGTTGAGGAAGCTACGGGCCAAGGAATTGGCAGCGGTTTTTTTTATTGGCTTTGTAAAAAGAACCTGCTAGCATTTTCCCCACACTGTAGCTTGGTAGTATTTTTGGTGAATTTTTGTTTTGTTTGATACGATTACACATTTCTGTCGCAAAACATTTCTCTGCTTTTATACCCACAATCCTAAATTGTGTTAGCTTGTTTTCCATTTGGTTTTCGATTTAGCATTTTTTTTTTAATTTCTTTATTTCTATTTCTTTTTTTTCGTAGCTTGTTGTGCTTTTGAATTATTTTAGGCGTTGTGGCGGAGATATTAATGAAACTACTCGGGTTTTTTCTTTCGTTGTTGTTGTCGGAACAACAAAATTAAGTCACGATAATTTTCTTCTTCTTTAACGTGCTGCACACATTGGAGTCAATTTGTAGTTGTAGTTGTGTTTTTTTTTTTTTTTTTTATAGATATAGTCAGTTAATAGTTGTGAACGAAGTGAGCGAGCAGAAGTAACAAAGATATTGTTGTGGTTAATTTTGTTATTAATCCGATTAGCTACTGCACGTCACTTTTGAATTATTTTTTTTCTCGTTAGTTTTTTTTTTTTGCTTTTACTCGGCTTTCCTTCAATAGCTTTGTTCTATTGCTGTTTCTTTTGTGTTTACCTTGGCTTTTATCAGGCTTTTGGGAAGGAGAGATAATGTTGGGAATTATTAAAATAATTAGTTTAAACTTCATTTAAAAAATTTTGCAAAATTCCGCAAGAATTTAATAATCGTATAGTGAACTATTACCACTCTCACAGATAGCAAACATCAGTTTCGCCGGAATTGTCGTAGAAAACAATGCGCTGCGGAGCTGATTGAAAGGAGATCACTTTGTCGTCGTGTTTAATTTTAAAGACATTTGAAATAAGATAATTTTCGGTCGTCTGTCGTCGGAATTGGAAAGCGATTTAATTTTCGTTTTGTCGGCTTTGGTGGGTTTGTTGATCCTTTTGGGTGACTTTCTTTTCGATAGTAGTTTTTGACAATCATGCTTTTTGCCTTTTGCTGGCATTTACTCCTGGTGAAATTCTTTATCTCTGTTCTTGCTTGGTATTACCTGCTTGCGCTAAGGTAGAACTCTCACTTGACGGTTGTTCGTACTTTATTTTTGGGTTTTTGCGTAGATAGTTTTGGGCTTGAACTTTTTCGCTTTCTTTTATTGCCACTAACTTTTTTATACGTTTTCTTAAACCATGCTTATTACGCATGGCCCAAGATAGGCAACTAGAAATTTTCCAGCCAAGTACTATGAGACAAAGTACTGAGTAAGGATTGAGAGAAGAGATTCCTGAGAGGCTTCACTTATGCATAACTAGAGTAAGCCAGTTTAGATATTTCGATAATTCGGATTAGTAAGTTAAAGAAATTTTCGTCGTTGATTATAGTCAATAAAAGTAGTCACGCAAAGAGTTAGTCAAATCAATCAAGTTGTTGTCGATCGTAGCGATTACTAATACTTCGCGAGTAGTCGTGTATTTTCTTTCTTATTTCATCGAAACATTTAAAATGAAAAATTATATTATAATATTCGATTATCGGTATGCGTGGTCAACAAGGTTAGGAGCCCTTCCATTGCGGAATGTGAGGTTGTGGAACCAGGACAATCGAGATACCTGGTTCGACATAGCGTACGGACAAGCGGCCAAAAAATGTAGCAGATTCGTTGCTTTAATGTTATAGGATCTTGTCTTGTAAATAAAGATCTCCCATGCGCTAGTTCGAACTCGATGTCTATGGTAGATAAATCTCGATTATTAGTTGTAAAGATAAATTATTATTGTCGTGCGTATCTAGTCAGTAAATTAGTTAATCGTCGTCGTTCGCAAAAATTAGTTGTATTGGCACGGGCAAATTTCTCACATAAGGTCATACTCGATGACAACAAGAGAGAAATTCTACTTGTGCTTATGAACTCGGAAAATTTGAGGGTATTCAAAACTCGATTTTCACTCACAGAAATAGAAGGGACGTTGTTTTTACGTTGTTGTAGTCCAGGGAAGTTCATTTCGCACCATACCTTATCTAAACATCCCTGCCTTCTCGAAACATAGGGCATCTTATCGAAACATCATTACCTTATCGGAACACAGGGATTTTATAAAAACTCCGTGATCTTATCGAAAAACATGGATCTTGTTGCAATTCTTATGGATTTTCTCTACAGAAATAGAGGTGGTATTAAGCCACTAGTCCCAAGTAAAGCTCTTAGCACGTTAGTAATCGGTGCTAAGGGTATGGGTGAAATTAAGGAGATCACCCTTGGTCTCTGAAACGTGTCGTACTACCTCCGCTAATACGACATCCCTGGCACAATTGTCGGTGCTACATGACCGTTCAATCGTTTGTTATTGTCGAATACTAGGCTTAACGGCACTATCACTCAAAAAGTCCTGAGCTTAAATTAGTTGTCGATGTTGGGGATGTAGTGATGGTGTAACGTTGCAGGGATCCTCGAGAATTGTAGTTGTCTTGGCCACCAAAAATAATAACCATAGTACGATAGTTGTCAATGATGGGGGATTAGGTGGAGAGAAGTATGAGTCGGAATCGTCGTGGGTAACTTACGCTTAACAATCCCCCCCTCCCCATTTTTAACGAAACACCCTTAGCGAAACTTTTGTTATGATATCGAGAGAACTTAGCATTTTGTAGAAATATCCCAAATTGTGCATAAACTAGCGCCGGAAAATCGTTGTACATCGCATCGTTGAATATCGTATCGAAACCGTGTCGAAGTAGTACCGAAACTCTTACTAGCGAGCTCGCGCTAGAATTCGCATCCTGCTCTACCGAGACAACCGAGTCATTGCGTCGTGTCGTCATTAGCTCAAACAGACCTTATTGTAATTACTTAGAGTGCTGAGAACATCCCAGCTGGCGCTCAATTGTATATTTAATTATAATTGCAAATATATATATTTTAGATTCACTTGTTATTTGTCACTGAATTTCGACGTCTCTGTCTTTCCTACTCGCTTTTTACGTCTCTGTCCCTACGTCTCTGTCTCGAAGTCTCTGTCTCTGACTCTGTGTGTACGCCACTGTCTCTACGTCTCTATCTCTACGTCTCTGTGCCCACGCCCCTGTCTCTACGTTTCAGTCTCTACTTTTTGTCTCTACCTCTCTGTTTTCAGGTCTCGGTCTCTACGACTCTATATCTATCTGTCGGTCTTTGACTGCACGTCTCTGTCTCTGTCTCTATGTCTCTGTCTCTGATTCTACGTCTTTGTCTCCCGGACTGGGTCTCTACGTCTCTGTCTCCACGCCTCTGTCTTTACGCCTCTGTCTTTGCACCTCTGTCTCTGCCTTCATAAGTAGGAGCAATTGGAGGGGCCATTGAGGGGAGGCAATTGAGGGGCCTTTGAAGATACCAAAAGTCATAGATAGAGACGGCTTTCAACGGCGTATTGCATGGGGCTAAGGCGGGGCAATTGAGGGGGGTTAGTGGACGAGGGGGTCTGATCGGTCAGAATTTTTTAAACAACTACATAGTATAGGGATATATATATATACATATATATACATATAAATATATGAAACGCTAGTAATGCAGACACTTTCCGGAATTGAAATAGACTTATGCAGACAGAGACCGACTTATGCAGACGTCAGCATAAATAGATTATTTCTTTAGTCACGCAAGACTTGTGCAGACACTTGTATAAACGGTATTACACTTATGCAGACGGGTCACGTGGTCTTATACATTGCTGTCAGTATAAATCGATGTTCATATGATTATATATATATATACACATTTGGCTTATTTCGGGGACAAAAACGCATACATTCACCGGACTTCGGGGACAATCCAATAGTTTGGGGACTGTCCCCAAAGTAAAATGAGCGAAACCAATAGTTTGGGGACGTTGCTAGAGTCAATAACTCCAGGGTCCATTATTTCTTTAGTCACTTGTCATATGCAACTCTGAGCTCTAGGTACTAAGTGGGGCACGGAGTCCCCATAATAAGATGTATACATTCATATATATATATATATATATATATATATATATATATATATATATATATATATATATATATATATATATATATATATATATATATATGAAACGCTAGTTATGCAGACATTTTGCGGAACTTAAATAGACTTATGCAGACAGAGACCGACTTATGCAGATGTCAGCATAAATAGAGGGATTATTTCTTCAGTCACACACAACTTATGCAGACACGTGTATAAACGGTATTACACTTATGCAGAGAGATCATGTGGTCTTATACGTTACTGTCAGTATAAGTCTATGTTCATATGATTATATATATATCTTACTATACTATATAGTTGTAAGCTGAATTGAGTCGTTAACCCTCCGCGTCCCTCCGCGTCCCTCCGCAAAGTGCCCTCCACAAAATAACGTAAAATTCACTGTTTTTTTGCGTTATTTGAGGTCTGGATTGTCCCTCCGCATGTCCCTCCGCGTCCCTCCGCATCCCTCCGCGTCCCTCCGCGTCCCCCCGCAAAAAGGGTCTTGTCCCTCCGCATCCCTCCGCGTCCCTCCGCGTCCCTCCGCATTGTCCCTCCGCATTGTCCCTCTAATGACAACTATCTGTGATGCAGAAGACACTTCTGTAGACAACTTTTGCATCGCTCCGTTGTCAGTTCGTCACCTCGATACACAAATAACAGGCTGCATTCTGAAAACAAACTATGCCACCCTCCTGCCATCAGCGCAAGAAGCGCGTTCGCGCATTTATTATAATGCGCGCCTTTTCTCCGCAATTAACGAGACCAATTAATTACAGAGCAACTTTTTGAAAGGGAACTTCTTAATTATTCAAATCAAGGATAACGCCAAACTCACGCGAGCGCAGCGCGGCGTATGCGCATTCATTTGACAGTTCAATTACAAGTCGAACGCTGTCCGTATTTTTTCTTCCCAAAGAAAAGTGCAGCAACTGCAAACAGAGCATGAGAAAACGGCGAGAGACGGATTGAGTGCCTTTGTTAGTTCTTTCTCTCCCCCTCTCTCTATCTCTCTCTTCTTCTCTCTCTTTCTCTTATATATATATATATATATATATATATATATATATATATATATATATATATATATATATATATATATATATATATATAATGTAGGAGAGGCGTTGCTGAGCTCGTCCTCGAACATCTCGCGTCATCATCCTTTTCTACGTTAAAAGTAAATAAACAGAAATGTAGTAAAAATAAAAATTTAGAGTATGAATCATATTTTGGTAATATGAGTTATGTTTGTAAATTTTGTTCGGCAGTATATTGGAAAGAAGAAAATAATAAATCAATTTGTTGTAGTAAGGGTAAAATAATTTTGCCTCCGCTAAGTATATATAATAAAACACTAAAGAATCTATTATTATATGATAACAATTTTCAAACTTTAATCAGATATTATAATAACTTATTTTGCTTTGCTCATTTAGTGCAAACGTAAAATACGAAAAGAAAAAAGCTATTTATAATTTAAAAATTCAAAGACAAGCTTGTCATATAACGCCAAATACTTTATTACCAAAAAAAAATGCAGAACCTTTGTGTGGTCAATTATATATATGATGATAATACTGCAATTGAAATGAAAATAAAGTCATAAAGATTTAACTCAAGAACATTTAAAATTATTGACTGAAGTTTTAAATAGTAATCCTTATGCTAAACAGTATAAATATTTACACGAAATAACTAATACAGAGAAACTTTCAAATTATAAATTATATTTTGTTCGTAAGAATAATAATCAAAAACATAATTATACTAAACCATTAACGTCGGAATGTGCAGCTATAACTATTTCCAAATCAGGAATCCCTCATAATTATGATCTATACGTTTATCCGAAAAATAGTTCTAATGAAAAAGAATACACATATTTAACTAAATTATCACATCATGTTGACCCAATGGTATTTCCATTATTTTTTCCTTCAGGAGATTTAGGCTGGAGTATTGGTTATACTAAAAAACCATATGATTCAAAAGAAAACCTTCTAACAATATTACAGCACTATTCTTATAGATTAGCTTACGGATCAAATTCAGAAAATTCCAATCCACTTTTATTTGGAGGGAGACTAACCCAACAATTCTTTTTACATGCCTATATTATGATAGAAAACAATAAAATGAATTATTTTAGGCAGAAACAAAAAAAATTACGTACTGAATGTTATCAAGGTTTGAGGGATCATGTTATAAATAGTGCATTAAATATATCAGAAAATTTTGAAAAAAAAAGAAAGACTAGGAAATATTTTTGTACTAATATTTTTGTATAGGTAGTCCTAGATATATGCAGCAACATTATCAAGATGCAATGGCAATAGTAAGAAATATTGGTCGACCTGATTTATTTATAACTATGACGTGTAATCCTAAGTGGAAAGTATTTTATACAAAATTTAAGTGTTTACTTAATGATATAGAAAACCATCAAATTTTTGGAAATGCTTTAGCTTATGTGTATACTATTGAATTTCAGAAAAGAGGATTACCTATGCATATCTTGTAGTAACTTAGATCATAAAAATAAATTAATGACACCAGAAGCTATTAATAAACACATTTCTGCTGAGATACCTTCTAATAATGTTAAAAAATTACAAAAATTAGTTATAAAACATATGTTACATGGACCACATAGTGAAAATTCTCCGTGTTACGATAAATGTAAAGACGTTTGTAAAAAAAAAATTCCTAAACCTTTTCAATCGTCAACAACATTTAAAAAAAATGGTTATCCTCAATATAAACGAACAAATAATTCTTCTGATAATTACACATATCGACTTAAAAGAAGTAAAAAAATTATTCCAGTAGATAATTCAATGGTAGTTCTTTACAATAAATTTTTATTAGAAAAATATAAATGTCATATTAATGTTGAATATTGTGCTTCTCGACGAATCCTATCCTGCATATCTGCTCTTGTAGTGGGTTGTTGCTCAAAAATAGCATTTTTCAAATACCCCCATAAACAAAAATCTGATGGTGAAGTATGGGATGAAGAATCAAGCCATTTCACCGGACCTCCTCAACCAATCCATCTAATACTAAAGTGTTTATTAAAAAATGCTGTTATTATGAGCGTGAAATGTGGTGCTCCACTATTTTGCTAGAAGCTGAAAAATAAATTTAAAAGAACCATTGACGGAACCTATTTTCTTCGTAGATGTGTTTTTAATGATTACATTATCAAAATTAGTATTTCTGAAATTCGAACGCTACTAATTCACATTATTTACATAAAACAAAATAATAAAAGGAAGTTTTAGTTTTATTTGCAATTAAAATAAGAAATAATGCTTTATTGAATTGAATACCTTTAATCTTTTAACGATTATTTTATTTTAAAATTTAAAATTAAAAAAGTGTGATAAACGAAGTATTTATGGCAATTACAGTTAGCTAATTAAAGTTACCGTAATTTTCCAACGTTTTTCCTTTTTAGGCGCGACCGTATACGGGCGAGCCTTATAATTATTAATATTTTTGATACCATTTTACTATTTAAATTTAATAGTAATTAATAGCTGGCACTGAAATGGCTGACTATCCACCCAACGAGATCATTGATATGATTTTGGTTTTAGGAGCAAGCCAAAATAATTATCGTGGTGCAGCAAGACTTTATGCTGAACGCTATCCTGACAGACGACATCCTGACGATAGAGGTATCAGACGTTTAACTCAAAGAGCTCGTGATGGACACATGGTTCGCCAACGTAGGCGCCATGAGTATGATGAAAATGATAATCGAGTTGTAACTATCCTTGCAATAATTCATCTTGACCCACACATTAGCGCTCGTCGAGTCGAAAGGGAAATTGGTATTCCAAGAAATACTTTTTTAAGAATTATGAAGGTGCTTCAATATCACGCGTATCATATTACTTTGGTTCAAGAGCTACAGTTTCAGCATTTCCAACAGCGTATTGTGTTTTGCCAATGGGCTTTACAAATGATAGAAAATGATCCAGACTTTTTTAACTTTATTCTTTTTTCTGATGAGGCACAATTTCAAAGTGATGGGGAACTGAATAGGCATAATTGCCATTATTGGTCTGATGTGAATCCTCATTGGGTCAGAACTGTAAACCATCAAAGACGTTGGAGTATTATGGTATGGTGCGGGATTATCAATGGATATTTGATTGGCCCTTATTTTTTTTAAGCAAATGTAAATCAACATACCTATTTGACGCTAATAAGAGATGAACTACCTGGATTGATGGAAGATGTTGATTTAGAAACGCGACGAAGAATGTGGCTCCAGCAGGACGGCGCAGCACCACATTTCGCTCGAATCGTAAGGGTTTTTTTGAATGAGCACTATGGTAACAGATGGATTGGTCGAGGAGGTTCGGTTAACTGGCCTGCTTGCTCACCCGATCTTACATCAGCAGATTTCTATTTATGAAGGTATTTAAAAAATGCTGTTTTTGAACAACAACCCACTACAAGAGCAGATATACAGGATAGGATTAGTCGAGCATGCGCTGCCATTCTGAGACAAACTTTGCAGAACACAGTTCGCCATTTTCAAAGGCGTTTGACTATGTGCCTTGAAGCAAATGGTCGTCATTTCGAACACTTGCTTCGAGGTTAAATAAAAATTTATTTACAAAATTTATTTATTTACACGGCGTGATAGGACCCTCGCTGCGTTTGGGCCCTAACTTCACGCCCTGCAATAATGGGCTACTTAAGCCACATGTATCGTAATGTACTATTATAATTTTATTTTTTTTAAATTTACAATTTTTTTTAAATATCAAACAAAATTCGTAATTTCAATTTTTGATGACATGATTAATGAAACTGAATATTATTCCTACATCTTATGGCATGGATCATACCACTGAATTTTGTTAGAGCATTAAATAGAACGTTATAAATCTCTATTTTCAATAATATTAGGTTTACACAATAAGCGATACCTAATTATGAATGAAATTGTGAGTCTGTAGCCTGATTTCATTTTGACAGCTTTATAGTAATTAATCTCTATAGCTTAATTTATTATTAATTCATAATTAGGTATCGCTTATTGTGTAAGCCTAATATTATTGAAAATAGATATATATATATATATATAATGTTCTATTTGATGCTCTAACAAAATTCAGTGATACGGCCCATGCCATAAAATGTATAAATAATATTCAATTTCATTAATCATGTTATCAAAAATTGCAATTGGGGATTTTTCTTGATATTCCCTTTGCTCGGCCAGTATTGATCAAAAAAGCATTTTGAAGGGTATTCGAAGAGGAATACAAAAAAAATTTGTCGAATAAAAAATATTTGGCCGCAGCCTCAATATCCTTCTATGAAGGTATACTAAGAAGCAGCCAATCAGAGACTTTCAAAAAGGGTCATAAAATAAATACTGGCACATTTTACAGAAAAAATGCCAACTTTTTGCCAATCAATGTTTTATACAAAAAGATTCAAGATTTTAAGTTAAAAAATGAATAATCTTGGATTTTAACCAAAAATTGCAAAAAAATTGAATTTTCAATCTCGCATAGCTTTTTTATTTTTGAAAATATCGACCTAAAATTTGAGGAACATTTTTTTTTCATAAAAAACTAAAAGAAAACGAGTTTTGAGCGATTTTAAAATTTTGAGCTGATGACTTCACCTGAAATATCCCATATATATTATACATTTCTCGAAAGGGGTTTATAAAGCCCGTTTTTTTATATATAGGAGTTTATCGAGCCCGATTTTGATTATGCAGCCCGGGCTTCTTAATATTTCTAAATATAGGGGCTTATGCGGCCCGACCTAAAGTCTATAACCCCAGGGTCCATTATTTCTTTAGTCACTTGCCATAGCGAACTCTGGGCTGTAGGTACCAATATACAGTCTTGGGCTACATATATATATCATAACTACAATATACAGCGTGTCCAAAAAGTCTGGAAACACCCAAATAATTTCTCAGCTGAATTACTATTGGAAAATGTTAAGGTCGCCTTTGTAGTAATTTTTTACGAGGAATCCAATGGTGACCTTGGATTCGACCTTGGACCTCATTTTTGAGGTTATTTCAAGGTCAACCTCATTTTTTTAAATGGTAACCCCTATTTTTTATAGCGGAATCTGAAAGAGCGGAAAATTTTACGTCCGGATATGTATTAAGGTATGAGGTTGAGGTTACCCCCAGAGGTCAAATTGAGGTCAAAGTATGATTTCTTAAAAATTTCGCGAGTTCAGTGGTAAAACAAAACAAACAAAGGTAAGGTTTGGTAAGTTCGAACGAAGACTTGAAGGTGACCTCTGATTCGACCTTGAACCTCATTTTGAGCCTCATTTTTGAGGTTATTTCGAGGTCAACCTCATTTTTTTAAATGGTAACCCCTATTTTTTAGCGGAATCGGAAAGAGTGTGAAAC
Organism: Torymus aiolomorphi; assembly: GCA_036365515.1. Classification (NCBI taxonomy): domain Eukaryota; kingdom Metazoa; phylum Arthropoda; class Insecta; order Hymenoptera; family Torymidae; genus Torymus; species Torymus aiolomorphi. Next base: position 89,745,178 of record CM070876.1, read on the forward strand.
TTTACGTCCAAACATGTACTCAGAACATAGTTCAAGAAGGACCTTGACGTTCATTTGAAGGTCATTTAAACTTAATGACGGTCTGATCTTGTGTAAACTTTTTATCACACTGAGCGAGGTTAATTCTTTAGTAGTTTTCAACGAGAAATCTAATGGTGACCTTGACATTGTCCTTAAAAGTCATGTCAAGTTCAATTTTTTTACATTTAGCGTTACCCAGGAACAACGACGTGGACGTAGTAAAATCTGTTCCCTTTGGGGTGCTTGATTTACGTGAGTCCCCTTGCCTCTCACGATGGGGTGCTTGATTTACGTGAGTCCCCTTGCCTCTCACGATGGGGCGCTTGGTTTACGTGAGTCCCCTTGCCTCTCACGATGGGGTGCTTGATTTACGTGAGTCCCCTTGCCTCTCACGATGGGGCGCTTGATTTACGTGAGTCCCCTTGCCTCTCACATTTGATTTTTTTAAACAGTATAACATCTTATTTCAAGTGCTCGAACTGTTCTCCATTCATTTCTTGACAGTAACCTAATCGATGATAGAAAGCACCAACAGCATTTTCAATCATTTCAGTAGGAATGAGAGCTGATTCATCAATGATCCTTTCACGTAATTCATCTAAGTTTAAGGGTTTTGTTTTGAATACACGATCCTTCAGATAACCCCAATAGAAATAATCTAGAGGCGTTAAATCGGGGGACCTAGCTGGCCATTCAATTGCACCTCTTCGTCCTATCCATCGATTAATGAATACTGTATCTAAGTATGTGCGACCGTTTCGTGCATAATGAGCTGCTGCACCGTCCTGTTGATACCATGTGTTATTAAAGTCCTCTCCAGCTATTTCTCTTATAGCAGGAACAATTTGATTCCGCAACATAGTTTCATACTTTTCTGCATTTAAATTGCCATCAATAAAAAATGGTCCTATAATCCTATTATTTAATATTCCAGCCCAGACATTTAATTTTTGTGGATATTGTGACTTGGCTTCTCTTGCCCAATGAGGGTTTTCAACTGCCCAATATCTACAGTTATGCCTATTTACGCTTGAGTCAAGTTGAAATGTAGCTTCATCTGAGAAGACTATATTTGATGGAAAATTTGGATTTTGTACGATGCGTGCCATCATATCATCACAGAATTCAACGCGACGATCGAAATCATCTTCATTTAACTTGTGTATTAGCGTTACTTTAAATGGATGGAACTTCTCTCTCTTTAGTATGTTATGAATAGATGATTTACTTATTTCGTGCACTTGAGCAGCTCTACGAACGGAAGTATGCGGATCTTCGGTGAATGTTAACACAACATCTAAAGATTTCTCTTCGTTACCTGCTGACATTGGTCTGCATGATCGAGGTAAATCGCTGATAGTGCCGGTATTTTCAAACCTTCTAACAGTTTTTTGAACTGTTGAAAATGATAGTGGAGTTCCACCAACCCTAAATGAAGCATTAAAAATATCTCTTACGGCCCTATAAGATCGCTGCATGTGTCCCCAACCTCTCATCATGAGAATCGTTATTCTTTCTCTATCAGTGAGTTTGTTCATTTTTATTACTCTTCGTAGTAGACCTTATCCAAAAATACTTTTTGAGTTGAAAATAAAAAGAACTTTTAATTTTCAAAAATATGTTTGAAAGATGACCAACCCTTTTCTGTGGTGGTTATGGAATGAATAATAGTTTATTGTCACTCTAACCATACGAAAAATAACAAGTAACAATGTTCAATATTTAAACGCTTCAAAAAATTTTACAATGAATCAGCTCTCATTCCTACTGAAATGATCAAAAATACTGTTGGTGTTTTCGATCATCGATTAGGTTACTATCAAAAAGTGGATGGAAAATAATTCGAGCACTTGAAATAAGATGTTAGACTGTTTAAAAAAATTAAAAAGTTTACACAAGATCAGACCGTCATTAAGTTTAAATGACCTTCAAATGAACGTCAAGGTCCTTCTTGAACTATGTTCTGAGTACATGTTTGGACGTAAAGTTTCACACTCTTTCCGATTCCGCTAAAAAATAGGGGTTACCATTTAAAAAAATGAGGTTGACCTCGAAATAACCTCAAAAATGAGGCTCAAAATGAGGTTCAAGGTCGAATCAGAGGTCACCTTCAAGTCTTCGTTCGAACTTACCAAACCTTACCTTTGTTTGTTTTGTTTTACCACTGAACTCGCGAAATTTTTAAGAAATCATACTTTGACCTCAATTTGACCTCTGGGGGCAACCTCAACCTCATACCTTAATACATATCCGGACGTAAAATTTTCCGCTCTTTCAGATTCCGCTATAAAAAATAGGGGTTACCATTTAAAAAAATGAGGTTGACCTTGAAATAACCTCAAAAATGAGGTCCAAGGTCGAATCCAAGGTCACCATTGGATTCCTCGTAAAAAATTACTACAAAGGCGACCTTAACATTTTCCAATAGTAATTCAGCTGAGAAATTATTTGGGTCTTTCCAGACTTTTTGGACACGCTGTATATGTATCATAACTATGGGAATTGGTATATTTATAAGGTATACACACACACACACACACACACACACACACACACACATATATATATATATATATATATATATATATATATGATATGTTTGTAAATTGTTACTTTTGAGGAGATGTGAACCTTTCGCTCAGAGTTCGGACAATGTGACTAAAGAAATAATTAGCCTCAGGTTACCGACTCTGGGAAAAGGGGGTATAGATTTCTCCTCAAAAGTAGCGATTCTTCCGTTGAGAAATTTGAGGAGTCTCTTCAAAATTCCGACATCTCTTCAAAAGTACCGATCTATACGTTGATATCTCTTCAAATATACCAATTCCCATAGTTATATATATATATATATATATATATATATATATATATATATATATATATATCATAACTATGGGAATTGGTATATTTGAAGAGATATTAACGTATAGATTGGTACTTTTGAAGAGATTTCAGCTTTTGAAGAGACTTCTCAAATTTTTCAACGCAAGAATCCCGTGAAGGCGGCGGTCCGCGAGAAGGTTAGGTTAAGGTCGATAAATGAAGAATAGCCTCAATTATTTCGGAAAACAATAACAAAGTCTATTAAAACATTCCTTATACATAAATACACGTCGCGTTGCGCGCCGACAAGAAGACGGGATCCGCCGCTCGACGCGAGCGGATCAATTTATTTATTTTCTCTGGGCCGGTGAACGCACCACCAGCCGCTCGCCGCTGCGAGCCGAAAATACACAAATAGATCGCTGCGCGGGAAGTACAGACAGGCTTACCGGGAGAGGAGTGCAATCCCCTCGTCGCTCGCTCAAGAATTCGCTCCTGCATCAGGCCTTATCCTCCAGTCGACTTCGGACTATTCTGGCCGAGTCCTAACATTCAGCCTGCACCTACAGACTTTTCGGACCCCAGGAGTGGCTCGGATTGTTCACGTGCGCTGCTCCCCGCGGACGCTACGTGGACGGGCGCTGCGCTGTGCCGGTGTATCACACGGTGACCGTTTTCTCCGGACGATCTACGTTCGCGTCCGAGCGGTTCGACGGCACGAGAGAATCTGATTCAAAAATGAATCGAGCGCGACTTTGCAACAGCCAAAGCCGCGCAGTTCGCGAATACATCGTTCGAGCGATGTCAACAAACAGTCGAGATGCACGAATTCGCGGGAACGAGAGCCAAACGAGTTCGATAGAATACGGAGAACCGAGATTCTTATTTTCTCCGTATTTTATCCTGGAAATCCGTTATACTGTTATGAACAGTTAAAAAAAGTTTATAACAGAATAAACTTTTATTTACTTTTTTTGGACCATGGCGCATAACCATAAAATTAATGTGTAAAAAGGTATTATCAGTTACAAACTTTTTTATTTCATAGTAATAGTTAATAATAGTTTTAAATATTATTTAATGAATTTAAACTTTTATTAACTATTAGTAATAATTAATATTGTTGACTAATTTTTAACAATAAAGTTCTATTAAATTTGTTAGGAAATCATTTAATTTAATAATATATTTAAGCATTATAATAAAACATCAAATGAAACGATATTATCTAACTACTAAAAATCATTATTTTCAATTATTAAAAATTTATAATAGTTATTTACTTTTGTTACTGATCAAAGATTAAAATTTTTACGACAATCCAAAACACTTATAGAAGTTATAACTATTTATAACTATTTATAACAGTTTTAAACTTATATAAATGTCTCAAGTCCTGGCTTTATAATCTGCTAATATCGATTATAAACTTTTTTAAACTTTTATTATAGAAGATCCTTTCCACCTGGGTACATAAATAGAGTAGCTAGTTATAAATACTTACAGACTACGTTTGATTACAATGTGAAATGGGATTATTCATTTTTTACAAAAACTAAAACATTGTTGATACTATATTATGCTCTCTTTAATAGCATTATAATCAATTATGGAATAACAGCTTGAGGTGGTTTATATATGAATAGTCTAAGACCATTACAGGATCTACAAAATAGGATCCTTAAAATAATATACAAAAATAATTTTTCCGATTGAAGGATGTCCTTTAAATATTCAACAATTATTTTGTATTGAGTCACTTTTCTATCACTATGAGGAACTAAAAAGGACATATCAGAGACAAACAATTAATACAAGAAAAACAGTATACAGATATAAAAAAAAAAAAAAAAACTAAAGAAATAAGTAACAAAAACAGCTACATAGAAGCTGTCAAAACCTATAATACCTTGTCAAATAATATCACGGGAAGTTGTCGCGGGATGGCTAGTGGAGCAAAATCCCAACAAGCCACAGGCTAGCGATGCCCTAGAACACGGTGCCGCGGGTGTCAGACTAAAATGACTTGACCGGGGATCTGCTCCTGGAATCCAGAAAACAACGCGAAGATCGCACGTGAACTTCGCTTTCCAACTAATTGGATCGCTGAGTGAAAAGCGCGCGCTCGAAGAGTAAAGCGTGTGGCCGCTACGCTCAGATATGAAGACGACCGGCGGAGTCGTTTTCCCGCGGCGGTATCCGGGAGAAGGACAGGTTGCAATGAACAAATAAATATTTTTTGATAAAAAAATAAAGTTACCTTACTTTTTGAACACACCACGTATAACGGAGTTACTTAGACGTGCGACGTAAGCAAGACTTTTATTTCAAAAATTCTTAACCTCTATAACTCGAGTCGCTTCTATGCGCGGACCTCGCGGCCGGGCTACATGGATATAATAATTCTTTAAATAATAGTCATGCTTATTGTTGCATGTCTACGTGACTCCCTTATATGCGTGGAACTCATATTCCCCGCCTATTTGGGTTCAAAAATTCTTTAAATAATCTTTTTGCTTATTTTTTCATGGCTACATGACTCCCTTATATCCGTGAACCTCATATCCCCAGCCTACTTGGGTTTAAAAATTATTTAAATTATCGTTTGTCTTATTTTTTCAAGTCTACATGACTCCCTTATATGCGTGGATCCCATATCCCCTGCCTACTTGGCTTTAAAAATTATTTAAATTATCGTTTGGCTTATTTTTTCATGTCTATATGACTCCCTTATATGCGTGGACCTTATATCCCCTGCTTACTTGAGTTTAAAAATTATTTAAATTATCGTATGGCTTATTTTTTCATGTCTACATGACTCCCTTATATGCGTGGACCTGATATCTTCCGCCTACTTGGGTTTAAAAATATTTAAATTATTGTTTGGCTTATTTATTCATGTCTACATGACTCCCTTATATGCGTGGACCTCATACTCCCTGCCTATTTGGGTTTAAACGTTATTTCAATTACACAGCCCCACAAAAAAAAAGAAAAGGTTCTGTACTTTAGATCAGACTATCATATCTCGCTGTATTTTGGCCCCCTAAGTACGATTCCAAGGTCAAAATTCGTCCACCACCTCTGAATTTGGAGATATCATTACGTACGAGTATAAGATTTTGAGATATCTTGAAAAACAAAGTACAAACAATTTTTTTGTTAATCTTCTCTACAAATAATGTAGCATTGTTTGTGCCCTTAAAGACCAACTTTACACCATCCCTCTACAATTTTTTTCTCCGAGATCTAAATACCTGAATTTTGTAAACTCGCACATATCTCTTAAAATCAAATTCTTCATTTCTATCTCGAAATTTATATATTCAGATCTCCGAGATAAAAAATTGTAGAGGGATGGTGTAAAGTTGGTCTTGAAGGGCGCAAACAATGCTACATTGTTTTGTAGAAAAGATTAACAAAACAATTGTTTTTATTTTGTTTTTTAAGATATTTCAAAAATCTTATACCTAATCATATCTCCAAATTCAGACGTGATGAACGAATTCTGACCTTGGAATCATATTTAGGGGGCCAAAATACACCGAGATATGATAATCCGATCTAAAGTATAGAACCTTTTCATTTTTTTGTGGGGTTGTGTTATCGTTTGACTTACTTTTTATGTCGACAGGACGCCCTTATATGAGTGGACCTTATATTCCCCGCCTACTTGGGTTTAAAAATTATTTAAATTATCGTTTGGCTTATTTCTTCATGTCTACATGACTCCCTTATATGCGTGGACCTCACATCCCCCGCCTATTTGGGTTTAAAAATTATTTAAGTAATCTTTTTCCTTATTTTTTCATATCTACATGACTCTCTTATATGCATGGACCTTATTTCCCACATCCTACTTGGGTTTAAAAAATGTTTAAATTATCGTTTGGCTTATTTATCTATGTCTACAGGGTGGGGGGGGGGGTCCAAAGTTTAGACGACTCACTTGAAAACTTAAGTCAACTATAGACGTGCTCGGTTTCGATATAAGCTACTTCAGATTGTGCAAAATTTCGAAATTCTAAAATACGAAAATTATATTTTCGAATCTAACAATTCACCTACTGTCCAAAACATCGAATTTCATCAATACGATTTCAAAGCAAAGATAACCTGTTTTTAATGATTTATTTCGCAATATGTTTATTGTATCCCTATTAAAATTCTATTAATAAAATTCGATGTTTTGGATAGTAGGTGAATTGGTACATTCGAGAATATGATTTTCGTAATGTAGCATTTCGAAATTTTGCATAATCTGCAGTAGCTTATATCGAAACCGAGCACGTCTATAGTTAACTTCAATTTTCAAGTGAGTCGTCTAAACTTTGGACCCCCTCCCCGTCTACATGACTTCCTTATATGCGTGAACCTCATATCCCGCGCCTACTTGGGTTTAAATATTGTTTAAGTAATCTTTTAACTTATTTTTTCATATCTACATAACTCCCTTATATGCGTGAACCTCATACTCCCTGCTGACTTGGGTTTAAAAATTATTTAAATTGTCGTTTGGCTTATTTCTTCATGTCTACATGACTCCCTTATATACGTGGACCTCACAACCACCTCCTACTTGGGTTTAAAAATTATTTAAGTAATCTTTTTACTTATTTTTTCATATCTACATGACTCCCTTATATGCGTTGACCTTATTTCCCACAACGTCTATTAAGCTAGCAAATCACTTTTATGACCTGGGTTTATAAACAATACCATAATTTTCTGCTAATTTTCTGCTAATTTTCTACCCCCACCCGGATTTTTCTGCTCCAGCCGTTTCCGAGAAACATGCGATCTGCTAGCTTAATATTAAGCTAGCAGACCATTTTCGGGTATCTTGGCGAGTTTTTACCTTAGCCAATTCGGAGAGGTGGCATATTTTGGTGCTAATTTTCTACTGCAAGATGCTGGGAGCCAAAAGACCCAAAATCCTTCGTACGTCCCAGAACTGGATATATACCAAGATTGATATTAAGCTAGCAGACCATTTGCGGGTATCTTGGCGAGTTTTTGCTTTAGCCAATTCCGAGAGAAGGCATGTTTTGTTGCCAATTTTCAGCCGCAAGATGCTGGAAGTCAAAAGACCCAAAATCCTTCATAGGTCCCAGAACTCGACATAGACCCAGATTGATATTAAGCTAGCAGACCATTTTCGGGTATCTTGGAGAGTTTTTGCCTTAGCTCATTTGGAGAGGAGGCATATTTTGGTGCTAATTTTCTGCTGCAAGATGCTCGGAGCCAAAAGTCGCAAAATCCTTCGTACGTCCCAGAACTGGACATAGATCCAAATTGATATTAAGCTAGCAGACCATTTTCGGGTATCTTGGCGAGTTTTTGCAATAGCGAATTCAGAGAGGCGGCATATTTTGGTGCTAATTTTCTGCTGTAAGATGCTCGGAGCCAAAAGTCGCAAAATCCTTCGTACGTCCCAGAACTGGACATAGATCCAAATTGATATTAAGCTAGCAGACCATTTTCGGGTATCTTGGCGAGTTTTTGCCTTAGCCAATTCGGAGAGGGGGCATATTTTGGTGCCAATTTTCTGCTGCAAGATACTCGTAGCCAAAAGTCCCAAAATCCTTCGTAGGTCCCAGAACTGGACATAGATCCAGATTGATATTAAGCTAGCAGACCATCTCTAGCGAAAAAAAAACTAACCAGAATTTTAGTGCTAATTTCCTGCTAATTTTTTATGCCAACCCAGATTTTTCTGCTCCAGCCGTTTCTGAGAAACATGCGATCTGCTAGCTTAATATTAAGCTAGCAGACCATTTATCGGTATCGTGACGAGATTTTGCGTTAGCCAATTTGGGAAGAGCGCATAGTTTGGTGCTAATTTTCTGCTGCAAGACGCTCCGAGTCAAAAGTCCCAGAATCTTTCGTAGGTCCCAAAGCTGAACATAGACCCGGATTGATATTAAGCTAGCAGACCATTTTCGGGTATCTTGCGAGTGTTCGCAATAGCGAATTCGGAGAGACGACATATTTTGGTGCTAATTTTCTGCTGTAAGATGGTCGGAGTTTAAAATCCCAAAATCCTTCGAGGGCCAAGAATTGATGAAGCAGAAGTTACCCGCCACACATTCTATCCGCCGGAAGACCCGTACTGAAATAGTGGGGCAAAATGAGACATGTAAAAATTTCGCATTAAATATTGTTTACAAGCATGCGAGTCACATATAAGTGATGACAACCCATAGTAGCAACGATAAAATATATAAATCAGCATCAAAAAATTTTTGGTGCTAATTATTTAAATAAACAATTAAGCAGCTTACTTGCATAAAAAGCAAGGATATCCGCAGTTTTTCGAATTTTGGAGCTGTAACTCCGTCTCAAATTATGACCGGCTAACAAAACTGCTAGAGAATGTTCTTCTGATGTAGGGAAACAAATCAGCCTTGGAGAATTAGCGGCACCAATTATTCAAATAAACAATTAAGCATCTTACTTGCATAAAAAGCAAGGATATTCACAGTTTTTCGAGTTTTGGTAACTGAACTCCATTTGAAATTATGACAGGATAGCAAAGCTGTGGAAAAATATTCTTCTGATGTAGACGAACACCTCCGCGAGGAGAATTAGCGCACCAATTATATAAATAAACAATTAAGCAGCTTACTTACATAAAAAGCAGGGATATCCGCAGCTTTTCGAATTTCGGAGCTGTAACCCCGTTTCAAATTATGACCGGCTAACGAAACGGCGGGAGAATGTTCTTCTGATGTAGACGAATACATCCGCGTAGCATGATTGGCGGTACACATTATTTAAATAAACAATTAAGCATCTTACTTGCATAAAAGACAAGGATATCGGCAGCTTTGCGAATTTTGGAACTGTAACTCCATTTCAAATCATGATAGGATAACGGAACTGAGGAAAAACGTTCTTCTGATCTACACAAACACCTCCGTGTAGGAGAATCAGCCTCACCAATTATTTAAATAAAAAATTAAGCCCCTTACTTACATAAAAAGTAGGAATATCCGCAGCTTTTCGAATTTCGGAGCTGTAACTCCGTTTCAAATTATGACCGGCTAATGAAACTGCTGAAGAATGTTCTTCTGATGTAGAAGAACACATCGGCGTAGCAAAATTTGCGGCACCAATTATTTAAATAAACAATTAAGCATCTTACTTGCATAAAAAGCAAGAATATCCGCTGTTTTTCGAATTTTGGAGCTGTAACTCCGTTTCAAATTATGACCGGCTAACAAAACTGCTAGAGAAAGTTCTTCTGATGTAGACGAACACCTCCGCGAGGAGAATTAGCGGCATCAATTATATAAATAAACAATTAAGCAGCTTACTTACATAAAAAGCAGGGATATCCACAGCTTTACGAATTTCGGAGCAGTAACCCCGATTCAAATTATGACCGGCTAACGAAACTGCGGGAGAATGTTCTTCTGATGTAGAAGAACACATCGGCGTAGCAAAATTTACAGCACCAATTATTTAAATAAAGAATTAAGCATCATACTTGCATAAAAAGCAAGAATATCCGCTGTTTTTCGAATTTTGGAGCTGTAACTCCGTTTCAAATTATGACCGGCTAACAAAACTGCTAGAGAAAGTTCTTCTGATGTAGGCGAAAACATCCGCGTTGGAGAATTAGCGGCGCCCATTATTTAAATAAACAATTAAGCATCTTACTTGCATAAAAAGCAAGGATATTCGCGGTTTTTCGAGTTTTGGTGACTGAACTCCATTTGAAATTATGACAGCATAGCAAAACTGCGGAAAAATGTTCTTCTGATGTAGATGAACACATTTGCGTAGGAAAATTATCGGCATCAATTATATAAATTAAACAATTCACCATCTTACTTGCATAAAAAGCACGGATATCCGCGGTTTTTCGAGTTTTGGAGCTGTAATTCCGTTTAAAATTATGACAGGCTAACGAAACTGCGCGATAACGTACTCCTGATATAGACGAACACCTCCGCGAGGAGAATTAGCGGCACCAATTATTTTAATAAACAATTAAGCAGCTTACTTACATAAAAAGCAGGGATATCCGCGGCTTTTCGAATTTCGGAGCTGTAACCCCGTTTCAAATTATGACCGGCTAACGGACCTGCGGGACAATGTTCTTCTGATGTAGACGAACACATCCGCGTAGCATAATTGGCGGCACCAATTATTTAAATAAACAATTAAGCATCTTACTTGCATAAAAGGCAAGGATATCCGCGGTTTTGCCAATTTTGGAACTATAACTCCAATTCAAATTATGAGCGGCAAACGAAACTACTGGAAAATGTTCTTCTGATGTAGAAGAATACATCGGCGTAGCAAAATTTGCGGCACCAATTAGTTAAATAAACAATTAAGCATCTAACTTGCATAAAAGGCAAGGATATCGGCGGCATTGCGAATTTTGGAACTGTAACTCCATTTCAAATTAAGAGATGATAACGAAACTGAGGGAAAACGTTCTTCTCATCTACACAAACACCTCCGTGTAGGAGAATCAGCCTCATCAATTATTTAAATAAACAATTAAGCAGCTTACTTGCAGAAAAAGCAAGGATATCCGCTGTTTTCTGAATTTTGGAGCTGTAACTCAGTTTCAAATTATCACAGGCTAACGAACCAGCTAGAGAATGTTCTTGTGATCTAGAAGAACACATCTGCGTAGAAAAATTATCGGCATCAATTATATAAATAAACAATTCAGCATCTTACTTGCATAAAAAGCAAGGATATCCGCGATTTTTCGAGTTTTGGAGCTGTAATTCCGTATCAAATTATGACAGGATAAAGAAACTGCGCGAAAACGTACTTCCGATGTAGACGAACACCTCCGCGAGGAGAATAAGCGGCACCAATTATTTAAATAAACAATTAAGCAGCTTACTTACATAAAAAGCAGGAATATCCGCTGCTTTTCGAATTTCAGAGCTGTAACCCCATTTCAAATTATGATCGGCTAACAAAACTACGGGAGCATGTTCTTCTGATGTAGACGAATACATCTGCGTAGCATAATTGGCTGCACAAATTATTTAAATAAGCCAATTAACCATCTTACTTGCATAAAAACCAAGGACATCCGCGGCTTTGCAAATTTTGGAACCCCGTTTCAAATTACCAGCGGCAAACAAAACTGCTGGAGAATGTTCTTCTGATGTAGAAGAACACATCGGCGTAGTAAAATTTGCGGCTCCAATTATTTAAATAAACAATTAAGCATCTAACTTGCATAAAAGGCAAGGATATCGGCGGCTTTGCGAATTTTGGAACAGTAACTCCATTTCAAATTATGATAGGATAACGAAACTGAAGGTAAACGTTCTTCTGATCTACGAAAACACCTCCGTGTAGGAGAATCAGCCTCACCAATTATTTAAATAAACAATTAAGCCGCTTACTTACACAAAAAGCAGGAATATCCGCGGCATTTCGAATTTTGGAGCTGTAACTCCGTTCCAAATTATGACCGGCTAATGAAACGGAAGGACAATGTACTTCTGAGGTAGAAGAATACATCCGCGTAGCAAAATTGGCGGTACCAATTATTTAAATAAACAATTAAGCAGCTTACTTGCATAAAAGGCAATGATATCCGAAGCTTTGCGAATTTTGGAGCTATAACTCCTGTTCAAGATATGACAGGATAACGAAAATGAGGGAAAACATTCTTCTGATCTAGAGACACATCCGTATAGGAGAATTTGCGGCACCAATTATTTAAATAAACAATTAAGCAGCTTACTTACATAAGAAGCCGCGTTATCCGCGGCATTTCGAATTTCGGAGCTGTAACGCTGTTTCAAATTATGACGGGCTAACAAAACTAGGCGAAAATATCCTTGTGATGTAGACGAACACATTTGCGTAGAAAAATTATCGGCACCAATTATATAAATAAACAATTAAGCATCTTACTTGCATAAAAAGCAAGGATATCCGCGGTTTTTCGTGTTTTTTGGAGCTCTAATTCCGTTTAAAATTATAACAGGATAACGAAACTGCGCGAAAACGTTCTTCTGATGTAGACGAACACGTCCCAGTAGCATGATTGGCGGCACCAATTATTTAAATAAACAATTAAGCATCTTACTTGCATAAAAGGCAAGGATATCGGCGGCGTTGCGAATTTTGGAACTGTAACTCCATTTCAAATTATGAGAGGATAGCGGAACTGAGGGAAAACGTTCTTCTCATCTACGCAAACACCTCCGTGAAGGAAAATCAGCCTCACCAATTATTTAAATAAACAAGTAAGCAGCTTACTTGCATAAAAAGCAAGAATATCCGCTGTTTTTTGAATTTTGGAGCTGTCACTCAGTTTCAAATTATCACAGGCTAACGAACCAGCTGGAGAATGTTCTTCTGATGTAGACGAATACATCCGCGTAGCATGATTGGCGGTACACATTATTTAAATAAACAATTAAGCATCTTACTTGCATAAAAGACAAGGATATCGGCAGCTTTGCGAATTTTGGAACTGTAACTCCATTTCAAATCATGATAGGATAACGGAACTGAGGAAAAACGTTCTTCTGATCTACACAAACACCTCCGTGTAGGAGAATCAGCCTCACCAATTATTTAAATAAAAAATTAAGCCCCTTACTTACATAAAAAGTAGGAATATCCGCAGCTTTTCGAATTTCGGAGCTGTAACTCCGTTTCAAATTATGACCGGCTAATGAAACTGCTGAAGAATGTTCTTCTGATGTAGAAGAACACATCGGCGTAGCAAAATTTGCGGCACCAATTATTTAAATAAACAATTAAGCATCTTACTTGCATAAAAAGCAAGAATATCCGCTGTTTTTCGAATTTTGGAGCTGTAACTCCGTTTCAAATTATGACCGGCTAACAAAACTGCTAGAGAAAGTTCTTCTGATGTAGACGAACACCTCCGCGAGGAGAATTAGCGGCATCAATTATATAAATAAACAATTAAGCAGCTTACTTACATAAAAAGCAGGGATATCCACAGCTTTACGAATTTCGGAGCAGTAACCCCGATTCAAATTATGACCGGCTAACGAAACTGCGGGAGAATGTTCTTCTGATGTAGAAGAACACATCGGCGTAGCAAAATTTACAGCACCAATTATTTAAATAAAGAATTAAGCATCATACTTGCATAAAAAGCAAGAATATCCGCTGTTTTTCGAATTTTGGAGCTGTAACTCCGTTTCAAATTATGACCGGCTAACAAAACTGCTAGAGAAAGTTCTTCTGATGTAGGCGAAAACATCCGCGTTGGAGAATTAGCGGCGCCCATTATTTAAATAAACAATTAAGCATCTTACTTGCATAAAAAGCAAGGATATTCGCGGTTTTTCGAGTTTTGGTGACTGAACTCCATTTGAAATTATGACAGCATAGCAAAACTGCGGAAAAATGTTCTTCTGATGTAGATGAACACATTTGCGTAGGAAAATTATCGGCATCAATTATATAAATTAAACAATTCACCATCTTACTTGCATAAAAAGCACGGATATCCGCGGTTTTTCGAGTTTTGGAGCTGTAATTCCGTTTAAAATTATGACAGGCTAACGAAACTGCGCGATAACGTACTCCTGATATAGACGAACACCTCCGCGAGGAGAATTAGCGGCACCAATTATTTTAATAAACAATTAAGCAGCTTACTTACATAAAAAGCAGGGATATCCGCGGCTTTTCGAATTTCGGAGCTGTAACCCCGTTTCAAATTATGACCGGCTAACGGACCTGCGGGACAATGTTCTTCTGATGTAGACGAACACATCCGCGTAGCATAATTGGCGGCACCAATTATTTAAATAAACAATTAAGCATCTTACTTGCATAAAAGGCAAGGATATCCGCGGTTTTGCCAATTTTGGAACTATAACTCCAATTCAAATTATGAGCGGCAAACGAAACTACTGGAAAATGTTCTTCTGATGTAGAAGAATACATCGGCGTAGCAAAATTTGCGGCACCAATTAGTTAAATAAACAATTAAGCATCTAACTTGCATAAAAGGCAAGGATATCGGCGGCATTGCGAATTTTGGAACTGTAACTCCATTTCAAATTAAGAGATGATAACGAAACTGAGGGAAAACGTTCTTCTCATCTACACAAACACCTCCGTGTAGGAGAATCAGCCTCATCAATTATTTAAATAAACAATTAAGCAGCTTACTTGCAGAAAAAGCAAGGATATCCGCTGTTTTCTGAATTTTGGAGCTGTAACTCAGTTTCAAATTATCACAGGCTAACGAACCAGCTAGAGAATGTTCTTGTGATCTAGAAGAACACATCTGCGTAGAAAAATTATCGGCATCAATTATATAAATAAACAATTCAGCATCTTACTTGCATAAAAAGCAAGGATATCCGCGATTTTTCGAGTTTTGGAGCTGTAATTCCGTATCAAATTATGACAGGATAAAGAAACTGCGCGAAAACGTACTTCCGATGTAGACGAACACCTCCGCGAGGAGAATAAGCGGCACCAATTATTTAAATAAACAATTAAGCAGCTTACTTACATAAAAAGCAGGAATATCCGCTGCTTTTCGAATTTCAGAGCTGTAACCCCATTTCAAATTATGATCGGCTAACAAAACTACGGGAGCATGTTCTTCTGATGTAGACGAATACATCTGCGTAGCATAATTGGCTGCACAAATTATTTAAATAAGCCAATTAAGCATCTTACTTGCATAAAAACCAAGGACATCCGCGGCTTTGCAAATTTTGGAACCCCGTTTCAAATTACCAGCGGCAAACAAAACTGCTGGAGAATGTTCTTCTGATGTAGAAGAACACATCGGCGTAGTAAAATTTGCGGCTCCAATTATTTAAATAAACAATTAAGCATCTAACTTGCATAAAAGGCAAGGATATCGGCGGCTTTGCGAATTTTGGAACAGTAACTCCATTTCAAATTATGATAGGATAACGAAACTGAAGGTAAACGTTCTTCTGATCTACGAAAACACCTCCGTGTAGGAGAATCAGCCTCACCAATTATTTAAATAAACAATTAAGCCGCTTACTTACACAAAAAGCAGGAATATCCGCGGCATTTCGAATTTTGGAGCTGTAACTCCGTTCCAAATTATGACCGGCTAATGAAACGGAAGGACAATGTACTTCTGAGGTAGAAGAATACATCCGCGTAGCAAAATTGGCGGTACCAATTATTTAAATAAACAATTAAGCAGCTTACTTGCATAAAAGGCAATGATATCCGAAGCTTTGCGAATTTTGGAGCTATAACTCCTGTTCAAGATATGACAGGATAACGAAAATGAGGGAAAACATTCTTCTGATCTAGAGACACATCCGTATAGGAGAATTTGCGGCACCAATTATTTAAATAAACAATTAAGCAGCTTACTTACATAAGAAGCCGCGTTATCCGCGGCATTTCGAATTTCGGAGCTGTAACGCTGTTTCAAATTATGACGGGCTAACAAAACTAGGCGAAAATATCCTTGTGATGTAGACGAACACATTTGCGTAGAAAAATTATCGGCACCAATTATATAAATAAACAATTAAGCATCTTACTTGCATAAAAAGCAAGGATATCCGCGGTTTTTCGTGTTTTTTGGAGCTCTAATTCCGTTTAAAATTATAACAGGATAACGAAACTGCGCGAAAACGTTCTTCTGATGTAGACGAACACGTCCCAGTAGCATGATTGGCGGCACCAATTATTTAAATAAACAATTAAGCATCTTACTTGCATAAAAGGCAAGGATATCGGCGGCTTTGCGAATTTTGGAACTGTAACTCCATTTCAAATTATGAGAGGATAGCGGAACTGAGGAAAACGTTCTTCTCATCTACGCAAACACCTCCGTGAAGGAAAATCAGCCTCACCAATTATTTAAATAAACAAGTAAGCAGCTTACTTGCATAAAAAGCAAGAATATCCGCTGTTTTTTGAATTTTGGAGCTGTCACTCAGTTTCAAATTATCACAGGCTAACGAACCAGCTGGAGAATGTTCTTGTGATCTAGAAGAACACATCGGCGTAGCAAAATTTGCGGCACCAATTATTTAAATAAACAATTAAGCATCTTACTTGCATAAAAAGCAAGGATATCCGAGGTTGTTGAATTTTGGAGCTGTAACTCCGTTTCAAATTATGACCGGCTAACAAAACTGCTAGAGAATGTTCTTCTGATGTAGGGGAACACATCTGCGTTGGAGAATTAGCGGCACCAATTATTCAAATAAACAATTAAGCATCTTACTTGCATAAAAAGCAAGGATATTCACGGTTTTTCGAGTTTTGGTAACTGAACTCCATTTGAAATTATGACAGGATAGCAAAGCTGTGGAAAAATATTCTTCTGATGTAGACGAACACCTCCGCGAGGAGAATTAGCGCACCAATTATATAAATAAACAATTAAGCAGCTTACTTACATAAAAAGCAGGGATATCCGCAGCTTTTCGAATTTCGGAGCTGTAACCCCGTTTCAAATTATGACCGGCTAACGAAACGGCGGGAGAATGTTCTTCTGATGTAGACGAATACATCCGCGTAGCATGATTGGCGGTACACATTATTTAAATAAACAATTAAGCATCTTACTTGCATAAAAGACAAGGATATCGGCAGCTTTGCGAATTTTGGAACTGTAACTCCATTTCAAATCATGATAGGATAACGGAACTGAGGAAAAACGTTCTTCTGATCTACACAAACACCTCCGTGTAGGAGAATCAGCCTCACCAATTATTTAAATAAAAAATTAAGCCCTTTACTTACATAAAAAGTAGGAATATCCGCAGCTTTTCGAATTTCGGAGCTGTAACTCCGTTTCAAATTATGACCGGCTAATGAAACTGATGAAGAATGTTCTTCTGATGTAGAAGAACACATCGGCGTAGCAAAATTTGCGGCACCAATTATTTAAATAAACAATTAAGCATCTTACTTGCATAAAAAGCAAGAATATCCGCTGTTTTTCTAATTTTGGAGCTGTAACTCCGTTTCAAATTATGACCGGCTAACAAAACTGCTAGAGAAAGTTCTTCTGATGTAGACGAACACCTCCGCGAGGAGAATTAGCGGCATCAATTATATAAATAAACAATTAAGCAGCTTACTTACATAAAAAGCAGGGATATCCACAGCTTTACGAATTTCGGAGCAGTAACCCCGATTCAAATTATGACCGGCTAACGAAACTGCGGGAGAATGTTCTTCTGATGTAGAAGAACACATCGGCGTAGCAAAATTTACAGCACCAATTATTTAAATAAAGAATTAAGCATCATACTTGCATAAAAAGCAAGAATATCCGCTGTTTTTCGAATTTTGGAGCTGTAACTCCGTTTCAAATTATGACCGGCTAACAAAACTGCTAGAGAAAGTTCTTCTGATGTAGGCGAAAACATCCGCGTTGGAGAATTAGCGGCGCCCATTATTTAAATAAACAATTAAGCATCTTACTTGCATAAAAAGCAAGGATATTCGCGGTTTTTCGAGTTTTGGTGACTGAACTCCATTTGAAATTATGACAGCATAGCAAAACTGCGGAAAAATGTTCTTCTGATGTAGATGAACACATTTGCGTAGGAAAATTATCGGCATCAATTATATAAATTAAACAATTCACCATCTTACTTGCATAAAAAGCAAGGATATCCGCGGTTTTTCGAGTTTTGGAGCTGTAATTCCGTTTAAAATTATGACAGGCTAACGAAACTGCGCGATAACGTACTCCTGATATAGACGAACACCTCCGCGAGGAGAATTAGCGGCACCAATTATTTTAATAAACAATTAAGCAGCTTACTTACATAAAAGCAGGGATATCCGCGGCTTTTCGAATTTCGGAGCTGTAACCCCGTTTCAAATTATGACCGGCTAACGGACCTGCGGGACAATGTTCTTCTGATGTAGACGAACACATCCGCGTAGCATAATTGGCGGCACCAATTATTTAAATAAACAATTAAGCATCTTACTTGCATAAAAGGCAAGGATATCCGCGGTTTTGCCAATTTTGGAACTATAACTCCAATTCAAATTATGAGCGGCAAACGAAACTACTGGAAAATGTTCTTCTGATGTAGAAGAATACATCGGCGTAGCAAAATTTGCGGCACCAATTAGTTAAATAAACAATTAAGCATCTAACTTGCATAAAAGGCAAGGATATCGGCGGCATTGCGAATTTTGGAACTGTAACTCCATTTCAAATTAAGAGATGATAACGAAACTGAGGAAAACGTTCTTCTCATCTACACAAACACCTCCGTGTAGGAGAATCAGCCTCATCAATTATTTAAATAAACAATTAAGCAGCTTACTTGCAGAAAAAGCAAGGATATCCGCTGTTTTCTGAATTTTGGAGCTGTAACTCAGTTTCAAATTATCACAGGCTAACGAACCAGCTAGAGAATGTTCTTGTGATCTAGAAGAACACATCTGCGTAGAAAAATTATCGGCATCAATTATATAAATAAACAATTCAGCATCTTACTTGCATAAAAAGCAAGGATATCCGCGATTTTTCGAGTTTTGGAGCTGTAATTCCGTATCAAATTATGACAGGATAAAGAAACTGCGCGAAAACGTACTTCCGATGTAGACGAACACCTCCGCGAGGAGAATAAGCGGCACCAATTATTTAAATAAACAATTAAGCAGCTTACTTACATAAAAAGCAGGAATATCCGCTGCTTTTCGAATTTCAGAGCTGTAACCCCATTTCAAATTATGATCGGCTAACAAAACTACGGGAGCATGTTCTTCTGATGTAGACGAATACATCTGCGTAGCATAATTGGCTGCACAAATTATTTAAATAAGCCAATTAAGCATCTTACTTGCATAAAAACCAAGGACATCCGCGGCTTTGCAAATTTTGGAACCCCGTTTCAAATTACCAGCGGCAAACAAAACTGCTGGAGAATGTTCTTCTGATGTAGAAGAACACATCGGCGTAGTAAAATTTGCGGCTCCAATTATTTAAATAAACAATTAAGCATCTAACTTGCATAAAAGGCAAGGATATCGGCGGCTTTGCGAATTTTGGAACAGTAACTCCATTTCAAATTATGATAGGATAACGAAACTGAAGGTAAACGTTCTTCTGATCTACGAAAACACCTCCGTGTAGGAGAATCAGCCTCACCAATTATTTAAATAAACAATTAAGCCGCTTACTTACACAAAAAGCAGGAATATCCGCGGCATTTCGAATTTTGGAGCTGTAACTCCGTTCCAAATTATGACCGGCTAATGAAACGGAAGGACAATGTACTTCTGAGGTAGAAGAATACATCCGCGTAGCAAAATTGGCGGTACCAATTATTTAAATAAACAATTAAGCAGCTTACTTGCATAAAAGGCAATGATATCCGAAGCTTTGCAAATTTTGGAGCTATAACTCCTGTTCAAGATATGACAGGATAACGAAAATGAGGGAAAACATTCTTCTGATCTAGAGACACATCCGTATAGGAGAATTTGCGGCACCAATTATTTAAATAAACAATTAAGCAGCTTACTTACATAAGAAGCCGCGTTATCCGCGGCATTTCGAATTTCGGAGCTGTAACGCTGTTTCAAATTATGACGGGCTAACAAAACTAGGCGAAAATATCCTTGTGATGTAGACGAACACATTTGCGTAGAAAAATTATCGGCACCAATTATATAAATAAACAATTAAGCATCTTACTTGCATAAAAAGCAAGGATATCCGCGGTTTTTCGTGTTTTTTGGAGCTCTAATTCCGTTTAAAATTATAACAGGATAACGAAACTGCGCGAAAACGTTCTTCTGATGTAGACGAACACGTCCCAGTAGCATGATTGGCGGCACCAATTATTTAAATAAACAATTAAGCATCTTACTTGCATAAAAGGCAAGGATATCGGCGGCTTTGCGAATTTTGGAACTGTAACTCCATTTCAAATTATGAGAGGATAGCGGAACTGAGGGAAAACGTTCTTCTCATCTACGCAAACACCTCCGTGAAGGAAAATCAGCCTCACCAATTATTTAAATAAACAAGTAAGCAGCTTACTTGCATAAAAAGCAAGAATATCCGCTGTTTTTGAATTTTGGAGCTGTCACTCAGTTTCAAATTATCACAGGCTAACGAACCAGCTGGAGAATGTTCTTGTGATCTAGAAGAACACATTGGCGTAGCAAAATTTGCGGCACCAATTATTTAAATAAACAATTAAGCATCTTACTTGCATAAAAAGCAAGGATATCCGAGGTTGTTGAATTTTGGAGCTGTAACTCCGTTTCAAATTATGACCGGCTAACAAAACTGCTAGAGAATGTTCTTCTGATGTAGGGGAACACATCTGCGTTGGAGAATTAGCGGCACCAATTATTCAAATAAACAATTAAGCATCTTACTTGCATAAAAAGCAAGGATATTCACGGTTTTTCGAGTTTTGGTAACTGAACTCCATTTGAAATTATGACAGGATAGCAAAGCTGTGGAAAAATATTCTTCTGATGTAGACGAACACCTCCGCGAGGAGAATTAGCGCACCAATTATATAAATAAACAATTAAGCAGCTTACTTACATAAAAAGCAGGGATATCCGCAGCTTTTCGAATTTCGGAGCTGTAACCCCGTTTCAAATTATAACCGGCTAACGAAACGGCGGGAGAATGTTCTTCTGATGTAGACGAATACATCCGCGTAGCAAAATTTGCGGCACCAATTATTTAAATAAACAATTAAGCATCTTACTTGCATAAAAAGCAAGAATATCCGCTGTTTTTCGAATTTTGGAGCTGTAACTCCGTTTCAAATTATGACCGGCTAACAAAACTGCTAGAGAAAGTTCTTCTGATGTAGACGAACACCTCCGCGAGGAGAATTAGCGGCATCAATTATATAAATAAACAATTAAGCAGCTTACTTACATAAAAAGCAGGGATATCCACAGCTTTACGAATTTCGGAGCAGTAACCCCGATTCAAATTATGACCGGCTAACGAAACTGCGGGAGAATGTTCTTCTGATGTAGAAGAATACATCGGCGTAGCAAAATTTACAGCACAAATTATTTAAATAAAGAATTAAGCATCATACTTGCATAAAAAGCAAGAATATCCGCTGTTTTTCGAATTTTGGAGCTGTAACTCCGTTTCAAATTATGACCGGCTAACAAAACTGCTAGAGAAAGTTCTTCTGATGTAGGCGAAAACATCCGCGTTGGAGAATTAGCGGCGCCCATTATTTAAATAAACAATTAAGCATCTTACTTGCATAAAAAGCAAGGATATTCGCGGTTTTTCGAGTTTTGGTGACTGAACTCCATTTGAAATTATGACAGCATAGCAAAACTGCGGAAAAATGTTCTTCTGATGTAGATGAACACATTTGCGTAGGAAAATTATCGGCATCAATTATATAAATTAAACAATTCACCATCTTACTTGCATAAAAAGCAAGGATATCCGCGGTTTTTCGAGTTTTGGAGCTGTAATTCCGTTTAAAATTATGACAGGCTAACGAAACTGCGCGATAACGTACTCCTGATATAGACGAACACCTCCGCGAGGAGAATTAGCGGCACCAATTATTTTAATAAACAATTAAGCAGCTTACTTACATAAAAAGCAGGGATATCCGCGGCTTTTCGAATTTCGGAGCTGTAACCCCGTTTCAAATTATGACCGGCTAACGGACCTGCGGGACAATGTTCTTCTGATGTAGACGAACACATCCGCGTAGCATAATTGGCGGCACCAATTATTTAAATAAACAATTAAGCATCTTACTTGCATAAAAGGCAAGGATATCCGCGGTTTTGCCAATTTTGGAACTATAACTCCAATTCAAATTATGAGCGGCAAACGAAACTACTGGAAAATGTTCTTCTGATGTAGAAGAATACATCGGCGTAGCAAAATTTGCGGCACCAATTAGTTAAATAAACAATTAAGCATCTAACTTGCATAAAAGGCAAGGATATCGGCGGCATTGCGAATTTTGGAACTGTAACTCCATTTCAAATTAAGAGATGATAACGAAACTGAGGGAAAACGTTCTTCTCATCTACACAAACACCTCCGTGTAGGAAGAATCAGCCTCATCAATTATTTAAATAAACAATTAAGCAGCTTACTTGCAGAAAAAGCAAGGATATCCGCTGTTTTCTGAATTTTGGAGCTGTAACTCAGCTTCAAATTATCACAGGCTAACGAACCAGCTAGAGAATGTTCTTGTGATCTAGAAGAACACATCTGCGTAGAAAAATTATCGGCATCAATTATATAAATAAACAATTCAGCATCTTACTTGCATAAAAAGCAAGGATATCCGCGATTTTTCGAGTTTTGGAGCTGTAATTCCGTATCAAATTATGACAGGATAAAGAAACTGCGCGAAAACGTACTTCCGATGTAGACGAACACCTCCGCGAGGAGAATAAGCGGCACCAATTATTTAAATAAACAATTAAGCAGCTTACTTACATAAAAAGCAGGAATATCCGCTGCTTTTCGAATTTCAGAGCTGTAACCCCATTTCAAATTATGATCGGCTAACAAAACTACGGGAGCATGTTCTTCTGATGTAGACGAATACATCTGCGTAGCATAATTGGCTGCACAAATTATTTAAATAAGCCAATTAAGCATCTTACTTGCATAAAAACCAAGGACATCCGCGGCTTTGCAAATTTTGGAACCCCGTTTCAAATTACCAGCGGCAAACAAAACTGCTGGAGAATGTTCTTCTGATGTAGAAGAACACATCGGCGTAGTAAAATTTGCGGCTCCAATTATTTAAATAAACAATTAAGCATCTAACTTGCATAAAAGGCAAGGATATCGGCGGCTTTACGAATTTTGGAACAGTAACTCCATTTCAAATTATGATAGGATAACGAAACTGAAGGTAAACGTTCTTCTGATCTACGAAAACACCTCCGTGTAGGAGAATCAGCCTCACCAATTATTTAAATAAACAATTAAGCCGCTTACTTACACAAAAAGCAGGAATATCCGCGGCATTTCGAATTTTGGAGCTGTAACTCCGTTCCAAATTATGACCGGCTAATGAAACGGAAGGACAATGTACTTCTGAGGTAGAAGAATACATCCGCGTAGCAAAATTGGCGGTACCAATTATTTAAATAAACAATTAAGCAGCTTACTTGCATAAAAGGCAATGATATCCGAAGCTTTGCGAATTTTGGAGCTATAACTCCTGTTCAAGATATGACAGGATAACGAAAATGAGGGAAAACATTCTTCTGATCTAGAGACACATCCGTATAGGAGAATTTGCGGCACCAATTATTTAAATAAACAATTATGCAGCTTACTTACATAAGAAGCCGCGTTATCCGCGGCATTTCGAATTTCGGAGCTGTAACGCTGTTTCAAATTATGACGGGCTAACAAAACTAGGCGAAAATATCCTTGTGATGTAGGCGAACACATTTGCGTAGAAAAATTATCGGCACCAATTATATAAATAAACAATTAAGCATCTTACTTGCATAAAAAGCAAGGATATCCGCGGTTTTTCGTGTTTTTTGGAGCTCTAATTCCGTTTAAAATTATAACAGGATAACGAAACTGCGCGAAAACGTTCTTCTGATGTAGACGAACACGTCCCAGTAGCATGATTGGCGGCACCAATTATTTAAATAAACAATTAAGCATCTTACTTGCATAAAAGGCAAGGATATCGGCGGCTTTGCGAATTTTGGAACTGTAACTCCATTTCAAATTATGAGAGGATAGCGGAACTGAGGGAAAACGTTCTTCTCATCTACGCAAACACCTCCGTGAAGGAAAATCAGCCTCACCAATTATTTAAATAAACAAGTAAGCAGCTTACTTGCATAAAAAGCAAGAATATCCGCTGTTTTTTGAATTTTGGAGCTGTCACTCAGTTTCAAATTATCACAGGCTAACGAACCAGCTGGAGAATGTTCTTGTGATCTAGAAGAACACATCGGCGTAGCAAAATTTGCGGCACCAATTATTTAAATAAACAATTAAGCATCTTACTTGCATAAAAAGCAAGGATATCCGAGGTTGTTGAATTTTGGAGCTGTAACTCCGTTTCAAATTATGACCGGCTAACAAAACTGCTAGAGAATGTTCTTCTGATGTAGGGGAACACATCTGCGTTGGAGAATTAGCGGCACCAATTATTCAAATAAACAATTAAGCATCTTACTTGCATAAAAAGCAAGGATATTCACGGTTTTTCGAGTTTTGGTAACTGAACTCCATTTGAAATTATGACAGGATAGCAAAGCTGTGGAAAAATATTCTGCTGATGTAGACGAACACCTCCGCGAGGAGAATTAGCGCACCAATTATATAAATAAACAATTAAGCAGCTTACTTACATAAAAAGCAGGGATATCCGCAGCTTTTCGAATTTCGGAGCTGTAACCCCGTTTCAAATTATGACCGGCTAACGAAACGGCGGGAGAATGTTCTTCTGATGTAGACGAATACATCCGCGTAGCATGATTGGCGGTACACATTATTTAAATAAACAATTAAGCATCTTACTTGCATAAAAGACAAGGATATCGGCAGCTTTGCGAATTTTGGAACTGTAACTCCATTTCAAATCATGATAGGATAACGGAACTGAGGAAAAACGTTCTTCTGATCTACACAAACACCTCCGTGTAGGAGAATCAGCCTCACCAATTATTTAAATAAAAAATTAAGCCCCTTACTTACATAAAAAGTAGGAATATCCGCAGCTTTTCGAATTTCGGAGCTGTAACTCCGTTTCAAATTATGACCGGCTAATGAAACTGCTGAAGAATGTTCTTCTGATGTAGAAGAACACATCGGCGTAGCAAAATTTGCGGCACCAATTATTTAAATAAACAATTAAGCATCTTACTTGCATAAAAAGCAAGAATATCCGCTGTTTTTCTAATTTTGGAGCTGTAACTCCGTTTCAAATTATGACCGGCTAACAAAACTGCTAGAGAAAGTTCTTCTGATGTAGACGAACACCTCCGCGAGGAGAATTAGCGGCATCAATTATATAAATAAACAATTAAGCAGCTTACTTACATAAAAAGCAGGGATATCCACAGCTTTACGAATTTCGGAGCAGTAACCCCGATTCAAATTATGACCGGCTAACGAAACTGCGGGAGAATGTTCTTCTGATGTAGAAGAACACATCGGCGTAGCAAAATTTACAGCACCAATTATTTAAATAAAGAATTAAGCATCATACTTGCATAAAAAGCAAGAATATCCGCTGTTTTTCGAATTTTGGAGCTGTAACTCCGTTTCAAATTATGACCGGCTAACAAAACTGCTAGAGAAAGTTCTTCTGATGTAGGCGAAAACATCCGCGTTGGAGAATTAGCGGCGCCCATTATTTAAATAAACAATTAAGCATCTTACTTGCATAAAAAGCAAGGATATTCGCGGTTTTTCGAGTTTTGGTGACTGAACTCCATTTGAAATTATGACAGCATAGCAAAACTGCGGAAAAATGTTCTTCTGATGTAGATGAACACATTTGCGTAGGAAAATTATCGGCATCAATTATATAAATTAAACAATTCACCATCTTACTTGCATAAAAAGCACGGATATCCGCGGTTTTTCGAGTTTTGGAGCTGTAATTCCGTTTAAAATTATGACAGGCTAACGAAACTGCGCGATAACGTACTCCTGATATAGACGAACACCTCCGCGAGGAGAATTAGCGGCACCAATTATTTTAATAAACAATTAAGCAGCTTACTTACATAAAAAGCAGGGATATCCGCGGCTTTTCGAATTTCGGAGCTGTAACCCCGTTTCAAATTATGACCGGCTAACGGACCTACGGGACAATGTTCTTCTGATGTAGACGAACACATCCGCGTAGCATAATTGGCGGCACCAATTATTTAAATAAACAATTAAGCATCTTACTTGCATAAAAGGCAAGGATATCCGCGGTTTTGCCAATTTTGGAACTATAACTCCAATTCAAATTATGAGCGGCAAACGAAACTACTGGAAAATGTTCTTCTGATGTAGAAGAATACATCGGCGTAGCAAAATTTGCGGCACCAATTAGTTAAATAAACAATTAAGCATCTAACTTGCATAAAAGGCAAGGATATCGGCGGCATTGCGAATTTTGGAACTGTAACTCCATTTCAAATTAAGAGATGATAACGAAACTGAGGGAAAACGTTCTTCTCATCTACACAAACACCTCCGTGTAGGAGAATCAGCCTCATCAATTATTTAAATAAACAATTAAGCAGCTTACTTGCAGAAAAAGCAAGGATATCCGCTGTTTTCTGAATTTTGGAGCTGTAACTCAGTTTCAAATTATCACAGGCTAACGAACCAGCTAGAGAATGTTCTTGTGATCTAGAAGAACACATCTGCGTAGAAAAATTATCGGCATCAATTATATAAATAAACAATTCAGCATCTTACTTGCATAAAAAGCAAGGATATCCGCGATTTTTCGAGTTTTGGAGCTGTAATTCCGTATCAAATTATGACAGGATAAAGAAACTGCGCGAAAACGTACTTCCGATGTAGACGAACACCTCCGCGAGGAGAATAAGCGGCACCAATTATTTAAATAAACAATTAAGCAGCTTACTTACATAAAAAGCAGGAATATCCGCTGCTTTTCGAATTTCAGAGCTGTAACCCCATTTCAAATTATGATCGGCTAACAAAACTACGGGAGCATGTTCTTCTGATGTAGACGAATACATCTGCGTAGCATAATTGGCTGCACAAATTATTTAAATAAGCCAATTAAGCATCTTACTTGCATAAAAACCAAGGACATCCGCGGCTTTGCAAATTTTGGAACCCCGTTTCAAATTACCAGCGGCAAACAAAACTGCTGGAGAATGTTCTTCTGATGTAGAAGAACACATCGGCGTAGTAAAATTTGCGGCTCCAATTATTTAAATAAACAATTAAGCATCTAACTTGCATAAAAGGCAAGGATATCGGCGGCTTTGCGAATTTTGGAACAGTAACTCCATTTCAAATTATGATAGGATAACGAAACTGAAGGTAAACGTTCTTCTGATCTACGAAAACACCTCCGTGTAGGAGAATCAGCCTCACCAATTATTTAAATAAACAATTAAGCCGCTTACTTACACAAAAAGCAGGAATATCCGCGGCATTTCGAATTTTGGAGCTGTAACTCCGTTCCAAATTATGACCGGCTAATGAAACGGAAGGACAATGTACTTCTGAGGTAGAAGAATACATCCGCGTAGCAAAATTGGCGGTACCAATTATTTAAATAAACAATTAAGCAGCTTACTTGCATAAAAGGCAATGATATCCGAAGCTTTGCAAATTTTGGAGCTATAACTCCTGTTCAAGATATGACAGGATAACGAAAATGAGGGAAAACATTCTTCTGATCTAGAGACACATCCGTATAGGAGAATTTGCGGCACCAATTATTTAAATAAACAATTAAGCAGCTTACTTACATAAGAAGCCGCGTTATCCGCGGCATTTCGAATTTCGGAGCTGTAACGCTGTTTCAAATTATGACGGGCTAACAAAACTAGGCGAAAATATCCTTGTGATGTAGACGAACACATTTGCGTAGAAAAATTATCGGCACCAATTATATAAATAAACAATTAAGCATCTTACTTGCATAAAAAGCAAGGATATCCGCGGTTTTTCGTGTTTTTTGGAGCTCTAATTCCGTTTAAAATTATAACAGGATAACGAAACTGCGCGAAAACGTTCTTCTGATGTAGACGAACACGTCCCAGTAGCATGATTGGCGGCACCAATTATTTAAATAAACAATTAAGCATCTTACTTGCATAAAAGGCAAGGATATCGGCGGCTTTGCGAATTTTGGAACTGTAACTCCATTTCAAATTATGAGAGGATAGCGGAACTGAGGGAAAACGTTCTTCTCATCTACGCAAACACCTCCGTGAAGGAAAATCAGCCTCACCAATTATTTAAATAAACAAGTAAGCAGCTTACTTGCATAAAAAGCAAGAATATCCGCTGTTTTTTGAATTTTGGAGCTGTCACTCAGTTTCAAATTATCACAGGCTAACGAACCAGCTGGAGAATGTTCTTGTGATCTAGAAGAACACATTGGCGTAGCAAAATTTGCGGCACCAATTATTTAAATAAACAATTAAGCATCTTACTTGCATAAAAAGCAAGGATATCCGAGGTTGTTGAATTTTGGAGCTGTAACTCCGTTTCAAATTATGACCGGCTAACAAAACTGCTAGAGAATGTTCTTCTGATGTAGGGGAACACATCTGCGTTGGAGAATTAGCGGCACCAATTATTCAAATAAACAATTAAGCATCTTACTTGCATAAAAAGCAAGGATATTCACGGTTTTTCGAGTTTTGGTAACTGAACTCCATTTGAAATTATGACAGGATAGCAAAGCTGTGGAAAAATATTCTTCTGATGTAGACGAACACCTCCGCGAGGAGAATTAGCGCACCAATTATATAAATAAACAATTAAGCAGCTTACTTACATAAAAAAAGCAGGGATATCCGCAGCTTTTCGAATTTCGGAGCTGTAACCCCGTTTCAAATTATGACCGGCTAACGAAACGGCGGGAGAATGTTCTTCTGATGTAGACGAATACATCCGCGTAGCATGATTGGCGGTACACATTATTTAAATAAACAATTAAGCATCTTACTTGCATAAAAGACAAGGATATCGGCAGCTTTGCGAATTTTGGAACTGTAACTCCATTTCAAATCATGATAGGATAACGGAACTGAGGAAAAACGTTCTTCTGATCTACACAAACACCTCCGTGTAGGAGAATCAGCCTCACCAATTATTTAAATAAAAAATTAAGCCCCTTACTTACATAAAAAGTAGGAATATCCGCAGCTTTTCGAATTTCGGAGCTGTAACTCCGTTTCAAATTATGACCGGCTAATGAAACTGCTGAAGAATGTTCTTCTGATGTAGAAGAACACATCGGCGTAGCAAAATTTGCGGCACCAATTATTTAAATAAACAATTAAGCATCTTACTTGCATAAAAAGCAAGAATATCCGCTGTTTTTCGAATTTTGGAGCTGTAACTCCGTTTCAAATTATGACCGGCTAACAAAACTGCTAGAGAAAGTTCTTCTGATGTAGACGAACACCTCCGCGAGGAGAATTAGCGGCATCAATTATATAAATAAACAATTAAGCAGCTTACTTACATAAAAAGCAGGGATATCCACAGCTTTACGAATTTCGGAGCAGTAACCCCGATTCAAATTATGACCGGCTAACGAAACTGCGGGAGAATGTTCTTCTGATGTAGAAGAATACATCGGCGTAGCAAAATTTACAGCACAAATTATTTAAATAAAGAATTAAGCATCATACTTGCATAAAAAGCAAGAATATCCGCTGTTTTTCGAATTTTGGAGCTGTAACTCCGTTTCAAATTATGACCGGCTAACAAAACTGCTAGAGAAAGTTCTTCTGATGTAGGCGAAAACATCCGCGTTGGAGAATTAGCGGCGCCCATTATTTAAATAAACAATTAAGCATCTTACTTGCATAAAAAGCAAGGATATTCGCGGTTTTTCGAGTTTTGGTGACTGAACTCCATTTGAAATTATGACAGCATAGCAAAACTGCGGAAAAATGTTCTTCTGATGTAGATGAACACATTTGCGTAGGAAAATTATCGGCATCAATTATATAAATTAAACAATTCACCATCTTACTTGCATAAAAAGCAAGGATATCCGCGGTTTTTCGAGTTTTGGAGCTGTAATTCCGTTTAAAATTATGACAGGCTAACGAAACTGCGCGATAACGTACTCCTGATATAGACGAACACCTCCGCGAGGAGAATTAGCGGCACCAATTATTTTAATAAACAATTAAGCAGCTTACTTACATAAAAAGCAGGGATATCCGCGGCTTTTCGAATTTCGGAGCTGTAACCCCGTTTCAAATTATGACCGGCTAACGGACCTGCGGGACAATGTTCTTCTGATGTAGACGAACACATCCGCGTAGCATAATTGGCGGCACCAATTATTTAAATAAACAATTAAGCATCTTACTTGCATAAAAGGCAAGGATATCCGCGGTTTTGCCAATTTTGGAACTATAACTCCAATTCAAATTATGAGCGGCAAACGAAACTACTGGAAAATGTTCTTCTGATGTAGAAGAATACATCGGCGTAGCAAAATTTGCGGCACCAATTAGTTAAATAAACAATTAAGCATCTAACTTGCATAAAAGGCAAGGATATCGGCGGCATTGCGAATTTTGGAACTGTAACTCCATTTCAAATTAAGAGATGATAACGAAACTGAGGAAAACGTTCTTCTCATCTACACAAACACCTCCGTGTAGGAGAATCAGCCTCATCAATTATTTAAATAAACAATTAAGCAGCTTACTTGCAGAAAAAGCAAGGATATCCGCTGTTTTCTGAATTTTGGAGCTGTAACTCAGCTTCAAATTATCACAGGCTAACGAACCAGCTAGAGAATGTTCTTGTGATCTAGAAGAACACATCTGCGTAGAAAAATTATCGGCATCAATTATATAAATAAACAATTCAGCATCTTACTTGCATAAAAAGCAAGGATATCCGCGATTTTTCGAGTTTTGGAGCTGTAATTCCGTATCAAATTATGACAGGATAAAGAAACTGCGCGAAAACGTACTTCCGATGTAGACGAACACCTCCGCGAGGAGAATAAGCGGCACCAATTATTTAAATAAACAATTAAGCAGCTTACTTACATAAAAAGCAGGAATATCCGCTGCTTTTCGAATTTCAGAGCTGTAACCCCATTTCAAATTATGATCGGCTAACAAAACTACGGGAGCATGTTCTTCTGATGTAGACGAATACATCTGCGTAGCATAATTGGCTGCACAAATTATTTAAATAAGCCAATTAAGCATCTTACTTGCATAAAAACCAAGGACATCCGCGGCTTTGCAAATTTTGGAACCCCGTTTCAAATTACCAGCGGCAAACAAAACTGCTGGAGAATGTTCTTCTGATGTAGAAGAACACATCGGCGTAGTAAAATTTGCGGCTCCAATTATTTAAATAAACAATTAAGCATCTAACTTGCATAAAAGGCAAGGATATCGGCGGCTTTGCGAATTTTGGAACAGTAACTCCATTTCAAATTATGATAGGATAACGAAACTGAAGGTAAACGTTCTTCTGATCTACGAAAATACCTCCGTGTAGGAGAATCAGCCTCACCAATTATTTAAATAAACAATTAAGCCGCATACTTACACAAAAAGCAGGAATATCCGCGGCATTTCGAATTTTGGAGCTGTAACTCCGTTCCAAATTATGACCGGCTAATGAAACGGAAGGACAATGTACTTCTGAGGTAGAAGAATACATCCGCGTAGCAAAATTGGCGGTACCAATTATTTAAATAAACAATTAAGCAGCTTACTTGCATAAAAGGCAATGATATCCGAAGCTTTGCGAATTTTGGAGCTATAACTCCTGTTCAAGATATGACAGGATAACGAAAATGAGGGAAAACATTCTTCTGATCTAGAGACACATCCGTATAGGAGAATTTGCGGCACCAATTATTTAAATAAACAATTAAGCAGCTTACTTACATAAGAAGCCGCGTTATCCGCGGCATTTCGAATTTCGGAGCTGTAACGCTGTTTCAAATTATGACGGGCTAACAAAACTAGGCGAAAATATCCTTGTGATGTAGACGAACACATTTGCGTAGAAAAATTATCGGCACCAATTATATAAATAAACAATTAAGCATCTTACTTGCATAAAAAGCAAGGATATCCGCGGTTTTTCGTGTTTTTTGGAGCTCTAATTCCGTTTAAAATTATAACAGGATAACGAAACTGCGCGAAAACGTTCTTCTGATGTAGACGAACACGTCCCAGTAGCATGATTGGCGGCACCAATTATTTAAATAAACAATTAAGCATCTTACTTGCATAAAAGGCAAGGATATCGGCGGCTTTGCGAATTTTGGAACTGTAACTCCATTTCAAATTATGAGAGGATAGCGGAACTGAGGGAAAACGTTCTTCTCATCTACGCAAACACCTCCGTGAAGGAAAATCAGCCTCACCAATTATTTAAATAAACAAGTAAGCAGCTTACTTGCATAAAAAGCAAGAATATCCGCTGTTTTTTGAATTTTGGAGCTGTCACTCAGTTTCAAATTATCACAGGCTAACGAACCAGCTGGAGAATGTTCTCGTGATCTAGAAGAACACAGCGGCGTAGCAAAATTTGCGGCACCAATTATTTAAATAAACAATTAAGCATCTTACTTGCATAAAAAGCAAGGATATCCGAGGTTGTTGAATTTTGGAGCTGTAACTCCGTTTCAAATTATGACCGGCTAACAAAACTGCTAGAGAATGTTCTTCTGATGTAGGGGAACACATCTGCGTTGGAGAATTAGCGGCACCAATTATTCAAATAAACAATTAAGTATCATACTTGCATAAAAAGCAAGGATATTCGCGGTTTTTCGAGCTTGGTGACTGAACTCCATTTGAAATTATGACAGGATAGCATAACTGCGGAAAAATGTTATTCTGATGTAGACGAACACATTTGCGTAGGAAAATTATCGGCACCAATTATATAAATAAACAATTAAGCATGTTACTTGCATAAAAAGCAAGGATATCCGCGGTTTTTCGTGTTTTTTGGAGCTCTAATTCCGTTTAAAATTATGACAGGACAACGAAACTGGGCGGAAACGTTCTTCTGATGTAGACGAACACGTCCCGGTAGCATGATTGGCGGCACCAATTATGTAAATAAACAATTAAGCATCATACTTGCAGAAAAGGCAAGGATATCCGCCGTTTTTCTAATTTTGGAGCTGTAACTCCATTTCAAAATATGGCCGGCTAACAACACTGCTAGAGAATATTCTTCTGATGTAGGGGAACACATCCGCGTTGGAGAATCAGTCTCACCAATTATTTAAATAAATAATTAAGCCCCTTACTTCCACAAAAAGCAGGAATGTCCGAGGCTTTTCGAATTTCAGAGCTGTAACTCCGTTTCAAATTACGACCGGCTAATGAAACTGCTGGAGAATGTTCTTCTGATGTAGAAGAATACATCCGCGTAGCATAATTGGCTGCACCAATTATTTAAATAAACAATTAAGCATCTTTCGTGCATAAAAGGCAAGGATATCCGCGACTTTGCGAATTTTGGAGTTGCAACTCCGTGTCAAAATATGAACGGCTAACGAAGCTGCTGAAGAATGTTCTTCTGATGTAGAAGAACACATCGGCGTAGGAGAATTAGCGGCACTAATTATTTAAATAAACAATTAAGCAGCTTACTTGCATAAAAAGCAGGGATATCCGCGGCTTTCGAATTTTGGAACTGTAACTCCATTTCAAATTATGACCGACTAACAAATCTGCGGAAGAATGTTCTTGTAATGTAGACGAACACATCCGCGTAGCAAAATTGGCTGCACCAATTATTTAAATAATCAATTAAGCATCTTACTTGCATAAAAGGCAAGGATATGGGCGGCTTTGCGAAGTTTCGAAATGTAACTCCGTTTCAAATTATGACCAGCTAACGAAACTGCTGGAGAATGTTCTTCTGAGGTAGAAGAACACATCGGCGTAGCAAAATTTGCGGCACCAATTATTTAAATAAGCAATTAAGCATCTTACTTGCATAAAAGACAAGGACATCCGCGGCTTTGTGAATTTTGGAGCTGTAACTCCGATTCAAATTATGTCCGGCTAACGAAACTGCTGGAGAATGTTCTTCTGATGTAGAAGAACATATCCGCGTAGGAGAATTAGCGGCACAAATTATTTAAATAAACAATTATGCAGCTTACTTGCATAAAAAGCAGGGATATCCGCGGTTTTTCGAATTTTGGAGCTGTAGCTCCGTTTCAAATTATGAACGGGTAGCAAAACTGCGACAGAATGTTCTTCTAATGTAGACAATCACATCCTCGTAGGAGAATGTGCGGCGCCAATTATTTAAATAAACGATTAAGCAGCTTACTTGCATAAAAAGCAGGGATATCCGCGGCTTTTCGAATTTTTGGAGCTGTAACTCCTTTCCAAATTATGACCGGCTAATAAAACTGCAGAAGATTGTTCTTCTAATGTAGATGAATACATCCGCGTAGCAAAATTTTAGGCACCAATTATTTAAATAAACAATTATTAAGCATCTTACTTGCATAAAAAGCAAGGATATCCGTGGCTTTTCGAATTTTGGAGCTGTAACTCCGTTTCAAATTATGACGGGCTAACAAAACTGCGGAAGAATGTTATTCTAATGTAGATGAACACATCCGCGTAGCATAATTGGCGGCACCAATTATTTAAATAAACAATTAAGCATCTTACTTGCATAAAAGGCAAGGATATCCGCGACTTTGCGAATTTTGGAGTTGTAACTCCGTGTCAAAATATGAACGGCTAACGAAACTGCTGAAGAATGTTCTTCTGATGTAGAAGAACACATCGGCGTAGGAGAATTAGCGGCACTAATTATTTAAATAAAAAATTAAGCAGCTTACTTGCATAAAAAGCAGGGATACCTGCGGCTTTCGAATTTTGGAACTGTAACTCCATTTCAAACTATGACCGACTAACAAATCTGCGGAAGAATGTTCTTGTAATGTAGACGAACACATCCGCGTAGCAAAATTGGCTGCACCAATTATTTAAATAATCAATTAAGCATCTTACTTGCATAAAAGGCAAGGATATGGGCGGCTTTGCGAAGTTTCGAAATGTAACTCCGTTTCAAATTATGACCAGCTAACGAAACTGCTGCAGAATGTTCTTCTGAGGTAGAAGAACACATCGGCGTAGCAAAATTTGCGGCACCCGTTATTTAAATAAACAATTATGCAGCTTACTTGCATAAAAAGCAGGGATATCCGCGGCTTTTCGAATTTTTGGAGCTGTAACTCCTTTCCAAATTATGACCGGCTAATAAAACTGCAGAAGATTGTTCTTCTAATGTAGATGAATACATCCGCGTAGCAAAATTTTAGGCACCAATTATTTAAATAAACAATTAAGCAGCTTACTTGCATAAAAGGCAATGATATCCGAAGCTTTGCGAATTTTGGAGCTATAACTCCTGTTCAAGATATGACAGGATAACGAAAATGAGGGAAAACATTCTTCTGATCTAGAGACACATCCGTATAGGAGAATTTGCGGCACCAATTATTTAAATAAACAATTAAGCAGCTTACTTACATAAGAAGCCGCGTTATCCGCGGCATTTCGAATTTCGGAGCTGTAACGCTGTTTCAAATTATGACGGGCTAACAAAACTAGGCGAAAATATCCTTGTGATGTAGACGAACACATTTGCGTAGAAAAATTATCGGCACCAATTATATAAATAAACAATTAAGCATCTTACTTGCATAAAAAGCAAGGATATCCGCGGTTTTTCGTGTTTTTTGGAGCTCTAATTCCGTTTAAAATTATAACAGGATAACGAAACTGCGCGAAAACGTTCTTCTGATGTAGACGAACACGTCCCAGTAGCATGATTGGCGGCACCAATTATTTAAATAAACAATTAAGCATCTTACTTGCATAAAAGGCAAGGATATCGGCGGCTTTGCGAATTTTGGAACTGTAACTCCATTTTAAATTATGAGAGGATAGCGGAACTGAGGGAAAACGTTCTTCTCATCTACGCAAACACCTCCGTGAAGGAAAATCAGCCTCACCAATTATTTAAATAAACAATTAAGCATCTTACTTGCATAAAAAGCAAGGATATCCGAGGTTGTTGAATTTTGGAGCTGTAACTCCGTTTCAAATTATGACCGGCTAACAAAACTGCTAGAGAATGTTCTTCTAATGTAGGGGAACACATCTGCGTTGGAGAATTAGCGGCACCAATTATTCAAATAAACAATTAAGTATCATACTTGCATAAAAAGCAAGGATATTCGCGGTTTTTCGAGCTTGGTGACTGAACTCCATTTGAAATTATGACAGGATAGCATAACTGCGGAAAAATGTTATTCTGATGTAGACGAACACATTTGCGTAGGAAAATTATCGGCACCAATTATATAAATAAACAATTAAGCATGTTACTTGCATAAAAAGCAAGGATATCCGCGGTTTTTCGTGTTTTTTGGAGCTCTAATTCCGTTTAAAATTATGACAGGACAACGAAACTGGGCGGAAACGTTCTCCTGATGTAGACGAACACGTCCCAGTAGCATGATTGGCGGCACCAATTATGTAAATAAACAATTAAGCATCATACTTGCAGAAAAGGCAAGGATATCCGCCATTTTTCTAATTTTGGAGCTGTAACTCCATTTCAAAATATGGCCGGCTAACAACACTGCTAGAGAATATTCTTCTGATGTAGGGGAACACATCCGCGTTGGAGAATCAGTCTCACCAATTATTTAAATAAATAATTAAGCCCCTTACTTCCACAAAAAGCAGGAATGTCCGAGGCTTTTCGAATTTCAGAGCTGTAACTCCGTTTCAAATTATGAACGGGTAGCAAAACTGCGACAGAATGTTCTTCTAATGTAGACGATCACATCCTCGTAGGAGAATGTGCGGCGCCAATTATTTAAATAAACGATTAAGCAGCTTACTTGCATAAAAAGCAGGGATATCCGCGGCTTTTCGAATTTTTGGAGCTGTAACTCCTTTCCAAATTATGACCGGCTAATAAAACTGCAGAAGATTGTTCTTCTAATGTAGATGAATACATCCGCGTAGCAAAATTTTAGGCACCAATTATTTAAATAAACAATTATTAAGCATCTTACTTGCATAAAAAGCAAGGATATCCGTGGCTTTTCGAATTTTGGAGCTGTAACTCCGTTTCAAATTATGACCGGCTAACAAAACTGCGGAAGAATGTTATTCTAATGTAGATGAACACATCCGCGTAGCATAATTGGCGGCACCAATTATTTAAATAAACAATTAAGCATCTTACTTGCATAAAAGGCAAGGATATCCGCGACTTTGCGAATTTTGGAGTTGTAACTCCGTGTCAAAATATGAACGGCTAACGAAACTGCTGAAGAATGTTCTTCTGATGTAGAAGAACACATCGGCGTAGGAGAATTAGCGGCACTAATTATTTAAATAAACAATTAAGCAGCTTACTTGCATAAAAAGCAGGGATACCCGCGGCTTTCGAATTTTGGAACTGTAACTCCATTTCAAATTATGACCGACTAACAAATCTGCGGAAGAATGTTCTTGTAATGTAGACGAACACATCCGCGTAGCAAAATTGGCTGCACCAATTATTTAAATAATCAATTAAGCATCTTACTTGCATAAAAGGCAAGGATATGGGCGGATTTGCGAAGTTTCGAAATGTAACTCCGTTTCAAATTATGACCAGCTAACGAAACTGCTGCAGAATGTTCTTCTGAGGTAGAAGAACACATCGGCGTAGCAAAATTTGCGGCACCAATTATTTAAATAAACAATTATGCAGCTTACTTGCATAAAAAGCAGGGATATCCGCGGCTTTACGAATTTTTGGAGCTGTAACTCCTTTCCTAATTATGACCGGCTAATAAAACTGCAGAAGATTGTTCTTCTAATGTAGATGAATACAACCGCGTAGCAAAATTTTAGGCACCAATTATTTAAATAAACAATTATTAAGCATCTTACTTGCATAAAAAGCAAGGATATCCGTGGCTTTTCGAATTTTGGAGCTGTAACTCCGTTTCAAATTATGACCGGCTAACAAAACTGCGGAAGAATGTTATTCTAATGTAGATGAACACATCCGCGTACCAAAATTGGCTGCACCAATTATTTAAATAAACAATTAAGGATCTTACTTGCATAAAAGGCAAGGATATCCGCGGCTTTGCGAAGTTTGGAATTGTAACTCCGTTTCAAATTATGATCAGCTAACGAAACTGCTGGGGAATGTTCTTCTAATGTAGACGATCACATCCTCGTAGGAGAATGTGCGGCGCCAATTATTTAAATAAACGATTTAGCAGCTTACTTGCATAAAAAGCAGGGATATCCGCGGCTTTTCGAATTTTTGGAGCTGTAACTCCTTTCCAAATTATGACCGGCTAATAAAACTGCAGAAGATTGTTCTTCTAATGTAGTCTTTGCGAAGTTTGGAACTGTAACTCCGTTTCAAATTATGATCAGCTAACGAAACTGCTGGGGAATGATCTTCTGATGTAGAAGAACACTTCGGCATAGCGAAATTTGCGGCACCAATTATTCAAATAAGCAATTAAGCATCTTACTTGCATAAAAGGCAAGGATATCCGAGGCTTTGCGAATTTTGGAGCTGTAACTCCGATTGAAATTATGTCCGGCTAACTAAAGTGCTGGAGAATGTTCTTCTGATGTAGACGAACACATCGACGTAGCAAAATTGGCTGCACTAGTTATTTAAATAAACAATTAAGCATCTTACTTGCATAAAAGGCAAGGATATGCGCGGCTTTGCGAAGTTTGGAACTGTAACTCCGTTTCAAATTATAACCAGCTAACGAAACTGCTGGAGAATGTTCTTCTGATGTAGAAGAACACATCGGCGTAGCAAAATTTGCGGCACCAATTATTTAAATAAGCAATTAAGCATCTAACTTGCATAAAAGGCAAGGATATCCTCGGCTTTGCGAATTTTGGAGCTGTAACTCCTTTCCAAATTATGACCGGCTAATAAAACTGCAGAAGATTGTTCTTCTAATGTAGACGAATACATCCGCGTAGCAAAATTTTAGACACCAATTATTTAAATAAACAATTATTAAGCATCGTACTTGCATAAAAAGCAAGGATATCCGTGGCTTTTCGAATTTTGGTGCTGTAACTGCGTTTCAAATTATGACCGGCTAAGAAAACTGCGGAAGAATGTTCTTCTAATGTAGACGAACACATCCGCGTAGCAAAATTTTAGGCACCAATTATTTAAATAAACAATTAAGCATCTTTCGTGCATAAAAGGCAAGGATATCCGCGACTTTGCGAATTTTGGAGTTGTAACTCCGTGTCAAAATATGAACGGCTAACGAAACTGCTGAAGAATGTTCTTCTGATGTAGAAAAACACATCGGCGTAGGAGAATTAGGGGCACAAATTATTTAAATAAACAATTAAGCAGCTTACTTGCATAAAAAGCAGGGATATCCGCGGCTTTTCGAATTTTGGAGCTGTAACTCCGTTTCAAATTATGACCGGCTAACAAAACTGCGGAAGAATGTTATTCTAATGTAGATGAACACATCCGCGTACAAAAATTGGCTGCACCAACTATTTAAGTAAACAATTAAGTATCTTACTTGCATAAAAGGCAAGGATATCCGCGGCTTTTCGAATTTTGGAGCTGTAACTCCGTTTCAAATTATGACTGGCTAACGAAACTGCTGGGGAATGTTCTTCTGATGTAGAAGAACACTTCGGCGTAGCAAAATTTGCGGCACCAATTATTTAAATAAGCAATTAAGCATCTTACTTGCATAAAAGGCAAGGATATCCGAGGCTTTGCGAATTTTGGAGCTGTAACTCCGATTGAAATTATGTCCGGCTAACTAAAGTGCTGGAGAATGTTCTTCTGATGTAGAAGAACACATCCGCGTAGGAGAATTAGCGGCACAAATTATTTAAATAAACAATTAAGCAGCTTACTTGCATAAAAAGCAGGGATATCCGCGGCTTTTCGAATTTTGGAGCTGTAACTCCCTTTTGAAATTATGACCGGCTAACAAAACTGCGGAAGAATGTTCCTCTAATGTAGACGAACACATCGACGTAGCAAAATTGGCTGCACCAGTTATTTAAATAAACAATTAAGCATCTTGCTTGCATAAAAGGCAAGGATATGGGCGGATTTGCGAAGTTTCGAAATGTAACTCCGTTTCAAATTATGACCAGCTAACGAAACTGCTGGAGAATGTTCTTCTGAGGTAGAAGAACACATTTTGCGTAGCAAAATTTGCGGCACCAATTATTTAAATAAGCAATTAAGCATCTTACTTGCATAAAAGACAAGGACATCCGCGGCTTTGCGAATTTTGGAGCTGTAACTCCGATTCAAATTATGTCCGGCTAACGAAACTGCTGGAGAATGTTCTTCTGACGTAGAAGAACATATCCGCGTAGGAGAATTAGCGGCACAAATTATTTAAATAAACAATTATGCAGCTTACTTGCATAAAAAGCAGGGATATCCGCGGTTTTTCGAATTTTGGAGCTGTAGCTCCGTTTCAAATTA
Organism: Torymus aiolomorphi; assembly: GCA_036365515.1. Classification (NCBI taxonomy): domain Eukaryota; kingdom Metazoa; phylum Arthropoda; class Insecta; order Hymenoptera; family Torymidae; genus Torymus; species Torymus aiolomorphi. The sequence continues at coordinate 89,786,243 of CM070876.1, forward strand.
TGAACGGGTAGCAAAACTGCGACAGAATGTTCTTCTAATGTAGACGATCACATCCTCGTAGGAGAATGTGCGGCGCCAATTATTTAAATAAACGATTTAGCAGCTTACTTGCATAAAAAGCAGGGATATCCGCGGCTTTTCGAATTTTTGGAGCTGTAACTCCTTTCCAAATTATGACCGGCTAATAAAACTGCAGAAGATTGTTTTTCTAATGTAGTCTTTGCGAAGTTTGGAACTGTAACTCCGTTTCAAATTATGATCAGCTAACGAAACTGCTGGGGAATGATCTTCTGATGTAGAAGAACACTTCGGCATAGCAAAATTTGCGGCACCAATTATTTAAATAAGCAATTAAGCATCTTACTTGCATAAAAGGCAAGGATATCCGAGGCTTTGCGAATTTTGGAGCTGTAACTCCGATTGAAATTATGTCCGGCTAACTAAAGTGCTGGAGAATGTTCTTCTGATGTAGACGAACACATCGACGTAGCAAAATTGGCTGCACTAGTTATTTAAATAAACAATTAAGCATCTTACTTGCATAAAAGGCAAGGATATGCGCGGCTTTGCGAAGTTTGGAACTGTAACTCCGTTTCAAATTATAACCAGCTAACGAAACTGCTGGAGAATGTTCTTCTGATGTAGAAGAACACATCGGCGTAGCAAAATTTGCGGCACCAATTATTTAAATAAGCAATTAAGCATCTAACTTGCATAAAAGGCAAGGATATCCTCGGCTTTGCGAATTTTGGAGCTGTAACTCCTTTCCAAATTATGACCGGCTAATAAAACTGCAGAAGATTGTTCTTCTAATGTAGACGAATACATCCGCGTAGCAAAATTTTAGACACCAATTATTTAAATAAACAATTATTAAGCATCGTACTTGCATAAAAAGCAAGGATATCCGTGGCTTTTCGAATTTTGGTGCTGTAACTGCGTTTCAGATTATGACCGGCTAAGAAAACTGCGGAAGAATGTTCTTCTAATGTAGACGAACACATCCGCGTAGCAAAATTTTAGGCACCAATTATTTAAATAAACAATTAAGCATCTTTCGTGCATAAAAGGCAAGGATATCCGCGACTTTGCGAATTTTGGAGTTGTAACTCCGTGTCAAAATATGAACGGCTAACGAAACTGCTGAAGAATGTTCTTCTGATGTAGAAAAACACATCGGCGTAGGAGAATTAGGGGCACAAATTATTTAAATAAACAATTAAGCAGCTTACTTGCATAAAAAGCAGGGATATCCGCGGCTTTTCGAATTTTGGAGCTGTAACTCCGTTTCAAATTATGACCGGCTAACAAAACTGCGGAAGAATGTTATTCTAATGTAGATGAACACATCCGCGTACAAAAATTGGCTGCACCAACTATTTAAGTAAACAATTAAGTATCTTACTTGCATAAAAGGCAAGGATATCCGCGGCTTTTCGAATTTTGGAGCTGTAACTCCGTTTCAAATTATGACTGGCTAACGAAACTGCTGGGGAATGTTCTTCTGATGTAGAAGAACACTTCGGCGTAGCAAAATTTGCGGCACCAATTATTTAAATAAGCAATTAAGCATCTTACTTGCATAAAAGGCAAGGATATCCGAGGCTTTGCGAATTTTGGAGCTGTAACAACGATTGAAATTATGTCCGGCTAACTAAAGTGCTGGAGAATGTTCTTCTGATGTAGAAGAACACATCCGCGTAGGAGAATTAGCGGCACAAATTATTTAAATAAACAATTAAGCAGCTTACTTGCATAAAAAGCAGGGATATCCGCGGCTTTTCGAATTTTGGAGCTGTAACTCCCTTTTGAAATTATGACCGGCTAACAAAACTGCGGAAGAATGTTCTTCTAATGTAGACGAACACATCGACGTAGCAAAATTGGCTGCACCAGTTATTTAAATAAACAATTAAGCATCTTACTTGCATAAAAGGCAAGGATATGCGCGGCTTTGCGAAGTTTAGAACTGTAACTCCGTTTCAAATTATAACCAGCTAACGAAACTGCTGGAGAATGTTCTTCTGATGTAGAAGAACACATCGGCGTAGCAAAATTTGCGGCACCAATTATTTAAATAAGCAATTAAGCATCTTACTTGCATAAAAGGCAAGGATATGCTCGGCTTTGCGAATTTTGGAGCTGTAACTCCGATTCAAATTATGTCCGGCTAAGGAATCTGCTGGAGAATGTTCTTCTGATGTAGAAGAACACATCCGCGTAGGAGAATTAGCGGCACAAATTATTTAAATAAACAATTAATCAGCTTACACAAAAATCAAAGATATTCGCAGTTTTTCGAAATTTTATGCAAGTAAGCTGCTTAATTGTTTATTTAAATAATTAGTGCTGTTCATTCAGTTTTTAAAATTGTTTGAGTAATACGTGTGACAGTTGAATTAATGTTTTAGAAATAGCTTTTAGTACTTGAACTTTTATTGAAAACTTTATACTTAAAATAACAGGGATTGATACTAAAGAAAAATTAAGTCTATATTGACTATTACAAAAAACATTTAGTGTACAGATTTAAATCAACTTTTAAAGGAAGGAAAGATATGCTATTGTGCAGAAAAATTTTATGGAATCTTCGCTTTTGCCAGAAAGCTACCATTATCAGCCATTGCCTGAATCTCACTATGATATAATTGACATTTTATTTTCTGAAGTAAAAACAGTTATGCACTGCAATAATATGTATCAGTCGTATTCTCTTTATTAAGTAATAATATTATATGTGAAAAAGAAAAATGAAGGACAAGTAAAGAAGTTCACCTTATGAGACATTAAAAAAAGATCAATATAGGAATGTTGCTGCTATAAACATTTTTTTCAAGCATTTGGCTATGGCGATACTGGCTTCATAACATGCATGAAGGATTTTGGATTTCTGAATACATTCTTTATTTACCTCAGTATATGTATAAGTATCTAATATATGTGATAAATATTATTAAAAACATATGGATTTAAAAGCACCAAAGGATATACATATTAAACCACTGAACAAAGTTGACTGACTGATGTGGATATGACTGTTACGCGTGCTCATAGCTTACAAATCTGATAGATCATATACTGAGGCACCAGAATATTTGTTCTAAATGTAAAATATTTTGAGCGAAAAACAATATTTTTCGTATTTCAGGGCAGAGATGGAGTTAAGAAATAAAGAAGAAGAAATAAAGAAGTATTGTAGTAATTTTATCTTTAAAGCTGTTTTCTACATAATGTAAAATTTTGAGCTCTGCCGTCGACTCCAGATTCAGGAACTGCATATATTTTAATGGGAGAGGACCTAAAATTTTGGTATTTTATATGTCTATTGGCTGAAGAGTTGTATGTATCCAATCTATTTGATTAAATAAATTTTTACGGTCAAAGATTGCTAAAAAATCTGAATTTCACTTAAATTTAAGATTTTTTAGCAATTTTTGACAGTAAAAAATTATTAAATTAATTAAAAATTTTAGGACCTCTCCCATTAAAATATATGCAGTTCCTGAATGTTCAGTCGACGGCAGAGCAAAAATTTTGAAATGGCCACAATTTTGGTTAAAATCGATCAGAATTTTTTTTTGGGACTCATTTTATCATCAATTGAATATATTTTTAGGATATTGCTTCTAAATATTTCTAATTATGAAAATTAATTTTTTTCAGGTCATTTTATGAAGAAAATTGTAAAGGTGTCTGACCCCCTTTATTGTTTATTTAAATTTTTGGTGCCGCAAATTCTCCTACAAGGAGGTGTTTGCCTAGATCAGAAGATCGTTTTCCCGCAGAGTCGTTGTCCTGTCATAATTTGAACCGGAGTTACAGCTCCAAAATTCGCAAAGCTGCGGATATCCTTGCTTTTTGTGCAAGTAAGCTGCTTATTTGTTTATTTAAATAATTAGAACCAAAAATTTTTTGACGCTGATTTATATATTTCATCATTGCTACTATGGGTTGTCATCACTTATATGTGACTCGCGTGCTTGTAAACAATATTTAATGCGAAATTTTTAAATGCCTCATTTTGCCCCACTATTTCAGTGCCGGTCTTGCGGTGTATAGAATGTGTAGCGGGTAGCTTCAGCTTCATGCCTATGTCCAATTCTGGGCCTCCGAAGGATTTTGGGATTTCTGACCACGACTATAATACAGCAGAAAATTATCACCAAAATATGCCGCCGCTTCGAATTCGCTATTGCAAACACTCGCCAAGATAACCGAAACTGGCCTGCTAGCTTAGTATTAATCTGGGCCTACGTACAGTTCTGGGATCTACGAAGGATTTTGGGATTTTTGGCTCGGACCATCTTACAGCAGAAAATTAGCACCAAAATATGCCGCCTCTCCGAATTCGCTATGGCAAATACTCGCAAACATATCCGACGATGGTCTGCTAGCTTAATATCAATCTGGGTCTATGTCCAGTTCTGGGACCTACCAAGGATTTTGGGACTTTTAGCTCCTAGTATCTTGCAGCAGAAAATTAGCACCAAAATATGCGCCCTCTCCGAATTGGCTAAGGCAAAAACTCGCCAAGATACCCGAAAATGGTCTGCTAGCTTAATATCAATCCGGGACTATGTCGTGTTCTGGGACCCATGAAGGATTTTGGGACTTTTGGCTCCGAGCATCTTGCAGCAGAAAATTAGCACCAAAAAATGCCTCCTCTTCGAATTGGCTAAGGCAAAAACTCGCCAAGATACCCAAAAATGGTCTGCTAGCTTAATATCAATCAGGGTCTATGTTCAGTTCTGGGACCTATGAAGGATTTTGGGACTTTTGGCTCCGAGCATCTTCCAGCAGAAAATTAGCACCAAAACATGCTTCCTCTCCGAATTGGCTAAGGCAAAAACTCGCCAAGATACTCGAAAATGGTCTGCTAGCTTAATATCAATCTGGGTCTATGTCCAGTTCTAGGACCTACGAAGGATTTTGGAACTTTTGGCTCCGAGCATCTTGCAGCAGAAAATTAGCACCAAAATATGCCCCCTCTCCAAATTGGCTAAGGCAAAAACGCGCCAGGATACCCGAAAATGGTCTGCTAGCTTAATATCAATCCGGGTCTATGTCCAGTTCTGGGACCTATGAAGGATTTTGAGACTTTTGGCTTCGAGCATCTTGCAGCAGAAAATTAGCACCAAAACATGACTCCTCTCCGAATTGGCTAAGGCAAAATCTCACCAAGATATCCAAAAATGGTCTGCTAGCTTAATATCAATCAGGGTCTATGTCCAGTTCTGGGACCTACGAAGGATTTTGGGACTTTTGGCTCCGAGCATCTTGCAGCAGAAAATTAGCACCAAAATATGCCCCCTCTCCAAATTGGCTAAGGCAAAAACGCGCCAGGATACCCGAAAATGGTCTGCTAGCTTAATATCAATCTGGTTCTATGTCCAGTTCTGGGACCTACGAAAGATTTTAGGACTTTTGGCTCCGAGCATCTTGCAGCAGAAAATTAGCACCAAAATATGCCACCTCTCCAAATTGGCTAAGGCAAAAACGCGCCAAGATACCCGAAAATGGTCTGCTAGCTTAATATTAAGCTAGCAGATCGCATGTTCCTCGGAAACGGCTGGAGCAGAAATATCCGGGTGGGCGTAGAAAATTAGCAGAAAATTATGGCTTTGTTTATAAGCCCGGGTCATAAAAGTGATCTGCTAGCTTAATAGACGTTTTCCCACATCCTACGTGGGTTTAAAAATTATTTAAATAAACGTTCTGCTTATTTTTTTCATGTTTACATGACTTCCTTATATGCGTGAATCTCATATCCCTCGCCTACTTGGGTATAAAAATGGTTTAAATAATTCTCTTGCTTATTGTTGTATATCTACGTAATTCCTTAACCCATTAACGCGCAAATGCACATTTTTGTGCACACATTTTCAAGTACAGAATTTTATTAGAAAAACAAAGTCATTTCAGGGTGCTCTTTCAGAATCTGCAACTAATTTTGTAAAAAAAAGTCAGTAAGTGTATTATTTTTGAGTTTTTTTAAAAAGAAGTGAAAAAATTTAATAAAATTTTTTTTTCAAATCAATTTTTGTTACTGTTACTGTTTTTGGATAATCATATTACCGCCAGAAATCGCAGTCCAAATGTCTGGCGTTTCCAAAACACTGGTTGTGAATCTTTTTTCCCCTTTTAGCTTTTCCAAAATGTCGGATTTTGTGAAACAGCGTAATGTTAAACTTCATGATTTTTTTTCTCGAAATGTATGAACTTAACGAAAAAATGTTATAGAACAAAAAATGCTTAGAGTCACCCAAAAATACGTATGAATTTTTTCAGAAGTTTTTGAACCAATTTTGAATTTGTTAATTTTTAACATTTTTGAAAAATCAAAAAGTGTCTCAAAAACTTCTGAAAAAAATCATACGTATTCTTTGAATGATTCTTAGCACTTTTTATTCTATAACATTTTTTCGTAAAGTGTATTTTTTTCGAGAACAAAAATTTTGAAATTATGCGTTACATAAACACACAAAACGTTGAATGGATTGAAGACTGTATAATCGTCATTCTGCCACTATAAACATGTAGTAAAATATAGCGTTGCCAAGTTCTCACCACGGGGAGGTAGACGATGCAAGAGAACCTTCTTCTTTTTTTTATATATATTTTTTATGTTTTATATTTTTTATATTTTTTATATTTTATTCTATTCTTTTGAATGTATAGAGAGAAAACAGTTTTTACAAACATGTAAACCACACACCTTGGAGAGCTTTCTAGTTCTCAGAGAACATTGTTTGTTAGAACAGTTTCTTTGACTTGCAGACTGAACGGCATTACTGAATTTGTCATTACATGTTTTTTTTCCAAATAGCATTTAGCAATAGCCATACAGTCATCTTTAGTACCTATTTGTTTGCTCTTACCTGCTGTTGCAACATTGTACAAGACAGTGGCGTTGGTAATTGCTATTTGGATACCTCTGATAAAAATGACCCAAGTGACCCACTGTCTTGTACAATGTTGCAACAGCAGGTAAGAGCAAAAAAATAGGTACTAAAGATGTTTGTATGGCTATTGCTAAAAGCTATTTGGAAAAAGAAAAACATGTAAAGCCCAAATTCAGTAATGCAGTTCAATCCGCAAGTCAAAGAAACTGTTCTAACAAACTAATATTCTCTAAGAACTAGAAAGCTCTGCAAGGTGTGTGGTTTACATTTTTGTAAAAACTGTTTTCTCTCTATAAATTCAAAAGAATAGAATAAAATATAAAAAATATAAAAAATATAAAAAATAAAAAAAATATATAAAAAAAAAAGAAGAAGGTTCTCTTGCATCGTCTACCTCCCCATGGTTAGAACTGGGCAACGCTATATTTTACTACATATTTATAGTGGCAGAGTGATGATTATACAGTCTTCAATCCATTCAACGTTTTGTGTGTTTATGTAGCGCATAATTTCAAAATTTTTTTTCTCGAAAAAAATACACTTTACGAACAAATTTTATAGAATAAAAAGTACTTAGAATCAGTCAAAGAACACGTATGATTTTTTTTCAGAAGTTTTTGAGACATTTTTTGATTTTTCAAAAATGTTAAAAATGAAAAAATTCAAAATTGGTTCAAAAACTTCTGAAAAAATTCATACGTATTTTTTGAGTGATTTTAAGCATTTTTGTTCTATAACATTTTTTCGTTAAGTTCATATATTTCGAGAAAAAAAATCATGAAGTTTAACATTACGCTGTTTCACAAAATCCGCCATTTTGGAAAAGCTAAAAGGGGAAAAAAGATTCACAACCAGTGTTTTGGAAACGCCAGACATTCGGACCGCGATTTCTGGCGGTAATATGATTATCCAAAAACAGAAACAGTAACAAAAATTGATTTGAAAAAAAAATTTTACTAAATTTTTTGACTTTTTTTTTAAAAAATAATACACTTAATGACTTTTTTTACAAAATAAGTTGCAGATTCTGAAAGACCACCCTCGAAAACCCCCTGTATAGGATTTTGGATAAAAATGACTTTGTTTTTCCAATAGAATTCTGTACTTGAAAATGTGTGCACAAAAATGTGCATTTGCGCATTAATGGGTTAATATACGTGGGCCACATATCCCCACCCTACTTTGGTTTAAATATTGTTTAAATAATTGTCTTGCTTATTGTTGCAGGGCTACGTAATTCCCTAATATGCATGGACTCCATATCCCCCGTCTACTTGCCTCCCCCCCCACCACCAGTCATCAGTCGGCCAGCAACTTAAAATGTAAAAGGTGGCAACCCTACCTACAGGAGACGACCAAGTCTTTTCAAATTGTAGTCCGCGCGTCTTTTTCATTGCAATTCATCGGTAAATTGGAGAGATCGCTGATTATAGAGCAAATAGAGGAGTAACTTGGAAAAAGGGTAAAATAGAGGATTGAAAAAAAGAGGAAATAGAGGAGACAGTTGCATCCCTGTAATAAACGCAAGCCTCTAACAGTTATAATAACAGTTATACTATATAGAGTATCATATTCGCAAATCGGGGTACTCGCTCCAAGTTCCGATTCATCTGAATTTGTCATCTGTAACCCCCTAAGCCGCTACTAGTCATTTTGCGAGGGTAAAAATTTCCATTTTCTATCATCGATCAACCGCGATACTTCCTCATACATTTTTTCCGGGCAACAATAGTCATACAGAGTCACAACTGCACCTAGCCTGACGGGCAGTATTATTTGGTAAACGAAAGCCCAACAATGGATAATAAAATTATGATTTAAAAATATATTAACAATATAGACTATTTACGTTTTGAGAAATAGATTTTGGCGTATGAGGTGGCTAGCGAAATTATTGCTCAAAATTGTTATAAATAATCGACTTTTACCAGTTTTTATGGTTGTAAATAATTGTAAATAAATCGTAGATTACGTTAGCGCTTTGAAAAATTGATTTTGGCATATGGGGGGCTGGCGAAATTATTGCTCAAAATTGTCATAAATAATCGACTTTTACCAGTTTTTGTGGTTGTAAATAATTGTAAATAAATCGTAGATTACGTTAGCACTTTGAAAAATTGATTTTGGCGTATGGGGGGCTGGCGAAATTATTGCTCAAAATTTTTATAAATATTACTATATAGTGATCCTAATGGCTTATCTACCAGGTAATGTTTTTGTAAATAAAAAACAACATTTGTCGTGTTTCGACGTTTCGGACACTTTTATTTGTGTCCCTCATCATGATTCTATTCAAAAAAATTTTTATACATAAATTATTACAGGCATGTTAAACTTAAATAACTAAATCACATTAAATATATGAACAAAAACTTACAATGAGACAGTGTCAATCTAGTTACGCAGAGAACAATCCGCTCGTCAATAACTAGATTTTACAAAATTCCCGCTTATATACTAACCTAATGTGTGTGTGTTCGAAAATATACTTTATCACAGATATAACTAATACATATAAATGAAGACGTGAAGTAGAAATGGTGGGAGAGGCGTCGCTGACAGAGCTTGTAGACGGAGAGAGGTAACAGGGCGACACACACAGGAGGAGGTGGCGCTATCGATGTTTTAATAAACGGACTAAGCCAACGTCCACGCTGTGTAGTCATACCTCCTACATGTGTGCGTTCCTGATACCTTTACAAAGTCATAGAACGGCAAGTACATTATTTCGGAGATGAGAAATCGAAATTTTTAATAAACGTATTATATTCGTTAGGTAGCCTTGTAATTTCGAACTGTTTATTCCTAAAATTTGACTGTGTGTGTATAAAAACGCCTCTGAAAAAAGCATTTTTCCATTATTTATTTCATTGTCTAATATTTTTATATTCTCGAAATCTATTGTGTGATTTGTTTCATTAGTGGGCATAAATAATCCGGAATTTTGATCTTCATCTTTATATTTTTTTGCGTGTTCTTTTGCTCTGACTTGTAGGCGTCTACTCGTTTGTCCGACATAAGAAGCATTGCAATCGCGGCAATTGATCTTATATACGATATTGGCTTGATTCACTTTTTCTGTTTTATCTTTACCTAACTTTATAATATTATTTAACTTATTTGTAGTGCTATAGACAACCTTTGTACTAAATTGTTTAAAAAAGTTATGATTGAAAAATTCCAGTTCCTTAACATAAGGCAAGCTAATGATGGCTTTATTATTAATAGGTTCTGTTTGTTTAAAATTTGTTTTAAATTTTATCTTCCTTAAACGTTTTTTTATGTGAAAATCTATAACTTTTAACGGATAATCATTCAATCTTAACACCTTTTTTATAAATGATATATTTTCGTTGTGGAAACTGTTATGCGATAATTTTATGGCTCTATCTACTAAGCAATATATAATAGCTATTTTATTACTGAGGGGGTGGTGTGAATTAAATAATTTAAATAGCGTCCTGAGAAAGTTGGTTTGCGGTACCAATTTCTAATTATATGTCTATTTTTGTCTATTATAATTTTAAGATCTAAGAAGCTAATGCTTTCATTCTGTGCTATTTCAACCGTAAATTGTAAGTTTTTGTTGTATGTATTAAAGGTATTAAGAGTGTGGTCTATTGAATTGCTAGGTACACATAACAAAATATCGCCAACGTAACGGAAATTGTTATAAATAATCGACTTTTACCAGTTTTTGTGGTTGTAAATAATTGTAAATAAATCGTAGATTACGTTAGCGCTTTGAAAAATTGATTTTGGCATATGGGGGGCTGGCGAAATTATTGCTCAAAATTGTCATAAATAATCGACTTTTACCAGTTTTTGTGGTTGTAAATAATTGTAAATAAATCGTAGATTACGTTAGCACTTTGAAAAATTGATTTTGGCGTATGGGGGGCTGGCGAAATTATTGCTCAAAATTTTTATAAATATTACTATATAGTGATCCTAATGGCTTATCTACCAGGTAATGTTTTTGTAAATAAAAAACAACATTTGTCGTGTTTCGACGTTTCGGACACTTTTATTTGTGTCCCTCATCATGATTCTATTCAAAAAAATTTTTTTATACATAAATTATTACAGGCATGTTAAACTTAAATAACTAAATCACATTAAATATATGAACAAAAACTTACAATGAGACAGTGTCAATCTAGTTACGCAGAGAACAATCCGCTCGTCAATAACTAGATTTTACAAAATTCCCGCTTATATACTAACCTAATGTGTGTGTGTTCGAAAATATACTTTATCACAGATATAACTAATACATATAAATGAAGACGTGAAGTAGAAATGGTGGGAGAGGCGTCGCTGACAGAGCTTGTAGACGGAGAGAGGTAACAGGGCGACACACACAGGAGGAGGTGGCGCTATCGATGTTTTAATAAACGGACTAAGCCAACGTCCACGCTGTGTAGTCATACCTCCTACATGTGTGCGTTCCTGATACCTTTACAAAGTCATAGAACGGCAAGTACATTATTTCGGAGATGAGAAATCGAAATTTTTAATAAACGTATTATATTCGTTAGGTAGCCTTGTAATTTCGAACTGTTTATTCATAAAATTTGATTGTGTGTGTATAAAAAACGCCTCTGAAAAAAGCATTTTTCCATTATTTATTTCATTGTCTAATATTTTTATATTCTCGAAATCTATTGTGTGATTTGTTTCATTAGTGGGCATAAATAATCCGGAATTTTGATCTTCATCTTTATATTTTTTTGCGTGTTCTTTTGCTCTGACTTGTAGGCGTCTACTCGTTTGTCCGACATAAGAAGCATTGCAATCGCGGCAATTGATCTTATATACGATATTGGCTTGATTCACTTTTTCTGTTTTATCTTTACCTAACTTTATAATATTATTTAACTTATTTGTAGTGCTATAGACAACCTTTGTACTAAATTGTTTAAAAAAGTTATGATTGAAAAATTCCAGTTCCTTAACATAAGGCAAGCTAATGATGGCTTTATTATTAATAGGTTCTGTTTGTTTAAAATTTGTTTTAAATTTTATCTTCCTTAAAGGTTTTTTTATGTGAAAATCTATAACTTTTAACGGATAATCATTCAATCTTAACACCTTTTTTATAAATGATATATTTTCGTTGTGGAAACTGTTATGCGATAATTTTATGGCTCTATCTACTAAGCAATATATAATAGCTATTTTATTACTGAGGGGGTGGTGTGAATTAAATAATTTAAATAGCGTCCTGAGAAAGTTGGTTTGCGGTACCAATTTCTAATTATATGTCTATTTTTGTCTATTATAATTTTAAGATCTAAGAAGCTAATGCTTTCATTCTGTGCTATTTCAACCGTAAATTGTAAGTTTTTGTTGTATGTATTAAAGGTATTAAGAGTGTGGTCTATTGAATTGCTAGGTACACATAACAAAATATCGCCAACGTAACGGAAATTGTTATAAATAATCGACTTTTACCAGTTTTTGTGGTTGTAAATAATTGTAAATAAATCGTAGATTACGTTAGCACTTTGAAAAAATTATTTTAGAGTATGGGGGGGCTGGCGAAATTATTACTCAAAATTGTTATAAATAATCGACTTTTACCAGTTTTTGTGGTTGTAAATAATTGTAAATAAATCGTAGATTACGTTACCGTTCTGAAAATTGTGTTTTTTTTATGTGGGGGCTGGCGAAATATTTCTCCCGCTCAACCCTTTTGTTTGTTTATAACTTTGTTTATACACTTGTAAAAAAATCGATTGTGGTTGTAATTAATTGTAAAAAAAGTGTACAAAATTATCCAATTGCTTATTTTAGGATTAGTGATTTGGCGGGGCGGGGGAAATGAACGTAAAGCCGTAGCAGCTTCGCGGGTAGGCGACGGGCGTTTACGCGTCGCGAGACCATTCTAATCCGGTCAGGATGCTCGCGCGCTCGCGCCCCCCAGTGAGCATGCTTGCTCGGCGCGGGTAATTTGAATCTCGAATTACCTAACTCGCGCACGCGTTACACCCCCCTCCCCCGCCAGACGCTGCTTAGGGGACCTGCGAGCAGCTCTGCCATCTATGGCCGTCGTCGTACCTATACGTAGGGTTAATTCGTTGGGGCTTTTCGGGAAGGAATTTGGGACAAGGGATGTATAAGAAGCGGAGTCACCCATTAGCTTCATTGGTTTATTAAAAAAAAAATAAAAACAACAAAAAAAACAAAGGGGCCTCTTCGGGACTTCACCCCTCTTCAGTTGGCCCCTTGTGAAAAGCTAGGTTGGGGCAATTCTTCAACTTCTTTGCCCCAAGTTCACCACACATGAAGCCATTTAACGCCTCCCGGGCCGCCTGCTCTTCTTCGAACGCCCTTTGGAGACGCTCCTCTTCTCGAAGGAGACGACGCTGGACCTCTTCTTTGGCCCGACGCGCCGTCACCTCCGCCTTTTCCCTGGCTCGTCTGGCCTCTTCCATGCGCTCCTGCGCACGTGCCAGACGAGCTTCCTCCTCCGTCTGCAAGGCGGTGCGGCGCAGCCTGGCGGCCCTGGCATCTGTGGCGGCCGCGAGCTCTTCACCCCGGCCTTGGGCCATCCCCACCCATTTTCCGGCTTGCTGGTCGCCGGCCTTACCGTGGCACTGGAGAAAACCCTCCAGTGGGACCAGGGCAGCGTCCTCCGCAGCGCGCGAGGACTTGCTGAGGCGCCGCGCCTCCTCTAGAGCCTGCTCCACCGGGACCCAGGTAGCACCGACTCCATCGGTCGGTGGCCTTTTCGGGGCCTGGATCGGAGCATCCTCTCCCTTTCCCTTAGTGGCCCAAGTCGCGCCGGCGTCACCCTCCGGCGCATGGGCTCGGGTCGTCTCCTCTTCGGGGACTCGGCCTGCACTAGTCGGCATGACTGGTGCATTTTCTTGGGGCCGAGCCCCGCTCTTCTCCCGCTGCTCCTGCGGAGGATCAGGTCGCCGGAGCTGGGACGGACCAGCGCCTACGTCGGCTAGTCCCGAAGGTCCCCTTTTTTGTTCCGGCGCCTCTAACTCCTCTATCACAAGTGTGGAGGGCTCTTCCACTGGCGGTGGTGCCAGTGTCACCGCTTCTATGCCCTACACTACCTGCTCCAGGAAGTCAATGACGGCGGGGTCAGGGTTGCACTGGATTAACCCAGCAATCACATTCTTCGCCGTCTCTGCTACTTCTGGAGGCAGGCCCTGCATATCCTGCAACAGGCAAATTGACCCCGGAGATTGGTGAGACTGAGGTGCGGAAAACAAGGACGGAAACGGGAAACGGGTTAGTACGGACGACATATTTGGACGGCACAATTAATGCTTCTTGTTGGCTCGGGTTCGACGGGGACTTAGTTGGCCAGCGTCACTAGGTGTGGGCTTCTTTTTCGAACCTTTTGGCCCTCCTGGGCCTCGCTTAGGTTCCGTTGGATCGGTCACACGCTTAGACCTTTTTGTCCAAGTAGTCCTGCTTTTGTCCAAGTAGTCCTTGGGCTCCTCTGCGGAGACGTATCGCTTGAGTTTCTGCGCATGGACGGGACTTATCGTTCGACCATCCTCACCTTAGATCTCATAGGTGTTTCCGCGTAGAATATTCACAATCGTGTATGGCCCCACGTACTTCGGGGCTAATTTGGCAGAAATCCCCTCAGCTGCAGAGGATAGTACCTTATTCTCTCTCCATACACGATCGCCTAGACAGAATTCTGGAGGTCGACGATGAACGTCATAATATTTGGCTTGTCTCGCCTGCTCCGCTTGCACGTCGGCCGCCGCCCTAACGTGCAATTCGCGGAGATTGCCCATGCGCGCCACCCAATTATTTATCGCCTCTTGCTGCCCTTGCTCTTCGGCCAACCCGTCTTCCTCCCGCCTTACTGTCTTCGGTGGGTCAGGCTGTCGGCCGTAAATGAGCATGGCAGAACTTATCTTGGAAGAGCTGTGTTCGGCCGTATTATACGCGAACACCAGCTCGTTCAGATGCTCATCCCAGCACTGGTGATTCTCCTCAGCGTAAGACATGATCATGGTCTTCATCGTTCGGTTCACACGCTCGACAGGATTGGCTTGAGGGTGATATGGTGATGTAAACGTGTGATGCACGTTTCTCTCCTTTAAGAATGCCTCCAAGGAAGCATTCTTAAATTCAGTCACATTATCGGAGAGAAACAACTCGGGGACGCCGAACCGTAGACATATTAGTTCGTTGAGCCCTTTTATCACCGATTTGCCATCTGCTCCTTTTATCGGAATTACTTCGATCCAGCGTGTGAACAGGTCCTGGAAGATGAGAATGTATTCGTGGCCGTGCTTGGTTTTAGGGAGGGGTCCCATAATGTCGCTGGCCACGATTTGCCATGGACGTTCTGTAATGCGATGTCCCATGAATCCTGTTGGAACGGGCTATTCGACTGTGCACTGCTGGAGCGCGCTGTTCGACTTTGCACTGCTGGCAAATTTAGCACTGGTTCACATGTCTGGCCACATCTCGAGACACGTGTGGCCAATAATACTTCCACCTTACTCTCTCTAGAGTTTTCTCGCGGCCCAAGTGCCCAGCAGTTGGAAAATCATGGCATTCTCTCAGTACTTCGCGTCGCTTTTCGTGAGGGACTGCTAACTTCCATACATCCTCGTCGCCGAGAGATTCGTCTATGACTTCATTAGGGTTGTACTTGTACAGTCTCGCCCCCGCCAGTTTGAACGTGGGGAAGTCCCGCGGCTTCTGCTGAACCTCTTTCACGATCTTGAGGTACCAGTGGTCGTTTGTATCACGCTCCAGCTCTAACGCGGCGACCGCTGGCTCTTCTTCCGCGAACATCCGTGAAAGGGCATCTGGGACATTGCTCAACGAGCCCTTCCGATGTTCAACCGTGAAACTGTGGTTCTGCAGCTCCAAAGCCCACCTAACTAACATGCCGGTCGGATTTTGGATGTTACGGAGCCACTTCAAGTTGCTATGACCCGTGATAACCTTGAAGTCGTAGTCCTCTGTATACGGAAGGAACTTTTTAATTGCCCAAAGAATTGCTAGACATTCTCTTTCCGTCACGCTATAATTCCTCTCGGCTGCGCTTAGAGTTCGACTCGCGAACTCTAGGACTCTTTCACAGCCGTCGATTATTTGGTATAGCACCGCTCCGAGACCTGTATCGCTCGCGTCAGTTTGCACCACGTACTGCGCGTTAAATACCGGTCTGTGTACAATCGGTGCAGAAGCTACTAGCGCTTTTAGCTTTTGGAAGGCCTCTTCTTGTGCTGTTGGCCACTCATATTTTCGATCCTTTTTCGTTAATTCGGTCAGTGGTTCAGCAATTGTGGCGAAATTCTATAAAAACTTTCTATACCACGAGGCCATTCCTAAGAAGCGTCTCAGCTGACGGAGGTTTTCGGTACCGGATACTCCATAATGGGCTCTATTTTCTCGGGGTCTGGCTTACAACCATCTCTATTTACTATGACCCCGAGATATTGGACCTCATCGCGACAGAAGACGTTCTTCTCGCGATTTATTGTGAGGCCCGCATCCTGTATCCTGTCCAGCACTCTTTTTAGAACCTCTTTATGCTCCTCGCATGTCTCTGTGACTATTATTATATCGTCGAGATACGAGTAAGCAAAAGGTTCGAGTTCCGGGCCGATGACTTTGTCAATCAACCTCTGGAAGGACGCTCCGGCATACGAAAGACCGTAGGGCATTCATAAGTGGTATCTGGTGGTACGCACTGCTTAAATCCAACGTGGATATGTATCGCGCTTTCTGCAGTTTGCGCAAGATACTTTTCATGTATGGTAACGGGTACGCGTCTGGCCTTGACCCTGCGTTCACTTTTCTGAAGTCCACGCAGAAACGGAACTTCCCGTTGGACTTGCGTACCATTACCACTGGACTTGACCAGCCACTTGTCGAGGATTCTATTGTCCCCACGACTAGCATTTCCTCCACCTGTTTGTGCATCTCTTCCTCGAGTTTCTGAGATACAGGGTAGAACTTCTGTTTAATGGGTCTTGTAGATCCGACGTCTATTGCATGTTCGATCCAGGAAGTACACCCTAGTGGTACCAGGCTGTTACCGATCAGCTGAGCTACTAAAGCTGTTACCTCTTTGCGCTGTTCCTCTGTTGGGTCCACCAACCCAATAGCTGATTCGGACACGGTGTTGTTTGCGGTTATGGTGGCTACTTCTAACTTTACGCTTGCATCGTCATCCTTTGGATGCAACGTGTTATCTGTGTTATCGTGAGGAATAACTCAACGCTCTGCTCCTTTGAGGACCATGAGAACTTGATGTGCCATTTTCGGACTATCTGGCCCACATCACGGTACGTGTGCTGATGCAAATACGTATGCCTCTCACATGGGTCCTGGGTCGCGCCATTCCTTGTCTGGCGCTGGGAAGAAATTCTGGTATCATTCCTTCCAGCCTCTGTTGGGGACTGGAGACTCGGGCTGCTGCTGTTAAACTCCGCATACGTGAACGTGTCTTGGAAGTTCACATGCGGTGATCCTCGTCTACGGCCCGTGCTTGGAGGTTGAACTCCCACCAAGTACGTACTTGAGGTTGTAAGTCGAGCTCCTTACAGTATTCGTACACTCGCTTTAAGCTCTTCAACCTCTTCGACGAGAGTTTTGATCACCGCCAGTAGCTGCTCCGATAACATACTGTCTCCGACTGCTATCCCAGCGGTTCACGATCACGCTGTCGCGGCCACTCCAGGTTTTGTGACTGTGACGGGTTTCGCGATTGCTGCCAGAACCCGTGCTGCCCATTTTGTGTTAACAACGACTCTTCTTCGTAGTTGCGCTGGTATTGTCGTTGCCTGCGCTGCTCTTCCAGGAGCACTTGTTGCCGCTGCTGCTGCTCCTACTGCTGCTCCTGCTATTCTTGCTGTTGCTGCCGTCGCTGCTGCTCCAGCCTTTGTTGCTGCTGCTGCTCCAGCTGCTGTTGCTGCATTTGCTGCTGCTGCAGTTGTTGCTGATGCAGTTGTTGCTGTTGGAGCTGTTGCTGTTGAAGCTGTCCCTCGGCTTCGGCTGGAGATATCCCGGTGGGTGCTGCAGAACTCAATATCTCTGTCCCGGAACCCTCCTGGCCGTTTGCCTCTTCCGCTGGCTCCACCACTGCATTATGTGCTTCTTATGGAGCGTTCATCCTCCGAAACTCCGGGAGTTTCTGCATCACTATCGGGTCATCAAGGAGCGTTGTGAACGGGTGCGGGTGATCTAAGTCGGTATTGGGATCCACAATAATCCATCCAGACTTGTTCATCAACGTTAAGTCGATGAACGCCCTTCGGGACTGTTCGCGTTTAGCAAACGCTTGCTGCTCCGACAGCTCCGGCTCTGGCACGAAACCGGCGGCACTATAATCGCCCATAAACCACTTGATCGCTGTCAGCATATTTGCTGACTGCAGATCTGACTGTTGTAGAACAAGGGCTTGCATGGCCTCGTCTATTTCCTGTTCGGGCTGTGTATACGCCCAATTGAGTATCGCAGATTCCGCAAACTGCGATGATCGGGCCATGGTGTTAATTGGCTGTGTGCTTTCACACGAACTTATTTTACTAGCGCGAGTAGTATCGGGATTGATGGCAGAGAGAGTTTGCCTTTTCGACCCGTGAGCTAGCTTTTTGAACGCGAGCCCGGGTTATTTTCTAAGAGCTACGGCGGTTGCTCTTAACTTCGATAACGCACGATGGTTTCCAGTATACGGCTCTAAAAAAATGAAAGCTATTTTTGTAATTAATTACTATTTGTAATTAATGACGCTCAACTACTCGCACTTGTAATTTTAAAATAAATATATGTGAAAAAAAAAATATATATATATGTATGTCATAATGGACAATATCACCAAAAAACACAAAAAATAAATATAATTTTCACCTTGTATACGAATGAACGTATACGGAGTTTATATTGTTAGGGTTTATCGCCGAGAGAAAATAATAAATTATATTGACTCTGAAAGTCTTTGCTTCAACCCACTCGAAAGTAAAGTTGAAAGCAAAAGGAATAAGAACCCTACGCGCGTTCGGGTAAAATAGGCAAGCAATACGCAAGGTATATGCAATAGGCAAACTGATAATACGAGAGCCTCGCGTAATATCAGCAAAGAAAAAAAATAGAAATTGGGAAATAAGTAAAGCAAGGGGTAAATATAAGTAAGGCAAATAATGTTGGGCGAGAGAGTGGTCAGTGCGCGGCGTAGGCCCCTACTTAAGCACGCGAGGTGATGTTTTTCATTGAAGGTTGCGCGCTTGGCGCTTGCAATCTAGCGGTCACTTCAGGTACTACAATTCCGAACATACCGCCCGATTGTGTCCATACAATGGGCGAACAGAATTAGTTTAGCAGACATTTAAACCGATCTGAAAACTAAGATTGACCTGTTGCAATTGGAGACGTTGAGGTGTAAAGTTTGGCAATAGGTCCGCTAGTAATCCATCCGAAGATTGTGCGTTGGGCCATTGGCGTTCCGGAAGGTCCTTTGACCAGTCCGTCGAGCAAGATCTCTGGGAAGATGTCAGCACCAAGTAAAATATCAATTTCAGCAGGTGTTTCTCTGAAATCGTCCGCTAATTCTAATCCCTTCAAATGGGTCGAGGCATTCTTTAATTTATAGCATCTTTGCGTGTATTTTGTAATAAAAGGAAGTACTACTGCGTTTAACTACAAATGTGCTTTAGGGTTGAAAGCCGATGTAAGTTGCAAAGTGGTTCGGCCCTTGGCAGGAATGTGAGAATAACCTCCAATACCACTCAACGGCACTGTCGTGGCAGAGTATGGTTGTTCAAGCTTCTTTAATAACACCTCGGATACAAAAGAACTTTGGGATCCAGGATCTATCATAGCTCGAGCAGTATGAATTCTGCCATCAGCACCACGTAGTTTCCCCAACGCGGTAGCCAGAAGAACAGGTTCTACACCAGAGCTTTGAGCTACTAAACTTAGTTGCAGCTCAGTGTTGGTAGTAAAAGAGGGACCAGTGAAAGCGACGTGATTATGTATGGGTTCACTGGCAGACACGTGAGAACTTTTATTTGTATTATCGTGAAGAAGCGTATGGTGTTGTTTGCTACATATGATACATCTTCTGTCAGATCGGCAATTACTGATCGGGTGAAACCCGAGACAATTCGAACATAACTTCCTTTTTTCCACGAAGATTTTTCGTTCACTGGCGGTTTTGGCTTTGAAGGCGTCGCAACGACTAATGAAATGTGCGTCTGCACAAAAGACACACTTGTCGGTAAACGTAGCATGAGAGCTAATTGATCTGTTTTCTGGAGCTTTAGATTTACTTAACTTAGACACGAAGGTGGTTTCTAAAAAATCAATACGCTCGGTGATGAACCGACTAAGTTGGACAAAAGTAGGGGGATCGGCCCTTTTACTGACTTGTTTTTCCCACTCGCATAAGGTTTTGAAATCAAGCTTATGAGAAATGATAGGCACGAGAAGATCATCCCATTGATTGGTTGGCCTTTTGAGTTGCTCTAAAGCGGCGATTGTATTTGTTGTTGAATTAAGAAGGGATTGTAATTGAGATGGAGAATCGGAACTTACGGCAGGCAAATCGAGTAGTGTCTTGGTATAAAGGGCAACAAGCCGACGTTTGTTAATATAGTGATCTTCTAACTTTTTCCAGGAAATAGAGAAGTTGAGATCTGTAATTTGAATTGTTTTGAGCATATCAGCTGCTTCTCCTTGAACGTCCGTTTTCAATTGTTGTAATTTCTCTGAATTAGATAGTCGTTCATCTTTGATGATGGTAGCTTTGAATAGATCTTTAAAATCTAGCCAGTCGGTGAATTTACCGGAAAAGGTAGGAACTTCAATGTTAGGTAACTTTCTTGTGAAGACTGGTTGCTGCGCAACAGGCACATTAGCTTGTTGAGAGAATTGTTTAAGCCAATGGGCTATATCGACCACTGCATTTATGTAACTATCTTCAGTCGCCCCATAGCAGTCAGTAACAAAATAGTCACTCTTGCTCGTGCCTCCAAATTTCTGGGATAGGACAATAGTATGATATTCTTGGAATTCTTTCCAGTTCTTCTCTAATATCTGTAGCTTAGCTTCGAGAAGCTCACAAGTGATATTGTCCTTACCCACTTTCTTGATATTGGTACTTGAATTGCAGATTCGATTAAATAATTCGAACTGACGCTCGATGGTTTGCGTAAGTGAAAGGGTTGGCATTTTGATTGAAATAAATAAGCAGATCCCTGAGTGTTATGAGAGTTTGCGTGGCATCTCCGCCCGCTGTGCAGAGTGGCAGGAGCAAAGATCAGTCACACGATAGATTTCGTTAGGAGGTCGTAAATCTCCAACGAACTAACTTGCCAAAGGTCGTAAATCTCTGACAATTAATGTAACACTCGAGAGTTCTATTGCTTTGTAAGAATTTCTCTCGATTGACGACTATCCGGCTCGAAGCACCAAAAATGTATACGAATGAACGTATACGAAGTTTATATTGTTAGGGTTTATCGCAGAGAGAAAATAATAAATTGTATTGACTCTGAAAGTCTTTGCTCCAACCCACTTGAAAGTAAAGTTGAAAGCAAAAGGAATAAGAACGCTACGCGCGTTCGAGTAAAATAGGCAAACAATACGCAAGGTATATGCAATAGGCAAACTGATAATACGAGAGCCTCGCGTAATATCAGCAAAGCAAAAAAATAGCAATTGGGCAATAAGTAAAGCAAGGGGTAAATATAAGTAAGGCAAATAATGTTTGGCGAGAGAGTGGTCAGTGCGTGGCGCAGGCCCCTACTTAAGCACGCGGGGTGATGTTTTTCATTGAAGGTTGCGCGCTTGGCGCTGGCCATCTAGCGGTCACTTCAGGTACTACAATTCCGAACACATCTAAAAAAATAAAAAACAATTTTAAAGTTCGAGGGGATTTTTGCGCTCGAGTTTTTACTCAGGCACACAGTCAACTTTTTGTTCCTAGAGTGCCTGCCGACTTTCTCTCGATTTTCTACTAACAGCATGAGAAAAGAAAAAAATGTTATTTTTCGTCAAAAAAAAAATAATTCGTATCGAAAATACGAGAGGAGAAAATAATGTTCGAGTCGAGAAAAAAATTAATTACCGCTTAAAAAAAATGTTGTCGTTAAAAAAAATTAATTGTTATTAAAAAATTTTTAATTGTTAAAAACAATTACCTAACACACAAAAATTTCGCGATCAAGATCTCTCCTCGTCGGTACTCTAGGTCCAGGATTATTGGCTATCGCTCGCCTAACCTCTCGACCGCACTCTCGCAACAGTACGGCTGTGTCACGCACACGCACACACGCGCCTACGAGCTGCGGCACGAAGAGCCTTTCTTTGCAGCTTACGCTCAGCTACGCTGCTGAGCTTCTTCGCGTCAAGCTTCGCCGCGAATCACGTACGCGCCGCGGGTTCTTCTTCTCCCCCAAAACGTTGTGGCGCCAGTTGTAACGGGATGGCTAGTGGGGGAAAATCCCAACAAGCCACAGGCCAGCAATGCCCTAGAACACGGTGCCGCGGGTGTCAGACTAAAATGACTTGCCCGGGGATCTGCTCCTGGAATCCCGAAAACAACGCGAAGATCGCACGCGAACTTCGCTTTCCAACTAATTGAATTGCTGAGTGAAAAGCGCGCGCTCGAAGAGTAAAGCGCGCGGCGGCTACGCTTAGATATGAAAACAACCGGCGGAGTCATTTTCCCGCGGAGGCGGCGGTATCCGGAAGAAGGACAGGTTGCAATGAACAACGCGACGAGTAACTAGATATCACAGTATATTAAAATAAATATTAACTACATGCACAACGCATGTGCTTATTAAAACAATCAGTTAGTTCGCGCGCGACAGTTAATTTCAAACACGCGAACGTTACGGTGCGCGCGCGGCAAAGCTGCTGTTCTCGCGCGCGTTGTTAAAGTGCGGTGGGCTGACACACACCCGCATGTACACGGCACAGGAAGTTTGCACGGGGCGATTTCCGTGCAAACCTTTACATTTAACGCGAGAGATGAGAGTATAAGACTTACTTTAAGAAGGAGCAACCGGTGTACTCGGCTCTCTGTCGCTCGCGCAGTCATTGCGCTCTATGTCTCTCTCTCTCTATCTCTCTCTCCTACTCGTTGAAACGGATCGGCAGGCCGGCGGGCTGGCTGCCGTCTCCTCGCTCGCTATCTCTCGTGCACGGTACGGTATCGCTCTCTCTCTCTCTCTCTCTCCCTTACTCGCACGCTCTAGTCCGCGCCTCCACTTCACTCGCGGTAAAGCTATATCTAAAATCTATACGACGCGAACGCGGTAACTTTCCAGAGACACGGGGGAGATGCTCACGGCGCGATGGCAGACACGAAGATGGCTGCCGTGACTCGCATAAAACCGTAGCAGCTTCACGGGTACGCGACGGGCATATTACGCGTCGCGAGACCGTTCTAATCCGGTCAGGATGCTCGCGCGCTCGCGCCCCCAGTGAGCATGCCTGCTCGGCGCTGGTAATTCGAATCTCGAATTACCTAACTCGCGCACACGTTACAATCAAAAATTTAGAATGTAGTAAAATTACAATTAAGAAGAAATTAAAAAATTGGGTTGCGAAAAATATATAATTATGTTACGTTACTGTTTTTTTATAAAAAATTTTTTATATAAAATTACACAGCTTAATCTGTTAACTATGTTTCACACTATCTAAGCGATACAAAGAAAATTGTTCACAGTAGTAATGAATACATACATTACTGTTTTCTATTTTTTCTTTTCTGAGATACAGATGAATAAAGGTTGTCAAATTAGTATGTAAGTTAGTTAATAAGTTTCTTTTCTATGTACCAGACTTACGCTCAGGTAATTGATTTACCTATGCAGGGTTTACATTGTAAATTACTGGTTTCAATAAATAAATAAAATAAATTTCGTAGGGAGTCAACAGTATTAAAATTGAGAAATTTTCAAAACCTACAAAGATACAACTATTTGTTTATAAAAAGCATACACGAACCTATAAATAAGTGGATGTATCTTTGCAGGTTTTGATAATTTTTCAATTTTTATACCGATAACTCCCTATGAAATTGCACAAGGAACCAAATAAGCCATTCCAATTTCAAATCGGATAAAAAAAATAAAAAAGAATTTGTCGTGCGCTCCATAGTTTTAAAACGGCATTGAGGAATTATTTGGATTAATTTCTAGATTTGTAACTGTGCGTGTCTGTGCGATACTGGCAAACTACTTTTTCATATTAATCACTATTTGATTTAAAAATATTTAAAAAGATTTAAAAAGATTGTAAAGGACTGTAGCCCGTTGAATTTTCAATAAATAAATAAATAAATATTGTTTTTTTTTGTTTTTAATTCGTGATATCTACATTTGCAATGTTGAAATTCTGACAAAATTTTTTTTTATTCTTTAAGAAATATATTATTATGTCATATCGTTTTTTACATTAACATGTAAACAATCGATTGTAAACAAATTTTATTAATGTGACGAATTCTGCAACCGAGCGTTCTCGTGCTGAAAACTCACTTTGTCATGTCTTTTTGCATATTGGGGGCGTTTAAGCTCCAATTCTCTACTCAATTGCAACAGTTGCTGTTGACAACGTTCTCCAGTGATAATTTCGTTTGGCTGGAGTAGCTCGTAATATTGTAAATACGAATAAGTTTCCCCCGTTCTTTTATAAAAATTATCAATTTATTGTAAAAAAAAATATACGTTACATTTTATTCAAAATATTGTCCGTCATTGGCTACTACTTTTTGCCATCTTTCTGGCAACATTCGGATGCCACGTCGAAAAAACTCTTCATCTTTTGAGGCTACCCATGAATCGACCCAATTTTTGGCTTCTTCGTAAGAAGTGAAGTGATGCTTGACCGGGGCGTGAGCCATCGACCGGAACAAGTGATAGTCCGAAGGAGCAATGTGTGGTGAATACGGCGGGTGGGGTAAGACATCCCATTGTAAAGCTTCCAAAGTATCCTTGACGACTTTTGCAAAATGTGGCCAAACGTTGTCGCGCTGACAAATCACTTTGTCATGTCTTTTGGCATATTGGAGGCGTTTAAGCTTCAATTCTCTGCTTAATTGCAACAGTTGCTGTTGATAACGTTCTCCAGTGATAGTTTCGTTAGGCTGGAGTAGCTCGTAATAGATTACTCCGAGCTGATCCTGCCAAATGCACAACATTAACTTTTTGCCATAAATATTCGGTTTGGCCATTGAAGTTGGTAGATGGCCGGGCTTATCCCATGCTTTCCTACGTTTGGGTGGTCGTAGTAGATCCACTTTTCATCCCCCGTCACTATTCGATACAAAAAAACCCTTTCGACTTTGTCTTTGGAGAAGTTGTTCGCACGTGAAAAGACGGCGCTCGACGTCTCTGGGTTTCAGTTCACGCGGAACACAATTTCCTTGCTTTTGTACCATACCAATGGTCTTGAGACGGTGTGAAATCGCTTGTTGAGTCACTCCCAAGCTTTCTGCGAGCTGCTCTTCAGTTTGGCATGAGTCTTGGTCCAATAATGCCTCTAACTCAGCGTCTTCAAACTGGGCTGTCCTTCCTTCCCGTTCTTTATCTTCCACGTCAAACTCGACGTTTTTAAACTTTTGAAACCACTCACGACAACTTCTCTACTTAAAGCAGCATCACCGTAAACTTCTACAAGCGACCAATGCGCCTCAGCAGCAGATTTCTTTAAATGAAATAAATAAATCAAAACTTCCCGCAAATGACGCTTATTCGGTACAAAACTCGACATTTTCGAACCAAAAAAAATGTATACTGCCAATACAAAGTCAATAGTATTTTAAGGTTATGTTGTTGCCAGGTGTCCAAACTTTCTATGTGACATTTTACATCTGACGATTTCAAAGTAATCTTGTCGGTGGAGCCATCTCTTGAAAACGGCGGAAACTTATTTGTAAACCCAATATCATTTCGGAGCACGTGAAAAGTAAACCGGAGCAGTGCCCAATAATTACTAAAAAAGTATTTTCGTAGTTTTTAATTAAGTATTCTTGACAATCTTTTAAAAAGGCCCCTTATTTTTCTTATTAATGTAGCTATCATAATACCTCCACTCATTTTTTTAAATTTCCTTCACCAGGAAATTCAGCAGATTCTACCCGAACACCGTCACCCGTGGGAGGAGTTTCTGGGCAGAATCTAGGAGATATTCTGCCCACCGAACAGAAAATATAATAAATTCGGGCAATAGCTCCTCAATTTTCTACCAGGAGTAACTTATTTATTAACTCTTCGTCATTAAAAAATAAAGCAGAGTTACAAGAGACCAGCTTTTGGGAGAGTGTTCAAGGCAGTAGCTCGGACACAAGTGCGTGCCGATTGAGAGAATCGTGGCCCTTTATATACTAGTCAGCAATCTACTCTTCTCTCTTACGCATGACAACAAAGGTGTTTACATTGTGACGTCAGATGCGTCTTAATTACTCGTGAGAGAATACGAGACTGCTTGGTTTGCGCTGAGCGCTTGTGATCGGTGAGCCGGGCCTTTGTTGATGTTTCGCTTATGAATGTGTGTACGTATCGTACAGCCGGTCGTGTACGTCACATCGCCCCCCAAATTAAATTTTTATTTTTATTAATAGCAAAAAAAATAACAAATTTCATTTTCGCTTAGTACACGCTAACATATTAACATTAAAACGGTGATTACATGTATTTTCTTCGCTAGTTTCTTTGGTTGATATTGATGATGCCTTGAGGACTCTGTGCATCTTCTTGAATCATCTGCCAAGTGTTTTGAACGCCAGGTCTCAGTTCTTTGATTGATTTTGTTTTGTTTTATTTTTTTTTTTATTTTGATATTTATTTTTAAGTTTTGTCGCAGTACTCTATTGTAGAGTATATTCCGCAGTTTACATGGTATAATAACATTTAATGTTTTCGCAAGAATTACATAAGTGTCGTAGCTTTCGTTATCGCACCTGAATGCAGTGTATTGTTTAATTTTGAAATTGTAAGTATCATTACATTCTGTAATCATTTTCTCTATACTTGGATATAATTTCAAATCGTTTATTTTGTTAGCATTTATGCTTTTTTGACAATGTTCTTTTTTATATACGATTTCGCGTTTCATTATTTCAAATTCAAGCCACTTATTAATTTCAATATTGACTTTATCTTTATGGTGAATCGGAATAAAACACGACTTAGAAAAGAATTCGTTTTTATAGTTAGGTAACAGAGACGGACACTTTTGAAATACCTCTTTGGTTTGAACTATAAAGTACTTGAGTTTTTCCCTAAGGGAGTTTTGACAAGATCTAATCTTCTGAAACATTGTGCGAAAGATTGATAATGTCGTCATACAAATCAGCGTTCTCACCTTTAGATCTGTTTGACAAGGTAGTATCATCATGTGGATCAGCGTTTTGGCCTTTAGACCCCCATGATTGTGTGATACTTGGAGACGTACACTCTTCTGAGCTTATAATAGTCTCCTTGTAAGAGAAGTGAGCGCAATGCTCCTTCAATGGTGTGAGGATTTCTTTTTTGTCGATAACTCTCAAACTATTTAGAATCTTTTGCGTATCATATTCTAATATGCACGAATTTAATTTTTTAAATTGAAAATGGTTTTCCAAACCTGTGGTTGGAACTTGGAAAATTGAATACGCTTCCGCGAATTTAGTTTTGATATCTGAACCAGTTCTAGGTTGTATGCCATGTAAGAGTTTATGCCTTAAGTCTCCTAGTATAGAGGATACATTCATTTCTTTATTTGAGGAATCGTTAACACTGCATGTAAGATGGTCAACGTATTTCGATTCAGTTGCCCTTTGCACAGTTATATGTGATTTCGAAAGAGCAACTAATACGCGTTTCCCGAATCTTCTGATTCTTGTGGGACGAAATTACATACTAAGTCTATGCTGCAAACATCAATGCTGTCATAGCTGCGTATTAAGTCTTTGTTTCGTCTTTGAGTATTTTTCTTCTCATCAAATTTATGATTACTGTGCATAGGTTTATCCTTTGCGTCAGACAAGATTGTTGCTTCGCAGTGGCGTTTACATTTTTAGACGACCACGTATTTGCTTTATTCAATGTTTGCTGATTCGACGCGTTGGCCGTTTCGATTGGAGTGTTGAATTTGTTTTGGCTATTGAACTTGTCATGCTTTCTATGACGCTGATCGTCACCATCGTATTCTGTTAATAATTTTAGTAACATGTTTTTATCTTTGACTTGCTGTCCTAATATGGCGTGTCGAATATTCCTTTCGAAATGTTCGCTTACGCGTAAAACAAACTCAGCCTCTGTGTACTCGATATCTAACTCTTTCCCTAACCCGAATAATTTCCTCGCGTATTCGACGCGATTCAGATTGCCCCCCGGGCTATATTGTCCGAATTCTATTTTACGTTTCGCAGTTCGCTGCGTATTTGTGCTCCAGTATCTTTCGCGAAATCGCGTGATGAATTGGTCGTACGAGTCAATTTCTGACTTTTGCAAGTACCACCAATCCTTAGCATCACCCTCGAGTGCTTGAGAAATTAAGCATAAAAGTTGATCGAAATTAGGTTTAACCACGTTTATATATTTCTCGAACACTGACAAGAATTTAACTGGTCTTTCATTCTCAAGTCCTCGATACTTGGGGATGTCTATTTTTTGAGACGCTTCACTCCCAGAGTTGCCTTTCATCATCGGCGATTTTTTCAAGTCTTTAATCGTATTTTTCAATTCTAGAATTTCTTTCTCAAAGTTTGATTTTATTTGATCAACTTCTCGTGAAAGGTTTCTTTTCAATTCTGCGAGCCTAGAATCTAGCTCGTGGTTATTTTCTGATTGATCATCGTTTTGCGACAGCGCGGATACTTTGTCTATTAACCTATCGTTCTCGGTTTCTAATAACTGGACCCGACCTCTTCGTTTATTTATTTCCATAACTAATTCCGCACGGTCTGCTTTTTTTTCCATACGAGTTTTCTCGACTGACTGTGTTAACGCATCATATTTCTCTTTTATCCCATTTCGAATTATCGCGACTAACGTTGCCCTTAATTTCGGTGACTTTGACGTGTCATTTTCCTCGCCTTGGCCTTCGAGCATATTTTCGAGCTCGTTTTGCCGTTCATACAATAATCGTAATTCATCAGTTACCGCCCGTTCCCATTCGAAACGTTTTCGCTCCCTAGTGTTTTCTACTTCATCGTCATAAGAGGCTTGCATCTCGAGCATAAATGCTCCCGATTTGCGGTTTTTCGCCATTTTAACTATTAATAGAATATATGATTAAAGGAACGTTAACTCGGAAGTAATAAGAAAAAATTTAATTTTCATTGAATTGACAATGTAGAAAGTTGACTCTAATGTATTTATTTCATAACAAACTAATTTTTACTTGGAGATTTCATTTCCAATTTTAAGAATGTGTATATTTTAATCATCGTGAATCGATAATTTTTCAAATGTATCGGCTATATCCTGAATTTTGTTTTCGATACAATCCACCCTCATGTTTAACATTATTTCACTCTTGCAGGTTTTATTCGCGACTGCTTTTTACAATGAATACCAATTTTTAGATCTACAATTTGTGCTTGCATGACCTTTTCGAAATTCCCGCTAGACGATTTTGTTTGCTCGAGTCCCTGTTCGGGCGCCAGCTGTAACGTACCGAAGTAATGACAGCTCTCAGATTTGAGTCTATACCTTAATAACTGAGTTGACTTGTATGAAACTAGATGTCGTTACTTGGTAGTTATTAACAATTTCTAAGAGTTCGTGTACTGGACTCAAGCGACTTATCGGTTTTGGGATTTTCCTCCGATCTCAGGGTAAGATACCGGCGCGCAGTGTGCCGGAGTCTGTGCCGTCGATACAGATAGAAGGTAGGTAGGCGATGAAGGTAAGTAGTTAGCGCTGATTAGCTGCTACCGTGCCGATAGAAAGGATTGCCGGGTAAATAATCGGCGCTGAGGGCCAACTATCGTGCCGTAGAAGGTCGGTAAGGTAGAGTTCCTTGGGTATATCAAGGTTAGGTTTATAATTGACATTTTACTTAAAGACAAATATGATATTAAATGAGTTTATTTTGATGATAAATAGGAACAAATTACAAGAGTATATTTACAATATTTTAACGAGCGCAAGGGGTCGCCAGCATCACTCACCTAAGCGCAATGCTTTTGGGAGAGTGTTCAAGGTAGTAGCTCGGACACAAGTTGTGTGCGTGCCGATTCCGAGAATCGTGGCCCTTTATATACTAGTCAGCAATCTACTCTTCTCTCTCACGCATGACAACAAAGGTGTTTACATTGTGACGTCAGATGCGTCTTAATTACTCGTGAGAGAATACGGGTCTGCTTGGTTTGCGCTGGGCGCTCGTGATCGATGAGCCGGGCCTTTGTTGATGTTTCGCTTATGAATGTGTGTACGTATCATACAGCCGGTCGTGTACGTCACAAAATAGAAACTAAGCCTGTTTATTTCTTATAAATAGATACACATAGTCCCAACATGCCGAGAAAGTTGTTAAAAAGGTTGTAAAAATGAACACCTGTCATTATTTATTTATAAGCATTTTTTTGCAAAATTCGACCCGGCAGCTTACTGATTTGGTCCGTTCTTCGGCTGTTAAAAAGAAACTAAGCTTGTTCATTTTCTATAAATGGATATACAAACTCCCAACATCCCCAGAAAGTTGTTAAAAAAGTTAAAAAATGAACACCTTACATTATTTATTTACAATCGTTTTATTGCAAAATTCGAGCCGGCAGCTTACTGATTTGGTCCGTTTTTTGGCTGTTACAAAGAAACTTAGTCTGTTCATTTTCTATAAGTGGATATACATACTCCCAACATCCCTAGAAAGTTATAAAAAAAGTCTTAAAAAATGGACACATTCCACTTCTTATTTATAATCTCTGAATAGCAAACTTCCATTGGCTGCTTGTGGATTACGCTCGTTGTTTACTGCGCACTGCACTCTGCCGCTGCACAGAGTTATGAGTATGTATGTCCATTTATATAGAAAATGAACAGGCCTAGTTTCTTTTTAATAGCCGAAAAATGGACCAAATTATCGGGCAGCCGACTCGAATTTTGCAATAAAACCCTTATAAATAAATAATGGTAGGTGTTCATTTTTTAAAACTTTTTTAACAACTTTCTGGTGGTGTTTGGAGTATATACGAGGGTCATTTGATAAGTACCTAGCCTACAAATGAAAACACCAAAATTTTACAAAAAATAAAATTTATTTTTCAATGTAGTCTCCTTTTAGTTGAATACACTTGATCCAGCAGTGTTCCAATTTTTTTAACCCCGTTGAAAAAAATGTTTTCTCTTGGTTTGCAAAATAGGCCTCCTGGGTGGCGGCGATTATTTCGTTATTGGAGTGGAATCTCTTCCCGGCGAGCGAATTTTTTAGGTTCGGAAACAAAAAAAAGTCGCACGGAGCCAAATCTGGAGAATACGGTGGATGGGGCAGCAGTTCGTAGCGTAATTCAACCAATTTAGCCGTGGCGAGTGCAGAAGTGTGAGCCGGTGCATTATCGTGGTGGAAAAGCACTTTTTTTTTTAGACAAATGGGGCTGTTTTTCTTCTAACACGGCGTCAAATTGGCTCAATAGTTCGGCTTAGTACTGTCCTGTGACCGTTTTGCCCTTCTCCAGATAGTCAATAAAAATCACACCTTGAGAATCCCAGAAAACAGTGGCCATCACCTTTCCGGCCGACGGGACCGTCTTCGCCTTCTTCGGAGCAGATTCACCGGGTAAGGTCCACTGTTTTGACTGCTCCTTGGTCTCTGGAGTGTAGTAGTGAATCCATGTTTCGTCGACGGTCACGCAACGACGCAAAAACTCTTTTGGATTGCGATTAAACAGCTCCAAACACTGCTCTGAACTGGTCACACGGATGCGCTTGTTGTCTGCAGTCAGCAAACGCGGCACCCACCTTGCTGACAGCTTCCTCATGCCTAAAATCTCATGTAGGATATGCCACACGGGTTCTTCTGAGATGCCTACTATCGCAGCTATCTCGTGCACCTTTAATCGGCGGTCTGACAAAACGATATCGTGTATTTTTGTCACGTTCTCCTCCGTAGTGGCTGTTTTCGTAGCACCTGGGCGTGGATCATCAAAAACCGACGTACGACCACGTTGAAACTCGTTATACCAAAATTTAACGGTCACCATCGAAGGAGAAGCATCCCCATACACTGCATCCAAGCGTTCTTTAATTTCACTGCGCGATTTCCCTTCCAAAAACAAGAATCGAATCACCGACCGATATTGTTCTTTCTCCATTTTTTAAAAAATCAACGGACACATTTGCTTTCACACGCTCTCAAAAATAAACTACAACTCCGATCCGGCTGAAATTTCGTCTGTAACCGTTTACAGGAAGATACTGCACTGTAGTGTATTTCTGGTGCGATAGTGGCACCATCTGGCGGTGAGGCTAGGTACTTGTCAAATGACCCTCGTATATCCATTTATAGAATATGAACAGGCCTAGTTTCTTTTCAACAGCAGAAAAACGGGCTGAATTAGCGAATAGCCCCCTCGAATTTAACAATTAATCAGTTATACATAAATAAATTGATTTGTTTATACTTCCGAACTTTTTCAATATGCTTCCTAAGATTTTATATCTAGTGTATGTATATCTAATTTGGGAGAATGAAGCGGCTTATTTTTTTATTTGATAGCGGTATAGTACTATTTGCCATACATGTTGATTATTTAAATAAATAATTGCAAATTTAACACATTTTCGTCTCTTGTACCTCTGCTTTATTTTCTAATGACGAAGAGTTAATAAATAAGGCACTGCAGGACTGAATTAGGGATGGTAATTTTTTTTTTATTGATAATCACTGCTGAATTCGAACTGGCTGCTGGACGCGGCTGCTATCTTCAGCTTCATTTCCTCCCATATGTTACTATCTCAAAAAATGGAAAGCCTTAATTACTGTTAATTAGGGAAGAGTAGCTCTGCACCCTATAGCATTTTCGGGCATAACTTTTGAAGTAATGGGTTACATGAACATATTATATCATATGGAAATAATCTTTGGATGATATATATATAAGGTGGTAAATACGTTTTTCCAAATTATAATAATTATAAAAAGTTATTTAAAAAAATAAAAAATTTAGATTTCCCCGATTCACAATTATCTTTTTCCCAGTACCCAACACCTTACCTGTAACATATTTAAACTGTAACGACACATAATACTTTATTTGGAGTATATAAGTACCAAAATATATAATTTTTAAATTAATTTTCAATATTATTGTTAAGACTAAAAAATTAAAAACAAGTACAAACACGATTTATAATATTTTTTGTTATTCAAAACTTGACTGTAGAATCTGTTTTAGGTGGGTCGACAGAGGATATTTAAAAAAAAAAACAAAACTCTAATACCCGAGTAAGTAGTCGGAGGACACGAGATCCACGCAAAAGAAGTTTACTTAGACGTGCAAAAGTAAACGAGTCGAATATTTAAGAAAAGCTTAAACCATATTAGCCGGAGGATACGAGTTTCATTCAGAAAAAGGGAGTTAATACGTAGACGTGTAACAGTAAGCGAGTCGACTAATTAACAAATTCTTAAACCAAAATGGCCCGGAGATGCAAGCTTCGCACAAAAACGGGAGTTACGCAGACATGCAATAATAAGCGAATTAATTAATCAAAAAATTCTTCAACCCATACAGTCGAAGGCCGGGAGGAATCCTTTTAAGCATAAATTTTTCTAATAATTAATTTTCCGTGAAAATTTGTATATAACGATTTTTTGGGTCGCTGATTACAATTATAATCTTAGTTTTTTTATTTATAAAATATGGCGGATCTAATATGGTGGACGAAAAGTTGAAAATTTATCAAATTAATTTGAAAATTTGTATTCAAGGATTTCTTAGGCTACTGGTTACGATTCTTACCTTAGTCTTTTTATTTTCAACATGGCACATCGAATATAGCGGGCCAAAAATTGAAATTTTCCTGAAAATTCGTATACAAAGGTTTTTTTGGGTCACTGATTACGATTCTAACTTTACTTTCTTGATTTTCTATTGTGGCAGATCCAAAATAGTCCAAAATAGTATGCGTTCATCCGTGCATATCTGTATGCATGCATGTATTAAAGTTCGTACGTTGGTGTGTATGAGTGGTGTATGTGCGTGTAAGTGCGAATGTGGCACGTGCGTGTGTTGGTGTGTATGTGCGTATGTGGATGCATGTATGAAAGTGTGTACGTATTGCTGCGTCTCTGCGCGCATGCGTGTGCCTCTGTGTATTTGTGTGGGTGCGTGCGTGGTACCAATTATTTACGATAATAAATTATTTTGAATCTAACCGTTGTGATTCAAATGCGCTTTTTCTCATAAGATACGAGAAATTCACTATATGCGATAAAGGGATGACTGGATTGAACGTGTATTTCATTAGTAAAATTGAAATTATTTTAGAAGTGTAGTATACTTTCATTCCAAGAAAAAGATATATAAACGATCGAAAGAATTTCACATCATTTATTTTTGTTCTTTATTATACAATATTTTACGACTTTCAAAACGCTTTTAAAGTTATATGCCATATAAATTATCTTCGTATTATTATAGTAATGTACAATGATTTACATGTAAACATCGGTAATTGTTTTGTATTTTTTGCTGCACACTAACCATTTAAAACTGCTGTCAATTTCTTATTTAATTCTATTTTTATTTTAGATATCTTTATGGATATAAAGTCTTTTGAATTCTTATGGCGTTGTATCAGAAGTTATAAAGTAAAAGCTAATAATTTTATGAATTATAGTTCATTAATATTTACGGGTAAAGCTGATATAACTTGGATATATTGCATATCGCCACACCCGTATAAAAAAGCGTCATCACAGGACCCAGTTGATAAAGGCGTGATCTCGGAAGCCGGTCTCGGCCCCGGGTCGACCTGGTTGGTCTCCCCGTGCACGCATGATCCGTAGCTAGGCTACGAGAGCGTTTTTTTTTCTTCAAATTCTCCCAATTCGGACACGGTGCCCCTCACGCTCCACTCTCCTCGAATACACATTTACAAAATTATTAATATTAACATATTACAATATTATTGGCGTCAACGTTAAATTCAAAAAGCGCATATCTTACACATATTTTTTTGTCGTCTTAACTAATAATTAATCATTTTTTAAATACGAGAGCAATTCTGGAGCGCGCGCAATCGGAACATATTTCTTTTCTTTCACTTCGCTGATCGTATCGGAGCACACACAGACGGAGCGAAATTCTCGGAAGGCCTATGCCCGAGCTGTATTTACCTCGCGTACTCGGAACATTGCCTATAAGCTTCCAAAATGTAATCGGATCGGTACAATTTTCGGAATATATTTCATAATTTGCTCTCGTCTCAAGAAATATTCTCAGTTCTCGTTTGGCAGCATCATTGGCATAGTCTTCAATAAAATTTTCTGCAATAGTTAATTGCTCGTCATTTAATAATTTTTCTCTATATTTGTGATACAGCATATTCACAGCATACCTCGCAGGCCATACAGCCTTTTTTATTCTCTCTAAAATAATTTCTCTGTAATCATTTCTCGGGAGTTATAAAGATAGCTAAAGTTCTGTAGCATCGGCAACGTTGTAAGTAGGATCTTGACACTTGTTTATTAATGTACAAATCGGATCTAAATTGTCTACTATTTGCCTTAAAGTAAACTCAAAATCTTCTGCTAATAGATTCTCAATAATACTAGCATTCAAAAAAATATCTTCAACCAAACATAATTGCCTTAGAAGTGCTAAATTTCTTAAAATGCTTTGACAAGTATCACGATAGTAGCAAAATCGTGTTTCTGGGAAATTTTGCAATTTACTCCCACCAGCTCTAATCAATAAACATTCCATTTTAGGTTCTCTAAAGGCATTGACAATTTCTCGAACACTTGCTTGAAATTCATCGGTCACAAAGGATTTGATTAGTAAATTCCCGCTGTGACGAACATATGGATTGTAATAGGTTCTCATTGTCGACTGTTTTAGCAAATCTTCCTCCATTTATAATCTTTCTATCATTATCTGTCACAATAGCATAAATATTTGTATCATATGTCTCTTTAGCTACTTTAATGGCTTCATTTATATTTTCAGATAAACTTTGTCCATCTTCTCTCTCTATCGATATATCATAAAAAGTTAAGAAAGTTTGTGGTGTATTTACATTTTTGATAGTAAAAACCAAGAATTTTTTGTTTGCACTCTTATTACGCCAACCATCCACTAAAAATACGCTGTCAATACCCTTACGTAATTTTTTTTTGTTCTCTATTACATCTACATATAAGCCGGTTAACGTACTGCTGGCAAGAGTCTGTCTACATGACGGGTTATAATCTATTTTCAACTCACATAATCTACGCACAAACTGTAAGAAATATGAATTTTCTACTTGCTTAAAAGGAATATTACCTGAGAAAAAAAATTTAGCTAAATCTTTATGCAGAGTACGTATAAATGTCCTTCGTTTCGGCGTCATCCAAGACAGTATGATTTACCTACAATATAATAATGTTTATCAATTAAATGAAGACATCAATTTCTTATTTATAAAATAAAATTAAAAATAATATTTTTGTAGTCTGCTAGATTGCTTAAAAACATTTTGAAAGAAAAATACTATATAAATATTGGTACGGATGGAGGAAGTCTACAATGAATAAATAAATGGAGAAGGAATAAAAAAAACACGGCGTGACTCGGCCAAGAGTTGAATTCAGAACCATCTATTTTCTTCAGTTGTGTTATGCGTGGGGATGAATTTTTTTTTTTATATTTATATGAAAAATGTATCAGGACGAGATATCTCGTCCTCTTTTCTAAGGTAAAAACCACATTTGGACGAGATATCTCGGATTACTGCGTGGGAGGGTTAAAAGTTAAAATTTTCGTATTTTAAAGTCATTTTCTTTGTCGGACGATAAATGGAGTAAAATTACTTTAATCGTTTTCAAATTTAGTGTAGAGATGTAAAGTTTGTATATTTTTTGTATAAATTCTTTGGGCAAAGGTATTGGTTCATACATTTCAGTCCTAAATGACATGACAAAAGAAATCTATTAAATTTCGTTTGAGTAAAATAAATATTTTTAAGTAATGTGTTTTTAATGACATGTATTAATAGTTAGCTATTATTAAGTAGTTACCATGTCAATATAATCAATTCCAGCTCTTTCCTGATTGTTATGTACATTATTTATACAAGAGTTTCTGTAAAAGAATAATTTCCTTAATATAATTTGTATTAGTTTAACCAATATTAGAAGATAGTAAAATCTGTTTTTGATCCCTTATATAAATTAAGCATTCGAGATAATCTATTTTGCCCTCGAACGATCTCGAAATCTCGAATAATCGAATCCGTCTCGAATCTCGAAAGGAGAGAAACAAAAGACGAAACAGTGGCGCGCGTAGCGCGCTTGATTAACGCTAGTTTTTTGTAATAGTGCATGTAACGTAATCGTTTCTATTACTTGTAGTTAAGCTTAATTTTGACTTATATCACTTTAGTTATAGAAGTATTAATTATTGAGAATACGCACATCTAAATGTATTTCTAAAATAAGTATTATTGAGAATACGGATCAAAATTATTTTAGTTTGAATACTTTTTGAAATGAAGTGTGTATTGCAATATGAGATAATCTTTTGTAAAAATTATAGATGTTAGATACAACTAAGTTCTAAAGCAATGTTCTATCATAGAATATTTAAAAAATATTTTTGAGCGAGTGGTAAAACAATTTTTTTATATCAATATATTTAATTGCAAATAATTAAAATACATTTTAAAATTGGGAGTCTCTGTTTGGCATTTGTAGTGAACAGACGCGTATTCACTTGGATCTGCTAATACATATCAGCTATTACAGGAAGCAATACAAACTTATGGGGTACTGCCCTGATCAATAGATCACCAAAGTGATCACGATGGTTTTAACACCAGCATATCATCAAGTGCGTAAAGATATCCCAACGTTTACCATAGAACCATCAAGCAATGCAAGTTACTTAAGTATTACTCACAAGACAAACGAACTTAATATTTAACGAAAAGAGATCAAGCCCTTGTAATGGATTTAGTTGAAGGATTGACCCTAACAGATTACATTAGGTGACTAAGTCAATAATCAAAATGTGCTATGTGTCTCTAGAATTTTCAACAACCGTGTATGCATTTATGTAACCTCCAAGGGATTGGTTAACTAGATCACAGAAAACAAAGCATACATTGTAATCAACCAACAAAAGGTAACGACGAGTCCTCTAGTTTCACGATTGAAGAAAGTAATTTTTTCCACTTCAAATATCTAAAACTTACCTTGAAAAATTCTAAACAAATTAAACATTAAACGCGGTTTCCCTGCTATGCATCTTAAAGCCATTGTAAATAAAGAAGGTCTTAACCACGTAGTAAGCTTTACGCGTCAAATATACAAACTTGATACAAACCAACTACAATTATTAATAGAGTAACTTCCCACTCCATATACAATACTATAGAAGACCTTTAACCATCACACACTATGGAGATCATCAAAATTAGACCCAAGAGATAAAAATATAGAAGCAATTTTAAGGCGGTGTGAGGTCCAAAATCAACCCAACTTCATTATTTAATAAATTAATATTCGGACGTTAATTTGGAAAAACAATTTTGTCAGGCACTCCGTATATGTAAATACTATACTCTAAAATTTTTGAGTAGTCCTATTAGTATTTGCATAAGATGTACACGGTCAAAAATTATGTTGGTATTTCACATCGTCTTAAACGAAAACAATAACATTGTTATTTTAAATGACAATTTACCAACCCACTTCAACGTAAGTAACGGAAAAACTAGTGCTATTGATCCTACCCTCTGCAGTCAATTACTTGGAATAATTATAAAAATAAATATCCTTTAATCAACCGAAGAAATAAAAACAAGTAAATGGAAGTTCCATAAAGCAGATTGGAAGAAATACACTGAAATAGTTTCAAACCATATGAATGCTTTCAATGAGCAAGTGACTCACATAACAAAAAAAAAACCACTGCCATAATTCATTAGCACTTAGCTTCCTCAAAATTAATATGTTGTACTATTACATAAATTATTTGCGTTAAAAAGTAATTGTGTAAAAAAAACAATATGATCTAATAATAGTACATTTTTAGACGCTTAATAACACGAAGTGTTGAAAGCATCGTTAAATAAATAAAAAAAATAGTACATTTCGATACTAGTTCGAGAGATACTAATAATACTAATACTAATACTAATATTAATAATAATACTAGTACTAATACTAATACTCGCTCGCGTATAGAACCGTATTTCTTTTATACAACGTGTACAAAGCTTGATTTAGCGCATGCTTTTTTATTTGAGCGTGTGCGAAATCGAGCTTTGCGTACGGAGTGTCAAAATAATATATTACAATACGTATGACTAAAGTGACTCTTTTTGGCACGGCGTGAGGTTAGTGCCCGAGCGCAGCGAGGGCGCTAAACGCCGTGCAATAAAGAGCCACTAAGTCACGAGTATCGTATACTATTTTATAGCACTGCCTGCCCAAAGCCCGCTGTCACGCCTATCCGTGGCTAAAGTAGTCCTTTTTTGCACCGTGGGGTTAGCGCACGAGCGTAGCGAGTGTGATAAACACGGTGCAAAAAAGGACTACTTTAGCCACGGATAGGCGTGACTAAAGTGCGGGCTTTGGTCACACCGTGCTATAAAATTATTTTAAACACTAATCAGGAAATCTTAATTAAATTTTATCTATATATTGTCAATATATAAAAATTTTTTTTCACCGTTACAAAGCTTCCTCTTTGAGAAAGCCAATAGATGTTAATAAATTACTATCAGACTGCTCGGACATTATATTTCAAGCAGCAAAACAATCAACACCAATAACTACTGGAATAAAACCAAACTACCTCACACCTTGGTGGAATGGAAAATGTGAAAAAGCCATTAAGGATTAAGAAAAGCTTTCAATCCGTAAGAAAGAAAAATACCAAAAATAACAAAGTCGAATTCCAACATCTAAAAGCAGTAGCAAAAAGGATAATAAAAGATAATAAAAGAGTCATGGGATAAATACATACACTGACAGAAAAACTCTCATAAAAATTCCTATGTTGAAATGTAAAAGTTCCTATTTTGCTATCGTAACTCGACCATAAGGTCAGATTTTAGCAGAAATTTCAAGTCTAACATGGGAATTTTGTAACTGATTCAAAGAGCGAAAAAAATGATTTTATCTTTTTTTCTAGAAGTGGGAGGCAGTGGTAGACATATAATTTTTATTTTTAAATATGTTAGAAATTATTTTTGAATTAAACATTATTAAATAAAATTAAATAAATAAATTAAAAATTTTTTTATGACATCGAGAATCAAATCTGGGCCCTCGGCACAGTAGTCGGACGCACTCGCCACTTACCTATAAAGACATATGTGTTACCAAAATTTGGAACTTGTACATCCACAACCATAAGTTATACGCGCTAATTTTATAATAAGCTATGCTTTAACTCGAATAATTTTATACTCTAGTTTAATATAAGTTATTAAAAATGTTCTATATTAAGAATATTATTTACTATTTTATAAATTTATACAAAAATATTTGATAAACAAGTTCATTAATTTATTACGGAATTTGTATTTACGATATACAATAATTGTTTTTCACAACTTTCCTTAAAAATATTACAAATAAACATCAGTTTTAAAAATTATCTCATCACAAAAATAAAAAAAATTAAATAAAAAGAATATTGGATTAGAACGCACATTCGGCTGTTGCGTTTAGCGATTCTGTTTTTCTTTTCGACATTACTAAGGTGGATTGAGTTTGTTGACATGTATATGTCTGAACTTTTCCTATGCTGACATTCGAGGGGTCGATTTTTCGTGCATTCGCCGACTGTTTACGATTGAACATGTGAATTCTTACTCTAAAACTCTCTCAACTTTTACCATGTTAACTAGGAAAACTGCACGAAAAGCCAAGCCCCAGCAGCCCCGTGTACATTTTTACTATGTTGATATAGGAATTTTTGCTTCTGACATTGGACTTTTTCAGATTAAAAATAGTAAATTTTTGGGTTTTGAGCAGTTATGGTCGAGTTCCAAGAGCAACATAGGAACTTTTGCCCGAGGTTTTCTGTCAGTGTAGCATGAAACAACAACCAGGTACCAAGTAATGAAATACAATGGAAAATCAAAGCAATTGAAAGACAGAAAAATCATAAATAATCAAAATGAAATTGTAAACATCTTAGCGACAAACTTCGCAGAGAACTCAAGTGACCATAATCTAGACCCCGAATTTCTCAAACGAAAAACAAAACGAGAAGAGGAATTAAAAAATAACATCGATTCTACAGACGGCAATAAGCCCAATTCATCAAATAAACCTATCACTACTAAGGAACTTACAGCCGCTCTAAACAGTAGTAAAAACACAAGTCCTGGCCCTGACGTATCACAAACATATTTTTAAAAAATTTACCTACGAACGCCTTAGAATGCTTGCTCAAAATTTATAATGTTATCTGAACGAATAGACTCTTTCCGGACATATGAAGACGAGCAAGGGTTATACCTATCCCGAAACCTGGTAAATATGTGCAACAAACTCGGTTCGAAGATACAAGAAAAAGCTATCTCTGTGCCAATTTTCAAAACGATGGTTGATTTTTATTCCTGTTATCGTACGAGAACGAAAACGCACTTATTTCTAAAAAAAATTTTTCTCGAAAACGAGTGAAAATAATCTCTTGAAATTTTTAGATAAATGTTGTACTAGATAAGTGTAATAAATGGTTAAAATTTGAAGTCAATAAATGAAATTTTTTTAGAAATTAATTAAGGAAGTTTAAGCCATATTTTTATTAATAAAAAAATTCATTAACGGACTAAAGATAATTTAAATATTAAACAAATAAAATATAGGTAATTTAAAAGCCTTCCCTGGTAGAACGTTGAGAAGCTATTGCCCAAAATCTGTTGTATTTTCTATTCCGTGGGCAGAATATCTCCTAGATTCTGCCCAGAAACTCCTTCTACGGGCGACGGTGTTCAGAAAGAATTTTCTGAATTTTCTCGTGAAGGAAATTTTAAAAAATGGGTAGAGGTATTATGATAGCTACACCAATAAGAAATACGGGGACGGACTGGATCACCAAGACGGCCCGGGATGTGAGGACCACGCATGTAAGGGAGTCATGTAGACATGAAAAAAAAAGCAAAACGATTATTTAAATAATTTTTAAACCCAAGTAGACAGGAAATATG
Source organism: Torymus aiolomorphi (assembly GCA_036365515.1). Lineage (NCBI taxonomy): Eukaryota > Metazoa > Arthropoda > Insecta > Hymenoptera > Torymidae > Torymus > Torymus aiolomorphi. Next base: position 89,828,463 of record CM070876.1, read on the forward strand.
AGTTCCACGCATATTAGGGAATTACGTAGACGTGCAATAATAAGCACGACAATTATTTAAACAATTTTTAAACCCAAGTAAGTGGGGGACATGATGTCCACATATGTAAGGGAGTCATATAGACATGAAAACATAAGCAAAACGATTATTTAAATAATTTTTAAACCCAAGCAGCTGGGGGACGCGATGTCCACGCATATAAGGGAATCCCGTAGACATGCAGTAATAAGCAAGAATTTTATTTAAAGAATTTTTAAACCCAAATGGCCGGTGGACGCGAGGTCTACGCATATAAGGGAGTCATGTAGACATAGAAAAATAAGCAAATCGATTAATTGAATAATTTTATAAACCCAAGTAGCCCGGGGACGGGAGGTCCACGCATATAAGGGAGTCACGTAGACATGCAACAATAAGTAAGACTATTATTTACATAACTTCGAAACCCACTTAGCCGGGGCCGCGAGGTCCACGCATGGAAGGGAGTCAAGTTATAGAGGTTAAGAATTTTGGAAATAAAAGTATTGCTTACGTCGCACGTCTACGTAACTTCGTCATATGCGTGGAACTCGCGTCTCCCGGCTGCTTGGATTTAAATAGTACATTATCTAACGAGGGGCGAAAGCCGTAGATTATTCCCGCGGGTGAGTTCACCTAAGGGAATGATCGACTTTTGTCCCGTGTTACATATAGTACTGTATTCCCATCTCCACTGTGGTCATTTCATAGATTTGAAAAGTTATATTGTATTAATGTGTTATATAATTTTGTTAATTTTAACCAAATTCACCATAAATGTAAAAAATTAGACTATATTACTTTATTCTCTGATATGCGGGAATAAAATACTTTACAGGGGGAATGTGACGCCACTTTTGCCCCGCTTTTCAGGGTGTAAAATGGACATTATAGTCAAGATGGGAATAAAATTATTTAAATAATCGTTTTGCTTATATTTTCATATCTATATGACTCCCTTATATGCGTAAACCTCGAGTGCCCCGGCTACTTCCGTTTAAAAATTATTTAAATAATCGTTTTGCTTATTTTTTCATGTCTTAATGTCTCCCTTACATGCGTGGACCTCATATCCCCCGGCTACTTGGGTTGAAAAATTATTTAAATAATCGTTTTGCTTACTTTTTCATGTCTAAATGACTTCCTTACATGCGTGGACCTCATATCCCCCGCCTACTTGGGTTTTGAAATTGTTTAAATAATTGTCTTGCTTATTGTTGCACATCTACTTAATTCCCTAACATGGGTGGACCTCATATCCGCCGCCTACTTGGGTTTAAAAATTATTTAAGTAATGGTTTTGCTTATTTTTTCATGTCTACATGATTCCCTTGCATGAATGGACCTCATATCCCCCGCCTACTTGGGTTTAAAAATTGTTTAAATAATACTCTTGCTTATTGTTGCACATCTACGTAATTCCCTAATATGTGTGGACCTTGCGTTCCCCGGCTACTTGGGATTTTAAAAATAATGTTAATAATTGTGGCCGGTTCCGCGGCCTTGGGCACGTGGCCGGTTCCGCGGCCTTGGGCACGCGGCCCTGTCACCATAAGGCCACGCGGCCCACCGCAGCTCTCCCAAATTCCCGATGGCCAGTCCGAGCCTGAAGAAATATAAGGGGATTTTTTAAAAGATTGTCAAAAATACTTAATTAAAAAGCATGAAAATACTTTTTTAATAATTATTGGGCACTGCTCCGGTATGCTTTCCACGTACTCCGAAATGATATAACCTACGTTTCAATTTATAACGGTTTCACAATTGTTGTGTGCGCGCGGACGCGCGAGACAGAGATGGGGAGAGGGAGAGAGGGCGAGAGAGAGAGAGAGAGAGAGAGAGAGACGCTCTTGCGTGCACATCTGCCCGTTTGTATGGCCCTACATATGTATATTTATATACACGCTTATTACGCTGCTGCACTTTTGGAGCATATCTTTGGTAAAACATGATAGGGACATGACTATGTTTTACATATTCTCAAATTGTCTAAATATAACATGCTAAGGTGTATATTATTTTAACATTATGGGTTTGAGGTTATAGATTTTAACTAATTAATGATCCCAATCGTTCAGCAGATTCTGGGCAGATCTGGCCAGATTATCACAAAAAATCCGAGCAGATTATCTTAAAAAATCTGGGTATTAGTTAGTGAACTGGACAGAAGTATGGCGAATTTTCTATCTAACGATTAAATTATAGAAAATGCAGTGATTTAGAAAAGCTATAACGTCGACAAATGAGCTAAAAATCATATAGGAATGAATTTTTCGATTTCTCGGAATTTTATTTTTCTAGTAAAATGTATCTTTATAATTTTATGCAATCTATTTTGAATTTTTATAGACGCAAATTTTTCTGATATTTTCTTTTCGAAAGTAATTCCTTTTGTGTTCTAAATAGCTCCTATTCGGAATTTACATTATCGGATTCGGAAAATATTTTAAGCGCTATAATATATTTTATGAGAAAATATCCACCTAAAATGTTACCATTCTGATAAAATAGCCCCCCTTTCACACACACACACACACACACACACACACACACACACACACACACACACACACACACACACACACACACACACACACACACACACACACACACACACACACACACACACACACACACACACACACACCCACCCACACACACACACACGCACGCACGCACGCACGCACGCACGCACGCACGCACGCACGCACGCACGCACGCACGCACGCACGCACGCACGCACGCACGCACGCACGCACGCACACATATGCAGGCACATTTTTTTGCTCAAAAACAACGGATGTTAGTGTCAAAAGTCTTAAAACATGTTTTTAAACATGTTTTGTCTCAAATTTCAATAAAATGAATAAAAAACAATATTACCATGGTAAATCAAATTAAAATTCTTGTACTAATATTTGGTAGCAGACTAACTTGGACAGCACACATAAAGAATTTAAAGTATTAGAGATAGAAGAAGGACTCAGAGAAAGGATAAAGGGGATATATGAGGACACGAAATGCGAAGTAGAAGTGGGAAATAGAACAATCGGAACATTTAGAACAGAGAAAAGAGTGAAGCAGGGATGCCCACTTAGCCCTACGTTGTTTAATATAGCATTTGCGGACCTATAAAAAGAAATGGAAAAAGCACAGGAAGGGGTGTGAGACTAGGAAGGAAAAAAATATACTCACTGGCATATGCAGATGATGTGATATTAATGGCGAACAATGACATAGGAATGAGAGAGATGCTGAAAAGATTTAGAAGGTACATAGAAAAGAAAGAACTGGAATTAAACATTGAAAAATCAAAGATAATGGAATTCAGGAAAAAAGGAGGCAGGAGGAAGGAGACAACGTTTAAGTGGAAGGAAGAAAAGATAGAGGAAGTGAAGGAAGCCATGTACTTAGGATACAAGCTGCAGAGTAACAATGGAGATGGGAAACATGTAAAACACATAACAGGAAAGGCAAACGCGGTGATAGGGAAGATATGGAGTATAGGAGAAAGAAAATTTAAGGACGACTGGAGGAAAAGGATGAGAATTTTTAATGTACTAGCGGGAGATATACTGAGTTACGCAGCAGAAATATGGGGATGGAGGGAGTGGAAACAAGTGGAGAGAGTACAGGAAAAATACCTAAAGTGGGTGATAAAGGCAGAGAGGACAACACCAGGACACGTTTTGCACGAAGAGACAAATAGGGACAAAATCGCAATAAGAACGGGAAAAAGAGCGATGAAATATGAGAAGAAGATGGCAGAAGCAGAGGAAGGATCGATAAAAAGGGAGTGTTGGAACATGATAAAGAAGAAGGAGAAAAAAGCAGAACAGGAAGAATGCAGAAGAAGATTCTACGAAAGAAGAGGGTGGTTCATGGAGAAGGTAGGGGGGAGATTGGAAGCAGGAGAAGAAATCTGGCAGGAGATGACACAGAGGGGGGAAGATATAGAGAAACAAGAAAGAAGAGTGCAGATAGAAGGATCAAGATATGCAAGAGAGGTGAAGAGAATTATCGTGTCGGACGAAATACCTAAATATCAAGAAAAAGGTAGAATAAACAGAAAAGGGGAAATAGAGATAACAGGAAGATACAGGATGGGAAGTGAAAATAAAAGTAGCAGCTACAGGATGAAGGAGGAAGATAGAAGGTATAGACTATGTAAGAAAGAGGAGGAAACATTAGAACATATATTTGAGAAGTACGAATATACAAAGCAGATAGGAAAAAAGTGGGAGGAAAGATTGAAAGGAGGAAAAGAGAATCTTGCCGCGCTACATCAAGTGAACTGGATAAGAAGAAGAAGAATAGAAGATAAAGAGATAGATGAGTTTCAAAGAACGATTCGTTAGAGAATACATATGACACAAAAAGAAGAAAATAAATAAAGAGGAGATGTACACGATTGATGAGGTACTGAGTATAGAGAAAAGAAAGAGAAGAAGGGAAGAGAGAGAAAAAACAAAGATAGAGAAGGAAAGAGAAATGAGAGAAGATTGGGAGATAAAGAGACAGGAGGGGGAGATTGGAGAGAACGGAGATGGCGCAAAAGAAGATGAATTGCCCAAGGAGGAAAGAAAGGATGAGGAGGACTGGCAGATAGAGTAGAAGAAGGAAGAAAGAAGAAGAAGAACACAGACACAGACATAAAGCATTACACACACGCACACCCATTTTTAGACAGGGACCAGAAAGGTGTATTTTTTTTTTTTTTTGTTTTGTAATTATAAGAAAAAGTTTAGTTATTACTTAGATAAGGAAAGAAACAACACGAACAGAAACACATGCACAAACAAAAAGAGTAAAATACAAAGAGGCAAAGAAGGGAAAAATATACAAAGATGTACGTAAAAATATTTTGTACTATGAACTAAGTTCAATAAAGCATTTATTATGATAAAAAATTTAAACGATCAGTGCAACAAACGAATAAATATTTTAAAAATTCTTTCATCAAAAAGTTGAGGAACGTATCAACATACTATTGTAAATACTTATAAGTCACTTATCCATTTAAAATTAAACTATGGTTGCAAAGCTTATGATTCTCCAAACAAAAGCATTATTAAAATACTCGAACCAATTCTCAATAATAGTATGAGAATTGCCATGCATGCTTACAAAATGAGCTCGACTTACAGTATATAACAGTGTACAGTATATTAGTAGAATGCAATGTTACCGCATTAGAATTAAGAAGGAAAAGTTTTTTCGACTCCTAACAATCCTGTTTTTAGTATCCTTAATGCAATAATACATAGAAAATCAAAAGCGACAAAAAACAAAAATATGAGTTCATTCAGTATAGGAATACTTCAATATGTTAAAGAAACTAAGTTAAAAACAACAAATATTTTAAAATATGAAAAGAAAATACCATGTCCATGGAACAATAACATTGAAGAATATCTAAAGCACCAACATATGTACATAATGCTTAGTACATACATAATACATAATAGTAATAACCTGACAATAGGCTGTGCAATTTTACTACCACATGACGAAGAAATATTGTAGAACCTATCTAAATGGGTAGTTACCCATTTAGATAGGTTCTACAATAACTGCTCGTACTTGTCAAGCTTTCTCACAGATGAAAACCTTCAAATATGCAAAGCAGAACAAAAATCAAATTATAATATTTAGTAATTTTTCACTATTGCAAGATATACGAAATAACACAAGAAATATTACTAGTGAGTAGAATAATAAATAAAATCCACGACATCAAAAATAAAATACTCATATTTAGCGGATATCCACATAGTAGATAAGCTAGGCTGGTTCTGGCTCTCCCGCAATTGCACGGAAGCCAATAACCCATAACAGGTCGTGACCTGTTTGAGCCAGAACCAGCCTTGGGTTTCTGGCTCACCCGTAACTACACGAGGACAATTAACCCAGGTCTGGAGCCAGAATCGACATACCGGTTCTGACTCACCCGTCTTGCGCCAGAAACGGCATTGGCTCAACCGCTCAGGGTCAAGACCTGTTCTGGTTCAACCGCATGGATGAACCCATACGTCACAGGTCTTGCCCTCTCGATTAGCCGTAATTGTATGGGGAGGGCGTTGAGCGGACTGCGGGCAGCGAACGGCCAGCAGGCCAGCAGTCGGTGGCGGGCGGCCGCCTGCGGGTCAGCTGCTGCTCTCAGCTACGCGATAAGCAAAAACAACACTAACCTCGACGTCCTCAGCATCAAGTTGCTCTGCGTCGTTCTTGATTGAGTTGCGATCCATGAGAGAGAGAGAGAGAGAGAGAGAGAGAGAGAGAGAGAGAGAGAGAGAGAGAGAGAGAGAGAATGAGAAATTTATTGTGTAAGGATCACAAAGTGTACAAAATACAAAATAATACAGTAAAAACGCCAAAACTAAAATATAAAACAAGGATATCACAAATTAATTACTTATAGGTGATAATTACTATTATATCTATCCTCCATAATAATTTCAATGATAAGAAACGATGGTGAGGATCAACCCAGGTACACAAAAAAACACTTTAATTTTTCATTTTCAAAACCACAACGTTTCGCTAGTTAGTTTTCTAGCCTCATCAGGTAATCATTTATTTAACTATAAAAACAAAGACACAATAGAATCTTAAGCATGGTTATTTTTGTTGTAATCACAAAGAGAGAATAGTAAAAAATACATACAATATAGTTATTCTCATCTTGGGTATTTTTAAGAGCCAGAAGCTCTACGTCCTATTACAAAAGCTACATCGCCAACCGACAAATCACAGTCAAAATAATACTAACGGTATCGGTAGTGATATCACAGAACATATACTTAAAGAAGATGATATCACAGTCAAAATAGTACTGAAGGTAACCATAGTGGTATCACAGATCAAATACTTATAAAAGATGATATCACAGTCAAAAAATAATACCGACGTGTACAAAAGTGATATCACAACCGCAGAGTGTGACCACAGTCAAAGTTATAAAATAATACTGAAAACAGTAAGTCACAGTGGCGAATACAATAATAAAAACACAATATTAACAAAAAAAAAAAAAGATTTTAAAATACCTATCAGTCGAAAATACTAAAACTATAATTATACTAAAACTCATGCATTCATCTATCACATTCGCTCGTCCAGTCATTCTTATAAATTACAGTCATACAACTAACATAAGAATACAGGACAGAACGAATAAGTTGCGTAAATGTGACAGAACGAATAAATAGTGTAAATGGGACAGCACAAGAATACATGTATCTGTCCCTTTCGAGGTGCCCTATTCTAGGTCAGATAAGTGCCTCTTTACTGCGCGCTTGAACCAACTGAGAGACGGTAAATTTCGAATCTCAGTGGGTAGGGAGTTCCATAAATGCGCTCCTCGCACCTGAAATGATTTAAATCCGTACAATTTGCGCATCAGAGGAGGCTCAAGTTCTTTTATCACTCCTCTTACATTACCCCTGGGTACATATCTAGTAAAGAGACCTACTAAACAGTCCGGAACATTCATACGCACGATTTTGTACATCAGTACAGCCATGAAGTAGTGTCTCCTCGAATCAGTACGTACACTGATAGAAGTATTTATTTACTGTAAGCTCTGTGACTTAACTGTTAAGCCACCGAGCTTTGAAATTTCGACAAATGAATATTCCTTAACTATTAATCCACGTGGATTAATATCTATTAACGTGGTATATTAATAGTTATAGTGAGTAGTGTATCCGTCACTGCACACATAACCTTCAGAACAGCGGTCAGAGATGCGAGGAGAGATCACCGTAAACACACACACATCCATCCACATTATACACGCACATAACAACCGCGGGTCCGCGGCCGGCGAGCACAACATAGAAGATGGTGGCGCATGGCGCTTGCTTGTAGAGGACAGCGGTAAGTACGCCGCACAGCAGCGTGCCGTCTATATACAAGTTCGTGCATGCAAATGCATGCGTGCTCGGCAGCTGAAAACACATGGACAGCCCGTCCTTTTCCTTCTCGCTGCTTGTCACCTCGTTTTTCGATGCCGTTCGCCGTGGAGAATCGACGGCCTCACTGAACGCATGAGGACATAACGGAGTAGGCCGCCCATATGTTTTCAGGGACTCAGTAGTCTACGCCGCGTTCTGCCACAGCCAAACCTTCCAAATCCTGCGGAAGTGTGCGCAAAGCCATATTCATTAACTATTAAGAAATCTGCATTTAGACTAAAGTAATTGATGGATTTCATACAAAACACATACGAACGTACTGGTTATGAATATTATGTAATAGTAACGAAATTTGCCTTTAATTTAAATACACCATGTTTTTAGATTTCAAAGAAATATATTCGTTTACTATAAATGAATACTTCTATCAGTGTAACCAACGCAACAAGGTTCTGTGGGGAGTGATGTGATCATCCCTCCTAAGACCCACTACATACCTCACATCTGAATTTTGCAGGACCTGCAGTCGGATTCGCAGCTCCTGAGAAGCGTTCAACAGTACGACAGAACAATAGTCCAGGTGAGGGAAGAGCAGTACTTCATCAAGCCGTTTACGAAGAGTCTCGGTAGTATACTTTCTGAAGAATCTCAGATGGTACATGATGCTATTGCATTTTTTAGTTATTTTATCTACCTGATTTTTCCAGGTTAGTCCAGAGTCCAGTACTACACCGAGACTCTCAACAGAGTCGGAGAAGGGAACTTTTGTGCCACAGCCCATATCAATGCAGAGCGAGGAATCACTTTTAACGCTATTAACGTATCGATTGCTACCGAAAACAATCGCTTTCGTCTTACCTGCATTTCAATGTTTGAGTGAGGCACCAGTCGCCCATTCCGAAACTGCCCTTGCAGCCCGCTGGATCAATGCTATTCCCTCACTCAGTCCATCACGTCGACTTTGACAATAAACTTGCAGGTCATCTACATATAATAGATGTTGAACACCTAAAGTGCCGAGAACCCCCATCAGGTCATTGATATAGAGACAAAACAATAAAGGTCCTAGTACTGACCCCTGTGGGACTCCTAACTTAGTACTGAGCCATGATGACTCCCCAGAAAATTTAGAGGATACGCGTTGCATCCTGCCTTCAAAGTAGGAGTTAATCGAGAAGAGGGCAGCCCTAGAGAACCCCATCAATCTTAACTTCTCAAGAAGTCGAGAAGGTAGGATAGTGTCGAAAGCCTTGCTAAAATCAAACAGCAGAAGGATTGTCATCAGTTTTTTGTCCATGCCTGTTCTTATGTCGCCCGTTAGTTTAAGTAGGGCCGTTTGCGTGGAATTGAATCGCCGAAAGCCAGTTTGGTTTGGGTCAGTATTTTTGAAGTCTCAAGATGCTCCATCAGCTGTGAATGTGTAATCTTCTCCAGCACCTTAGAAAGAAAGCAGAGCAAGGCAATAGGTCAGAAATCTGAAGGAGATGACGGTGCCTTGCTTTTTCTCAGAGGAACTATGTTTGCCCTCTTCTAGAGGGCTGGGAAGACGTTGGTAGTCAAAGAGGAGTTGAAGAGCTTGACCAAAAATTTGCCGATGTCTGGCAGTGCTTTTACAATGACACTTTGCGGAATGCCGTTCGCTCCGCGTGCCTGCGACGAGAAGTGAGATATCGCGATTACAAAATACCATACCCATGGAGATAATTCTGCGACATATCTCACTGTCATCACGCGGAGAGACCGAAACCGCGGCAAAGTGACAGTTAAGCTCATCTAGAGTCAATCCATTCAGATCCTCAGAGTGCTTGGGTAAGAGGCCCAGGCCACGCAACTCTTTCCACACATTACCATCTGATAGGGCATCTAAAAGTCTGGCTTGAAGGTAGGACGTCTTGGCGAGGTCAATTTGTTCGTCAAGTTGTTTCCGTAGTATGACAAATTCATCATATAAAACTTGTTGCCCGGTCCGCTTGTAACGTCTGTAAAGCGTGTCACGTCTACGGAGAAGCTGGGCTAGCTCCGCATCAATCCACGGCAATCTGCCCTTTTTAGGAGCAACAGTTTCCTCCGGGGCCAGGATGTCCATAGCGGCCGTCAGATTGGTGCAAAGACAGTCCAGAGCTTGCTCAGTGTCAACGACGTCAGCATCAAAGCATGTCCAGTTACAGCAGCCCAACTGAGCCACAATTCAGGGGCTATATTTTTATAATCCCTGTAAGTAAAATTAGTCTTTTTTGGCACAACTGAATTGAGCTTGATGGTAACATCTATAAGGTTGTGACCGCTGTGAAAGTTAGCTGGAATGTTTCGGCCGCTGATGATTGTGTCATTGTCGTCAACGAAAATGACATCAATCCAGGTGACAGATAATCTTTTAAAATGCTTTGGACCGTGCTGGACCAGCTGCAATGACAGCTCAGACGCCAAATTGCGAACAAACTTCGCATCATGTCTGCCACTTTGAAGGTCGCCCCTGCTAAAAATAATCTTATGCTTTATACCGAGATTAGTCACGTATCCGGCACGTACTCAATCTCATTTCAAATCACATGCCTAGTCATATATCTATCAGCATGATAAAATAGGGCTGATTAATCACCTTCCCGTCACTTGATTAAGTATGTGATTCATAACCGGTTTAGAATGGGTTCACGTACATGATTAAGCAAGTGATTTTGCATATGCTTTTTTACATGATTACGGAAAAATTTTGTGTCTCAATTACCCAGTATGTGATTCAGCATATTATTAAGCATATAAAATAGTACGTATTTAGACAAATTATTATGCACGTGATTTCACACATGATTATGTATGTGACTTAGCAAAAAAATATGTTCTACTTCATTGCTCGTCACATCGTTAGGCATATGATTTAGTCTGTGTTTCAATATGTGTTCTGGCACATCATTAAGCATGTGATTATAATGTGATTTGATAGATGATTTCGGAAAAAATTTTACGTTTGCATTATTCGTTACGTGATTCAGCATATTATTTAGCATGTGAAATAGTACGTATTTAGACAAATGATTATGCACGTGGTTTCACATATGATTTTGTATGTGACTTGTCAAAAAAATGTTCTACTTCATTGCTCGTCACGACGTTAGGCATATGATTTAGTATGTGTTTCAATATATGTTCTGGCACATCATTAAGCATGTGATTATAATGTGATTTGATAGATGATATCCGAAAAATTTTTGGGTCTGTATTATTCAGTATGTGATTCAGCATAATAGCTTGTGCGTTAAACGAAATTCAATGAAAATTCTGCACATGATTTCACATATGATTTTGTATGTGACTTACCAGAAAACATTTTCTACATCATTGTTTATCGCGTAGGTCTTTGTAATTTACTTTCGCTCGTGCTTCACTATGTAATTTGGCATTTATTTTTGGTATGGGCTTCGGCAGGTTTTGATGTTTCAGCTTGGGATTTACCAAAAAATATTTATCTTAGCTTTGTGGAAATATTTCTATAAATTATATGGGAAATTTCATGAGAAAATAAGTGAAATTTTTATGAATGTTTCTGAATTTCTATGAAAGTTTTCTAATTTCTGATAAAAATATGAAATATTACAATAATTTAATTAATATTTATGCAAAATTTATCCGATTTGGACCATGGTAATATTCTTGTTATGCTTAAAATAAAATTAATTCATTTAATTTTATAAATTCTTCAATTTTTATTTGAAATGCAATAAGGATACTGTTACATTAAGGATGAGTATTTATTAATCAATTCAAATATATTAAGAATTACAAATAATTTATTTAAAAGTAAGATGTATTTATTTACAATGATAAGTATTAAGTGATAACTACTGCATATGCTCGTCTGTTTCAATAATGATGAAGATTTGGTACAGCAGTAATGTACGTGCTGGTATTTGTTTTAACAGTAACACAAATGGTAGCAATCTCAACTGTAGGTGTCACACTTATCATGCTTGATATACTTAGGATTTCCTTTATCTTTATTGAATATTTATACGGTTTCGTTTTGACGATATAACATGAAGTCAATTCAACTTTTTTGTCAGCATCCACTAAAAATTCAATGATTTTGATGAATCTTCCATCTATAAGCCGCGCATAGTGATTACAGGAATAGGAATTAATTTTTGTTGAAGATGCGAATAAGCATCCATTTAGGACCATTCTTAAAAATACTAGTGTTGTTTTTGACACTTTAAAATGTTGTATAGAGTATTTATCAACAGTTTTAGCAACACCAAAGTAAGTGACAGATGATAATTTACATATGTTCTTAGTCTTGGGAGAATCGGCATCTTGACAGTATTTTTTAATGATTGCTGAACAATGTAGATATACTTTTGGTTCCAGGTGCTCGACAAATCGATGAATATTAATATGTCTGATTATCTGTTGTATAACTCCTTTTGCAGAATGAATACAACGCAACAAATTATGATTTGCTGACTCGAATGCAAAGGCAGATTGCGTCCACAATGGTCCCCAATCTGCAATACTTTTGGATATATGTAGCAATTGATGTACATTATACGTCATCGCCTTAAGTGAATACAAAGGTTTCGTTTCTAGTACAAATGTAGTAAGCATATTATTCACTGTATTTAACTCATCGTATGTAATATTGGTTTGTAAAGCTATACGTAATGAATCGACTAATAGAGACCAGTGTTTTAAATATTTTTTATCATGTATAAATACGTTGAGTAGGGGCAAACTGTAGTATAACAACCAGTTTTTCCACTCTCGGCATTTCCAATTCCCTCGATCTTTTATACCCCTTGAATATCGGTGAATTTGTTTAGGTACTTTTATTCTTAGTAGTAACTTATCAAGACTATTGATATCATCTTTCATCATGTTCAAAAAATACTCAGTGAATTGTAGAGAAACGCCGGCCAAAATGCAGTGCATATAATCAGGAGTAAAACTTCTGATTATATCAAATCCATTTAAATTTAATAAAGGTGACGCCGTTTTTACTCTAGTTACAGGATTTAATTTATCCATAGCTTCTTTTGCATAAATCACAGTGCTTTCTTCTGTTCTTTCTAAAGGAGGTGGATCCATAAATGGGTACCTCATACTTCTTTCGTAATATTGACCAGGATGTTCGCACCAATCGCAGCCATAGTACGCATTGAAATGGCATATTCCATTCATTGGAGCACGAGCAATGGTATCTACGCAAGCTAAAACAACAAATAATTTTATACGGTAGGTATTTTCTTTAATTTTACAGGGAATACCTATTATTGACAACGGATTCATATTTTCGACGAATTTCTCCCAAATAACGCTTAACTCCGGTTTGCTTTTACCAAACCACATGCCAGCTACAATTAAACTATTGAGCCGATTTTGTATAGGTATCTCATTGAGCATTAAATATATGGGCCAGATTGAAAAATTTGATGATTCAAATACTGGTGCACCGTCCGTATTTAATATAGCTCTTACATACGAGTTTTAAGCAGCAGGTGGTAAGTTTTTAATGAAATTTCTATAATATTTTCCATCATAAATATCCTTTATATGATTTTTCTCGTGAATCCTTTCGTGTACAACATAATGATAATAATTTTCATGATTTTGTAAATAGTCGCTTACAGCATCAGACGGATCAATTAGAGAAAAAAAAGATGGTTCTGATGGATTTGATACATTAACTGGTGTATTACAATTTTCACATTTTATTGTTTTTTGTTTATCGTCAAATGTGCTCAAATATGCAGAACAGGTAGGACATACACTATGCAATACAGTACTATCACATGAATCAAACAGTTTGTCCATTTTGTATCGCGTTTCAGGTAATACTTGTTCTCCACATATTCTGTTCACAAATTGCAATAACTTTACTATAGCTGTAAATGATGACTTGATGCTTAATGAATACTTTAACGCCATTAAAAGTAAATCCGCTGGACTTCTATCAATGTTTGTATCAAGAGATTCAAAAAATCCATCTTGATTCATCAACTGATCAGTACTGTTTGGAGCCTCAGATTGTTGTCGTATAGATTCTAAATGCTCATCATCGCTATATAATTCATGTCCTACTGAAGATTCAGAACTGTCTGTATCATATTCCTGAAAATAAAATAGCAATCAGTAACTTTGAATCCTATGATTAGTAAATTTCTGCTTGAAAGGCTAATTGTTCGAAAATAATAATTAAGGGGGTCGGACACCTTTACAATGACGAAAAATTAATTTTTTTTTATTACATATTTTACTAAAAAAACACTTGTAGAATATGTCTCAATTAGTTTTAAAGCATTATCTATTTTTGTTTTAAGAATATATACAAAACACTGATAAAGCTTTTCATTTGTTTTTTGTTCAAATTACATTTTTCTCCCTGTATACATAATTATATAATCATATATTATTTCTACTAATTTGTTTTTCATTTCACTGTCCTTAATATATTTAAAATTCTCACTCTAAATATCTGTCTATATATACTTTAAAAGATCCAAAATTAATATTTTAAACATTAATACAAAGATAAAAAATAAATAATATAATTTATTGACGGTATTTTTGACAAAAATAAAAATTTTATTTTAAAACTTATATAGCAGTTAAGTTGGCACCGTAACAACTTGACTTATCAACGACAGCATCTTACAGGCTCATAGCTCACTCCTTTATTATAACAGTGAATCCACATTGCATGTCGTATGCCGTATGCCGTATGCCGTCAGAAAAATAGTTGTTGTCAGAAATCTATAATATTTATAACTCTATGGTTACAATTCCTATAGGATTTATAACCATAGAGTTATAAATCCTATAGATTTCAGACAACAATTTTTTTCTGACGGCATACGGCATATAGCATGCAATGTGGATTCACTGTAACAGAGCTGATTTTAGCCTATGAAAAAGTCCGCAAGCAATGTAAACATTCACAGCTGTCATTTCATATAAACACTGTGATATCAGCATCAGCACCTTTTCTATACAAAGTGTTGTTCTTAATTTTCATTGTTTCCAACGGATTTGGGAGTAAACATTTAGTGTATTATAATAAGTAAAAGTATTTTAAATCAGTTTTTAAAAGTGTTTGAATAATACGTGTGACAGTGGAATTAATGTTTTAGAAATAGCTTTTAGTACTTGAACTTTTATTGGAAACTTTATACTTAAAATAACAGGGATTGATACTAAAGAAAAATTAAGTCTATATTGACTATTACAAAAAACATTTAGTGACAGATTTAAATCAACTTTTAAAGGAAGCGAAATATATGCTATTGTGCAGAAAAATGTTATGGAACCTTCGCTTCTGCCAGAAAGCTACCATTATCAGCCATTGCCTGAATCTTACTATGATATAATTGACATTTTATTTTCTGAAGTAAAAACAGTTATGCACTGCAATAAATATGTATCAGTCGTATTCTCTTTATTAAGTAATAATATTATATGTGAAAAAGAATAATGAAGGACAAGTAAAGAAGTTCACCTTATCAGACATTAAAAGAAGATCAATATAGGAATGTTGCTGCTATAAACATTTTTTCCAAGCATTTGGCTATGGCGATACTGGCTTTATAACATGCATGAAGGATTTTGGATTTCTCAACACATTCTTTATTTACCTCAGTATATGTATAAGAATCTAATATATGTGATAAAGATTATTAAAAACATATGGATTTAAAAGCACCAAAGGATCTACATATTAAACCACTTAACAAACTTGACTGACTGATGTGGATATGACTGTTACGCGTGCTCATAGCTTACAAGTCTGATAGATCGTATACTGAGGTACCAGAATATTTGTTCTAAATGTAAAATATTTTGAGCGAAAAACAATATTTTTTTGTATTTCAGGGCAGAGATGGAGTTAAGAAATAAAGAAGAAGAAATAAAGAAGTATTTTAGTAATTTTATCTTTAAAACTGTTTTCTACATAATGTAAAATTTTGAGCTCTGCCGTCGACTCCAGATTCAGGAATTGCATATATTTTAATGGGAGAGGTCCTAAAATTTTGATATTTTATTGTCTATTGACTAAAGAGTTGTATGTATCCAATTTATTTAATTAAATAATTTTTTACGGTCAAAGATTGCTAAAAAATCTGAATTTCACTTAAATTTAAGATTTTTTAGCAATTTTTGACCGTAAAAAATTATTTAATCAAATAAATTGGATACGTACAACTCTTCAGTCAATAGTCATATAAAATACCAAATTTTAGGACCTCTCCCATTAAAATATATGGAGTTCCTGAATCTGGAGTCGACGGCAGAGCAAAAATTTTGAAATGGCCATATATTTGGTTAAAATCGATCAAAATTTTTTTTTTTGGTCTCATTTTATCATAAATTGAATATATTTTTAGGATATTACTTCTAAATATTTCTAATTATGAAAATTAATTTTTTTCAGGTCATTTTATGAAGAAAATTGTAAAGGTGTCTGACCCCCTAAAGGTAAAAAATATTACATCGTAAGGCAAATATAACCTGTTTTAGAGGAAACATTGGTAGGATTAAATTTTTTTTAATAAAATTATAAAGTTATATTTTTATAATAATAAATATTTATAATAATGAAAAAATCAAAATATAGGTGATTTATAGACCTTTAAATGAAAATTTTTCATGTTAAGATTATGAAAATCGTTTTTCTCGTTTATAAAGCAAAACAAAATCAATAAAAACTCAAAGTATAAAGTTGAATAGAATTGGTATTGATATACTTACGTCTATACGTAGTTCATTTATTGAGTGGCAATGTTCATTTACAGATTCTCGATTTTCATGGTTTTGCATGTGATCATCTTCTAGCAACTAAAGCAAACAAAGAAGTGTCACTAAATATACCCCCTTAAATCATTTAATATTCATATCTAATGAGAGTAATACATTACACTTTTAAATTCTTCCATATGACTTTCATTCACTTCATCTTTTTCTTTATTTATTTCACCATGTACGTGTTGCTCTCCAATGCCACTAGTTTCTGCTAAATCCTTTCATAGTTGAAATAATAAAAAAATTTTACATTCAATATACAAGGTGTCTCATTTTAATCGCCCCAGGCAAATATCTTGAAAAATAAGGGAGATGGAAAAAAACTTTAAATACAA
Organism: Torymus aiolomorphi; assembly: GCA_036365515.1. Classification (NCBI taxonomy): domain Eukaryota; kingdom Metazoa; phylum Arthropoda; class Insecta; order Hymenoptera; family Torymidae; genus Torymus; species Torymus aiolomorphi. The sequence continues at coordinate 89,845,522 of CM070876.1, forward strand.
AAGTTGTAGGGTTCAAAGGGGGTCAGCTAATGGTAACAACGTCCTTGACCTTGAACTCTATTTTCAAGGTTATTTCAAGGTCAAAGTGATTTTTTTAAATGGGAACTCCTACTTTTGACCCCGGAAATGGAAAGAGCGGAAAATTTTACGTTTAGAAAGGTTTGAAATGTTGGGGTTTCAAAGACATTTTAAGGTCAACCAATCAATTTAATGAGGTCGATCTGGGAATACCTCTAGGAAGTACAAAATTGACCTTGACGTTCAAGGTCATTTTAAGCTAAGTCGATTTTATAAAATGGAACCCCTTATTTTTGACCCCGGAAATGGAAAGAGCGGAAGATTTTCCGTCCGAATATGACCTTGACCTCGACTTTAACCGTGATCTGGAAGGTTATTTTAAAGTCAAGCCGATTTTTTTTAAAGCCCCCTTATTTTTTACCTCGGAAATGGAAAGAGAAGAAAATTTTACGTTCAGATATGTATCGTCATATGGTATCAAAATTGGTCCTTTGGGGTCAATTAAGGGTTTTTTTTTTTTAAATCGACTTAACCTTAAAATAACCTTCAAGGTCACGGTTGAGATCGAGGTCGAGATCAAGGTCATATTCGGATGTAAAATCTACCGCTCTTTCCATTTCCGGGGTCAAAAATAAGGGGTTCCATTTTATAAAATCGACTTACCTTAAACTGACCTTGAACGTCAAGGTTAATTTTGTCCTTCCTAGAGGTATTCCCAGGTCAACCTCATTAAATTGGCTGGTTGACCTTAAAATGACTTTGAAACTCCAACACATCAGACCTTTCTGAACGTAAAATTTTCCGCTCTTTCTATTTCCGGGGTTAAAAGTAGGGGTTCCCATTAAAAAAAATCACTTTGACCTTGAAATAACCTTGAAAATAGACTTCAAGGTCAAGGTCGTTGTTACCATTAGCTGACCCCCTTTGAACCCTACAACTTTTGTATTTAAAGTTTTTTTCCATCTCCCTTACTTTTCAAGATATTTGCCTGGGGCGATTAAAATGAGACACCTTGTATAATATTTTAAAGGAATATTATTATTATGAAATAATACATAAAACTTCAAAACTTTAATAGCTATAAATGATAGCGGTCCAACACCTTGCAAATGCCGGAAAATCGATTTTTTCAGTCATTTCAATAAAAAAATACGAGTACAATATGTTTCAATTTCTTTTAAAGCACTGTAATTCATATTAGTGTGCAACGCATTGCGCAACCTGGGAATGAACAAAAATTTCCAAAAAAGTCCACTTTTTAACTCTCTCCAAGAGTGGGCGTTTTTTAGACAGTTTTGCACATCCCCAGGCTGCGCTCTACGTTGCGCAGGACTTATGTTCTAGTTTACATTGAAGATTTTCCTCCCAGACTAGTTGCTGTGCTTCGCAAGGCAAGCATAGCATAACAGCAATAAATTACTTGAAACCAAAATCTCGTCTATAGTTAAAAGTATTGTGGATTTTCCCATGTAATAGGATGTAATAATATAAAAAAGGTTGATTTTTTCAAATTCGATTATTTTGTTGTTTTTGCTTTTCAATAATTTATATAATCACCAGGAATCGTGGTCCGGATGTTTAAATTTTCTGAAAACATGCAGGTTATGAAAGTTTTATTTTTGCTTTGGCTTTTGCAAAATAGCCATTGTTGTACAACAGTATAATAAAAAAACTTCGTGATTTTTACTAGAAAAGGAACAACTTTATGAAAAAACTTTATGGAACAAAAAATACTCCGAATACGGCAAAGAACACGTTTAAATTTTTTTCAGAATGTTTAATAATGAGAGTGCCGGGGAGGAAGAAATAATACTCGGAACACTATGTTTGTTTAAACATCAAGGAGCGCGGGAGCGCTCCGAAGGCAAGTATCTGTCCAATGTAGAAAGAGCCTGAGGGACGACCGCACTACTTATACTTTGAAATGGGTATGCGAAAAATTCAATGCGCTTTTACGTATATTGCATTAGGTTTTACCATATAACATCACACTCTTAATCGATAGCCATTTCATTGCTTTACTCAAATCAAAAGATTTCATGTCAAAAGGTGTTCTCATATTAAAGATATTAAATAATGAAAAATTTTATGTCTCGTTTCCGATTTTTCTCAATTCTCCATTTCTCATCGTAAGACTTCCGTTTTATATCTTACGACACTTCCGGTTGTCGTCTATCTTGCGCTTGTATTATCTACTAATATATACACACACATATGTGATCGACCTAACCTTATATATAACATGTCAGTATATTTATATTTTTTATATACAAATGTTGTTATCATAATCGTGAGATAGTTAATAACATATATATATATATACACACACATATGTGATCGACCTAACCTTATATATAACATGTCAGTATATTTATATTTTTTATATACAAATGTTGTTATCATAATCGTGAGATAGTTAATAACATATATATATATACACACACATATGTGATCGACCTAACCTTATATATAACATGTCAGTATATTTATATTTTTTATATACAAATGTTGTTATCATAATCGTGAGATAGTTAATAAACATATTTCAAAGATCTCAAGAAGTTGCTAGATTGTTTAGGTTAAGAACTTATTCTCAGCAATCTAAGAAGAAGAATTTTTATCTATCTACATCATCGGGGTTTTTTACATTAGATAAGTATTGTAATAAATTTGTTAAGTGACTATAATCATTTAAAAAAAAGTGATACTTTGTGTGATTTTTTCTATTACAGTTACAGATTTTATGACTTTTTGAAGTCATTAAAAAATAATGTAAAGTAAAACCAGGATGCATTCTAGTAAAATTTTTTATTATCAACTTAATAATACAAAGCTAATCTATGAATCCAGAATCAATATGAAAAAAAAGCTGGAACACGAGTTCGTGAAATTTATTTTATAAAATATAAGAAAGTATAAAATAAGGCAAGTATAAGTTTTTCCTGGAATATATAAAAATAAAAAGAATTATTTTCATATATGACTTCACAATTAATAGTATTGTTAATGAAAAATGTTATACTAATTTTAGATGGAAGATATCACCACATTCCAATGATTCGTGGTAATATGTATGGAAGGCATTGCTGGTGATGAATAATGATTCCAGTGTTAGTACCCAAAAACCATACAAAAGAGAAAGCCGTAATACAATAGATTATTCTTCGTTATCGGATAATCTGACAGATGTTGACAAGGATGATCTTACAACTGTGTAAAAATGCTAAGAAGGCGAAGACACAGTTTGAGAAGGTCTAGAAAGAACGATATGATAGGTTCACAACTTCCCATTTACAAGGTATAGAAATATCAAGATGTTTTATATTTTCTACTATAAAAGAATGTCGAGAAAGCTTTTTTCTCTCAATGATTCTGAGTTCACAAACTTTTGTTTTTAATTTTGCAATAATATAATTAATTTCAAAATAATATAATTAATGATTGGCTTATGGTGAGGGACGCCAAATGTTTCAGAGAAGCCATCTGTTCTGTGAATATATAGTCCATGAAACTATAATATAAATTTTACTATAATGGCTACTTTTTGAATCTGCAACCAATATTTTAATTTGCTAGTTGATTGTGATGCAGTAGTATGATTATTAGATCTAGTATTTTCATCTACTTCAAGAAATTTAGTCAATGTCCGTGCAAAGTACTTTTTATGGAAAGCGATTATATATCAGATAAGTTTAAACGTTTCTTTTCGTTTTTAAACTCTTCTTTTTTCAAGAGAATTGTTGCTTTGTGTATTGTTTGTTATGTTTCTGACTAGTAGATCTCTTGAAGGCATTAAAATTCTACATGGTTTTAGCCGGAAAAATAAATATAACTTAAAAAAAAATAAAAAATAGATACTTTGTGAAAATTTTTTTCATTTTCAGATTATAGAATTTTCTCACAGACTTTGACCTCTGGAACAGATTCTTATCAAAGGAGCAGCACCAGTAGTAATATCAGTAACTTCTCATTACATCGGCAAAGTCTTCATAGGCTACAAGTAATACAATTAGACAGACTTTTAGGAGGTGGAATAGAAACAGGATCTATTACAGAAATCTTTGGAGAATTTAGTTTTAATAGATTATCTAGTTGAAAATCTAGGTGAAAATAGTGTGCTTTTTTTGAGGGATTGGAAACTCACTGATAACAAACTAAAAACAAGAACGTAGTGATCTGCCTGGTACAAGTGTATTATTGTCAAAAAGTGACATCTAATCAGTGTTTTGCGTTAAATTAAATAAAGTACTAGTATGATGTGTTACATGATGAAATAAAATCAGTATTTATAATTAACAATTTAAATAAGTAGTGTAAATAAACAGTGTTATAACCAAAAATAAATAGTGATCTTCCCGATACAAATGTATTATTGTATTGTCAAAAAGTGACATCTAATCATTGTTTTGTGTTAAACAAAATAAAGTACCAGTATGATGTATTACATGAAATTAAATCAGTGTTTATAATCAACAATTTAAATAAATAAAAAAATAAAATAAAAAATAATAAATAAAATCAACTTAATTTAACTTTTACTTTTAAATTTGAGTTTCAAATATTTTGAGAGTAGCTCAAGTGTGTATTCATAAATAATATAAAATCTCTCTCTTCCTCTCTCCCTATCTATCAATATCCGCCAAACTCTGTACCAAAAAATTTAATGAGAAATTTAACAACACAATTTTTGTACAGACCTTTTATTTCTTCGAATCTCATCTATTCAATAAGCACTCTCTGCAAATGGTAATAATTTTTTCATGACTGTACCAATAATAATATTGTTAATATAAAACTTTCTACGAAAGTATAAAATAAGGCAAGTATAGATGTTTTTTCTGTATAATCTAAAAAATAATAATATTTATGATTTTTTAAAAGAAATCAAATAAATACTAGTGAAAAAGTCTTTTACTTCTTTGAGTCATTGTATGCTGAACAAATTATATGTTAGTAAGTACATTCAAATTGTTCACTGCAAATCAAACAAATGAAAGTTGTGAAATCAATTATCGATAGTCAAGTAATGAAACAACTCTCGGAAACAACTGTGTGACTGTTCTCAGAAATGTATTAAAATTTGTTCATCCTTCTATACAAATTAGACACAAGAAAGAACTGAAATCAATTTATTGTAGTCAAGTACCTATAAGTTAACTTGACTGAATAATACAACTTTTCGTACCTACTCAAAAATATTCAGTCAGCGGGCATAAAGTACTACTTAACGCCCAAGAAGCGTAATAGCTCCCATACTCCTACAAAACTTTATAGACGCACTTTACACCCGTGTGGGCAAAAATTATTTCAATTGTATAATATGTAAGTACATTCAAATTGTTCATTGTAAATCAAACAAACGAAAGTTGTGAAATCAATTACCGATAGTCAAGTAATGCAGACAACTCTCCGAAACAACTGTATGACTGTTCTCATGTTCAAATTTTGTTCATTCTTCTATACAAATTAAACACAAGAAAGTACTGAAATCAATTTATTGTAGTCAAGTAACCATAGGTTAACTTGACGGACATAATAGAACTTTTAGTACCTTGCGTGTAAAATTACATTTTACGCCCACGTTGTAACTTCAAAAATATTCAGCCAGCGGGCATAAAGTACTACTTAACGCCTAACAAGCGCAATAGCTTACATACACCTACAAAACTTTATAGAACCTACGCACTTTACGCCCGTGTGGGCGAAAATTATTTTAATTATATAACTATTATGCCTTCCTTTTATTTCTAAAATTCATAAGAATTTTATCATATATTTATGAAAAGTCAAAGCCTATATAAAAAAATTACATAGTTACCACCACTTCCCCATTTTTCATTATTCTTTCTCAATTTTGAAATTTCTATAATATCTTGGGAAGACAATAGAAGTCTATAGAGCTGCTCTAGCAGTGGTGGACCTCCAATCTCCCATACATACTTGGCGGGCCCGAAGGTTTGCAGTTTACCGGTGGGCTTTGTAAATGTAGAATACTAAATTTTTGCATAAATTCATTAACAATGTTTATATCTATAAGCCCACTATAAATAATTACATTGGCTCTAGTTTTTAATTGATACCGCTTTTACTTTCATTACCCAAAATATTTTTCCTTGTGTTCGTCTTTTTTAAGCGGAAATGAGATAAAAAATGCATATACATTTATAGTCTACTCAAAAGTGCTTTAGATTTTATTAACCATTTTGTAAGCCACCTATTTTTTATCCTTTTCCCGTGTGTAAATATCATATGAGATCTCATATGAGATCTGATGTCCGATATTCTCATATGAGATCTCATATGATATTCTCATGCGGGTTTGTACTTTCTATTTAAAAACAGAGTAATAGATTCAATACGGATCAGTATTTAATATGTAGAAGCAACCCATTTATACATTTTATCTGGTCTTTAAACATATGATATTTATATGAAAATGACCATGTCTACACCTTAAACTGCAAACCTTCGGGCCCGCCAAGTATGTATGGGAGATTGAGGTCCACCACTGCTAGAGTAGCTCTATAGACTTCTATTGTCTTCCCAAGATATTATAGAAATTTCAAAATTGAGAAAGAATAATGAAAAATGGGGAAGTGGTGGTAACTATGTAATTTTTTTATATAGGCTTTGACTTTTCATAAATATATGATAAAATTCTTATGAATTTTAGAAATAAAAGGAAGGCATAATAGTTATATAATTAAAATAATTTTCGCCCACACGGGCGTAAAGTGCGTAGGTTCTATAAAGTTTTGTAGGTGTATGTAAGCTATTGCGCTTGTTAGGCGTTAAGTAGTACTTTATGCCCGCTGGCTGAATATTTTTGAAGTTACAACGTGGGCGTAAAATGTAATTTTACACGCAAGGTACTAAAAGTTCTATTATGTCCGTCAAGTTAACCTATGGTTACTTGACTACAATAAATTGATTTCAGTACTTTCTTGTGTTTAATTTGTATAGAAGAATGAACAAAATTTGAACATGAGAACAGTCATACAGTTGTTTCGGAGAGTTGTCTGCATTACTTGACTATCGGTAATTGATTTCACAACTTTCGTTTGTTTGATTTACAATGAACAATTTGAATGTACTTACATATTATACAATTGAAATAATTTTTGCCCACACGGGTGTAAAGTGCGTCTATAAAGTTTTGTAGGAGTATGGGAGCTATTACGCTTCTTGGGCGTTAAGTAGTACTTTATGCCCGCTGACTGAATATTTTTGAGTAGGTACGAAAAGTTGTATTATTCAGTCAAGTTAACTTATAGGTACTTGACTACAATAAATTGATTTCAGTTCTTTCTTGTGTCTAATTTGTATAGAAGGATGAACAAATTTTAATACATTTCTGAGAACAGTCACACAGTTGTTTCCGAGAGTTGTTTCATTACTTGACTATCGATAATTGATTTCACAACTTTCATTTGTTTGATTTGCAGTGAACAATTTGAATGTACTTACTAACATATAATTTGTTCAGCATACAATGACTCAAAGAAGTAAAAGACTTTTTCACTAGTATTTATTTGATTTCTTTTAAAAAATCATAAATATTATTATTTTTTAGATTATACAGAAAAAACATCTATACTTGCCTTATTTTATACTTTCGTAGAAAGTTTTATATTAACAATATTATTATTGGTACAGTCATGAAAAAAATTATTACCATTTGCAGAGAGTGCTTATTGAATAGATGAGATTCGAAGAAATAAAAGGTCTGTACAAAAATTGTGTTGTTAAATTTCTCATTAAATTTTTTGGTACAGAGTTTGGCGGATATTGATAGATAGGGAGAGAGGAAGAGAGAGATTTTATATTATTTATGAATACACACTTGAGCTACTCTCAAAATATTTGAAACTCAAATTTAAAAAGTAAAAGTTAAATTAAGTTGATTTTATTTATTATTTTTTATTTTATTTTTTTATTTATTTAAATTGTTGATTATAAACACTGATTTAATTTCATGTAATACATCATACTGGTACTTTATTTTGTTTAACACAAAACAATGATTAGATATAATAAACAATGTATTCGTCATCTAACGTCGTGTCCTGCAGACTACAGAGTGTGAGAATCTGTGTGTTCGTCTTGGCTCTCCGAGTGGGACTGAACTTTCGGAGCGAGCAGGCAGCAAGCACAAAGGGGGGGGGGGGGAGTAGACAAATTCTCCTTGTTCTGATACGGCGGTGCTGATTGGTCGACATAAATCGCGCGATGATGACGTGAGGCTCTGAACGACAGACGATAGCGACCTTGACGACAACTTCCTCCTTCGAGAATCTTCTTTCTCAAACATACCGCCCACTTTCGTTCGCCGGACGAATGGAACACTGTAACAGAGAAAGAATAGGTAGGGCAAGGAAGGGAGTTGTTGGTTCTCAAGGACGTAGAGGTACCAGCTTGATGGTGGGTCTTTTGAGAATAGTGGTAGCTGTCTTGATGGTAGCTACCCTCACTAGCCCATCTGAACCGGGGTGAACGTCTATCACTCTTCCCAGAGGCCACTTGCCAGGAGGAGTTATTTCACTCTTGATGACGACTAGATCCCCAGGCTGGAGAGATGGGACTGAGCGTTGCCACTTGTTGCGGAGCTGTAAGGACGTGAGATATTCTGCAGACCAGCGCATCCAAAAGTTCTGAGCCATTTGCGACACGAATTCCCAGCGTTTACCCAGAGTGACCTTGGAAGTAGCGTAGTCTGGTTCCGGCACTAAAAAGGAGCATCGTTGGATTAAGAAATGTGCTGGAGTCAAGGGCTGGAGCTCGGAAGCATCATCAGACAGAGGTATGAGGGGACGTGAATTCAAACATGCTTCAATTTTGCAAAGAAGCGTGGAGTATTCGACGAAAGTCAAAACTTGTTCACCAATTATTCGCCGGAGGTAGCGTTTGGTGGATTTAACGGCCGCCTTCCAAAGGCCTCCAAAATGAGGAGAGGCGGGAGGCACAAAGTGCCACGAGGTTGATAGTTGCGCAAGGGCGCAAGATGCTCGTTGGTAATACGACGACGACTCACCAAACATTTCGCGAAGCTACCTGCCAGCACCTACAAAACTGGTGCCATTGTCGCTAAAAAGATGCGAGCAATGACCTCGTCGTGAGATAAAACGATGAAAGGCGTTAATGAATACCTCGCTACTGTAGTCCTCAACTATATCTAGATGCACAGCTCGCGTGACCATGCACACAAAAACGGCTATGTAGCTTTTTAAAGTTCCTCGTCCGCGAGTCTTGGATAAGCGGACAGCAACCGGACCGGCGTAATCAACACCGATTTTCAGAAAGGGAGGTTCAGCTAACACACGAGAGATGGGTAAATTACTCATCATCTGAGCACTTGAAGCGCCAGAATATCTAATACAAGTAGTACATCTGTGAATACAAGATTTTACTGCTTGTCGACCTTTCAATATCCAAAACTGTTGACGAAGAGTTATGAGAGTTAATTGCACTCCGCCATGCAAAGTGCGTTGATGAACCTGCCTAATTAATAGATCAATGAGAGTGCCTTTTGAGGGTAGAATCAAAGGATGCTTTGAATTCTCATCTAATAACGAGTGGCGAAGGCGCCCGCCTAGAAGACCCCTATCGAGTATTGGATTGTTGAAATAACACTTCGCAAGAAAAGGTTGATTTGAATCGAGGATGAATAGTAAATTTTACTGATTCCGAAGAGATAGCAGCTGTGTTATTACATATTCCGCAAATAGGTGCAGGAGTGGACTTGGCCTTCAGCCTTAAACGATGACAAAGAAAGCGCGAAACTATTGAAACCTGAGAGCACTGATCCACTAAGGCACGAGCCAGTACTCTCAATCCGTTAGGGCTCTCAACGTAAATGCGAGCGGTGGCGAGTAATACTCGGTTGTATAGCGAGCGAGCGATCTTTGTCACGTGCGTAGCTGAAGCGGGGACTTGAGCTGTCCTTGAAATCTCGAATGAATCAACAGGAGGTTTAGCATCTGAAGAATTGACGTTTCGTTGATTGGTTTGATTGTGTAGTAAAGTGTGATGTTTGCCTTTACACACATAGCATCGACGTTCAGAGCGACACACTTAAAAGGTGTGTTTGCCTAAACAATTAGGGCACAAATTCTCCTTCTTGACAAACTCCTTCCGTTCCAGCTGAGGCTTAGATTTGAAAATATCACAAGAAGCGATGTAATGAGAACTTTGGCAAAATGAGCAAGATTGATTCGATTTTTTGCCATTAAACTTTGGGGTAGTTTGTAGAGCGTGCACTAAAGCGTGTTCTTTACTCTGCTTACTCTGTGATTGTTGGCCTCATTGAGGACCAGATGAATTAGCTTTACCGCTTCCCTCGATGGCTTCAAGGGTCAACAATTGAGTGTTTAAAAAGATTTTCAATTGATGAAAAGTGGGTGGAAGGGTTGAATCACCTTGTTCCTTCTCCCAATCTTTTCGAGTGTTAGAATCTAAACGACTAACAATTAAAAATATGACGAGATCGTCCCAGCTAGAAACTGGTCGCTCTAACGACGTTAAAGCGTCCATGGGAATTCTCACTTCCTTAACAAGACGTTTGAGCTCTGATGACGTTTCAGATTTCATTGGCTTAACAGCAAATAATTCAGCCAGGTGAGAATTAACCAACCGGCGTTTATTCTCATAATACTCGAGAAGAGTTTGCCAGGCTTTATCATAATTCTCGTCTGTTAATTGCAGTGACTTAATTTTATCAAGTGCTTCATCGGTCAAGTGCGTACGCAGATAATAGATTTTAATAACAGGCGTGGCATTGGCACTGTCGCCAATAATCGATTGGAAAACATCCTTAAAATTTTCCCACTCAGAGTATTTTCCGGAGAATTTCGGAAGGTCAATTTTAGGCAATGATCGAAGTAGATTTGAACCCTGAAGCCCTTCAAGGGCAGCAGGAACGAGAGTCTCATCCTTCATTGTGGTTAAAGGGGCAGAGGGAGGAGTGTTCTCCAAAAATTCCATAAACTCTCCCTTTCGATCGTAATAGGTTTCCTCAGTTAGACTGAACACCCTCTGTTTGAAGTATTCATGTTCCGTGTCATGGGTCATCAAAAGATAACCCCTGGTCATGATTTCTTAGAAAGCTGGAGTACACACTCTCTAAACCTTGCTCTACACGATGCTGTGCCGAGAACGTACCTCCTTGTTAGGAACGATGGTCGCTAGCGATGGATGTCGCTCGCTGTTGACGCCCGCTGCTGATGTCCGTTACGGTCTGCTTGAGGGTTGCGATGAATAATGCGGGAAGACAGCGGCGCCGGCGGCTGTACGGTTGCGTAGTACGTTGTGCGAGCGGCGACAACGGCGAAGATGACTGCTGAGACGAGTGAGAGTGCGCACCACCTTGTGCTGAGAAGTGCGGCATTAGCTGCCGATGACGAGATGCGCCGCTATTGTCGCCCGCTCGAACGTTGCACAGTGAGGAGACAACGTATGTCGTCGCGAAACACGACGCTGCGAGTGCGCTGTTGCGCTTGAGATGGCGGCGATGTCGGCCGCGTGGAATTTACAGAACAACGTACCTTGAGCAATACGCTACAGGATTTGCTGCCCCCAAGGCGTGTCTAAGATGAGAGCGTTGCGCGGCGGCGATGACTGACCCGGCTTTTGCTACTAGGCGATGCCCTGGCAGCGTGCCGGAGTCCGGTCTCTCGATGTGGCCGAGAGACGCGGGAGCGCCGAACTGCCGGTAATGTAGGCAGCGGCTCGGTGCGTCGGAGAGCCTTAGAATTAGATTTTTCACCCTGTCCTGAATATCGCTGGAGCGGATGGCACTGAAGTCGCTGGCGACGCTAATGACTATGGAGATGATGCCAGCTTGATTCCTGACTAATTTAACTTGAGCGTCCGTCGGTGCCCACAGACTCGAAGCGGGCTGCGGAGCCGAGGTGTGTCGCCAGCGTAAGAAAATGGCGCCGATTGGCTTTCCAAGCACCTTTTCACCACTTCACAACAGTAATTCTCATAGTGTAATCACTCTGTTCTTCCTGATCCGGCTCGAAGGACCACTGTTTAATAATGAGAGTGCCGGGGAGGAAGAAATAATACTCGGAACACTATGTTTGTTTAAACATATAATAAACAATGTATTCGTCATCTAACGTCGTGTCCTGCAGACTACAGAGTGTGAGAATCTGTGTGCTCGTCTTGGCTCTCCGAGTGGGACTGAACTTTCGGAGCGAGCAGGCATCAAGCACAAAAGGGGGGGAAGTAGACAAATTCTCCTTGTTCTGATACGGCGATGCTGATTGGTCGATATAAATCGCGCGATGATGACGTGAGGCTCTGAACGACAGACGATAGCGACCTTGACGACAACTTCCTCCTTCGAGAATCTTCTTTCTCAAACACAGAATTTTCAGGATATTTTTGGATTTTACAAAGAAAGGCCAAATCCAACAAATCAAAAGTCGTCTAAACAAATTCTAAAAAAAATCACACGTATTTTTTCGCTAATTTTAATCATTTTTTGTTTCATAAAATCTTGTAAAGTTATTCCTCTTCTAGTAAAAATCACGAAGTTTTTTTATTCACTCCTGTACAAAAATAGCAATTTTGCAAAAACCAAAGCAAAAAAAGCTTTCATAAACATGGTTTCAGAAAATTTAGGCATTCGGACCACGATTCCTGGCGATAAAATTTAGAATGTGAGAATTGAAGAAACTTTTTTTAAAAACTTAGGTCCTTTCTTGCGCTTCCTTCTCATTATCACTCCAAGAACATTAGTACGTTAAGTACCAATGAGACATTGGCAATACTGAGAGGTAATGAATAATTTAAAATGGGATCCAAACAGAATGATAGGTATAGAAAGGAGTGAAGTGGGAGAAACAGCGAGGCAAGTGAACATGAGAGGCGAAGGTGAACGGAGCTTAGCTACGCCTGCGTTAAGTGTCACACTATAAGCCGACTCGAGCTGACTCAAGCATGCCACCTCTCACTCTTCTACTCCCCGGATCCCGCCCAGTGAAACTGAATTGCGTGTAATGGAAATAGGAGATGGTAACCAAGTGAGAAACAGATACGCAAATGCTATCCATCATCTTCGTATAAATTTTTGAGTATTTATGTGTCTTCTATGTAGTTAAGGTTATTGTAATGCTAATAAACGTTGAGCATCTCAGAAAATGACCGCGTAAAGAAATTAGTTTCCTTGTCCAAAATTTTAATATTGTGAAAATCAATACTATTTTCTCTACAAAATTCTTCACAAACGCATCATCCCCACTAATAAAACCATTATCAAATTCAATAGTATGATCACTCTAAGTAAGGATCGCCTTGATAAGCTATATACAAACGGAATGTCTACAAAATTGATTGTCAAAATTGTACCCCGACATAAGTATATTGGCATGAGCAAAAGAAAACTACGGGCCAGTGAACTCATCAGGGCCGTCAAAAATTGATCAAACAATTCTGCACTGGCGGTATACGTGGAAAAAATTATAGGCCAGTCAATGAAGGTCTGAAATCGACTTGTCCAGGGGCCGTCTTCATTTTGGATATTTGGTAAAACACACCGTCTAAAAACGGTGATCGAAAATTCAGCTTCCAAAAACATCGGGTTCACCCCTAATTTGTCAAAAACCCATCCCCAAAAATAGGTATTCGCTTATATCTCGGGAACGAAAAGAGGAATCGAGAAAAATCCCAAACAAAAGTTGTAGAGCGTAAAGTTTTACATAGGAATGACCTGTCACTTTTTTGTTTTCGATAAAAATTAAGCTTGCCAGAAGCGAGCAAAAGTTGAACGAGGAGCACCGAGCGTGCTGCGACGAGCGCGGCAAGCCTCGTGCTCCCCAACCCCTTGCCCTATATCTTGCCGCATCGAACGTTCAACTTTTGCTTGCTTCTGGCAAACTTAATTTTTATCAAAAACAAAAAAGCGACTGGTCATCCTTATGTAAAATTTTACGCTCTACAACTTTTGTTTGGGATTTTTCTCGATTCCTCTTGTGATTCCCGAGATATAAGCGGATACCCATTTTCGGGGATGGGTTTTTGAAAAATTAGGGGTGAACCCGATGTTTTTGGAAGCTGAATTTTCGACCATCGTTTTTAGACGGTGTGTTTTACCAAATATCCAAAATGCAGCCATCCCCTCGAGAAGTCGATTTCAGACCTTCGTTGACTGGCCTACAAGACATAGCATTGACTTTGAAATACTAAAATTTTGGACAAAAAAAAAAAAATTGGTTACACACCTCCTATTTCCATTAGACGCAGTTGAGTTTCGCTCGGCGGGATCCGGAGAGCAGGAGAGGGAATAAAGCTGGTACGCTCGAGTCGGCTTACAGTGTGATAGAGCAGGCTCAGCAACTCCTCCCCTCATGTTTTCTTGTCCCGCTCGGGCGAGAACTGTAACTGTTTCTCCCACTTCCATTCCACTTCCCCTCCTTTTTATACTATCATCCTGTTTGGATCCCGTTTTAAATTATTTATTACTTCTCAGTATTGCCCCATATCTCATTGGTACTTAACGTACTAATGTTCTTGGAGTGATAATGAGATGAAATCACAAGAAAGAACGTAAATTTTTTGAAAAAGTTTTTTCAATTCTCACCTTTTAAATTTTAATTCTTGATTTTATCATAAATTTTTTATTTTAGCATATTGGTCCAATCATCCCGTATTGAAATAACAAACGAGATAAAATGTAAAAAATTGTATGAAAATGTAAGAAAATGTATAAAACTGTATAAAACCATGGATTTACGGACATTGTTTTTACGGTTTTATACACTTTTTTATATTTTCTTACATTTTTATACCTTTCCTTACAAATATATGACTAATTTTTACAAATTATTCTGCAAAAACAAATTCTCAAAAAATGTAAAAAGGAAAGAAAATGTAAGAAAATGTATAAAAATACATATTCTTACATTTACGTACGCTTTTATACACTTTTAAATATAGTTTTGTATATTTTTATGTTTTCTTACATTTCATTAAAATTTTTACATATATATGACGAAATTTTCTGAAAATTTTTTTAATTTTTTAAATGTATATAACTGTATAAATCATTCGCATAAAATCTCGGAAAACCAATGGTTTTTAAAAATTTAAATAATATATGTATTCAGAATATTTCAGAGAATAAACAAGAAATAGAAAATGTAGTTTGAACAGAAATTTTTTGACGATTAAAATTTATTTAAATTAAAAATTATATTGTTATTAAGCCTTTAACGCCTAAATAAATACTTGAAATTTTCAGCAAAAAGAGATTTGTGAATTTCGGTTTCTTTTTCGATTAAAAAAAATTACTGGTAGATATTAAATTAATTTTTCTTATAAATTCAAAAAACAAGATACTATAATCTTTCACTTAAGCCATTCGAGTTAAAAAATATTGATTGAAACATTAGTTACACATTTTTGCTTCCTCCTAGAGGAAGCTTTGTGATAGTAAATTTTTGAGTTGTTGTAAAAACATGTTATAATTGTGTTCCGAGGTGTTAGGAATCAAAATACATGGTTTTTGAAAAATGTCTGTATGGATGTGTGTGTGTGTGTGTGCGTGTGTGTGTGTGTGTGTGTGTGTGTGTGTGTGTGTGTGTGTGTGTGTGTGTGTGTGGGTGTGTGTGTGTGTGTGCGTGCGTGCGTGCGTGTGTGTGTGTGTGTGTGTGTGTGTGTGTGTGTGTGTGTGTGTGTGTGTGCGTGTGTGTGTGTGTGTGTGTGTGTGTGTACGCCTGGATCTCAGCTTCTACTCGGTCGATTTTGACCGGAGAGGTCTCATTTTTTTTTTTGCGTGATGGCGGGTCAAAAATCCGTTTTTTGATTGGAGCGACGCGTTTTTGTTTTTGTTTTATTCAAATTTTCGATTTTCTCAAAACTGTTTTTTGATTTTTTTATTGATAGGATCGAGTTATTCGAATCTGATTGGTAGCATTCGAAAGAGAATTAAAATACCTATATTTTCTAAAAAAATTAATTTTCTATCTATCACGGTTCTGACGTGTTCTTGTTTATGCACATACTGGTTGTGCACATATTAATTGTGCACACTTTAACATTGGTATATATCTATATGTATAGATCTGTACCAATGCTATCTGTGCACAATAAATATGTGCACAATCCTTATGTGCACAAACAAAAACATGCCACGGTTCTTTAGTTATCATCAAAAACAAAAACGTGTTTTTTTTAAAAAACTCATAACTAGAATGATATGTAACAAAATGAATTAAAATGTTTAAAAATTATATCTATTATAATCTATTATAATTACGAATTATGCATTATGAATGCATTATATTCTGCATTATTATAATTTATTTGTAAAACAAGTTTTTGTTAATAACAAAACAACCGTGATAGCTATTTGTTTTATTATAAAATATAGATATTTGACTTCTATTTCAAATGATAACTTTATTTATCAGCTCAAAATTTATATAAATTTGATATAAATAAATAATAAATAAATAAATAAATTTAAAAATTAACAATTTTTAATATTCATAAATGAATTTAATTATAATTATGCAATAAATTTTTTAAAAAATTATAAATTTTGTTATTAAAAATGAATTAAAGGAATCAACAAATTACGGTTGAGGAAGCTACGGGCCAATGAATTGGCAGCGGTTTTAATATTATGTTACATGAGAGTAACACTGGGAGCAAAGGGTTAACTTAAAAATTACATACTAAATATCTTATAATGTTTACTATCTTATCAGTAAAAAAAAAAATACTGATAGTCAGCAACTTGAAGCAACTTAGAAAAATTTACACGCTTGCTCAACTAATGTGGCGATCCACAAAAAGTTCAAAATATAATAGAAGATTTTATATTAATACTCACTATAGCCACTACAGCGACTATAGCTTCAGCTACTATAACAACTGATAAATATTTTGCAATTGATACATATGGTCAGCTAATATAGTGACATACAAAAAGTTCAAAGTATAATTAAAAATTTCATATATACTATAACCACTTAAAAATTTTCTGATCAAATCATATAGTAAAACATAACAAGTATATACTATTTAAAAAAAATTGGTTTATGAAGTTGACAAAGAATTAGTCAGTTACTAGAGCAACCACGTATTAGAAAGTAATAATGATATTATTTAAGTTGAAATAAAATTGACAGAGCGATTAAATTGTCACATAAAGATTTTAGGAAAAAGAATTTAAATTTAGTTAGAGAAACATTTATTAAGAATAGTTATCCGGTAAAATTTATTGACAAAATGATTGATGAGAGAGTGTGGGAAATTTATAATGGTGAATTGAATCAGCGGGTAGATAATCAAACAAGGAATAGAAATGGAAAGAACGCATATTTTAGTTTACCATATGTTAGAGGTTTGTCGGAAAGGATTAGAAGGGTTTTTAGTAAACATAATATTCAAGTTTTCGTTAGAAACGAGAATAATTTAGAAAGGTTATTTAGTAATTGTAAAGACAAGGATGATAAATGTTTAAAATCGGGAGTAGTTTATAAAATTAATTGTAGGGATTGTAATGGTTGTTATATTGGTCAAACGGGTAGATATTTGAAAAAGAGAATATATGAACATCAATATAGTTTACGCAGCTCAAGTTGTACATCGGGTTTGAAAGAACATTGTTTAAATAGTTTGCATTCTTTCGATTTTGGGAGTGTGGATATTTTGGAACAAGGGATTAAGAATAAATATAAGAGGGAACGCCTTGAAAGTATTCACATTCTAAGAAATCAGAATAATGTAAATTTAATGATAGAGTCAACTAAATTAGATAACATTTATCATTCTTTATTAATTTAAGTAAGAATGGAAAGTTGGAGAGGGGAACGTGGATGGTGATGGGGGTAAGAAAAAAGAAGGGGGTATGGGGGTATATAAGGAGGTGTATCGCGGGTTTCATTTCAGTCCCTGAGGAGGAGCCGGAGCGGGCTCGAAACGTTGGACAGTGTTGTGGTGGTGGGCAGTCAGATCGTCCTTTGCTAACAAACTTTTTTCCAGGTTTTAATTAAGTTTTTATTTCAGATTCTGCGGGGGTGATTATAAACAAGGGCAATCTGACTGCCATAAATATTAATTATTTTAATTTAATTTGTAAGACTGTAAGACCGATAGAGAAATTCTTATCAGTTGAAATAAAATTTTACAATTTTCTTTTTATAAATTTTCTAAATCAAATATTTTAGATAGCTGTATCACGAATTAAAATAATGTGTTTTTTTTACAGAGGAATACAAATTAATGAAAATAAAGTATAATAAAATTTAAAAAATTTTAAATAAATTGAGTTCAGAAGGGGATATCTCTATAAAAAAACACGTCTATCTACCTTCTGGGTAGTGTTTCTAGTTAAAATGCCATAAAGGTTTGGAATAGTTGCAAAATGTGGAAAGGTTCAGACAAAATACGTAAGTATAGGAAAGTCTTGAAGGTTTTTTTATGAACCTTACCATATTTTGGAACTGGACTGGAAGATCCCAGCTGCTCTGATCCACAAATAAATATTCAAAGTATGGTATCTGGTCAAAAGAAGCAAAATTGTCTCGTCAAAAGAAGCAGCGGTATTTACGTGTTTCTAAGTGGGTTGTAAGTTATTTTTATGACATATCTGTCGTACGTTTAGCAAAGGCGTTTAATGAATCTTATGTGAAAGTTTATTAAAAAGTTTTCAATATTATAACACAAGTGAACAGTGTCAGTTAAATTAAATCTCTAAGAATAGCTTTTCAGCATTGAAACTTTTTGGAAATAAAAAATTAAGTCTATACTCACTCTTACAAAGAACATTTAGCATCCAGATTTAAACCAAATTTTAGAGGAAGCGAAAGAGATACTATTGTGCATGAGAAAAACATTAAAGAATTTCTTACAGAAAGCTCTGTTTCTGTAAGAAAGCTACTATCTCGACCATTGACTTAGTCTTACTATGATATGATTGATATTTTATTTTCTAAATAAAAACAGTTATTCACTGCAACGAGTAAGAGTCATGATTTCTTTTTTAAGTTATGTTGTATCTGAAACAAATTAATCAAGAAAAATGAAGAATGTTCACCTCGCCAGAAATTTATAGAAGATCAATACAAGTGTTAGAGCTATAACAATTTTTTTTGTAGCTTTTTTGGACACAGCAGTACCATCCTGGTAATAAACATTTACAATTTTGGATTTCTCGATAAATTCTATATTCCCCTCAGTATCTGATATAATATGTGTGAAAAAGTTTATTAAAAACATATGGATACAAAAATACCGAAGGAACTTTATGTTAGACCACAACAATATTTCGCTCACTGATCTCGGCTCGCACGTGTATTTAGCTAACAAGCCTAAAAGACCGCATACTAAAAATAAAACATTTTTATATTTCAGATTGGACAAGGAATTACAGACGAAAAGAAAAAGTATTTTAGTAATTTTATCTTTAAAACTATTTTTAACATAATGTAAATTTTTAACTTTGCCGTAACCTGTAGGCTCAAGAAATTAATAAATTTCAATAAGATTAGTCTTAAATTGTCGGTAGTTCGTCATTTTGGTCTGAGGAGTATACACAGCAAAATTATTTACAAAAATAAATTCGGTGATTCACTCTTTAATCCAAAATGACATAAAATACCAACAATTTACAACTAATCTCATTAAAATCCATTAATTACCTGGACCTGGATACAATGGATTTACTTTCGTTTTTGTTGCTCATTTTATGAAAATTGAATACACTTTCAGAATATTACTTTTACATATTCATAAGAATTGAAATGTATTTTTTATAGTTTTTCTTTAATTTTAAGAAGGAAAATGTAAATGAGTTGGACCGCCTTGATACAACAAGTATTTAGTACTTACAGCACTTTTTTGCCGCTACTGGTAGACTCACTATACTATTTGATTTATTCAGGATGCTAATGGCCTAGTTTCTACCAATCTGAGGTGTTGAAGGTTGTTAAATAAAACACCAGTTTTTATTGCTCGACGTTTCGGACATTTATTTCATGTCTCTCTTCAGGAGTATCTTAGAATTACAAATTTAAAAAAATTAAAAAAATTTTTTTATATATAACAATTATTTTAACTTTAGGCTCAACAATAACAGTATGAACTTACATCTATCTAGAGTCAAAACTTATTTGCAGGAGAACAATCCGCTCGTCACTAGCGTTACAACGAAAGAGTTCGGCTTTATATAGTGAGACTGCATTAATATGTGTGTATATGTATATACATTGCTCGACCGCTCTGACACTGTAAGTATGAGACAGGTGGGGCATAAGATCTCTGTATAACGTTATAGCTTATGTGGAGATAAAAATTCACTTATGTGGAGATAAAAATTCGCATTCGTAAATCAGACTTTTGTACTCTTTAGGAAAAATATTAATTTCGAACTGTTTATTCATAAAATTTCTCTGACTGTGTATGTGAACGGCTTCAGAAAATAATCTTTTTTGTGTGTTATGTTCCGTATCAAGAATTTTAATATTATTAAAATCAATTATGTGGTCATTCTCAATTTTATGTAAAAACAGCGACGACTTGTTATCTCCGTCAATATATCTCTTTCTGTGTTTTTTAATTCTTATGTCTAATCTTCTGCACGTCTGTCCCACATAAGATGCATTACAATTAGAACAACTTATTTTATATACAACATTATTATTATTCATCTTTTCATTTTTATCTTTTCCTAACCTGATAATATTATTCAATTTATTGACCATACTGTAGGTTACATTAGTATTGATTTTCTTGAAAAAACTTTTTACAAAATATTCCATTTCTTTAACAAACGGGAAACATATACGTAATTTATTTTCAACTTTGGAATTTTTTGATGTAGTGTTAGTAAACTTTATCGTATTTAACCTCCGTTTTACATAAGTATCGATGAGTTTTTTCGGATAATTATTATCCGCTAGTGACGAGCGAATTGTTCTCCCGCAAATAAGTTTTGACTCTAGATAGATGTAAGTTCATACTGTTATTGTTGAGCCTGAAGTTAAAATAATTGTTATATATAAAAAAATTTTTTTAATTTTTTTAAATTTGTAATTCTAAGATACTCCTGAAGAGAGACATGAAATAAATGTCCGAAACGTCGAGCAATAAAAACTGGTGTTTTATTTAACAACCTTCAACACCTCAGATTGGTAGAAACTAGGCCATTAGCATCCTGAATAAATCAAATAGTATAGTGAGTCTACCAGTAGCGGCAAAAAAGTGCTGTAAGTACTAAATACTTGTTGTATCAAGGCGGTCCAACTCATTTACATTTTCCTTCTTAAAATTAAAGAAAAACTATAAAAAATACATTTCAATTCTTATGAATATGTAAAAGTAATATTCTGAAAGTGTATTCAATTTTCATAAAATGAGCAACAAAAACGAAAGTAAATCCAAAAATAAATTCGGTGATTCACTCTTTAATCCAAAATGACATAAAATACCAACAATTTACAACTAATCTCATTAAAATCCATTAATTACCTGGACCTGGATACAATGGATTTACTTTCGTTTTTGTTGCTCATTTTATGAAAATTGAATACACTTTCAGAATATTACTTTTACATATTCATAAGAATTGAAATGTATTTTTTATAGTTTTTCTTTAATTTTAAGAAGGAAAATGTAAATGAGTTGGACCGCCTTGATACAACAAGTATTTAGTACTTACAGCACTTTTTTGCCGCTACTGGTAGACTCACTATACTATTTGATTTATTCAGGATGCTAATGGCCTAGTTTCTACCAATCTGAGGTGTTGAAGGTTGTTAAATAAAACACCAGTTTTTATTGCTCGACGTTTCGGACATTTATTTCATGTCTCTCTTCAGGAGTATCTTAGAATTACAAATTTAAAAAATTAAAAAAATTTTTTATATATAACAATTATTTTAACTTCAGGCTCAACAATAACAGTATGAACTTACATCTATCTAGAGTCAAAACTTATTTGCGGGAGAACAATTCGCTCGTCACTAGCGGATAATAATTATCCGAAAAACTCATCGATACTTATGTAAAACGGAGGTTAAATACGATAAAGTTTACTAACACTACATCAAAAAATTCCAAAGTTGAAAATAAATTACGTATATGTTTCCCGTTTGTTAAAGAAATGGAATATTTTGTAAAAAGTTTTTTCAAGAAAATCAATACTAATGTAACCTACAGTATGGTCAATAAATTGAATAATATTATCAGGTTAGGAAAAGATAAAAATGAAAAGATGAATAATAATAATGTTGTATATAAAATAAGTTGTTCTAATTGTAATGCATCTTATGTGGGACAGACGTGCAGAAGATTAGACATAAGAATTAAAAAACACAGAAAGAGATATATTGACGGAGATAACAAGTCGTCGCTGTTTTTACATAAAATTGAGAATGACCACATAATTGATTTTAATAATATTAAAATTCTTGATACGGAACATAACACACAAAAAAGATTATTTTCTGAAGCCGTTCACATACACAGTCAGAGAAATTTTATGAATAAACAGTTCGAAATTAATATTTTTCCTAAAGAGTACAAAAGTCTGATTTACGAATGCGAATTTTTATCTCCACATAAGTGAATTTTTATCTCCACATAAGCTATAACGTTATACAGAGATCTTATGCCCCACCTGTCTCATACTTACAGTGTCAGAGCGGTCGAGCAATGTATATACATATACACACATATTAATGCAGTCTCACTATATAAAGCCGAACTCTTTCGTTGTAACGCTAGTGACGAGCGGATTGTTCTCCTGCAAATAAGTTTTGACTCTAGATAGATGTAAGTTCATACTGTTATTGTTGAGCCTAAAGTTAAAATAATTGTTATATATAAAAAAATTTTTTTAATTTTTTTAAATTTGTAATTCTAAGATACTCCTGAAGAGGGACATGAAATAAATGTCCGAAACGTCGAGCAATAAAAACTGGTGTTTTATTTAACAACCTTCAACACCTCAGATTGGTAGACACTAGGCCATTAGCATCCTGAATAAATCATTTAGTACTTACAATCATCATAGGCTTTCCAGAAGAACAAGTAGGTACTTCGAGATTTAATGTACCGTTATTCTTTATATTATGAGAAACAGATGCGTCATTGTCATTGTCTTCCGATGTTTCTTTCAGTATCTACAGGAGAGAAAATATGTTTCATTCAGTATTTTTATTTTTTTACGTTTTAACCGAGGCATTTCCCCTCCATCCAAACATACTAAAATTTCATATTAATAATAAACCTACTAAAATACTATTAGTTACAAAATATTGAAATAAAAAATTATGACAAGTAATACAATCCAATTAGTAAAAGTTAGTAATAATTACTTTCTGCTAATACTAATAAAAGGTGGAATATATTTTACAATTTTCATACAAAAATCGTAAGGTATTCAAAATCTATTTTATACTTTACCTGATTAATAATACTACGCCTTAACTTCTTTTTTGCATATCTAGTCAACTCAGCATAATTTTCATGAGAGTGAACTTTCTTTTTTCCATTGTTATGTTCCATTTTTTACTTCCCTGCTTCTTTATTTTCTTATCATGTTCTTTCTTCTTTTTTATTTTTTGAAAAATGTTTTATATTTAATAATACGTTAGATATATACCTACATATTTATACTTAAGCTGAAATCACTTGGTACGGCATAGAGCTGCGGCATAGAGGATGCGTCATAGAGACAGCCAATCAGAGCTATTTTTGCATTTGCAGAATAGCTCTGATTGACTGTCTCCATAACGCAACCTCTAGCCCACAGTATGATTTCAACCTTATTGATACATATAGATATATTTTCAATGCTATTTCTTATTTCCATAAGGCCTCCATACGAAAAAAGGTACAAAGAACAAATTATCCCTAGTTTTCCATGGTTTGGCATACTTACTCTCAAAGAACGTGACTTCACTTGTGTGCGAGTGAGAAGGATAGAAGATCGTCGACTGGTCGCTCTGCAGTTTTGCACAGTTTTATTAAAAAATAATTTCCACTAGGGTCTACATGAGAAAAGGAACAAAGAGGTACAAAGACATATACACGAATAACGTGGGTGACTATATCTATATATATGAGAAACAGTGAGGAACAAGTCATTTGTAGGCCTCGATATGAGAAAAGAAACAAAGAGGTACAAAGACATAGATACACGAATAACGTGGGTTACTATATCTATATATATACATACACGAGGAACAGTGAGGAACAAGTCATTTACATCTCACTGTTCCTCGTATATATAGATATAGTAGCCCATGTTATTTGTGTATCTGTGTCTTTGTATCTCTTTGTTCCTTTTTTCATGTCTAGGCCGTCAAGCTCCAAGGTCGAGGCCTTCAAAGTCGAATGCTCGAAGCGCCCTCTACACGCTTTAACTTAGAGAGCTAATACAAATCTTAAAACAAAAGATGATTGCATACTTGGACGCAGCCATATTGGTCAGCCAAAAATATACTAAGCCAAAAATATAATTGGTTGAAAGGTCGAATGCTCGAAGCGCCCTCTGCACGCTTAAACTTAGAGAGCTAATAAAAATACTATAAAAATAGTTTTCATACACACATGTACCTATATATACAAGCACACAAATTTACAGAACAAAGTAAGTGTAACGTAAAGGTAATAAGGGTATGACTCCAATAGCGTACAGTGTGCTGTTTCGCGTGCCATCGTCGTGGCAGCACGCGTGATGGAACGTTTAGTATTTATATTTAGTGTAGAAAGGTCTCGCCAGTTATCCTCTGCGCATGTAAGCACTGCCATTTGATCTGGGAGCCAAACTATACGAAGAAAAGAAAGATTATGTGTGGTTCAAGTTCGGTTCGTGTTATTATCCTTAGTCTAATTATAAATTATAAAACAGTTATATAGAAACTTGATCTTTCGGACAACCAAAAACTTTCCATTTATTTTGTATTTATTTTAAAATGATGTGTTTGGATGTTAAAAGTTCTATTAAAATTTGTAAGAAAAAGCGAACTTATTCATTAATAATAAATTATTTACAATGTATATTTAATACTTTTATTATGTATAATATCATTACATTTCAATATATATTTAGGTTTACTTTTGCAAAAATTAAGAAATACTAAAAAAATTTATATTTATTATTATTAAAAAAAGGCATAGAAATAAAATGATAATACATTCTTCTAAAAGTTCTTCTGCTATTACAATAAAATTTAGCCATTCTTGAATGATAGTTCTTCTTATTTCGACATTCATTTTTTATCACCTCTAAATTTTTCAAACATCCAAACACATCATTTTAAAATAAATAGAAATTAAATGGAAAGTTTTTGATTGTTGAATGATCAAGTTTCTACATAACTGTTTTATAATTTATAATTAGACTAATGATAATTAGTCTAAATTAGTCTAAAGAAAATCGGAGATCACGAACCGAACTTGAAGGGGATCCCACACATAACCTTTCTTTTCTTGGTACACAGAAAAAAATTTCGCATTGCCAGTACTCCAATATTTTGTGGTTCAATAATGTCGATGTATTTGATTACTATAAGACTAACTTAGTAATCGTAGATTCGAAAATTGGTATTATAGGAATTCAAAAATAATTGTAATCTTAGAATCCCAAAATGGTTTAAATGTATGTCAAAATTGGGAATATGTAATGCTGACTAACATTGTATTAGTGAAATACAAAATGAGACATCCCTTATTCCGATGTTAGGCATCTGGGATGCCCAAGTCGGTAATTCCGCATGCGCGCGCGTTGCACGACAGCTCAACCTCACCTCTCGTGTATACAAACACGCACGATTATACGAATTGAATTTTGTGTTTCGCCATGCAGTCTATAATAAAATACACACTTATACAACAGTCTAAAATATTACCGCTCTCTATACACGCAAAAGTAGACACGCATATCAGACGTAGGCGTACGCATGCGTGTACGTATATTATATTAAATATGTGCAACGCACATTACACGTGTGTGTGTGTGTGTGTGTGTGTGTGTGTGTGTGTGTGTGTGTGTGTGTGTGTGTGTGTGTGTGTGTGTGTGTGTGTGTGTGTGTGTGTGTGTGTGTGTGTGTGTGTGTGTGTGTGTGTGTGTGTGTGTGTGTGTGTGTGTGTGTGTGTGTGTGTGTGTGTGTGTGTGTGTGTGTGTGTGTGTGTGTGTGTGTGTGTGTGTGCCCAGATCCAGTTATACTACTTTTCGTAAGGACTGGCATCATACATTACCAATACCGGCGTACTACATTCCACTTATTTTTGAAATCCCTGATTTCAATGTTGGGCATCTGGGATGCCCAACGTTGGAATCATACAACGCAACCGTGGGCATTGTGTATTTCAATAGTTTTTGACTTACCTGACTTCCAAGTTGGATCTGCAAATGTTAAGCATACACTAATACAAAGTATTTTTGACTTCGTGTATCTCTAATTTGGAGTTATAAGAATACCAATTTGTGCATGTGTAATTACAATTATTTTTGGAGTTCGCTGATTACAAAATATTTGAATCCCCGAAGCCAAAATTTCTTTCTGTGTATAGTTTGGCTCCAAGATCAACTGGCGGTACGCACATGCGCAGAGGATAACTGGCGAGACCTTTCTACACTAGATATAAATACTAAACGTTCCATCACGCGTGCTGCCACGACGGTGGCACGCGAAACAGCACACTGTACGCTATTGGAGTCACACCCTAAGAGCCCTATATGCATCAATGATAATGATCACACATGTGATACATGTTGTGACGCATATGTAGTTGATCTAGAAGTACCCTAACACAGGTTAGACTGATGCGCTATATGCGCTATAATATAATAGCTTACCTTAAATAGATGTACTATTGGCCCGGTCACGCAAAAAAAATAAGTGGAATAAGTGGGAATAAGGGCCATTACACGCAAAAGGAAATATTAAAAGAACAGGAACAGATATAAAAATAACATGGATATGTATATCTATATATATGAGGAACAGGAACAGTACAATGTGTTCGTTTTAGTTGTTCCTGTTACTCATATATATAGATATACATATCCATGTTATTCTTATATCTGTTCCTATTCTTTAACTTTTTCCTTTTGCGTGTAATGGGCCTTATTCTTTTTGCGTGCTCCGGCCATATAAGGGACAATGTACATAAAGGGCGCTACAGGGCGCTACAGGCAAAAAGAAAAAGTAAAAGCACAGGAACAGATATAAGAATAGCATGGATATGTATATCTATATATATATGAGGAACAGGAACAGCTACAGGAACAGATCTAGGTGTTCTTTCTAGCTGTTCCTGTTCCTCATATATATATAGACATACATATCCATGTTAATCTTATATCTGTTCCTGTGCTTTTGCTTTTTCTTTTTGCCTGTAGGTACATTGTCCCTAAGCTATATAGCATATAAGCTATATAGCACATAAGAAATATGGGCAGCACCAAGAGAGCTTCTTGTTCTTCGTGTGTCTACCTAGTGTCTACTGCCAACTATAGTTTCTATAGCCTATAAAACTGTCGCATCACCCTGGCCTTCACCTTGACTCATTTGTACCTTTATATAACTAATTCAGACAGAAAATTCAGATAAAAAATTGCGTAATATTGAAGTTTTATTCATCAATTTGGTTTAAAAAAAAAGTCAAGATGTCGTGTGTAACCCATGCGGAAATCATGTACTTGGATGCCGTTAATCAGTATTTTATCGTTCCCATTTGTAACATCAAATTATTGAAAACGGATGATGACAAATGTCACATTAAACCAGCACACGATGATGATTTCGATAGTCGAAGATTTCGATAGTCGAAGAGTTTATGTTTGCAAATATTGGGATTGCGATTCAGGTTGTGAAGAAAATCAGTTACATTACAAGTATTACGAGTGGTATATTTTCTACTTGGGAAGCGAGTATTTTTCAGTTTTATTTTTATAATAATTGTAGTTTTTGCGAGTAGTTGTAATAAGAGACAAAAATTTTCTATTTTAACACTTTCACTGCGGCTAATATAAGAATTTCATTATCACGAATATTGTTTCACAGAGTACATATATAGAAAAAAATAATATTTCATGACGCATATATGGCTCATGCTGCAGTGAAAGTGTTAATAATGCCATACCATTTTCAATGTGCTAATAGGTGAGTGATGTATTTTCCCTTCTTAAGAGATATCAAATTTCCCAAATCTGAATGCTTTTCTTGCTTCCCATAAAGTATAAAATACACAAAAAGTATTGGTTATGGAATAAATTTGAAGTAGATTTTTAGTTTTTCCATAGACATTTTTTTTTACATTTACTTTCTTATTTTGTATATATTTGTTTATAAAATCAACATCAAATAAATTTACCAGATTTGTTTTAAGGTTAACA
Source organism: Torymus aiolomorphi (assembly GCA_036365515.1). Lineage (NCBI taxonomy): Eukaryota > Metazoa > Arthropoda > Insecta > Hymenoptera > Torymidae > Torymus > Torymus aiolomorphi. Next base: position 89,873,900 of record CM070876.1, read on the forward strand.
ATTTTGCGTGGATGACGGTGTGAATAGTTACACCATAAAATAAATTGTTATATATATATTGCTAAACACAAGCGTATTCATAAAAGGCACAGTCTAGGTTAAATAGAAATAACGCTAAGAATTTCATGAAACGTTAAAAATAGTTAGATTAATGTATAATTAGCTTCAGTTAAAATTTTCAAAAGCTACACTGGCTCGGAACCGAGAAATTAATATTTTCATTTCATAACAGGCTCTTATGAGAAATAATATTTTACTGCGCTTTGACTCATAATATTTCAGTAATTAACGGTAAGACAACAATTTTTTACTTACAATTAGAAGAATTTTCAACAAGTATTTAGCACTTCAAATATTCATTCAGAGTCTATGACACTAATATAGTATATTACGCACTTAAGGAAAAAAATTTGGACAGTCCATATGTCGTTTAAATTGCCACCCGTGCCGAAGGCAAGGGTGGCAAACACTTGATGTTGGCTGGCCAATTTTACTCCCGTGGAGTGTAACTATCTTTCACCATACCCGGGCCAAAAATACCACATCCACGTTTTTGAGCCGGGAGCGAAAGTGGCACGTTTGGCCAGGGTTTGGTGAAAAATAAATTAATTAATGAATACAAAAAAGGTACAATTAATCACAAAAAATAAGTCAAATCAGCTTCTTGGTCAGACTTTTTATTGATAATTAGGATAAATAGAATTCACAAATTAGTTGTAATAAATAATGTCTTGAAAAGGACCTCTACAGGAGGTCAAAAAGTCGACATTAATTTAAAATAAAAATTGGATTGTTGTACCAATCAAGTCTTGTTTTATTTAATATAAATTAATGCTTAATTTGAAAGGATAATCGTTATTTAGTGGATGTTTATTTGTGCAATCTAATAAAGTATACTTCGTGAATAAATTAAAATTAAGAAGTTCACTCATTTTGACTAGTGTAGCTGGTAGATAACCTCCTTGACGCACGAGTATCATAAAATAATGTTTGATAGACGTGGTATGTATGATTCTTGCATGAATGTGAGTCTATTGTGTCGCTCGGGCGATAAACTCACTGTCATGCAAGAATCATATAAAAAATAATTTTGTTTTTTAATGTTTAATAGTCTTGGAAGTAAAATTACTAAGGAATTGCAACTTTAAAATAAATATTTATTGAAAATTATATAAATTCAATATTAACATTAACACTAAAAAACTATCATCTATTGGGTCCTGTTTCACAATCAGTATTTTTACCTTGTAAATTTCTACTTCAATATTCTTTCAGAAGTTTATTTAAATAAACTAATTACTTGCAGGGAAAACTTCGAAAACTTTTTATTTACTTTAGCATTCTATTAGAATTAAAAGTGTATATGCCTGTGTGTGTGTGTGTGTGTGTGTGTGTGTGTGTGTGTGTGTGTGTGTGTGTGTGTGTGTGTGTGTGTGTGTGTGTGTGTGTGTGTGTGCGTGCGTGCGTGCGTGCGTGCGTGCGTGTGCGTGCGTGCGTGCGTGCGTGTGCGTGCGTGCGTGTGTGTGCGTGCGTGCGTGCGTGCGTGTGTATGTGTGTGTGCGCGCGCGCGCGCGGAAGTGCATGTTTTTGTGTGTCTAAAGAATAGTCTATAAAATAGTTTATTTTGTAGACTCAGAAGAAGACGTAACCTCTAAATCTAGGCTGAGTGGGAGAAATATGATTCCTAGAAATTATTCTAATGACAATGGACCTTCACAGTCGTTAAAAAAGATTACATCAAGATTGCATACAGAAAAGATTCTATCAGTAAGTATCATAAAATGACATTTTATATAGAAGTTTTATTTGGAATCTGACTGTTGTACAACAGCTTTTGTATAAAATAGTTTGGAAGTCAGTTTTTTTTTGTCTTTTTGATGTTAAAAGTTAGTTTTATTAATTCTTTTATAAAATATAGTGCGGTAACAGTAGTTGTCAAACATTCTCGATATAACAGTTACTCAAAAATTTAATTTACTTAATGAATAAATCTTAAAGTATAGTAGAGATTATTTATTTCGGGATCATTTAAAAATTTAAAATGATTTTTTTAGTCGTAAATTGTAAAAGATAAAGTTACAAATAAGTAAAGGTGTGCAATAACTGGTATACTTAATTTACCACTGTTAATTTCTGAAAACATTGTATAGTTTTAAAATGAGATTTTTTATAGGACATCTTTCTTTATATAAAGCTATATGGGGAAATCTCTGGAACTTCTAATTTTTATCTTTAATGGCATACATTTTCATATAAAATAGGAGTAAATGACATATATGAGTTTGTTCTTTATGTTTCTTTATTTTAGCTGTTTTATTGAACAGCTATGAATATGAATTCGAAAAAATATACATTCATAGGAGTCGAATTTAGTTACAATCGATAAATTTAAGCTTATTTATTACTGTCATTTTTTAATGGCTTTTTATACATTTAAATATACATGATTTCTTAGTTTTAACAATTTTTGCGCTTACTAAATTTCAATTTTCGTAATTTCTGTTTATTATTGTCAAAAAAATAAAAAATCAAACTATGAGAAAAGTGTGCTGTCAGAAATAAACTTCTTATCAACAGAAACGTAACTATACTGGTGTGCGTAATTGATCTGAAATAATACTACATTATAATGGCACAGTTTTGTTATTTGAAGAAATTTTTAAAACCGCAGCGCAACCAGTAGGTATTGGCCTACATTTTACTTTAATATTATTTGAATAAATGTTTAAACTATTAAAAATATACTTAGTGTTAGTGTTATTTTGTCATATTTATCAGATTTACATAACTCCTCGTTGTTTTATTCTCGTAGCCCAAGCGAAAATCATCTTAGCTTATAACTAATAAGAAAGAATAATAACAAATAATAAGTTTTATACATATTCCCAAATCTAGACTTTATTTTTTTATCAAAAGTTATTATTTTTTATTATTTTTTTTTATTTTTTCAGTCATCGACATATTTTCTTTAAAATATATTACTCTACTATAAGAAAAGAATAAAAAATAATAAGTGTCATACATTATTCTTATATATTATATTTTTATATTATTTTTTATTACTTGTTTTTTATTTTTTCCCTTATAATAACTATTACTAACACCTACCTATCCAAAATGGTTTCATGAATGAAAAAAATAATAAATAATAACTAATACAAATAATTGAAAGCAGTAAATCAATAAAAATAAAAATTTATGACAGTCCCAAATCTGGACATTTATAACTGTTATTATTTTTTATTATTTTTTTCTAAGAGTTATAGTTTTCTATGAATAGTTAATAATTATTATCTGCAGATAAAATTTCCACCTGGGAGGTTAAAATAATCAGTGTTGTATAGACATTTAATGTTTTATCGGAATTAATCCACTAATTTTGACAAAACCATAATTCTGCAAGACTAATGTCACGTATTTTGTGTGATAGTTTTGCTCTTTTTGGTTTGCAGTTGCCTGCATTAAACCGGGACAAGCAATGGCTGATTACTCGAAATTGACATTAGGTTTTGGGAGAAAATTACCCTAGCTCTATTCCCTCAGTGTAGATGAGTTAGTTTCCCGATCCTTGCTCTTCCGTTTCTTAGGAGGCCGAATGCGAAACTCTAACTCACTCACCGCTCTGATCCGTCGACTTTAAGAGGCCGAATGCAGAATTAGCTAGTCTAGGGGACAATTGATCCTGTTGTCTCCAACAGAAGAATTCAACGTCCCGGAATTAGAATAGGTGAGGGTGAGGTATGAAAGAAAATAGAAAAAGACAGAGATGTTTATATTTGAAAAACTTACTTTTTATTCGTTTCAACTTGACTCCCCTTTTCCACTTTTCAATTTTTCAACTACAGAAAACGGAGCTTTGCAAGCTCTTCCAAAAGTTAATAAGCCCGTAGTGGTGGTGATGGCAGTGATGTTTCCGATGTTCTGTCCTGCTGGATGGTGGTGGCAGACTATTCCTTGGTTGATCGTGTTCCGTCTTGCTGGATGGTGGTGGCAGACTGTTCCTTGGTTGATCGTGTGATTCCCTTTTTGACGCCTCGGGAGTAGTGGGCGTGGAAGACTGCTTTTCCTTAAAAAGCTGCGGTAGCAAATCAAGACTAGCGCCTTTGGCGTCCTGTCGAATCAGCGTCGATGCGTGCAGCGGCAGCTGCAGTATTTTTATCTGCTCCTATGTCTTACAATGTTGAGTGAGATGAGGAGTGCGGGAAATCGGGGCCCAATGATGCGGGGGCGATCTTTCTGCCGAGCGCCATGATTTCGAGGAGCGGGGAGAACCTTATACTCTAGCACAGAGAGCGAGCACGCATCCCCTCTTAGGGTATTTTTCGGCGGCTCGTATCCTTCTCTAAGAGCGAGAGAGAACGCTATATTGCGCGACGAAGAAGGAAGATGAGAGAGAGAAAAGATGTTCCTATCTCTCTCACTCTACGCTTTTTCGGAGAGTTTGCTTTATAAATTTTGCGTTTTATAAAACCTATTGAAAACTGAAGTTTTGCAAATTAACCATTTCATTACTTTACTAGATGTTACCTTACCAAGGTATTACAATTTTGAACGGTGATTCTACAGTGAATACAAACGGAGTTATGAGTAAATTAAGAATTGTTAAACATAATAGCTAGTTTTAAAGAAGAATATTTAATATAAGTTTACAAGAATGTTAGACGCTGTTAAAGATCATAAAATTAAACAACTAAACTTAAAGTCATACCAGTGTCTTCAAAATTATTGTAACTATCACTGTTATTTATTAATTACATATGTTTTACTTAATATAAATGCACTGACATAAAAGATTTCATTCTAGGTTACTAAAAATATTGCTTCAGATTATTTTCCAGTCGTAAAACTTATAATTTTTATATTTATTTTGCCACTTAATTAAATAATCATCCCTTTAAGCCTCAAACATCAATTTTTGCGATTAATGAAAAATGCATTTATTGTAAGAAATTAATAAGATTTTACAAGATAAAACGTTAATAATTAAAGAAGTTTATATAAATAAAATTATATTTAAAAATTATAAGTCAAAATTTCATATTATGTGAAAATATAAAGAAAAATTATTGCAGATGAACTGCGTTGCCAGAAATTGAAAATCTATCATAGTCAAGAAAATATAGATTTAACAAGTTTTAAAATTGGAAATAATATTTCGTTGCGGTGCAAGAAAAATGAAAAGGTTTCCTTATAAAGTTCGCTTTCGAGGTCTGTAAATGCTATGCAGCGCCCTAGGGGGAGATAAGACTTCCTAGATGTGCACGGCTTCGGCGAGTACATTTATTACTAACTACAGGAATTGCATCTCCTTGAGAGGGTCATAAAATATCTTACGTGATTCCATGGAAAATAAAACATTATACATTATTATTAACAGTAAGAAAAGTAAGAAAAACGTTTGTCGATTTTCCAATTTTGAATAAACGACTACGCATAGGAGTTTTATGACTCTCTCCTTCTCGCTATCTTGTTTGGCTTTCCCAAGTGCGTTCAGATGGTTTTTCGGCGTGGGAAAGAAAGAGAGCGAGGGGGCCCGCGATTCCGAGAGGGTCAAGTCGTAAAATATTTTTTTTCCACATAGCTTTCGACTATGTCCTCTCCGTTCTCGGCGGAAACCCTCTGTTTGAAAACGCGACTCTGGGTTTCCTCAACGATAAAACGCGGCGAGAATTTTCGAAACGTAGGTGCTCAACCTATTTTCTTTATAAGAGAACAGAAGGTTCTCATATTAGACTACAATTTTTTTTTTCTTTTTTAATTAATTATAAAGAAAATAAGCTAATAAGCATCCGCCGTCACACTACTAAATTAAATAGTTAAATAATTTTTGAAAAAAAATTTTTATAATTTCATAATTGTCATAAATTTCTAGAAAAAAATTAATGCTGCAAAAAAGCAAATATTATCAACGAGATGTCAAGTTGTATTGGAAAAATATAAAAATAAATTTCAAGACGATTCGTCTGGTGACCTAGAAACTTTAGAAGAAAGTAATAGCGTAAACCAGTTTTCTGTACCCAGATTAAATAATAGCTTAAGTACTTCCGTTAGAGACAAAAAGAGTCGTAGTTTAAAAAGATTCAATTATGGAAAAAACAAACGTGCATTAAAATGCAAGAAAGACTCAAAGAAATTACGTATTAAAGGTAAACATCATTTTTTTTTTAATTTATCTCGTTTTTATTAATACTTGTATGGAAATAATTATTGTAATGAAATGTAAGAAATTGTACGAAAATGTATAAAAATGTATAAAACCATTGGTTTACGGACATTTTTTTTACGGATTTATACACTTTATTACATTTTTTTACATTTTTATACGTTTCCTTACAAATATGACTAATTTTTCCAAATTAGTCTGCAAAAACAAATTGTAAAAAAAACGCAAGGAAAGGTAAGAAAATATAAAAAATATAAGAAAACGTAAGAAAACTATAAAAATGTAAAATATTACATATTCTTACATTTATATACACTTTATACACTTTTAAGCAGTTTTGCATATTTTTATACGTTTTCTTACATTTCATTCAAATTTGTACATATGGGCATATCTCTAAAACTTTTGACTCTAAAGATGATCTTTTTTTCAAGTAATTTATTGATGCTATTAAAATACCGTGCTAAGCACATAAACGAGATAGGGTGGAAAAGGTTAACTTTCAACCTAGAAAATCAGTCCTGGAACCCATATTGGTGTGCAAGGCACGGTACCGTCTGGAGATGAACAATAATTTCCAAAAAAAGTCCACATTTTGGCATCAGTTACCTTTTTTAGACACTTTTTTTCATCCCCAGGCGGTACCGTATCTTGCACACCAATATGGGTTCCACAACTGGGTTTCCAGGTTGAAAATGAACATTTTCCACCCTGTCTCGTTTATGTGCTGAGCACGGAATTTTAATAGCAGCAATAAATTACTTGCAAAAATCATCTTCTTTATAGTCAAATGTTCTAGAGATATGCTCATATATGAGAAAATTTTCTGGAAAAAACTTTTAATTTTTTAAATGTATAATAATGTGTAAAAATGCATAAAAATGGATATAAGTGTATAAATTGTTTCGCATAAAATGTCCGAAAACCAATGGTTCTATACCGTTTTATACAGTTTCTTACAATTATTTTGTACAATTTCTTACAGTTTTCTATATTTTCGTACATTTCTTTTTTTCATTCGGGTAAGTTCACAAATGTTAAGACAGCGAACTTAAGGTAGTACTGTTGCTACAGAATTACCACTAAGATTTCGAGAAGACATTCTTACATATTTTGGTCTAAAAGTGAAAAAAAAAGGGACCGACAAATTTTTTCGAGTTAAAGAGACTTCGATATAAAGAGGTGGAATAAATTTACTTCGAGTTAGAGAGGTTTATAGTTCTTTTATTTAAACAAAATCAGTTATTTGTGCTTGAGACTTACTAGGAGTAGGGTAAGGGGTCCGGATCACGGATTCGGCTAAAATTTTGGTATAGGTTTTTGAATATATAACTATGAACAAAGCTGCAACATTAGACCCTAATGTTTAAAAAAAACTATAGTTTTGAGCACTTGTAGCTTTATTCTGAAAAGTCCTGAAAAAAGCTTTTATTAAAACGGCAACTATTTAACTTTAGAAACTCTTAAATATCATTTCAAGAAGAGAAAATTAAACTAGAAAAAAACGAGCTTTCATTTGCTTTTTTAAGAATTAAAAAATGTTGATTTCTTCTAAAGTTATGAACGTTTAAAATTGAGCATCGAAAATGCACTGTTTATCCACAAAATTTACTGTTCAACTGCCTGCGTATTTTGGTGCACTTTCGATACTCAATTTTACACGTTCATAACTTTGGAAGGAATCGACATTTGTCGATCCTTAAAAAAGCAAATGAAAGCTCGTATTCTCTAGTTTTATTTTCTATGCTTGAAATGATAATTATGAATTTCTAAAGTTAAATAGTTGCCGTTTTGAGATAAGGTTGAGAACAGGTTTTTTTCAAGACTTTTTTCAAAATAAAGCTAAAAGTGCCCAGAACTGTTGTTTTTTTTTTAGCGTTAGGGTCTAATATTGCAGTTTTCTTGCGAAAACCTATCCCAAAGTTTCAGCCGAATCCGTGATCCGGACCCCTGACCCTCATCTAGCTAGATAGAAGAATGTTTCGCTTTTGTTGCTTCATTTTCTTCTCAATAAGCAGACTTTATGAAAAACAATGCTGTGCCTTTGCTTAAACCTTTGAAGCCAACCGTTTCTGGCTTTGAACTGTCATATCCTATACTGCTCTGCTTTCACTTGTTAGATTGGTCCTGAAATTCTGGCATTTTCATTGCGGCACTTTAAGCCATTTTACTGTAGCTTCGTCAACAGTTGGATGTAAGTATAGCATCTCTTTTTCGTTTGCGCGTGTAATCGCCATTGTAAAATTTAGCTAAAATTTACTCTTTATCTTTTAAAATAGTTAACAGCATGCTAACAGGAATGCCACACTCTCTTTCAATCTCTTGCTTATTTTTCATATTACAATTGACTGCTTCAATAACTTATACTTATTCGGGTGTTACGTCCGTAACGTATCCCTATAAATTACATTTGATATTCATATTCTCATCAGTAATTTCTTGATCCACAAAATTATGTGATTGCAAATTTATTGACACCCACGTATCAACTAGCATAAAGGAAAAATTGCAACACAGGGAAATTGTAAACATTCTTGTACGAAATGAACCACAATTTTAAACGAACCATATTGAAATTATTTCAAAAAATTTCTCAAAACATTTTATGTAAGACGTTGTTGTATTTATAGTTAACTTTCCATCTTATAATTGTAATTTGAAATTATTGTAACAGAAAATTACTGATGGCTAACTATTATTGACCTTGTGAAACCAACCGCTCATCGCAACTTTGTTTAGAATCAGCACTTTTAAATGTGAAATCGAAATGATGATATTTAAATGTTTACTAAATTTGTTTAAAAAGATGATTTTGACTCAGCGTCAAAGCTATAGCATGAATTACCAAACTACTGAAAATAAATGCGTACGGCTGGTCGAGTTATTAACAAGTATTCAACAAATGATAAATATGGAAATAAGAATAATTTCTACAAAACAAATGATATTTTTCAAAAATATATTACGCAAAATACAAATACAGTCTAACACAGATTAGAAAATTGAAAAATAAAAATATTACAAACGAAAAAAGATACGACACTACAAGGAGTAATAAAACAAAGAAGTAAGAAAACAATGTTAACAATAAATTATATAACAAATATATAGCTGAAATAGCAAGGGAAATGATAAATTATATAATGAAATCAAAATACATTCTAAAAAAGAAAATTAAAAAAATCAATAGTATTGATACATAAATAAAAAAAATAAAGAACGAAACATAAGAAACGAATGAAGAGAAATAAATAAAAGGAAATAAATAATAGAGAATTTACACGATACAAAATAGAAAACGTAACAGATATATAATCAGTGTATAAAATAATCGAGTCATTTTTAATCAAAATAAGGAAATGAAAATAATAATAAAAAATAATTAAACAAACGAAAAGTATTACAATAAAAGTAAGAATATTATAATGAAGAATCATAAAAAAAAAGATTACAATAAAATGTTACATTGCAAAAGTGAATATAATAAAATAAGAAAATGAAAAAATATTTAAATATTATAATATAAAAGATAAACAACACTCAAACGAGAAAATGAAAGAAAGACAATAATAAACAAAATAAAAGATAAATTCAAAAATAAACTACAATAATAATTACGAACATTTAATAAAATGAAAAAACGATGATGAATAATCAAGCTAATATATTTTATAATTTTGAACAACAAAACCATTATTATACTAAAGTATTTCATTGTCAAATTTGCCAAGATCAATATCACGAAGCATTGTTTTGCTATAATGCAGTTTGTGTTTTTTGTAAAAGTAAAGATCATATATCATATTTTTGCAAGAATGCTAAAAATAAAATAGAACTTTTCTGTAAACTCTGTAATCATAGAGGACATTCTGTAGATAAGTGTACATTTAACCAAACAAATGAAGATTATTGCTAATACTGTCAAATCATAGGACATACAGCTACACAATGCCCTGTTATAAAGAAATATGAACTTGATTGTGAAAATTGCGGAAGCACGGGTCACTCAACTAAAGACTGCTTGTCAGCAGTATGCACGAAATGCAATAAACTCGGGCACTGGGTGAGATACTGCCCTATAAACGAAAAAATAATGTGGTGCGCGATATGTGCGGATGAAGGTCACGAAACCGCGAATTGTGAGAGCGTAAAAGTTTTAATTATGCAAAAAAGACAACAAAACTTTCAGAATAGAGAAATTTGTCAATTATACGACACGTCAGGACATTCAGCAAAAACTTGTAGGAAAAGGAGTAATAATCAACAAAATACATTCCAGAGTAACAACTACAACCCTTCAAATAAAGCCTATGAACATAGAGATAAAAATAGAAACGGATTTTTCCGAACAAATCATCAAAATGGTCATCATTTCTCAAATAATTCAAATAGTAATTATCGGGGAAACTTTAATACACAAAGTATAAAATGCGAATATTGTAAATTCACCGGGCATACGTAGGAAGATTGTAGGAAATTAAAAAGTCTGACGGCACAAATTAAATGCTCTTATTGCAATAAAAATGGACATCAAATATTCAATTGCCATGAAATCAAGATGCTCCAAAATAAAACAGATACATTTTGTAAAATGTGTAAAAGCACAAATCATACAAATGAAGAATGTAAGATACTCAAACAATATCCAAGTATTAATACTGTTGAATCATACCATAATTCCACAAAAGAAATAATTAACGAATCAGAAATTCAGAAAAACAAAGTTAATACAACGAATATTGAAAGGTATAATGGTAATGAACTAATTACAGAAAATAAAGTAAATAAAAATAAACAGGAAACTAATATCATAGAGGAATCTACAATAATTAATGATGATAAAGAAATCAATTTAATTATCGAACCTTTTATAAAAATACATGAAATCACTGATGAACCAAAGGATAATAATATAATTATAAAAAATCATGAAAATACTAATAAAGTTAATTTTATAGATTTTAACGAAATTCGCAAAAATAATCATGAATTTGAAAAAATTACGGAAACAAATTTAAATGATTTTATTGAATCTACTGTAAAAAATTATAAGACTAATGATGAAATGAATTTCAATGAATCTAATATAAAAACTCACGAGGATTGTGATGAAATTAATTTAATTGATTTTAATGAATCTGATATAAATAACCAAAAGAATGAAATTTCGAATGAAAATAATAAAGAAGGCAATAATTTGTTAGAAACAGTAACTTTTTATGATGATCTTAAAGTCATTTTAGACATAACTTTTGCTTTAGCTGAACCATTTGAATCTGAAGATGATCAAATGGAAACCAAATTCCAACAAACCTCGCTTGAAAATTCGTTAAAAGACAATATAGGATCAATACATTCTGAAGAGTCTTTATTAAATGATACAAAAAATCTAAAGAACTTACTAAATAATAGTAAAGTAATTTTCAAAAATGAAAATCAATCAAAAGAAAAGTTTGATAATCAAGAACATAAAAAACATTTAGAGAATAAAAGTCATCTAAAAATATTTGATAATCAAGAACACCAAGAACAGCTTGAGAAAAAAAGTCAACTAAAAGAGACCTTTGATAATCAAGATCATAATGTAATAATAAATCTAAATACAAATCCTAATAAAGTACACCAATTGCAGTTAGTTTTAACCAAAGTAACATTTAATAAAAACGTCAAAAAACTGAAATGGATATCTAATTATAAAAAACATTTTAAAGAATTTGTAAAAAATACAAGATTAAAATTAAAATCTAAAGATTACTACAATAAATTTACTATCAGAAAAAGGTTTAAAAAGGGAGACAAAACATGGCCTATTAAAGAACCAAATATGAATAAATTTAAAAAGGATCAGCATAAGAATTTTCAACGCTATTAAAATGAACAAAATAATATTTTATCCAATTATGGGAAACAAGCAAAGACAACATTATAACAAATAATAACATAACACTTTTGTTTTAGGATATGAACAACATACTCAATATTAACATCTATCATAATCTTTTCTTATTTTTCCAAATTTAATACAGCAATAGAGAATTATAATTGCAGCTGAACTTTTCCATTTGAAGCAAAACCATCCTACTCCTTGGTCAACTAGAATATAACCCTAAGGTGATGCAGATTTTACCAAATATACAATTTAAAATTATAACCACTTATCCGTTTGTCTACAATTGTTCGTATCAACTTGTCAGAATTTTGTGAAAAGCAACTATATTTCCTAAGAAAGTTAATAATTTTATAAAAATGCGATGGGAATAATATAAGTTTGAATAATGAAATTCTAAGAAATTTTTTACGAAGACAGCAAAAAGATTCACACATGAAAGATTTTAGAAGTAAGACTAACAATAACATCGTTGACAATTAAAAAAATAAAAAAAAAAAATACATTGTTCTTTTCTTTTTTAACAACAACAAACAAAATATTGCGATTACACATTAAAATATCTCAGTGAAACAATCAAGTTTATTTGTAAAAATTATGTGTTATTAAATAATAGAAATATTTAATTAATTATTTAGTCACAAAGTAGAAAACATTTCAGGGATCAATTTAATAACTTATTATTCTATCTATCTTTGAATAAGAAAATATAGAACTAGTCCAAAGGAAAAAGAAAATAAAACTATTCCTAAACCTTGCAACCCTAACAAACATAGATAAAAATAATTTGACTGTAATTTTATCCAAAATTAAGCTGTATTTGCCTTCAGAAAAATTGTTCGCACTTATAAGAACAAAAGAAAGAATTTAGGTAGCTGTACTCACATTGCTAAGATTATATCGAATATAATGTATTGGAAGTGATCAGTTTCATCATATACTGACATGATCATCCTACAAGATACACTATTCGGCACTGTATTGAGTAAAGCAATTTTCTACTCTAACGCACTGCATACTCTCTAATGCAAATATGTGAATGCTACTCATGCCAGAAAAAATCTTGAGTTTTAAAATGAACTTTTAAAACGTCTGAGATTTTCAAAGAAAGGTAATGATGCATAAGAGCAATAATAAGTCACAATCTACCAAAATCACTCCAACCTATTAACCTTCCTTTTTCACGAAAAATACCTACATAATGGAATTAAAATTTTCTTTTGGAAATAATTATAATTTTTCTCAGTATACGGTTGAAAAATATTTTTTTATAATGATAATATCAAAAACCCTTTAATGTTATTCTACTTAAACAAAGAGGAAAAAATAATATATCTTTTGCCAAATATCTCAGCAGGGAGGGAAGTGAATGATCACTTGAATCATTCCCTATATATTTCTCCTCACATTTTATTTACTACAAAATTATTTAATACACTGTAACGGCAGGCGCGTCTGTGGGTGTGTATGTGCGCAAACACGGAGCTCGGATCGAGCCGATCTCCGACGCACGGTATACACACAGGTAGTTGACCGAAAACATAAACATACCGCAGCCTTGGAGAAGGCAAGGCCGACAATTGCGGCATGAGGATTCGCAAGTAGAGTCGGGCTTGTCCTCGTATTTCCCCGGGGGCTTGCGTGTGTGTGTGTAGTTGCTCGCACGTGTAGCTGTGCGAAAAGTACCGAGCGCAACTACGACACACAACGAGCCCCGAAATGAAAACTCGCGACAACCTTGTGCGAGGGGAAAGGAGAGCGAGAGACAGAGCCCGGCAGTGTATCGCTTCTGCCGTAGCTGAGGTAGCTGCTCGTCCCCCGCGCGCGAAGACTTGGAGAGAGAGTCAGAGCAGTGCACGAGAGGGAGAGAGAGAGACGCCGCAGCGAGCGGTGCAATAGTGCAGCGAAGGAGAGAGAGACGCAGCACGGCGCCGAGAGCCGCGTTCCCTCGTAGTTGAGAGAGAGGGAGAGAGAGCCACGCTCAACCGCGGCCGAGAGTACCGGTGAGATAGAGAGAGGGAGCATCGCGGCCGAAGCCAGCTACGACCGAGCCGACTCGTGGGAGCGAGAGAGAGAGCGGGAGCCCCGCGACCGAGAGAGAGAGAGACGCAAGAGGCCCGCAAGCCCGCACCGGCGCCCGCCTCCACGCCGAGACTACTGAGGAGGTAAGTTCTGGCCAGGCGAGTGCGCGCTTTCCCCACGGACGACGAGCGTCCGGAGAGCGAGACCCGCGTGAGCGAGCGAGGCCGCCGACGCGCGCGCGAGGGTCGATCGCGCGCGGCGATCGGCCTACGTCGGCGCGAGCCGCTTTTGCGCGTACATGTGTGCGACCGCGCACACACGTACTTCGCGTGCGCGGGCGCACCACCCGAATCGGCGCGTACCAAGAGTACACGCCGCGCGTACCTAGAGTACGCGCCGCGCGTGTAAATAGTGAACAGCCTCCAGGGGCAATAAAGATAATTCTTTGCTTTTACTTGTTCGCGTATTATTTCAAGCATCCTACTTCCCCAATCCCCTATTCGGTGGCACGGTGAAGAATACCGCCGGCCTCCGCGGTCGCGAGTACGTAGTACTCGCGTGATAACTGAGCAGCTGGGGCAGCACGCTCGAGAGAGAGAGAGCGCGACGACGAAGTCGCGCGTTGTAACGGAGCGAAAAGGCGCGGCTGCTGCTGAAAGCAGCCGACGGCGAGCAACAGCACGGAGTTGAAGGGCCGCTAATCATCGAGGGTTGGCACGAGTAAGTGCTCGCGCCTGTCAATTGCTGCGCCGTTCATCAGCAAGCCCGCGTTGAGATATAGCGCATCGAGGACAGCTTTTAGCCCGTTACAACACACATTATTTCTAAACTCAGTTAATCAATGACTTTAATTTATGTAAAACCAGCAAAACAAAATTTATTATACATTAGCGTAATAAAATAATTTAATTGTCGAAATGCGATGTTCAAACAAGATATTATATATCTCTATACAAATTCTAATGCATAACGCATGCTATATTTATTACGTAACGTTTTATTAATTCATGTTATTTTTACACCGAAGGTTTTGTAATTTATTTATAATTTAATTAAGAATTTATTTTAAAAGTGTTTTCTTAAAAGTAAATGATATTAAATAATAGATTTAGTGTAAGTTTGATAATAATACATTATGTGCTGAATTATCACATAACGAAGTAAGAATACCCGTTTATTCCATAGTAATCCGTACCGCCATTTGAACGCTAGGAAAAATCGGCATTCAACATGCAATACAAAGTAAAACCGTAGGTTAAGTGTAGTCTAGTGTTAGGAACAAAATAAATGATTTACTTTATAGAAATTTATAGACGATACGAAATTTTGTTTAAATTTATTGAATTTTTATTATTGTTTTTATTATTGTTTATATATATAAATTTTTAGTATAGATTTAATGATATGAATTTTTATTATTGTTTTTATTATTTGAATTGTTAGTATTATTGAACTTTTTTTAACAAGAAATTACTGATGGTTCAACTATTCCTATAATTGTTGAATCTCTACAATATTCAACAGTCTAAGGGGGGAGATGTTACGTCCGTAACGTATCCCTATAAATTACATTTGATATTCATATTCTCATCAGTAATTTCTTGATCCACAAAATTATGTGATTGCAAATTTATTGACACCCACGTATCAACTAGCATAAAGGAAAAATTGCAACACAGGGAAATTGTAAACATTCTTGTACGAAATGAACCACAATTTTAAACGAACCATATTGAAATTATTTCAAAAAATTTCTCAAAACATTTTATGTAAGACGTTGTTGTATTTATAGTTAACTTTCCATCTTATAATTGTAATTTGAAATTATTGTAACAGAAAATTACTGATGGCTAACTATTATTATACTTGTTGAATCTCTACGATATTCAACAATCTAATGGGGGAAGTGTTACGTCTGTAACGTATCTCTAAAATCAAATTAACAATGCATATTTATCGCCAGTGATTTTCTGACATACAAATGTTGTATATGCGAATTTTGACAACGTTGCATTCCAACGCAAGCGGCATCGCGATGGGCAAGATAAATTATAAAGTGATATGTCTGTGACGTTATTAAATCCCAATATTCATTTCTTTGACCCACAAAACGATGCGAGTGCGAATTTTAACAGTACAGCAATTTCGGCTACGCAACAGTCAGCGTGACGTAGCGAGCCACTGACCTTGTGAAACCAACCGCTCATCGCAACTTTGTTTAGAATTAGCACTTTTAAATGTGAAATCGAAATGATGATATTTAAATGTTTACTAAATTTGTTTAAAAAGATGATTTTGACTCAGCGTCAAAATCATCTTTTACCCAAATTAACCGCTTAATAAATACGGCGACTCTCAACACACAAATTAGTAATCGTGCAAAAGTCACGAGCTCCGTACCACTCCAGCCGACAAGAGGAGAAACGATTATTATACAGGCCAATTCAAGCCTATAACAGACTACGAGAAAATACTTATATCTATAAAATCAATAATCTATCGGTATTATATACTGTTTAACAAAGTTAATAAGTTGTAAATCGCATAGTCTTATTTATACAACTTATATCATTCAATAAATAGTGCATCTAACTAATCAGCTGTTTATTATTTACGAGAGCCTACGCCCAGAATAAAGGTAATATAAATCAAATATCAATTGAAAATATATTATATATATCATTCAAATATAATTTGAAGATAAACCATACAAATTTCAATACACATATAAGAGTAGATTCCTCGACACTCAAGACTTAACACGGGAATACTTAACCACTTTAATTTTCTTTGAGAACCTTCCATGATAACAATCAAAATGTAAACACTAACTACAACTCATATTTAATTATATTTATCCATACATATTATCTTTGATTTTTACATCTTAAGTAAAGAGGGTGTCATTTCACACTTTATTTTTTCGAGTTAGAGAGAATTTCTCGTGGGACAATAGAATATTACGCAACTAGGGAGATAAAGAGGGTGGAAAACATGTTCTATGAGGTAGCCCTCTTTATCCCCGTGTTGCTTATACTATTTTTCACCATACCACATTCGCGTTTTTGAGCCGGGAGCGAAAAGTGGTACTTTCGGGCACGGTATAATAAAGTATATTAGGCAACTATGGAGGTAAAGAATTGGTCAGTCCAGAGCACGTGTAAATTGCCACCCGATCCGAAGGCGAGGTGGATTTTAGTTTTTGTTCAGAATTTTTTTAGTAAGAGATAAATATATTAAGTATATTTATCATTTTCGAAAACTATGATTAGTGCAGTAATATATGTATATAAAAAAATTAATTGTAAGCAAAAAAGTTACATTTAACCTCAAAAAGTAAGCAAATGAGCTTCTCCATAAAACTTTTTATTCATAATTAGGAGGAATATAATTATTTAATGCCAATGCATAATTATTATTTGGCGTATATTCATCTATGCAGCTTCTTTAACGAAGTATATCTAATGAATAAACAAGAAAAATTGCGCACATTTTGACTGGGAAGTAGCGACAGTATTACCTTAAAGGTTTTTCTTAATAATTAAAACTTTCTTAACTCATATATTTTTCAAAAAAGATTTTTGATATATTTAAAAATATAAAAATATCAGAAAATTTATTTGACCAAATTTTAACACAAACCCGTCAATGATCCCTCTATAAAAATGAGATTGAAACGTTACGCTGTGTTGCACGCGCATCTCATAACGTACTGTCGTGGCGTCGTGTAAGACAGAGACAGAGATAGATTTGGCGCGGAAAGGAGTGGAAGCTTGCGTAGCGCGCTCAACTTCTAGTATAATTATGAAAATATTCTAAAACGTAACAATCTTTAAACAAGCAATTTCAGTATGAAAGTATCGAAATTTTAAAAGTAGTTGTCGATAGACTTGTATTATTATACGGAAATTAATACTTATTATAGCCACCTCACCTCGCGGTCACTCGTACGCATGTGCACGCATATACATACATTCGTCCCCTCACATCCACTCTCTCATACACAGTCGAATACATCCACCTATTCACACTAGTACTCACACATGCATACGCTTATACATGCACCCACTCTCACATACATTCACATATTTACTTTAATACACATGCATACATCTACACGCTTGCACTTATTACACAGACGCACATACGTGTATTTATACAGACTTACACACTTCCACACAATCATTACACATGCACACCGTCTCACACTCATTGACGTACATCCCGCCAGCTTTCACGTAATCAACACGTACACGCACGCACGCACGCACAAATATTTTCTCACACACGCGCACGCGCACAAACACATGCGTACACACATATTTGCACACATGCAGCCACACAAACACGGAGAGAAATAATGTAGGAAAATTTACAAATTTCTGTGCATAAATTATAATTTTTCATGGTAAAACGAAGACAGACAATTTAGCTATTAATTTTTCCAATCTTATATGGTAAATTTTATAACCACTCGTATAGGAAATATTTTTTGAGATTTAAAAATTAAAAAAATTTTATTTTCTATTTCCGTTATCGTTGTTATATGTGATATTATATTATTTGAAGGTTGCACATATATTTTTAATACAATAAATAAACTATAAATAAAGAATAAAGAAAATAATTTTTTTTTTTTTTTTGACGACGCCGGGATTTGATCCCACGACCCTTGGGACGACAGACGGACGCTTTAACCACTTACCCATAACAATACTTGACTACAAAATTTTGGAACTTATACAATAGCCATCTCTAGATATATGAACAGATTTGAGTTAGACGCGTTGTTGAATGACAATTAATATATGGCATTATAATTAATGGAAAGAATGATTAGCAACTGATAATATATTTATATAAGCAAAAATAAGTAGAATCTTAATATATCCGACCGGTTTTGTATTGCAAAACATATTTTGTGTGAGGTCTACATAACCTGAAAATTAGCGATGTCCATAAAACAGAGCAGCAGACTGTGCGAGTTTGCGGCGCGCATTCCAAACATAATTTTTACCATAAATCATTGTAAAACTTAGAATTAAATATTAAAATTTGTGCAACTCTTGCATTCAAATATTAAGTATTCCCCGTTTTTGCCATAAAATATCGTAATTTATAATAGCTTTTATTATAAAAAAAAAAATACTTTTAATAGTATATTACAATATGTATATTTTTTAATAATTAAAAATATTACTTATGTCGACTATAATTTACTATCCACTGATAAGAATTTTTCCATCGGTCTTACAGTCTTATAAATTAAATTAATTAATATTAATGGGAGTCAGATTGCCCTTGTTTATAATCACCCCCGCAGAATCTGAAATAAAAACTTAATTAAAACATGGAAAAAATATTGTTAGCAAAGGACAATCTGACTGCCACCCACCACCAAATTGCCCAACATTTCGAGCCCGCTTTGGCTCCTCCTCAGGGACTATATTTCAGGGATGTATATTTTTTGCTATATAAATATAGTAGAAAGTTATCCCGATACTTGTAATACTTAAAATGAAAGTTGTAAAAGGAGTAAGTTATAATGGTGGAAAATTCTATAATAATAGTAAAAAGCGTCAAAATCAGAGTATATCCTCGCTTTGATAAGATTAATGGTAATTTTTAAAACCTTTTAAAACCAAATTTTTCTCTGTGTACAACCACATATCGTCGCTTCCCGGTTAAAAGGCGTTATTTAAAAATCGGCCTGAAAAAGGCGTTATTTGGAAATCGACCGGAAGAAGGCGTTATCTTGTAATCAATCTGAAAAAGGCGTTATCTAGAAATCGTCCTGAAAAAGACGTTATCTAGAAATCGGCCTGAAAAAGGCATTATCTCGGAATGAACCTGAAGAAGGCGTTATCTCGCGCGTAAATTTTTTTACTCTAATTTAAGTTGGCAACACTGTCAATATTTTCTTTATTTAATTTCAGAAATATGTTATATGATAATAGTGTACAATTTTTTAAGTTAACTATACAAATGCGGGGCGATAGTAAAATTAATATTTGTTTTTTTTTTCATTAACGATCTTTTTATACAATACTATATTGATTTTATAATAAATATATAATAAATATTTGTAATAACCAATATTATATAATTTTTTTTTAAACACACCTCCCAAACAGATTTTTTCTACTACTTCTTTATACCATAAAGGAACGGAAAGTACTCGTGTACAATCCAAAACGCATCCCTTTTCTCGACATTGGGAATAAGAAAAGGTTTTTCTTAATTCCAGAAACAAATGCTAAAAAATTGCCCTTTTTCAAATGCTAACCATTTCCCTTAAAATTTACGTGAGTTTGAAGGTATGTTTAAGATACACCAAAAATGTTAAAAAGCGGTAAAAGCAATATCTCCAAACTCATGTAACTTTTAAGCACGTGTAAATTACCGTACGAGCCGAAGGCGAGGCTGGCAAACATGTGCTTTGGATGGCCCTCTTTATCCCTGTGTTGCGTATATTATTTTTCACCATACCCGGGCCAATCGAGCGTCAATCTTCGCGCGTGCATAATTTCCTTCTTTATGCACGTGTAGCGTACACACTATTTTTCCTCACAAGTTACGGAATTACATTACGCAACGAGTGCGCAAAATAGGTCATTCCCGCACGAGTCGAGTTTGTCGCGCGAGCACAGCACGGGCGATATATAAAAGAGACGAGTGCGGGTGATCTATTGCGCACGTGTGACGTATACTATTTCTCCTAACGAGCTGCACAGAGTTCGATTTTGCACACTTATAGTTCTGAAATAATTATTTTCGATACAAGTGCGAAAAAGTGATTTTATCCTCGTGTGGACGTTCGCGCCCTAGCGAAGCGGGGGGGAAAAGGCCGTACAAGGACAAAATTACTTTCTCACTCGTGTATTGAACACTATTTTTTGACACGACGCGTGAGAAGCTTGATTTAGGGCATGCTTTTTTATTAGAGCGTGTACGAAATGGAGCGTTACGCACGGAGTGTTAAAAAGTTCGTTTCCGAACGGCAACGCGTTCGGAATAGTATATTACACAACAAGGGAGGTAAAGAGTTGGCCAGTGCAGAGCAGGTGTAAATTGCCAGGCGAGCCGAAGGCGAGGGTGGCAAACACGTGCTCTGGGGTGGCCCTCTTTACCCCCATGTTGTGTATACGATTTTTCATCATACCCGAGCCGAAAATACCACATTCGCGTTTCGGAGCCGGGAGCGAAAGTGGTACTTTCAGCCAGGGTATGGTGAAAAAACGAACTTTCCGCACGCCGTGAGGTATATATTTCTTTACACTTTGTTTATTGGAATAATTATATTAATAAAATTGGGAATAAGAAAAGATTTTTTTTTTAATTCCAGAAGCAAATGCTAAAAATTACCCTTTTTCAAATGCTAGCCAATGCGGTAGGAAAAATAATACAAAAATAAAAAAAAAAGAGATTTAAACTCGAATTAAACTAGAAAGCGAGATCTTTAATTTGCTTTTTATTATTCCTTTAAAATTTACGTGAGTTTGAAGATATGTTTAAGATACACCAAAAATGTTAAAAAGCGGTAAAAGCGATATCTCCAAACTCATATAACTTTACAAGAAATTAACATTTTTTATTTTTACAAAAAAGTAAATGAAAGCTCTCGCTATCTAGTTTAATTTTCTTTTTTGCCTTAAAAACCAGAGCTACTTTTTTGTAGATTTACTCATATATATGTGTGTGTGTGTGTGCGTGTGTGTGTGCGTGCGTGCGTGCGTGCGTGCGTGCGTGCGTGCGTGCGTGTGTGTGTGTGTGTGTGTGTGTGTGTGTGTGTGTGTGTGTGTGTATTGTATAAAAAAATCGTTAATAAAAAAAACAAATATTAATTTTTTGTATAGTTAACTTAAAAAATTGTACACTATTATCATATAACATATTTCTGAAATTAAATAAAGAAAATGTTGACAGTGTTGCCAACTTAAATTAGAGTTAAAAAAATTTACGCGCGAGATAACGCCTTCTTCAGGTTCATTCCAAGATAACGCCTTTTTCAGGCCGATTTCTAGATAACGTCTTCTTCAGGTCGATTTCCGAATAACGCCTTTTTCAGGCCGATTTTTAAATAACGCCTTTTAACCGGGAAGCGACGATATACGTGGACTTGCACACTTTTTAATTTATACATCGTCACTCACAACTCTGCACACAGTCACCCACACACCAACTCTTACATAGACTCGCACCTACACACTTTCTCTCAGACACTCACCCGGACAAACCCTTGCATATACATACCCTCACACCCACGCGAAATGACACACCGGTAAATGAGGTAGCCGTAATAGGTGTTATCTGGATGATAAAACATGTTTTAACTACCAACAACTAATCTTAAGCCTTTTATTGTAATCTTTTTTTAAACCTTTTGATATAAACAATTTATATGCATTTGTATTTTAATATAAATGTATATCTGTCGTGAAAATCGCGAGATATAAAACGTGGAAAAATCATCGAAAATTTCACATGCTTATACGTAATTTTTGTCAACAATGTATTTATTTTACCTAACTTTATTCCTCTAAGATAAACATATATCTTTATTCTTCTTTCTTCTTCTTTTTATTAGCCTCAAGATCAAACCATGAATCTACTTCTGGTATAAACTTTAATACATCCTCTACAAGTGCTATACCTCGTGACCTTATCAAAGGTTTGGTTTAGCCTCCTATAAATATTGTCAATAAAAAATAGTTATAAAAGTAAGTCTTGCTTTATTAAATATATTTGTTTAAATTTTAGAAATTATCAAAAAATCTTTGTAAAACTATATTGTATTAAATTTTTTGATATGTTTGCAAATTTGTTTCATTCCTCTTTATTTATTTTTTGGCAGAAATAGTTTTTGAACAATATGATAAGACAAATTATTATTTTTTTTTTAATTGAGTTAACTGTGACCATTTATGAGCAAATCCCAGAAACTTTTAACTTTTTGTAAACTGCAAAATTTTAGATTTAAAAGACTATAACTTAAGTTCTTTACGAAGTACACGCCTGAACCAAAAAAGAAAATGTTTGTTTTGTTATAAAGAAATAATAAAAAGCGTCTAACTCTATGGTAAAGACTTTTTTATGAAAAATTACATAAAGAGCGATAAAAGTCATCATTTTAAGTTTAATTCGATGTAGAAAAAAAAACACTTACTATCATTGTAAATTTTTTTAGAGCTTTTTTTTTACAACAAAAGCTTCAATTTGAGCCCTGGTAGATCTGTACCATGAAAAATAGCCCAGATATAAGAGTTTTTATTTTTCAATACTCATGAAGTAAACAGTTAAAATATCTTGAATCTGGGCTTTTTCTCGTGGCACATTAATCTACCTGTGTTTAAATTGAAGCTTTTCTTATAAAGAAAAAGTTTTAAAAAATTTTATAATGATAGTGACTTTTTTTCTAGATCGAATTAAACTCAAAATGATCACTTTCATCACTCTTGTAATTTTCTGTGAAGAAGTCTTCCTTTATCATAGAGTTACTCTCTAAAAAAAAATCAGTGAAAAAATCACTGTTTTGGTCAGTGAATGTTCGTTCCACTAAAAAATCAGTGAAAAAATCACCGTTTTGGTCAGTGAATGTTCGTTCCACTAAAAAATCAGTGAAAAATCACTGCTTTTATCAGCGACTTGACGATTCGCTGAAAAAGGAGTGACTTCTCGTTGATTTTATGATGCAACTGAAAAAGTAGCGACTTTTCGCTGCTTTAGTCAATTTTGCAATAAATTGATCAGCGCAGTGATTAGTCTTCCCATCGTATTTCGCTGCTCGGCCAGTTGAAAAGCACTCTGTTGTTCTCACCTCGTGCACGCGGAGACCAGCTCAGACAACTATCTAAGGGTAGAGTGAAGTGAAATAGTACTTTTCGACACAGGTGCAGGATTAGAACACTATTTTTCTCGTGTGACGTTTTTCTCAAATACTAATCTCAAACCGTATTTTATGCCACTACGCCGAAAAATCATATCAAAGTTGTGATTTTGAGGTTAGAGTGGTATAAAGACTGGGAGTCATAATTGATAGTTAATTTAATAAAAAAATAACTTATTATATTGATATATAGTAACATAATTATTCGTAATGAATAAATAGTATATTATGCACCAAGGGAATAAAGTGGGCTGTGTGCTCCCTGCGCGAGAGTTGTCGCCTGAGCGAAGCGAGGGCGACAAACGCGCAGGTTCGCACAACCCGCTGTATTCACGAGTGCAATATACGACTTTTTAACACAACTATCATAAAGTTCGTACTCGTTTCCCGCTGAAAAGGAAAAAAATGCTGCATATTGATTCCCTAACCTCACTCTCGTTTCCAGCGCAACGCACATGTGCGTGGCGCTGGGGACTAGAGTGGGGGTAGGGAATGAACGTAGCTCTTTTTTCCGACTTTGGCGGGAATAAAGTACGAACTTTATGATGGGGTGTGTTAAAAATAATTTAATTACGTTTATTTTGGATAGACTCTAGGTGGTGCGCTCCGTAGTTTTATGCATTAAGATCTCAGGGTGAATCTAATACGCAACCCAGGTGTTCGGGGTAGCCGATGACGATGTCTAGGTGGTGCACTCCGTAGCTTTTTGCATCTAGGTGTCGGAACACATCGAATGCGTGGTCTAGGTCTTTGGGGTAGCTGATTACGGAGTCTAGGTGGTGCGCACCGTAGGTTCTTGGCTGTCGGTGTTGGATCTTATCGAATACGTGGCCCAGGTGTTCGGGATAGCCGAAAGCGATGTCTAGGTGGTGCGCTCCGTAGTTTTTTGCATCTAGGTGTTGTAACACATCGAATGCGTAATCTAGGTCTTTGGGGTAGCCGATTACGGACTCTAGGTGGTGCGCTCCATAGTTTTATGCATTAAGATTTCAGGGTGAATCTAATACGCAACCCAGGTGTTCGGGGTAGCCGATGACGATATCTAGGTGGTGCACTCCGTAGCTTTTTGCATCTAGGTGTCGGAACACATCGAATGCGTGGTCTAGGTCTTTGGGGTAGCTGATTACGGAGTCTAGGTGGTGCGCACCGTAGGTTCTTAGTCGTAGGTGGTGGATCTTATCGAATACGTAGCCCAGGTGTTCGGGGTAGCTGTAAACGATGTCTACGTTGTGCGCTTCGTAGTTCTTTGTATCTAGGTGTTGAAACACATCGAATGCGTGGTCTAGGTCTTTCGGAGAGTTGATCATGATGTTTAGGTAGTGCGCTCCATAGTTTTTTGGCTCCAGGTGTTGGAACGCATCGCAAACGTGGTGGACGAGAAAAACTACGGAGCGCATTACCTAGACACCGTAATCGACTACCCCGATCACCTAGACCACGCATGGAATGCATTCCGATACGCAGACGCAAAAGACTATGGAGCGCACCACCTAGATATCGTCATTGGCTACCACGAACACCTGCACCACGTATTCGATGAGATCCAACACATACAGCCAAGAACCTACGATGCGCACCACCTAGACTCCGTAATCGGCTACCCCAAAGACCTAGACCATGCATTCGATGTGTTCCAATACCTAGATGCAAAAAACTACGGAGCGCACCACCTAGACATCGTCATCGGCTACCCCGAACACCTAAACGACGCATGGAATGAATTCCTACACCTAGGTGCAAGAAACCACGGAGCGCACCACCTAGACTCCGTAATCGGTCACCCTGAACACCTAGACGACGCATTCGATGAAATCCAACGCCTACAGCCAAAAACCTACGGAGCGCACCACCTAGACTTCGTAATCGATCACCCTGAACACCTAGACGACGCATTCGATGAGATCCAACACCTACAGCCAAAAACCTACGGTGCGCACTACCTAGACTTCGTAATCGGCTACCCTAAAGACCTAGACCACGCATTCGGTGTGTTTCAATATCTAGATGCAAAAAACTACGGAGCGCACCACCTAGACATCGTATTGGCTACCCCGAACACCTAAACGATGCACGGAATGAATTCCTACACCTAGGTGCAAGAAACTACGGAGCGCACCACCTAGACTTCGTAATCGATCACCCTGAACATCTAGACGACGCATTCGATGAGATCCAACACCTACAGCCAAAAACCTACGGTGCGCACCACCTAGACTCCGTAATCTGCTACCCCGATCACCTAGACCACGCGTGGGATGCATTCTGACACACAGATGCAAAAAACTACGGAGCGCACTACGTAGACTCCATAATCAGTCACCATGAACACCTAGGCGACGCATTCGATGAGTTCTAACACCTAGAGCCACAAACCTACGGCGCGCACCACCTAGACTCCGTCATCGGCCACCATTTACGAAGCTAATGAGCCATTTATTTGCATCAAGAAATCACTTTTCTTATTATAGCATTCATTGGCCAGCCGCAAGGCTTATTCCGTGACGAAATAAGCTGTAATTATTACCAACCATTGGTTAAACGGTTGGCCAAACCTTTGCGATTTGGTAAACAGATGGCGAACGGTTGGTTACCATTTCTACCAGAGTGTGTTACTAAATTATAAAAAAGTAATCATTAAAAAGTTTTAAAAAGTTTTCTATGTTATTTTATTTTTTTAAAGATTTTTTTAATATACTGGATTTAAGTCAAAATATATCAATTCAATTTTTTAGCCAATATATAATTGTAAAAATAATTATTGTTTTTTAATTAGAAAAATTTAATTAAAAAAAAAATTAATTTTTTTTATTTTGTTTTGGAGCGTGAGCGAACG
The DNA here is from genome assembly GCA_036365515.1 of Torymus aiolomorphi. NCBI lineage: Eukaryota > Metazoa > Arthropoda > Insecta > Hymenoptera > Torymidae > Torymus > Torymus aiolomorphi. Next base: position 89,900,691 of record CM070876.1, read on the forward strand.
CTTTTTCCTAAAATTTTCGTTTAGATGTGATGAAAAAAATAAAATCATAGGCTGATAACGTATAGAGATCTCAGAATTTACTACGAAATTGTTTAATTAAGATGATGACATAGCAAGAATAAAAAAACATTTTCTTAAAAAAAGAAAATATTTACAGAATGAAAATTTGAAAAATCTAAACTTTCTTTTAGATAGTACTTTAGAATAAAGTTAATATTTCATTTCAATAAAAAATATAGACGTTTTCATACCAAAGATTTCTACTTTACCGGCACTAAATATTTTGAGTAAATCGAATTTAATTAATTAACGTCTTATCATAGTTTACTTATTTTCTTAAAATATTGTGTAAATATAAATAATTATTAAAAACCATTAATATATTAGATAAACAATTAAAATGCAATATTAATAATGAATAAATACAGATAATGCAGCTTAAGTGGATGAAAATGTCCAAATTCTTTCATGCGAGCGATAGCGTAATGGATAGCGTGCGTGCGTAGTAACCCAAGGGTCGTGCGTTCGATTGTCGCTCAGGGCGAAAATTTTTATGTAAGTTTTTTTCTGCGATAATTAAAATGCGATTAATTTATAAACAAGTTCTCTAATGTTGTGCGAAAATTTATATGAATACACTTTACAGATCTTAAAAATAATTTCTCTAAACTTTAGAAAGCGCACATAAAGAGTTGTTTACGATTTCTTTATCAATTTTTTTTTTTGCGCAAGTACAAAATCAAATTTAAAAATTGAGAATTCTTTATGAATGCTTTAGAGGCGGACATTCGTTATAACATGAAGCTATCATTAAGAATTCTATTAAAAAACCTACTGGAAAAAAGCATTCATTAAGAATTCATCAAAATCTTTATTAAATTTCCTGATGCTGATCGGGCAGTGATTAAAATCTATTTTTACAGTGATTTTTAAATTTTATATCAATAATTTTCCACTGCTTTTCTAGCTATTTTTCACTGATTTTTTAGTTATTTTTCACTGATTTTTTAGCTATTTTCACTGATCTATAGGTGATATTTCACTAATTTATCGGTAATTTTTCACTAATTTATCAGCGATTTTACACTAATTTATCAGTGATTTTTCACTGCTTCATCACAGGATACATATTCACTGTTTTGAAAAGTGAATATTCACTATTTCGCAGTTACCTGATTTTCACTTATCGGAAAAGTAAATATGCACTGCTTTGCAGTGAAATTTCACTGATTTTTTTTTAGAGAGTAGACGCTTTTTCTATTTGTCTATTTAAAAATAAACATTTTCTCTTTTGGTTCTGTCATGTGCTTCTTAAAGAAATTGAGTTATAGTCTTTTAAATCTAAAATTTTGTAGTTTATAAAAAGTTAAAAGTTTCTGGGATTTGCTCTTATGTATTTGCTTTTTGTCTAAATTAAATATTTATATTATCAAAATCGACAACAACAACACATAATTATTCATATTGATGCAGACAATGCTGTAATGGATACATTATTCAATAAAGATTCTGATGAGTCATTGAACAGAGTTTTTGATGAAGATCTTAATGAATCAGTGGGTGGACATAGTGACGATGCGATGCTATCGGACAGAGATGATCAGATACCGGTGATACTGTTGAGCATTTTAATAGACTTCCTCGTGAACAGAACAACATTGATAATATCGATAGTGAAAATGACGATAATCTTTGACAAAACATTGAGGACAATAATGATCAATTTAATTCACCTGACCTTGAAGAAAATGAAAGTCGTAAGTTTTAATTTTGTAATATACGAGTTCATACTCTTTTTTAAGAGATAGCATATTACGCACCTACAGAGGAAATACTTGGACAGTCTACAGCTCGTGTAAATTGCCACAGCAGCCGAAAGCGAGTTACCGTATTACCGGGCGGGAATGTGGTACTTTCGGCCCGGTGTGAGGAAAAGACCTTATCTTCAGTTACTTGGTCAAAATTCAATGATTTTAGAAAATGTCTGTACGGATGCGTGTGTGTGTGTGTGTGTGTGTGTGTGTGTGTGTGTGTGTGTGTGTGTGTGTGTGTGTGTGTGTGTGTGTGTGTGTGTGTGTGTGTGTGTGTGTGTGTGTGTCTGGCGCTCTATCTCTGTATACCGCTTTATCTCCATGTATACCGCTTTATCTCCGGATCTACGCGGTCGATTTTGACCAGGCGGGTCTCATTTTTTTTGTTTGTTTATTGCGAATTCGGGAAGAAAATAATTTTTTAGGATTCACTGACTAGTTTTTGGTTTATGATGAATTTTTGATTTTCGAAAAATTCATTTTTGAATTCTTTTAAAGATCGGATTTAAATATTCGAATCGGACCAATGCTAGTCGAAGCAGGATAAAAATACCTATATTTAAAAAAAATTTTCTCTAGCTACTACAGTTCTTTTGCTATTAACAATAACATGTTTTTTTTTTAAATTCATAACTCCTAAACCAAATGGTCCATTTTTTTTAGAAAAATCATGATAATATAAAATATAAATAGCTATAAACTGTAAAAATTTGAATAAATTCCGTCGGCTAGTTTTTGACTATAAAATTGAAAAATGGAAAATATGAGTTTTCTATGTCCAACTTTTAAGTGCGTAAAACTGGATTAATAACTTCGAAATTTTGTATGGAGGTACATTTTGACTACCTTTCCGTCTGTTTCTTTGGGCAAAAGGATTGAATATTGAAAATTTTTTCAATATTTTTTTCAAATCGTAATTTCTCAAGAATGGCTCAATGAATCACCTCCAAATTTATAAACAATTTTGTGTGTGTTATAGACAATATATGCGTGAATTTTCATCCAAATTCCGTGATTTTTTTTTTTTTTTTTGAGTTATTTAATATTTAAAATTTTCGCATTTTTCAAAGTCATCTTCTTTGTCGCATGATAACTATAAAAAAAATAAATTTGTTTACTCATGTTGAAATTTTGTGGAAATACAGAGTTTTTATTTATCGTTTAAGCCCCTATATAAGATGCTTAAAAACTGAAGAAAAGAGAAGAGCGGAGAGAGAGAGAGAGAGAAAGAGAGAGAGAGAGAGAGAGAGAGAGAGAGAGAGAGAGAGAGAGAGAGAGAGAGAGAGAGAGAGAGAGAGAGAGAGAGAGAGAGAGAGAGAGAGAGAGAGAGAGAGAGAGAGAGAGAGAGAGAGAGAGAGAGAGAGAGAGAGAGAGAGAGAGAGAGAGAGAGAGAGATTAATAAATAAACCGGGAATTAAAACCGTCGGTCAATTAGTAATAAGAAAAGAAAATATTAAAAAAAAGAAAAGATTGACATAATATAGAGAAATAGATATATATTAGTATTGTTGTAAATTTTTTTTATAGATGAAAAATGATAGGCAGAATAGAAGAAAAATGAAACTAGAAACAAACGTCAAGAAATTAGAGGCTACAAAATAATTTTAACAATAATTTCGGCTGTAACATGAAAATAATAGAGTTTACTTTTTTTTTATTTTTAATTGCATACTTTTTTGTCTGACGTGTACTTCTTTGCATTGGAAAGAATAAAACTTATCCAAAATTTGTTAATGGTTAAATAATTTTCATTGAAAAATATTTGAGCGAGATATTTTTCTCACTTTTGCCCACTAAAAAATTTTAAATTTAGAAATTTTCATTTTTGCAAGCTTTTATTTTTAACCCTGCGCTTTTATAACGAAACGTAAATAAAATGTGATACAATGATGATTGTAACTGAAAAAAAAATAATATTATTAACACACTTATAAAAATGAGGTATTCAAATATTTGGAAAATTACAGATATTTCTTCTTAAATACTAAAATATTTAATTCAATGAGGGGAATAAGACGCGTTATATTTCCGTAAATCATGTAGTTGTATTTCATTCTGGTGTTGTAGATTCTTTAGCTGATGACGGATAAACGAAATTATTTTATTCATTTTTTATACATAATATGAAAATTAAATCACACCTGCCCCTATAGCACTGAATATTTAAGCAATATTCCCTCAATATTTATTTGCCATTTTCGCAGTTTTCGCTAATATTCCCTCAACGTTAATAAACATGGAAGTAGCCCTGAGGGAATATTCATGCAAACCAAGATGACCGTTTTTCCATTCAAAATTTTTTTTTCGGATATTTTTTTTAAAATTGTAACAATATTGTTAGAATATTATTTGCAATATTGCTACAAGGTTAAATAATAATGGCTTAAGTTAATTTTTTTCAAAATAGAAAATGACAATTGCCGTGTTTATTAACGTTGACTGACGCACGCACGCACGCACGCACGCACGCACGCACGCACACACACACACACCCATGCACGTACGCACACACACACACTCACAACCACACACACACACACGCACACACGCATACGCACACACACACTAATGTAAGTAACAAAAATGACAAATTATTCTTTTATAAATGTATCTTGGCGAGGGAATAAGTATAGATCCGACAGCATGGAGTCTCCTCCAAATTGAATCAAATCCACCAACTTTTGCTAGGATTCTAAGCGAAAAAATATGGACTCCCTATTATTTCGTTAATAGAGCAGTAGACCTATCTAAAATCGTAAATAAGAATAAAATCCCTGGTCGCTCGCCCAGGGAATGTGAACGGAGTAAGCTGCGTCTCCTAATAAGTAAGAAAAACCTGACTAATTTCAGTTTTCTAAATTATAACATTACATTGCTTCCTCCTAGAGGAAGCTTTGTAATAGTAAAATTTTAAGTTTCGTTAAATCGCTCTAGAAACATGATTAGGGGCGTTAGAAATTTGTATCACATGATTTTAGAAAATGTCTATATGGATGTATGTGTGTGTGTTTGCGTTTGTGTGTGTGTGTGTGCGTGTGTGTGTGCGTGCGTGCGCGTGCGTGTGTGTGTGTGTGTGCGTGTGTGCGTGCGTGCGTGCGTGCGTATGTGTGTGTGTGTGTGTGTGTGTGTGTGTGTGTGTGTGTGTGTGTGTGTGTGTGTGTGTGTGTGTGTGTGTGTGTGTGTGTGTGTGTGTGTGTGTGTGTGTGTGTGTGTGTGTGTGTGTGTGTGTGTGTGTGTGTGTGTGTGTGTGTGTGTGTGTGTGTGTGTGTGTGTGTGTGTGTACCGTGTTTTTAAAAAGGTTATAAATTCCAAACTAAACGGTCAATTTTTTCGAGAAAAATCATGATAAGGCAGAATATAAATAGCTATAATCTGTGAAAATTTGAATACACTCTTTTGGTTACTTTTTGAGAAAAAAATTGAAAAATTAAAAAAATGAGTTTTGTATGTCGAACGATTACGGGAGTAAAATTGAGTTAGTCGCGTCAAAATTCATTCTAGAGATAGATTTTGGATAGTTCTCGGTCCCTTTCTTTGGGCTATATGATTGGTCCATAAATTTCAGGGATATTTGAGGTTAAAATTTTTTTAGCCTTTTTTAGGCACGACCGCTGCTCGGGAGAACCTTATAATTTCACCAGAGCGAAAATTGTCTGACTTCAAAAACTAATAATTTGACACAAGAAAAGTCTTTTCCAGTCAAAATGAGTGCGTTTCAAGCGTTTTCTGTGATGTATGTATGTCGGTACGCCCGTATGTACGCAAGTTTCTCGATTATCTCAATGAATTTTCAACCAATTCCATCGGGATCGCGGGAAAATACTCCTCTAATTATACCTAAGTCCTGGTTCTCAATTGAGATAGATCGATGAAAAATTAAAAAAATGCAAGCACAAAGAAAATATTTCAAAATATCTATTTTTAAGCTTAATGACTAGAAAAATTAATTTTAAGCCTATATCTACAGGTCTATCTGCTAAAACTAATTAAAATACACCTTTTATTTGTTGGACACTTTTTTCTACGAGCAATATTTGCCAAGATAACTGCGAAAAACGGCAAAAAAGGTCAAAAATGGACGATTTTCGGCTATAACTTGACAGGATTTGATTTTACACAAAAGTGTTAAATACAAAAGTTGTATATAATATTTAAGCAAAACTTTTTTCTATTTAACATTTTTGTGTAAAATCAACTCGTGACGAGTTAGAATGATAAAAACGATTTTAACACTAAAATATACATAAAATGGACGATTTTCGACTATAATTTGACAGGATCTAACTTTACACAAATATGTTAAATGCAAACTTGTAAATTATAATAAAATAAAACTTTTTCTCATTAAACATTTTCATGTACAATCAATTCCTGACGAGTTAGACTTATAAAAACGATTTTTTAATGCCTAAAACAAACACCTGAAATATTCGATTTTCACTTAGCATTCAACAGTATTTGACTTTACACAGAAATATTAGACATAACAAGATATTTATGTTGAATTCCTTCAAATATCTGTAATTCTTCAGCAACTCTTCTAATAGCTCTGTAGTCTCCAGGTTGTAATTGAACTTCTTTCATAGCTAACAACTCTCCCGTTTGATTATTAACGACAGTATACATTTTTCCAAACCTACTTTGACCTAATGATTAAATTTACATATTATAAATTAAAACATGAAAAATAAATAATTTTTTACACTTGAATTATTTAATAAGAAACTTTTTAAATCACCTATTTTTATTCCTCTTTGCCAAGTAAAATTAACTCTTCTTACTTTAATTTTTTAGGCACGACCGCTGCTCGGGAGAGCCTTATAATTTCACCAGAGCGAAAATTGCCTGACTTCAAAAACTAATATTTTGATACAAAAAAAGTCTTTTCCAGTAAAAATGAGTACGTTTTAAGCGTTTTCTGTGATGTATGTATGTCTGTACGCCCGTATGTACGCAAGTTTCTCGATTATCTCAATGAATTTTCAACCGATTCCATCGGAATCGCGGGAAAATGCTCCTCTAAGTATACCTAATTGCTGGTTCTCAATTGAGATAGATCGATGAAAAATTAAAAAAATGCGAGCACAAAGAAACATTTCAAAAAATCGATTTTTAAGCTTAATGACTAAAACAATTAATTTTAAGCTTATATCTACAGGTCTATCTGCTAAAACTAATTAAAATACACCTTTTTTCTGTTGGATACTTTTTTCTACGAGCAATATTTGCCAAGATAACTGCAAAAAACGACAAAAAGGTCAAAATTTGACGATTTTCGGCTATAACTTGACAAGATTTGATTTTATACAAAAATGTTAAATGTAAAATCAAATCTTGTCAAGTTATAGCCGAAAATCGTCAAATTTTGACCTTTTTGGCGTTTTTTGCAGTTATATTTAAATAAAACTTTTTTTTATTTAACATTTTCGTGTAAAATCAACTCCTGCCGAGTTAGACTTACATAAACGATTTTAAACATCAAAATATACATAAAATGGACGATTTTCGGCTAAAACTTGACAGGATTTGATTTTACACAAACATGTTCAATACAAAAGTTCTAGATAATATTTAAATACAACTTTTTCCCATTTAACATTTTCATATAAAATGGATTCCTGACCGCTTAGACCGCTTTAGACCATTAAAAACTATTTTTAATGCCTAAATACACCTGAAATCGTTGATTTTCGCTTATCATACAAGAATTTGACTTTCAATAAAACTGTTAAATACAAAGCACATATATATAGTTTAAACAAAACTTATTCCCAATTAACATTTTTATGTACAATAATTTCTGGATCATCAAACGTATAAACATGATTTTTAATACCCCAATACACGTATAGTGAATTTTCGCTTATTATTTAACAGAATTAGATTTGCACAGAAGTATTCGATACAATAGCTCTAAATAAGATGGAAAAAATCGACATAACATTCCAAAGATAATATAATTACCAAAACATAATAATAAGATACAAAATTACATTTGATTACAATATTCAATGGGATAAACACATTGGAAGAATAATTAAAGAAACAAAATATCTATTTCACTGTTTTCTACAAAAAGATTTTTAATAAAAAATTTAAAAAATTTAATATAAGATTACCCAACTTAACCTACTAGCTATGTTCCCAGGACCTAAGCGATTGAACTAAAAGAATCAAAATTGTGTAATATTATATTATACCACTCTAACCTCAAAATCATAACTTTAATATGACTATTCGGCTCTCGTGGTACAAAATACTGTACGACACTGGTGCGTAAGGTGAGTTTTACCGCATTCGACTTTTCTCACTCGCTTCGCTCGTGCGAAAAACGTCTCATGCAGTAAATAATCACCTTCCGCACACGTATCATAATGTACTATAAGCACATGTTAAAGGAATATCATATATACAAAAAAAACTTTTGTGTAATGTATGAGCTATAAATGTTGTAATATGGTAAATTTCAATGCATAAAGAATGCAATGTTTTAGCTGACTCAGTCTTTCAACATGTAGAAAACTATTAAATAGGCAAGTCTCACTGGGTAGAAGTTTGCGAAATACATAATGATATATTTTAATACAACAGATATCCTGAAGCGAGTTCTTACACCCTGACTAAACTTAGAAATTAAATAGACGAGTTAATATTACCAGGGACAACTACCTACCCTTATCGCATTTAACAACACACACAGCACTAATATTTCCCAGTTCCTATTACCTATCCCCTCACACTTTAAAGCACTAACACTCGAAGATCACTTAGAGCTGCAGAAGTTGCAAAATAGGGCTGGACGGTCTAGGCTGGCCACTATTCCATGGATGCCAGTCTGCTGAGAATCATCTAACAGTGATCCACTGTCAGTGACTACGCCACCGAGGAGGAAAGTACTGACAGAGACCGTCAATTGTGTTTCATATCAGGGACTGCCTCAGCCTAGGGATCAGCAAAGCATTCTATTCTGGGGGACAAGCGAGGAGAGTTGAGCACCTAAAAACCACATATGACTAATAAATAGATGAATTAAAAAAAACATACCATACAAAAGAAAAGTCTGCAGCAATGGCTGTTGTTCACTCACTGTACCAGCTTCCTGTAACAACTAGAGGGGAAGGACTGGTGGAGACCTTTAACCGTTGTTTTACTGCTGGAAACAGCAACAGCCTGAGAGTAGAGACACAAGCAGCAGCTTAACTGTACACATAGTCACTAGTGTAAGAGCCAAACAAGGAAAGTTGAGCACCTAAAACCCACATATAATTAATAAATAAATGATCACTCAGACAACATTTCCACACCCAAGAAACAGTCTGCAGCAGTGCCCGTCGTTTACACTACTCTCGCTACCACAGATACCTGCAACAAGCGAAAGTACCATCAGCTCACCCATCAGAGAGGGTAGGAATGATGAATACGGATGAGTAAGGCGGCTTTGCGCACCATACGTGCGGGCCAGCGCAGCAACTGCTCAAAACTTTTTTCAGTGCATATACCTATACAATCTCAATTACAAAAAATACTTGCGCACATATGCATATATACACTAATACCGCGAAAAGGAGAAAAACAGAAGGAGAATGCTCAATACTGATGCATTCGGCAACGGCAATCTGGCTTAGCCCTGCGACCTGCGTGCATGAATATACTTATACTGCAGCAGTCGTAACGGCTACACTAGGTACCTCGGCTCAGGCCCCTGCCACATAAGCACGTATGCATCCGTACGCACGTGCACACATACGGATGCATACGTGCTTATGTGGCAGGGGCCTCACGGTCGTACACACTTTCCGGACCTATGTAATCGTGCCTCACTGCCTCGGCTATAGGCTGCGTTCGCACACCAAGTACAGCGGAAAAACACATGCGACTCGCGCAACCGCGAGCGCTCCCTGTATGTATAAGATATATCTATATCTATATATATATATATATATATATATATATATATATATATATATATATATATATATAAGATATATCTATATCTATATATTATATATATATATCTATATCTATATATTATATATATATCTATATCTATATATTATATATATATATATATATATATATATATATATATATATATATATATATATATATATATATATATATATCATATAAACATGGACTTATGCTGACACCAATGTATAAGACCACGTGACCTGTCTGCATAAGTGTAGTACCGTTTATACAAGTGTCTGCACAAGTCTAGCGTGACTAAAGAAATAATCTCTCTACTTATGCTGACGTCTGCATAAGTCGGTCTCTGTCTGCATAAGTCTATTTAAATTTCGGAAAGTGTCTGCATAACTAGCGTTTCATATATTTATATATATATATATATATATATATATAAATACATACATCGGTACTATTGGGGTCCTAGAGTTTCTTACTCTGAGAGTTTACATTGGAATACCGGAGCAAATACACTTGACTAAAGAAATAATGATCCTAAGGGTACCGTGATTCGCAGGGGGCCTGCGGCGCCCGCTTTTAGTACCGAAATTCCGGAACAAAAGCCCGGAAAAATACCTAAGATGTATTGTAGACGAAGCCTTATGGACCTCAAAAGTAGCGATAGATGCATCGTATTTTTGAAGCCGGTCCCCAAAAAGGACAAAAGTCCCCAAAAGTACCAACACATATACCTATATATATATATATATATATATATATATATATATATATATATATATATATATATATATATATAGATAGATAGATATATCTTATACATACAGGGAGCGCTCGCGGTTGCGCGAGTCGCATGTGTTTTTCCGCTGTGTGCGAACGCAGCCTATAGCCGAGGCAGTGAGGCACGGTTACATAGGTCCGGAAAGTGTGTACGACCGTGAGGCCCCTGCCCCATAAGCACGTATGCATCCGTATGTGTGCACGTGCGTACGGATGCATACGTGCTTATGTGGCAGGGGCTTGAGCCGAGGTACCTAGCGTAGCCGTTACGACTGCTGCAGTATAAGTATATTCATGCACGCAGGTCGCAGGGCTAAGCCAGATTGCCGTTGCCGAATGCATCAGTATTGAGCATTCTCCTTCTGTTTTTCTCCTTTTCGCGGTATTAGTGTATATATGCATATGTGCGCAAGTATTTTTTGTACTTGAGATTGTATAGGTATATGCACTGAAAAAAGTTTTGAGCAGTTGCTGCGCTGGCCCGCACGTATGGTGCGCAAAGCCGCCTTACTCATCCGTACAAAATTTTTGTACGGCTGCTGCACGAAAATTGCGCGGCAGTTGTCTTAGTGTGGCGCTGCTGTCGCTCGAAAAGCCTACTGAAAACAGTCGCAGCGCGTTTTTGAGCACCAGCGCTACAAAAACTCGGAGAGCTGCCGCTCAAACCGCATAAGCCAGTTGCTGTACATGCTATGTATAGCAACTGCTCAAAACTTTTTTCAGTGTGTAGTTAGGAACACCCGTGAGTCCGTGAGCAGCTAGTTTCCACCTTATGGATAAGATTAAAACAAAATTTTGTTTTCATATTACATTTTCATAAATAAAAATAAAAAATCAATTATTATAATTATAATAGAAATTATGAAAACTATGTTTTTAATTTTAAATATAACTGCAACCATGGTATTTATATTCAATATTCCCATGCGCGCTTTAATAATATCAATTACTACTTAATAAATTTATACAGCGTGTCCAAAAAGTCTGGAAACACTCAAATAATTTCTCAGCTGAATTACTATTGGAAAATGTTAAGGTCGCCTTTGTAGTAATTTTTTACGAGGAATCCAACGGTGACCTTGGATTCGACCTTGGACCTCATTTTTGAGGTTATTTCAAGGTCAACCTCATTTTTTTAAATGGTAACCCCTATTTTTTATAGCGGAATCTGAAAGAGCGGAAAATTTTACGTCCGGATATGTATTAAGGTATGAGGTTGAGGTTACCCCCAGAGGTCAAATTGAGGTCAAAGTATGATTTCTTAAAAATTTCGTGAGTTCAGTGGTAAAACAAAACAAACAAAGGTAAGGTTTGGTAAGTTCGAACGAAGACTTGAAGGTGACCTCTGATTCGACCTTGAACCTCATTTTGAGCCTCATTTTTGAGGTTATTTCGAGGTCAACCTCATTTTTTTAAATGGTAACCCCTATTTTTTAGCGGAATCGGAAAGAGTGTGAAACTTTACGTCCAAACATGTACTCAGAACATAGTTCAAGAAGGACCTTGACGTTCATTTGAAGGTCATTTAAACTTAATGACGGTCTGATCTTGTGTAAACTTTTTATCACACTGAGCGAGGTTAATTCTTTAGTAGTTTTCAACGAGAAATCTAATGGTGACCTTGACATTGTCCTTAAAAGTCATGTCAAGTTCAATTTTTTTACATTTAGCGTTACCCAGGAACAACGACGTGGACGTAGTAAAATCTGTTCCCTTTGGGGCGCTTGATTTACGTGTGTCCCCTTGCCTCTCACGATGGGGTGCTTGATTTACGTGAGTCCCCTTGCCTCTCACGATGGGGCGCTTGATTTACGTGAGTCCCCTTGCCTCTCACGATGGGGTGCTTGATTTACGTGAGTCCCCTTGCCTCTCACGATGGAGCGCTTGATTTACGTGAGTCCCCTTGCCTCTCACATTTGATTTTTTTAAACAGTATAACATCTTATTTCAAGTGCTCGAACTGTTCTCCATTCATTTCTTGACAGTAACCTAATCGATGATAGAAAGCACCAACAGCATTTTCAATCATTTCAGTAGGAATGAGAGCTGATTCATCAATGATCCTTTCACGTAATTCATCTAAGTTTAAGGGTTTTGTTTTGAATACACGATCCTTCAGATAACCCCAATAGAAATAATCTAGAGGCGTTAAATCGGGGGACCTAGCTGGCCATTCAATTGCACCTCTTCGTCCTATCCATCGATTAATGAATACTGTATCTAAGTATGTGCGAACGTTTCGTGCATAATGAGCTGCTGCACCGTCCTGTTGATACCATGTGTTATTAAAGTCCTCTCCAGCTATTTCTCTTATAGCAGGAACAATTTGATTCCGCAACATAGTTTCATACTTTTCTGCATTTAAATTGCCATCAATAAAAAATGGTCCTATAATCCTATTATTTAATATTCCAGCCCAGACATTTAATTTTTGTGGATATTGTGACTTGGCTTCTCTTGCCCAATGAGGGTTTTCAACTGCCCAATATCTACAGTTATGCCTATTTACGCTTGAGTCAAGTTGAAATGTAGCTTCATCTGAGAAGACTATATTTGATGGAAAATTTGGATTTTGTACGATGCGTGCCATCATATCATCACAGAATTCAACGCGACGATCGAAATCATCTTCATTTAACTTGTGTATTAGCGTTACTTTAAATGGATGGAACTTCTCTCTTTTAGTATGTTATGAATAGATGATTTACTTATTTCGTGCACTTGAGCAGCTCTACGAACGGAAGTATGCGGATCTTCGGTGAATGTTAACACAACATCTAAAGATTTCTCTTCATTACCTGCTGACATTGGTCTGCCTGATCGAGGTAAATCGCTGATAGTGCCGGTATTTTCAAACCTTCTAACAGTTTTTTGAACTGTTGAAAATGATAGTGGAGTTCCACCAACCCTAAATGAAGCATTAAAAATATCTCTTACGGCCCTATAAGATCGCTGCATGTGTCCCCAACCTCTCATCATGAGAATCGTTATTCTTTCTCTATCAGTGAGTTTGTTCATTTTTATTACTCTTCGTAGTAGACCTTATCCAAAAATACTTTTTGAGTTGAAAATAAAAAGAACTTATAATTTTCAAAAAATATGTTTGAAAGATGACCAACCCTTTTCTGTGGTGGTTATGGAATGAATAATAGTTTATTGTCACTCTAACCATACGAAAAATAACAAGTAACAATGTTCAATATTTAAACGCTTCAAAAAATTTTACAATGAATCAGCTCTCATTCCTACTGAAATGATCAAAAATACTGTTGGTGTTTTCGATCATCGATTAGGTTACTATCAAAAAGTGGATGGAAAATAATTCGAGCACTTGAAATAAGATGTTAGACTGTTTAAAAAATTAAAAAGTTTACACAAGATCAAACCGTCATTAAGTTTAAATGACCTTCAAATGAACGTCAAGGTCCTTCTTGAACTATGTTCTGAGTACATGTTTGGACGTAAAGTTTCACACTCTTTCCGATTCCGCTAAAAAATAGGGGTTACCATTTAAAAAATGAGGTTGACCTCGAAATAACCTCTCAAAAATGAGGCTCAAAATGAGGTTCAAGGTCGAATCAGAGGTCACCTTCAAGTCTTCGTTCGAACTTACCAAACCTTACCTTTGTTTGTTTTGTTTTACCACTGAACTCGCGAAATTTTTAAGAAATCATACTTTGACCTCAATTTGACCTCTGGGGGCAACCTCAACCTCATACCTTAATACATATCCGGACGTAAAATTTTCCGCTCTTTCAGATTCTGCTATAAAAAATAGGGGTTACCATTTAAAAAAATGAGGTTGACCTTGAAATAACCTCAAAAATGAGGTCCAAGGTCGAATCCAAGGTCACCATTGGATTCCTCGTAAAAAATTACTACAAAGGCGACCTTAACATTTTCCAATAGTAATTCAGCTGAGAAATTATTTGGGTGTTTCCAGACTTTTTGGACACGCTGTATACATCATAGGCTATTTAAAAAGTTATCTAAATATTTTTATACATGTAGAATTAAAACGCAAACCTTCTACAAAAAAGAAGCAATAAATGTGTAAAAGTAAATGGATAACTATTATTTAAATTCTACTGCAGATGTATTTATGTTTATTTTAAATGATAAAAACGATAAATAAAGTATTACAATTTTTGCAATAATAAAAGTATAAAGTTCTTCTGAGCATTGCGGTCGTGCCTATTATGTAAAAACGAAGTTTTTATATAGGGAGGGGGGGCGACGAGCGAAGCGAGGAGCAGGTGTGTGTGGGGGATGGGGGATGTTCTCTTTTTTATAAATGGAAACATGAAATTTATAGACAATTTTGTGTGTGGTATGGGCAATATATTTGTCAAATTTCATCAAGTAACATATCTATTATACAGAATATTGAAGTACAATAATTTTGAGGTAATAGAATGTAGAAAAGGGTTTCTTATAGATGGTGCAGTTCATGTGTTTTAGTTGCGCTCCAGGTAGATAGGTTATTTTGTATTATTAAGGTGATGTGATAACCACATTATTACTCAATTCTGGGTTCCCGTTTTTCTCCTTCAATTTGAAACTTTTTGAAAAAACATTTTGACACGTTTTAAGTTTAATAAAGAATTATAACGTATCAAAGAGTTTTTTCGGGAACCCAATTTTGAGTAATCGCGTGGGTATCGCATGACCTTAATATCTTAACATAGTACTTTTGTGTTGACATATTATCAGTGGCAGCTTATAAAGGATTTCAAGAATAAGAAATAATGTGTAATTTTTGTAAATACTAATGAAGTTGTAAATTATTGTAAAAACATGTAGAATGAATATGCATATTTTATATTCTACTATATACTAAATATACATATAAGAGTGATACATTCATTTGGAGGAAGTTACGTGCCAATATATTGGCAGTGGTTTTTTTTATATAAAATGATCAAATGAAAACTTAAGCTATAATTATTTTTTACAATGAAATAGTTCGTTGTGTTTTTGTCCAATTACTGAAAATTAGTATTGTTCATTTTTCAAATTTTTCTAATTATTTTTAAATACTTACTTTATAGCGATAATTAATATTGTATAAGAACATTTTAGTAGGTTATTTTGCAATTCGAGAATTTCTAAACTTTCTACCTCATTCCATACGGCTATGACAAGTTTCTTTTCTAATAATTATCACTTACACAGCGCCACAGAAAAAGAAAAGGTTTTGTGCATTAGATTGGACCACCATATCTCGGTGTATTTTGGCCCCCTAAACACTAATCCAACATTAAAATTGGTCCATCACGTCTGAATTTTGAGATATCCAAGGTAGGGAATTTTTGAGATATCTTAAAAAACAAGGTGAAAAAAAATCTTTTAATAATTTGTTCTACAAAATAATGTAACATTGCTTGAGCCCTTTAAAACCAACTTTGAATCATCCTTCTACAATTTCTATTCTCCGAGACCTAAATGCATGAATTTCGAAATAGAAATAAAGAATTTGATTTTAAGAGCGATATACGAGTTTTCAAAATTCACGCATTTAGATTTCGGAGAAAAAAAATTGTAGAGGAATGATTCAAATTTGGTTTTGAAGGGCACAAGCAGTGCTACATTATTTTGTAGAAAAAATGAATAAAAAAAATTTATCGCCTTGTTTTTTAAGATATCTCAAAAATCTTATACCTTAAATATCTCAAAATTCAGACGTGGTGACCAAACTTGATCTTGGAATCGTGTTTAGGGGGCCAAAAAATACACCGAGATATGGTGGTCCAATATAATGCACAAAATCTTTTAATATTTTTGTGGGGCTGTGTTATTTAAGGGAAGACTGAGCTGGAAAAACGCAAAAAATATTGTAAAGTCTCATTATTTTCTTTTTACTAAATGATATAAAATTATATAAAAAAATGGAGAAACGATGCGTTTAATTTTTTTTTAGTGTTTGATAAAAACAATTTAGATTTTTTTTTTATTTAAACTGTACTAGAAGCTTTAAGCTTATTTTCTCAAAATTAATTGTTTCAATATTCCAAAAGAGGTATGCTCATCAATTTTTTAATTGGTCTACTAATAAAGCAGAAACTATTTTTAAATATTATAAGCAATACTTTTTGGTTAAAATATCATAATTTTACTGGAAAAAAAATCCTTTTTCTATGATTTTTTAATTAAAAATAGTATAATTACTACAAAAATCATTTTGATAATAGGTTATATCTTTGAAATAAATATATATTAGTCACATTTCTTATTTTTCCAACCAATTTTTGTTTGTTTCGGTTGTCAAAAAGTGCTCTAGAAGAGCCCAGGCTGAGCGTAAACTTCTGATGCGCACACTCCGTTCAAAAGATCAAGCATTTTTCACTACTTTCAGAGGCATCACTTTGTATATATTTAATATTTAGGACTAAAAACTTGTAAAAATACTTATTTTAAAGGTAATTTTACAATATGTAACCCATATACATAATGTATTTTTTCATATAATGTACAGTAAAAAATGCATCTTTCCATCCCAGTCTTCTCTTAAATATGATTACGATTCTATCTAATGTAGAGACCAACTGGCACACATGCTAATGTACAATATTAAAAGCAATTTATCGTTTTCAAGTTAAATAATCATCTAAGGTGGTTCCTCAACGCGTTATAGTTTGTGCGCTCAGCCAGAGCATAAACTATACCATGCGCGTCATTCTGTCGTCTACTATTTGTGTTTATAATCTTGTGTTTATACTTTGTGTTTATTTATATCTTTTTAAAAAGCTCGGCTTGACATATATTTGATAAACTTAAAAGAAAGAGCCGAAATTGTTTTATTTTTTGAAGTCCCGTTTTTTGATGAAGTAATAGTACTACTATTACTTCCTGTTGTAGGTTATATAGCGCTCATTTACTCTCAATGTAAAAGTAACTATTTACAGTAATTTTTTTATTGAAAATTTGGTCGCAAACCTACATGAAAAATTGTAAAAAATTCTTTGTCTATTACTGATTGTAATAGAATTTTTTAGTATCTATTAGTCCCATTTTGACGAATATTGAGAAACTACCTTAAATATGATTGATCTTACAAATGCTTTTAGTAGAAACGTTAAAAAAAATTTTAATATTATGATGTATTTCCTCATATTAATTGCAAATCTATATTGAATACAAGTTTATCTCTCCATTATTATAGAATTATAATAAATTATTTAAAAATATTGAATTATATACTGACTTACACAAAATTTTATAGGTTTATTTAAGGATTACCTGGACAATAAGAGAAAAATAGACACTGATAAAAAAATGTTTTACCTAAGACGCACGACAAGCTACGTATCGAAGAAAATAAGGGATTTACGTATTGTTGAAACAAGAAGGGCAGCCGCACGCACAGAAGCAAGGAAACAACCGAGAAACGAAACGAGGCGATTAGATTTTAATGAATAATTAAATTTAAGATGGCGTAATACTCGCTAAGCAGATCTCACTATACTACTCAAGTTACTACTTTTTATTTTACATTGTTTTTTACTGAAGGATATAATTCCTCAGATAACTATTTAGATTATGTTTAATTTCTTTCTGGTCTTGTGATATTTGACAGGCAATATTACAATGTGATTTTGGAGTGTCTTGATGCTTTATACTGATATAGTATTTTGCATCTTTTAGTATGTTTAGAACTTAGTCGAAATTAAATAGAACAACTCAAATGAGTTCAGGCAGCTAAAGGGAAAGGGATGAGTGAGTGAAGGGTTGATCAAATGAAACACGCAATTTCGCGATAAATACCAAAGCACTTGCTTCGGCGTAAAAACCCTCACGGACTCGAGGGAAAAGCCGTAGCAAGTGTGAAAGTTATTGATTTTATTTAAAGGAAATGAACAGAAATTATACAATTTAAAAGAGACTCGACTATACAATAATTCAACTAGAGTAGACTTAAGGCTACGGATAGAAGAAAAAAAAACGCGAGGTACCTTTGCGCACGCAAACGTGAGAGCTCTCTTACCTGGGCACGCAGGCCGCACAATCCGCCGCACGAGACTCGAACACTGCCGCCGGGAAGCCGCTGAGCCAAAAAAGGGATGAAAATCCGCACCGCCGCAGCTTCTCGTCAAGAAGGACTGGCAAGCCAGGCGTGGAGATCGCTAAATATGCACCGAGCGCGCCCCGACGTCTCGGGGGAACCAGACGCTTCGGTGCCGGGCCACAAAGATTGTGGCCGCGAAAGCGCTCGTCCTGGAACGGGCACGTCCACCACGTGGCCGCGCTCCCAACCAAAAAATCCAATTCTCGAGGTGCACACACTCTCACATACAAGCACGCACGTGGGCGCAATTCCGATCGGGGCCGAGGTAGTCGCGAGTCACATTAAAGAACTGATAACAAAAAACTTGCGAGTCGTCAGACAGTCCAACTCAGAGTGAGAGCCGCGGTGGCGCGCGCGGGCCTCTCGCGAGCGAGCCGGCCGGATCCGCCCGCATCGACTCTCATTTGTCGGCGCGACGGAGAGCGCGCAACGGCCCGAAAGTCCTTTCGGACCGCGCGCAATTCAAACTCCTAAGAAAAAGAAATATCTGATTTGCGTAGTAAGAATGGAGTAAACAAGTATTAAAGATAGCAACTTAGTATTTTTATTGTAGCGAAAAAATACTGCTTTACCAACGGGAGATGAGCTTTAAAAAGACGTATTAATTTCCGTCGCATCTTCAGGAAAACATCTTTATAAAGTTTGTATTTCGTTGGTTCATCAGTATCATACATTATTCTATCACAAAATCGTTTGTTTAGTTAACCGTAGTATTTAATGGGATGTGAAACAGTTGCGTAAATCTCTACCATATCGGCATCACCATTACATATTTTTTTGTTAATCTAGAAACTTTTTCATAAAATGGGATCATCTTGCCGTTGGCAATGATCTAAGCAATGTCTGAT
Source organism: Torymus aiolomorphi (assembly GCA_036365515.1). Taxonomy (NCBI): domain Eukaryota; kingdom Metazoa; phylum Arthropoda; class Insecta; order Hymenoptera; family Torymidae; genus Torymus; species Torymus aiolomorphi. The sequence continues at coordinate 89,920,121 of CM070876.1, forward strand.
TAAATTTTGAGGTACACTTTTACTTTTAACATTTTTATATTTGTATAATTTTAAGTTATATAAGCAACAAATTTGTTTTAAATGAATATGAAAAATATTTGTTGGTATTGACAATATTACTGTCAGTATTTTATGGAACGAAAAAGATTATGCAATCAAATTTACAAATAATACATGATGGAACTTATCATGTAATATTTGTAAATCACTTTAAACATATCGAAGTTCGTCATCGTGGATCCATAAAATACAATCGCACATCTAATAAATTTAACATTGTAATAATAACAAAGTGTTACGAATTTTCAAAATTGCAATGAAATTGTCTGTAATTAAAATTTTATAGCCGTTCAGATATTAAATTATCATTATGATAATCAAAATTATACTTTACGTAAAATCAATCTGAATTTTTAAAGCAAATTATTTCTCGTTCCGCCCCTTCGCTTCATCCACCTAGCGACCACATTGAAACATTGCTTGCATCATTGCGGAGGGCAAGAGGATCCTCTTTTTTTTAAAGTTTCTAGAATTAACGAATTGAAAATAAAACAGCGATGCCGGTATGGTAGGGATTTATGCAACTTTTTCACATCACATCCCTTTAAATAATGTGTTGAGTGGTCCATTTTTAAATACAATAATTTTTGGATTAGAGTCAGCAAGTCTGTCCGTCATTTTTGAGTTAAATATTATTTAGTTAAAAAAACATTTGTATGATGTAAATAATCATATTTTATATTTAATAAATAAAGCTTTATTCTATGACGTTTACCTCTTTTTCCTTAATTACAATATATACTCATATCCTATATCATATAATTAGTAAAAGAAGAATCGCTAATTATTTCAATAAGGTAATGTTTCTTCACAGGTGAGAAAAAATACTGTATGTTAATAATTTTGATAATTTGTTTTTAAATTTACATACCTAATCGTATATTTTATATGAAAGAAAGTACGAAACGACGTACCCAATAACGAGTCAGATCATGTGCTAAATATTCTCCCATAACTTCATTTGGCGAGTGAAATGAAATAGTGCATTGTGCAACAAGGGGAGAAATAAGCTATTTGTAGCGAGAGTGAGGTATTTTGCACGAGTCGCAGTAGAGGGCGCTGAGACAGAGACGAGAGAAAAAAAAGTTGTGATTACCGGACTGTTCGGTACAAAGAACCGAATTAATTCAGTTTGGTATATCCAGTGGTAGCTACCGGACAAAGTTCGATAACGACTACCGTCTTGTTTATGGTACTATTAATGATTAATGTGCTAATATTCTGTTATTATTTGAGAATTCATTTATAATTTTTATGCTAATTGTTTAAACTAATTAACGAAAGTTCTCCAAAGTATGTTAAGTATAAACCTTTTAAAGATAAATAATGATACAAGGTATAAAATTGCTCTACCGGAGTAGTTCGGAAGTAGCTACCGAAATCTCCGGTTCAGCGTACCGAATATTTTCCGGTTGACGTAACTCTGTTCTGTTCGGTACTCCTAACTTTTTTTTCTCTCAGTGTGCTGAAAACACTTCACCCGAGTCTAAAATATCTTTTATAGCACTGCGTGATCTAAACCCGCACTTAAGTCACGCTTACCTGTGACTTAAGCAGCCCATTATTACACCGTGAAATAATGAATTTACTTAAGTCACAGGCACGTAATGGACGCAAATTATCTACCAAAACTATTCTGAAATATGGTTTTACATATGAGAATAAACCGAAAAAGAAGTGAAACATTGTATACAGTTGACAAATCACAAGAAATAAATAAATAAAAATGATGATAATAATGTTTCTCTATATTATAGGTTAGTTTCATCTGCTATCGGATAGCAAACCGCGCGCTATTTAAATATTCAATCTGCAACTGTATTAATTTTCTTTTTATATTTTGTGTTGATTTTTTTACCTGTTTTTCATGTACCTGATTTTCATGTACCTGTATATATACTAAAACACAGACTAAATCATATGCCTAACGACGTGACGAGCAATGAAGTAGAACATATTTTTTTGCTAAGTCACATACATAATCATGTGTGAAATCACGTGCATAATCATTTGTCTAAATACGTACTATTTTATATGCTTAATAATATGCTGAATCACATACTGAGTAATTGAGACACAAAATTTTTCCGTAATCATGTAAAAAAGCATATGCAAAATCACTTGCTTAATCATGTGCGTGAACTCATTCTAAACCGGTTATGAATTACATACTTAATCAAGTGACGGGAAGGTGATTAATCAGCCCTATTTTATAATGCTGATAGATATATGACTAGGCATGTGATTTGAAATGAGATTGAGTACGTGACGGATACGTGACTAATCTCGGGATAAAGCATAAGATTATTTTTAGCAGGGGCGGCATTGAGATCTCCCATGATTATTTTGTGACTATAGTCACCTGACACGGATCGCAATGCATTGACAAAATTCGAGTTTTTTAAAAAGGCAATTTTTGGAGGTCTATAAATTACTGCAACAAGAATAGGAGGATTTTGACAATCGCTGATGGAGCAAAAAACAAATTCTGGCAGTTTAGGTTTTCTCTTCCGGTCAGTGCCGGAGGTTGCTAGAACCTCACAGTGCAGGTGCTCTCTCATGAACAAGGCTACCCCTCCGCCATTAACATTGCGATCCTGCCTAATAACTTTAAAACCGGGGATCCGAATGACGTCATCCGAAACAGCCGAATCCAGCCAGGTCTCAGCAATACCAAGTAGATCATAGGAAGAACTATCGCTAAGAAATTGACGGATTTGATCAATGTGAGTACGAAGAGAGTTCACATTGATAAAGCCCGCTTACAGCCCGCCCTTTCTCCCTACATGCTTTCCGTTCGGAACCCCGTCTAGTCAGTTAGCATTTTTAGTTTTTGAGCCTTTTTTATTGTTGTTGTTTTTTGACTTCGTTTTTTTTATATTTCTATTTTTAGCGGCTGCCGTTTTTTCGGTATTACTGGAGTTTGCGATAACATTGTCATTGGGCGTCACATCTGTTTGATTTTTTATCGCCTCTATATTCTCATTCTTATAGGACGCCGCAATTGCTTGTAGGTACGTGTGCGTACTATAAGTAAATACTCGTTCACCATCACGCATTTTGGCTAAGAACTGCCCTCGCCTATGCCAAATATATTTAAATCCTTATTTTTTGGCTAGAGACTTAAGGTTTTGAAATTCTTTGTAAATCGCACTTGGTAAGTATTCATTTATAAAAATGGAAGCCACAGGTAAGCTAATGTTCTGACCAAAATGCGTGGAGTCTAAGTGTTGAGTATTTAGTACAGTAATTTTATTCTTATTTTTCATGATTTGACTGACTAGCTCACGACTTGAAATCCTAACTAGCAGGGCAGAGGCACCTCCTGAACCGCCTCGGACTTCCCTGGTCTCACAAGTAACCTTACGGAAGTGTCACTCACCGATTTTCCTGAGCCTTTGCACACGGTTTTTATACCGAAAAATATGAGACACCTTTATGTTTTTAGGTGCCCATAAAGAGTTTTAAGGTTGTGGATAGCCAATTGTGAATTTTTATATACAAGGCAGGCCTATTAAATCTATTCACGCAAATTGCTTCAAAGGCATGGTTCAAAGGCGAAATCTGCCTTTCACCAAAGTTGAACGGTTCAAGAAGGACAATCTGAAAATGATCTGCAATTTGACCGAAAAACAGTTTTCAAGGATATTTGAAGATCAAAATCTGACATTTTAAATAGGATCCCCTTTTTTATCATAATGATCTTATAAGATCATTGAATGGTCACTATCATTCTTTCTACTGTAGTCTACTGGAACTCGACCTCTACAAAGGTTTTATGATTTGAAGAATGAAAAGTAAAAATGACTTTCAACTTAACGTTGAAGACGATTTTCGCCTTCTTTAAATGATGCATCTTTTCTAGAGGTCGATTTTCACTAGATTTCCAATAAAAAGGATTTTATTGACCATTACATGCTCTTATAAGGTTACTTCGACCTGATACAAAAAAAAATTCTATATGTATGTAAAATTTCCCATTTTTTACAATTCCTAGGTCAAAAATAGTAGTGCACATGTTAGAGAGTAAAAAAGAGAGATGGTGGTACGGTAAAGTGAAAACAAGAAATAAAAAAAATAGTTTTAGCACGCATTTTGATAAATAAAATAATAATAATTTTTTAATTTTCTTTACATTAAATAAAAAAAATAATAACTTTTTATTTTCTCTACAGTAATATTAATGTATCTATGGTAACTAAAAACTTATTAGTATTTTTCCTGAAATGAATATCAGAGAATGAAAAAAGTTATGAGAAATAAAATATAAAAACTATGAGTTATCTAATTTATAGTATAATTTATTTATAATTAATATGTATTATTATTATTTACAATAATGCGGATTACTTCTATTGCTTGGGTCAAAGAAATGATCGATACATAGAGCTTTAGTACACCAAGCGCACCTAATAATAGCAATACTACTGCATAGTTGACAAGATTCATCGCAATTTTTAAAACAGTAATCTACTGGAGTTTCAAAATGTGGCGGTTTTTCTACATATCCACTTTTATTCCAAGCATACTGAAACATATTAACGAATCTAGGTGAAGAAAATTGATTATGAATGAGAGATTGAAGTTTCAGTATGTTATTTCGCAAATGTAAATTAATGTCATAACTATTTAAAATAATTAAATCTGATAAGCACCTCAAAAAATTTTTCCATGGTCTAAAGGTGTATACATCGAGTGGTTGTATCATTCCTGTTGTACCAGCCGGAATTGTCAATATTTTCACTTGCTTATTACAAACAATTACATCTTGAAATTTTTTTCAGTTTGTCCTGACCAAGAATCTAAACACAAAACAGAAGTTTCTCCAACATTAGGTAGAAACGCTTCTTCATACCATTTAATTATTAAGTTTGAAGTTAATTTTCCAGATATTGAAGCAAACACAATAATATTTTCTGCTTTGTATAAATTTTTTTCTACCAATGGTCCGAAATAACCGTTTTTTTCTTGTGTTACTATAAGCAAAGGGGATTTTAAAACTCCACTTGCAGATACAAAAGGTTGAATCGTGTAACTATGAGTAAGCGAATTTAAAGATTGCGCCAATGATTCAATTTTCAAAGTTCCCTTGAAAGACAATGTACGCCCTGCACGCATTTCCAGATTAAAACCCGACTGATCAGTATTATATACATTATCTCTTCCTATTTGTAAAATTTCAAATTTAACTTTATCCGTGAATCGCGAAGTCTCTTCAGATAATGCTACTTTATTTTTCAAACTAGATGTAGTGACGAATTTATTAATTTTCCTTGATACAATTCGATGCTGCTGTTTAAATTTTAAATCCACTTTAAAGATGCTGTAAATAATTCATTTGATAGACCAACATCATCTCTAGATTTAATAGCCCATCTCTTTATATCTAAATCATGAACTGGTAGAGATTTTTCTCGCGCATTTTGAAATTGTTCTAGCACATATTCAGAAATTTTCAATAATTTATCAAGTCTAGTTCCCCCTTGAGAAATTTGTTTCTCCCATCTATATAATGTCTTAACATTATTGACTTTTCTAAACCTATGTTTAACTGTAGTTAGTTTAAGACGTCCTTTACTTCCAGAACGCCAAAAATTAACAGCATTGGTTTTACAATCTAGATCTATTGGTACCAAAACTTTTTTGCTACTTTCTAAATTATTTATTACATTATAATCATCTTCAAATTCTTCTTCTATAGCACAAGCATCAGAAATGACACTTTCATCATCAAAATTTAACGTATCATATGTTTCTGTAAATAAATTATCATTTATTGCATCTTTAATTAAAGTTTCAAGCTCTAACGAAAACTGTTTTTCTTCTTTAGTAATAATTGATTGAATGTCAAATCGAGAATCATTGAAAGCTTTTCCTAATAGCGTTAAAACATTCTTAGGATTGATCATTATTGTGCAAAATATACACTTGTATATGAAATAAATAATTTTTTTTTACACTCCGTGCGCAAAGTTCGATTTCGCACACGCTCTAATAAAAAAAGATGCCCTAGATTAAGCTTGTCACACGTCGTGTCAAAAAATAATGTTTGATACACGAGTGAGAAAGTGGTTGTATCTTCGTGTGGCCTTTTCACCCTTGTTTCGCTCGGGCGCAAACGTCCACCACGAGGATAAAATCACTTTTTCGCACTTGTATCGAAAATAACTATTTCTTTAAATGCATGCATATTACAAATTAATGTAAAAAAATCGTTAAGTACTTATGTAGTATTGCTAATTAAATAATGAAGAGCAAAAATTAAAGTTGTAAACTTTAAATAATATTAAATATGAAAATTTGTAATTATTTGACAGGGTAAAATTATTTATTATAACTCTGAAAAAAAATATTTGTTATTTTACAAATGTATAATACGTTAAACTTTATTAATGAAATAATTTTGAAAATGAAGCTTATGACGGCCGTGATGTTATTAAATGTAAAAATGTATAAGACGTTAATGATTTATAACAGTAAATTTATTTTATTTGCGCAACGTTTTGATCTTATTAATGATGATCCTTTTTAAGTAAATAAATTTGTTCGTGAAGAATATTTTTTTAAAATTAAGATATTTACCTTTATATAAAATTTGATGAAACTTTAATTATTAAACATAGTTATTTTTAAATATTCGGAAAATATTGATACAATATTGGTACAATATCGATACAATATCGATATAGAATATCTATATTTTTCTTATTTATAAAAATTTACGTTATTATAATTTTTTCTCGAAGTATTTAATAGAATGACTTTCACCTTAAACTTAAAATTGAATGCTAATAATTCTAAATTTTCTTTGTTTTATGATTTTACTATGCAAAAATTATATTTATTAAAACTATGCAATTTTTAGTTCCCTTAAATCATTCATATATTTATTTAGCAATAAAAGTAAATAAATAACGAAATGAGATATGTAATAAATATAATAAAAAGCTTTTATTCACCTTTCTCGTCTATTACAAAATTTTGTTGAATAACTTTGATAAACTTCTTTAACAAATTGTCAAATTATCACTGTTTCTATGTTCCACATAATTGCACCACTATAGTTTTTATTGAAAAAATCGTGTAAACTCAATTGAAGTAACTGCTTTCGATTTTATCTAAATAACTATTAATTGCTCTAGTTTTTATTAATGCATAGGGGAGATCAAGGCAAGTTGGCATACGGGTAGGTTGGCCCAATGCTAATATCTCGTGATTGGAGTAACAGAGATCAAAACCTGTCAAACTGTCGATGTTAGTCACGTACATTGGAACGAGGAATATTCGTTTTATTTTTCAGTCGGAAGTTTGAAAATTTTCTCATATACAGGAGTAAATTTTATATTCCAGAAAATTTCCAGTGATTCTTGAAAAGATTATGATTATCTATTTTGAAACGTAATTTAGGTTATAATGATTAATTATTTAATAATTTTAGCACTTTGTATTATTTTCATATTTAAATTTTCAATATTATTAGCATAATTTTTAAATTAAAATGTACCCGTGTTACAAAAAAAATAAATAAAGAAAATGTAGAAAGTGGTCTAACTATAGCACCGGTCTCTCCCACATTCAAAAGCTTAGGAATAAAAAAAAATCAAATGTGGTATTGTTTTTATTTTATTATTCAACAAAAATTTTGCAATACTAAATGAACTTCTTTTTATTGAAAGTGAATTATTTGTTTGGTAAAGAAATTAAAGAAAACTAAAAAATATGTGCAAATACGAGTAGGACAACAATCGTCTATATTACGTTATAAATTTATAATATACGATTCAGGAATAATAGATTTTACTAATCTTAAAATGCAATTATTTAATATAAAAAAAATATTAATTGCAATAGTAGTAATAATTCGTTATTGAATCGAATGCTCAACTGCAAAACATTGGAATAAGAAAAATATTCACTTGTTATATCTTTCTAGTACTAATCAAATAAAGTAGTACATCACGTAATAATTATTACCATTATTATCTTTTCATTATCATTACTATAAACACAAACATCTGGTGATGAGAACAATAGTTTATAGAATCTGCCTTTACTTCTCTTACCAATAATAATACATTGAAAATGATCTTTTCTTCAACTGTTTTAGTTATGAATTAAATTCAAGAAACAACTTTTTTTGCTGTGTATTTGTTTATAACAATTATGAACAATTATGGATTAATAAAAAGTCCTACTCGATTTATAATTTAAGTCTTTTATACTACCTAACAATGCAAAAAATTTCAGGATTTTACATAAAAAAAGAAAAAAAGAAAAAAAAGGTGCTAATATATTGGCTCCTGTGACTGCAAGGGTAACATGTACCTAAAATAGATTTTATGGGGCGCATATCAGTCTAAAATCATTAATATTATCCAAAATGTACGTGTCATATTCAATTTGGTAGAATAGATAAAATAACTTGAAGATGTTTATTATTATTGGGCTATATGGTATATGAGTAAATCGGATTTACTAAATTCATAATTTTGTGACCCTTTTCGAGTTCCAAAATTTCTTTTCCGAGCACACCAATGAGACACGTTTTTTGGCACATTACACCTTATATTATAAGAAGAAATTATGGGTGCATCCATTTTTTTGCTGCATTTCATTTTTCTTATGGGAATTTAACATGGGAAAAATGGACGAAAAGTGCGGTCCTTGTTGATTAACCAATAGCAAGCTATGAAAGTGGCCAACAAACATTCCACAAAAAACGATTACAGTAAAAAAAGAGCTTTAATTTGAGATGAGAATCGTTAAAATCGGTCAATTCGGCGCCAAGTTACGTGCACTTGAAAATCGCTAAAAATAATCAAAAATCATTGAATTACGTGGATTCGGGAAAAATCGCTCATTTTCCTCAGCAAAATATCGATTTCACCCAAAAGTTTTCGATTGGGCAACGTTTTTTCCTTATAATATAAGGTGTAATGTGCCAGAAAAAACATGTCTCATAGGTGTGCTAAAAAAAAAAATTTTTTTTGGAACACGAAAAGGGTTACGAAGTTATGGATTTACTGATGATATATTCTCATTTCACGTATAAAAATTCACGATTGGTGATTTACGACCTTAAAACTCTTTATGGGCAGCTAAAAAAAATACGTGCCTCATATTTTTCGATATAGAAGCCGTATGCAAAGTCTCAGGTAAATCGGTGAGTGACACTTCCGTAGGGTTACTTGTCAGTGCCATGCGTGCTGCCGACACTCTTATTAAGCTGTCGTATGTCCGTGATCTCTGACTTGTCTATAGAAGGCTGCACGCTGCTCACCACGGCGTGCGCGAAGTCAATATGCTCAATATTGGCAGCTGCACAATCAAGAGCGCAAGAAATCACAAGCCCGCCGCGCTGCTCAGCATGCAGACCTTCTTTACAGCTTGGTTCAGACAAAGTATTTATTAATTTTCCAGGGTTGACAGAGTTGATTTTCGGAAATCGTGTGGTATGTTCGGAAATTGGCGCAGGTTCAGCTTGGTGAGGAGAGTCAAAGTCAGAGACAGTTACCGAAACTTTGATCAATGGAATGGAATTCGTCTAGAAGGTTTCCTTCAAGTCTTTTAAGTTTGTTTAGTATCTTTTCGGTGATCTTATTTTCTAAATTTGTAAAATTATCATGAATCATTCTATTGATATTGTTTTCAAAATTAATTAATTTATTTTTCAATATGCTATTTTCCTCCATCAAGTCACACTGTTTGCTCTGCAACTCCACCAGCTTGGAGTTTTGAGCGCGAGCTAGAGAATCGAGTTCGCGAAAACTATCACATACCGTCGTTATATGTGTCTGTAATGCTGGAAGATAATTAGCAGACTCACCCAGGCCATCAAGTTTGTGCCAAAGCGGCTCTATAGTAGTGGTGAAACTTGAGGAAAGGAAAGAGATAGAAGTGTTAATCGTAGCAATCTGGTCTGCGACCGTGCTGGCACCTAATTTTTGCGCGAACTTGGAATTGACTTTAATTTTACTTGCGCTATCGTTTTGCTGATTAGCCGGAGTTAGTGTCGTATCGAGGAGGATTTTACGCGAGGTGCTATTCATAGTAGCCGGTAATGTCTGCCTATGTTTCCCCGGACCCATTGGTGATGGCGTAAATATACTGAGCCGTGAGCGCGGCAGTTGCGTTGGTATTGTGGTGGCAGTATTATTATTACTCGACAGCTTGAGTCCTCCTGCGGACGAAGCCTCTGCAGCTGATGAGACCCCTTCTCCTTTGGTTACAGGAATAGAATAGAATAGAATATATGCTTTATTATTGACTAAGGACTCATGGCCCGATATAGCCAATCCCAAAATACTGTTTTACAAACAATTAATTAAAGATACATAATAACTGCCGAGGGGGTCTAAACCCTTTACAATGTAGAAAACGAGACAAAAAAAAAGAAAAACAAAAATGTAACAAATAATTAAAGGCAGGTAACATGTAGTGTTTACAAAAATATGTAGATAGTCGCATGTAAATCGCATTTTTATCGCAGGAATAAAAAAAGGAAAGAATAAATAAAGAAAAGACAAAATAAAAACAAGTCGTTGTACAATACGGAGGCGGACATTATAATACTTGGTATAATAAAAAAAAGAAAAATCTAAATAATACCGAGGCGGAACATAGAGTTGTCGCTAACAGGTGTTCATATAATTTCGCTTTGAAGCAGGGACGCCTGTACAATTCTCTAAGGCTGGGTGGTAGGCCGTTCCATGCGTAAGCTATACTAATTCTGAATGAATTGCGATATCCTTCTGTCGAGAACTTAGGTATGGCAAGGTCTAATGGACAACGTCTCAAACTGCCCGGCTTATCACTAGGTACAAATCTAAACATTTTAGATAGGTAGGATGGCGTACCTTCGCGCAGGATCTTAGCAAGCATGCAGAGAGATAAAAATATTCGTCTCCCTTCGAATTTCAACGTATGGGTTACGCGATAGGCGGGTGTTATGTGCTCGAAAATTTTGGTATTCGTTGCGAACCGGAGAGCCGCGTGCTTGCATTTACTGAGCCTTCGCTCATATTCATCACAGATATCGGAGAGGACCCGTGCGCAGTAGTCGAGGTGGGGAAAGACGAGGGTCTTAATAAGTGTCAGCTTCGTTTCTTTCGGCAGGTATCCCTGACATTTCCGCAGTCCAGCAAGAGAGGCAAAGCACTTCTTGATCACGTCGCGATGATGCTCGTTCCAAGACAGTGTGGCATCGAACGTTACTCCGAGGATTTTAAGAGAATCACCTGGTGAAACTGTTTGACCGTTGAGGATGATGGGTGGCAGGGATGTACTAGCCCTTATCCGTTTGATAAATGTGCAATTTCCGACCCATAGTGTCTTGGTCTTCTCAGAGTTGATGACGAGCCCGTTGTCTGCTGCCCATCGCGAGATATGCTGGAGATCCTGATTTACCTTGCATATGGTACCGGGAATGTCCAGAGGTTCGCAGTGGGCGTAAATTATGAAATCGTCTGCGAAAAGATGATAGCTACAATATTTGAGTGACCGCGGCAAGTCGTTAATGAAGAGGGAGAAAAATAAAGGCCCCGGTAGACTACCCTGCGAGACGCCGGAATTGCGGGTCAAAGGGGCTGAACAGTCGCCGCATGGGAACATAACGACTTGTGGGCGATCACACAGATAGGACTTTGTCCAGCTGCAAGCGCAGTCTGAAAATCCAAGCGCGCTGAGCTTATTGATAAGTAGATTGATGTCAACAAGGTCAAACTCGCGCCAATAATCTATGCCTAGCACTAAAAAGACTCGGCCGGCATCCACAGCGGCCCTGATATCGTCTGCAATCCGGATGACCGCTGTATGGGTGCTATGACCTTTCCGAAAGCCCGATTGGAACTCATCGAGGAGATCGTTGTCGGCTACAAATTTATTGATCTGCTGCAGGGCAACATGTTCGAGTAGCTTAGAGGCAGCATTAAGAATATTGATCGGCCTGAATTCGGAGACTTCTGAGGCATTTTTCTTTTTCGGGAGAGGGCGAACAGTAGCATACTTCCATGCGGTCGGGAAATGCCCAGACTGCAGCGATACGTCAAAAATGTGTGCTAGCGGCTCGAGAATGACCGGCAGGCATTCTCTAAGGTGGCGGAGAGAAATGTGGTCGGAACCGAGAGCATTAGAGTAGAGAGATGCGAGTGCTATAAGTACGTCAGTGGCCCGAACATGGTCGAAGTTAAAGCGCGAGGTTGGAGTGCGCGTTACGAGAGGTGGCTGATGGGCAGGCCGTGAGACGGTGGTTGTATCTGTGAAATGCCTGTTGAAGGTATCCGGGCTGGCAGGCATGACAGGTTCTTGCTTTTTATTGCCAATTCCAATCTCGTTGATGACTTTCCACATGTCGGCTGAGCTTGAGGCTGTCTGTAACTTATTCTTGAAATAATTGTACCTAGCGCTCCGAGTCGCGGTCTTGACCAGGTTCCGCAGATAATTAAAGCGGAGGCGAGCAGGTGCACCGCCGCCCCTCTTAAAAGCTCTCCAGGCGTTGTTCCGTGCCGAGATCATCCTTTTAATTTCGGCGTTAAACCATGGACACGGCCGTTTCCTGGGTATGAAGGTCCGATACGGTGCATGGACGTCATATGCCTTTGTGACAGCGTTGGTGAAAAAGCTTACTTTTAAATCTAAATCGTTCGATGAATAAAAATCTTGCCACTCGGCCGATGCGAGATCCGTGAGAAGATTGTCAAGATTAAAATTCCTGTAGAATCTCCTTACTATGGGCATGGGTTCAAAATTAGGGACAGCATAGGTCAGAGTAGCAAACAGAATCTCGTGTTTAGACATATTAGGCACATGTGATTGGCTGAACGAAGCAACGGAAGCAATGTTGAAAACACATATATAATCGATGGTGGTGTGGGTATTATCGTCATGGTGATGAGTAGATGCGAACTGCAGAGGCATGAGCTGGAAACACGAGAGCGAGTCTGCAAAAGCTTTTCTGACTGAGCTGTTACAGTGCCAGTCGATATTAAAGTCGCCCATAATCAGAGTAAAATCATACGAGTTATCGTGTGAAGTGGGCGTCGATGGTGTGGGCGTTGACATGAGCGACATTAAGTGTGCGCGCCGAAAGAGAATCCTTGAGGACGTTAGCCATAATTAATCCGGGATGATTTGCGCTCGATCCTCCTTCTTAGCAAAGTGCACTTTTCCTTGTCGAACGCCGAGTGAGTGGTATCAGTGAGCGATGCAGCAGCACAGTTAAACCAGCGCGCATTTGCTTTGTTCGTACATGTGTGAGAGGCATGTTTCCCAGCGCATGGCTGCAGTTTGCAGTATCCTCTTTACTGTCTACCGCTTAAATGACCAAACTTGAGGCACTTGAAGCATTGCAGGATCGATATATGGTCAGCGAACCTGCAAGAAATCCATTTAATAAAAATTATGAGTGATTGTTCGAGGGCTTTTCTGCACTCCGGCTTTATTTCGATAATGCACGAACGATGTTTTTTCTCAGGGGCTGGATACAGAGAAATTACTTTAATATCATCGGATGTGAACCCGGGGAGATTGAGATCGATAATACTTCGCGTGATGTCGTCTTCAGTGTAATCTACAGGAATATCATGAATTATTATTCTCGGATTCAATTTTGAGTCTGTCTTGATCTCAAGGCCTGCTTCTGACAGGGCCGCACAGTTCCGCAGGGCATCGAGATCGAAATTTTCAGCTTCAAGCACCACCGAGTTATTAGCCGTATAAAGAATTCGATTAGTTTTCATTTTAAATTGCACTGGGTCCAGAGTTTTCAACAGCACCTCTTTAGTGTGTTGAGCTAAGGTGAATTTATTTTTGACCGCGTCGGCAGGGCCTACTACGACTCGTACGGCAGGAGTGATCGGAATAGGTTTACCTCGATCAAGCGTGACCTTATGCGGAAAAATCGAAGGCTTAGGAGCGCTATAGCGAGCCGCGTTCGCATATGATTTACTGAAGATTCGCTATTTAAACCTGAGTTATGAGACAGAGAGGTGCAAGCTTGCTGAATTGCAGCGCAAGCTCCTTCCAATTTGTCTGTGAATGTTAGGGCTACCTCGTCCCTCGCCAAATTACAAAGGTATGCAGTTGAAAGTGTATTAAACGCTCGACTAATTTCGGTGATTGCAGTACATAACTTCTCTCTACGTGCGGACTCCTTATCGGTACCAAGCAGCTGTATCAATGTAATGCGATGCCCCTCCATGATGCGAAATAAGTTACGAACATCATCCTCGGAGAGCTGCTAAGTGGAATCGAGACCCGCCACCTGGCGGGTTCTCTTGATTAACATGCTTGATTAATTACCATCCGAGAAGGTCGAGGTATTCGTCGCTGGGCCGGTAGATGGTGTTGATAACAATGATGACTAATCAAGGTCGGCAACAACCACAATTCCGAGAATTGAGGTTAGGATTAAAGCCAAGTAGAAAAAATATGATCAGCTGCCTCCACGATGAAGATATTCCAGTGATTATTATATCGGCAGATGCGGCGAGAAAAGTGCATGAAGTAACTGCAACACAGACGCCCGGAGGCAACACAGGGCAGAAACAAGAAACGAAAATTCGAGGACAGGTCACAGAGACGGTTACACTCACCAGGAGAGAGAGAGAGAGAGAGAGAGAGAGAGAGAGAGGTGTTATTGACCGATGCAATTAGTGTAGGCTCAACACTTAGACGCTTGCGTTGGATGGCGTCATATTTCTTTTGGCGCCGCTGTTCCATTGCACGGCACAGGTCACACTGCGCGTCTTTTTTCCTTCCTGCGCATTTGGTGTGGCACGGTTTTTTGCAATCCGAGCAAAAATTAACGCACGCATTAATGCGTGGTTTATAGAATAGAATAGAATAGTTTTTATTTGTAAATTACAAAATAATTAAGTTACAGTCTACCATCCCACATTCGCCCAGGCTCATGTCTGTGAGACGGGGAAAACGCAATAGGCAAATTACGTGGGATAAATCCTATTGGGAAAACCCGCCTCAGGATGGTTCAAAGTATTGAACATAATTAACATTTGTGTACGTTGTAACAATCGTATAATCATCACAAACATAGTCAATGGCAATCGCCAAGTCACGAAGTATCACATAATTGAACTTAGTTATTCCTCAATCTAGCGGTTACAGATTGAATTCATCACATTGCTTTATTCAGACGATGTACGTCAGAAGATTAATCACAAAACGATTTTAGTACTGTTATAAAAATAGCAGTACACGTCTATATTCTATTTACACATATATACAGTCGACATCGCGTGACCTTTGCATCAAGTACTTCCTAAACGCCGCTTTGAATTTACTCGCCGAGGAAACATTCTTAATATCGCGAGGAATCAAATTCCACAGTCGCGTACCCTGGGACCAGAAAGAATTCAGCCCTACGTCAGTTCGTGATGACGGAACTATAAGTTCTCTGCAGTGAGTTCTACTCGACGTTTTATCTTGGCACTTTTGAAATAAGGGAGCTAGGTACACTGGCTGACCCAAATTTATAACTTAGTACATTAAAACCGCTGCAAAAGATGCCCTTCTCTCTCTTAAGTCAATCCACTCTAGCTTATTTCTATATGGGCTGATGTGTTCATCTTTCTTAGCACCACTTACATATCTCACACATGAATTTTGCAATATTTGCAGTTTCTTTTGAATTTCACGCGTCACGTCAAGATACACTAGCGAGCAGTAATCTAAATGAGATAACACGAGAGAGCTTGCGAGTTGCTTACGTAAGATCTCGGTGGTGCAGGATCGAAACCGTGTGAGTCCGTATAGGGCTGTGTTAACCTTTCGGCTAACTGCATCCACTTGCGCTTTCCACGTTAGTTTCGAGTCCATTACACCACCGAGATTAGTTACAGTGTCGACAAACGGGACGAAAACGTTGTCCTGAATCTCAATGCCAGACAAATGCATACCCCGTAGTATGTTAATATTGTGGTTAGATTGAAAAATAATAGCCTTAGTTTTTCTTACATTGAGACTGAGGGCATTGTCGACGGCCCATGCCGCCACTGCTCTACCTATAATCGACAAGTGTCGTATCCCTTCATTCAGCTCGTCTATGGTTGTCTGCATGTAATCTTGTAAATCATCTGCATATAGCAGGTGCCCGACACCACTCGATTGAGAATTATTATTAAAATCCAAAAAAATGTGCTGTAGGTCATTTATATAGAGACTGAACAGAAGGGGTCCCAGAACCGAACCCTGTGGTACGCCGAGATTGGTTGTGAGCCAATCCGAGTCTCCATTTTGCTTCGTAATCACTTTTTGATTACGACCTGTAATATACGAGTTTATCCACAGGACTACCCCCCTGGAAAATCCCATTCTGATCAGTTTATGCAATAATTTAGTTGGCGATATGGTGTCGACCGCCTTGCTGAAATCGAACAAAAGGAGAATGGTAAGTAGTTGTTTTTCGTTGTCTATTTCCGCTCTTATATCCTCCGTCAATTTTAGTAGAGTTGTCTGCGTACTGTGACCTGCTCTAAATCCAGATTGAAAAGGATCGAGAATTTTCTTTGAAGCTAAAAATACTGAAATCTGATCATGTACAAGCTTCTCAAGGACTTTGGATAGAAAGCTCAATAGTGCCACTGGACGAAAGTCCGTAACAGTCGATGGGACAGCTGTCTTTTTAAATGGCACCAAATGAGCTTTCTTCCATGATTCGGGAAAAATTCCCTTCGAGAGGGAAGCATTGAAAATATCAGCTAGGTGATAGCCAATAACTGGAAGAACTTTTGTTATCACATCTTGTGGTATCCCATCCTCACCCTTAGCCTGCGAGGAGAAATGTGCAACAGCTAGAACCACATCTGAAAAAGTAACTTTACTGAAGGCGAAACCTTCTTCACTAGCCGTTGCCATAACTTCATTCATATTTTCCTCGCGTTCTTCAGCTGAGACTGAGACCCCCGCAAAGTGCGTGTTTAATTCTTTTGGGGAAAACCCGTGAAGTTCTTCCCTAGCTCGATTTTGTGGAAGAAGACCTAAACCTTTCAACTCTTTCCAGATATCCTTATAGTTAATGGTATCACCACAAGTTTGATGGTATCACCACATACTATCCACTTTATGCCAGCGCTTAGAGCTATGGAGTACGAGTTAAAAGGACAGATTTGTAAAATTGCAGTTTAAACGTGCCGCCGTGCCACATGCGGGAGCTCCTGCTCGCACCGCGGCCGATCGCGAAATGATTTTTCCGCCTTCGGGCGGGCTCCCTCCTTCACACGGTACTAGCGAGCGGTCGTTGATACTACTACAGGGCATTAGACGACTTTTTCATCTTCTGCGCTGCAAAGTTGCGGATTACCGGTGCGCTCTCCTTCGCGGGCGACTAGAAGCGCTCGCGGCTGCTGATTGGCCCGGAGTAGCTCCGTGGGAGGGCATATAACTAGCACGCTTTTCTCCGTTCGACATCAGTTCGAGCAATGAACTGCAGTAAAGTAGACGATTCATTCCGCGCAATGGACTCTGACGACGAGCAAGCAGTAGCAGCAGCGGACTTCCTCCTGGCAGAGTTTGAGCCTGACGACGCGAACGAGGAGCTGCAGCAAGCCATCTTGGAAGGTCTTCAAGCCTTGGAAGGTTGTGAGGCCTTTGGCATAGAAGATGTGCCAGCGCTCGACGTTGGAAACTTTGAGGAGTGGGTGATGGACCTTGAGATACCTCAGGCGGCATCTCCACCGGAGCTGCGACGGCCGCATCATCTGCCGATGACTCCACCAGGCACACCACCGCCTGCTCTTTCACCGCCGTCCACCTCGCCACCACCTCTCATGCTCTATGCTGGAGATGGGATTTACTATCAAGTACCGGCTGACCACGACCAGTGGGAGGCGCCTGTGGTGGTCGAGGAGGATTGTGAGGTGATGGAGGTGGAAGATGACTCGACGCCAGAGCTCATCATCGTGACGGACGATGATGATGACGAGGATGTCCAGATCGTTTGTGAGGTCACATATCGATCTCTCAAACGATCCAGAGACAAATCACCATCACCTCCACGACGCAAGATACAACGCCGAAACTGTATGTAATTAGCGTTTTTCAAGGCCACACAGACACACGCACGCACGCACGCACGCACGCACACACACACAATCGGCTCTTCTCAGGGCCCTATATATATTTTTACGTGGCCAAGTTATTTATTTCTATGTGCTATAATCAGCTCTTTTCAGAGCTAAAAATATATATTTATTTCTATATGTTGTAATCAGCTCTTTTCAGAGCTAAAATTATATTTATTTATTTCTGTCTGCGTTATATCAGCTCTTTTCAGAGCTAAAAAAATATATGAAATATAGGAACAATCAATTTATTTGAAAAAAATAACACCTCGAAACTCTTTCTATATATATATATATATATATATATATATATATATATATATATATATATATATATATATATATATATATATATATATATATATATATATATATATAAATGCTATACTTAGAAATTTTTTTAAATGATTCTATCATTATTTTTCAAATATTTTTCTTTAATACTCATGCTCTCTCATGTATGGAAATATTGACAAAATTTTTAAAGATTTTATTGAGGTTTGTATACTTTAAACTTTTTTTAAATTATAGAATTAAAATAAAATTACGAACGTTCTTCAAACCATTTAAAAAAAATTAACTTACACGTAAAATAAAAGAATCTCTTCTCGATCGAATGACCTTGAAATTATTTCAAATAAAATTCTTTAAGAAGTATAACTCTCTCTGTCTCTCTCTCTGATTTTTTCTCTCTCTCTGTCTCTCTCTGTATACCGCCGACCTCCCACCTCTTATCCTCTTCACTTTTTCAATTGCCTTTCTACTTACCTTCCGCACTTCAACTTCCTCACAGTCACCGGTGACTTCAATATAAACATGGCCATCCCCACTGCACCCGCCACTATCCGCCTCCAAGACTACCTCGACTCAAACTCCCTCCATCTCATCCCTTCTGACCCCACTCATCATCAGGACTGGCGCGACTCGCACACCTGGATTGACCTCTTTATCACCAAATCCGATGACCAGGTCTTGGCCTACTCGAAGTCTCCTGCTCCTTTTATCGCGGGTCACGACTTCATCAAGCTTACTCTTGCTTGCTCCAAACTGCCACTCGTAGAGAAGTCCATTATGGCCCGCGATCTCAAGAGGCTCAATTCAGAGGTGCTGGATCGCGCCCTCCTGCAACATCTCCAAGCCGCTCACCACTTGCCATCCCCGTCTATCTCCTTCATTGCTACCTCTCCCACGTCAGAGCTTGTTTTGGGCCCCTGCCCGGCGGATGTCTGCGCTGCTGAGCGTGCAGTCACGGAAGCGCTTATCGCGCCGTACGACGCTACCGACCCGCTGCGTAAGCTCACGCTCTCGTCCCGGCGTAAGCCCTGGGTCAGCACCCGGATAAGGGCTCTAATGAGGGCTAGAGACCGAGCCTATAAGACCGCGCGTAGCTCTCGCGTGCCGGCTGATATGGCACGATTTCGTGCGCTCCGGTCTGAGACTAGTAACCTGGTCATCGGATTTGGTGATAAAGAGGTCAATCCAGGTGTGCGAGTCGCGCCAGTCCTGATGATGAGTGGGGTCAGAAGGGATGAGATGGAGGGAGTTTGAGTCGAGATAGTCTTGGAGGCGGATAGTGGCGGGTGCAGTGGGGATGGCCATGTTTATATTGAAGTCACCGGTGACTATGAGGGAGTTGAAGTGCGGAAGGTAAGTAGAAAGGCAATTGAAAAAGTGAAGAGGATAAGAGGTGTGAGGTCGGCGGTATACAGAGAGAGACAGAGAGAGAGAGAGAGAGAGACTGAGAGAGAGAGACAGAGTTATACTTCTTAAAGAATTTTATTTTAAATAATTTCAAGGTCATTTGATCGAGAAGAGATTCTTTTATTTTACGTGTAAGTTAATTTTTTTTAAAATGGTTTGAAGAACGTTCGTAATTTTATTTTAATTCTATAATTTAAAAAAAGTTTAAAGTATACAAACCTCAATAAAATCTTTAAAAATGTTGTCAATATTTCCGTACATGAGAGAGCATGAGTATTAAAGAAAAATATTTGAAAAATAATGATAGAATCATTTAAAAAAATTTCTAAGTACAGCATTTATAAATATATATATAGAAAGAGTTTCGAGGTGTTTTTTTTTCAAATAAATTGATTGTTGCTATATTTCATATATTTTTCTAGCTCTGAAAAGAGCTGAATATAACGCAGACAGAAATAAATAAATAAATATAATTTTAGCTCTGAAAAGAGGTGATTACAATATATAGAAATAAATATATATTTTTAGCTCTGAAAAGAGCTGATTATAGCACATAGAAATAAATAAATTGGTCCACGTAAAAATATATATAGGGCCCTGAGAAGAGCCGATTGTGTGTGTGTGCGTGTGTGCGTGCGTGCGTGCGTGTGTCTGTGTGGCCTTGAAAAAGGCCAATTACATACAGTTTCGGCGTTCTATCTTGCGTCGTGGAGGTGATGGTGATTTGTCTCTGGATCGTTTGAGAGATCGATATGTGACCTCACAAACGATCTGGACATCCTCGTCATCATCATCGTCCGTCACGATGATGAGCTCTGGCGTCGAGTCATCTTCCACCTCCATCACCTCACAATCCTCCTCGACCACCACAGGCGCCTCCCACTGGACGTGGTCAGCCGGTACTTGATAGTAAATCCCATCTCCAGCATAGAGCATGAGAGGTAGTGGCGAGGTGGACGGCGGTGAAAGAGCAGGTGGTGGTGTGCCGGGTGGAGTCATCGGCAGATGATGCGGCCGTCGCAGCTCTGGTGGAGATGCAGCCTGAGGTATCTCAAGGTCCATCACCCACTCCTCAAAGTTTCCAACGTCGAGCGCTGGCAGATCTTCTATGCCAAAGGCCTCACAACCTTCCAAGGCTTGAAGACCTTCCAAGATGGCTTGCCGCAGCTCCTCGTTCGCGTCGTCAGGCTCAAACTCTGCCAGGAGGAAGTCCGCTGCTGCTACTGCTTGCTCGTCGTCAGAGTCCATTGCGCGGAATGAATCGTTTACTTTACTGCAGTTCATTGCTCGAACTGATGTCGAACGGAGAAAAGCGTGCTAGTTATATACCCTCCCGCGGAGCTACTCCGGGCCAATCAGCAGCCGCGAGCGCTTCTAGTCGCCCGCGAAGGAGAGCGCACCGGTAATCCGCAACTTTGCAGCGCCGAAGATGAAAAAGTCGTCTAATGCCCTGTAGTAGTATCAACGACCGCTCGCTAGTGTCGTGTGGAGGAGGGAGCCCGCGCGAAGGCAGAAAAGTCATTTAAGCGATCGGCCGCGGTGCGAGCAGGAGCTCCCGCATGTGGCACGGCGGCACGTTTAAACTGCAATTTTACAAATCTGTCCTTTTAACTCGTACTCCATAGCTCTAAGCGCTGGCATAAAGTGCATAGTATATGGTGATACCATCAAACTTGTGGTGATACCATCAACTATAAGGATATCTGGAAAGAGTTGAAAGGTTTAGGTCTTCTTCCACAAAATCGAGCTAGGGAGGAACTTCACGGGTTTTCCCCAAAAGAATTAAACACGCACTTTGCGGGGGTCTCAGTCTCAGCTGAAGGTCGCGAGGAAAATATGAATGAAGTTATGGCAACGGCTAGTGAAGAAGGTTTCGCCTTCAGTAAAGTTACTTTTTCAGATGTGGTTCTAGCTGTTGCACATTTCTCCTCGCAGGCTAAGGGTGAGGATGGGATACCACAAGGTGTGATAGCAAAAGTTCTTCCAGTTATTGGCTATCACCTAGCTGATATTTTCAATGCTTCCCTCTCGAAGGGAATTTTTCCCGAATCATGGAAGAAAGCTCATTTGGTGCCATTTAAAAAGACAGCTGTCCCATCGACTGTTACGGACTTTCGTCCAGTGGCACTATTGAGCTTTCTATCCAAAGTCCTTGAGAAGCTTGTACATGATCAGATTTCAGTATTTTTAGCTTCAAAGAAAATTCTCGATCCTTTTCAATCTGGATTTAGAGCAGGTCACAGTACGCAGACAACTCTACTAAAATTGATGGAGGATATAAGAGCGGGAATAGACAACGAAAAACAACTACTTACCATTCTCCTATTGTTCGATTTCAGCAAGGCGGTCGACACCATATCGCCAACTAAATTATTGCATAAACTGATCAGAATGGGATTTTCCAGGGGGGTAGTCCTGTGGATAAAGTCGTATATTACAGGTCGTAATAAAAAAGTGATTACGAAGCAAAATGGAGACTCGGATTGACTCACAACCAATCTCGGCGTACCACAGGGCTCGGTTCTGGGACCCCTTCTGTTGAGTCTCTATATAAATGATCTACAGCACATTTTTTTGGATTTTAATAATAATTCTCAATCGAGTGGTGTCGGGCACCTGCTATATGCAGATGATTTGCAAGATTACATGCAGACAACCATAGACGAGCTGAATGAAGGGATACGACACTTGTCGATTATAGGTAGAGCAGTGGCGGCATGGGCCGTCGACAATGCCCTCAGTCTCAATGTAAGAAAAACTAAGGCTATTATTTTTCAATCTAACCACAATATTAACATACTACGGGGTATGCATTTGTCTGGCATTGAGATTCAGGACAACGTTTTCGTCCCGTTTGTCGACACTGTAACTAATCTCGGTGTTGTAATGGACTCGAAACTAACGTGGAAAGCGCAAGTGGATGCAGTTAGCCGAAAGGATAACAGAGCCCTATACGGACTCAGACGGTTTCGATCCTGCACCACCGAGATCTTACGTAAGCAGCTCGCAAGCTCTCTCGTGTTATCTCATTTAGATTACTGCTCGCTAGTGTATCTTGACGTGACGCGTGAAATTCAAAAGAAACTGCAAATATTGCAAAATTCATGTGTGAGATATGTAAGTGGTGCTAAGAAAGATGAACACATCAGCCCATATAGAAATAAGCTAGAGTGGCTTGACTTAAGAGAGAGAAGGGCATCTTTTGCAGCGGTTTTAATGTACAAAGTTATAAATTTGGGTCAGCCAGTGTACCTAGCTCCCTTATTTCAAAAGTGCCAAGATAAAACGTCGAGTAGAACTCACTGCAGAGAACTTATAGTTCCGTCATCACGAACTGACGTAGGGCTGAATTCTTTCTGGTCCCAGGGTACGCGACTGTGGAATTCGATTCCTCGCGATATTAAGAATGTTTCCTCGGCGAGTAAATTCAAAGCGGCGTTGAGGAAGTACTTGATGCAAAGGTCACGCGATGTCGACTGTATATATGTGTAAATAGAATATAGACGTGTACTGCTATTTTTATAACAGTACTAAAATCGTTTTGTGATTAATCTTCTGACGTACATCGTCTGAATAAAGCAATGTGATGAATTCAATCTGTAACCGCTAGATTGAGGAATAACTAAGTTCAATTATGTGATACTTCGTGACTTGGCGATTGCCATTGACTATGTTTGTGATGATTATACGATTGTTACAACGTACACAAATGTTAATTATGTTCAATACTTTGAACCATCCTGAGGCGGGTTTTCCCAATAGGATTTATCCCACGTAATTTGCCTATTGCGTTTTCCCCGTCTCACAGACATGAGCCTGGGCGAATGTGGGATGGTAGACTGTAACTCAATTATTTTGTAATTTACAAATAAAAACTATTCTATTCTATTCTATAAACCACGCATTAATTCGTGCGTTAATTTTTGCTCGGATTGCAAAAAACCGTGCCACACCAAATGCGCAGGAAGGAAAAAAGACGCGCCGTGTGACCTGTGCCGTGCAATGGAACAGCGGCGTCAAAAGAAATATGACGCCATCCAACGCAAGCGTCTAAGTGTTCAGCCTACACTAATTGCATCGGTCAATAACACCTCTCTCTCTCTCTCTCTCTCTCCTGGTGAGTGTAACCGTCTCTGTGACCTGTCCTCGAATTTTCGTTTCTTGTTTCTGCCCTGTGTTGCCTCCGGGCGTCTGTGTTGCAGTTACTTCATGCACTTTTCTCGCCGCATCTGCCGATATAATAATCACTGGAATATCTTCATCGTGGAGGCAGCTGATCATATTTTTTCTACTTGGCTTTAATCCTAACCTCAATTCTCGGAATTGTGGTTGTTGCCGACCTTGATTAGTCATCATTGTTATCAACACCATCTACCGGCCCAGCGACGAATACCTCGACCTTCTCGGATGGTAATTAATCAAGCATGTCAATCAAGAGAACCCGCCAGGTGGCGGGTCTCGATTCCACTCAGCAGCTCTCCGAGGATGATGTTCGTGACTTATTACGCATCATGGAGGGGCATCGCATTACATTGATACAGCTGCTTGGTACCGATAAGGAGCCCGCACGTAGAGAGAAGTTATGTACTGCAATCACCGAAATTAGTCGAGCGTTTAATACACTTTCAACCGCATACCTTTGTAATTTGGCGAGAGACGAGGTAGCCCTAACATTCACAGACAAATTGGAAGGAGCTTGCGCTGCAATTCAGCAAGCTTGCACCTCTCTGTCTCATAACTCAGGTTTAAATAGCGAATCTTCAGTAAATCATATGCGAAGGCGGCTCGCTATAGCGCTCCTAAGCCTTCGATTTTTCCGCATAAGGTCACGCTTGATCGAGGTAAACCTATTCCGATCACTCCTGCCGTACGAGTCGTAGTAGGCCCTGCCGACGCGGTCAAAAATAAATTCACCTTAGCTCAACACACTAAAGAGGTGCCGTTGAAAACTCTGGACCCAGTGCAATTTAAAATGAAAACTAATCGAATTCTTTATACGGCTAATAACTCGGTGGTGCTTGAAGCTGAAAATTTCGATCTCGATACCCTGCGGAACTGTGCGGCCCTGTCAGAAGCAGGCCTTGAGATCAAGACAGACTCAAAATTGAATCCGAGAATAATAATTCATGATATTCCTGTAGATTACACTGAAGACGACATCACGCGAAGTATTATCGATCTCAATCTCCCCGGGTTCACATCCGATGATATTAAAGTAATTTCTCTGTACCCAGCCCCTGAGAAAAAACATCGTTCGTGCATTATCGAAATAAAGCCGGAGTGCAGAAAAGCCCTCGAAAAATCCCTCATAATTTTTATTAAATGGATTTCTTGCAGGTTCGGTGACCATATATCGATCCTGCAATGCTTCAAGTGCCTCAAGTTTGGTCATTTAAGCGGTAGACTGTAAAGAGGATACTGCAAACTGCAGCCATGCGCTGGGAAACATGCCTCTCACACATGTACGAACAAAGCAAATGCGCGCTGCTTTAACTGTGCTGCTGCATCGCTCACTGATACCACTCACTCGGCGTTCGACAAGGAAAAATGCACTTTGCTAAGAAGGAGGATCGAGCGCAAATCATCCCGGATTAATTACGGCTAACGTCCTCAAGGATTCTCTTTCGGCGCGCACACTTAATGTCGCTCATGTCAACGCCCACACCATCGACGCCCACTTCACACGATAATTCGTATGATTTTACTCTGATTATGGGCGACTTTAATATCGACTGGCACTGTAACAGCTCAGTCAGGAAAGCTTTTGCAGCCTCGCTCTCGTGTTTCCAGCTCATGCCTCTGCAGTTCGCATCTACTCATCACCATGACGATAATACCCACACCACCATCGATTATATATGTGTTTTCAACATTGCTTCCGTTGCTTCGTTCAGCCAATCACATGTGCCTAATATGTCTAAACACGAGATTCTGTTTGCTACTCTGACCTATGCTGTCCCTAATTTTGAACTCATGCCCATAGTAAGGAGATTCTACAGGAATCTTAATCTTGACAATCTCTTCACGGATCTCGCATCGGCCGAGTGGCAAGATTTTTATTCATCGAACGATTTAGATTTAAAAGTAAGCTTTTTCACCAACGCTGTCACAAAGGCATATGACGTCCATGCACCGTATCGGACCTTCATACCCAGGAAACGGCCGTGTCTATGGTTTGACGCCGAAATTAAAAGGATGATCTCGGCACGGAACAACGCCTGGAGAGCTTTTAAGAGGGGCGGCGGTGCACCTGCTCGCCTCCGCTTTAATTATCTGCGGAACCTGGTCAAGACCGCGACTCGGAGCGCTAGGTACAATTATTTCAAGAATAAGTTACAGACAGCCTCAAGCTCAGCCGATATGTGGAAAGTCACCAACGAGATTGGAATTGGCAATAAAAAGCAAGAACCTGTCATGCCTGCCAGCCCGGATACCTTCAACAGGCATTTCACAGATACAACCACCGTCTCACGGCCTGCCCA
Source organism: Torymus aiolomorphi (assembly GCA_036365515.1). Classification (NCBI taxonomy): domain Eukaryota; kingdom Metazoa; phylum Arthropoda; class Insecta; order Hymenoptera; family Torymidae; genus Torymus; species Torymus aiolomorphi. The sequence continues at coordinate 89,946,441 of CM070876.1, forward strand.
TCAGCCACCTCTCGTAACGCGCACTCCAACCTCGCGCTTTAACTTCGACCATGTTCGGGCCACTGACGTACTTATAGCACTCGCATCTCTCTACTCTAATGCTCTCGGTTCCGACCACATTTCTCTCCGCCACCTTAGAGAATGCCTGCCGGTCATTCTCGAGCCGCTAGCACACATTTTTGACGTATCGCTGCAGTCTGGGCATTTCCCGACCGCATGGAAGTGTGCTACTGTTCGCCCTCTCCCGAAAAAGAAAAATGCCTCAGAAGTCTCCGAATTCAGGCCGATCAATATTCTTAATGCTGCCTCTAAGCTACTCGAACATGTTGCCCTGCAGCAGATCAATAAATTTGTAGCCGACAACGATCTCCTCGATGAGTTCCAATCGGGCTTTCGGAAAGGTCATAGCACCCATACAGCGGTCATCCGGATTGCAGACGATATCAGGGCCGCTATGGATGCCGGCCGAGTCTTTTTAGTGCTAGGCATAGATTATTCGCGCGAGTTTGACCTTGTTGACATCAATCTACTTATCAATAAGCTCAGCGCGCTTGGATTTTCAGACTGCGCTTGCAGCTGGACAAAGTCCTATCTGTGTGATCGATGAATTCCGGCGTCTCGCAGGGTAGTCTACCGGGGCCTTTATTTTTCTCCCTCTTCATTAACGACTTGCCGCGGTCACTCAAATATTGTAGCTATCATCTTTTCGCAGACGACTTCATGATTTACGCCCACTGCGAACCTCTGGACATTCCCGGTACCATATGCAAGGTAAATCAGGATCTCCAGCATATCTCGCGATGGGCAGCAGATAACGGGCTCGTCATCAACTCTGAGAAGACCAAGGCATTATGGGTCGGAAATTGCACATTTATCAAACGGATAAGGGCTAGTACATCCCTGCCACCCATCATCCTCAACGGTCAAACAGTTTCACCAGGTGATTCTCTTAAAATCCTCGGAGTAACGTTCGATGCCACACTGTCTTGGAACGAGCATCATCGCGACGTGATCAAGAAGTGCTTTGCCTCTCTTGCTGGACTGCGGAAATGTCAGGGATACCTGCCGAAAGAAACGAAGCTGACACTTATTAATACCCTCGTTTTTCCCCACCTCGACTACTGCGCAGGGGTCCCACCAGGGTGTGGTGGTGGGGGTTTGTTGTGTCTGCCCCATGGTGCCACAATATTCAAAATTCAAAATTATGAATTAAACTTAACTCTATGATTTCAAAATTTAAAATATAACTTGAACTTTTAAAATTTATATGATATTGAACTCTATGATTTAAAATTTAACTTTACAATTTAACTCTATAATATTAAACTTTATCTGCAAGAAAACTAGGTGGTATTTTAGGATAGGAGTATAAAAGGTAAGTAAAAACAAGTTTGATACATTTAAATCTTTTTATTCATTAAAAATATAATATTTTCTAAATGTAATGATACAAGCTCATATATTAAAGACATAACATCATGAATGGGTATTGATATCGGTATATCATTTTTTTAATCATTATTTCATCATAAACTTTATCAGAATCAGGTATGCCGAATTTTTCCGCATAAGTTAATGAATCATCCTTAGAAAAATGTGTATATTGTGATGATTGCGATTCTTGCAATTTTTCTTTGTAATAATGACAAAGTGTATTAATAATATATTCTATGTTACATGTTACATCCAATAAAAATCTCACTCTCACACGTATACGTTTTAATATTTTTAATCTATCAAAAGAAACTTTTTTAAATACTAAACTACGTCGGTACTGTTTCTTTGGTGTTTGATCACCTGACGTTTGTGAATCTTCTTCTTCTACAAGTTCAATTGCCTTGTCGCCATAACTCATAATAAGCCTTATGCTAAAACGGCTAAAGCGCATCTTTTTATCCAGCATATCACCATCTTCAGTTTCAAAGAACTTATCAATAACTGGAAAAATTTCTTCAAATAAACGCCAGTCAGACACAGTAAATGGTATACCAACAAAGTCGTCACCACTAAGACGGATGATAGGTAGAAATTCACCACCAATTTCCTTATTTTCTAGACCAATTGTAATTTTCTTAGTATAAGATTTGTTTAGTCCGTACACCATTGGCAACAGTTGATGACGACAATGATATTTGGAAACACTTTCTTGACCTGCCATTGCCTTGTATTTACGCTTGCCTTGACCAGCCATTCTTGTGTATTATTTTCAGCAGGAGTGATCGTGTGAACTAATGAATAGGTTGTGGTAGACGCTCTTTTTGATACTATTCATTGGGATGGTGGAGAGGTTTTCTATTGGAAGGGTAGGATAGTAGCGGGATGTGTTAGTAATGGAGGGGTTGGTAATGGTAGTGGGGAAATGTGCCCCTATACAATTTTGAAACATAATTTTTAACAATTTGATCATTTTTGTGTAAGTTACAAGAAAAGTTTTCGAGAAAATGTTCAATTCCAAGGCCCACAGACATGTAATGTAAAAACATGAGAGAAAAATAACCACATGTATCTGAAGTTTCACTTTGTAGTTGTCGTGAATTCCATCGAAATTTTCTAACATTTCTCCGAATCCGGCTTATATGATCGGGTATGTAAGGAGGTACACCAAAACTATCAAAATACCAGGCATCACCGTTTTTATTGACGTAAATTACCACCCAATGCAAGCCAGGTTTACCGTGCCTTTGCGTGTTGAAAATAAAAGCTGTCGGTCTCGTCCAGACCAGAGGAATTTGATCTGCCGCAAAGACCCCTACAGCGTGAGTAGGAATTCGAGATAAAATCCGTTGAATTTGTATATTGTTCATCACAGAGGTTAATAGGTGGTTCAAAGATAAACTCTTCACGAACAGCTTCAGTTTTACCACGTGTTTTTAACCACGTTTTTAACTTAGAGACGTTATTCAAAGCACAACTAAACTTTGAAAACCCATATTTTAAAGAATGTTGCATGCAGTAATTACCAGATGCTGTAAGTTTGTGAAATGGTGGACAATCTTCCTCAAACTCTAAATTTATAATGTGTTGTGTAGTGATTTTTCGTAAAATCGCCATTTTCATGCCACCACGAACATAAATATTGTTTGCTCTCTTGCAAATTCCTTCTAGGTTTTTGAACAAGACTTTTTCGGAAACACCTTGATCAAGCCAGTCCAAGCCGTGATGGTTTCATGATAACCAATCGTTTTCTTTTCTAGCCTCTTGACATAGTGCAGTTATTTGTCTATTCGGAGAAACAAGCCAATGTCCTGTGAAATTTTGATTTAAAGAAAGAACTGCCACTTCTTTTGGTACCGGACGGTTTTTATAATCTTTGACACACTGTATATCTACCACGATATCCATCTTCATAGTTTTGAACAAATCAACGTCCAATCAACGACTGACATATCAGAAACATTTCCAAACCATTAACCTTTTCCCCCCACTACTACTTTCCCCCACCATCTCACCCACTATAGTCCACGAGAACTTGACGTGACGAATCATCGTTTTTTATTTTTAATATAGAACGCTTAAAAACACTTTCATGAGTTAAAGCTACGCGACCACGACCTACAGGGACAGATACAATGCTACAAGATACTAATAATGTATCATCAATTTCAAAATTATCAGCGCTTTGTGCAACGCTTGCTAGCTTATCCCATAAATCGTTAGCAGATAAATCACTCACGCGTCTAAATGAAATCCATGCAGGACCGTGAAGAAATCTTTCAGATGAAAGAGTTACGCCAATAAAATCTTCGGGTGTTGCTGTACCACATAATTTTCCATACAATTCCTGCATTGCACTCTCGAGCCACTCATAAAAATTGACTCCAGAAGGTGGTGGTCGAATTTGAACACGCATTTCTCTACCTTCAATACCAAAGCGCCGATAATGTCTTGTAGTCTCGTCTGTTCTTACGATGTGTGGCTCTTCTACGTTTTCTTCTCTATTTTCTTCTTCTTCTACGATATGCTCATTCCCTCTTCCGCTCTGCAAATTTTTAAGTATATGTACAAATAAAAAATGTTATCAAGTACTCATATATTAAATATATTTACTGTTTTCATCCGCACCAGTATTTATGTCTGATGAATTACACGTACTACTTCTGCTACTGGTACTTCTACTGCTAGTGCTATTGATACTACTGGTGCTACTACTACTACTACTGCTTCTGCTACTGGTTCTGCTATTGTTTCTGCTACTGCTTCTGCTACTGCTTCTGTTACTGCTTCTGCTACGGCTTCTGCTGTTGCTTCTGTTGGTACTTCTACTATGAGAATTTGTCTTCAAACTCAATACAGGCTGTTTCTCATAGGTATTATCTAAACGAAAAATATTATTAAACATTATATAAGTATATGATAATAAATTAGTTTATGCTTAATTATGTGTACCTCTTAATGAACTAGTTGAAGGTCCAGCCTCGAGATCAAATATTACGTCTGTAGCATTGTCTGTATTATCTGAAAAACGAATTATTAAATAAGATTAGTATATAGGGCGTCAATAGAAAATAAAAAGACATCACTTATCGTACCATACGTGATATTTTTGAAGAGCGCATCGTCTCCATCATCATCATTATAAAAACTATCAAGTTCTGTAAAATTTTGAATATTTATTTTAAGTAAGTAAATAATATTAATAAGTTCGAAATTTACTTACATTTAAAGTGGTTGTACTGTCGCATGATATCGGTAGTAAATGGTGAATCGTTTAAATTTCGTGATTTGAAGTGTTCAGCAAGTATAAAGATTGTTTTCTTGTTATTTAAAATACCTCGTTTATAAATGTATAAAATTGTTCGTAACGAACAAAGACTAATAATAAACCGTAGTTTTCTAATCAATGTTTCTTCAGAAAGTGTTTTTAAATTTTTAAGCCATTGATTGTCACAAAATGTTCTAATAATGTTATGCCTTACGATTGCAATATGATAAATAACCCTTATAATTCTTAATAATTCTCCACGTGAATCCATTGTAGTATAAGTGCTAGTGATGTCTGTATCTACGAAAAATTATTTAAATTGTAAGAATATGTAAAAATACTCTAATCATTTCCATGTAATTTTATTAAAATATGAATCGCTTAATAAGATACTTTTCATTTATAATTTAACTTGAAACAATATCAATACTTTAAAAACTTACCTTGATGTATGTATATGCTGGTGTTGAAATCTACGAGGCCTCGAATTAAATTTTATAAGTATTTTATATGTATCTTACTAGACTACTGATTCAACTAATCTTTGGTCGTTTTCGAAGAGTGCAGACAGAGTGAACTGTTATGTACGTGGTACCATAGGTGCTTATATACCCGCCAAAGAGCTTTGAAACCACGTAAATCGGTGACAGGGGTGGGATGAAAGGATGCACTACAAAATAACATATTTTGAAGTGATAGACACTTTTTAGTATTTCAAGAGCATACAAGAATAATCACAACTCAGCATTTTATAATGGAACAGCTTCGTAAAATATTTTATGAGACATAGAATTACAAAAACCAAACGAAAATCCATAAATAATATTTTATAAGCAAATTATAAAATACACCTGGTAGGAGAATATATTGTGTAGTAAAAACTATGTTACTCTTGACTAATACGAAAATTGATTGAGTCGATCAATACATCGATAACGAGATCGATCGACCTGTGAGGTTCCAAAATACCTCCAATAAAAAGAGGATATTGTACTTAACAATAAAGTACAATACCGCGAATTAATCTGAATGTAACTTTTCGAGATATCTGTACCAATACCTTACTAACAGCGAATCAATAACAAAATTAATTGGTTAATGAACGTTATAAATATGCGGAACGGTTAGAGGGTAAAGTAGGTAGTAAAAAAGTATAATACCGCGAGCTGATATAATCATTGATTAGACTGATCAATGTATCGATAACGAAATCGATCAAGCAATGAGGTTCCAAAACATCTTCATTTAAAAGAAGATATGGTACCTTATAAAAAAGTCTAATACCGCGAATCGATCTGACTATAATTACCAGTGGAAAATCATAGCAATATCGAGCCAATACGTTGATCAGTTTACTAAACTCTGTCTATTTTCTCATCCTGTATTAAGGTTTACATGAAGGGGTGATTTGTGTGTTTGATAATAACAATAAATTAATTTTTATTGTAGATTTTCATAGCATGTATCAGGAACATATAAGCTAAGAAGGTGTCACATATGTAATAGTCATAAGTAGGGCATTATACTATCTGATCAGATGACTATTATAACAAACTACTAGTCATACAAGTGATAATGTCTCACCCATTGTACTTGTCATAAGAAACAAACAGCGAAAAGAGTTTAAGTAGTTGTAATAATTATCGATTGGTTCAATCGATATATCGATAACGAAATCAATCGATCTGTGAGGTTCCAAAATACCTCCAATAAAAAGAGAATGTTGCACCTAACAATAAAGTACAATACCGCGAATTAATGTGTATGTAAATTTTCAAGATATCTGTACCAATACCTTACTAATACCGAATCAATAACAAAATTAATTGTTAATGAAAGTTATAAATATGCGGAACGGTTAGAGGGTAAAGTAGATAGTAAAAAAGTATAATGCCGCGAGCTGATATAACCATCGATTAGACTGATCAATGTATCGATAACGAAATCGATCAAGCAATGAGGTTCCAAAACATCCTCATTTAAAAGAAGATATGGTACCTTATAAAAAAGTCTAATACCGTGAATCGATCTGACCGTAATTTCCGGTAGTAAATCGGACCAATACCTTACCAATACGCCGATCAGTGTACTAAACTCTCTCTATTTTCTCATCCTGCCTTGAGGTTTATGTAAAGGGGAGTTTGTGTACTTGGAAATCATAATAAATGAATTTTTATTGCAGTTTTTTCGCAGCATGTATCAGGAACATATAAGTTAAGAAAGTGGCACATGTGTGTAGTCATAAATAGACCATTACGTCGGCTGGTCAGTTCGCCATTGTGACGGCCTGCTTGGCATAGAAACGACGACACCTCATTCGTTGCACTTATGATAAGAGTCAACCAACGAAAAAACTTCAAGGCAATGCACATAAAGTAGCTGTAGCTTAATGCGTGCTAGTGGGATAGTCCTAATGCAGTGGTTATCATTCTATTTTTCGTAGCTTTTTGATAAACCTACTTGCTCAGATGTTTCTCTGCTAACTTGGGCCGATTTAATTGTATATTAATATTAACTTTTTATGTATAATTAATAAATAAACACTTCCTCAACATAATTTTATAATAAATAAACAATAATGAACATAAAATAATAATTTAAAATATTTCTCGGTAAAATGCTGTACAAGCGCTGAAACAGTGCTTATATAAACTTTTCTCAAATTATTTATAAATTATTTAGATAATATAGTAGACAAATGTCTCTGGTATCGGCTGAGATTGAAAGTTTTCGTGAGAAAAGAATTTTAGAGTATTCGGCAGACGTAATAAGAGTAAACCGAGGGTTTTGTTCCATCTCTTATTATCGTATGATTTTAGAATTTACTTGAAAAATAATTTCTACTTCCTCCGCCATGTGTAATATGAATGCAAAATCCAATTTTCTGCAAGTTTCTACACACTCTCAATGTAATAAGAGTGTAACTTATCATCAGTTTTCGCTAACTTTTGAAAAAACGATGGCTAGAGCACCCTGCTGTCCACCAGTCTGCTGTAAGATTTTATTGAGGCAACACCTCTCTCTCTCATCATGGATTTGAAACTTTTTTTTTATGAAAATAATTTTATAACAAAAAATAGCTTACTGATCGGGGAAAAATCTCTTCAACCATTTACTTTTCTCCAGTCCTTTCACATAAATCTCTGCTCCGAAGAGTACACCACTTAGAGTGTTTTGAGTTCATCGTATGGGATGTTGCCTGCTCTCCACATTATTCCATGAAAATTCTGTTCAAGCCATCGATTTTCAGACTTGTTTTTGTCCAACAACTTGTCCCATGCATAAGGCGGTTTAAATAGGAAAACCGATGGTGTAGGGTCTTCCTCGACAGGGATGATGGCTACTTCCTTGAAGACGAATTCACTCAAGATAATCTTGAAATCTTGGACTTCAACAATATACTTTATCGTGCTGCTGCTGTGACTGTTCTCGGACGAGAGCAAAGGAGCGAATGAAGTTTTCAACGGCTCGCTGCTTATTTTATAGTCACCCCCTCAAATTGTTTAACCAATCACGGAATTTTCCCACAATTTTCCCCCAATGCTTACAACCAATCAGAATTGATCTCTTCTCGCGGATTTTTAAATAAAAGGAGGTGTGCGTGCGGCGGAGAGTCAGTCGACTGCCTCGCGCGGTCAAGATGCCTCAGTATTTCAAAAATACCGCTCTTGTGCTATGTAAATCGTATCGGCTGGTTTTCAGTGGTGCGGCTGACCAAGATGATGTGAACAATTGGATCGCGCTTGGTCGCAAAGCTCTAGTGGAAGCTGAAAAATTGGCTCAGCGCAGACCCGACGTGACAGACTTAACAGTGACCGATCGGCAAAAGTTGCAAACGGCCATCGCGCTTATAAAAAGTATTCTACGCTTGTTGAGTGAACATTGAGTGGTGGTGGGTGCTGGACTACAAGCCAGTGAAAATGGCCCCTCGGTAAGTTGGGATGATGTCGAATCAGCTTTCGAGAACAGAATAAAGACGGGTGTCATCACAAACTGGAGACATCTCGATTTATTAACATTTATGCGAGACGCTAAGAAGGAATTTATTGAAAAATTGTGTGAAATTCTTAAAGAACCTTTAAAAGTGAACACAGTGTTAGCGGCCGAGTACGCTATAGTTAAAAATGGCGAAGAGACAATTGAAATAAAATATTTCAATACAAAAACAACTCCAATATATTCGACTACGGACTTGGACGAGTGGTTTGTTATGAACGTTCAAAATCCCATGACTCGGATATGGAAGAGTTTCAAGAGCGCGAATCGGGCTGGACGCTTAAATCCATTTTAAATTTATAGTTATTAATATTTACAAATTTAATCCGATGAGAGGAAGTTCGTACATTGATTTGCCGCCATTAATCAAAAACAAGAAGGTGTGTATAAACGTTGAAGATCAAGACGATGAATGTTTTAAGTGGGCAATTCTATCGGCTCTCCATCCTGCTAAGAAAAGTGCCAATCGAGTGATGTTTTATGTATTACATCAAAATGATCTCAACTTTAAGGGAATCGATTTTCCCGTTGATCCCAGAAAAGTGATTAAGTTTGAGAAACAAAATGACATTTCTGTAAATGTGTATCATTTAAAGAAAAAAAATGGAGAAGCGTTTGATGTCTTACCACGACACGTGACAGCTGACAAAAAAGAAAAAAATGTTAATTTACTACTCATCGAAAATAACTATGTTGACGAGGATGAAGATGGCTCGTCTCTCGATGATGTTAACATCAAATTTAAATTCCACTATGTATGGATAAAAAATTTATCAAGACTGTGTAGTAAACAGCTATCTTTGCACAACCGTAAAACTTTCATCTGTGACCGCTGTCTGCATTATTTTCGAACTGAAGAGAAGTTGACAAAGCACATAACTGACTGTGAAAAAATGAATAAGTGTAAAATCACTCTTCCATCTGTGAAAAACAATACTTAAGAATTTACGAACTTTGGTTTTAAAAATCGTGTGCCGTTCGTAATATACTGTCACGGCCTACCGTACCGACGTCGATAATTAGTAAGTTCGTGATAGCGAACGCTAGAGGGCGCGTCGATGCAGTATTGGAGCTCCATCGACGAGACGAGGAGCGAGCTGGCGCGAGAGAGCCCGGCTTCCATCTTGTTGTTATCGTTCGGACAGAAACGCGCACGGCAGTGAATTCGCGGAGAGATCGCGTTTCCCGCGATAAGTAGTGAAGTGTTTCACTGTTTCAACCTCAGGAATGCAGGCGTGATGCATCTTGAGGCTAATATCATTGTTCGCGGGACGTATTATTCTGTACTTTCGAAGGAAACACGAGAAGAACTCAGAGATAGTGCTACAGGCTAGGATCACCTGTCGCACTCTTAAACCAGCAATATCCTCATGCAGTAAGTCTGTTCGCCTGGCATGAGAGCAGTAGAGAGTATCACGAGAGTTGATAGTACGAAGCCAGATGAGCAGCGAGGATGTCCGCGAGGAACCTAGGCCACACCGTATGAATCTAACCTACAATAGCGATAAGCGTACACGTATCAACCGCATCGCGTGTAAGTACGCGTAACCGTTTGTCCAGGCTCGTCGCCACCTGGACAGCGGCCCCGAATAGGCGTTCTTGTGCGGAGAGAGCGAGCGTAGAGAGAGCACAGGCTCGGGTCATCAACCTTAGAAGGTCAACGACAATGATTTAGCTTGCCGGCAGTTTGTAACCGGCAAGTGCACATAAGAAGTGCGCAGGCGACATGCGTTAGTAGCATGTTCTCTCTCAGACTAGGTTAGGTGTGTGTGTGTGTGTGTGTGTGTGTCGCGACACGCGAGCACGACCGCTCTCTCACTCGCGTAGACGACGAGTACGTGACGTAGAATACTGTGTACGCGCGGCGTATGATACCGCGCGTGCGCGGCGTATATTACCGCGAGCGTGACGTCAGCCTCCGAGACAGCTGACGTCTGATTGTATGTATTGGCGCACCGTTAGGTAGAATCTAACCATGTTTTAACATAATCATTTTATTATACAGACTTCTAATCATCATTTAACTTAATCATCTTTTATTTAATAAACAATAGTCTTTTATTATTAACTTTAACTGCTCGTGTTATTATTTCGCGACCTTAGGCATTCCCCGCTCCGCGCCGCCTCCGCGGTCGTTACGTAAGGGAATACGTATCGCTTCATCTGAACAGCCGGCACACAAACCAGTGAACGAGAGGAGAGTTCGAGTCACTGGTGAGAAACAAAACGCAAGTCGTCGACTTGCGTGTTGCACGGTAAGTCACCAGGTTAGGTTGACATTGCACGACGTTGTAGCGTCTGTTACCTAATATGGCTACTTAATCTCAGGGAGTTGAACCGAGAGATATGGAATTGAACCGCTAAGGTACGCAGGTGAAACGTGCCTTAGCCTGAAAATCCACCCCGTGACAATACGCAGACTTTGAATGTATATTGAAGCCTGTGATTGACGATGAACGAGCTTACCAGCATCACATGCCATTCAGTGTGGGCTACTTTATTAAATGTAGTTACGATGACTCCCTCTCAGAATATAAGAGTTATAGACAAGAGGACGATCAAGCCGAATCTCCAGCCAAGTGGTTTGTACAGAGTCTCCACTCAGTGGCTGTAAAGTTGGATGACTCATACAAACATCCAAAGCCGATGAATAATCTAACATCGCTCGAAAAAGTTATGTTTGACGGAGCACCTCTACGCCATATTTGCGAGAACCCATTTACTAAGGAAGACAAGAGAGTATGCGATCATTGCCATTTCACGGGAAAGAGAGTATTTATTCTCTCTCTCTCTCTCTCTCTCTCTCTCTCTCTCTCTCTCTCTCTCTGTCATAACTAAAAATGATTACAGATATCGTGGACCTGCACATAGCAAATGTAACCTCGGCTTCCAGGACTCGAGAACGATCCCCATAGTTCTTCACAACTTGAGCGGATACGATTCTCATCTCTTTATTAGAGAAATCGCAACGTGCTTTCCAGGACGAGTTTCGCTACTTCCACAAACAAAAGAGAAATACATATCTTTTACAAAGTTTGCGGAAGGTACAGACATAAACCTGCGATTCATCGACTCGTTCAAGTTCATGACTTCATCACTCGACAAGTTGGCATCATATTTGGAGAAACTGAATATTTTGGAGCGCATATTCAAACAAGATGGCCTATCCGATGAACAAATTTCTCTATTGAAAAGAAAAGGAGTTTTCCCATACGACTACATTTCATTGTTTGAAAAGCTAAACGAGCCAAATCTCCCTTCGGAAGATGACTTCTTTAGCAACTTATATAACGCTCATATCAGCGATGAGGATTATGAGCATGCACAGAACGTTTGGCAGAGTTTCAGCATTCAAGATCTTGGGCAGTACTCTGACTTCTATCTTAAGACAGATGTTATACTATTGGCCGAAGTTTTTGAAAATTTCAGAAATAATTGTCTCGAGGCCTATGAGTTGGATCCTGCTCGCTATTACACGACGCCCGGATTGACTTGGGATGCCATGCTAAAAAATACACAGGTAATATTCACTTAAATTTAATTAAAAATTCGCATTTGAAATATTTCTTTTTTTACAGATCAAACTTGAGCTTCTTACCGATGTGGACATGTTGCTATTTATCGAGCGTGGCATACGGGGAGGAATAAGTCAATGTTGCAATCGATATGCAAAAGCGAACAACCCGTACATGAAGGATGATTACAACGCTAACGAGGACGAAAAATATTTGATGTATTTCGACGTGAATAATTTGTACGGTTCGGCAATGACTGAATCCTTACCCTATGGTGGCTTCAAGTGGGTGGAGAATATCAATAAACCAAACTTCTTCGATATCCCCGATGACTGTGACTTTGGATACTTTGTCCAGGTGGACCTGAAGTATCCTGAAACTCTACATGATTCTCATAAAGATCTGCCGGTCTGTGCCGAGCACATGGCGCCTCCTGGCTCAAAACAGCATAAACTTATGACGACGCTTCACGACAAAACTCGTTATGTGCTTCACTATCGAGCACTTAAACAGGCGCTGAAGCATGGACTGGTTCTCACCGAAGTCCATCGAGCCATAAAATTCCAACAGTGTCCTTGGCTTAAAAAGTATAGTGACTTGAACAGCGCAAAAAGGAAGGAAGCCAAAACTGAGTTTGAAAAAATGCTTTTCAAACTCTTCAACAACGCTGTGTATGGCAAAACGATGGAAAACCAGAGGAAACATGTTGACGTGAAGCTAGTCAACAAATGGAAAAGCCGCTATGGAGCTGAGGCACTCATCACACGGCTACATTTTCACAGTTCTGACATTTTTGATGAAGACCTCGTGGCTGTGCAGCTGTTGCGAACGGAGATCTGTATAAGAAAGCCAATCTACATTGGATTGTCAGTTCTGGACCTGTCAAAAACACTCGTGTATAGGTTCCACTACGACTATATGCGAGATCGTGTAGGAGACAGAGGCCAGTTGCTATACACGGATACGGATAGTCTGATCTATGAAGTTACATGCGTTAACGTGTACGATGTGATGCGACAAGACATCCACGAGTTCGACCCATCAGACTATCCTCAAGTTAATCCATTCAATATGCCTCGTGCCAATAAGAAAATCGTCGGCTTGGTGAAGGATGAGTGCAACGGTGAGATCATGCTGGAATTTATCGGGCTGCGGAGCAAAATGTACAGCGTGAAAGTACAAAACGAAAAACCCACCAAGAAGGCCAAAGGAGTGAAGACTTCTGTGGTTAAAACCACAATCCCCCCTGAAGACTACATGAAATGCCTCCGAGAGAACGTCATCATCACTCGAGAGCAGCGGAACAGCAGGTCTCGTCGTCACAACATCCACACTGAGAAAGAAAGGAAAACTGCTCTCAGTGCACATGACGACAAACGCTGCCTACAGCCTGGAACCACCGACACACTGCCCTGGGGCCACTATCGAGCAGGAGTGGTGGAAGAGCCGGCCAATGAGAACGAAGAAGTTGCTGGAGAGGGGGAAAGCGAGCCGCCGACGCAGGAGAGGTCTTATGTAAGAGGCGCCGCGAGAGCAGGAGCTTATTCGATTAGTCGAGCCTCTCAGCAACAGTCTTCAGCAACAGCAGCAGCAGATCTCATCGCTACTTCCTCCAGCCTGGCAGCAGCAGCAGAGTACTTCAGTTGCACAGCCCCTTCCTACTATCTCGCAGCCGCTTCTCGCTGTCCCGCAGCCGGTTCCCACAACTTCGCTCCTCGTCTTAAAAAGACCTTGTGAGTCATCTACTGGAAGTAGTAGTAAAAAACGAAGAGAAATCTGAGGTTAGTATTTTTTTTCTTAAAGTAATTTTTTCTCTTCTATTTTTTTTCTCATATTTTAAAAAAACTAAACATTTTTTTCAATTTTTCTGTTACAGATGGATTTTACAAAACTGAACGCCATTGCTCGTGGAGGATTCCTGAAAAAAAAAAAGGTTGGTCGATCTGACCAAAGGCCAGCGGTACATGGTGACTAGTCTGAAGGCTGTGACGACGAAATATGGAGAAAAAGTCGTGGCTAAACTGGAGAGCGAGTTTGATGTTTTCATACCAAAGAGAGTGTCAGACGCTATTCAACAAGATGAGAAATTCTCCGTCAATCTCCAGGATGCAGCGAATAAGTACGAACTGTTTCTAGTGTACAATGACGGTTCAAGCGTTGAGTTTAGCAGTGAATAATTTTTTAAGTATTGTTAGTGTTTAAGTATTGCGAATATATTTAAAGTTGAAGTGGAATGTGAAAAATGTGTATATATATATATATATATATATATATATATATATATATATTGAAAATTTTTTAAGTATCGCGAAATATAGTTAAGCGCGCGCAAATGTACATAATTTTTTTTTATTAATAAACAAAACTCTTTGTTTAACTTAAAAAAATTGTTTTTATTTATCCATTACATACCTTTTTTTCTCAATCCAACTATTATGTGAATTATCAAAGCCAAACCATTTTACAAAAATTTTACTTCCTTTTTTCTTTATTACTTTTGTATACGAAAGAACGTATACGGAGTTTATATTGTTAGGGTTTATCGCCGATCAGAGAAAATAAAAAATTGTAATGACTCTTAAAGTATTTGCTCCAACCCACTCGAAAGTAAAGTTGTAGCAAAAGGCATATGAACGCTACGCGCGTTTAAGAAAAATAGGCAAGCAATACGCAAGGTATATGCAATAGGCAAACTGATAATACGAGAGCCTCGCGTAATATCAGCAAAGCAAAAAATAGCAATTGGGCAAGAAGTAAAGCAAGGGGTAAATATAGACAAGGCAAATAATGTTTGGCGAGAGAGAAAAATAAGTCGTAAAGACTTAAAGTATTTGCTCCCACCCACTCGCAAGTAGAGTGGTAGCAAAGGAAATGTGTACACGAAGCGCGTTCGTGTAAATAGGCAATAATATGTCTTACTCGCAAGTAAGACACCAAAAATAGGCAATGCAAGTATAGGCAAAAGGTATAGGCAAAGTAGTATGCGTAATATGATAAGATTGAGTGCGAGGAGTAGGTCTCTACTTAAGCACGCGGGTGATGTTTTTTCATTGAAGGTTGCGCTTGGCGCTTGCCATCTGGCGGACACTTCGGGTACTACGATCCCGAACAACTTTTTCTACAAGATAAATATCTGGATACTTGGCTTTGAGTAGTTCTTGCTCGCAGAAACCTCCTGAGACGGGCTGATCTTGATAGTCCTTTAGATGGTAAGTCGTGAGATTTGTAGCTGCTATACGTACAATTGTAAATATCTCTGTAGACCAATTCGGAGTATATCCTTTGTCAAATACTGCTTTAGCCTTGCTCACTCGTACTTTGTCACCAATTTTAAATTTTGGCTTAATCTTCTTAGTTATTTTACGAGTAGAGTAAATTTCCGCAGTATATCTGTTACGTTACTGGATGTTACATCTTTAGGTTTTACACCGATAGTACGATGTTTACGATTATTGTATATGGTAAGTAAATCAGGTAAAATATCTAGCCACTTGTAGTTGCCTCTCAAACTGAATTTTTTCCACATTGCATTTTTTAGCGTGCGATTGAAGCGTTCACATATCGATGCTTTTAGATTGCTATAGATTGAGTATAACTTTATTTTGTGTGTTTTCATAAGGTTTTGAAAATCTGTGTTATAAAATTCTTTGCCTCGATCAGTATGGAGATTTTTTGGTACTCTGCCTTTAGCAAGCACAGATTTCATAGCTTCTGAGACATCCTTGCCTGTTTTTCTCTTTACAGGAACAGCCCATGCATATTTGGAGAAAATGTCGATTATAGTGAGGAAGTATCTATAGCTCTTATTATCGCGAGCATATGAAATCATTTCGACGAGATCTGCTTGCCAAGTTTCGTCCAAACCACAAGTCAAAGTTACGACGTGTATAGTTGCGTCTTGCAGGTTTGTGCAGTTCTTCAACTAGTCTTTCGTGTTCCATGTTTGTGGAATTACTGATTGAATATTTGTGCCATAGCCTCTTTTATAGCCAAAATGTCAGCTTTTATTTGAGATATCTGTGCATCAACTTCGTTTCTATGATTGATAACTATTACATCTAAATCATCCAGACTAGCTCCAAGTTCTGTAGTTATGTCAGTTATTCCTCGAATTTCTATTTGAATAATGTTTTGTAGAGTTTCTAAATTAATAGCATCGCTCGGTTTTTGGGGATCGGCAACATTACATAATTTTTTATTTTCTATGTCATAGTGACCATCAGTTGTGACTTTAAAGCCAACGCCTGG
Source organism: Torymus aiolomorphi (assembly GCA_036365515.1). Classification (NCBI taxonomy): domain Eukaryota; kingdom Metazoa; phylum Arthropoda; class Insecta; order Hymenoptera; family Torymidae; genus Torymus; species Torymus aiolomorphi. The sequence continues at coordinate 89,962,902 of CM070876.1, forward strand.
TGGCCCTCGGCTACCTTCGGTTTTTCCAAGGTTACGTCCGAACACGTCGACGCTCATTTTAATAATCATTCATTTATTCATGTGCGCTCAATATATATAGCCCGCTTCTCGCAATTCTTCGATTATAGAGTGTATCTCGTTTACGTGGCTTGGATTTCCGGCAGATCTTTCTGCTACTAGTAAGTGAAGCCGGTCAACGAGCTCGTTTGGATCGTCCCAGTATACATAGTCTAAAACAGTATGTTTTTTAGCAATTTTATAACGAGGTAATGAGCCACCTTTCTTAGTTTTTTCGGGAGTTTTTTTCGGGGTAATATTGAACATTGGAGCAATAATAGTATTAAATTTATTACTATTATGAAAACGAATCCTTTCGTTTTTGTTATACTGCTTTTTATGAGCAGACGATACTTTTAAAATTTTGTTATAATTTTTTAAATCATCTGGACTTATATAATTTTTACTTGGTTGTTTCGCTATGAGTAACTCAACTAATCCTGTAGTTCTCGGGTATTCTTCTCCATTAACTTTGATTTTATTATTATGAAAACTAATCGGTAAATTACCAATAAAAAATTTACCGTTTTCATTTCGTACTCCATAAATTTTGTCAAGATATTGGGGTTGATTGAGCTTCAGAGCCTGAATATACAACATTATCGGTATCGCTACCTGCTGTTTCGAAAGATGGGTCATAGACGTTCTGTAACGTATTATTGAACTCACTGTCAGAACTCGTTCTTTTTGACATCCTCCAAACTTTGTTCGACTGTGATATGTTCAACACTTTGTTCAATATTTTTCTGAGCTACAAGTTTTTGAAGCGGATCAACTATTGGTTTAAAAGTTTCACTAAAAATCTTTTCTGCATTGTCTTTTCCAAATTTTAATATTCTATATTTGCGTTTAATCGCATTTCGTAACGAGTTGACGAAGCACGTTTTTTTCTCGTTGAAAGTCGGCCATATTGTCGTTTCAAAGTTCAGTCTGAAACTGCTGATTATTACCTATGTGCATGCTATATTTATAGCAAAATTGTCAAAGCCCTTATAAAATCTGCCATCATTTATTCCCCGATCTTTATCGATGACTAGAAAACCATGCTTATCATCTCTCCAACACTTGGAACATAATTCTTTAAAATGTATATAGGTCATATCGGTATTTACGTGATCGTCATAGATATGCTTTAGATTTACTTGGTCTTGTCGAAAAATAGCAAGTAAGTTTACATTATCTCTGACAAGATGTTTGGGGACATGAGCATAAGTTTGACATAGATAAAAACAATCAACCTTTTTATGTCTGCCCATGCAAAAGAAGGCTCTAACATTATCCCGTTTTTCACAAGCAATATCGTCAAATATTATGATAGAGTTCGGAAGTGCGTGATCAGGATTGACAACTGCATCGTGCCCGCTGAACCGAAAATATTGTACACCTTCTATAGGTTCTAAGATTTCATTTAAAAATTTATATTTTGGTTGATTCAGAGACTTTGAATATACGTATATGTTTTCAAACCTAACACCATTAGGATGCGTTATGAGAGCAAGTAAACTATTTGTTTTTCCCCAGATTGACGGGCCGCAGAAGACGGCTCGTATACTATCAGGAAGTAGATCGCCGTGTCGTTTTGCTCTTTTATCATGTTCTTTGTGCATCAAAATTTTCTATTGGTAACTTGACCGACTGCTCTTTGAAGTTCATAATCTTTACTCTATGAAAACCAAATCACGACTGATTGCTATGAGTATAAATAACGGTCTTATGTAGCTTTCACCATCAGTGGCCCGTTGACTTTCAAAAAGTGATGATCGTTCACAAACGCGAACGCGGTTTAGTTAATAAAATGATCAATAAACTTCCATTTGAGCTTCATATACCTAGTTATCACTACTGTGGTCCAGGCACTAAGTTGGCAAAACGTTTAGCTCGAGGAGATCTTGGAATTAATCCTCTTGGCGCTGCTTGCAAGGAGTACGATATAGCTTATTCTAAAAATCGTGAAAACGTTCAAGCGAGAAACGTTGCAGATAACATTTTAGCTGAAAAAGCTTGGAATCGCGTTAAATCAAAAGACGCTAATTTTGGCGAAAAAGCGGCTGCATACGCTATAACTAATTCTATGACATTAAAATCTAGATTTGGTGTGGGTTTAAAGAAGTAAAAGCCAAGTAAAGTTAAAAAATTAGGAATGGGTTCAAAGGAGAGAAGCCAAGTTTCATTGAAGAAAATAATCAAAGCTGGTGCCTTTAAATCGGCGCCAAGTAACTGTGCTCTAACAGTCATACGATCAACTTTGAGAAAAGCTCGGAGCGCTGTTAAAGAAGCTGGAGGTAAAAAGAATATTAAAATTCCACGTATTTTACCAGTCCCTGCGAAAACAGGTAGTATGTTGCCATTTCTCACACCTCTATTTGCAGGTTTGAGTGCAACTGGCGCTCTAGCTGGTGGTTCTGCTGGAATAGTAAAAGCCGTAAACGACGCAAAAGCCGCTAAGGAGCAGTTGGAAGAAAATAAAAGGCATAATAAAACTATGGAAAGTGTAGCGTTGGGCAATGGCTTCTATCTTAAACCACACAAAGTAGGGTTAGGTCTTCATTTAAAAAAAAAAGTTCATGAAATTACCTCAGCGAGCACTTACTGACGCCGACATATTAAAATATGCAAAACTTTTAAAAATACCTAATTTTCGAGGATTATTTATGAGAAATGCATTGCCGCCTTCTGGCCCACACTATTACGAATCGGCTATAGTTAATCTAGATGATGCTAGCGGCCCTGGCACACACTGGGTTGCATATAGAAAAAGAGGCAAAAATGTTATATATTTCGATAGTTTTGGCGATCTCCGACCACCTTTAGATTTAATATTATACCTCGGAGGAGACGAAGTTAAATATAATCATGAAAGATATCAAGATTTTGACACATACAATGGCGGACATCTATGTCCAGAATTCTTGTGCGGGGCTATATAAGGAGAGGTAGGGGAAATATTGCATCATTCTGATTTAAACTGTCATGGAAGGTTCATTAACTCTGACACTTTCAGATACATCTTCTACACTAGAAGCACAGTATTTTCCACCAATTGAGTTATCGCTAAACAAAAATTATGTTTTAGGGATTGTAGAACTTTTAGCATTTAATTCAATCCTCAATATAGACAGTAACAAAAATAAGTTTTACGTAGGTGAAAACGTTGTCCTTCTTCCGGTGGGAAGTTACGAAATAGAGGATATTGACAAATTCCTTCGAAAAAAATTAGCGCACAACGACATTACTTTCAATTTAAAGCCAAATAATAATACTCTTCGCTGTACAATCAAGTGTAGTCAGCCTATAGATTTTCGACCTGAAAATTCACTCGGTCGTCTACTCGGCTTCACCAGACGTGTTCTCGAACCGGACATTGTTCATAATTCAGATTTGCCTGCTACAATTCTCAAAATCAACGCTTTGCGAGTCAAGTGTAATATAACTTCAGGAGTTACATACAATTCACGAGTTTTTTCCTGCAGTACCTCCGGGGTATAAGATCATCGAAGTTCCCTCACATATCATTTACCTACCGATTGCCGTAAAGCGTATAGATCATTTACAAGTACGCATCGTTGATCAAGACGGAGATTTAGTAAATTTCCACGGAGAAGTTATAACTATAAGGTTGCATATTCGCCTATCATAATGGGAATCGTTTATAACAAAAACTATATAAGCAGAGAAATATGCCCGCAACGCATCAGTCATCAACGAACTGTGAAGACGCTAACACGTCAGAGCATACAAAAACTAAAAAGTCTAGGCTTAAAAGTAGCACTTGGTGGAAAATAACTTGTATCAACTTTTGCTGCTTTCAACGAGATGGAAGAAATTCTAAGCATACAAACACCTGTAACTTTCGATGAATCCGTAGCCCACTATGAGATTCACGCTCACCAACCGTATACAGCATCATTCAACAACAGCGATGAAATTCGCATATCTATTCAACATCAAGATTTATGTCTCTTACCTTCTTGCAGTGCACTACATATCTGCGGGCGATTGGTTAAAACTAATAATACTCCCACTACAAATACAAAACTTGTGAATAATGCCATTTGTCATTTGTTTGAAGAAATCAGATATGAGTTGAACGCCATTGAGATAGACAAGTGCAAAAATGTTGGTTTAACCACTCTCATGAAAGGCTGGATACGGGCTGAATCGATGTAGAAGAAACACAAAAGATAATCGATGATGCTGGTTACTTTAATGTGTCGCTTCCATTGAACCTAATTTTTGGCTTCGCAGAGGACTATCGTAAAATTGTAGTAAATGCAAAGCATGAACTCGTTCTCATGAGTTCCAGAAACGACTTAAACGCCGTTAAACAAACAACTATAAGAGTAGGCAATGTACAGGGTTACGAGGACTTTAATGTTGAAATAACTAGAATCGAATGGCTAATGCCATACGTAGTTGCATCGAACTCTAACAAAATTCGCTTACTCGATTTCGTGGGGAAAGATCGCCCCATTGCCATGAGTTTTCGCACGTGGGAATTGTACGAGTACCCACTACTTCCGATTACATCGAGACAGGTATGGACTGTAAAAACATCAAATCAACTTGAAAAACCACGCTTCGTCGTCTTAGGTTTTCAAACTAATCGAAAAGATCGAAGGGCTACAAATGCTAGCCAGTTTGGTCATTGCAATCTTACAAATGTAAAACTCTTTCTCAATTCTCAGTCATATCCATATGGTCCTCGATGTGAATAGTAATCAATTTGCCATGCTCTAGGATATGTACGCTAATTTTAAAAATTCTTACTACGGCAAAAATCCAGAACCTGTGTTAAAAAAGTCGCAATATCTCACTTACGTGCCCCTAATAATGACAGACTGCTCAAAACAAAACGAGTCCTTAAAGAGCGCCGCTGTAGACATTCGTTTGGAATTTGAAGCAAAGGAAAATTTTCCTGCTGGAACTTCAGCCTACTGCTTGATCTTGCACGATCGCATAGTTCAATACAACCTCGTAAGCGGCGACGTGCAGAAACTTTAAGGAGTATATAAGGTGAGTGAGCCTCCGGCTCCTTGTCATTCATCATTTGGAATTCAAAGTGAAATTGTGTACAGCCATGGACTACGCAGTGGATATGCAGGGCTTTAAAAGGTCTGGAAATGATTTCGTTCTGAAAGAGTTGGCTTTCGTGTCTCTCAACGACGGCGATGAGCCAGTAGTACACCTCTTCAAGCCACCATTTCCTTGGCGAAGACTAACAGAAAAGTATAAAAGTGAAAATTTGTGGTTAGAACTGCTACCATGGACTATCATGGGATGGTGGTGATTACCATATACTGAAATCGGAAAAATTCTTCAAGATGCATTGAAAGATGCTAACAGAATTTTTGTCATTGGTGAGATAAAAAAGTCGTGGTTACAGCGTTTTAATTTTAAAGTTACTGACATCACCGAAATGGGCTATCCGGCGTTCGATTATCCAAGATCAGTAACTATATGTACTAACCATAATGGAGCGTACAAAACTACTTGTGCTCGATACAACGTAAAGCGCATAAAACAGTTTTACCTCAACGATTCAAACATGGAGTGGGAAGACATTATGGAATGGGAAGATATTGATGAATAAAAATTTTAAGGGTTATGGAGGGGTTGAAAGACAGGTAGAACCTCACAGGATAGGAGCGAGGTCGGGCTCCTATCCCCCTTAAAATATTATAGTTGACCACTAGATGGCTCTCGCTAACAGTCAGACGAGGTTATATAAGCGTGTTGCGGTCGTTAGAAGCTTTCATTTCCTAATAATGGGTCAAGTAGCTCCACTGTTGCTCCTGAGTAACAACAACTGATACAAAACGATACAAAAAAGTCGCAGTGGAAAAAATTTCCACAAACACGTATTCTTTGCCCGAGCAAAAGGGTTATAAAAAGTTCTAAATGGTTACTAGTAGGTAAGAGCCGTTGGATGAGAGCAGCATCTGACCCGCAGCTGGCCGCCCGCCGCCGACTGCTGGTCTGCTGGCCGTTCGCTGCCCGCAGTCCGCTCACCGCTCTCCCCATACAATTACGGCTAATCGAGAGGGCAAGACCTGTGACGTATGGGTTCATCCATGCGGTTGAGCCAGAACAGGTCTTGACCCTGAGCGGGTGAGCCAATGCCGTTTCTGGCGCAAGACGGGTGAGTCAGAACGGTATGTCGATTCTGGCTCAAGACCTGGGTTAATTGACCTCGTGTAGTTACGGGTGAGCCAGAAACCCAAGGCTGGTTCTGGCTCAAACAGGACAAGACCTGTTATGGGTTATTGGCTTCCATGCAATTGTGGGTGAGCCCGAAACCCTAAGCTGGTTCTGGCTAAAACAGGTCACGACCTGTTATGAGTCTTCCGGGCAATTGCGGGTGAGCCAGAAACCCTAGGCTGGTTCTGCCTCAAACAGGTCACAACCTGTTTGAGCCAGAACCAGATTAGCTTATCTACTCCACATAACTCTAAAACATTTGAATCTGCACAACTAGTATGTAACATCAACTATTCCAATGATAATTTCACAATAACGGATAAAGATCTCATAAGAAAAATTAGCACAAAACTTAAAGAGGCGTGGGATAATCAATGGACAATCAGTAAAAAAAAATTTCTACATAATATAAGAAAACACACCCTTGACCAAAATCAAGCAATACAATCCAACCCGAAAAACCAAATTCTTATCACTAGGCTTTGGAAAGGACGCGCACTGCACTGACACACCAATATCTTATTAATTAAGACACAAGAAATTACTGTGAGAATTGCAAAATTCCAATAGGCGTCAAAACTATACTAATAGAATGCCCAAAGTATTACAACGAACGTATAAAATTCAAGCTCAACTACAGGAATATAAATAAAATCCTCAATTCATACGAAAGTTGCACCAATGTAATCAGATTGATAGAAATGATAAAAATAAAAAACAAATAGAATGTAACATAATGTAAATGTAAATAATAATATATATGTTAACTCACGTGTAATAACTCACAATGTTAATATACTTGTAAATATTATTCTTTGTAAATATGTAATTGTTGTCGCTAATACCCATTTTGGAGGATGCGACAAAATAAATAAATGAAAAAAAGTAACATTTTAAAATTGGTATTACCTATGAGCATCCAGTCTTTTCCTCGTCATAGTTCTGATTAATTTATTATATTTAGTGCACATTACAGCTTCTATTCTATTGTTATTCTCGTTTCTTAATTTAGTAAAATTACTGTAATCTATCCTCGTATGTCGACTCATGCCTGATATCTGCAATGTTAGTTTAAATGACAATTTAGAATATATGAAAAAAAGCAAAATTAAGATTATTTATTTCATAAATTTTTTAAAAATTTAGAATTGCAACATATATCTAAATAATTCAAAATACAAATATAACCTTAATATCGGTCATATATCATGTAGTTGTGTTTTAAAATTCAAATAAAATGAAAATTATATTGAACACATAATATTTTATTAACAAAAACATGTACTTACTTAATTTTAAGTAGATAAAGTTAAGGGCACCGTTAAATTAACACAAGTTTTTACGATGGTGGTTCGGCCTGGCGTTGATTTTAAATATAACCAATTATACAGATAGTATACGTATACTATACGTATACTATACGTATATTACATCTCTGCAAGGTGGCTTAACATCCTTGTGCTCATGTCGCTTCTAGAGCGATGCCATTTCTAGAGTCATGCCGCTTCTGGAGTCAGTATACTGCGATCAACCAGCTGACCGCAGAACTGCAATCGGGCTTGACCGCAGACAGTATACTGACTCCAGAAGCCATGTGACTCCAGAAGCCCTGTTGCTTATCTACTCACCGCCTACGTTTCATAGCGCGTATATGAGCGCAATCTCAGCACGATATGACACGCACGCCATGTACAGCTATCACGGCTCATTTAGAAACGTTGAATAATAAGTCCATATTGAGATTATTCGCTTGCCTAAACTGAAAAAATTTGGCACAGCAGCTGCCTTCCTCATAGTACTGGAGCGCTCCCACTGTTTGGCACGGGAGAGCTCCCAATTGCAGCATGACTCATCTGCCGGGTTAACCTAACCTTACCACTGGTGTCGCGCGTACACGGAAGTGTAAGAAGTGCGGCGCTGGGATGGGAGAGCTCCGCTACGGGGCAAGAGCCATGCCAAGTCATGAGATCGCACAGTTCCGCATTTTGGCAAAGAGGTTATACCGTCAAGGGCAGCTCCTGTGCCAAATCTGTTTCAGTGTATGCTTCACTCATCCGGTGAAGGCGTCGCCGGACACTCCTGCTCCCTGTTGCATACATTCACAGAAGGAAACGGGGCGAGACATCAAGCGCAGTAACCCAGGCATCCTAAGCTGCACGAGGGGACCCACGAAGGTAGGAACCACGAGCTGGCCCAGGGTCGAAGAGACCCATTCGCACGCGGCTCTCGTACGCGCGCGAATCCCCTCACGGACTCTAATCCACACGTATGACCGTTGCATCTAGGCTAACGCTCCCCAGCCTGGGGGAGGGTCTGCAGACCGATAGGTTACGACCGCGAAGGTATCTATGCAAGATGGCCAGGATGCCACGTCACAATATTTTTGTTCAAAAATGTTAGAAACTGTTAGGAAGAGTTATAAACTGTTCAAAAGTGTTATAAAATCTAGGATTTTGGACGTTATTAATTGTTTGTAACTGTTTGTAACATTTTTCAACAGTTTTTAACAGTTTGTAAGAGTTATTAAATTATTTAATAACTATTAAATATTTATTAATTATTATTATTAACATAATAATAATTATTAGTATAATTAATCACTCCTTAGGCTTCTTCTACATTGTTTGACTGTTACTTGCCTTTGGAGCGCTACCACGCTCCTTGATTCTTATGATTATAATAATGAGACTATTAAGTAATTATTAATTATTATTATTATTAATAATAATTTATTAATTGTTAAATTTTCCTGAAATATTTCAAATTTAAAATTATTTGAGACTGTTTGCAAATGTTACAAAGTATTACAATTAGAAAAAATGTGTCCAAAATCATACATTTTGTAACAGTTTTAAACAGTTTTAAATAATTTTTAACAGTTATTAACTGTAATTAACATTCATAATTTGTCAGTAAAAATCGTCAGTATAAATTTTCAATTTATTTAAAATACTTAAATGAAAAAAGAAATGTACGAGAATGTAGAAAATAGTAAGAAATTGTACAAAACTGTAAGGAACTGTATAAAACCGTATAAAACCATTGGTTTTCGGACATTTTATTCGAAACAGTGATATATACTTTTATACATTTTTACACATTTATATACATTTAAAAAATTAAAAGTTTTTTCCAGAAAATTTTCTCATATATGTACAAATTTTAATGAAATGTAAGAAAACGTATAAAAATATACAAAGCAGCTTAAAAGTGTATAAAAGTATATATAAATGTAAGAATATGTAATATTCTCATTATTCATGCCTATACATTTTTATACATTTTCTTACGTTTTCTTATATTTTTTTTATATTTTCTTACCTTTCCTTACATTTTTCTTTACAATTTATTTTTGCAGACTAATTTGAAAAAAATAGTCATATTTGTAAGTAAACATATCAAAATGTAAGAAAATGTAATAAAGTGTGTAAAACTGTAAAAACAATGTCCAAAAACCAATAGTTTTATACAGTTTTATACATTTTCTTACATTTTCATACAATTTCTTACATTTTATTACAATTATTATTTCCATATGGGAACCTTTATGTGACTACTTCAAATTAGTTTTATAAATTATATTATGGTTAAATAGATCTAATTGACGGGACGGAAAGAGAAAGGGCGCATAAGCTTTTTTTCGTCGCGTAAGCATTGTCCAGCTAGCTAATTTTTGTGATTGCTAGAATCCTTAAGGGGGTCATAGATCTAAAATATGTCAAAAAATTAATTTTTTTTTATTTTATTTTTCAATTCTATATGTTACTCTGAACCTAAAAAAAGTGTGAATCATAAATAAAAAAAATTTTGAATGTTCGTTATAGCTTAAGAAGATAGCCACCTATAAAATGACGAAAAACTTGATTTTCTTTTATTATCTATTTAACATTTGTAACGGGCTAAAATCTGTCCTCGGTGCGCTATATCTCAACGCGGACTTGCCGATGAAGGGCGCAGCAATTGACAGGCGCGAGCACTTACTCGTGCGAACCCTCGACGATTAGCGGCCCGTCAGCTCCGTGCTGTTGCTCGCCGTCGGCTGCTTTCAGCAACAGCCCCGCCTTTTCGCTCCGTTGCAACGCGCGACTTCGTCGTCGCGCTCTCTCTCTCTTGAGCGTGTTGCCCCAACTACTCAGCTATCACGCGAGTACTGCGTACTCGCGACCGCGGAGGCTGGCGGTGTTCATCACAGCACCACCGAATAAGGGATTGGACTCGGGTTGCAAGAAATAATACGCGAACAAGTAAAAAGCAAGTTAACTTTAATATAAAATAAGTTATCCTTACTGCCTCTAGAGGCTATCCACTAATTACATTCGCTAATTACGGTGCGTGCTATTAGTACGCGTCGGTTCGGGTGGTGCGCCCGCGCACGCGAAGTACGTGTCGGCCGATCGCCGCGCACGATCGGCACTCACGCGCGCGTGGGCGGCCTCGCTGGCTCGTCCGTGTTCCGCTCTCCGGACGTACGTCGTCCGTGGGGAGAGCGCGCGTCCGCCTAGCCAGGACTTACCTCAGTTGCAGCGAGAAGGCGCGGTTGAACACGCCCGGCAGTGCTGGCTGCAGCGCGCCGCTGTGTGTCTCTCTCTCTCCTTCTTCGCTGCTACGGGCCTCGCCTTTCTCTCTCTCGCTCCCTCGAGTAGGCTCGGCTGCTGATAGTCCTCGGCCGCGAGTCTCTCTCTCTCTCTCTCTCTCTCTCTCTCTCTCTCTCTCTCTCTCTGCCGCACCTCTCTCGCTCCCGTGCACCGCACTGCACTCACGACCGCGACTCTCTTGCACGCGGAGACTGTCACGCCCTCCTTCTTTCTCTCTCCTCGCGAGAACAACTCAGCGCGGATAGAAGGCGGCTCCTCTCCACGGCAGCAAATACTGCCGAGCTCTGTCTCTCGCTCTCCTTCCCCCTCGCGCAAGGTTGTCGCGAGTTTTCATTTCGGGGCTTATTGTGTGTCGTACTTACGCTTGGTACTTTTCGCACAGCTACACGTGCGCGCAACTACACACACACACGCAAGTCTCGGAGAAATACGTGGACGAGCCCGACTCTATTCGCGAATCCTCATGCCGAAATCGTCGGCCTTGCCTTCTCCAAGGCCGCGGCATGTTTACGTTTTCGGGCATCTACCCGTGTGTATCTCGTGCGTCGGAGGTCGGCCCGATCCGAGCTCCGTGTTCGCGCACATACACACACAGGCGCGCCTGCCGTTACACATTAAAATAACCTACGTTTTAATTTAAATCCCAATGGAATCGTTTTTGAACTTAAATTTTGACCACTTTACTTGAAATTGACCAATAAATTTTCGACAGTAGCGTACTCTCTTTTTGTGCCATAACCATAAACTATAATAGACCAGGAAATAGTGACAGAAAAAAAAAGAATGATTAGTTAGTGTATGCATATTTGAAGGTCGATTATTCAAGTTATTTGACAAATTATAAGCGGATAATCTGAGACTGCACGCTTGCAGCCTCGTTGTCAATTAAATATTTATTTGTAACGAAAATCAATGTTTTTGAACGATTAATTAGTGTATGCAAAGTAGTTTTTCTAAAAGTTTGAACAAAAATAACCCGGCGGAAGCTAATTTACATACGGTTTCCGCGTATACAAAGACCGGAAATAATTTTGTTAAGTTGCAAAAAAAAGTGGTTGTTAAAAAACAATTAGTATTCGTATGCAATTATACAAGGTTAATATTATCACCATATAGAACATAAAAAACTAATTTGCATACGTTTACTACTTGCACTTGTGTTTGCAGCGATTTTTTGTTACTGCATTATTTTCGTTATAACACAGAATGATTAATTAGTGAATGCTATTCTACTATATGTAAGATGTTGTATACATATGCGTAGAAACAACATTTGCATACATTTTGTAAGTGTTCAGCCTATTGACATACGCAAAAATAAATGTTAAAAAATCAAGAGTTTTTGAACAAGTAATTAGCGTATGCAATTTGCATTTTGAAAATTTTCGTAATAAAAAATCATGATTTCCCGATTTGCATACGATTTTGGCATGTACAAGATAATTTACAGCAATAATTATTGCAAAAAAATCATAATGATGTTGAATGATTAATTCGCGTATGCCCCTTGAACTAGGAATAGATTAGGTGCTAAGATAGTAGTATTATCACTGACATACTTGTAATACTCGTAGTGCCTTCCGAAAAAATTGGTTAAATCTTAAAATTAATATCATAACAGTCTTGACAAATAAAATTAGGTATAAACTATTAACCGATGTATGCTATTTGCTTTTTCATAATGTCCACAATGAGAAATAATGGTTTGAGGACAGGTACATGATGATTGATAACATAATACTATAAATTGATTTACATGAGACTGAAGTTAGCAGGCAATACCAGCAGGAAGTTGTACAGTTGAGTGATTTGGACCATATTTATAAACTTTAATCTAAATAAGCTAAATTTTGAAAAACTTGTTTACGCATTCAGAGACACATAAGGAATAAAATCAAGAAGTTAGAAATATTAACAGGATTATGAGTTTATTTATTGTTAATTAAATGTTTTTTTTATTGTTAATTAAGAAACTGTAATAAAATAATTGAGCCTGATCAGATTCTGAATTTTTCTCGGCATCTTAGTAGGAACAAAATAATTAACATTACCAAATTTCAGAAAATAAACACCGTTTGATTTTTAATTATTTCATTTTATTATTAACTTTTCACTGCGTGCTGAATTCAAGGAATATTTTATGGACTATAAAATCAAATCTAAATAAGCTAATATACCTAAAAAATCAAGAGTTTGAACAGACTTCGTTCTTTTATTTTTGCTTTTTGCAATACTTAATTAACAATAAATATAAAAATATCCTATTCTTTTTATATAATTTTTTATGAACTATCTTCTTGCATCTCCCTACAAACTTCAGTCTTATATATTTATATTCAAGAATCATAATTCATAGCTTTTATTTGACTCGCGCAACCACGTGAATGTACGGCATTGTGCCTGTTACAACTGTTAGCGATAAAAAAAGTTACAATAATGACGTTGTCAATAGTGAAGGTGAAGATGTCCACGATGAAACGTATGTGCCGAATGAATAAAAATATCATTTATTAATTGTCATGCTATAAAAGCAAAAACAATTAGTGTCAACAAATTATATTTACACAAGTAAAGAAATTTACATTTTTTGTATAAAAATCGTATTTTTTATAAATATATAGTATTTAATAAATATTTTATGGACTATAAAACCAAATCTAAATAAGCTAATATACCTAAAAAATTAAGAGTTTGAACAGGCTTCGTTTTTTTATTTTTGCTTTTTCCAATACTTAATTAGCAATAAATATACAAATATCCTGTTCTTTTTGTATAATTTTTTATGAACTATCTTCTTGCATCTCCCTACAAACTTCAGTCTTATAAATATAAATATATAAGACTGAAGTTTGTAGGGAGATGCAAGAAGATAGTTCATAAAAAATTATATAAAAAGAATAGGATATTTTTATATTTATTGTTAATTAAGTATTGCAAAAAGCAAAAATAAAAAAACGAAGCCTGTTCAAACTCTTGATTTTTTAGGTATATTAGCTTATTTAGATTTGGTTTTATAGTCCATAAAATATTTATTAAATACTATATATTTATAAAAAATACGATTTTTATACAAAAAATGTAAATTTCTTTACTTGTGTAAATATAATTTGTTGACACTAATTGTTTTTGCTTTTACAGCATCACAATTAATAAATGATATTTTTATTCATTCGGCACATACGTTTCATCGTGGACATCTTCACCTTCACTATTGGCAACGTCATTATTGTAACTTTTTTTATCGCTAACAGTTGTAACAGGCACAATGCCGTACATTCACGTGGTTGCGCGAGTCAAATAAAAGCTATGAATTATGATTCTAATTAAAGGAATTCTGGTTACCGACCAAAGCTCCCGCAGGGACACGAGCGACTCAAAACAGTACTCGAGATACCATCTATTGGCTATGATGGGGACTCAACCGAAGGACCTCTAGCTAGTGATTAGCCATATCGGTCCCGGCGGGAGATTTAAAATCTGAACCTGTGTTTGTCCACTAACAAAGCACGATGCATGTAAAATCCATTCTAACCCTTACGAAAAAAACTGCTGTTTAAACTACTGGCTGAACTACTGTCTCAACTACTGGCTAAACTATTGGCTAAACTGCTGTTGAACCACTTTCCGTCAGTAGTATTTTCGGATACCCTTTTATGCGTTATTGGATAACTATAGTATAACCACTGATTTCCAGCAGTTAAACTATTTCTATTTGATATATCTTTTCTATCCATTTGAACTACAGATTTACTAAAGGTAAACTTTTGTATCCTTCCGTAATTTATTAAACTCTACTGAAACTACTGAGTAACTACAGGCAAATATTTAAATTATTTAAATTCATTAAACTCTTGTTGAACTACTGATCAACTACAGATAAACTATTTGATTTTTAATATTTATAGAGATCTAATTCAACTATTGACCAACTACAGCTTAACTATTGTATCTTTGTGTAATTTATTAAACTGTACTGCAACTACTGAGTAACTACAGGCAAATATTAAAATTATTTGAATTCATTAAACTGTTGTATAACTACTGGTCAACTACAGATAAACTATTCTATTTTCAATATTTATAGAAAAAGGATTCAACTATGTAGCAACTACAGCTTAACTTTTTTATCTTTGTGTAATTTTTTAAACTGTACTGTAACTAATGAGTAACTACAGGCAAATATTTAATAATTTATAGAATTGAGTTTTAACTGTAGTGCAACTACAGGTGAACTACTGTTTCTTTATGTAATATATTAAACTGTACTCAAACTACTATCGTGAAATTAGTTAAATATTTTCATTTTGAATAATATATATAGTTATATTTCTTACGGTTGCTTAGAGACAGATCGTATATAACAATTCATGTTGTTTGGACGTCACGATGTTTTCATCTTGCAGCTGTCGCGGTTATGAATATCTTTTTATGAGAAATCGTGTGGATCAACTTTAAAAAACTAGTCAGATAAGTTAAAATTTACGAATAACGCCATTATTTTTATCAATCGCGAACACAATTCTTTGTGGAATATTACGTTTTCAGGTGATAATTTTATACAGCAAGGTCAAAACTTAGAGCAGAAAAGAAGAGTACGGCGACGATGAGAACGACAGCGGCGACAGGAATTTTTCACCCTTAAAGACTACGATATTACACGATGACGTGGTATCCCTATACCTGCAACCGCCTCTATTCCACAGACGTCATCTCTTTCAGCGAATAAGTATCTTGTCGATCACTTAACCTTAGTTAAGATGTTTGATTTTTTGGTTTCATGAATTTAAAAAAATTGAAATATTTCTCTGTTGTTACACAGTAGTTTGAGTACAGTTTAATATATTACATAAAGAAACAGTAGTTCACCTGTAGTTGCACTACAGTTAAAACTCAATTCTATAAATTATTAAATATTTGCCTGTAGTTAATCAGTAGTTACAGTACAGTTTAAAAAATTACACAAAGATAAAATAGTTAAGCTGTAGTTGCTCAATAGTTGAATCCTTTTTCTATAAATATTGAAAATAGAATAGTTTATCTGTAGTCGACCAGTAGTTCAACAACAGTTTAATGAATTCAAATAATTTTAATATTGGCCTGTAGTTACTCAGTAGTTGCAGTACAGTTTAATATAAATTACACAAAGATACAATAGTTAAGCTGTAGTTGGTCAATAGTTGAATTAGATCTCTATAAATATTAAAAATCAAATAGTTTATTTGTAGTTGATCAGTAGTTCAACAAGAGTTTAATGAATTTAAATAATTTAAATATTTGCCTGTAGTTTCAGTAGAGTTTAATAAATTACGGAAGGATGCAAAAGTTTACCTGTAGTAAATCTGTAGTTCAAATGGATAGAAAAGACATATCAAATAGAAATAGATTAACTGCTGGAAATCAGTGGTTATACTATAGTTATCCAATAACGCATAAAAGGGTATCCGAAAATACTACTGACAGAAAGTGGTTCAACAGCAGTTTAGCCAATAGTTTAGCCAGTAGTTGAGACAGTAGTTCAGCCAGTAGTTTAAACAGCAGTTTTTTTTCGTAAGGGAAATATATCAATAACTAGTGATGATTTATGTCATAAGGTATTAATAACAAAATAGTATTATTTCTACGTTATGTCTTAACCTTTTTTGAATCACGCGCCAATTAATTCCAGGCGGCGCCCAGAGTGTTGTAACTAGATAGTCACGTCCACGTGGAGATGATGAAATAAGACGAGGAGAGAATGATGGGCATGTGAATGAGTACGAGTGAGACAGATAATGACATTATTACTTTAACATATCCTGTGATTTATGTTGTTCCCAGAGAGTAACCAAGACGTTTCCCTGATGAAACAAGCTGTTTCCTATGCAGTCATATGCACACCGAAGTATATAAACCCATATCTCGGAAATTATCGTCCCAATGATGGTCCCCATATATCTGTGCTAACTTTCCAAATTATTAATAGTTAAATGATCAATGTTGAGTTCTGAAATTAGGTTTTTAAGAGAAGATAATGATTTATTTAAAAAATTCATATGAAAATTGATATCACGGATTTCCAGATTTAAAAGTTTAAAGGAGATATGTTTTTCCATATCAACGAGTCTTAGTTTGCAAAATTCACTGTGAAACGAAAAAGTACGAAAACGCTTACTTAAATTTAACATATGTTGAGGAAAGATGTTGTTGGATCTGCACCTCAAAAGAAACTAGCGTTGCGGAATTGATACGGAGAGTTGATAGTTTAAATTAATCCATCGTTTCAGATGTCGTTTAACTTGTGGACCATGCATATTTTCGATGTAGTTGAAAAACGTCTGTCCTTGAAGTTGAGTGTGTGAGTCCATATCTGATCTAAGACTCTTCTATTGTGTAGAATATGAGTAAAATATCGCACTCCCAAATTTTTTCTAAGAAGCTAATGAGTTAAGTCGATCTGACGGAGGCGAGGATTAGAAATCAAAAATTCAACGATTTCATTAAAAAGGCAACGTTTCGTTGGCTTGGTCTGCCAACCTCTTCAGGCTACAATTTTTTATTAAATAGAAAAAAAACAATTAATACAATGTAATTAATAGAAACTAAAAACACTCGCGTAATACAATAATTAATACCTTAAATTATAACGTGTGTTACGTAGTACACATGAAGTCGATGTTAACGCAAAACATGAGATTGGTCAGTATTTATAGTATACACAGTAAAGGGTTGGTGTCTGTGTTTACAAACAAAACGCAGATACATATAGAAAGAAAATCAAACGACAACAAATTTAATTTAAAAGTCTCAATAAAGGAAAATAAGACGTATTTAAAAATGTAACGTCTTCTTTCTTATTTATGTTATTACTGTTGCAATTAATGTGGATCATTTCTGACAATATACATTTTTTGTAATTAGCTTCTTGATCTAGAATTTTAGTATTGTCCCAGTCAAAATCATGGAGAAATTTATTCCTATGTTGTGGAACTACTGATTCTATGTTGTTATTTTTTTGATGTTCGTTAATTCTGATTTTTATTGTACGTTTAGTTTCTCCTACATATGACGCAGGACACGATTTACAAAAGAACTTATAAACTACCTTGGTCTTATCCCACTTTTTTGTAGGGTCTTTACCTAATTTTATTACAGAACTTAGACTCTTATTAACAAGAGGCAAAACACGGAAGTTATGAAACAAAAACATGAAAAGCCACAAGAAAAAATGTTTAAAAGGAAATTAACTAATACAAAAAAGTTTATTAAAAATAATCCAGATATATGGTTTACAACTTCTGACAAGGGAAATGTCACCATCTGCTTAAGCAAGACTGAATACAACTCAAAAATGCACTTGTTACTATCTGACACAACTGTTTACGAAAATATTAAAAAGAATCCCCTAAAAAAATTACAATCTGACACGTTGACGATTCTTAAAAACTTAAATAATAATAACTATTTGCGCACAAAGTTTCATAATAACTCTCTCTCTTGTTCAAATACTACACTGGCAAAATGTTACGGTCTTCCAAAAATACATAAAAAAGATATACCATTTCGTGCCATAATCTCATTAGTTAATAGTCCGAGCCACTTTTTAGCTAAAATTATTTACAATGAAATCAAATCGTCCATAAAAATCCCAGAGTCGCATATCGACAACAGTTTTCATTTGAAACAAAAATTAAATTCAGTTATCATACCAGATGACTATGTATTACTCTCTTTAGACGTTATTTCTCTATTTACAAACATTCCACTACAACTAGTATTAGACAGTATAGATCGAAGATTTGATTCCATACATAATAGATGCAAAATCCCATTCATCGAAATTATTACATGTATAAAATTTCTATTTTCGAATACCTTTTTTTCTTTCAATAACAAATTTTATAGACAAATTGATAGTACACCTATGGGTTCCCCGATATCGCCATTATTTGCAGATATTGTGATGGACGATTTGGAAACTGACTGTCTAAAAATTTTGAAAGAAAACCATGATATTCTTCCACTTTTTTATTTCCGCTACGTTGATGACACGATTATGTGTATCGACAAAAACATATCAATACCGTAATAAATACGTTCAATTCCTATAATAACAAGTTACAATTTACTTATGAATTAGAACAGGACAAAAAAATCAATTTTCTAGATATTCTTTTAATCCACCATAATAATACGATTATTACAGATTGGTATAATAAACCCACTTCTTCCGGCAGACTCATTAATTATCATTCCTATCATCCACCACAACAGAAGATCAATATTGTGTACAACCTTGTTGACAGAGCAATTTTATTATCAAATAAAAAATTTCATAGGAAAAATCTAAATATTGTTACTACATTACTCAAAAATAATAATTACCCTCGGAGATTCATCAAACAATATGCATACAAAAGATTTTACAAAATTAAATATGAGAACAACCAAAAAGACAATATTGTACAAAACGAATTTGCATCCCATATTTCATTACCGTTCAATGACATTTTTGAAAAAATTGTAACCATTCTCAAACCTTATAACTTCCGTGTTTTGCCTCTTGTTAATAAGAGTCTAAGTTCTGTAATAAAATTAGGTAAAGACCCTACAAAAAAGTGGGATAAGACCAACGTAGTTTATAAGTTCTTTTGTAAATCGTGTCCTGCATCATATGTAGAGAAACTAAACGTACAATAAAAATCAGAATTAACGAACATGAAAAAAATAACAACATAGAATCAGTAGTTCCACAACATAGGAATAAATTTCTCCATGATTTTGACTGGGACAATACTAAAATTCTAGATCAAGAAGCTAATTACAAAAAACGTATATTGTCAGAAATGATCCACATTAAGTGCAACAGTAATAACATAAATAAGAAAGAAGACGTTACATTTTTAAATACGTCTTATTTTCCTTTATTGAGACTTTTAAATTAAATTTGGTGTCGTTTGATTTTTCTTTCTATATGTATCTGCGTTTTGTTTGTAAACACAGACACCAACCCTTTACTGTGTATACTATAAATACTGACCAATCTCATGTTTTGCGTTAACATCGACTTCATGTGTACTACGTAACACACGTTATAATTTAAGGTATTAATTATTGTATTACGCGAGTGTTTTTAGTTTCTATTAATTACATTGTATTAATTGTTTTTTTTCTGTTTAATAAAAAATTGTAGCCTGAAGAGGTTGGCAGACCAAGCCAACGAAACGTTGCCTTTTCTAATAAAATCGTTGAATTTTTTATTTCTAATCCTCGCCTCCGTCAGATCGACTTAACTCATTAGATTCTTAGAAAAAATTTGGGAGTGCGATATTTTACTCATATTCTACCAATATTATTGTTTCTTACGATAGGGCTACTGGGTCAATTACACGGAGGATAGTGAGGGAAAGGGATAGCGAAGGCGGCGTTTAAATAAAGAAATGGTTCTGGCTAAACTGGCGATTTATTAGTGCTGGCGGGAGTGATCGTGCACGCTGTGTACTGGCTAGCGGCCGATCAGAGACTGGAGAAAATGCTTCGCGGTTACAGCTCCGCGAGAGCCGCGACGACTGGTATGTCGCAAGAGTGGGGGTTTGAGCAGAGCTATTAATAGACTCGCTCGCGCAGTGTATAGTGTAGCTGGTGTACGAGTGTAAAAGTGTATGTGTGAGTATGTAAATAGTCGGTGTGCCGTGTGAACAAAATATTCTATCGCGTTACAATTTCGATTTCAAATGAATCATGAACATTCTGCCCACCTTAATGTCTTGAAGAGACATTAATACATCCGTTTTTACATAGTTGGAATTACAGAAGTAAGGAAAGCAATTTACATCACAACTTAAATAATTAGTCTTTTACTATGAATGTCACGGGATGATCTGATCTTGAAACGTAGGCATGGTTCGTTGATGTAGTAGCTACGTTGTGGAAGAGATGATTTCCCGTTGGTCCGGATACAATTCATCCTAGCGAAGTATTCTGGGCGATTGGCGCCATTGTATTGTGGTCTGCAGCTTTGCGAATGTCGCCGAGTAGGATTCTTGCGTAGACGTCTGAACCAAGAATCAGATCGATTTTTTTGGATTCGTCAGTGTAGTCGTCGGCGAATAGAAGGCCCTCCAGATGATTCCATTCTGCCCCGAAACGCCGGTGAGATGGGACGTAATTGGTGACACGAGAAAGGATGAGAGCGTCAACATCAATCCTGACTTCAGGGTTGTGGCATGAGGCGATTTCGAACATTGCGCGCCCCTGCGCATATGACGATGTTACGCCACCGACTCCAGTGACGGCCACATAAGCTGGCTTGGTTATCAATTTTAAACTCTTGGCAACCTCTCTATTTATCATTGAGCATTGCGCTCCCTGGTCGATCAATGCACGTACACGGTGCTTCGTGCCGTCCGGTACTAGAACGTCAACAAGCGCTGTGGGTAGCAACGCAGGCGCGAACGAAGTCTCATCACTCACCAACACATAAAGCGGCTGTGATTGTCGTGAGAAGGTCACTGAAGGTGGGTCGATCGTTGTAGCGAGATTCGTACTCACGCTGGAGGTAGCATCGCGATGAAGAGTGGTATTGTGCCTACCACTACACACAAAGCAATTCTTAGTTGACTTACACGTACTGGTCTTGTGTGAGCCAAGGCAATTCTCGCACAACGACTTTGCCTTTACGAATGCTATACGCTCGGGTACAGACTTTGTCTTGAAGGTGACACATCCGTGTATGTGGTGTTGACCTTGACAAAACGGGCATGGAAGGGTCGTTGCTACGGTATGGTGAGCACGAAAGGAGTTCGAAGGCTTTCGTTGATCTCGGCTATAGGACAAGCCGTTGGACGACTGCGAGTCCTTTCTGCTCTTCGATGGATTCCTGGCCGCGAGCATAATTATTCGTTCGCTCAGGAACGTGCGAAGACTATCGTAGGTAGCTGGGTCTTTTGTAGCGCCTAACGATGACTCCCATGCTCTCTTCGTTTGAGCATCGAGTCTTTCGACTGTGAAAAAGACCAATATGTCGTCGCAAATTGGTGTGCGCTTTAAATTGTTCATACCTTCTATGAGGTTGTTGGTCGCGTTCGCAATTCTTCGAATTTCTTCCGCCGATTCTGAGGAGGCCGGCTTCGTCGCATGCCATTTCTTTAAATGTGATCTTACTTGCAGCCGTAGGTTATCGTAGGTATCCTTGAATAGAGCCCAAGCTCGTGTGAAACTGTCTCCTTCCACGTTATAATCTTGGATTAAGTCAGCAGCTTCTCCTTCCACATTAGTCTTCAAGTAATAGATACGATCGAAATTGGTGAGCTGGCATTTATTGCAATCTTCGACATGAAGAGGTCTCGAAATTCTGGCCATTTTTCGTATCCTCCAGAAAAGCGCGGAAGATTGATTGTCGGTAGTGTCTTCAGAGTTATTGTCTGAGGAGCTTGTGACGAGGCCGTACCTTGACTTGTTCCTGCTGGTTCCTCGAGTTTATCTGCGATGCTAAGCATGTACGTCAATGCTTCCAGATACTGCTGCTCCGCGTCTGCATAGGAGTCGTCAGCAAAGTAAGGATCTTCGTCCTTTTCCTCAGAGTTAACTGAATGCTTGATTAGAATTAAATGGTTTTCATGAAACTCCTTCCATGATGATTGCAGGCTGTTGGACCTTACATTTATCACGGTGCGTGTAAACTTGTCCTTGCCCATTTTGTTGAGGTTGGTTGTGGCATTCCCGATTGACTTGGAAAGCTCGGCCTGGCGTTTGAATAGGGCTTCTACAGCGCTCATGATGAATGTGGTAGATTGCTGCTGCCCACCGTGGTCGAACACTTGCGTCTGTGCGAGACACGACTTCTATTGCGTTGGATGAGTTAATTTATCTCCAAGCGACTCGAAAGTACACTTGGAAAATAAGGAAGTTACCGCGACACGTGGTAGGTATCCACGCGCGATGAGCACTTCCGGGATGCCGCGTGGCCGCGAACTTTCTACTCACTATCCTCGATCGCGCATGCGCGATATCCGGCTCAAAGGACCAAATGTTTCTTACGATAGGGCTACTGGGTCAATTACACGGAGGATAGTGAGGGAAAGGGATAGCGGAGGCGGCGTTTAAATAAAGAAATGGTTCTGGTTAAACTGGCGTTTTATTAGTGCTGGCGAGAGTGATCGTGCACGCTGTGTACTGGCTAGCGGCCGATCAGAGACTGGAGAAAATGCTTCGCGGTTACACCTCCGCGAGAGCCGCGATGACTGGTATGTCGCGAGAGTGGGGGTTTGAGCAGAGCTATTAATAGACTCGCTCGCGCAGTGTATAGTGTAGCTGGTATACGAGTGTAAAAGTGTATGTGTGAGTATGTAAATAGTCGGTGTGTCGTGTGAACAGAATATTCTATCGCGTTACAATTTCGATTTCAAATGAATCGTGAAAAATTATTAATAATCTATTTGAATTTTTCTTACATTTTTGCTATTTATTTTGAGTCTTTTAATTTACTACTTTCTGCTTATTAAATCATTTTAATGTAATAATCTTTGCTATTATTGAGAACTTTTTTTCATTGTTAAAATTAATATTTAAAAATAATTACATAAATATAATACATTTATCGAACAACCGAGGACATCAGCAGCAGAGCGGGCGATATTGATACCTTCAACGATCAACCATCAGATATATATATATATATATATATATATATATATATATATATATATATCTCGTTAGTCACCATTGCACTTAGGTGACTCCAAACCTATTTGTCCCTCCCCTATCCTTAGAACCCTTACACAGTATCATGAAAGCAACTTTCGTTATCACCCTCATCATCATCATCATCATGATCTTCATCATCTTCGGTATCGTCATTTTATTGTCCGAATCAGCTTCTAATATGTTTAGATAGTGAATAATTAGTATATATTAAATAGTTAACCATTCGACAATCAAGTAATTCAAGGCTTACCTTTTTCAACTGTTTCGATGAGGATATCAGATACCAAATCTGCCATTTCAGGTCCTTCAAACCATTTAAAATCGGTATATTCTGCAACGATCCATCCATCTTCTTGAAAATTTAAATTTGAAGGAATGCTCAACGTAGCGTTTTTCCATGTATGGGCAATATACGATGTACGCAGCAGGTGTTGCTGCAATTCTCGACAACATGGAAGCAGCGTACAGGCGTCAAATTTTAGAATTTTTCGCTTGAAATACTCCATATTATCAATCATGGGATAATTGCCTGTAAACAATTGCAATCGCACTTCGTCCACTGTTGTAATTTTCTTTAAACCATTACTTCTCGTCATATACATCTTACAGACAAAATCTTCTATTGGACCAAGCGCCACATCCAATTTTTCGGGATCAGCCAAATCCGCAAAAGCTACTTGATACACATCGTTTTCGGCTAGTAACTTAAAAGGCTTACTTTTACCTTTACCGTAAAACGACGGATTGTAATCACAGCCTGTAAAGCCGTGAAATCCTGGTAGTGCGGCACAAATTTTACTGCCAAGCGAATCATATATCGCTGAAACATTTATAAATCTTTTACGATTTCCCGTACCAAATTCCAGCTAGACCTTTCAATTTATTTTAATTTTATTAAAGATTTTTTCAATATTTTACAAATAACCATCTATTTTATCTTCTCTTACCTCGAGCGACGGATTAAATTTTTCCATATTTCCTAAGGTAATAACCAATATATCCGTATCTGCGCATCGGATTACAGCTTTGGTACGCGCATTTAATTAATTCAGGAAAAACACCAACTTTGTGTCAGCCTCTTCATGTCCTTCACACTTGAAATTAATCATATTTTGCATTAGAGTTACAGTGCTGTTGTTTGCTACAGTGTATTTGTAGCACTTGTCATAAGAAATGTAAATTTCTTTTTGACCAATTGCTTCAGCAGCTTCATCTGTGCTCCAATGGTCCATTAGGAACTTAACTAAAGCTTCTTTGAATTTTATATTTCTCAGTTCAGAAATAAAATCTGATGGCCGATTTTGCTCTGAACCTGTACAAAACATAAGACTCATAGTTAAAATCGTATAATAATTAGTATGTTTCTTTGAATCATAATTATTTATATGACGAAATCTACGTGAAAAATCCATTAATGCGTCTTCAAATGTGGGTAAAAACAAGAACAAAGCTAGAACAAGGTGCCGCGGGTGTCAGACTAAAATGACTAGCCCGGTTTCGACCGTATAAAGTCAAGCGTTGAAAAGGTATAAAACACACTGAAAACTAGGGCAGTTAAACTGACGCTATGAATAAATTTTGTGGATTCGTCATCTACTATCAAATTCATCTATTTTAAAGCTTCTTGACCCATTTCGAGGAACATTAAAAACATTTTAGTTAAATTAGAAAAAAATGAATATTTACAATTTAGATATAATTGGTATAAAAAGAGATATCCTCTACCCAACTTTTATGCATATAAAAGGGTCCTTTCTTGCACTCGTTGAAAAAAATACGGTGTGTGACACGGGAAAAAGAGCTATTTCAGATTCATATCAGGTGAGGTATTTGCAGCACTCGTCTCTGTCACGGGCGCCTTCGGCGCCCTCGTGCGAACCGCCTCACCCTCGCTTGAAATAAATCATTTCCTTCTCTTATTGCACAATGTGCTATTACGTAACAAATTTTATTTTATACCTTGGCCATGTCTATTTTTGTATCTAATGAAATGCCTAATAACCGACTAAATAAATTCCGCTGTAACTTAATTTCTTGTGTTTTTCCGGCAATTGTTACTTTTTTAGGTTTGATGCAGCTGGCAAAATTCAAGATGTTATTACGTTTTGTAACGTATTTTTGAAATTTTCGGTATTTTCGGAACAAGAGGATATCATTTCATTACGTTTTTCTTCTCCAGCGTCTGGTACATTTAACAGAAAATTTGCCACTGCATCGGTTGCAGCTTGACCTGTTGCTAAATTGCACAGTATATGTGGTAGTGCTTCGCTAGAAAACGGGTTCATGTGGCTATTTAAACTATTAATGAACGTATCTCTCTGATCAATACTTTTTTGGATCCGATTGTGCTGGAGATCATTTGTCACATCTTGTTTTTTTTTCAGACTACATTCCGTTAAGACATGGGAGATAATGGTACTTCTTAATCCATGACTAATACTCCATTTCTGACGAGCTGTGATGGAATTCGTCAAATGCATAATGGCCGTCAATCGTCGGGCTGCATCCGCATTGATGGTCTGCTCTAGCGTAAGGTCAAGTGGGATTCTGGAAAATGGTTTATCTGTCCTTTTGACACCAATCAACAAATCATTTTTTAATCCTGGATGTGTTTCGTCGACATTAAGGCGTTATGATAAGGCGCATGAAGGCGTCATACGAGCCAGCGAGTATAGTCCATTTGGTTGAACATAAAAAAAGATTTGTGATTTTTGGCAAAATATAAATAAATAACTCCAAATGACCCATACGTACACTCCTTTCCAATAATAAATAGTATTCAACGAATGGTATATATAGTTCATAAAACTGCTGCGTTTTGCCGTGGATACCAGTTACAACCTCTGCATGAAATTCTTTAAACTTTAGAAGTAGTTTGTTTACATTTTCGTCACTGACTATTAGATCTTGCAATGGTTCCTTTTGTATAGTTTGTAAAAATGTCTGTACATTTTCGTTAGTTTCTATATTTTTTTTATTAAAAAAAAAATTGAAATTCTTGCATCTGTAAGCATAATGCCGACAATATGTGTAGTCGTTTGCATGTGTTGAAGTGCTTTCCAGACAAAAAAGTTGCTATGGAACCTGAGCCAATAAACCCTGCCTCAACCATTACATTGGTTAAACCACAGCCATCGATAAAAGACCCAATCGCTTTAAATAGAAAAACATTTTTAAAAACTTCTTTCTCCGTGCTTTTTAACGGCAACGCAATTTTGCCAATGCCTAAGTCGTAAGTAACCTGCGCATATGGCTCATTGGAATCATCAGCGATGGTTTGAGTTCTTCGTATTGTTTCCATAACCACAGAAATATCTGTCGGAGACTCATTGATGGGAGTAAGATATGAAACTTTTTGTTTTTTGCTGGTATCTAAAATAACTTTGGCATTAAAACCAACCCACATAGGCGTTTCTACTCCGAAAAAATGAGACATAACTCACAGTAAATCTAAATTATTAAATTTTTCAAGGTCATTTGGGATAACCTGGCGCAATGGAGAGTCGGTGGGTAACATGATATCTATCATTTTTACTTTTTTAACATATCTTAGTACTTCTTCAACCTCTCCCTTATAACTTCTTATTCGCTTTTTGATACCATCTGCGACAGTTGAATCTGCTGTTGTAAGATCTGAAACATTTTCAGAATCTAATTCAACATAATTTCCATCCTTGACTACTTCTTCTCCATGGTTTACTATTGACTGCAATTCATTATTTTGTACATCTTGAATTACAATTCCTACTATATCATTCATAGTCACCTTTCCGCTAACTGAATCTACGAATCTCTCGATGTTATCAAACACGCATACTGTTCGAAGGCCTTTTTCACGTAGCACTTCAGAAGGGCACCGCGAATCTGTACCAGATACGGTATATGTACCTTCTCTTTCCAAGCCTTGTGTGACATCATAACTACAGATGTGGCTATACCTATAAATGATATTCACAATTTTTTTACTGCTAGACAAACTTTTCAAAGTACTCCCAAGCGTGATGTACTTTGACGGTTTAATTTGACCATTTGTCACCGTAAAGACAGCATCTGATTCTAATGATTTTACTAGCCTAATAGTTTTATCGCTTTTCCGCCGTCTATAATTAAAAGCAGCAAGTAATGTTGTAAAGAATCCAGTTAGATGCTGAGGAAGATCGCATTCTCCTAATATTAAATTTTCTGCCGTAATATTGTCACCTAACTTGGAAGGCTTTATATTCAGAATTTCTTTTCTGAAAAATAAAGCCGCACGCTGCAGAAGGTCTATATCCTTAAGTTTAGTTGTGTTTATTGCAACCGTTATTTTATAAGGCACTATCAGTTTTATTTGACTTGTCTTTGATACAAGTTTAATTTCTTTATTAAAATTTTTAAGTAAACACTGCGGTATATGTCGACTGCAAAATATAGTTTTGTCAACACTTTGATTTTGATAAGATTCAAGTAAAAATTCTAAAAATAGATCTTCTATAAATTCAATAAAACAACAATTTTCTTTGTTTATTATGTAATCCTGTACAAATAAACACAACTGATGAAAAGCATAGTTGTAGTGATTCCGATTGATGAGCCATCCCGATTTTTCACGGATGTCCATAACAGCCTTAAAATTATAATTACTTTTACAGCACTGATGACACGGAATCGACTGCTGATGAGTTATGCATATATTAATTTCATTTAAAAATTCAAAATCGTTGCATTTAGTGGCAAACTCTTTGATGGTACTAAAGGTTTTCTCATCTATACCATAACTTAATTTGTGTATGCGCCCCTTTTGCCTTTTATATACATTTGTACAAAATATGCATACTTTAGTTTGAACAGATTTATCTGCAGGAGAATTTTCCAAATCTTGCGTAGGTGTTTCATCTCCAGTATTACGCGCTTGTTCGGTTTCTGGTGGATACTGTGCTTGCCTATAAAACGTTTATAAATACATTCTTTTTATAAAATCCTAACCGTTATAAACATTTTAATAGCTTTTAGTTGTATGAATAGTGGAGTACATTTTTGCTTCCTCCTAAAGGAAGATTTTTGATAGTGACATTTTTTCGAGAAAACGTATAAATGTTTTATGCGACATTTGGATTTGATATATATACACTATTTTTGAAAAATAGCTACCAATTTCTTGGCACGTTGCTTATGATTTCCTGAAAAATATAGTATATTACGCACCATGGGAGGAAAAAACTTGGACAGTTCACAGCTCGTGTAAATTGCTCGGGTGACAATTTACACGAGCTATGGGCTGGCCAATTTTACTCTCGTGGTGCGTATACTATTTTTCGTCATACCCAGGTCGAAAATACCGCATTCCCGTTTTTGCGCCGGGAGGGAATGTGGTACTTTCGGCCGGGGTATGGCGAAAAATATTTTTCAACAAATCAGAGCTTAAATTTTAGCTCTTGCTCCCTACTTTTATAATCACTTTTGCTCGTGTTGAATTATGGTAAATATTATATCTAGATCTAATGTACAATACTAGTGGCGCCACCTATTCGTACTTTGGAGGCGCGGCCTACTCGGGGCGTGCGAGGCGACCGTGCGCACTTCCCCTCCCTCTCTCTTGTCGACCGTCATGTAGTGCAGACGTATAGAGAACATGTAACCAACTTATACCTTATTATACCTCTTTATTAATTAACTCTGCCTAACATTCACTTATTTATCCTCCATAATACCTCAACATTACAACAGCTCGTTTTCGTATCATAAATACTCGAAATGTAACAGTGAATAGAAAAGACATAATTTTTTAACGAAACAAATGATATTTGTGATTAGATTGCCCATATATCAAGAAAAGGGGCCTATAAGATGGAATTAGGAACACTAACCTTTATTTCTAAATACCAGAAATTGACTCTCAATTGCCCGGTGAAATCCATTTCCCGGAGGGTGTGCACTTTCCTTGTGAGTAAAATAATGCATTGTTTACTAACAAGCTTAATAACTCGTTAAATTACAGAAAAAAAATTCAGAAAATGGCTAACGAATGCAGTGTAACTGCAATCGAAAACTGAAAAAAAAGAATAAGATACTTCAAAACTAAAATGATCGGTGTCATAGGCATACTCTGGCCATTCGATTTCAGATAGACTCGTTCATCAGCTACAGAATAAAAATAAGTAACAATTCTCTGTATAATCTACATAATAAAAAAATTCAATTACAAAAATGACAAAATCATGTTTTTATAAATAACTAAGGGCCAACTATATCAACTGTTAAGTACAATGGAAAAATGAAATAATAAAGTATGAATAAATGGGCAACACGCTTGTGAACCTACGGATTCGCAGTTTGCAATCTCGCGCTCAAACCAGAAAGCTAACAAATAATTTTACACTGCTGCAAGTCTATTAATAATTATAACGGTGTACTTACGATTTATCCATGGTACAACGTTATGAAGAATTCTCGCCAACAATGATGAATATCAATATTAACTTAACCATGCAAATATATGAGTTCGTATTTTCAATGAGTGATAAACGGAAGGAGATGGACAAGTAAAGGTCTTTAAATCATCAATCATTGCAAGTAACAATAAAACTTGGACATTTATTGACATGAAAATAAAACAGAATATCAAAACCCGCGAGGCATTGTTAATAGTAATGTTGAGCGCCAGCTGGGTCGTTCCCAGCGATCTAACTAATCCTAAGTTTCGATACGTACGCAACGCGATGCGATGACTAACCGGTTTCGGTAGGGCGGGACGCAAATTCAAGCGCGAGCACGCGAGTGTTTTACAAAAGTTTCTTTTGTAAAGCCACGAGAAAACTATGATTTTACCCGGCTCTAAGTGACAACTAGAGTCGGTGCGCGCGACGCGAGAGAGAGCCGAACACACGGGGCCGCGGCCTAGTTAACTTACCAGCTTGAAGCTGGGGCGAAGGTGCAGTTGGCGGACTCGCTGGCGAGGAACGGCGGCAGGAGGGATACGCTGGGTCTCAGATGGTGTCTCTCCGTCGCTGTCCCCTGAAGAGAGCGTCGGTCTTGCGAGTGGGCTGGCTGGAAGGCTTGCAGGCACACGAAATCGGGTTTGCTCGAGCACTCACGAACTAGAATATCGAGAACCGCAGATTCTAGACTACTTTACAGTTGCTACTAACACGCGCTACGGTCCACAATGGAGTGGCCGAGCGTCGCAAAGTGATGAAGGAACGAGCCAACAGGTCCCCGCGCACTAGCGCCACCACTCGTTCGTTTTCGGGTACTAGACTCTCTCTCTCTCGCTCGCTCTCCCATGCTGTAAGCGACGGCCGCGCGCAGCCTGTGTTTACGTGCGCGCATGCCCTCGGTGTTCTGCACGACGGCGCCGACTACGTGATATTACGACAGCACCGGTACATCAAGGACGAAGAGACAGGTGAAGCCCTCACAAGGTGTGTGGAGCCTCCAGCAGATGTGCTCTTCACCTCGACAACCACCTGGTACATCCCTAGAGGAGGTTAGGTTCTTCTACTTCTTCTGCTCAAGAGTGTCAGTGGATGTAGGTAGGATCAGTAGTTTACTCTTCTAGCTTATTGTTCTTCTACTTATTCTCCCTCTTGTCTTGTTGCAGGTCACAAGTAGATAGACAGCGGGGACTGACACGTAGCAACAGCCTCCACAGGCGCAGCTGTTCACCCATGGGTCTGTTTCTGCAGTGCAGCACCGCCTTTTTCTTGTATCTCAGCATCTATCCACATCTTTCCCGGGCATACAAGGTAAATTCTGTTCCTCCTTATCCGGTGTTATGCAAGTACTACATTAGTTTTCTTTATTTGCACGTGTGAGCAGCATAGTCGCAGAGGCAGAGTCTAGATGCGCTTCTGCGCCACCTCCTCCTGGAATATGGTGTTTTCTTTCTTACTAAGTTTTCTCTATTCTGTTTATGTTTTTTCACCAGTGCTCGTCTTCTTCTTTACTAACCATCTTTTCTTTTTACAGGGTCAACTCAGATCTGCCGCCTCCACATGCCAAGAAGAATCAAGAGGAGAGTGGGCCCAGCTCACTCGCATCGCAGCAGCATCAGTTAGTATAAGGGATGGCAGGAGCTACGTCTTCTTCATCAGGAACGGGGCATGGTTGCAGCACGAGGAGCTCGCAATGCTCCTGTACAAGAGTGCTGTCTTCGCTTTTAGTGTGTGTTACAGGTAACAGTGTTAATTAGGGTGTCGTATGGGTTGCTTGGGCCCTCTTCTGCCAAGCATTCCTTTTCTAAAGTTAGGTTTTTCTGTTCTGGAGACTTGGCCAGAAAGGAACCCTTACAGCAACCGCTGGAGTTTTTTCCTATCTAGATTACTAATTGTAATGCTCCAAAGTGAGCGTTACATAATATAGAAACAATATTAGTTTTGAATACAAAAAATAGGAAAATGAAATATTAAAAATTGAAAAAACATTTTTTTAACATTACCTATTTACGGCAAATGACGTTTTCAGTAATAACCAAAAATTGACCATAATAATAAGCAATTTTTAGAAAACTATAATTATTATGTAATATATTCTATAGCATTATTAATATGTAATAAGCAATATTAACTTTAAAGAATTTAAGAAAATGATAAAATGTAACATTGGAAAAGTAAAAATTACTATGGAATAATAAAAAAAAATGAAATTCGACAAAACAGAAGTATTTTCTGAACTATGTAGGCCAAAACAAAATGAATAAGCTCTATCCGGTCAAAATCGATATAAAAGTCACGTGACAATGACTTTGCAGAGGCTTTTTACTTCAAATAGCTCTAAAACTAATTGTCAAATTTTAATGAAA
The DNA here is from genome assembly GCA_036365515.1 of Torymus aiolomorphi. Lineage (NCBI taxonomy): Eukaryota > Metazoa > Arthropoda > Insecta > Hymenoptera > Torymidae > Torymus > Torymus aiolomorphi. Next base: position 89,995,212 of record CM070876.1, read on the forward strand.
ATTTAACATGTTTCGCGTAATATATACTATATCTTCTCTACATTTTAGGCCTATAGATAAAGCCGTTCTTACGTAATCGCGATTTCAAAATACAATGGAAAACATTGAACCTCAAATATCTCCATAATTTATAAATCGATATTTCCTCTCAACAAACTTATTCAATAAATATGCAATTGCTATCCCTCCACAAAATCTAGAAGAAATTTTATTAATTTTACTTCAGTTATTTTTTACCGAATGAAAACGATGTTTTTTCTCCAGATAAAATGAAAAGCAATTCTGTAAAAATTAACAGAGCATACAGACATTTTCTAAAAATAGTGCATTCGGTCTTAAATGTCGAACAAAACATTAATACTAGGTATGATGTATTAAAAACCCTTTTTTATAATCACAAAGTCTATCTTTAGGAAGAAGCAAAAAGAGATTTCTCGAAGGACAAAAAACTTTTTCATATAAGAGTAGTTTCTTTATATTACGAGTGTTATATCAGTAATTATTTATAAATACACTTTTGTCTGCAAATCTATATGAATGATGAATGTCGAAAAGGAAAAAATACAATCAATTTTATTTTGAAAAATAGAATCATAATAAAATTAAAAAATTACTGATTTAAAAATCAGATTAAAGTCAATAATGACAAAATAAGTTTTATTATCAATTAATTGCATACATGATTGCTTTCTCACAGAATTTGACTTAAGGCAGATAATAAACTTTATAACGATTAACAATACAATTTGTGCAAAAATTGTAATCAAAACATATTTCTATTTGTGTAAATTTGAAAATAAAAATAGGTTCTTCGCGCGTGCGCATGTACGTGCGTATGTATGTGTGCGTGTTTACGTATAATGTACATCTGCGCGTACGTGAATGTTTGTAAAACTACGATTTTAAATACTTAGTGAATAGAATGATTTTTTTGTTTATACGTATTTTTCACGTATTTTTCATGATCTGCTTTTTAAAAAATTAAATCGTAGAAAATTAATCGTTGGTTATCAAAGTTAGATTTATTACAAAAATTAACAAATGAAAATAAAATTTATAGCTTATGAGAAACTATAATGCTTTTATTTGAATACATCCCTCTGTTTTAATAATCAATAGCAATGAAGGTGTAAAAAATTTCATCGGTGTCAACGGCTTTTTGACGTCAATCATATATGTTATTGTTTGTCTTTCATTGGAGTTGATGACAAAGCAAAATAATGAAAACAAACGATCCGAGCACCGTTATGATCGAATGTAAACAGGGATTCTATGCTATATGCCAGTCATGTGAATATTACTTATGATATCTTTTTATTATAGAATTAAGTAATTTTCAGAAATAACATAATTTTAAATATTAAATATCTCAAAAAGTAACCATATAATCTAGATCAAATTTTACATAGATATTGTCTATATCGCCAACAAAATAGTCTATAAATTTCAAGCTTATACATCAAGTCGTCATTTAAAAATCACAATTATGAAAAAAACGTAAAAAAGTTTTAACCTTAAATATCTCTAAAAATCATGAGACAATTCTTTTACCTAAAGGGCCTGTGCAATAAATATATAAACTACATTTCCACAAAATTTCAACATGATTAAACCGATTTTTGTTTTCTCTAGTTATTACGCGACAAAGAAAGAAACTTTGTAAAATACGAAAACTTTCAATATCAAATATTTCAAAAAGTAATCGTACGATCTTGATGAAAATTCGCACAGATATTATCTATATCACATACAAAATTGTCTATAAATTTAGAGCTAATACATAGAGCCTTTTTCAAGAAATTACGATTTGAAAAAAAACTTAAAAAATTTTTAACCTCAAATATCTCTGAAATTTATGGACCAATCATTTTGCCTAAACAACTCGACCGAGAGTTATACAAAAAACCTAGTCCTACAAGAAATTTTAAAGCGATTAAGCCAATTTTACTCCAGTTATCGTGCGACATACAAAACTCATTTTTTTCGGTTTCACTTTTTTCTCAAAAACTAATCGACAGAATGGATTCAAATTGGTACAGATTGTAGCTATATATATTTTGCATTATTGTGATTTTTTTTTCAAATAAATTGACTGTTTAGTTTGCGAGTTATAAGCTTAAAAAAAAAAACGCCTGTTTGTTAAAAACAAAAGAACAGTGATAGCTAGAGAATTTGTTTTTAGAAAATATAGGTATTTTAATGCTCGTTCGGATGCTTCCCATCCGATTTAAATATCTCAATGTTATCATTAAAAAAAATGAAAATTATTTTTTCAAAAAGTGAAAAATTGATATAAAAAAAAATTGTCCAAAAAACTGCATAATATTATTATTTACCAAAAATGTTGAAAAAAAAGAAAAATTTTAAGCTCTGTCTGATAACGATCGGATAAAAAATGAAAAAGTTACAGCGTTATACACACAGACACACACAGACACGCGCGCGTACGGACATTTTTCAAAAATAGAATTTGACTACAAATGACTTAAAAGGAATAAGTAAAGTTAATAAAAATCGTATACTTACAAATCAGATGTCCCAGTTGCCCTATATCTGGCATTAATTGCGTTAAAATTGCTGTAGCATGGTCTGGGATCATAACCGATATTCACATTGACATCGTCCGGTAACTCAACGTTTTCGTGTCCCAGATGAAATTTTATGCGAATCTCTAATGATTTCTTACATTTTTTTAATGTCGTTCCAGAAAATTTGTTGACGCTTTCTATTTCGCCACACAGAAAACACTTGCACTCCATGAGAGTATAACCTGCTCATAGAGCTTGCGAAAAGACAATGATTGCATTATTCGGTGTCGTAGAAACGACGAAGGGGGTAATTTTCAAATAAAACGTATTTTGTGTCTTTGTTTTGAGTACAGAGTTTAAATATCCCCTCCCTGTTTTGTTATTTAGCCATCGCCTTAAAATCAAGCTCGAGTGGGGAAGGACCGCAGATGTATTCAATATACATATATGTGCTCAATACAAACGTACATGAGTATACACTATATGTATATAATTTTCCAGTTTTTAAATTGAAAATGAAGACTATTAGTACACAAAGCAATATATATTAATGTATCATTTATAAATATTCTATTTAGCTTCCTCACAAGAAATCTTTAGAAAGTAAAAAAAAATTACGAAACAAAAATGTACAAAAAGATGATTTAAGGCGACGTATATTGAAATCAGTCGATTTAGAGGAAATTTTTGTGTGTACGAGTGTGTCGGTGTGTTTGTATCCTGCAGATATCTCGAGAACTATTCCACCGATTTTGGTCGGACAAATCTCATTCGCCTCCAGAGAGATTTTCATTTCGTTGATTGATTTGAGTTTTTATCGCTTTTCCTTTGTTTTATATATAACCAAAAAACGATTGTAAATTTTTCGTTATTTTGATTTTTTATATGTTGCAGTCAATGTTACTTAACGTAATAAACTTTTTTGAATGCTCTTCAAATTAGCTACATTTTCTTTTTTTAACTTTTATATTATCTGAAGTCTGTAATTTGTTATTAAGGAAAAGGTGCTTTATACTTCTTCAACTAATTTCTTAAAAAATATTTGATTTATCGACTCGAAATTGTAGCTATACTTATTACACTTATTGTGTTATATATTGGATTATCTCTATTTGTTTTTGAGAAAAAAATTATTTTAGAAAAAATAGCTTTTTAGTTGTCATACGATAACAGGAGTATAAATTAATCAATCGTCCTGAAATTTGGCCCAGATATAGCTTTTTTATATCTTTGAACCAAGTCCGTTGTCCAAACGAATGCAATCATCACGACCAAAGATATTTGAGGTACAAATTTTTTTTTAATAATTTCGAATAGCATTTTCTAAGAAAATATTTGATCGTTGAACTCAAAATTTAATAAACACTTCCCTTATTGAGAACAATATTGTGTTAAAATTTAAAGAGACTATCTACATTTCTTATTGAGAAAAGAATTATTTTAGAAAAATAATGAGTTTGATTGGTGCCCCCCCCCCCACCTGCCACCATTAGTTTAAGGCACCTAAGTGCCAATGTATTAGCAGTAGTTTTTTCAAAATACTGTTATTGCTGTTGTTACAAGTGAGAACTCGTAAATAAATAAATGAATGGAGGAAAACTCGACATTCAACATCATTACAATTTTTTCGCAATATAATTATTGCTGTAAATAATCTTGTACATGCCAGAGCCGTATGCTAATCAGGAAATTACCTTTTTTTATTACGAAAATTTTCAAAATGCAAATTGCATACGCTAATTAATTGTTCAACAGTTGCCAAAAATTTGCAATTGCCAAATACTTTTTTTAAAGATCTGCAAGCCTGAAACGTATGCAAATGGCTATACCAACATTTGATCATATAAACTTTAAATTAATTCCTTTTTCAAATCTGTTTGAAGTTTGCAACGTTGAGATCCAACGAAAAATAGATTTTTGTAAAATCGGTTTTTTCCACTTGGACTCGGCTTAATACAACAAAACATGATTAAATACATATAAAAAACCAAAAAACATCAAATACCAAGCTACCTCCATCACCCAATCGAAGATTATATAGGGGCGGGAGGAGAAAAAAAATTCACATTTCGTTGTTTTAGGTAAGGCGGTTGATTTTATGGTGGATTATCAAATCCAACGATAAAACGAGGCCAGAAAAAAATTACGAACAAAATCGATTCACCGGAACACCCCCAAATGGCCGATTATATAGGGGTGGAAGGAGAAAAAAAATTCTCACTTCGTTGTTTTAGGTAAGGCGGTTAATTTTATGGCGGATTATCAAATCTAACGATAAAACGAGGCTAGAAAAAAATTACGAACAAAATCGATTCCCCGGAACACCCCCAAATGGACGATTATATAGGGGTGGAAGGAGAAAAAAAATTCTCATTTCGTTGTTTTAGGTAAGGCGGTTGATTTTATGGTGGATTATCAAATCCAACGATAAAACGAGGCCAGAAAAAAATTACGAACAAAATCGATTACCCGGAACACCACCAAATGGCCGATAATATAGGGGTGGAAGGAGAAAAAAAATCCTCACTTCGTTGTTTTAGGTAAGGCGGTTAATTTTATGGCGGATTATCAAATCTAACGATAAAACGAGGCTAGAAAAAAATTACGAACAAAATCGATTCCCCGGAACACCCCCAAATGGCAGATTATACATATAGGGATGGAAGGAGAAAAAAAATTCTCACTTCGTTGTTTTAGGTAAGGCGGTTGATTTTATGGCGGATTATCAAATCTAACGATAAAACGAGGCTAGAAAAAAATTACGAACAAAACCGATTCCCCGGAACACCCCCAAATGGCCGATTATATAGGGCTGGAAGGAGAAATAAATTCTCACTTCGTTGTTTTAGGTAAGGCGGTTAATTTTATGGCGGATTATCAAATCTAACGATAAAACGAGGCTAGAAAAAAATTACGAACAAAATCGATTCCCCGGAACACCCCCAAATGGACGATTATATAGGGGTGGAAGGAGAAAAAAAATTCTCATTTCGTTGTTTTAGGTAAGGCGGTTGATTTTATGGTGGATTATCAAATCCAACGATAAAACGAGGCCAGAAAAAAATTACGAACAAAATCGATTACCCGGAACACCCCCAAATGGCCGATTATATAGGGGTGGAAGGAGAACAAAAATCTTCACTTCGTTGTTTTAGGTAAGGCGGTTAATTTTATGGCGGATTATCAAATCTAACGATAAAACGAGGCTAGAAAAAAATTACGAACAAAATCGATTCCCCAGAACACCCCCAAATGGACGATTATATAGGGGTGGAAGGAGAAAAAAAATTCTCACTTCGTTGTTTTAGGTAAGGCGGTTTATTTTATGGCGGATTATCAAATCTAACTATAAAACGAGGCTAGAGAAAAATTACGAACAAAATCGATTCCCCGGAACACCCCCAAATGGCCCATTATATAAGGGTGGAAGGAGAAAAAAAAATTCTCACTTCGTTGTTTTAGGTAAGGCGGTTGATTTTATGGCGGATTATCAAATCTAACGATAAAACGAGGCTAGAAAAAAATTACGAACAAAATCGATTCCCCGGAACACCTCCAAATGGCCGATTATATAAGGGTCGAAGGAGGAAAAAAATTCTCACTTCGTTGTTTTAGGTAAGGCGGTTGATTTTATGGCGGATTATCAAATCTAACGATAAAACGAGGTTAGAAAAAAATTACGAACAAAATCGATTCCCCGGAACACCCCCAAATGGCCGATTATACATATAGGGATGGAAGGAGAAAAAAAATTCTCACTTCGTTGTTTTAGGTAAGGCGGTTGATTTTATGGCGGATTATCAAATCTAACGATAAAACGAGGCTAGAAAAAAATTACGAACAAAATCGATTCCCCGGAACACCCCCAAATGGCCGATTATATAAGGGTCGAAGGAGGAAAAAAATTCTCACTTCGTTGTTTTAGGTAAGGCGGTTGATTTTATGGCGGATTATCAAATCTAACGATAAAACGAGGCTAGAAAAAAATTACGAACAAAATCGATTCCCCGGAACACCCCCAAATGGACGATTATATAGGGGTGGAAGGAGAAAAAAAAATCTCACTTCGTGTTTTAGGTAAGGCGGTTAATTTTATGGCGGATTATCAAATCTAACGATAAAACGAGGCTAGAAAAAAATTACGAACAAAATCGATTCCCCGGAACACCCCCAAATGGACGATTATATAGGGGTGGAAGGAGAAAAAAAATCTCACTTCGTTGTTTTAGGTAAGGCGGTTAATTTTATGGCGGATTATCAAATCTAACGATAAAACGAAGCTAGAAAAAAATTACGAACAAAATCGATTCCCCGGAACACCCCCAAATGGACGATTATATAGGAGTGGAAGGAGAAAAAAAATTCCCACTTCGTTGTTTTGGGTAAGGCGGCTAATTTTATGGCGGATTATCAAATCCAACGATAAAACGAGGCCAGAAAAAAATTACGAACAAAATCGATTCCCCGGAACACCCCCAAATGGACGATTATATAGGAGTGGAAGGAGAAAAAAAATTCCCACTTCGTTGTTTTGGGTAAGGCGGCTAATTTTATGGCGGATTATCAAATCCAACGATAAAACGAGGCCAGAAAAAAATTACGAACAAAATCGATTCCCCGGAACACCCCCAAATGGACGATTATATAGGAGTGGAAGGAGAAAAAAAATTCTCACTTCGTTGTTTTTAGGTAAGGCGGTTAATTTTATGGCGGATTATCAAATCCAACGAGAAAACGAGGCCAGAAAAAAAATTACGAACAAAATCGATTCCCCGGAACATCCCCAAATGGCCGATTATATAGGGGTGGAAGGAGAAAAAAAATTCTCACATCGTTGTTTTAGGTAAGGCGGTTAATTTTATGGCGGATTATCAAATCTAACGATAAAACGAGGCTAGAAAAAATTACGAACAAAATCGATTCCCCGGAACACCCCCAAATGGACGATTATATAGGGGTGGAAGGAGAAAAAAAATTCTCACTTCGTTGCTTTAGGTAAGGCGGTTAATTTTATGGCGGATTATCAAATCTAACGATAAAACGAGGTCTGAAATAAATTACCAACGAAATCGGTTTCCCGGAACACCCCCAAAAAGTCGATTATATGGGGGTTGAAGGACAAACAAAATTCTCAATTTGTTGCTTTAGGTATTCGTATCAATTTTATGACTGATTATGCATTCTAGCGATAAAATAGACCTAGAAAAAAATTACCAACGAATTGGATTCCCCGGGAGACACCAAAAATTCGATTATAGGGGGTTGGGGGCGAAACAAAAAAATATTTTTAAAAAATAAGAAAATTTACTGATTAGACTTTCTAGTATGAAATGAAAGTTGATTTTGTAATGTCACATGTGTGACAGGGAAATTACATTTTTGTCTTTAGGTATTGGAACTCATCGAATGCGTGGTCAGGTCGTGTTCAGGGCGGCCGATGACGGCAGGGACGTCCTTTGCGCTACGGATGGTCAGTATGTATACAGACCTGGGTCCCAAGAATAAAAAATCATAAACCGAACTACCCCAATCTGAGCTCCAAAATCGGCGGAGAAGGAAAGTTCCGCGTTCAAAATTATTTAGCGTGTAGACGGTCAGGCAGAAAAGATTTCATTAAAATAAAAATTCCAAAACCCACATAGGCGGGAGAGGCAAGTTCCACGCTTAAAATTATCAACGTGTGGAACAAAGTTCAACTCTTAGTACTCGTAAAACATGAAACACTTAGGATGCTATTCTTTATAAAAGGTTACAGTTTAACAAAAAACTACTGGGAATATAGCAAATATACAGGAGAATATTTATACGAAACGAACGTGATAAACAACACCGATTCCGCGTACTGCGGCAAAACGTAAACACATGATCGAGTTCGTAGGTTGCGAGAGGGGATACGCGGTAAGCGGGGCATCGGCGCCCGGTTCGAGGTAACACGGTAACCACCTAAAACGCCTTTCAATAGGCCTTTCAATGTGTAGTGTTCGTCAAGACAGAAAAGAATTTATTGATTGGTATCGATTGTTTCCTATGAATGAACTTATGCCAGAGGATGTTACAGGCCAGGGTACGTTACATGCATGATTTCTTTTACTTTATTATGATAAAAATGAAAATTTCCAAATCTGACTAGTATTATTTTGATGTGCCTACTTTACCTGAAATTTCCTATATTCATTGGTCTTAAAAATCTTATTTGTCGTTGAGTTATAATCTGCCAGGGAAATTACATTTAAAAAGGTACCCGCTCTATTAACGCAGAAAAGATCCTGCCTTTTTTATGTAACACCTTGAAATATTAAATTGGACGTTTTTACGTTTAAAGTAAGTCTGAAGTTTGTAATTGCACTTGTTTAAAAAAGATATTTAAGGATATTAATCATAACATAGCTGTTGTGTAAAAAAAATTTGTTACAATGTTCAGCCGGTGCTGCACACTAAAAAAATTAATAAAAGTGCTGACCTTGAACGCAATTTAAATATTATCAATGTCAAAATAAAAAATTAAGACTTAGTACGATTTTCGACATCAAGAACTGCGCCTGCAGCATCACATGATGACATGTAATTATCGCCGAGTTACAACCAGGGGACGTTACATTTCATACTGTAATCAAGTTAAATATAACAATAAAATCAGCTGTTATCATGCTTGATAATTGTATTACATAAAAGCACATTTAATATATTAAGGTGATGCGATACCCACGCTATTACTCAAAATTGGGTTCCCGTTTTTCTCATTCAATTTTTAATTTTAAGGAAAAAACTCTTTGATACGTTATAGTTCTTTATTAATCTTAAAACGTGTCAAAGAGTTTTTTTCAAAAAGTTTAAAATTGAAGAAGAACAACGGGAACCCAGAATTGAGTAATAGTGTGGGTATCACATCACCTTAATATAAATTTTTTTTGAAATTTTATCTGTGATATTGAATTAAATATTTAGATATTAGAAGAATACGCACGTTAAATGATTTTCACCCAAGTATAGATGAAAGGAGAAATTATTTCGAAGTCGACTTTTTTAATTTTTTCTTTGTATTTTCTTTATTTGTTAAACTTTTGTTATTACATTATTATATTATTATTCACTTTCTTTTTTATTTTATTTTCTATTTATTTCCTGTAGTATTTATTTTTATTATAGGGAAAGGAAGCATCACGCTGAAATTTGAAAAACAATATTTATTGTGAAAAACCATATATATGTTGTTAATAATTTGGTTTCTACGAAACTCTTCATACTTACACAGTCCTTTAGCAGCTCTTCTGCAACAAGTAGCCGCCTCTCCAGCCGTTCATTCTCTACTTTTAATTTTTCATTAGCGGCTTTGAGTTTTTTGATGACCTTAAAAAATACATTAATAAATGTTTTTATTTATAATAATGAAGAAAAATAATCAATGTAGTCTTTTAAACACACTTACATTTTCTTTCCGCTCGCATTCAGCCGCGTAGTTTTGAGCCTCGTAGTTGTATGACCTGAAAGTAATTATATTATATTAATTATTTATATATATATAATTTATAGCTCAAAATATTCATAAATGTATTTGATATTACCTAAAAAATTAAATAGCGTTGTTAATAGATTTAATTTTCGACACAAATTCTTGATTTTTCTGAATCTGAATCTGAATCTATAGACACGAATTAAACTGAAATTAGAATACCTCTAAAAAACAGATTTCGGATGAGTACAAAATTATTTAAATTGTGAAAATATTAAAATATATTTTATCTTTGAAGCTTTTCTTTGTGTATAATTTATTGAACTATTTCAGGTGCTATAATATGCGAATAAGAATTGATGTATATGCCTTATGTTCTATTTAGAAAATCTGAAGGATCAGCACATGGTCAATATTAGAAAAACTCAATTTACTAAATTAAATAATTATTTTCTTGCTCCGGAAAGGTATATTAAGGTACAGATATGAATCAAGTATATGCTAATAAAAATATTAGTTTCTCTTGAAAATCTTTAATTTAAGTAAAATTTTAAACGATTAAGGTGATGTGATACCCACACACACTATTACTCAATTCTGGGTTCCCGTTTTTCTCCGCTAATTTTAAACTTTTTGAAAAAACTGCCACGTTTTAAGTTTAATAAAGAACTACAACGTACCAGAGAGTTTTTTTCTTAAAATTAAAAATTGAATGAGAAAAACGGGAACCCAATTTTGAGTGATAGCGTGGGTATCGCAATCACCTTAAGAATAAAGAATAAAAGGTAACTTGCAATTCAATGAAGCTGTTCGTTGTCCAATATTTATGGATCTGAAGTTTGCAACGTTGTAGTCGTTTGGACGAAATAAAAAAATATTTGATATATCACTTCAAGTTTATAATAATTAATATCAATTTTGTGTGTAGATTTATTGCTTTATAGTATCAAATAACTTTATAACAAAGGTTTAGATAAAATTTCCATTGCTTAATAACTTTAATTAATTGTAAAAAATTATTTCGTTGGACTCCAACGATGCAAACTTCAGACCCATCAATATTTAAAGAAAAATCAAGAATTTGTGTATAAAATCAAATCTATTAACAATGCTATTTAATTTTTTAGGTAAAATCAAATACATTTATGAATATTTTGATTTATAAAATAATAATGTAAACCACCAAATATAGTGCTATTAAAGTAGAAAAAAATAGTAATTTAAATCAATAACAATACTACAGCTGAAGGGCATCGTAGTAATCTTTTACATATTAGTAATAACACAGTACTATTTTAATCAAGTTCTATGAATTTTTTGATTATCCGAATGATTGAGCAATTTTATTTCCATTCTAACGTTTAAATTGCAGATAAACCATATAAAAAAAACTAATCTGTATGACCTTAAGGATATGTTTTTTTGAAAATTCAGAAAATTTCATAAAAAATGGTATATATTGTGCCTATATGAAAAATGCACCCCAGAGGAGTTAAAAATCATTGAAAATAAGCAGAAAGGCTATAATTGCTAAAAATGGCATTTTTGACCATCACCATTTTTCCCATATAAGTATATAACTTACTGTGTATAATGTTCGGTTTCGTAGGCCACCTCCGTCAACTCAACCCCTCCTCGATTCCAGAGCTGCTGGATTTGATGACGGTGGTCGGTTACCTCTCTTTGCAAGCTGAAATTTTTTTAATAATTATTATTAATTTGTTTTTTTTTAGTATATAGGTAAAAAGTTTTTGAGTATGAAGTTTCCAACGTTGGAGTGCAGCGAAATAAAAAAAAACATAATATATACATTTACTCCCGTAATCGTTGGATATACAAAACTCATTTTTTTCATTTTTCAATTTTTTTCTAAAAAACTAACCAACAAAATGAATTAAAATTTTTACAGATTATAGCTATTTTTATATTCTACATTTTACGATTTTTCTCAAAAAAATTAACCGTTTAATTTGGGAGTTATAAGCTTTAAAAAAAAAAAAAAAACACGTTTTTGTTAACAAAAAAAGAAGCGTGATAGCTAGAAAACTTTTTTTTAGAAAATATAAGTAATTTCTCTTTCGAATACTACCCATCCGATTCAAATATTTCGATCCTATCATTAAAAAAAAGCAAAAATTTTGAGAAAATCGAAAATTTGAAATAAAACAAAAACGCATTGGCCCAATCAAAAAACAGATTTTTTACTCGCAATCACACAACAAAAAAAAAATGAGACCTGTCCGGTCAAAATCGACCGAGTAGAAGCTGAGATCCAGGCGTACACACACACACACACACACACACACACACACACACACACACACACACACACACACACACACGCACGCACGCACGCACGCACGCACGCACGCACGCACACACACACACACATACACACACACACACACACACACACACACACACACACACACACACACACACACACACACACACAGTGACAGTCACTCATAACCTTTTGAACTTTAACATGCATAAGAAATGATAAAACAATTGAAAAGGTTATGCGTGACGGTCACTAACGGGGCACGTTCGAAAAGAATCAAAGGGCTCTGGGTGTAAATATATAGACTTACCTCAAAAATTGTCTTTCCGCGAATTCTGGCGGCTGCGGCTGCTGAAAGTTCATACCCGTTGGCGGCTGCGGCTGCTGAATCATCCCCGTTGGCATCTGTGCAAACGGGGGCGATGATGCCGGTGGCTGCTGGAGATGTATGCCCGTCGGCACGTGCGGGATCGGCGCCTGCTTCCCCGGTGCTGCAGATGTTGGGAGCGGCGGCAAGGGAGGTGGTTCCGACGTGGGGAGCGGTGGCACGATGGTAGACCTCGACTCCCCAGACATCGCTAACGGCGGCAAAGGCTCGACGGGGAGCCACGTATATCCTTTGTCATGTGTCCAACTCATTATGTACGAGGTGGCTCCTACCGACGTAGCCGATGCTGCCGTTGCTGTCTCCGCCGGTCCCGCCGTGGACCCCGCCGTCGCACTCGCATCCGAGGATGCAGGCGCAACAATCTTCGAGTCGCCGCCAAAAAACATTCGAAACATTCTGAAAAAATATGATATTGTTATTAATATTAAATGAAACTGGTATTGAAGGTGATTATTTACCGCATAAGACGTTTTTCGCACGAACGAAAAGTCGAATGCGGTAAATATCACACCTTACACACGAGTTTCATACAGTATTTTATACCACGAGAGCTTAAAAATCATGTCAAAGTAGCGATTTTTAGGTTATAGTGGTATAAAATAATAAAAAATCATATTGTATAATTACTGCAGATACTTACTTTGCAACGTCCTTGCTTAAACTGCTTCAAAAGACTGTCAATTGTTTTGTCCAGTCGACTTTGAAAAGCACTATACACACTCTTCCATATACCGATAGACTCGTCCTCTCATTGGTGGACAAGTTATACGAAAAAAATATATATGTCACTAAAGTCAGAGGAGGTCACCAGCTTAGCGTTTACATGATTCGCTCACTCTTCTAACTGTAGGCTTGCTTTTATGTTTATTAGCTTTTTTATAGATAGATAGATTATTTATTTTATTGTAAATAAATATCAATTGTGACAGTAAATTTAGAAAATTACTTCTAAACCCACTTAAACACTTTCATTTATCTAATCTTTCAAGTTTTTATGAAAAATATTGTATTGTTTATATAATTATTAAAAAGGTTATAATAAGAATATACGTTACAATAATTTCGTAAAATGTCTGGAAAAGATTATTTCCCAATGACTTCTGCGATTGCTTGCAAAATCGCAGAAAACGTTAATTCATTCGATGATGTCGATATGATTGAAGATGGACCCAATTCTCTAAAAGCCAAGGTAGGCAAAAACAATTATTTAAAGTTTGCATAATTGGAATTGTAATGTAACAAAAAAAAATATTTTCAATCAATATGGAAAACATGATATGTAATACCATGTAATAATATGCAATACTTAAATAAATAAATAAAAAGTTGTTCTTTGTATAGAACAGTTTACTATGAGACACACCCAATAAAATTTAATTCATTGTGCGAGTGCAACAAGAATAGTTACGCAGATGATAAGGCATATAATGTTTTTACGTGTTTTTACAGTTTAATGTTATTTAACTGTTATGTTACATTTTAGATATTAAAATGAAATTTTGAAATGATATTTTACTATTGGAAGTTTAAATATTCTGAAAAAACTTGAGGCGACGTAACCAATATCTAAAATATAACATAAAGTTAATACTGATTTATGTTATTATTTAATACATTGTGGGGGCTTAGAAAATATAGCTACATAGCTGTCTGAATAGCATATAATGTTTTTACAGAAGAGACGCAAGGAAATAATAAAGTAAATATATACTTTATTATTTCCTTGCGTCTCTTCTGTAAAAACATTATATGCCATTCAGACAGCTACGTAGCTATATTTTCTAAGCCCCCACAATGTATTAAATAATAACATAAATCAGTATTAACTTTATGTTATATTTTAGATATTGGTTACGTCGCCTCAAGTTTTTTCAGAATATTTAAACTTCCAATAGTAAAATATCATTTCAAAGTAATGGCACTAATCTGTTTTTAAACAGAGAACGTCATTAACTTAATGGGAGTAGCCCAATATCTAAAATAACATAAATGTCAAGGGGGGGAGGTATTTTATCAGAATGGTAAAATGTTAGATGGGTATTTTTTCAGAAAATATACTATCGTTTAAATTATTTTTCGAATCCGATACTGTTGATTCCGAACAGGAGTTATTCAGAATACACAAGAAATTATTTTCGAAAAGAAAATATCAGAAAAATTTGTGTCTATAAAAATTGAAAACAGATTGCATGAAATTATAAAAATACTTTTTACTAGAAAAATAAAATTCCGAAAAATCTCAAACGTTCATTCCTATACGATTTTCAGCTCATTTGTCGACATTTTAGCTTTTCTGAATCACTGCATTTTCTAAAATTTAATCGTTAGGTAGAAATGGCATTCGAAAAATTGACATGACATATCATATAAAAATAATTTAATGAAGATATTATGGCCTTCTTGCCAAATTTTTTCGAATTTTTATATATTATACATTTTTAAATATTCGGAAAATTTACCCTTCTATCATAAGATATTCTAATTTGTTTTTTTACCTTTCTGAGAAAATATCCATCTAACATTTTACCATTCTGATAAAACACCTCCCCCCAATGTCAAGTAACATTTAACTCTAGTCAGTTAATACTGATTCTTTTTTGTATTATATTTAATGTATTGTGGAATATTATGACGTATACCTACACAGCTGAGTTAAAGGCTTTTAATGTTTTTATAGAGAAATGACAAGGAAAGAGTAGAAAATACATTTTATTGTAACTTTTTAATTTCTTTCTTAGTATATAGACTGTTTTGTACGACAAAGCTCTTTTCAGATTTTCATCCTTTAGCATTTCTTCTATCAAATAACAGTGAATGACGAGAAAGCTTAATTAAAACAACTAATAGTAGAAATGTTTTTAAAAGGTTTTTTCTATTTTAGAGATGAAAAGTTGATAATATGTTGAAAGAAATTTAAACTATTAGTTGTTTTAATTAAGCTTTCTCGTCATTCACTGTTATTTGATAGAAGGAATGCTAAAGGATGAAAATCTGGAAAGAGCTTTGTCGTACAAAACATGGATCTGAAGTTTGCAACGTTTGAGTGCAAAGAAATAAATAAAATAATTAATTTTCTTTCAATTTTATACTAATTAGTATTAATTTTTCATGTATACTTAGAGTTTTATAGTATAAAATAACTTTATAACAAAGGTTTGAATAAAATTTCCATCGTTCAATAATTTGAATCAAACGTAAAAAATTAGTTCGTTGTATTCCAACGATACAAACTTCAGACCCATTACAAAACAGTCTATATACTAAGAAAAAAATTAAAAATTTACAATAAAATGTATTTTCTATTCTTTCCTTGTGATTTCTCTATAAAAACATTAAAAGCCTTTAACTCAGCTGTGTTGTTATACGTCATAACATCCCATAATACATTAAATAATACAAAAAATAAAATCAGTATTAACTAACTAGAGTTAAATGTTATTTGACTTTTATGTTATATTTTAGATATTGGTTACATCGTCTCAAGTTTTTGCTCTATATTTAAACTTCAATAGTAAAATATCATTTCAAAGTAATGGCACTAATCTGTTTTTAAACAAAGAATGTCATTAATTGAATAGGAGTAACCCAATATCTAAAATGTAACATAAATGTCAAATAACATTGAACTCTAGTCAGTTAAAACTGATTTCTTTTTATGGGTTTGAAGTTTGCATCGTTGTAATGCAATGAAATAATTTTTACAATTGCTCAAAGTTATTAAACAATGGAAATTTTATCCAAACCTTCGTTATAAAGCTATTTTATACTATAAAACCCTAAATCGACCCACAAAATCAGTATTAATTAGTATAAACTTGAAGTAAAATGAATTATGTTTTTATTTCGTTGCGCCCCAATGTTGCAAACTTCAGACCCATTTCTTTTTTTTTGTATTATTTTATATATTGTGGAATCTTATGACGTATACCTACACAGCCAAGTTAAAGGCTTTTAATGTTTTTATAGAGAAATCGCAAGGAAAGAATAGAAAATACATTTTATTGTAACTTTTTAATTTCTTTCTTAGTATATAGACTGTTTTGTACGACAAAGCTCTTTCCAGATTTTCATCCTTTAGCATTTCTCCTATCAAATAACAGTGAATGACGAGAAAGCTTAATTGAAACAACTAATAGTAGAAATGTTTATAAAAGGTTTTTTCTATTTTAGGGATGAAAAGTTGATAACATGTCGAAAGAAATTTAAACTATTAGTTGTTTTAATTAAGCTTTCTCGTCATTCACTGTTATTTGATAGAAGGAATGCTAAAGGATGAAAATCTGGATAGAGCTTGTCGTACAAAACTGTCTATATACTAAGAAAAAAATTAAAAATTTACAATAAAATGTGTTTTCTATTCTTTCCTTTGATTTCTCTATAAAAACCTTCTATGCCTTTAACTGAGCTGTGTACCGACATAAGAAAGTGATGGAAAATTGATGGCAAACCTAAGAGAACGGTAAAAAAGGACTGATTGACATCAAGTTGGCATGAAAGTGCAGATTTGGTTGTCGGGCAACATTGTTTATTGGGGTAGGTATACGTCATAACCTCCCACAATAAATGAAATAATACAAAAAAAAATCAGTATTAACTGACTAGAGGTAAATGATATTTGCCTTTTATGTTATTTTAGATATTGGGTTACTACTGTTAAGTTAATGACGTTCTCTGTTTAAAAACAGATTAGTGCCATTACTTTGAAATGATATTTTACTATTGAAGTTTAAATATTCTGAAAAAACTTGAGGCGACATAATCAATATCTAAAATATAACATAAGGTTAATACTGATTTATGTTATTATTTATTAATGCATTGTGGGGGCTCAGAAAGTATAGCTACATAGTTGTCTGAAATGCATATAATGTTTTTACAGAAGAGACGCAAGGAAATAATAAAGTAAATATATACTTTATTATTTCCTTGCGTCTCTTCTGTAAAAACATTATATGCCATTCAGACAGCTATGTAGCTATACTTTCTCAGCCCCCACAATGCATTAAATAATAACATAAATCAGTATTAACCTTATGTTATATTTTGGATATTGGTTACGTCGCCTCAAGTTTTTTCAGAATATTTAAACTTCAATAGCAAAATATCATTTCAAAGTAATGGCACTAATCTGTTTTTAAACAGAGAACGTCATTAACTTAATGAGAGTAGCCCAATATCTAAAATAACATAAAAGTCAAGTAACATTTAACTCTAGCCAGTTAATACTGATTCTTTTTTGTATTATATTTAATGTATTGTGGAATGTTATGACGTATACCTACACAGCTGAGTTAAAGGCTTTTAATGTTTTTATAGAGAAATCACAAGGAAAGAATAGAAAATACATTTTATTGTAACTTTTTAATTTCTTTCTTAGTATATAAACTGTTTTGTACGACAAAGCTCTTTCCAGATTTTCATCCTTTAGCATTTCTTCTATCAAATAACCGTGAATGACGAGAAAGTTTAATTAAAACTATTAGTTGTTTTAATTAAGCTTTCTCGTCATTCACTGTTATTTGATAGAAGGAATGCTAAAGGATGAAAATCTGGAAAGAGCTTTGTCGTACAAAACAGTCTATATACCAAGAAAAAAATTAAAAATTTACAATAAAATGTATTTTCTATTCTTTCCTTGTGATTTCCCTATAAAAGCCTTCTATGCCTTCAACTCAGCTATGTAGGTGCACGTCATAACATCCCACAATACATTAAATATAATAAAAAAAAAAAATCAGTATTAACTGACTAGAGTTAAATGTTATTTGGCTTTTATATTATATTTTAGATATTGGTTACGTTGCCTCAAGTTTTTTCACAAGATTTAAACTTCAATAGTAAAATATAATTTCAAAGTAATGCACGAATCTGTTTTTAAACAGAGAACGTCATTAACTTAAATGGGAGTAAGCCAATATCTAAAATAACCTAAAAGTCAAATAACATTTAACTCTAGTCAGTTAAAACTGATTTTTTTTTTGTATTACTTAATGTATTGTTGGAGGTTATGACGTATAGCTTGAATGACTCTAAACAATTAATAATTGTTTTAATGGAGCTTGCGGGGTTGGCTGGAGCGCGTGAAACCGCAACTCGTCGACAGTCCAAAACATGTACATCTGACATCATGATTGACGAGAAGTTTCTTTCACATGCGACTACCAACCTAAGCCTGAGAAAGAGTCCTGCCTGATAGCCGCATGGGTGCAGTTTGAGAAGACGTCTGCTCCGCCCCCCCCCCCTCACCCTACGTAGTCATTCAACAAGCGCTCTCTCGAGCGCAAGGGACAATGTACATAAGTGCTGTACCGTGCTGTGTCGAGCTATGCCTTGCCATGCCGTGCCTTGCTCTTGCCGTGCCGTTTCATTCCTATTTCTGTCGGTTTATAAACATGCATTCTACTCTCTGTAGGAACGAAACGGCAAGGCAAGAGCAAGGCAGGGCACGGCAAGGGAAAGGCAAGGCACAGCACGACACAGCAAGACACGGCTCTTATGTACATTGTCCCTTACGTAGGTATAACGACGCGGGCCATAGCGCGGACCGAGCCGTCTTCTCCCAGATCCCCCCCCCCCCACTTCGCTACGACTCGACGCTTTATTATACTTCAAGTGCATGAGCGGATTCGCGCAAGCTAGCGCCGGCCGGGCCGCCTTCTCAGGAGTCACCGCACTGCTATATGTGACGTGACAAACTGATCGCGCCTGTTCAACTCGCTTATAATCGTGCTTACACTCAGTGTCGCCCAGAAAAAAGAAAAGACATATATCAAAGATTTGTTCCTGCTCTTTCCAATGTTGCTATTGTTTTATCACCGAAATGCTTTTTCCAGATAAAACGTTGAGTTTAAATTTCGGAGCGAATTTTCTATAAGAATACCATAATTTTTTTTTTTTTTTTTAATAAATGTTTTCATTCAAAAGTACAAGTTCAAAAAATGAGAAGGGTTTGTAAGTATTAATAAATCGGCGGCGAGCCGACGCGCGTACTTTCTCGAATTTTTATTTCTTCACTTTTTTGATAGATGAGTATAGGTATAAAGTTTTTGATCAACAGCTTAAAATCATTATTTTATACCACTCTAACCTCAAAATCACAACTTTGGTATGATTTTTCGGCGCTCGTGGTATAAAATACCGTTCGAAGCTAGTGTGTAAGTTGATTATTTAGCTCATGTGACTTTTTCACATGAGCTAAATAATCGACTTCCCCACCCGTGTCGAAATGTACTATTAATTCTACCTTTTTAACGTGTACTAACAGTTTAATACAATGAAATGATGACAGATTCACGTACTGTTATTGCTTATTTTAAGCTTTGTTTTAAGGGGGTTATCGTGATTTTTTAAAATGGGTTCACTATTTAATGTATATGTCATAAATTATTAATTTTAATGTAAGTACACACAGATATGAAAGGTCAATACTTTCCGAAAAAAACTATTATGATAAAAAATTGTTAATTGAACATGTATAGATATTGTTCAATAAGTAAAATAGTTACTTTTGCAATTTGCCAACTTTTTATTTTTCATTCGATTTTAATGTTTAACGTCTCATTTTAATTTCTTAAATATTTGTCTACGACCCATCTAGGCTTATATTATGAATTATTAATATATACGAAGCAACATGTAATTGTTTACAGTTTATTCACAATAAACTTCAAGTTTATATACTGTATTGTTATTATAAACATTTTACCGATTAATGCAGATAAATAAGCTATTTAGAGACTGAATGAGACTGTTATGTAAACGAATTAATACATTCACTTGTAATCGAACAATTTTAGATTATTTATGAAATTCAAAAAATTTAACACAACGTATTTTGTGTCCATGTCTACTAATGGTAATTACAAGTAAAACTTCGCTCTGACATACACGCGTGGTTTTCACGATATTTCAATGTGGAAAATCCGTAACTAAATACATTTCTTGTGTTTCATCAATGATTTATTAGCATGCACATGTTAGATATCTCTCGAAAACATTTAGACCTACTCAAATTTAGAATATTTGTATATATATTATAATATTATACAATATATATATATCGAGTGTCCCATTTTAAAATCACCAGGCAAATATCTCGAAAACTAAGGGAGATGGAAAAAAACTTTTAATACAAAAGTTGTAGGGTTCAGAGGGGCCCAACTGATTGTGACCTTGGTTATGACCTTGAGGTCAATGATCAAGGTCATTTGAAGGTCAAATCGATTTTTTCAAATGGGAACCCCTATTTTTGACCTCGTAAATGGAAAGAACGGAAAATTTTACTATTTTTACTATTATCAATATTTACCAGGGTTAACCACTTATATCAAATAATAACAAAAGTTAATAAGTGTTGACCACCTGTATCCAATAGTGACCGGTAGTATTCAGCATTGATCGGTAATAGTCAATAATTATTACTGTTTACATCAAATTGTTTTCAAATTGAGCACACTTATATTGGCACAGAAAATTAAACTTTTTCGTTTTAAAATATTGTATAGTATAATAACATATTATTTCTTTTGTGGTGTGTTTTGATAAATAATTGCATTTACAACTAAAAAAGAATGCCTGACTATTCTGCTAATGAAATAGTTGACATTCTTCTTATTTTAGGAGAATGTCGACGAAACTATCGAGAGGCAAGCAGATTGTATCGTGCTCGGTTCCCTCAACGACAACATCCTGATCATACGGTAATACGTGACATTGAACTGCGCGGTCGACAAGGAAACTTCGTTCGAAGAAGGAGGACACTGAATGAACACGATTATGAAAATAATCCTCGCTTTCTTGCTGTTCTAGCCATGGTACATTTAAATGTTCATGTCAGTTTACGCGAAATCGAGTTAACAATGGGTATTCCAAGATCTACGGCCAGTAGATATTTACGATATGCGCGTTACCATCCTTACCACATTACTCTAAATCAAGCTTTAACTGTGGAAGATTATCGACGGAGAATAACATTTTGCCAATGGGCAACACAACAAATTACTGATGATGAAAATTTCTTTAACAATGTTCTTTTTAGCGACGAGGCTACATTTCAGAGTACTGGTATGTTGAATCGCCATAATTGCCACTACTGGTCTCCTGTTAATCCTGATTGGATGCGAGAAGTTGATCATCAGCATCGCTGGAATGTAACGGTATGGTGTGGTATTATTAACGGATGTCTGATTGGACCTTATTTTTTTGAAGGTCACGTAACTCAACATACTTATTTACAGTTGCTGAGAGACGAGCTGCCACTCTTTCTAGAAAACGTTGATGTCCATACAAGGGCCAGAATGTGGCTACAACAAGATGGTGCTCCTCCACATTATGCCAGAATTGTCAGAGATTTTCTTAATGAAAGGTTTAACGGTCGATGGATTGGTAGAGGAGGTCCCGTAGCATGGCCACCCAGATCTCCAGATCTGACATCTCCAGATTTTTATTTATGGGGCTTCCTAAAAAATACAGTCTACCGCAACAGGCCAACTACAAGAGATGACATGATTCAAAGGATTACACAAATCTGCTTAAGTATTCCACGTCAAGTATTATTAAATACTGTTAGAAACTTTAAAAGGAGAATAGAATGTTGTCAACAAGTAAATGGTGCAACTTTTGAGCATCTTCTTCAGTAAATGGTGACCGAAATACTTGGATCCTATGACTAAATACACATGAACGTGGAATTTTCCAATGAATTTTTAGCTGGCCTGATCATCCCCGACCTTGCCTTAACTGGCCGGGTCATCTCCGACCTTGCCTTAACTGGCCGGGTCATCTCCGACCTTGCCTTAACTGGCCGGGTAATCTTCGACCTTGCCTTAGGTGACCGGGTCATCTCCGACTTTGCTCTTAACTGCACGGAAACTGACCATAACTTTGACCATGACCTTGACCCAAGGTCATATCAGAATTTTTCGGTTTTTCTATTTACGAGGTCAAAAGTGAGGGTTGCCGTTAAACAAAATTGATTTAACCTTCAAACGACATCATCCTTGACCTCAAGTTCATGGTCAAGGTCACGATCAGTTGGGCCCCTCCAAACACTACAACTTCTGTATTTAACACTCGTATGCGTAATTATGGGAATGTTTGGAATGCGTTGATTGATTTTGATTTTAAACATGACCATGACCATGACCATGGCCTTGACTCAAGGACATATCTAAACGTAAAATTTTCCGCTCTTTCCATTTACGAGGTCAAAAGTGGGGGTTCCCATTTGAAAAATCGATTTGACCTTCAAATGACCTTGATCATTGACCTCAAGGTCATAACCAAGGTTACGATCAGTTGGGCCCCTCTGAACCCTACAACTTTTGTATTTAACAATTTGTCTCGTATACCTAATTATGGGAATGTTTTGATGCGTTTATTGATTTTGATTTTAAACATGACCATGACCATGACCATGACCTTGACTCAAGGACATATCTGAACGTAAAATTTTCCGCTCTTTCCATTTACGAGGTCAAAAGTGGGGGTTCCCATTTGAAAAAATCGATTTGACCTTCAAATGAACTTGATCATTGACCTCAAGGTCATAAACAAGGTCACGATCAGTTGGGCCCCTCTGAACCCTACAACTTTTGTATTAAAAGTTTTTTTCCACCTCCCTTAGTTTTCGAGATATTTGCCTGGTGGTTTCAAAATGGGACACCCGTTATATATAATTATACACACACACACACACACACACACACACACACACACACACACACACACACACACACACACACACACACACACACACACACACACACACACACACACACACACACACACACACACACACCCACACACACACACACACACACACACACACACACACACACCCACACACACACCCCCACACACACACACACACACACACACACACACACACACACACACACACACACACACACACACACACTATATTATAATATTTGGTGGTAAAAGGTGCGATTTTGATTGAAAAAAGAGTCACTTCTCCACAGATTTTGTTGTGGTACCACTGCAATTCACTTTTAATATCGTTACTTGGCGCGATACGCACGTTTACGCTCGTCTTTTCTATATGTTGCAGTAGTACCACAACAAAATCTAATGGAAATAAAGTGCTTCTGAAATGACATTTTATTGAAGCTAAATTTGAAATGAGACCTTCTTCTAGCAAAATTTGAACTGCCACTTTTTTCAAGCAAAATCAGAATTGACAGTTGCTATAAGATATCGACGACTAAGCGGAACAAGATGCTATCTCGGCTCAGGCAAACAGGAGATCCTATGTCGGCCGAGGCTAACAGAAGATGCTATTTCGGCCGAAGCTCAGAGAACGTGCTATCTCAGCCATGGCTTACAGAACGTGCTATCTCGGCCAAGGCTAACAGAAGATGTTATCTCGGCCGAGGCTCACAGAACGTGTTTTCTCAGATGCGTTTTTTTTTTTCAAATTTTATCGTGGTAGCTCTGTGCACCTTGATTAAACTTTTATTTCTACAAAATCGGTATCTCTAAAAATCGTAAATAACATTAGATGTCATTTTTCAATACTTATTTTGACAATTTACGAAATATGTGTATTATGGAATTCATTATAATTGATTATAAACGCTCGTTTAAATAAAGATTCAAAATTCAATTCTTAATTAAACCAGTTGTTTTTTATTAAAGATACAATTTTTAATTCTTAATTTTAATTGTTTACAAGCGTTCAATTAAACATTCAAGATTTAATCCTTAACTAGACGAGTTTTAATTAAAAAGTATAATTTTTATTGTTAATTAAACCAGTTTTACTTAATTCAAATTTTAAATCTTAATTATATGCCGTATAACTAGCATTCGCTCTTAATCATATGTCGTATAATTAACATACGCTCTTAATTATATGCGATATAATTAACATTCCATATTAATTATATTATGCCGTATAATTAATTTCTCTCTCAATTTTATGCATTTAAAATCGAAGGTTACTTTGCATTTGACATTATCTAAGGGGTTTTTCGCCCCGTTGATTTCAATTTTGAGATCTATTTTAGTGTACAATACAACGCGCATGCATGCACAGTAGATCATTTTTGCTCAAATGAGTCTCTAGCTCGAATCCGTGGTCGTTCAGTGGGTTTTTTGATCCGCAGATTTTGATTTTGTGGTATATTTCGCTATACAAAGCACGTGCATGTTCAGTAAATTACTTGAATAGTTCTTGAGGTATAAGAGCGGCAGTTACCATTGCGAAGTCTGATATATTATAGCTATTAAATATGAATATTTTGGCGATACTTCTCAAAATAAAAATCATCTACTGCATATACGCATGGTAGTTTACACCAAAATTGACTTTAAAATCGATATCAGCGATTTGAAAAAATCCTTGAATGACCTTGGATCTAAGCTAGAGGCTCATTTGCGCAAAAATCGCCTACTGCGCGTGCTCGTTGCATTGTATACTAAAATAGATCTCAACATTGAAATCAGTGAGTCGAAAAACCCCTTAGATAATTAATTAGATTAATTATACGGCATATAATTAAGAGCGTATGTTAATTATACGGCATATGATTAAGAGCGAATGCTAATTATACGGCATATAATTAAGATTTAAAATTTGAATTAAGTAAAACTGGTTTAATTAACAATAAAAATTATAGTCTTTAATTAAAACTCGTCTAATTAAGAATTAAATCTTGAATCTTTAATTAAACGCTTATAAACAATTAAAATTAAAAATTAAAAATTGTATCTTTAATAAAAACAACTCGTTTAATTAAAAATTTTAATTTGAATCTTTATTTAAACGAGCGTTTATAATCAATTATAATGAATTCCATAATACACATATTTAGTAAATTGTAAAAATCATTATTAAAAAATCACGTCTAATTTTTTTCACGATTTTTAGAGATACCGATTTTGTAGAAATAAAAGTTTAATCAAGGTGCGCAGAGCTACCACTACTAAATTTGAAGAAAAAAAACGCGTCTGAGAAAGCACGTTCTGTGAGCCTCGGCCGAGATAGCATGTTCGGTTAGCTTCGGCCGAGATAGAACGTTCTATGAGTCTCGGACGAGATAGCATCATCTTCTGTTAGCCACGGCCGAGAAAGCACGTTCTGTGAGCCTCAGCCGAGACAGCATCTTCTGTTAGCCTCGGCCGAGATAGCATCTTCAGTTAGCCTCGGCTGTGATAGCGCTTTCTGTAAGCCTTGGTCGAGATAGAAAGTTCTATGAGCCTCGGACAAGATAGCACCTTCTGTTAGCCACGGCCGAGATAGCACATTCTGTGAGCCACAGCCGAGATAGCATCTTCTGTTAGCCTCGGCCGAGATAGCATCTTCAGTTAGCCTCAGCCGAGATAGCATCTTGTTCCGCTCATCCGTTGATATAGTCATGTTTCTTAGATTTTTAGAAAATTTACCTACGACAATTTTTCTCAGTGTGACAGAATCATTAAAACCTGTGTAATTATGATAAGTATGGGCATGGAAAGGAATGCATAGAATTAAAATTTTGGAATTTTATATAAATATTCTAACTAATTGTTTGAATCGACTGAAAAAATGTAGTTTTCAAATTAAAAAAAATAACGCTGCCAATTCATTGGCCCATGACTTCCTCAAACTTAATTAGCTCATTCCTTTAATGAATTTTTATTAACAAAATTTATAATTTTTGCAACAATTTATGACATAATTATAATTAAATTCATTCATGAAGATTAAAAAGTATTAATTTTTAAATTATGTATAAAATATAAATAAAATAATAGGTATGACTTTTTTTAAATTATCTGTGAAAGTACATTACGATACGTGTGACTTAAGGTGATGCGATACCCACGCTATTACTCAAAATTGGGTTCCAGTTTTTCTCATTCAATTTTTAATTTTAAGGAAAAAACGCTTTGATACGTTATAGTTCTTTATTAAACTTAAAATGTGTCAAAGAGCTTTATTCAAAAAGTTCATAATTAAAGGAGAAAAACGGGAACCCAGAATTGAGTAATAGCGTGGGTATCACATCACCTTAAGTGGCCCATTATTGCACGGCGTGAGGTTAGCGCCCGAGCGTAGCGAGAGCGATAATTCACGTCGTGTGATGGGCCACTCAAGTCATAAGTATCGTATATTATTTTATCGCACGTTTACCTAAGTCCGCTGTCACGCCTATTCGTGCCTTAAGCAGTTCATTTATGCACCGTGAGGTTAGCGCGCGAGCGCAGCGAGCGCGACAAACACGGTGCAATAATTGACTACTTAAGTCACGGATAGGCGTGACCTAAGTGCGGACTTAGGTCACACCGTGCTATAAAATAAATAAAATAATTGATTTGATTTCTTCGAAACACTCGTGCAATATATTTGAAATAAAAAGTATAAGACGGTTGGTCTACGAGTCACTTTATTGTCGATTAATTAGACAACGTTTCAGTGGCTGGTTTGCCACCCCCATCGAAATGTTACATATTCATCTCAAAAACAACCCTATAAACAAAAAAGATGACACAAAAAATTTACACAGCAGTTACGCCCCAATTTTAAATAAATTAAAATAAAAAAATTTTCTTGTAAAAAAGTATACTAATTTTACCATGTGTGTTTTTAATTCGTGGTTTAATTCAACATTTCCAGGTAACAAATTTCTATATTATCATCATAATTTTAAATATTATAGTACCTGATTAAAATTGTAGATATCGTTTTTCTTTAAATAGAATTTAAATATAGTATAACTATTCAGTACAGTATTCTATGATAAGACGTGTACACAAACGTCTAATTTCTGTTAATTTATTTTTTGTCCGTTGTCTTTAATTTATTTTGTACTGTTCATATACACTTATTGTTAATTTATTATTGTCCGTTGTCCTTATACATTTTTTATAATGTTTTCAACTTTTTTACTTTATTCTGACTGGTTTGTTTTTGAATTTAAAGAAAAAATCTTCATGGGGTAAGACCATTATACTTTTCTTGACAATTTCTCAATTTCTCTGCAACAATCTGTATAATAATATTGTTTCTAAAATTATAGTTGCAACGGTTACTTGACGAACCCAAAGGGAAATTATGAATTGTAATTATTGACTATTGAAGATATTACAATCTTGTTACACATTATTATAATTTTTATAAGATATTGTCCATATTGTCTACAATGTTATATTAATGTTTATAGACCTAATGAGGGTGGCAAACCGGCCACCGAAACGTTCTCTAATTAATCGACAATAAAGTGACTCGTAAACCAACTGTCTTATACCTTTTATTTCAATTGATTGTAATATTATCGTCAAAACCTTTACTTCAAAAATTCAAATTATATTTTCTTTGGGAATCTTGTCTCTAGTAATATGCCCGTCCGTATTATTTGCTTTTTCTGGAATTTCCGATGTAAGAAAAAGATTCTAACCTTAAAAATAATAAATGGCTATTACAAAACAAAAGCAGGTATACAACACGCGCACATCGGCGTATAGCGCAGTCATTTCCACTTTCTAGTATACATAAATGCGTTCCCGAATAATTACAATTTTATAAGAGGGCTAAAATAGTTTTAACCTCAAATATCTCTGTAATTCATAAACGAATTCTTTTACTCTACGAACTCTTCTAATAAATAATATACAAACTCTGCATCTCTACCAAATTTCGAAGATATTAAAACAATTTTAATGTAGTTATATTGTGCGACAACAAAGAAAGTCATTTTCAAAAAGACTAAAATTTTAAATATCAAACATCTCAAAAAATAACCATATAATCTGGATGAAATTTTACACAGGTATTGCCTATATCGCATACAAAATAGTCTATAAATTTCAAGCTGATACATGAAGTCGTCATTGAGAAATTACGATTTCGAAAAAAACCGTAAAAGAATTTTAACCGTAAATATCTCTAAAAATCATGAGACAATTCTTTTACCTAAAGGACTTATACGATAATATATAGACTCTATATCTCCACCAAATTTCAACATGATTAAACCAATTTTTGTTTCTTCTATGTTATAATGCGACAAAGAAAATAACTTTTTAAAATACCAAAATTTTCAAAATCAAATATCACAAAAACTAATCGTACGATCTTGATGAAAGTTCACACACATATTATCTATATCACATACAAAATTGTCTATAAATTTGAAGCTGATACACGAAGCCGTTCTCGAGAAATTACGATTTGAAAAAAAGGTTAAAAAAAATTTTAACCTCAAACATTTCTGAAATTTCTGGACTAATCATTTTGCTCAAAAAACTCGACTGAGAGCTATCAAAAATCTATCTCTACAAGGAATTTCGAAGCAATTAAGTCAATTTTACTCCCGTAATCGTTCGACATACAAAACTCATTTTTTTCACATTTCAATTTTTTTCTCAAAAACTAGTCGACAAAATAAATTCAAATTTTTGCAGATTATAGCTATTTATATTCTGCATTATCATGATTTTTCTCAAGAAAATTGACCGTTTAGTTTAGGAATTATAAGCTTTTTAAAAAGAAACACGTTTTTGTTAATAACTAAAGAACCGCGATAGCTAGAGAAATTTTTTTTTAGAAAATATAGGTATTTTAATGCTCTTTCGAATGCCATCCATTCGATTCAAATATCTCGATCTTACCATTAAAAAAAAAACAAAAATCAATTTTGAGAAAATCGAAAATTCGAAATAAAATAAAAACGCACCGGCGAATCAGAAAACGAATTTTTGACCCGCCATCACACAAAAAAAAAACAAAAAAAAAACGAGACCTGTCCGGTCAAAATTGATCGAGTAGAAGCTGAGATCCAGGCGTACGCACACACACACACACACACACACACACACACACACACACACACACACACACACACACACACACACACACACACAAACACACCCACCCACCCACACACACACACACATCCATACAGACATTTTTCAAAAATCATGTATTTTGATTCGTAACACCTCGGAAAACAATTATAACATGTTTTTACAATAACTCAAAAAATTACTATCACAAAGCTTCCTCTAGGAGGAAGCAAAATTATATTTTTATTTTTCTAGATACGAGATAATCTAAAATTGTTCGATTATGATTCAATTTAATAATTTCTGTGCAAAACAGTTCCATCCGGCGCCAAAATAGCTTATTTAACTCTATTAGGCGATAAATAAGCTAAAACAATACGTTTTTGCTTTCTCAAAGAGAAAGCTTGGTAACGGTGTTTTCGACCTCGAGATTTCGATGATTTTTTATATTTCTGAGCTCCCCGAGTCGAAATATGCGTTTTCTAGAAAATGTCTGTCTGTCTGTGTGTGTGTGTGTGTGTGTGTGTGTGTGTGTGTGTGTGTGTGTGTGTGTGTGTGTGTGTGTGTGTGTGTGTGTGTGTGTGTGTGTGCATGCGTTTGTGTGTGAAAGGTCTTTGTTGTGTTTTCTGGAAGGTCTTGAAATTTCCTATCTTCCCATATTTTTTTCGACCCGATCGGATATTATTAAGTCAATTAAAAAAAATAAAAAGAAATATGGAAAAATCGAAATAATTTTTTTTGGCTCTGGATTTGGATATCGGTCGAAAGTAGGCCCATTTTCTTAAAGGTATTGAAATTACCTATCAATCCATATATTTTTGTCCGTCCA
Organism: Torymus aiolomorphi; assembly: GCA_036365515.1. Lineage (NCBI taxonomy): Eukaryota > Metazoa > Arthropoda > Insecta > Hymenoptera > Torymidae > Torymus > Torymus aiolomorphi. Next base: position 90,025,479 of record CM070876.1, read on the forward strand.
AACGGATAATATTAAGTCGGTAAAAAAATAAAGAAAAATAAAAAATAAAAAATAAAAAATAAAGAAAAATCGAAAATAATTTTTTTCATCGCTTATACTGAAATTGTACTTTAACATCCTAGAGACTACCACTACAAAATTAAAGAAAAAAAAATCGCGCTTGAGTTAGAGGATATTTGAAACCTTCGCCGAGTTATATGGTTTTTGAAACTACTCTATGAGTTGGTGAATTTTCGAAGTCTTCGCTGAGTTGGCAGGGTTTTTAAGCAAACGCCGAGTAGTAGGTTTTCGAAGAAAACGCCGAATAAATTTCGAAGAAAAGCAATTAATTTATAAATTCAATAAATAACATGTGATAATACCTTAAACTTTTTAATTTGCAATTGTCACGTCCTAAGACACGACATGACTGGGATGTTTAACTCGATTAAGAGTTATGCTCTTTTCTGGTCGTAGCTGCGTTAGCTAATAAACCATGGACGAGCTGTGGACAGGAGTGTAATATCAAATTCACTGTTAATCGCTGAGATTTAAGTTTGACTAATTTTTGGTTTAGGATTTGGTTATCGTAAGGACCAACGGTGAGTAGCACGAACGTCTCGTAAAGATCGTTTGGCCGCACGTACCCCCGTATGGACTAGGAATAAGGGCACGATTTTCTTTGGATACCTGGAGTTTGAGATTCTAATAACTTTTCCCGGTCTCAGGTTATTCTCAGATTCGCCCTTCCCTATCAAGAGCAGAGCTCGTGTGTGAATTTAATTTTTATTTATGTAACTTATCCCTCTTGGGATTGATATATATTTTTCTTTTTAATAAATAAATTTTTATCTTAGTAAAGGATAATTTCTTTAGAATTTTCCTACGATTTTCTTGTTTCTTAAGTTTTTCTAATATAAATTGTTTTAGAGTTGTAATCTGAAATTTCTTATAAATTAAAATATTCCTTGTAAACACAACCAGTGAGGCTTACCCGTAAGGTCGTACAACTGCCGTTATGTTTACTTAATTCTTTTCTAAACCAATAGGAGTATGCTTACCCGTAAGGTCGTAACAACTATGGTTTAGAGAAGTAATTTAGGATATATCTAATTGAAGATTTTATTACTTTCTTATTGTAAACTGGAAAAATCTTATAAATTGAAATATTCCTTGTAAACACAACCAGTGAGGCTTACCCGTAAGGTCGTACAACTGCCGTTATGTTTACTTAATTCTTTTCTAAACCAATAGGAGTATGCTTACCCGTAAGGTCGTAACAACTATGGTTTAGAGAAGTAATTTAGGATATCTCTAATTGAAGATTTTATTACTTTCTTATTGTAAACTGAAAAAAAAATCTTATAAATTAAAATATTCCTTGTAAACACAACCAGTGAGGCTTACCCGTAAGGTCGTAACAACTATGGTTTAGAGAAGTAATTTAGGATATCTCTAATTGAAGATTTTATTATTTTCTTTATTGTAATGAGAAAATTTAATATAATTTAATTATATTCTTTGCAAACACAACCAGTGAGGCTTACCCGTAAGGTCGTACAACTGCCGTTATGTTTGCTTAATCCTTTTCTAAACCAATAGGAGTATGCTTACCCGTAAGGTCGTAACAACTATGGTTTAGAGAAGAAATACTGAATACAGTTAATTGAAGATTTTATTTACCTTCTTATTTTTGTGTTCTTTATATTTTTTTCTTTCAATATAAGTTCCTTTGAATCTTGTAATATGAAATTTATTATAATTAATAATATTCTTTGTAAACACAACCAGTGAGGCTTACCCGTAAGGTCGTACAACTGCCGTTATGTTTACTTAATTCTTTTCTAAACCAATAGGAGTATGCTTACCCGTAAGGTCGTAACAACTATGGTTTAGAAAAGTAGTTTCGAATATAATTAATTTGATAATTTTGGAATTAGTATGTTAAAATTTTTTATAAGTTTTGGAAAAAATGAATTTCGAAAATTTGATTTTGGAAAAAAATTTGAATATTTTATTTGAGAGTTTGAATTTGTGTACAGAGTCTTTAAGCTTGTGAGGCTTGTGTCGATCTGCTGTACAGTCAGCAAAGCTTGTGAGGCTTATGTTGATCTGACTGACGAACAGTGCGTGCTCGGCGTATTTAAATGTGTTGCTCCTCCTCCTTTTTTAGCCGGAAAACTGCGGTGTCGAATCGGGTGGTTGCGTCATCTTGAGGCATCGAATCGCTGGTTGACATTTGTAACGGCGGTTGATAGTCATGTATCCTGTAGTGTTAACTGTGGCTAGTGGTGTGAGAAAACGGTGTCCAATGGTGCGGGGGTGTCATCCCTTCCAAACGTCGATTTTTGTGATAGTGGGGAAAATCCTATGTTTTAACGCAGAGAGCGGCAGAGAGCGGTCCCTTATCCCTTCTCTAGGGTATTTTCCGGCGGCTCGTATCTTCCTTAAGGAGCGAGAGAGAACGATATATGTGCGACAGAGAAAGAGAGATGAGAGAGATAAAAGATATATCCTTCTCTTTCTTTCGAGTCAAAAATGATCAATTTTCTGTTACTTGCTGAAAATTATACAATGTTGGCAGTTTATAAATTATAAAATATGTTATTCTATTACATTTTGTTCTAAAATGAAAATACAAATTTGAACGGAAGTTATCGGTCTATTACAACAGGAGTTAAACGCATTATAAATTTTATAAACTTAATTATACATTAAACAATGAAATTTCTTATGCAAATTTTATAAAAACATTAGACTATTCATTCTAGCTAATATATCAATCATATTATTAAGTTATTTTATTAAATTAATACATTTTCCTTAGATTTCCTATTATTTATTTAAAATATTTGAAATTTAATTAGTTTTCGTAAGTAACAATGTGTTAAAATACTGGTATTGTTCAGTAAAATGTTTCATCTAATGTGTATATTTCATAAAACTTGCATTAACAATGAAAATTACTTATAAATAGTCATAATAGTTAATTATTATTAAGAAAACGTACGAATTACAAATGTATTATTCAAGTTCTAAACAGGTTATCATCTAAACTTAAAGTCTAGTTAATTAATCTAGTAGAAATAGACAAATGGATTATTATTACTATAAAAACATATTATAATAATGGATTTTCTCATCTCTTAATTTTTACTTAGCATAATGCAACTTTTATCTTAAACAAAAATTATTTTTCTAATTGTAATTAATGAGATATCTAGTGTTATTCAAAAAAAAATACTCTTATGCTATAATACATTGAGTCCCAAAAGATGCTGGAAAATGCGTCTCCGCGCAGGAAGATTGAGAAAAATCTATTTTTAGACGAGCCATGTGTTTTGGGGCTGATGTAGCTGACAAACATCTTCTTTGTCTCGGTTTTTCCTATAATTAACAATCTAGATATTCTACCATGAATTGAATTATTTATCTTACTAAATAATTATGTAGCAAGATATTACAACTTGAATGAAAATGCTACGACTATTTTAATGATAGTTATTCGGAATACAAAATTTTACTAACTTAATAATCTAATTTACAATGAAATCATATATGATAAATTTATAATAACAGTCAATTATCTAAAATAAACTAAAACCTAAATGCTTTGTTATCAAAACTTGTTGATTTATATAATACAATAGCTATTATAGTAATTATTTATCGTTGGTTAATAAAGATTCTTTACATGGTTATAGGTTGCGTTTATAAAATGCATATGGTTACTCATAGAGCTATATTTTTGGGTTTTTGTTACTAGATCTTTGTATTATTAATACAAAAACAACAAAGCTGTTGATTGCAATTTAACAAAGAATATATATAATTAATATTATTTGTTTCCTAATTTCCTTACTGTTATATTTAATATCGGTTGTTGTTAAAATGATTTTATCTTTAACGGTTTGAGAGATATTGTCTAATAATGTAAAATAGTCTTTTCAGTATATAGTATAAGTCGTGTATTCAAAACTCGGAAAAGCGCGTCCCCGCGTGGGAAAGCGTCGTATCTATATTTAGTATGGGCCATGTGTTTTACAGCCCCAAGATTACGCATCCGCTAGGGCTATCGTCTTCTTAAGGCTAATTCCACATTTTGAAGGAATATTTCCAACTCACATGTAATTGTTCAAAATCCAAAAAATGTTTGTTAAATTTGTGATATGTAATAAAGCAGTTTATTTATTTATAGCAGAAGAAAAACAGAAGGTTGAATAAGTTTCATTATTTGAGTAGGAAAAATATTCTTTCATGAATGTGTCTTAAAGTAGTTATTGTAATTTTATATTTGTTTGTGATTGTAAATGGAAAACCTTATAAACTCTTATACCTCGCGTTTGGAACGGTTTGCTAGTTAGGTCAAACGTATAAAGGAAGAATTACAATTGTGATTATTGCACAAGGGTTTGTTTAACAATTCGTACTTAAATTATTATTTAAAATATATCCTTGTAGAAAATTAACCCTAATTTATAACTAACTCATTAATACAACTGAAGTATTTCTAAATAAAATTGTATTGCAGAAATATTGTAATTCAACTAAAGGTTTTATTATTATAATTTTTGTGACACATAGATATTATTTTCTTATTCGGATTGATACATGACTATGTTATATTAATAATCAATAATTAATATCTGGTGAACATTTTTACTAGAGTGAGTTACTTATTTTACATAAGAAAAAGTAATAATCTTTGGTAACAGTTTTTCTAATATAGTTTACTACACTCGTAGTCGTGGGTATAATCAGTTAATTGCATGCACTGCGTCGTTGTTTTTTTTTGCAGCTTGGGAAAATCCCCATAGCGCAGGTCACACCCGCAACCCTTGGTGCAGCAGTGTCGATAGGTTAGTAGTAGTTCAGGGCTATGATCATGTTTCGTCGATATGTGGAAAAAATTTTCTTTTTTTATGAAATGACGTAGAAGGTGCCGTCACACAATTTAATAATTACTACATAACTATTTTAAATATAATTTTCTTGATCATTTTGAATAATTGTAGTTATGGAAAATCAGATATGCAGAAAGAATGAAATTTTATATTAAAATATACATTTAAAAAAGTTATATGATGTAATTTATCAATTCTCAATTCTCTTTGAGAAAGCATTCTGCTAAAGCAGGTAGCAGTGGTTTCTTGTTTGACATATTTTGTTTCTGATAAATAAAAAAATTGTGTAAGGTTTTATTGGAAAAAAATGAGACATTTACGGCATCAAATAATATGTAAAAAAACGGCGAAAATAACAAAATAAGCAATTTTTAATTTTGCTTCCTCCTAGAGGAAGCTTTGTCACAGTAATTTTTTGAGTTATTGTAAAAACATGTTATAATTGAAAATTATTAAAATACATGATTTTTGAAAAATGTTTGTATGAATGTGTGTGTGTGTGTGTGTGTGTGTGTGTGTGTGTGTGTGTGCGCGCGCGCGCGTGTGTGTACGCCTGGATCTCAGCTTCTACTCGATCGATTTTGACCGGACAGGTCTCATTTTTTTTTGCCTTTTTTGTGTGATGGCGATCAAAAATTCGTTTTTTGATTCGCCGATGCGTTTTTTTTTTTTATTTCGAATTTTCGATTTTCTCAAAATTTATTTTTGTTTTTTTTTTAATGATAAGATCGAGATATTTGAATTGAATGGATGGCATTCGAAAGAGCATTAAAATACCTATATTTTCTAAAAAAAAATTTCTCTAGCTATCGCGGTTCTTTTGTTATTAACAAAAACGTGCTTCTTTTTAAAAAGCTTATAATTCCTAAACTAAACGGTCAATTTTCTTCAGAAAAATCATGATAATGCAGAATGTAAATAGCTATAATCTGCAAAAATTTAAATTTATTTTGTCGACTAGTTCTTGAGAAAAAAATTAAAATGTGAAAAAAATGAGTTTTGTACGTCGAACGATTACGGGAGTAAAATTGACTTAATCGCTTCGTAATTCCTTGTAGAGATAGATTTTTGATAGCTCTCGGTCGAGTTTTTTGAGCAAACTGATTAGTCCAGAAATTTCAGAAATATTTGAGGTTAAAATTTTTTTAACCTTTTCTTCAAATCGTAATTTCTCGAGAACGGCTCCATATATCAGCTCCAAATTTATAGAAAATTTTGTATGTGATATAGATAATATGTGTGTGAACTTTCATCAAGATCGTACGATTACTTTTTGTGATATTTGATTTTGAAAATTTTCGTATTTTACAAAGTTATTTTCTTTATCTCATTATAACATAGAGGAAACAAAAATTGGTTTAATCATGTTGAAATTTTGTGGAGATATAGAGTCTATATATTATCGTACAAGTCCTTTAGGTAAAAGAATTGTCTCATGAGTTTTAGAGATATTTAAGGTTAAAATTCTTTTACGGTTTTTTTCAACATCGTAATTTCTCAATGACGACTTCATGTATCAGCTTGAAATTTATAGACTATTTTGTATGCAATATAGGCAATACGTGTGTAAAATTTCATCCAGATTATATGGTTATTTTTTGAGATGTTTGATATTTTAAATTTTAGTCTTTTTGAAAATGACTTTCTTTGTTGTCACACAATATGACTGCATTAAAATTGTTTTAATTTCTTTGAAATCTGGTGGAGATGTAGAATTTGTATATTATTTATTAGAAAAGTTCTTAGGGTAAAAGAATTAGTTTACGAATTTTAGAGATATTTGAGTTTAAAACTATTTTAGCCCTCTTTTAAAATCATAATTATTCGGCAATGCATTTATGTATACTAGAAAATGGAAATGACATGCGTTATGCGCCGATGCACGCGTGTTGTATACCTGCTTTTGTTTTGTAATAGCCATTTATTATTTTTAAGGTTAGAATCTTTTTCTTACATCGGAAATTCTAGAAAGAGCACACGAATACGGACAGGCATACTACTAGAGACAAGTACCCTACACTGAAAAAAAAATTTGGCATAGGAGCTGCCCTTGACGGTATATAACCTCTATGCCAAAAGGCGAAACTGTGCGATCTCTTGACTTGGCATGGCTCTGGTACGTAGCGGAGCTCTCCCATCCCAGCGCTGTACCGCTTATGCCCCTTTCGGTGTACGCGCAACACCAGTGGTAAGGTTAGGTTAACCCATGAGCCATAGGCACATGAGTCATGCCGAAATTGGGAGCTCTCCCGTGCCAAACAGAGAGAACACTCCAGTACTATGAGGAAGGCAGCTGCTGTGCCAAATTTTTTTCAGTGTATGTGTGAAATTTCACAAAGAAAATATAATTTGAAGTAAAGGTTATTTAAGAATTTTTAAAGGTTTTGACGATAATATTACAATCAATTATTTTATTTATTTTTCACACATAATTTAAAAAAAAATCATACCTATTATTTTATTCATATTTTATACATAATTTAAAGATGAATACTTTTTAATCTTCATAAATGAATTTAATTATAATTATGTCATAAATTGTTGCAAGAATTATAAATTATGTTATTAAAAATTCATTAAAGGAATAAGCAAATTAAGTTTGAGGAAGCCACGGGCCAATGAATTGGCAGCCGTTTTTTTTATGTTAGGCGCACCATTTCAAACAATCTTAAAAACTCACCTATTAGTCTGGGCGCTAGGGGGGGTCGAGTATGCACTTTTAGGTCCCCTCGGTACCTTGACGGTTCTTTATGTTTTTTGGGTCGCTGATTCGGAATTTCGAGGGTACCGGACCCAAATCTGGTCCCATTTTGAGCTATGGCCCATTTTATGTCAAAAATCGCTGTTTTTCGACTTTTTATGCGATAAGTCAAATTTTTTTGTTCAAATCGACATTATTATTGTAGCAATTGACGGTACTTTGTGTTTTTGAGGTCGCTGATTCGGAATTTCAAGGGTAGCGGGCCCAAATCTGGTCCTATTTTAAGATATGGCCCATTTTTGGTCAAAAATCGTAGTTTTTCGCCTTCTATAGAATAAGTCAATTTCTTTTTTCTTCAAATCGACATTATTATTGTCGTTATTAAATATTATATATTAATAACTAATTATAAACATGTTTCGCAGTATAACATTTTTTCTAAATTTAATATTTAAGCCGCAAAACAAGAAAAATGGCAATTGTAGTCATATTTTAAATAATTTGTTTTAATTTATTGGACAGATATTTATATAAGTAGGATTTAAATAAATTGGAATTCGATCAAATAAAGAATTGTTGAAATTAGAAATTATTAAAATATATTTTCTTTTTAACATGGAATTTAAATAAATTACAATAATTTTTTTAGTTAAAATTTTAATTAAAATAAATTGTTGCATGTAATATCTAACGATTTACAAACACAAAATGAAATACATGGTACACCAGATGATTTACAACTACATTGTTTTGTAGAGCATTTTTTACAATTACATTTTGGTGGTAATTCGTCGATTGTCGGGTACAATATATGTATCTTAGCTGGAATTAACCCATTAAGGACCAGAGGGACACTTTTTTCATACTTTTTTCAACGGCATTATTTTATATGAAAATGGCTGCAAAAAAAATTAAGATAGGTCGTTATCGATGTAAAATCATCGGATCTTTTGATTGGTGTGGTCAGAATTTAAAAAAAATGCATATTAAAAAAGTTGTTATTGTTTATTTAACAAAAAACACAAAATTTCAATTAAAAAAAACTTTTTGTTCAATATTTTCACATCGAAGCTGCAGGCGGATTTTCTCAAACTGTATATTTTTTGCGTCCATGGACCCTAACCTTCAAAATTCCCCACGGGGTTTTTCGAATTTGAACATGGCAGTATCCAATATGGCGGCTTCAAGCCAAAATTTTTTTGCTATTCTATTATTTTTGAATAAAACAACTGGTTTATGATAAATGTTCGAGAAAATTAGTCTATAGGGGTTTTTTGGGACGCTGATCATGAATCTACTATTGGATTTCAGAAATTCAAAATGGCGGATCCAATATGGCGGTCAAAAATTTTCAAAATTATTCAAATTTCATAAAAATTGGGATATAGGGTTTTTTGGGTCGCTGATTATGAATCTGCTATTCGTTTTTCCAAATTCAAGATGGCGGATCCAATATGGCGGCCAAAAATTTTCAAAATTGCTTAAATTTCATGAAAATTGGGATATAACGGTTTTTTGGGTCGCTGATTATGGATCTGCTATTAGTTTTTCCAAATTCAAGATGGCGGATCCAATATGGCGGCCAAAAATTTTCAAAATTACTCAAATTTCATGAAAATTGGGATATAAGGGTTTTTGGATCGCTGATTATGGATCTGCTATTAGTTTCTCCATATTCAAGATGGTGAATCTAATATGGTGACGGTTTATGTTTAAAACCATACTAATTTTATAAAAATTAGAATGTAGGAGTTTTTAAGATCGCCAATTGTATGAAAACGTAGAATTTATTAATTTGAATTAGGTATTTATTATAAAATCGTTTTTTAGCCGTGAATTTACGTTGCCCAGCTCTTACCACGTGGAGGTAAACGATAATACTAAGAGCCTCTTTTTTTCTATTTTTTTTGTTTTTTATATTTTTTGTTTTTTTTTTAGTTTTTTATATTATTTGTTTTTTTTTAGTTTTTTATATTTTTTGTTTTTTTTTAAGTTTTTTATATATTTTGTTTTTTTTTAGTTTTTTATATTTTTTTACGTTATTATGTTATAATTTATTGGTGTAAAAGTGGAAAACATACGGAACATGAATAGACATTGCAGTCTTTACACATTTTTTTTGTTCTTGAAGCACACTGTTTGAAATTTTGACAATTTTTTTTTGAACTAACAGTTACACATGTGTGTGATTTGCTTACTTTTGCTTTTGCAAGGTAATATTTTGCAATATCCATAGCGAGTTGTTTTGAACCTATTTTTCTTTCATGTATGTAATTCCAAAGAACGGTTGCATTAGCCATCGAAGATTGAATGAATCTCATAAAGATGGGCCAAGCCCATTTTTTGGCTCTTATGCATGACATCAAATTACTACAATGCGAATCGTGTAAATCAACACGACCCATAAACATATTGTAAATTTTGAAGGCATGTGGAAATAATATGGCAATTTTTTTCTTCTCAGCAAAAGAAAATCGATTTATTTCAAATGAAGGAGAAACTCCTGCAGCTGTTGAAAGCACGGATACACATTTTGAATCCATAACTGTAATAAAGTTGAGTCCACAATTTTTTTCATGCTTTACACAATAAGTACCTCTTTCTGCTTTTTTATCGACATAGTTTTTCACTTTCACTCTATTTATCCGTACCGTGCCCGTAGCTTTCAATCCCATTTTTTTCAAATGAACCAATAAGTCAGGATTAGTGAAATAATTATCGAAATATAAATGATATTGAATCAACTTTCTAGGTACAACCGACGATAGTAAATTTTGAGTCATCAAAAGTACTACACGACTTCCTAAAGCACATTTTGTAAGTTTAGCTGCTTCACCAGAATTATAAATATTTGAACCTTTTCCACAATATATGTCGCAGTCGAACAAATATCCTTCAGGACTAGCAATTCCCCATTCTTTGATCCCCCAACGGTCAGGTTTGTTTTGCATGAACTGTTGTAAATTTGTACGACCATGAAATTTTACCATCATCTCATCAACGGATAGTGCGGTTGAAAAAAAACCAAATTGCTGTAGATTTTTTCTGAAAATTTGAAGGACTTTGCGAACTTTCCACGCTTTATCGTTATCATTTTTATCTTCTGATTTATTCATCTTCAATTTTGTTTTTATTTTCATAAATGTAGTGCGACTCATTGCTAAAGAAACGGCTGGACATGCAAGAAGTGGATCTGTGGACCAATAGTCTTTTTGTGTTTTTCTTTGATTAAAAGTTGATAACACTAATATTCCTATAAAAATGTCCAATTCATCTTCAGTAAGGTTGTAACCATTCAAAACTGTACATTCAATAATATAACTCTTTATTTCCTTGGAAAAAAAAAGTTCAAACAATTCTACTGCAGATAAATTATGTATCATTTTTTTCGTACGATCAGAAAGTAGAATCTCATTTTTAAACGATTCATTGTACTTTTTTTCTCCATCAAGCCATTGATAAGTATGCTCTGGTTCTAATTGTGTTTGATTTTCTGTGTAGCTATCTAATACTTGACGATATGAGACATTAGATATTCCTTCAAAGGTATTTCGATATGAAAGTTCTTCATCAGATTGAGCATCCAACTCTGAATCCGAACTAGAATCTCCAGAATCATTCATATCCGGAATATAAATTGCATTATACTCCCCATTTTCGCTTTCTTCGATCTCAACATTGTCATTGTGAGATCGCTTTTGACGTTTTGATTTTTGATGTGACATTTGAAAAATTTATTTCATACCCTCTAAGAAACAAGTTTGTAAATAAACTATTTGGACTATTATATAAAGAGTAAAAGTATTGTTTAATCCGTTATCATTTACGAAAATTTTTTTAGAAAGTTCATAAAACTATCACAAACAAGATTTCAATAAAAAAAAATGTTTATTTATTTATTTTATTTTCACAAAATTGCTTGGTATAACAGTATAATAAGATAAATTTGATATTAAACAAAACATTTGATTTATTTTTGATATAAAAATAATTACATAATACTTAGAGGCTATAGAGTAACTATTTTAGATAATATAACAATCCAAGTGTATGGGTTTTAGTAAGAATATTATGGCTCGTGGCTCTTAGTATATCAACATAATAATTTCTATAAGAATGTAACACGCTAACAATCGTTTCCAGCTGCGTTGTATCCAACTTTTCAAAAATAAAGAATCTAATAACATATTTACGAAGAAAAAGTCAAAAATTTTCTACTACATACTAATATTTTTGAATTTTTTTAAAAAACTCCTATATACCAATTTTCATGATATTTAAATAATTTAAAAATTTTTTGACAGCCATATTGGATCCGCCATCTTGAATTTGGAAAAACTAATAGCAGATCCATAATCAGCGACCCAAAAAACCGTTATATCCCAATTTTCATGAAATTTAAGCAATTTTGAAAATTTTTGGCCGCCATATTGGATCCGCCATCTTGAATTTGGAAAAACGAATAGCAGATTCATAATCAGCGACCCAAAAACCCTATATCCCAATTTTTATGAAATTTGAATAATTTTGAAAATTTTTGACCGCCATATTGGATCCGCCATTTTGAATTTCTGAAATCCAATAGTAGATTCATGATCAGCGTCCCAAAAAACCCCCATAGACTAATTTTCTCGAACATTTATCATAAACCAGTTGTTTTATTCAAAAATAATAGAATAGCAAAAAAATTTTGGCTTGAAGCCGCCATATTGGATACTGCCATGTTCAAATTCGAAAAACCCCGTGGGGGATTTTGAAGGTTAGGGTCCATGGACGCAAAAAATATACAGTTTGAGAAAATCCGCCTGCAGCTTCGATGTGAAAATATTGAACAAAAAGTTTTTTTTAATTGAAATTTTGTGTTTTTTGTTAAATAAACAATAACAACTTTTTTAATATGCATTTTTTTTAAATTCTGACCACACCAATCAAAAGATCCGATGATTTTACATCGATAACGACCTATCTTAATTTTTTTTGCAGCCATTTTCATATAAAATAATGCCGTCGAAAAAAGTATGAAAAAAGTGTCCCTCTGGTCCTTAATGGGTTAAGCAGTTTTCTTCTACAACGTATCCGAATTTCAAAGGATCTAATTGCTTAATATTTGATTGTAACAAATTAATTTGATAATATGTTATATAGAAAGCTCTTAAAATGTGCAGTCGAATGGACTGGCTTGTAGGTGGGAGTTTATTAACTGAAACTGCATTAGTGAAATGGTACGTCCAATATCGTAAATCATCGAATGTCATAGATATATTGTTCTTTTTGACAACTTGCACGAGATATTGCTCAGCCTTATTGACAGAAGACATTACTTCTAAATCAGATATACCTAAGCAAAAATGAAAAAAATGAAATTTTGAATTTTTAAAGGCATTATTATACAAGTGATTTTTAATGTCTAGCCCTTTATTTAATTTAAAGTATAATACCTTGAGCAAAAGTTGCAAGAAAAGTGTCAGGACTAGCTTGTAAAGCACTATGTTTTGTACCAACTTTACTGGTATAGTCTGCGCCAGTAAGATGGTGTAGCGCTGGAAGTACTGAACATAATTGATATCCGACTTTTCTAGCCAAAATATGCAAGGGTAAAAATCTCGTTTTCGCAGCTGCACCCACTCGAATCCAAAGTTCCTAACATAAATATATATACATGTATGTTTAGTGCTAAATTGATTAAAAAAATGATTTATGAAAAGAAAAATAAAGAAAATATTACCTGCAAACCTTGTTCTTCAAATTTTATCCAGTAATATAACAATAGAACGACAACATCTGTATCTGACGATAGAACCAATATTTTGCGGTTCACTTCTGTGCATGCTTGGAATGAGTGTAAAATAATTCTTGAGTCAGCTTCTTCAATATCGTTTCTTTGCAATATCTAACTTATAAGTATTAAATGGACGATTAATCTCACACATTTTTTCGTTGGTAGCACTACATATTATTTCAGTTTCTGGCCAAAGTTCTTGACTTTTTTCGAAAACATAGTTTCGAATGAAGTTTTGTAATAATATCTTATTTTTATTGGATCCCCAAAATAAATTTTCCTGTTTTGGCATTGGTACATTTTCATGTATGACATTCATATCTATAGTTTCATTTTTATATCTCTCCAATCTTTCTCCAAGTTTTAATGAATTTTCAACATAAGAGTCGAAAATAAAATCAATGCGATTAACTCCTTTTTTTGATTGTGAATACACAAAGTTACAAAATGCTACTGCAAAATCTTTAAATGTTTTCATACCTTTCCATTTCAATTTTCGAAATATGAGCATAACATCTACTATCAAAGTGAAATTACTAAGATCTTCGAGATTTGCAGTAAATGGAATTTCTGCCTTTGCCTCCAATTCTCTAATTAGATCACTTTTACTTTTCTCTTTTTTCAAACTGCCATTATCATTAAATAAATTATTATTTACTGTTAATTCAAATGAAAATAGTCGTCGTAAATTAAAATTTCTTTCTTTTGCTAATTCTATTACTTTGTGAGCAATTTTATTTTGTTTCATGTCAGAAATACTTTTGTTTGAGACGCTTTTAATTTGTTGAACACTTTTGATATTTGGAAAATTAATTTTTGGAATCGTATCCGATAAACTCTTTAATTTTTCCGTAAATCTTTCCTTAAAAAACTCTGAATAAAAATTAATACTTATCTCAAAAACATTTAGAAGAGATTCACTGCAATCAGAGGTTACCAACTCTTGAGTAACTAAATTTTTAAGTTGCTCAGTGCCAATTGCAAATGGATTTCCATGAGAAATTATAAATTCCATAATTTTTTCAACTTCTTTTTCCGAGCGTTCAGTAGTTGTTGAACTAAAATCGTGATGAAGTTGTAATTCGTCATTCTCACATTTAACATTTGTAACTTCTCTATAAAAATTACATACTGATAAAATTTCATGATGATTAAGATTCCAGGCTGCAACGTATTCTTTTTTTTGCGTAGAACCCATAATCCCTGAACTACTTTTTTGCGATCTGTTTATCGTCTGCTCCAAAGCCTGATCAGTTCCAACAGATGTGAAAGGAATCGAAGATCTATTGACTGTGAACTGCCCACTTAAAAATTTCTCATACAACTCTGGCTTAGTGTCTGGCAATTTTAAAATGTCTTGAATGTAAAGAGAACACCAACGTGTGTAATTTATACGATCGAAAATATTAAAAATTGGAAGCAATTTTTTTACTGTATTGACATGCAAGCGCCAATCACCTAACCGATCCGCGCGAATCATGTCTCGCAATAACTGCACTAGTGTTAATACATTACTCCAAAACTTGAATGCAGGTGACTCTTTACATCTTTTTTTTTACAAAATCATTAAAATCTTTTAAGATGTTTTTAGAATGCTCATTAAATAATTCAAAAAGACACTTACATTCGTCAAAACGTTCTTCAGCAAATGCTCCCTGTAGTGCATTTATAGTAGTTAAATGATTGTCGTAAATACTTAAGTCACATTCGTTAAAAAAAGTTTCTAATTGTAAACGTTGTAAAGCTTCTGCAAGCATAAAAAATCCCTTCACTGACCTTGCATAATGTGAGCCGTTTAATACTTGCTCTACAGCATTTACGCCAAAAGTTTCTGTTTCTATAAAAATGTGATTTGTTCCACTATTCTTTAAGTATTTTCCGATGCATGATAAAAGCACTTTTATCATATGAAAACTTCCCAGCATTACTGTTAAGTTTTTAAACTCTTCTGGTCTGACTAACTGAATATGCCGAGCTACATGATATACACCTTCATCGCAAAATGCAGGAAAATACGTTTGATCTAATTGACTTAAAATTTCATTTAAATTACACATCGCCGTATGGGTAAAAATCCAACTTTCTGTATTACTCTGCTACCTTGCTCGCTTACAATCGAGTTAAAAGACGACCAAATTGGAATCGTTTGTGTGTCATTATTGTCGGGCATATCGGAAATTTTTGATACAGCCATGCGACTTAGAAACCACGCAAAATCTTTACTGTCTAGTATTTCGTATGCGTTTGGACTTATTAACACATCAGCTGGTGTTTCTGAAATAATTGGAATTTTTGCAGCAGGCTTGATAAAGTTTTTTAAGGTTTGACACGCTAAATTTTTGTCAAGAGTTCTTTTACACTTGTTAATTGTTGTAGAAGATATATTTGGTTTTTGCAGAACTTTTCCAGAATTTTCTTGAAAAAGAACTAAAACAGTGTCATGAGTACTGTTCAAACCAGATTGCGTAGCTTCATTATGATCAAAGTTATCCATAGCCCCTATTGTAAATTTTGATTTGTCAAAATGGCTAGGAATAGGTGTAATACCTGAGCATGAATTTAGAGTGAACAGTGCTAAGCTAGTTTTACACCTTAAAATTTCATCATATGAAATACTTAATCCTAAATGGTTTAAGCTTTCAATTAAAGTTTTACTTTTACATGTGGAATGTACAGCTAAACCATTCATTATATGTAAAGGAGTTTTGACATTTCCATTTTTTAAAATATAAAACATTATTTGAAATAATGATTTAATTTTTTATTTTTTATTTTCAGAAAGTCCTGATTTTTTATTATTTTTAACTGATTTTCTTGTCGAATTAAAATCACTTCTTGTAAAATTATACATAACGCTTAAAAATAATAAAGTTTCATCTGGAATTTCAATATTTTCCCATGAATTTTTAAGCGTATTCTCATCATAAAATTTATCATCAAGATCAAAATTCACGTTTTGCATTGATTTTTTGATAATATTAGCACTCTCTTTTAAAATATTTTCTGGTCGAATTTTATCGATTAATACATCTAAAGATGTATTACAGCTATAAAACAAAGTGCTTTTACTTCGATTCGACGGAACTGAATATTCTATTTTCTCACCAAAATGTTTCGTTAGATATGTTTTTACATCTTTATTACTTATTTTACTTTCTGGAGTGAGAAGTTTGTTAATTTGATCACGTGTGTTTGATAATGTAAAAATTTCGCCAGATCTTATCCCAGTAACTATTGGATTAATCACATGAGCTATTGCTTCTTTAACATCCGAAAATAATAATGGTGCGTTGTTATTTACAGATACATTATTACTACAGATCTGATCATCTTCATCGTTATTTACATGTTCACAATCTCTATTATATTTTTGCTCGTAAGCTCTTAAACAATTTTTGTGATAATATATATCTGCCGCAAATATATCAGAAGGATTTTGTAAATGACAAGTGCGCGTAAATACTTTGTCTTTACAAAATCTAGTTATTTCAAAAAACCGCTCAGCTCGTGGTATTTCACAGATTCGTAATACTTTTTTATTTTTATCATGAAAATACATACCACAAATTATACATGAATTAGTTTCACTTGAATTTTCTTTAGTTGTATGTAATTTTGATCTTGTAATCCTCGACTCATTTTCATTTTTACTTGTCGATTGGCTACTACTATCGTTGAATTCATTGTGTTCATCAGATTTTTTTGAAGCCCTTTCTATTTTTTCTAAATTCGTATAAGTTTTATAACATTGATTTGTCACATGGTATTTAAAAAGATCTTCATTTTTCAAACTATTCACTCTTTCTAACACAACGTCTTTTCTTTTACTCGCAGCCCACCGAATTTTTTCACAACCATTACGAGTACTTGTTAATTTTTCACCTTTTAAACAAATAATATACATACTCTCAGACATTTTTTCTTTTAGGAAGTTTTCATCTTTTCCGTACGAATGGAGCGTGATAACTAAACGGAGCGCGCTTTCCGAGTGCCGCTCGCTGTTATAGCACCAGACAAGTCTAATCGCGGAAAATTGCAAGTGCAAGCGTGTTTAAACTACACGGCGAGCCGCGAGCCGCGTGCCGCGTGTGCTAATAATTTGAAAAAATATTAACAAGCTTCCAATTGTAAAAAGTAACGTAACTGTGTAGTATACATTAATATACAGTGTATACGACTACAACTGCCATTTTTCTTGTTTTGCGGCTTAAATATTAAATTTAGAAAAAATGTTATACTGCAAAATATGTTTATAATTAGTTATTAATATATAATATTTAATAACGACAATAATAATGTCGATTTGAAGAAAAAAGAAATTGACTTATTCTATAGAAGGCGAAAAACTACGATTTTTGACCAAAAATGGGCCATATCTCAAAATAGGACCAGATTTGGGCCCGCTACCCTTGAAATTCCGAATCAGCGACCTCAAAAACATAAAGTACCGTCAATTGTTACAATAATAATGTCGATTTGAACAAAAAAACTTGACTTATCGCATAAAAAGTCGAAAAACAGCGATTTTTGACATAAAATGGGGCATAGCTAAAAATGGGACCAGATTTGGGTCCGGTACCCTCGAAATTCCGAATCAGCGACCCAAAAAACATAAAGAACCGTCAAGGTACCGAGGGGATCTAAAAGTGCATACTCGACCCCCCCCCCCCCCTAGCGCCCGGACTATATATATTGCAAATATACAAAAATTTAGAAAAATATTTTTTAGCGCCTTATCTCATATATGTAGCGTAGTACGCACACTGAAAAAAATTTGGCACTCCAGCTGACCCTATGAGTACATACGCTATGCCGAAAGTAGGGTCGAATGTTGTACCGCGGTTCGGCACATCTCCTGCCCCGTAGTGGCACAGCTCCTGCAAGTGGGTGGTCTGACAGACGCAGCGAAGGGAACGCTGATGAACTGTGATGGATACAGACGCCGTGCCAAATTTTTTTCAGCGCAGCTTTTTAAAATTTTAAGGTGGCTCCGGCATTCTTTTCGGGCTTATATATACAAATTTTTTACGATGCTTACTCCATATTTTATAATTTAGAAAACAATATAACATGAAAAAAGGATAACAAAAAAAAATTTTCGAAGAAATTTGAATATTGTTAAAGAATATATCAGTAATTGAAAAAAATTAACAAAACCCATAAATCTTTTACATTTTTCATCCGATTTTAATTTCAAAGTTCTCATTTTGTTTCTTGTACTATTTTGGCTGGTGTTACCGATATAAAAATTGAAAAATTTTCAAAATCTGCAAAGAAACAACTATTTGTTTAACTTAACTCTCTAAAAAGCATATACGAACCTATAAATCTCAAAAAAATCTAATTTTGAATAAGCTATAATTTAGTAAATTAAATTAATATTATAATTTAAATACGATGTTGAACATAACTTTGAATACTTAGCGCCGATAATTATTAAATACTTATCTTAATAAGTGAGGAATTGTGCTAGTTGATAATTAATTAGAATCAATATTGAAAATTTTAAGTGTCAATGAGATTCAGAAATCGATCTAAAAATTTTCTAAAATTAAAAAAAAAAAATAATAAATTTCTTCCAGGGAAATTTTCACCATTAAACCCGGCTAGATTCGTTCTTTTGTACAGTTACAGAAAAAGTTACCGAGTTTGATCTTATGTTGGTTATATCAACTGCTACATATTGTAACATTCAGAGACTATTGTCGATACATTATTTTTTTTTTTTATTGTTAATTCCAATTATGTAAACTTTTTCATGGTCTTAAACATGAAAATGCACCCATTCATTATAATATCTTTAATAGATTATTAAGGCTCTAAAGCTAAAATATGATTGTAAGACCCTACGGAAATTGAGGTACTTATGGCAGAAACCAAATTCTGAATTGTACCGCAAAGTTCAGAACTTGTTAAAGACCAAGGATAGTAAGGTAAGCATCCCTTCAATAACAGGTATTTATAATAATAATAATAATACGAGAGAAGATGAGAAAAGTAAAGTTGAAGAAGATCTTAAGCAAGTTCAGAACTTGTTTAAGACCAAAGAGAGTATGGTAAGCTTCCTTTCAACAAAATGTATTGATTCTAATAATGATACGAAAGAAGATGAAAAAAGTAAAGTTGATGGAGGAATAAAACAGACTGTTACTGACGGAACAAGTCAGTATGGTATTAAAAATGTTATTGGAGATGGCAACT
Organism: Torymus aiolomorphi; assembly: GCA_036365515.1. Taxonomy (NCBI): domain Eukaryota; kingdom Metazoa; phylum Arthropoda; class Insecta; order Hymenoptera; family Torymidae; genus Torymus; species Torymus aiolomorphi. Next base: position 90,045,043 of record CM070876.1, read on the forward strand.
GCTTGTTCAAATGCTTCTCGATAATTTTATTTGGAAATGAGGAAGAATTTATGAAGGTTAGGGAGGAATGTATACAATTTACAGTGCTAAATTGGGAAGAAGAATTGGACACTCTCTCGAGTACATGCGTAGAGAAAAGTTATGAAAGTCCGAAGGAGTATAAACAGATCATGAGTAAGAATGGAACCTATGGCACTGATTATGAAATAAGTGTATTCCTACGTTTGTATGGTAAGAATCTGATCGTATTCCGTACAAAAGATATGAACGATGGAAAGAACATTCAGTTTTTAATGAAATTAGACTATGATCAAAAAGATGAGGTATTCTTTTTAATGTATATTGGTGATAAAGATTGTACTGGTCATTGGGTCCTTCTTGAAAAAATAGACGAGGTGAATGATACATCAAATCACACTAAATCAAAAGAAATTTTAATGGTTTCAGAGGAGCAACATACGGAAGGATTGGAAAAAGAATCAACAAGAACCACTGTATTGGAAGTTGATGAGAGTATTCAAGATATCACAGCAGAAAAATCAAATGAAAATGATTCGAAAGAGAGAAATTCTGAAGGAGAATATGATAGATGTATTGATAGATGTATTGATGATGATTTTATTATCGATATTAAAACTGTAGAAGAAAAAGGAGAATTGGAAGAAAAATCACTAGATATAAAGGAGAAACAAGAAATTCAAACAGATTATACAAAAGCACCTGACACTAATAAGTATGAGGATTTCACAAATGATATAAGTAGTTCAAATGAGGAGAAGGATAAAAGAACTGTATTGGAATTTAATGAAAGTATTCAGGATATCACAGCAGAAAAATCAAATGACAATGATCCCAAAGAAGGAAACGAGGAAATCAAGTTTAATGAAAAAGTCTTACAAATCAGAGAGGAAAAAGACAATAAAGATGTAAGTGAAACAAAAGCCGAAAAAAATATGATGATTTCATTGGCGATATTATCGGTCCAAGTGAAAAAATTGGCAAGAGTTGTGCGATTAATATTAGTGAAAACTTAGCGGATATGTCAGATGAAGATCGTGAAGTAAAAACTAATAGAGACGAGTATGATGATTTTACATACAATCTTGGAAGTTCGAGTAAGAACATTGGTGAGAGTAGTCCAATAATGTTTCATAAAGGACACAATGAATTTAAATACAAAGACAATCAAAATAATTCAAATGAAGCAGAATCTGAAGAAACATCTGATATCGTTGTCGCAGAATTTGAAACGATTAAAAGAAATCTGCCACGAAGTAAAAAAAGTAATTCCAACGGAAAAAAGAAAATCTTTAGAAAAAGAAAGCACGAAATAACTAGTAATGTAAATGCTAGAAAAATGCGCAGCCATATAAAGAATGAAGGGCAGGGCACGTTAATCAGTGGAAACAAAAAAATTGTCAAAGATATTGGTACAAAATTTGATACAAAACTTTCATTAGACAAGTCGAAATCTAACGAGAGTTTAATAAATGTAAATGATAGAGATAGTAAAGCAAAGACTGCAGTTAGCAGTTTAAATAAGAACACTTGTGTTAGTAGTCCGATGAAATTTCGTAAACGAGACAGTGAAATCATAGAGGAAAAAGAAACTCATAGTCACTTCAGCACATCAAAATCTGAAGAAACATCTGATGTCGATGTTTCAGAATTTAAAATGTTTATGAGGAATTTGTGTAAAAGTAAAAAAGGTAATTCAAATAGAAAAAAGAAAAATTTAAGAAATAGAAAACAAGAAAAAAGTGACAATGTAAACGCTAACAAAATGCGTAGATCTAAAAGGAATGTAGCTAAGAGCACGATATCAAGTAAAAACCAAAAAATTGTTGATAACATTGTTGATGAAATTGATGAACCAATAGCTGATGTTTATGAATTTTCTACAGATGATTATGACAATGAAGTTTTCGAACGAAAAAATAAAAATAAGAGAGAAAAGAAATTCAATGTTGATATCGGCGTAGTAACATTTTCAGCATCAGAATTAAAAGGAAACTCGTGTAGAATCACGAGTACAGATAAAATTAGAACCACTATTGAAAATATTATGGCTGGAAATGAAATTAGATGTACATGTACGTTAAATTTTTACGGATCTATTCGAGAAAATTATCGTAATCACGAAGTTGTTGCATACGCAAAATGTAAATCAGCTAGTCACGACCAATCATTTTGTTTCAAAATTGATCAACTTGATGAACCGATAGTACGTATGCACATATTTAGTGCCAATGAGATCAAAATGGTGCACGAAAAAGCGCAGGTATATAGACCATTAAAAGGAGATCAACGACGCCAGTGGCAAGCTGCATTAAGACATCGTAGTGTACACACTTTTCTCGGCGAAGTACAACAAAACACATCGATTGATTTAGTAAATGACGGATATATGCAAGATTTAAGGAAAATTGATGTAGTGTACAAAGCCAAATCTGAAGAGAATTGTAAAGAGCGATATACATTAAAATCATATGACTTATCAGATATAATGGGCATGTACATAGAACAGGAGAAAATGGCAGATCCATTTGTAAGATATGTGAGCTTACCTCTGACAGTGATAATGTTTAGAGAAGCTGAACTTAATGAAATTCGTGATAGCAAAAAAATTATTTTGCACTTGGATGCAACTGGATCTGTTGTTAGACGGCCTCAAAATTTAAAATGTAAAAAAATATTTTATTACACTGCTGTTATAAGACTTGACGATGAAGTAATGAAGTTATTTGACATGATAACACAGTCGCATGGAATAGTACAAATAAGTTATATGTTGAAATTGTGGAAAGACTTTGCTGTTGAAAAACTAAAACGGAAATGGCCGATCGTGCATGTTGCTGTTATAGACTGGTCTTGACCTTTTATTCATTCAATTTTACAAGCTTGGAATATTATGACTATTAATAGGTATTTGGAAATAATGTATGAGTACTGTGTTAAAGAACCAGAAACACCACCACCTAAAGATCTCATCATTGTCAAAATATGTATTGTGCATTTTTCTAAAATTATTTCAAAAACAGTAGACAGCAAATATAAAGATAAAATGGAACGTGATGAATACAAAGAGTTTAAAAGTGTATTAATAGAATGTATGTCATTGTTCAGCCTTTGTAGAACAATAACGGTAATGGATGAATTATTTAAACATATTGTAAGATTATGGTTGTCAGCTACAGAGAAAATGGCAAATGACAGCATCATCGTTATAACGAATCTCGCTAACAAAAATAAAGAGACATTGAAGGAAATGAAATTAGAAGATGATAATATTGAGGAAGATGATATGATACTTTTTGAGGATGAAAAAAGTGATGCCATTTACAGGAACTCATCATTTTTCAAACGGTATGATAAATTATATGTACGTATAAGTGATGAGTTAAAAAAAAAGAAGTATACACTCGACGAAGGCAAAAAGAACAAATTCTATGCTCCAGAACTTGCAGAACACTTAGTTACAAGATGGATGCGGTTTGTAATATTATGGAGTGCATTAGATTTAAATTTACATAAGATTGAAATATCGCGAGTCAGTAATGCTTACGCAGAAGCTTCATTTAGAGTAACCAAAGCTTTGACTTTCAAAGGGATAACGAACTCATCAATAGGCGATAGAGTTCGGCAATTAGAGAAGGAACGAAACACGACCCTAGCTAAAATATAATTGAATGTCAATTTAAAAGGAAAACGTAATGAAAAACCCAAGTACCCTGAAACCAATAAAGCTCCGATTGTAGAAAAAAATACAGACAACAAAGAAGAAAGGAAACAACAAAAAAAATGCTCAATGAACAAAAAAATGATAAAATCGAAGATAGAAGAAAGCGACGAGAGAAATAGAGAAATAAACATGAAAGACGAAGACATAATTTTTGCAGAATACGAGGAAAGTCCTTTTATTCAAGAACAGTGGCAGAGAAAAGCTAGAGTTGATAGAAAACGCTCTGCAGGACATATAAATACACCACTACTACTAAAGTTACGCAGAAAGGTAGACGATATTAAATCTGAAAGTAGTAGTATAGATAAAATTGATGATGAAGAAATCATTTATACAGTGATAGAAAAGAAAGAAGTAAAACAATATACAGAACATAAATTTGAGGAACTGAATTTATCAATCGAAAACCGAATGAATGAAGATAAGTTAAATATCAGTATAGGTTAAGAAGATGATGGATTTGCTGCCTTACAAAATATACCGATTAATGAAGAAGAACAAGAAGTTAAAAAATTCTATAATGGATTAGTAGAAGATCATGAGTATTATATGAATTCCAAATCTTCTACACTATCGGTCGGCAGGTATAACACGAACAAATCATTGTCGTGGAACAATAATTATGAATTATGGGCAAGAGAATTTTCGACACTCGGAAATCGTAGATGGATCAGTGGATGGGTAATAGATGCATTCGTTGCTGCGTGTATTGATGAATGGGAAGATACAACATATGTATCTACAGATGATACTAATGCCATTTTAGGAAATAATAGTAACAAAAGGATTGATAAAACGAGAAGGATTTGCAAAGTAGACAAACCTATAAATAATCAATTGCCTTATACATATATCAAGATCACTGGAGACTTCTCGTACTTAATATTGAAGAGGAAACTTTAATATTACTCGACCCATATGAACAGGGAAGTGATCTAGTACGAGTTCTTGAAGCTTTAAACAACTTTATAAATTACAGCGGTTCTAATTCGTTTAAAAGTTTAAACAACATAAATTGGAAACATAAAATAATAAAAGAACGCCCATATCAACCTAACAATGATGGTTTTAGTTGTGGTGTGTATGTAATTTATTACCTGAAGTGTATTGGCAATAAACAAACATTTGGTACGGACTTGAATCCAGCAACTTATCGGCGTGAAATAGCGTACCATTTATTACTAAGATCAGAAAATATGGAAAAAATATGTATACACTGTTTTACATTGACAACACAGGATGACGTAAAGTGTAGTCCAATGTGTAACAGGTTCTGTCATACAGAATGTTTATACAAAAGCGAACTTAATAGTGACACGGTAGATAAAGAACTAACAATAAGAGAAAACGAAAAAAGAAAGAAAAAGAAAAAAATAGTTTCACCTTCATCAACGTTTACTTGTAAATTATGTAGAAGATATAACGAAAGATGAAAAAATAAAAAAAATAAGGTAAATGCAAAACAATTACTTTGCCCCGATAAGTTACCGTTTTCTTAGTAGTATGCTGATAGAAAAGAAATATACCGTAACACAATTTTGTTATTCTCCATAAGTTGTTTTTCTAGTAATTAAGAAGGTTCGAGGGTTTTGATTGATATCAACTTAAAGAATTTTTTACAATGATTTTTACACATACCATAATACAAGCAATGACATACATTGAAGGTCAATCAAAACCTCCGAACCTCCTTAATTCAAAATACACATAGCAATTGATTCATGTCCGGTATTAAAAGGAGGAAGAGTGATTGTAGAGCTTATTGAAGTAGAAAATATTTTAATTGCGCATTCGAATGAATTAAAGAAAAAGGTAGAGAAAGATGCAATGTACGTGAGCAGAGAATTGTACAGATGGTGGTTTGATAAATGATTACGAGGACCTATATTCAAATGTTCTTGTATCTCCTTATTGAGCTATCATCTGTACATAATCAACGGGCTACTACGAAGAATATGAAATTTTTGATCGTCTAATAAAGAAAAGGTGACCATCACGAATCACAAAAGAGATACAAAGGTAAAGAGAAGTAATCAGAGAGACTACAACATTTTGAAAACATAAGATAAGTATAAAGAACGTACTTTGAAACATATTGAAATTTAAGTTTACATCGTTGCAACTACCTAATCGAATTTGTATTCTCATTAAATATTTTATTTTAAAATTCATTCTATATTTACAAAATTTATGTAAAAGTTTTCATAACTATATTTAAAGTATAGATGTTTTATGTATGATAAGAAAAAATACAAGGACAAGAAAGTTTTTATTATGCTGTAACGATGTAAGCTAAAATTTCTCAAAAGTAAAGAGCAGAAGTATGTTTGAAGTATACATCGTTTAAATGGGATGCATTAAAATTATAATTATTTTTCACAAATAAAATTAAATTAAAAATTTTCGTGACTACTTACTGTTGCCTGTTTAAAATAATACCAGAGGAAAGGTTTATTGCGAATTTGTTTACTGTACCTTTTTTGTAAACAATTCTATTATTGCGTTTGAACAATGAAAACTTCAGACATACATAAATTGAATGTCTGAGAGACAGAGAGAAAGAGGATGTCTACGAGAGACAAAGAGAGTCTGAGAGATAGGGAGAGTCTGAGAGACAAAGAGAGTCTGAGAGACAAAAAGAGTCTAAGAGACAAAGAGAGTCTGAGAGACAAAGAGAATGTGCAAAAGACAAAGAGAGTCTAGGACACAAAGAGAACGCTGTCTAAAAGACGTAGTTTGAGATAAATTGAAATTTAAGTTTACATCGTTGCAAGTATCTAATGACGAATTTTATATTTATAAAATTTATGTAAAAGTTTTCATAACTATATTTAAAGTATAGATTCTTTATGTATGATAAGAAAAAATATAAGGACAAGAAAGTTTTTATTATGCTGTAATAATGTAAGCTAAAATTTCTCAAAAGTAACGAGCAGAAGTATGTTTGAAGTTTACATTGTTTAAATGGGATGCATTAAAATTAAAATTATTTTTCATAAATAAAATTAAATTCTAAATTTTCGTGACTACTTTCGGTTTCGAGTTTAAAATAATGCCAGAGGAAAGGTTTCTTAAGAATTTTTTTACTATATCTTTTTTGTAAACAATTCTATTATTACGTCTGAACAATGAAAACTTCAGACATACATACATTGAATGTCTGAGAGACAGTGACAAAGAGGATGTCTAAGAGAAACAAAGAGAGTCTGAGAGACAGAGAGAGTCTGAGAGACAAAGAGAGTCTTAGAGACAAAGAGAGTCTTAGAGACAAAAAGAGTCTAAGAGACAAAGAGAGTCTGAGAGACAAAGAGAATGTGCAAAAGACAAAGAGAGTCTAGGACACAAAGAGAATGCTGTCTAAAAGATGTAGTTTGAGATAAATTGAAATTTAAGTTTACATCGTTGCAAGTATCTAATGACGAGTTTGTAATCTCATAAAATATTTTATTTTACAATTCATTTTATATTTATAAAATTTATGTTAAAGTTTTCACAACTATATTTAAATTATAGATGCTTTATGTATGATAAGAAAAAATATAAGAACAAGAAAGTTTTTATTATGCTGTAACGATGTAAGCTAAAATTTCTCAAAAGTAACGAGCAGAAGTATGTTCGAAGTTTATATCGTTATTTAAATGGAATGCATTCAAATTAAAATTATTTTTCATGAATAAAATTACATCCAAAATTTTCATGACTACTTACTGTTTCGAGTTTAAAATAATATCAGAGGAAAGCTTTATTAAGAATTTTTTTAGTGTATCTTTTTTGTAAACAATTCTATCATTGCGTTTGAACAATGATAACTTCAAACATACATAAATTGAATGTCTGAAAGACAGAGACAAAGAGGATGCCTAAGAGAGACAAAGAGAGTCTGAGAGACAAAAAGAGTCTAAGAGACAAAGAGAGTCTGAGAGACAAAGAGAATGTGCAGAAGACAAAGAGAATCTAGGACACAATGAGAATGCTATCTAAAAGAGGTAGTTTGAGATACATTGAAATTTAAGTTTACATCGTTGCAAGTACCTAATGACGAATTTGTAATCTCGTAAAATGTTTAATTTTACAATTCATTTTATATTTATAAAATTTATGTAAAAGTTTTCATAACTATATTTAAAGTATAGATGCTTTATGTATGATAAGAATAAAACATATAACCACCAGAAAGTCTTTATTATGTTGTAACAATGTAAGCACAAAATGTCTCAAGAAAAGAGCAGAAGAATGTTTAAAGTTCACATCGTTTAAATGGGATGCTTTAAAATTAAAATTATTTTCCATAAATAAAATGAAATTAAAATTTTCCGGGCCTACTTTCTGTTTCGAATCTAAAACAATACCAGAGGGAAGATTTATTAAGAATTGGTTCACAATTGTTGCTTCTAAACATGAAAACTTCAAACATATATAAAAAGAATGTCTGAGAAACGGAGACAAAGAGAATGTCTAAGAGAGAGACATAGACATAAAGAGCCTGAGAGATAGAGACAAAGGGAATGTAGAAAAGACGAAGAGAGTCTAAGACACAAAGAAAATGCCGTCTAAGAGACAAAGAGAGTCTGAGAGGCAAAGAAATTGTGCAAAGCATAAAGAGAGTCGAAGACACAATAAGAATATGGGAGACATTGAAATTTAAGTTTGCTCGTTGCAAGTATGTTACAACTTTTTTAGGTGTGATAAAAAAAAGATAAAAGTCCAAGAAATTCTTTATTATGCTTCATTACGTAATATTACAATTTTAGCTTTTAGCATTTCCATTATTAAACTTACAGTGCCGGTAAGCTAATATACTGTCTCAATCCGTGATCGAAACTTCACACATGGTCAATCCATGATAAGATAAACTTTTTTATGCATTTTCTTAGAATGATTACGCACTCCAAAAGCCTGTTCTCTAAAATAATAAAAAAAAACAAAAATTTCATTATGTTGTAACGATGTAAACTCAAATTTTAACAACAGGCATTGTCTAAGAGAAAATAATGACTTCATACACGAAATAATCATTTACACAGATTTCCAATTAAGATGTCTTCTTCAATTAATTATTATTTCGTTTTGTGGTAAGAATTCAAAATAATCGGTCATTCGTTATCATAAATTTTATCATAAAATTATTACATTATGTCACGTTAATACTATATTGCAGTCTCTTAAAGTCCTCAGATAAAAATACATTCTTTTTAACGCTAAAATATGCAAGAGCCAAAATATGTGAGAGACACTCTAGGAACACTCTAGGAAAGAATTATTAGATGAGTATATAAATTAAATACTTACTTAAGCATTGCAAATAGTACTGTTGCACTACTGTGCAATAGTAGTAGTAGATTTTGTTCCGAATTTTTTTCTAGGTCTATTTTATCGCTAGATTTGATAATCCGCCATAAAATTAATAGCAATACCTAAAGCAACGAAGTGAGATTTTCTTTTCTGGGCTCGTTTTATCGTTGGATTTGATAATCCGCCATAAAATTAACCGCCTTACCTAAAACAACGAAGTGAGAATTTTTTTTCTCCTTCCACCCCTATATAATCGGCCATTTGGGGGTGTTCCGGGGAATCGATTTTATTCGTAATTTTTTTCTGGCCTCGTTTTATCGTTAGATTTGATAATCCGCCATAAAATTAACCGCCTTACCTAAAACAACGAAGTGAGAATTTTTTTTCTCCTTCCACCCCTATATAATCGGCCATTTGGGGGTGTTCCGGGGAATCGATTTTGTTTGTAATTTTTTTCTAGCCTCGTTTTATCATTAGATTTGATAATCCGCCATAAAATTAACCGCCTTACCTAAAACAACGAAGTGAGAATTTTTTTCTCCTTCCACCCCTATATAATCGGCCATTTGGGGGTGTTCCGGGGAATCGAAGTTGTTCGTAATTTTTTTCTAGCCTCGTTTTATCGTTAGATTTGATAATCCGCCATAAAAATAACCGCCTTAGCTAAAACAACGAAGTGAGAATTTTTTTTCTCCTTCCACCCCTACATAATCGGCCATTTGGGGGTGTTCCGGGGAATCGATTTTGTTCGTAATTTTTTTCTGGCCTCGTTTTATCGTTGGATTTGATAATCCGCCATAAAATTAACCGCCTTACCTAAAGCAACGAAGTGAGATTTTTTTTTCTCCTTCCACCCCTATATAATCGTCCAATTGGGGGTGTTCCGGGGAATCGATTTTGTTCGTAATTTTTTTCTAGCCTCGTTTTATCGTTAGATTTGAAAATCCGCCATAAAATTAACCGCCTTACCTAAAGCAACGAAGTGAGATTTTTTTTTCTCCTTCCACCCCTATATAATCGGCCATTTGGGGGTGTTCCGGGGAATCGATTTTGTTCGTAATTTTTTTCTGGCCTTGGTTTATCGTTGGATATGATAATCCGCCATAAAATCAACCGGCTTACGTAAAACAACGAAGTGAGAATTTTTTTTCTCCTTCCACCCCTATATAATCGGCCATTTGGGGGTGTTCCGGCTAATCGATTTTGTTTGTAATTTTTTTCTAGCCTCGTTTTATCGTTAGATTTGATAATACGCCATAATATTAACCGCCTTACCTAAAACAACGAAGTGAGAATTTTTTTTCTCCTTCCACCCCTATATAATCGGCCATTTGGGGGTGTTCCGGGGAATCGATTTTGTTCGTAATTTTTTTCTAGCCTCGTTTTATCATTAGATCTGATAATCCGCCATAAAATTAACCGCCTTATCTAAAACAACGAAGTGAGATTTTTTTTTTCTCCTTCCACTCCTATATAATCGTCCATTTGGGGGTGTTCCGGGGAATCGATTTTGTTCGTAATTTTTTTCTGGCCTGGTTTTATCGTTAGATTTGATAATCCGCCATAAAATTAACCGCCTTACCTAAAACAACGAAGTGAGAATTTTTTTTCTCCTTCCACCCTTATATAATCGGCCATTTGGGGGTGTTCCGGGGAATCGATTTTGTTCGTAATTTTTTTCTTGCCTCTTTTTGTCGTTGGATTTGATAATCCGCCATAAAATCAACCGCCTTACCTAAAACAACGAAGTGAGAATTTTTTTTCTCCTTCCACCCCTATATAATCGGCCATTTGGGGGTGGTCCGGGGAATCGATTTTGTTTGTAATTTTTTTCTAGCCTCGTTTTATCGTTAGATTTGATAATCCGCCATAAAATTAATCGCCTTACCTAAAACAACGAAGTGAGAATTTTTTTCTCCTTCCACCCCTATATAATCGGCCATTTGGAGGTGTTCCGTGGAATCGATTTTGTTCGTAATTTTTTTCTAGCCTCGTTTTATCGTTAGATTTGATAATCCGCCATAAAATTAACCGCCTTACCTAAAACAACGAAGTGAGAATTTTTTTTCTCCTTCCACCCCTATATAATCGGCCATTTGGGGGTGTTCCGGGGAATCGATTTTGTTCGTAATTTTTTTCTGGCCTCGTTTTATCGTTGGATTTGATAATCCGCCATAAAATCAACCGCCTTACCTAAAACAACGAAGTGAGAATTTTTTTTCTCCTTCCACCCCTATATAATCGGCCATTTGGGGGTGTTCCGGGTAATCGATTTTGTTCGTAATTTTTTTCTAGCCTCGTTTTATCGTTAGATTTGATAATCCGCCATAAAATTAACCGCCTTACCTAAAACAACGAAGTGAGAATTTTTTTTCTCCTTCCACCCCTATATAATCGGCCATTTGGGGGTGTTCCGGGGAATCGATTTTGTTCTTAATTTTTTTCTGGCCTCGTTTTATCGTTGAATTTGAGAATCCGCCATAAAATTAACCGCCTTACCTAAAACAACGAAGTGAGAATTTTTTTTCTCCTCCCGCCCCTATATAATCTTCGATTGGGGGATGGGGGTTGCTTGGTATTTGATGTTTTTTGGTTTTTTATATGTATTTAATCATGTTTTGTTGTATTAAACCGAGTCCAAGTGGAAAAAACCGATTTTACAAAAATCTATTTTTCGTTGGATCCCAACACATTTTTTCAAGCACATACTAATTGTCTTTGTTATAACGAAAATAATGCAATAACAAAAAATTGCCGCAAATACAAGTGCAAGTAGTAAACGTATGCAAATTAGTTTTTTATGTTCTATACGGTGATAATATTAACCCTGTAAAATTGCATACGAATGCTAATTGTTTTTTAACACCACTTTTTTTTGCAACTTAACAAAATTATTTCCGGTCTTTGTGCACACGGAAATCGTATGCAAATTAGCTTCCGCCGCGTTATTTTTGTTCAAACTTTTAGAAAAACTACTTTGCATCCACTAATTAATCGTTCAAAAACATTGATTTTTGTTACAAATAAATATTTAATTGACAACGTGGCTGCAAGCGTGCAGTCTCAAATTAACCGCTTATAATTCGTCAAATAACTTGAATAATCAACCTTCAAATATGCATACACTAACTAATCATTCTTTTTTTTCTGTCACTATCTCCTGGTCTATAATACCTACACATAACATAGACTGCTAGCATCAATGTAAACACAGCTGACATCACATAAGCACTGTGGTTTTAAACTTTTTTATAAGACATTTCTTAATTAATTTTGAACTTTTTGGACTCTTGAGTTGATTTGAAAGTAAAGATTTACGATATTATATTTAAAAGTACATCTAATAATTAGTTTGTGAAAATGTTTAATACAAGTGGATAGTGAGTGTTTTGTTAAAGTTTAAAATAGCTTGAAAATGAGGCCATAGTGTCAACACTCTCTATGAATAGAAATATATTTATATCAAGATTCAGTTTAATTTAAAAAAAAGAGAGATACATGTGAGCAAAAGAAAATAAAAACATCCACTTTGGTCAAAAAGTTTTAGAACAGATCATCACTTCTAATTCACTATGATAAAATTAAGTTTAGATTTTTTCAAAATGTTATGCATTATCGTAATATCCACCACATACCTACAGATTTCATATAATATGTCAAACATAATAGTGAAGTAATAAATTTAAAAAATGGCCATACCGGTGATTTATAAATATATTGACCAATTATAAGTTTTGATTGAGATTTTGGATTCTACGATATGAAATATTTTTGTTGTAGAATATTCCACATTCATCTCAGTATTTTACTTAATAGTATGTTTGAGTACAATGTGTTGGAAAGTCATTTAACAGTAAGGTTAGATCAGAAGCCCAAGAGCTCGAATTGATGAGATATCTATCAAGTTTAAAGGAATGCATGCCAAGGTGCCAGTATTGTTAATCATTTTTTATAGGAGAACAGATCTCAAGCTAAGGTAAATATTTTTATGATTTATATTGCAATATTATCAGTGAAGACTCTGGAGTCAATTTTTGCTTAATTCAAAATTATTGTTCTTCTTGATTTCAGTTACAGACAATCAGCTAATATTCTATTTGTAAAAGAAAAAAAGTAAAATATTACTTTAACTGGCTTTCAAAAGATATTTTATAAACAGTGAGTAAGATAATTCTGCCACTACCGTATTTTGAAGAGTTTCAATTGTTACAGATTATTATGTATGTGTTTAGAACGGGTAAGCAATATATTTTTTGTATAATTACATTATATTTAACTATAAAAACTTATTTTTTCATGTTCCAGGAAGAAGAAAAAAATTGGGAACTAAATGGCTCAATATTTTTCAAGTTTTATTGAATTTTCATTTAACAGGGTTTTTTATTTTTATATAAAGTCTTGAAAACAATATTTTTATTGCTTTCAAGACTTTGGCGTAGCTTTTAAAAATAAGTACTCGACAAATTTTCATGGGACAAGGCCTAAAATACTCTAAATCCATCCAGTTTTCTACCTAAGAGTTGAAAATATAACCTTTTTGGAAACTATTATTTTTGAAATACTAAAATCTACAAAAAAAACATGAAAATTCATAAAATTCGTGAATTAAAAGTAGTTTTTTCTATTAAAAAAATATTTGTTTCAAGAAACTTGATATTTCCAACTCTTAGGTAGAAAACTGGATGAATTTAGAGTATCCTAGGCATTGTCCCATGAAAATTTGTTGAGTAATTGTTTTCAAAAATTATGCCAAAGGAAAAATCTAGTTATTACAATATCTCTGAGTAAAATTGGTCTACAGATTATATCTCGGGCCATTTTATCAGAAATTGTGCATATTTATGATATACTATTAGTATATGTAACTAATTATATTTTATTTTATTTTTTCAGGTGGTTTTGGCCTCAAAGGCCTATAGATCTATGACCCCCTTAATGCAATGATTGATTAATCCAGCGAATGATATTGTGCATCTTCTTCCCATTTAAACAAAATCTTCATCTTTAATTACGTAGCAAAAAAAGTTTATCAGCCCTTTCTCTTTCCAGCCCCACAATTATAATTAATAATATTTAAAGTAAAGATTGCATTTACGACCACGATATAAATCTTATAATATTAGTAGGTTAAGTTTGTTGTACTAATACATCACGAAAAAATAATTTTCTTAAAAATTAGGTTAATATACGAAAATAGAAAAAAAAAAAAACAAAACAAAATCAGATTAATACTTAATCTTAATTTTTTTCAATCTAAATTATATATTCATCAAAGTTAGATGTAAATTAACACATACGTAAAATGTGAAACTTGCTATTATTTGCTATTAATTTGTTATTAATAGAGACAACTTGCTATTAACAGGTACAACAATTTGCTACTAATAGATACAACAATTTGCTATTAATAGATGCAACAATTTTCTATTAATTATAGATACAACAATTTGCTATTTATAGATAAAAGAATACTGGAAGTCACCTGTAAGTTTAAATAATATTTGTCTTTTTTTTTCTTCCTTATGAGGTATCAGCTCCAGGCAGTCCTCAAAATAATATTTGTCTATTTTTCTTAATATAGTATTCTTGTTTTGAAATGTCTGTTACGATGAGTCCACATTGCTTGCCGCATGCCGGGCCCTTTCTACTGTTAGAGAGTATCTACACTGGGGATAGACTATGAGGCTGGCCCTTCACACAACTCTGAGTTACGTCCTTTCCACATGGAGTGCGTCATGCGCCGTGCGTCGCGTCGTGCGCCGCGGTTCCGATCGCTTGAATACAGCAACTCTATGCTGATTGGTTAATTCTCTTTTACCATCTAGTTTCGTCAAAGGAATTAACCAATCAGCATACATTTGCTGTATTCAAGCGATCGGAACGCGGAGCACGACGCACTTCATGTGGAAACGACGTTACAGATGCAGTGAGGCATCACAGATACAAACAATAACATGGGTGTGCGTGCGTGCGTGCCCGCGCGCGCGCGCGTGTGTGTGCGTGCGTGCGTGCGTGTGTGTGTGTGTGTGTGTGTGTGTGTGTGTGTGTGTGTGTGTGTGTGTGTGTGTGTGTGTGTGTGTGTGTGTGTGTGTGTGTGTGTGTGTGTGTGTGTGTGTGTGTGTGTGTGTGTGTGTGTGTGTGTGTGTGTGTGTGTGTGTGTGTGTGTGTGTGTGTGTGTGTGTGTGTAAGTCAGATACAAAGGAACAAGAGATTTGTAAAGGGCGCTACAGGCAAAAAGAAAAAGCAAAAGCACAGGAACAGATATAAGATTAACATGGATATGTATATCTATATATATGAGGAACAGGAACAGCTAGAAGGAATACCTAGATCTGTTGCTGTGGCTGTTCCTGTTCTTGATATATATATATATATATATATATATATATATATATATATATATATATATATATATATATATATATATATATATATATATATATATATATATATATATAGATATACGTATCCATATTATTCTTATATCTGTTCCTGCGCTTTTGCTTTTTCTTTTTGCCTGTAGCGCCCTACCCATGTATTCGTCTGTTCCTCATATGGGCCTTTGCACGCTAAAAGCATAACGCGAAGGAATAAGGAATAAGATGGCATAAGGTGGACATAAGGTATTTATGCTCCGCTTATTCCTCTTATGCCCGTGTTGTGTACGCAACGAAACGTGCATAACCTCTTGATTTTTTTTTGAGTAAAGTTTTCGAAATGAAATAGCTTACTGTAATTATTAATTGACTCTAATTGGTTACAATGTAAAAAGTTGACAAAATAATAAAACTTGAGGGGCTTTTGTATTTTATCATTTCAACGTGCAAAAGTGAGAAAAGTTTTCTTCTTAATCATTTAGTGATTATTTTTATAATAATTTATAGTGTAGACATTTTTTAACAATGGATGAAGAGGTAAATGTTTACTTGCAATTTATTATTAAAAAACTTACTCCAAAACAAGCAATTTAGAGGTTATGCACGATCCGTTGCGTACACAACACGGGCATAAAAGGAATAAGCGGAGCATAAGTACCTTATGTCCACCTTATGCCCTCTTATTGTATCTGTGTCTCACTGTATCTGTAACTCAGAGCTGTGTGAAGGGCCGCTGTCTCGAACATAGACTTATAGGGCCTTCACACATCTCTGAGGAACAGATATAAAGAACAAGAATAACATGAGTTAGTATATCTATATATACGAGGAACAGCGAGATATACACAAGGAACAAGAGTCTTATTCCTTGCTGTTCTTAGTTAGTATATCTATATATACGAGGAACAGCGAGATATACACAAGGAACAAGAGTCTTATTCCTTGCTGTTCTTCGTATATATAGATATATAATTAACCCATGTTATTCTTGTTCTTTATATCTGTTCCTCAGAGCTGTGTGAAGGCCCATACTCATAGACTGCATGCTCTTACGGACGGCGTGAAGCCCAAGATGGCGGCGCGTAGTCATGCTATCTCTTTCGCACACCTACAGTGATACGGGTAGAGGAAACATTGTGACGGCCGAGGAGGAGAGGGCGTTGAGGGGAACGCTGTCCCCCCACCAAGCGCCCATTAGAAAGAGAGAGCATGACTACAGCTATTGCCCTCTCTCTCTTGCCCGGCTTCAGCGCTTTACGGTGAAAGTACAATGGTGTTCCGTGTCATGCTCCGTACTCTGTTCCGTGCTCTGTTTTGTGCTCAGTGCCATCTGTGCGTGGCGTCCACACTGTTCCTGTTGATTCCATAATTCTGGTTCGAAATTTAACGTTGGTGTGCCATCTTTATAACATTTTTATCTACGTACTATAATACTATAAACATTATAATCCTATATATTTTACGAGGTTTGTAATTTGTAATATAATTGAGATATTAATAAAATTTGTAATTTTATTATAATTTTGAAAGTCGTAAATTTAGACAGCAGTTTTTACAGTATAATATAAGTGTACATAGTATATAGTAATACAGTGATAGTGATGTTATTAAAAGTGTTAAAAGATGAACTAACGACTCCAGAAAAATTATAATTGTAATAAAATATTGAGAGCAATAAATGTAGCAGAACATTGTGTACATTTATTAGAAATAGTGATGTTATTAAAATTGTTAAAAAAAAGAAAAAAAAATTTTAGACCAGAAATATGGAATCAATGGGAACAGTGTGGACGCCGCGCACAGATGGCACTGATGGCACGGAACAGAGCACGAAGTATGGCACGGAACACCATTGTACTTTCACCGTTACACCGGGGCGCGCAGTCTATGGGCCCGGACACTTAAAAAAGAACAGTGTACATACACAAGAAATAGCATTGATTGTATATCTATATATATATGAGGAGCTGCTCGTTGTTCCTCGCTGTTCTTGATATATATAGATATACAACCAATGCTATTTCTTGTGTCTGTGCACTGTTCTTTTTTAAGTATCTTAGCCTTATGAGTATAAGTCTATGGTCTGGAGCCGACAGAGAGTTTGGCGACTCACAACTAGGCCAATGTTTTTAGATGGATGTTACCTTGGAACGTAAGAACGTAGGAACCACAGTCAAGGTGGCCTCGAGTCATAGAGGATGTACTACTAGAGGCAGCCTGCCGTGCTCGAAAAGCGTGGTCAGTTCGAGACAGGCAATGCTATAGGGAAGAGTACATGCTATCTTTCTCGCTCGCACCCCTTCTGAAAATGATCACGTGATATATCACGTGATATGTCACGTGACAAATCACCTGATATATCACGTGACAAATCACCTGATATATCACGTGACATTATGGAAAAAATTGTCACGTGATATGTTACCTGTGGGGTGATATATCACCAACGAAGTGATATATCACCTGTAAATACATCACTAGCAAAAATGATCTGTCACCTATCGGGTGATTTATCACCAAAAAAATCGCCGACCGATCATATATCAGCAAAAATGTCCCCTATCGATATATCACCTATGGAATTATATATCACCAGCGAAGTGATATGTCACCTATAAATACATCACCAGGAAAAAAATGATTTGTCACCTATCGGATGATTTATCACCAAAAATATCACCGACCAATATATCACAAAAAATGTCCCCTATCGATATATCACCTATGGAGTGATATATCACCAAAAAAATCACCGACTGATATATCGCCAAAAATGTCCCCTATCGATAGCTACGTGAATGTATCACCTATGGAGTGATATTTCACCAGAAAATGTAACCCAGCGCTCATCATCACTGAAGCGATACGTCACCTACGGGGTGATATATTACCATACGTCACCTGTGGAGTGGTATATCATCAAAAATGTCACCTATTAATATATCAACCGCGCAGTGATGTCACCTACAGGGTGATATACAATTTGAAGAAATTCTGACAGTACCTATGGTTAATCTTTTGTTATTAGTAAAAGTTTGATTTTTTAATGCAAAATTATATTTTCGACGCTGTGAATAAGATTATTAAGTGTTATTAAAATTATTAATTAATAATTAAAAAATATCGATTTCTCAGATAATTTTTGATTAATCAATTTTAAACTTTTATCACTTAGTTTACTTATTGAATACAATATTTTTCTGAAATTTCAAGAGAATATCTTTATTTCTTTTCAAGAAAATATGTCAGTCAATAAAAATTATTTTTCCTTGACTAAACTAAATTGATTTCAATACTTTTCTGTGTTTAATTTGTGTATAAGGATGGGAAATTTCATAATTATTATTTTTCAGTATAATAAAAACCAATAACTTTCCTTGTTGTATACTTTCGTATAAATTTTTGATGGCATTACTTTTTTGTGTTTAATTTGTAGTTACCTTATATTCTTTTAAACATATTTTTTAAAAGAATGTTTTGTGTGTTAAATAAAAACATAATTTGATCTCTTACTACATTTACTTTGAAAGAACTTTTTAGATATTGCATGGTTAGAAACGATATAGTATAATATACTTTTATTTAAATTATTTTAAAAAATTTTATGTGTATAGCGTGCTCATTGAAATGGTAAGTTTAAGGAGAAGACAAAAGATTAAAAGAATATATTCTATTAATTGCGATGTTTGCAAGAACATGACATATTCACTACTAGTATATTGTGGTATATTTTTATGCCGTACCTATAATTATTATACTTATAATGAGTTGATGCGAACAGTCGAAAATTTTTAATTCTCGCTCGAACGATACACATACGTTTTAATTCGAAAAAATATTTTAACCTCAAATATCTTTGGTTATAATGAATCGATTTTTTTGGGCAACGAACTCGATTCGAAGATATAAAAAAGCTATCTCTCTGCCAAATTTCAAGACGATCGGTTGACTTTTACTCCTGTTATCGTCTGGGAAAGAAAATGCACTTATTTTCAAAAATATTTTTTTTCTCGGAAACAAATGAAGATACTCACTTAAAATTCTAACCAAGTATAGTTTTCAATGAGTTTAATAAGTGGTTAAAATTTCAAGTCTATCGGTTAAGAATCTTTTTAGAAAAAAAATAAAGATATTCGAAACACATTTTCTTTAATAACAAATGACAGACTAAAGATAATTTAACTTTTAAAAAAAGAAATTGTAGATAATTTAACGACCTTTAAAAAAAACTTATGATATTAAGTTATAAATACTGTAACATATTAAAAGATATGAAAAACGAAAAATTCAAAATCATTTTTTGGTTATAAAACAAATGAAAACGCACAAAATCAAAAACTAGGTTATGGCATCTCTATTCTATATGAAAACGAAGAGAATAAGCTTTGTATCACGAAAATCGGTCGATTGGTTCAAATGTTATAGTTGGTACACACGCGCGCGTGTTTGAAGTGTTTTGAGAATAGAACATGTGTGTATTAATAAATAATTATGTGTTATGAGGTTCATAAACTTCATAATAAGCTTTTGCGTAGAAGAAAATATTGCTGAGTAACACGCGAGGTTATAAATATACAATATAATTTTCAGTGTTTTGTCTAATAATAAATAAAATATAGTACTGCTATGATGTGTTACGTGAAGTGTTTATAATCAATTTTTAAAACTTCTATTAAAAATCAGTTTCAAATGTTTTGAAAATAGCTCAAGTGTGTATTAATAAATAATTACGCGTTATGAGGTTCATACACTTCATAATAAGCTTTGGCATAGAAGAAAATATTGCTGAGTGACACGTGAGGATTATAAATATACAATATAATTTATGATGCCTATTGAAATATTGTGGTCTGAGCCTTGATTTAAAAAGCATCTGTCATCTTTAAAAAACTTAGTCGATAACAGTGCTGTGCTGTTTTACATATTTATTCAAGTGCCAATGAAAAGATTATGTCTAATGAACATGGAAGTACTGAAAAGAGCAAAAATGATGTGTTATTGCGAAAATTTCAAGGAATGAAAGTGCTCAGTAATCTATTTTATGATTTTCTCATGGTAGGAGATGTCAAAATGTTTCAGAGAAGTTTATAGTACATATTTTTCTATACAAGATTCAGATAATAATAATGTTTAATTCATCAACTGGTTGTGTTTTTAATTTTACAAGATTATGTTTATGATGAAAAAAAAATATTATGAAAAAGAAATGTGTGGTTAGCAAAATAATGAAACGAATTCTAGCTTTAGAATGTGCAATAGAAGGCTAGAGGTAAATTTTAACACAAATTTAATAATGTAATAATAATTTGTCAAAAAAACAAGAGCAACTGGATGTATAAGAGTGTTTTGTGAAAAAACTTAGTATCAGGTGCTGTTACATAATGGTAGTTAACTTGGCAAACTTTCCGCTTCGCATTTTTAGGCTAGAGGATTAGGTGACTTCAGAGAAATAGATGCGAAAGAGTAGCTTTTAAAAAACTTTGTACCGTCTGCTGCTATGGAAATGGCAGTTGACATGCGAACTCAACTTTTCAGCCAACTTTGAGCTTCGAGTTTTATAAAAGCAAGAGAATCAGCTGGTGATACAGAGATTTGAATTGTAATTCTGATAACTTGTACTTTTGTCTTTTATTCCTTGCAAAAGCTACAAAGAAAAAATATATTATTGTTATCTTTTTTAACAACTTTAAATTCTCTGCTGAAATACTAATATAAGTTTAATGTTTTTATCGAAACAATCTTGCTCTCAACAACTGTCCAACTCTCTACAAAGAACTTGACGGAAGCTTAAATGCTTTTTGAAACAATTATATAATAAACACTTTTAAGAAATATTTTTTAAACTATTTTCTATAATTCCTATAAAAACACTTTCTATTTCTCACAAAACTGATTTTTGCTATTTAAATTATCTCTTTATCTCTTTACAATATTTGTTTGTATGTATCTTTGCTATGAAAATGTTTTCTTTTTCTTACAAAAATCATTTTTCTTGTCTGTAATATTACTCATTAAATTAAAGTCGTACTTCCAATAACAGAATCATTTCTGTAAATTATTCATTATTATATTTTCTATACAAAATATCTCCAAAAATGGTCCATCACTACATCTTTTAAAAAATCCTTTAATAAATTATTTTACAAAACTTCTACAATCCTTTAATAGTATATTACGCACCAAGGGAGGAAAAAACTTGGACAGTCAACAGCTCGTGTAAATTGCCATCCGAGCCGATCAGGCGAGCCGAAGGCAAACACGAGCTGTGGGCTGGCCAATTTTACTCCCGTGGAGCGTATACTATATTTTGCCTAGCGAGGTTGAAAATACAACCTTCGCGATCGGGCGCCGGGATCCAAAGTGGTACTTTCGGCCCGCTAGGCAAAATAGTATATTACGCACCTAGGGAGGAAAAAACTTAGACAGTCCATATCTCGTGTAAATTGCCACCCGAGCCGAAGGCGAGGGTTGCAAACACGAGACATGGGCTGGCCAATTTTACTCCCGTGGAACGTATACTATTTTTCACCATACCCGGGCCGAAAATACCACATTCGCGTTTTTGAGACGGGAGTGAAAGTGGCACTTTCGGGCAGGGTATGGTGAAAAAAAATTTTGCAAGCAACGAGAAATTCTTTTCCAAAACCTTTACAATCACTTTACAAAAACTTTTACAAACGATAAGAATTTTTTCGGAAACCATAGGAATTATTGTCCGAAACTATACAATATCCTAAAAAATTATTTACGTTTTATTTTATGAAAAGGAATTCTACAAACCAATAATAAATTTTTGCGTTCTAAGGTCGAACTAAATTTCTTTCACGCGGATACTGAAAGTCAAACCCAAAAAGTTGTGAAATCAATTAAAGTGTAGTTCTATACTTAACAAACATTATTTATAATGTACTTTTACTCTTAATTAAAAAGTTGTGAAATCTCCATCTCTAAAAAATTTTTTTACAAAAGTAAAAACTAATTTAAAACTTTTGTGAATAACAATACTACCATTTTATAACTTTTGTGAATAACAATACTACCATTTTAAAACTTTTCTGAATAACAATATTACCATTTTAAAATGATATTAAAAATATACCTTAATAAACTCTCATAACGTTATCACACAATCTAATTATTATTTTCTCTTAAAAAGTTATGAAATCAATCTCAAAAAACATTTTACAAAAGTTTAAACTAAGGCAAGTATTAGTCTCTCGCTCATCCTCCCTCTATCTCCCTTTCTTCCCCTGTCTCTCTCTTCCTCTCTTTCCCTCCCCTATCTCCCTCTCTCCCTCTCTCCCTCTCTCTCTCAACATCCGTCAAACTGAGTACCAAAAACATTAATGAGGGCTTCAATAGTTTTTTAAAACAATCAACACGTTTTTTAAAAGCTAATTTTTTAAGTACGTTCTCTAACAACATAATTTCTCTAGTCCTTTTAATTCTTCTAGTCTCGTCTATTCAATAAGCACTATTTACAAATGGGAATAATTTTTTTCATGACTGTACAAATAATAATATTGTTAATATAAAACTTTCTACGAAAGTATAAAATAAGGCAAGTATAGACGTTTTTTCTACATAATCTATAAAAAAACAACCCAATTTGTCTAGACCTTTTATTTATTCGAATCTCATCTATTCAATAAGCACTCTCTACAAATGGTAATCATTTTTTTCATGATTGTACAAATAATAATAATATTGTTAATATAAAACTTTCTGCCAAAGTATAAAATAAGGCAAGTATAGACGTTTTTTCTGTATAATATCTATAAAATAATAATATTTATGATTTTGTAAAAGAAATCAAATAAATACCAGTGAAAAAGTCTTTTACTTCTTTGATTTATTGTATGCTGAACAAATTATATGTAAGTAAGTACATTCAAATTGTTCACTGCAAATCAAACAAACGAAAGTTGTGAAATCAATTATCAATAGTCAAGTAATGCAAATAACTCTCGGAAACTACTGTATGACTGTTCTCAGAAATGTATTCAAATTTGTTTATCTTTCTATACAAATTAAACACAAGAAAGTACTGAAATGATATAAAACTTTCTACGAAAGTATAAAATAAGGCAAGTATAGACGTTTTTTCTGTATAAATCTATAAAATAATAAAATTTATGATTTTTTAAAAGAAATCAAATAAATACCAGTCAAAAAGTCTTTCACTTCTTTGAGTCATTGTATGCTGAACAAATTATATGTAAGCATTCAAATTGTTTACTGCAAGTCAAACAAACGAAAGTTGTGAAATCAATTATCGTTAGTCAAGTAATGCTAACATCTCTCGGAAACCACTGTATGACTATTTTGAGAAATGTATTCAAAATTGTTCACCCTTCTATACAAATTAAACACAAGAAAGTACTGAAATCAATTTATTGTAGTCAAGTACCCATAAGATAACTTCACTGACATAATAGAACTTTTCGTACCTTGCGTGTAAAATTACATTTTATGCCTACGTTGTAACTTAAAAAATATTCAGCCAGTGGGGATAAAGTATTACTTAACGCCTAAGAGGCGCAATAGCTCACATACTCCTATACAAAACCTTATAGAACCTATACCCACTTTACGCCCGTGTAGGTGAAAATTGTTTTATGACTATTATGCTTTCTTTTCATTTCTAAAATTCATAGGAATTTTTTCAGATATTTACGAAAAGTCAAAATGTTGAAATTTCTATAGTTCTATAATATTACTCATCTTGGGTGGACAAGAGAAGTCTAGAGTTGCTCTAGCAGGGGTGGTTCTCCAATCTCCCACACATACTTGGCGGGCCCGACGGTTTGCAGTTTACCGGTGAGCTTTGTAAATGTAGAAATCTAAATTTTTGCATACATTTATTAAAAATGTTTATACGTATAGTCCACTATAATTAATAAATAATTACTATGACTCTAATTTTTAATTGATACTTTTCAAATATATCATCCCTACATATGTGCAGAATATCACGATTTACTTAGATTACCCAAAATATTTTTCCTTGTGTCCGTCGTTTTTAAACAGGAATGAAGTAAAAATGCATATAAATTGTACTAAAAAAATCTACTCAAAAGTGCTTTAGATTTTACTAACCATTTTATAAGCCACCAATTTTTTATCCTTTTCTCGCGTGTAAATATCATATAAGATCTCATGTGAGTATTTCAGCCATCAGATCTCATATGAGATCACACACACACACACACACACACACACACACACACACACACACACACACACACACACACACACACACACACACACACACACACACACACACACACACACACACACACACACACACACACACACACACACACACACACACACACACACACACACACACACACACACACACACACACACGCACACATACACCCCAATTGATCCGAGAGGAGAAGGCGGACATAGTAATCATCAGTGAGCAGTACAGGGACAAAAATGAACCAAACTGGGTAAGGGATCGTGCCAGCACGGCGGCCATCTGGGTATGCGGAGAACTCCACATATCCAAAAAAATGGACGTCCTTCAGCCCAAATTCACCTGGGTTGAAGTATCCGGTATAAGATTATACAGCTGCTACCTACCACCCAGCGACTCAATAGAAGAGTTCGAAAGATCCCTGGATGCTATCGTTACTAGCATTAGAACCTCCACGCTGCCAGTCGTAATCGGGGGGGACTTTAACGCTTGGGCAATTGAGTGGGGAAGCAAGAAAACGAACAATCGCGGCCACGCACTGCTTGAGACCTTCGCGATACTAGAGCTAGAGATTGCTAACATAGGGACAAAGCCGACCTACACTAAAGGACGAAAGTCTTCCATAGTAGATCTGACCTTTGTCTACCCCAGATTAAGTCGGGAAGGCTCATACTGGCAAATCAGTGATCGGTACACTGGCAGCGATCACCGAGCTCTCACATACCAGCTCCACCCGACAGGCAAAAGAGCGAATATGACCCGGATGCCGAAGAGAGAGAAATGGGCACCAACTACTTTCGACAGGGAAGCTTTTCTTTGCTTTTTGGAAGGAGCATCTGTCGAAGGAACAGCTGAGGTTAGGGCTCAAAGCCTCTCGGAGACCATCACAGCGGCATGCGATGCCTCGATGTCTACAAGGACGAACCACCGGGGACGCTTACCAGTCTACTGGTGGAACAAGGAGATTGCGGTAATACGTAAAGAGTGTCTTCGTGCTAGGAGGCTGCACCAAAGAGCAGTCCGTGGACCGCTGTATGATCAATTAACAACTAGATATGAGCAAAAGAGGAAAGAGCTGAAAATTGCCATCAAGACAGCCAAAAGAAAGTGTTGGCAGGACTTCTGCGAGGAAGTGGACAGTGACCCGTGGGGACGGCCGTACAAAACGGTCATAAATAAAATCAATCCCAGAGGCACCAATGCTCCCTCCTGTCCAACCTTTCTTGATAGAGTAGTCCAAAATTTATTCCCACAACACCAGGAACGGCAACATGGCACTGGTCTAACGGAAAGAATCGGTACAGCCGAGCCAACAGCAGTCACCGAATCAGAAGTGAAGATAGCGGCCAAAAAGATTGCCATAAGAAAGGCCCCAGGACTGGACGGCGTTCCTGGTTTAGCTATAAAGACTGCAGCTCTAGAAGTTCCTTGCATATTCAAGGACACTTTCAATGCATGCCTAAGTGAAGGAATATTCCCGACACAGTGGAAGATACAGAGGTTGGTACTCCTTCCTAAGGGAAATAAACCCCCGGATGAACCATCCGCGTATCGACCACTCTGCATGTTGGATATAGTCGGAAAATTGTTTGAACGTATCATATCCGTCAGACTGGAGGCAGCTATACAAAAGATCGGCGGCTTGTCTGATAACCAATTCGGCTTTAGAAAGGGTCGATCAACGATCGATGCTATCGATAGGGTGGTGTCAGTAGCTGAGAACGCCGTTAGTGGTAGCCGGTGCACAAAACGCATGTGTGCTATAATTGGATTAGATGTACGGAACGCGTTTAACACTGCCAGGTGGGATAAAATCATGCTCGCATTGGAAGACCTAAGCGTGCCACTGTACCTTCGAAGAGTAATCTCGAGTTACCTAACTGACCGCACGCTTCTCTATGATACCGACGACGGTATGCATTCTTATAAGATCACAGGAGGCGTGCCACAGGGCTCTGTACTAGGATCCCCAATCTGGAACATCATGTACGACGGATTGCTTAGGCAACTGCTCCCACATGGGGTGTCGATAGTAGCTTACGCAGATGATATTGCTCTCATTATCGTTGGGAAAACCATCGAAGATGTGCAATACCTCGGAGATACGGCAATCGAGGTAGTAGGAGATTGGCTGAGCGACCATGGACTCAGTCTTGCTGCCGAAAAGACCGAGGCAGTGCTCATTGCCAGAACAAAAAAGAGAGTCTACGCCACTTTCACGGTCAACGACGAGAAGATCAAGACAGGGGACACCATGAAGTACCTAGGAGTTACAATAGATGCGCGGATGTCGTTCAAAAACCACCTTAGGAACGCAGGATTAAAGGCATCAAAAGTGGCTCGAGCACTCGCAAGCATCATGCCAAACATAGGAGGGCCGAAGCAGCCACGACGGTTGCTTCTTTCATCGGTGGTTTATTCCGTGATTCTATACGGAGCCCCCATCTGGGCTAATGCTATACGTAGTAACCCAAGCTATGGTGCAGCTTGCCGAAGGGCCTGCAGGACAATCGTGCTGAGAGTGGCCTGCGCCTACCGTACCGTGTCAGACATCGCTCTCTCGGTAGTCACCGGACTGCCACCCTTGGACCTAATGGCATGTGAGAGAGCTGAGGTGTATCGTGGAGGAGTGATAAGAGAGGAGGGCGAACTTGATCAGGGACCACGTCAAAACCGATGGTCCAGGAAGACTGTGGAAGAGTGGCAGAGCCGATGGGATATAGCAGATAAAGGTCGGTGGACCCATCGGATTATTCCATGTGTCGTGGAGTGGACGGAGAGGAGACATGGACTCGTGACCTTTCATCTCACCCAGGTACTAACTGGGCATGGCTGCTTTCGTAGCTACCTGAAGAGAATTGGAGTGTACGAAAGCGCGGAGTGCCCAACATGTCCTGAAAGTGATGAGGACGTTGGACACGCTTTGTTCGTATGCCCCAGATTTCGGGAAGAGAGAGAAAGGTTTCAGGCCTTATGGGAAGGCCCCCTAACTCCCGAGGGCATCGAGAGATGCTTACTCTCTTCACAGAGAGGATGGGATGCTGTGATTGGTCTCGTCATCGAGGTGGTGGACAGATTGAACTCCATAAGGCGAGAAGAAGAAAGAAGAGAAAACCGTCTCACAGAGGACCAGGCGGGGTAGAGGGCCGTAGAGGCTGCGACTGCCCTCCGCGAAGTAATGCCTAACGGCGGTTTCCGCGGTGGGAATTACAGTCGGGGGGAGGCCCTGCTATAGAACAACAGCATGGGGTTTGAGGAGGTATTGCCAGAAATGGTCGAGTCCTACATAACATCTCGTATGCGTAAATGCATTTTTCCTAACCTCCTCCTCCTCCTCCTCCTCCTCCTCAAAAAAAAAAAAAAAAAAAAAAAAAAAAAACACACATATACACACACACATATGTATATAATGTTATCTGCAATTTTACATATTATAGGATGATCTCATATGAAATCGTATATGAGATCTGATGTCCGATATTCATATATATGAGATCTCATATAATATTTTCACGAGGGTTTGCAATTTCTATTTAAAAACAGAGTGATACATTCATGGATCAGTATTTAATATGTAAATGCAACCCATTTATACATTTTATCTGATCTTTATATATGAAAATGACCATATGTCTACACCTTGAACTGCAAACCGTCGGGCCCGCCAAGTATGTGTGGGAGATTGGAGAACCACCCCTGCTAGAGCAACTCTAGACTTCTCTTGTCCTCCCAAGATGAGTAATATTATAGAACTATAGAAAGTTCAACATTTTGACTTTTCGTAAATATCTGAAAAAATTCCTATGAATTTTAGAAATGAAAAGAAAGTATAATAGTCATAAAACAATTTTCACCTACACGGGCGTAAAGTGGGTATCGGTTCTATATAAGGTTTTGTATAGGAGTATGTGAGCTATTGCGCCTCTTAGGCGTTAAGTAATACTTTATCCCCACTGGCTGAATATTATTTAAGTTACAACGTAGGCATAAAATGTAATTTTGTACGAAAAGTTCTATTATGTCAGTGAAGTTATCTTATGGGTACTTGACTACAATAAATTGATTTCAGTACTTTCTTGTGTTTAATTTGTATAGAAGGATGAACAATTTTGAATACATTTCTCAAAACAGTCATACAGTGGTTTCCGAGAGATGTTAGCATTACTTGACTAACGATAATTGATTTCACAACTTTCGTTTGTTTGATTTGCAGTAAACAATTTGAATGCTTACATATAATTTGTTCAGCATACAATGACTCAAAGAAGTGAAAGACTTTTTGACTGGTATTTATTTGATTTCTTTTAAAAAATCATAAATTTTATTATTTTATAGATTTATACAGAAAAAACGTCTATACTTGCCTTATTTTATACTTTCGTAGAAAGTTTTATATCATTTCAGTACTTTCTTGTGTTTAATTTGTATAGAATTTGTAAGACTGTAAGACCGTAGGAAAAATTCTCATCAGTTGATAGTAAATTGCAGTCGACATAAGTAATATTTTTAACCTCTCGATACTTGCATAAAATTATGAATATTTATTTTAAAACAGTGCCCAGTAAAACATTTTATTTATAAACAAATTCAATGAGATTTCTACTATTTTTCATACGTTATAACTGGTTATGTATAAACAAATATGATGCGTGATCGTTCGAGTGTCGGGACATTTCGTTAACGTTAAGTGTGCGGATATTGTAAGGTTCTCCTTATTATCTAATGTGAAAAAAATTTCTAAATTAAAAATGATTTGTACTGTTTCTGATTAATAAAATTGTATTACAGCAACCATTAAATTACAGCTATATGAATGTGGTTGAAGTTTACAACATTGCAACTCCAACACGAATTCAAACTTCCAAAAAATTATGATTTCCGCTCAGAATCGATTATACAGCTAAGAATATTATTATTGGAATATACTTTCCAGCACAGGGTTGGGTTACGAGTATTTAATATATATATTGGGGTGCCGCGTTTGCTCACAGCTGATCACAAGCGGGCTCGTATGGTTGTGTCTGAGCAATATTTGGGCATGTTTCAACGTAATTCAAAGGAATTTTTGCAACATTATGTAGCTATTGATGAAACGTGGATTCATTATTATGCGCCAGAAACAAAAAATCATTCGAAAATATGGACTGGGCCTGGGGTATCTGCGCCGAAAAAAGCGAAAACGATTCCATCAGCCAGTAAGGTCATGGCTACACTTTTTTTGGACTCATGTGGTATAATATTAATCGATTACCTCCAGAAGGAAAAAACTATTACAGGAAAGTATTATGCCACATTATTAGATCGCTTTGATGCCGTACTGAAAAAAAAGTGCTTTTCCACCACGACAATGTACCAGCTCACACGAGTGCCATTGCAACGGCCAAATTATTTAGTTTAAAAGCAAAACCATCAATAGAACTAACGATTTCGATCTTCACCTAATGACTCACGTTCACTTATTTGTTTATACTTTTATTTTGAAATATCTAGATTCATAATTTACATATTTTTGTTTGTATATTACGAATTCTCTGTAGGCAGGATAAAATTCTCTACAATTAAAAAAAACGTCGATAGCTATATTTCGTCATAAGTTATTGATGAAAACGTAATTTTTTGTAAATAGGTTATATGTCGAAATTAAAAAAAGATATTGACATGAATATTTTTTTGGTTATAAAGAATATTGAGTATGATAACTTTTTTTTTATTCATTATTTTTGTAGAAAAAAATAATTTATAAAAAAAGTGTTTTTTTTTGTCATTGCATAACTAGAGTAAAATTGGCTTAAGGTGATGTACAACCCTAATTTCAATATTTTTTAATCAACATTCAAACGTTTATTTGGAAAAAGACGGTTGTCAAGCGCTCCGTACCCGTAAACACTATATTCAAAAAATTTTTTGAGTGATTTTATTAGCATTTTCGTTAGCTGTGCTCGTTTGAAAATTAGGTCAATTGCAGATCCCTACTTACTGACAGTACGGTTTTTATTTAATTAAATAAATGCTCATCATTTTTTTGGAAAAACACGTTTGTCAAGCGCTCCGTATATGTAAATAATATACTCAGAATCTTTTTGGATGATTCTATTGGTATTTTCGTAAGATGTACTCGTTTGAAAAATAACTTCGGTACTCACATCCCCTTAATCGCTTTGAAATTCTTTATAGGGGTAGATTTTATATACCAATCGAGACAGTTCTTTGGGCAAAAGGATTGATTCATAAATTTCAGAGATATTTGGTTAAAATTCTTTTTACTTTTTTTTTTAAATCGTAATTTCTCGAGAACGGCTCTATGTATCTGAATCGGATGGGTAGCATTCGAAAGAGAATTAAAATATTGTATATATTATATTATTATACACGGGTCGCTCCTTCAGGCTTCTTCTATACTTGCCTTCGGAGCGCTCCCGCGCTCCTTGATTAAATTAAAATAATTAATATTTATGGCAGTCAGATTGCTCTTGTTTATAATCACCCCCACAGAATCTGAAATAAAAACTTAATTAAAACCTGGAAAAAACTTTGTTAGCAAAGGACGATCTGACTGCCCACCACCACCACCTTGTCCAACATTTCGAGCCCGCTCCGGCTCCTCCTCAGGGACTGGAGCGGGCTCGAAACGTTGGACAAGGTGGTGGTGGTGGGCATTCAGATCATCCTTTGCTAACAAAGTTTTTTCCATGTTTTAATTAAGTTTTTATTTCAGATTCTGTGGGGGTGATTATAAACAAGGTCAATCTGACTGCCATAAATATTAATTATTTTAATTTAATTTGTAAGACTGTAAGACCGATGGAAAAATTCTTATCAGTTGATAGTATCGAGAGGTGTTTAGGTACTCGGACGTTTCCATTCCTATCTTATTTACTAACATATACTTAATATTCATACATTTTTTAATAATAAATATTTTATTTATATTTTAGTTCAACTTGGACAGTGAAAACGATTCGGAAATGAACTCGAACCAAGCTCTGTTTTTAGAGCTTTTTGAAATAACTGAACAGTTCAATAATAGAGAGGATGATAGTAGGTAAGCTATGGGAGTTCTAGCCCACTGGGCCAGAACTCTCATAGCATTTTCGATGCTGCGCATCGAATTCTACGAGCCCCGTTGACCCAACTGGGCCAGAACTCTCATAGTATTTTCGAGTTAAACATAGAATTTTATGAAGCCTGTTAATCCCTACTGAGC
Organism: Torymus aiolomorphi; assembly: GCA_036365515.1. Lineage (NCBI taxonomy): Eukaryota > Metazoa > Arthropoda > Insecta > Hymenoptera > Torymidae > Torymus > Torymus aiolomorphi. Next base: position 90,076,866 of record CM070876.1, read on the forward strand.
CAGAAGCCTCTACTGAGCCAGAACTCTTATAGCATTCTGAGCGAGCTCTGGTATAGCTCGATGAGGTAGCGCATATTTAAAATTAATGACTACTTTAGTCTTTTATACTTATCGCGTTCGGGTAAAGAATTCGTATTCGTGGAATACTTTTGGGAATATTGTTTCCATTTTGAATCCTCCTTTTTCTCTTGCTTAGAATCAAGGAGAGGAGTATAAGCGCTTGAGCTTGTGTTTTGACCCATCTTGTTCGACGTCAGGGACACGAATGAAGCACCTACTCCCAATCCATAGACGTCTCACACGTTTCGTAGAATTTTTTCAGAAGTTTGACGTTATGAAGAGCACAGCTGGTTTTGTAGGCGCCATCATGGTTAGGACAAACTGTGACAAGCTTGATCTTGTCCAAGGGTGGAAAACCCATCTCCGTTACATCGTGGACGTTGAATTTGAAACGTTCGAGCCAGTTTTTCTTGATGGAGCCCATAACGAGTATCTGACTAGCATCATGCAGACATTCTCGAAGAACACTTCCGATGTCGGTGTAGGGACGGTCACCTGACTTCCAAGAAATACCGTGATAGAACTTCTTCAGCCAAGTATTTTCTCCCTTATACTTATCGGTGAGTCGTTCCCAAGGAAAAGGTTCCTTGAATAAAAAGACTAGAGGTTGATCGTCATCATCCAACGGAACTATTGCCAGTTCTTTCAAAACGAAATCATTACCAGGCTGTTTGAAGCCCTGCATATCCACGATGTATTTCATTTTTACACAAGCTTCTTCACGTCACCGCTGACGGGACTATACTGAACGATACGGTTGTGCAGAATGAGACAATACGCGGCTGTTCCAGCTGGAAAATTATTTCTTGATTCAAACTCTAAACGCACGTCCACAGGAGCGTTTTTCAAAGATTCGTTTTGTTTGGAACAATCGATCACTATCAAAGGTAAGTATTTTATAAAATCTACTTTATTCAAAAGAGGTTCGGGATTTTTTTCATAATAAGCACTCTGAAAATTTGCATACATATCATACACTACAGCGTACTGGTTACGATCTATATCTAAATTTAAATTTCCATACGGGTAACATTGTGAATTTAAAAAGAGTTTAACATTACTCAAGTGGCAGTGATCGAACTGACTCGCGTTTACCTGCCTCCGAGATTTTCTATTCGTTTGAAAAGCAAGAATAATGAAGCGTGGTTTTTCCAACTGATTGGATGTTTTAACAGTCCAAACGTGTTTAGGAGAAGATGGAAGGAGGGGATATTCGTAGAATTCCCAACTGCGGTAGCTCATAACCACAGGTCTGTTTTTCTCGATATAATTGAATAGAGGAATCTTTTGCTTATCAGAGAGAAATATGTATGGCATCAACCACTCTATCTTCGTGAACTCAATTTTAAATTCTTCATAAGTATTGTCTGGTCCTGCTGTCTGTATGATGGCATTGATATCATTTCTCGATCTAGTGAGAATGAGTTCATGCTTAACATTTACTAAAATTTTTCTATAATCTTCGGCAAATCATACTTCGCCAAGAATCATACAGAGAGGTATAGAAAGGTCGAAGTAGCCATCATCGTTGGTAAGTTTTTGCGTTTCTTCTACATCGAGCCACCCAGCGTTCTCGATGACTAATTTTTGACTAGGATTGAGAGAAACCCAACCTTTCATGAGAGTAGTTAACCCTACATTTTTACATTTATCAATTTCGTTGTTGACTAACATAGAACGTTCGAGTGGTGTACCGTCCGGTTTAACTACTTTACCACATACATGTAGTGAACTTCGTGATGGTAGAAGACATAAATCTTGATGTTGAATGGCGATGCGAATTTCATCGCTGTTTCCAAACGATGACGTGGTGCAGAGCTGATGTGCATGAAGTTCGTAGTGAGCCACTGACTCATCAAATGTTACAGGTGACTGAATGTTTAGAATTTCTTCCATCTTTTTGTAGACAACAGAAAAAAATACAAGTTATTTTCCACCAGCGACGACTCTTAGGCCGAGACTTCTCAGGAACTGAATGTTTTGTCGTTTTAGCGCTCTGCTTGCTCGCGGACGACTGATGGTCTGTCGACATGTTGACTTCTTTATAAAGCCCTTACCAACCTTGCTGTTGTAAACGATCCCCATCACACTTGTTTGATGTGAAGTCTGATTGTAATGGTTTCTCCTCGAAAATTAACTAATCGTCCGTCTTGATCGACTATGCGTATTTGTAAGTGATCTATGCTTTTAACTGTAACTGGAAGGTAAATTACCTGTGAGGGTACTTCAATGATCTTATATCCTGGTGGTACTGCTGGAAAGAATTCGTGTATCGTATGAACCTTAGAGCCGTTTATATATGCTCCTGAAGTTATATTACACTCAACTCGTAAGGCGTTGATTTTAAGAATAGCTACAGGCAGATCTGAGCTATGAGTAATGTTTGCTTGTAGTAAACGTTGAGTAAAACCTAAGAGCTGACCGATGGAATCTCGAGGACGAAAGTCAATAGACTGACTACACTTTATTACACTGCGAAGTGTATTATTATTTGGCTTTAAACTGATTGAAATACCTTTGGGTGCTAAAGTTTCACGAAGAAAATTTTCTATATCCTCTATCTCGTAACTACCAATCGGTAAATATATTTCTTCCTTACCGACGTAAAACTTATTATTATCAATATCGATGTTGGGTATAGAGTTAAATGTTAAAAGTTCAACCAAACCGAGAACGTAATTTTTATTTGGTGAAAGTTCAATAGGTGGAAAATACTGCACTTCTAGAACTGATGAATTACCGGAGAGACTTAACGTCAATGAATTCTCCATGATTATTCAATCTAGAATGATTAAACTATCATTACGCTCGCCTTTATATAGCCCGGCTTAGCTTGTTACATAAGAACTTGAGACAGAGGTGACCGCAGTTGAATGTATTATAATCTTGATATCTCTCATGATTATATTTAACTTCATTCACTCTCAGATAGAGCAATAAATCAATAGGTGGTTGAAGATCTCCAAAGCTGTCGAAGTAAACTACATTGTCTCCACGTTTTCGATATGCTACCCAATGTGTTCCAGGCCCACCTTTATCATCTAAATTTACAATGGCTGATTCATGATTATGAGGACCACTAGCAGGTAAAGCATTTCGCATAAATACTCTTCGAAAATATGGAATTTTTAGAATTTTAGCATACCTAATTAGATCGAGATCTGTGAGAGCCCTCTGTGGTAATCTCACTTCGAGGTTCTTTTTTTTTCTTTAACCGGAATTTTTTATTATCGCCTATACGAAGGCCTGCACCTGTTTTATATGGTTTCAGAAATAGACCCTTTCCCAATGCTATTTCTTCCATTTTCATGTTATGCCTCTGATTTTCTTCTAATTGCGTTTTAGCTGTACTCGCATCATTAACTGTTTTTGCTATACCAGCAGCCCCACCAGCCACAGCCCCAACAGCACTCAGACCAGCAAATATTGGTACTAGAAACGGTAGAAAACCACCTACTTTTGAGGGTACAGATAAAACCCGTGGAATGATAATTTTACGTTTTCCACCTGCTTTCTTGACAGCAAAACGAGCACCTTTCAAAGCAGAGAGAATTACCTTGCGAGCTGAGTTACTTTTAACCATTGATTTTGAAGCAGCTTTTATTATCTTGTTCAGCATCGTTGGCGGCTTTCTCTCCACGCCCATTCCTAGTTTTGATTTGGCTTTCATAATATTTGTGATTGCGTAAGCAGCTACTTTCTCACCAATACTTGAATCTTTAGCCTTAACTCTCTGCCACGCCTTATCTGCTAAAACTTTATCTGCGTTGTTTCTAGCCTCAATGTTTTCTCTGTTCTGAGAATAAGTTATGTCATGCTCTTGACAAGCTCTATCAAGTAGATTGATACCTTTATCGCCTCGAGCTAAACGTTTTGCTAACTTAGTACCTGGTCCGCAGTACTGATATCCTGGTAAATGAAGTTCTACTGGAAGACTGTTGAGAATTTTATTGATTAAACCGCGACCTCGACGTCGTCTGTATACGATCATCACACCACGAAGGTTCGATGAAGACTGAACCCCGCGAGTATAAAAGCGCTCTATTTATAGCCGAACGATCAGTTGCGATCGAGACCTTGTACTGTACACATGAATTTCAAGGAACACTCTGTTCAACTCCCGGTATTTAATTTCGATAATATCGTGGAGCAAGAAAAAAAGACAAAGCGGCATGGAGACTTACTTCCAAGCAGTATTAGAGCTGTATTTTGTGGACCGTCAAATTGTGGAAAAACCAATAGTTTGCTTGCACTCATTACACATCCCAATGGTGTTCGATTTGAGAATGTTTATACATATTCAAAATCTTTGAATCAACCAAAGTATAAATTTCTTGAGAAACTCATAGAACCATTAGAGGGCGTACAGTATTTTCCCTACAGTGAACACGATGAAGTAATAGCTCCTGAAAATGCTCTTCCAAACTCAATCATTATATTTGACGATATAGCTTGTGAAAAACAGAATCATGTCAAAGCATTTTTCTGCATGGGTAGACATAAAAACGTAGACTGTTTCTATCTTTGTCAATCATATGCCCATATTCCTAAACATCTCGTCAGAGATAATGTAAATCTTTTGGTAATTTTTCGTCAAGATGATGTAAATTTAAAACATTTGTATGAAGATCATGTTAATTCTGATATGACCTATATACAGTTTAAAGATTTATGCATCAAATGCTGGAGAGATGAGAAATATGGATTTTTAATGATTGACAAAGATAGTCCAATCAATGGAGGTAGGTATCGTAAGGGCTTCGACTGCTTTGCTATAAATATGGGAGACACTTAGTCTTTCATTCACAGTCTACAACTGAACGTTGAAGCGGTAACATGGCAGATTCTCGTGAAAAGAAGGATATACTTCATGAGCTTGTAAAAGCTCGCAATGCAGTTAAACGTAAATATAATCTGTTAAAGTATGGAAAAGATACGTTTGAAAGAGCAATGGAAGATACTTTCAAACCAATTGTTGATCCACTTCAGAAACTTGTTGAAACGTCAAAAAACCATATTCAAAAAAATGAAGCTTCAAAGAATAAGGAGTTAAATAATACTCTAGATAATAGTCATTTTACGAATAAAAAAAGAAAACTTGAGAATACTCTAGATGCCGATTCTTTCAATGATAATACATTTGGTTTTAATAATGATACTTTAAAAAATAATACTATTGAAAATCTTAAATTAGATACTTCATTTGAATCAGCAACCAGTGAAATTGAAGAGGCTTCATTAGATGATAAATACATACGCATGCTCAGTCAGAATAGTAAGTATATTGATAAAATTTATGGAGTACGTTTAGAACAAGGACATATGTTAATTGGTAATACACTAATACAGTTTGATAGTGATTATGTTGTTATAGAAGATGAAAAATATCCAAAAACTCAAGGGCTTTTGGAGTTATTAATAACTAAAAATCCTGAGCAGAAGTATGTAAGTTCAGATGACTTAGCAAACTATCGCAGTATTCTTGAGATAAGTAATGTTCACAAGAAGAGATACAGAGGTGATGAATCTATTCGTAAACACAACAGTAAGAAATTTGATGAAATCATTCATCCTCTTTTCTTCGAGACTTCTAAAAAGCGTAAGAAAACTCCTAATAAAAAGAGTGGTTTTGGCATCATACCAAGATATAAAATTGCAAGAAAGGGTTCAATAATGGATTATGTATACTGGGATGATCCAAATGAACTTGTGGATCGTCTTCGTTTACTAATTGCAGAAAGGTCAGCTGGAAATCAAAGTCATACGAATGAAATTCATTCAATTATTGAAGAGCTCCGTGAGGCGGGCTATATATACTGAGACGAATTAGTGAAAGGTTTAGTATCAAAATGAGCGTTGACGTGTTCGGACGAAATCTGAAAGACAGAGCATTAGAGGTCCTCCAGGAGTGGGATATAAAATCACATCCGATGGGCAGTTTGATCTTGAAAATAAGAGATTATGCAATGTAGGAGCACCCAATGATCTACACGATGCAGTTAATGTGCAATCATTACAACTGATAGTGGGAGAAGAAGTACGAAAAATTAAAAAAATTACAAGTGGTTTAAGAAATGAGTTAAACAACTTAGATAATATTATGAATGCAAATCGTGATGAATTAGATAAAAAAATTGCTGATCTTGAGAGGGAAATCGAGAGTATAAAAGTAATGGTACTTCAATTGTCACATAGCAGTAATTCGCTGGACACCAATGAGTCAACATCGAAGCATGGATCATCAAAAGAAAGTAGTAGTAGAAGAGTTGCATAAACTTGTTCGAAGAAACTATCAACGCCGTAAGTTTGATATGCGAGGCATAGATGAAACTTGGCAAGCTGATTTAGTTGAAATGCAGCCTTATGCTAGAGAGAACAAAGACTACAGATATATGCTTACTGTAATAGATGTATTTTCCAAGTACGCTTGGGCTGTACCGGTTAAGCGAAAATCCGCAGACAACGTTACAGCAGCGATAAAATTAGTTCTGTCTCCAGGTCGAGCACCAAAAAATTTACAGACAGATAGAGGTAAAGAATTTTACAACTCAAGCTTTCAGAATTTGATGAAGCGGTATAAGATTAACCTGTACTCCACATACAGCAACTTAAAAGCATCTATTTATGAGAGATTTAATCGCACGCTGAAAAACAAGATGTGGATGCAATTTAGTTTGCGTGGAAATTTTAAGTGGCTTGACATCTTACCTGATTTGATTACTGCTTACAATAATAGGTAACACAGAACTATACATATGAAACCAAAAGATGTAACAAAAGCCAATGAAACGCAGGTTCTAAGACAATATTCCACCAAGTCTCAACCTGTAAAAAAGCAAAAATTTAAAGTTAATGATAGAGTACGTATAAGCAGATTAAAGCAAGTATTTGAGAAAGGATATACACCTAATTGGTCGACTGAGATATTCACAATAGTTAAAATATCGAAAACAAATCCTATTACTTACCATTTAAAAGATTATCAAGATCATCCAGTTTCAGGTTGCTTCTATGAAGAAGAACTTTTAAAAGTTAAATACCCAGATATTTATCTCGTAGAAAAAGTTATCAAGAAACGCGGTAATCAAGTTTACGTAAAGTGGCTTGGGTTTGACAGTTCGCACAATAGTTGGATTAATAAACAAGATATGTAATTTCATTAGTAATAATTAAATAAAGAGAAAGTGGTGGGAGCCCCAACCAACGCTCCCTACCTATGAGGAACAACCGAACATTTTTCCTCTCCATAAACTTTCTCTTTATTTTATTTATTTTACATGCTTATTAATTTTAAGTTACATTTCAAAGTTATTAATTAAATTACAATATTAATTTACACATTTAATCTTTACGAAATTCAAAATATTGTTCACCTTGATACAATAAAAATAATTTGTACTTATTAGCCCTCTCGGCAAGCTCATCGAATAAATTCCCATTGTTCTCGAGGGCCTTTGAAACTCGATTGGGAAGGAAGATTTGAAACTCTCCATCGATGAATACAACCGCTTTCAATCCATATTTAGTATTCACCTGCTTGATCTCTGTCACTATATACATCTCACCTTTCTTCAAATCCGAAAGATTCTTCTTTGGAAGATAGGTATTTGAGCAGATTCAGTTTAACATGGTAAAGTCCATTCTGAAACAGAGAGAGAAAGAGAGAATACTGAATATTTGTAAAATATATTACAAGTCAATAAATGAAATACTCACCTTAAAGTGTGTGTGGAATTGTTCAGAGTCTAAGTCGTTTGCTGGGAGGCTCTCCGTTCTCATCAATCGAAGGACTGTACCGAATGCTCTGTCGACTCTGCTTATGTAGGCCTTCGTCGGCTTCCCCCTCTCCATTATGCTCACTCATGATTGGCTCTTCCACCTCCATTCCTCCCCCGTCTCCATCATGTTCATTCATGATTGGCTCTTCCACCTCCATTTCTTCATCCTCTTGAATTAAGTATCGCAGAAGTTGTATATCTTCCTCATCGAAGATTGCATAGTGTCCCCATGGTAATGTATCTGTGCTGTTTGCTAACAGATGGCGTTTATCATCGTGGGGACTGAGAGCCACTTTGTTTTCGTTCTCTGTATGAACAATATGATTCTTGGAACGAATATTATTCTGCTGACATCTTATTGTTTCTTCATTAAAGAGACAGTCTCGATAGTTTTCAAAGGTGATGGTTGTTTTCACAACTAATGATTTTACACCCTTGGCTTTCTTTATAGGTTTCTCATTTTGAATGAGAACGCTATACATTTTACTGCGTATTCCAATAAATTCAGTCATGATATTACCGTTACACTCATCCTTCATGAGTCCAATAACTTTTTTGTTTTGCAAAGGCAGCCCAAACTGATTGTCTTTTGAATAATCTGATGTATCGAACATGTGGATATCCTCTTTCATAATATCATACATATTCACTCCTTGAATTTCGTATATAAAACTGTCTGTATCGGTGTAGAGAAGTTTACTCCTGTTTCCAACACGTTTTCTCATATATGAGTAATGCAAATCATATATAAGAGTTTTGGAAATGTCGAGAACGGAGAGACCAACGTAGATAGGTTTTTGAATTGCGATTTCCGTTCGAGAAAGTTGTATGGCAACCAAGTTTTCATCAAAAATCGAACGACTGTGAAAATTCGGCTTAGCAATCATCACCTCAGCTCCGTATCGACCTTTCCACTTATTAGCGAGTTTTACATCCACTCGTTTGCGTTCATTCTCCATAGTCTTACCATACACAGCGTTAATTAAAAGTTTAAAGAAAAGTTTTTCAAACTCATTCTTTGCCTGCTTCCTCTTCTCTGTGTTCAAATCACCGTAAGGCTTGAGCCATGCACTTTGTTTAAATTGTAGTACTCTATGAATCTTCTTTAGAACTAAACCATGCTGGAGAGCTTGTTTTAACGCTCGATAATGAATGATATACTTACTTTTGTTAAATAAAGTGGTGAGTAACTTCTTTTGCCGAGAGCCTGGTGGAGCCATATGTTCCGGACATAATGATAAATCCTTATGATCATCGTGAATATTCGTTGGGTATTCTAAATCCACCTCTAATATATAGCCAATTGAACTATCATCTGGAATGTCAAAAAAAAATCCAGGCTCATCAAAATATTCAAGCCAGCGAAAACCTCCTTCTGGTAAGTACTACGTCATAGCCCATCCGTATAAATTATTAGCATCATAGTACATTAAATACTTCTCCTCTTCGTTTGGATTGTAACCCTCAGTCATATATTTGTTATTAGCCTTGGCGTAACGGTTCGAACATTGGCTGACTCCACCTCTAATCCCTCTTTCAACGAATAACAGCATATCTATGTCGGTAAGTAATTGAAGTTCGACTTGTGTGTATTTTAACATAGCATCCCACGTTAGTCCTGGAGTAGTGTAGTAATGCGCAGGATCCAAGCCATAAGCCTCAATGCACGTTGTCCGAAAATTCTCAAAGACATCTGCTAATAGAAGTACATCTGTTTTCAAATATATGTCAGAATACTCACCAAGCGTACTAATATTGAAAGTATTCCAGACCGTCTCCGCATAATTATATTCAGTATCAGCAATGCCAGAGTCAGTTAATTTACTGTAAAAATCTTCTTTTGAAGGCAACTCTTTTTCCTTCAATTTTTCGAGTGATGAAACGTAGTCATACGGGAAAATGCCTTTTCTCAGCAACAACTTTATTTGTTCCTCTGTATATCCATCTTTCATAAATACACTGCTGGTAATGTTTTTTTCGTCCAAATACGACGCCAATTTCTCCAAGGATGATGCCATGAACCTGAAGGAATCTATAAATCTAAAATTGAAATCGCTACCTTCGATATATTTTGTGAAAGATATATATCCTGTCAGATTATGAAACACTACTGGGATAAACCTGGCATCTTTAAAGTTGATGTTACATCCCTCATGAGCAGCTCCTCTATACCTGAAATCATACACATAATTAATTTAATATATATGTTTAAATAACATAAATTAATAATAATGTAGTTTACTTACTTTCCAGTAATATGGCAGTGGTCTCATACTTTTTTATCCTTGATAGAAAACTGCTTACTGCAAATATGACATACTTTAGCTGCTTTAAAGTCTTCCATCTCTTCAGTAGTGAAAATCATAGGTTTAGGGGCATTGTACATCTCTTCCAAATGAGTAGCCAATTCTTGAAGTTTTACAATGAACCAGACAGCAGGGCTCATTTCACCATCTTCTTTCTGCCGATAACCGTGATAGCCTGATCGATTATCATCGAAATTACATTTTAAATAATACCCAATACTATAAGCTTCGTGTTCTTGAAATGCACGTGATGCTTCATCTTCTACAGGTTTCAGGAAACATTCGAAATCCGCATAGATAACATAAGGTACTTTTGTCTGTCGATTATAATTTTTAAATGAAAGAATATTATCTTGGGGCATAGGTAATTTAATCTTACACTTATTCAATTGTATACAGTCGACTTCATGTTTTTTCAACTTTTCTTCTGAATGAAAATAATGTAGACATCGATCACAGACATGACATTTTCCATTATGCTTTGTTAATTGTCTCGTTACCAAGCGTGATAAGTTTTTTATCCAAACGTAGTGAAACTTTGGCATTGGAGCATTTGGATTATCATTACTTTCTTCTTTTTCATTTTCATCCACATAGTAGTTTTGTATAAGTAGTAAATTAACATGTGAATTTTTCTTTAGAGATGTAAGATAGCACGGATGAAGCTTGAACTTCCCATTATACATTTTTAAAATATATACGTTTATAGAAACACAATTTTGGTTTTCAAATTTATTTATCTGCCTCAGCGAGATAGGAAACTCTATGCCATTGAAGTTTAGTTCACCGTCAAATTTTGTATACTTACTAACTCGGTCGGCATGTTTCTCTTGAGGATGTAGTGCAGCCAAAATGGACCACTTGAAGCATTGATCATCTTTATTTTGTACATTGATACAAGCCTTCTTCATAAGTATTTCCTTTGGTAATGCTATGTAGGAACTTCCTTTCATTGGCTCATACTTATTGATGTTGATTGTTAGACTTAAAATTTGTTGTAGACTCCATCCAGAACCTCTTTCTTGAAATTCTTCCATCTCGCGCTGGACAGCTTGTTTAATATTAACATCAAACCATTGTTTTAAATCTGTAACTTTATGTATTGATGCGTTTTCAGTATTAAAGTATTTAACTTCCGTATCTACCAAGTCACTTTTTTGAATTATGTATTCTGCTGCAAGTTCGGCATTCACTTTAATTGCATTATATACCTTGAGAGCCTCCGTTATCTTCGATTCAAAGACGATTTGTGCATCCTTCATGAATGAGACAATATCCATATGAATCAGATTGGATATTACACCTGACCTTATACGTCTCTCAAATGCCGAGAACACATCATCCCATTTAACGCTTTGGTCGTCTTCCTTACTTAATGATGGTGATGAATTTTGCAATAAGCGACCACCAGTTTTTAACAAGCTGCGCAGTTTATTTGGAATAGTGAGTAAATGTGTCATTGATGTTTGACATTTCTGCTTGTTTGCTCTGGTAAGCGTTCCCGAAGAGGTTAATTTCTCTAACGCATTAATAGCATCACTATTCAAATTAAGCCAGTTCTTTATATCAGTAGAAGTTGCAACTCCTTTGTTTGCACTCTCTAATGATTTCAATGATAATTTAACTATATAACAAATACTCAGGAGATGTCATTCTCACCCAATTGTCTTTATCCTAGATGACTTATGTTTTTTCTATAATACTGGCATGATGAATCCTGATAGTAGACCTTACACTAGGAAGTAGAACACGATGTATCCTCGTAGTAGTCCTTCCACTGTGATGTAACACTCGATGTATCCTTGTAGTCTATCTTGCACTTGGAAGTAGCACTTAGTGATTCGATTCAATCGACTGATGGCTCCGTAACGATGCGACTGCTCTTCTAGCCCTTCAATGGTGCGATAGTGGGAGGTTTCAAGGAAGGAAAGAACCTTCGAGAAGGGAAGGAAACTTTGGAGGAGGGGGGGGAGGGATTCATGAAAGGAAGTTTCGCGAAAAGAATCTCAACTATAAAAGAGCGCTCGGTACTCCGCTAGCTCAGACGAGGAGGACGCGGCAAGACAGCAACAGCTCTTCATCAGCAGCAGAGAGAATAGAGTACATCGTAGACGTCCAGGGTTTCAAAAGATCGTCGAACTTATTCGTCGTGAAGGAGTTAGCCATCCTCGAGCTGTCTGAAAACTCCATTCCATCAGTTTATCACTTTCAGCCACCTTGTCAATGGAAACGTCTTCTACATGAAGAAAAGATGGCGAATGAGTGGCTCATAAAAAATTATCATGGAATGGCGTGGGAGTCTGGAGTGTTTCCATACAGTCGGATAATAGAGATTTTACAAAGTAGACTCAAGAACGCTACGACAATCCATGTAAAAGGGTATGAAAAAAGAAAGTGGATTGAAGAAATGGTTCCTGGAAAGTAAGTATTAAAAAAGGAATATTCTTACATAATTTTCAATAAATACATTTATATATATATATATTTTTTTTTTAGACTAGTTAATAATATTGAAGATTTTGGATGTCCGGCATTGAAAAAAATTCGTAAGGATGAGAAAATTAGATGTCCGAAACACCCGCTCTGTGCAAAACCGAAGTGCGCTGTAAAGAACGCAGATTCATTGAGATGGTGGTTGCTGGAAAATGTTTACACCCGCGACGACTCACCTAACATATCCTGGGAAGATAAAGATGTTTGCGGTTGTAAAGAAGAGCATTGTTCGAGCTGTATATCTATGCCTCGAACAGAAAGTGTGAATATACTTACCAAAGAATTATTTGATTCGATGTATACATAATTATAAGATTATTTAATAATGTAAAAGGTTGTTCTTCACAGGTGAGAGCGATGGTTGGGGCTCCCACCATTTTTTCTCTCTTTATATAATATAAATATATACACACCTGCACTCATAGACATGCATGTTTTCCATATTAAACTTATTCAAACTTGTTTAAACTTGTTTAAAGTTGTTTAAACTATATTCAAACTTGTTTAAACTTTAATTAATCATTCACATACACTCTCATTCACATACACACTCTCATTTACATACACTCTCATTTACATTCAATCATACAGTCACATTTACATACATTCAATCTTACACATACAGTCAGACTTCAGTTATACACTCTCATTCACATACACTCTCATTTACATACATTCAATCATACACATACACATACACTCTCATTCACATACACTCTCATTCACATACACACTCTCATTTACATACACTCTCATTTATATACACTCTCATTTACATTCAATCATACAGTCACATTTGCATATATTCAATCATTCACATACACACTCTCATTTACATACAGTCATACAATTTTCTACAATTATAAATACAAAATACATTTTTTTTTATTTTTTATTAAAAAATACATAATTTAAGAATTATAATAAATATAATAAATATAATAAATATATAATTTTTTTTTTTTTATTGTATGGCCGAGGGGCCCAGTATCCGGGATAGCTAATCCACCTCTGCTGCATGTTTCTGTAAAACCAAAGAATATAATTAAAATAAATAAATAAATTAAAATACATAAATTAGAATAAAATTGAGTAAAATATCTCACCTATCAATCCACCGCCTTTGCCTCTCCACCAGGTGTGGCGCAGGCATCAACTGCACCACCTCAATGGAGGGTGATGGTGGTGTCACCAATGGCCTCGGTGATGCATGAGGTCCCTGCATTGGGACAACCGAGGCCAGTGGGTCATCATCACCATCACATTGTTCCTAGAAAAGAAAAAAATTATTAATATTATATATATATATATATATATATATATATATATATATATACACAGTAATATATAATCAATTAATCATTTATATACACACACACACACACACACACACACACACACACACACATACACACACATTAGCACGCCCACACTACCACCCGCGCACAAATAGATATATTTACGCACTCGTATTTACGCACTAACACCCGTGCACAAACGGACACTTGTATATGCATATTAGCACTCGCGCACAAACGAACACCGTACACCTGCATAAACGAACACCCGTACGCCCGCACACTAGCACCCACACACTAGCATCCGCACACTAGTAAACGCGCACAAACGGACACCGGCATAAATGAATATCTGTACGCCCGCACTTTTACACCCGCGTTCATACACGTACTCGCACTATGCATTTAAACACATACGCTGCGCTTTTTTACATCCCCACACTATACCATACATATAAGCCCTCACACTGCACTACACATTTAAACATATAAACACCATCACTTGTACACGCACACACTGCACTCACTTTCAACAAGCATTTGCACTCACACCCGCACACTGCATCGTGTATTATAGGATATACATCCGCAAACTACACTCACTTTGCACAAGCACCACACAATGCATCGCGTATTGTAATATATATCCGCCCGCACACGCGCACCTTTACACATATACACGCATACGTATACGCGTAATTTTACACCCGCACGCGCGTATATGTATTCTAATATACCCGCCCGTACACGCGCACTTTGATATGAATACCCACATACGAACACGCGCACTTTTACACAGCACATTACATCACATAAAATTACATACTTCAATGTCCAATTCGGGCGATGGTAGCCACATTATATGCTCCATCGGTGGCAGCGGCGGCAGCGGTGGTGAGGAGGTTGGCAGCGGTGGCGAGGAGGTCGGCAGCGGTGGCGAGGTGGTCCACGGCGGCGTCAAGGCGGTGGAAGACGGCGGCGGTGGCAGCGGTGCCGAGGGTAGCGGTGGAGGCGAGGAGGCCCACGGCGGCGTCAAGGCGGTGGAAGACGGCGGCGGTGGCAGCGGCGACGAGGAGGGCAGCAGCGGCGGCAGCGGTGGCGGTTGCTGCCACGAGGACGGCAGCGGAGGAGGAGGTGCGGAGGCCCACGGCGGCGTCGAGGCGGTGGGTGGCTGGCAGAGTAGCGGTGCAGAGAGCAGCGGCGGTGGCGGTGGCGGTGGCTGCTGCCACGAGGAAGGCAGTGGTGGCGGCTGGCACGAGGAGAGCGGTGGCGGAGGTTGCTGCAGCGGCTGGCATGGCGGTGGTGGAGGCTGCTGCTCTGCTGATGGCGGCGGTGGCAACGAGGATGGCGAGGGCGGTAGGTCCTCACAAAATGTGTGAATAAATTCTCGCATATCTTGCGAGGCCACATCCTCGTTGTCCTCAAGCAGCGCTCGAAGCTCCTGGAGGAGCTGCCGTGATGTCTTTTTCGCGTCAGCCTCACCTGCGCTACGTCGCAACTCCTCCAGGAGTTCGAGCTAGATGTCCTCCTCTTGCTGCTGCTGCGGCTGTTCCTGCTGTGGCGGCTCATGCTGCTGCTGTTCCTGCTGCGGCGGCTCTCGAGCAGTTCCATCGCCATTGGAAAATTTTATGAGCTCCTGGATGATCTCGTCTTCCATATCACCGTTGATGAGATCATCCAGGAGATAACTTGTTGCTGCCGGCTCCATCTCGCGAGTATCTATGCGTATGTGTGTGCGCGTGATAGAGAGAACGAGACTAATGAGGCCCGTTAACGCGCCGAGCCCTTATTTATTGGGAGCGCTCGCGAGGGCCGAACGTTCGAGGCGTAGTTCGCAGAATTCGGCGACGGTTACAGCCTTCCCGAATGTTGTTGTTGTTGTTATACAACTGAACATTCGAGGCGAGCGTGTTGATCCATCGTAGAATTCCGCGAACTACATCTCGAAGTTTCCGTGCTCGCGCACTCTCACTATAAATAATGGTGCGCCGCGTTAACGGTCTCTCGTTACTCGCGCTCTCTCATCCATCGTACATACGCACGTGGGGAGCAGACGTCATACACCGGTATGCACAGCGCGCGGCCATGATGCTATCGAGCATGTGGGATAGTCTTCCCGCGCGTGGCCGACCGAACGGCCCCACCACTGCGCGGTATAGCTGGGAGAGCGCCAGACTTATGTAGCGGCCTGTGGCCGACCGAACGGCCCCACCACTGCGTGGTGTAGCTGAAAGAGCGCCAGGCTCATGTAGCGGCCTGTGGCCGACCAAACGGCCCCCACCACCGCGCTGTGTAGTTGAGAGAGCGCCAGGCTTAAGTAGCGGCCTGTGGCCGATCATACGGCCCCACCATTGCGGCTGTGCGTTGGCACTCGCGCTTATTAAAAAATGATTGCGCGCTCTTATTGACTTTGCCTTAACAGGCTCGCATATTATCAATCATGCTTTATATATATATACTTCATTAAAATAATAAAGTAAATAATGTATAATTAATATTTAATTAACTAATATAATTATCTCTATCACAATATATGTTCAATAATATAAATTTTAAGTATGCGCTACATCATCGAGCTATACGAGAGCTCGCGATGCATCGGGCTCGAAAATGTTGGGAGGATTCTAGGAACCGTGTGAGGTTTCTTGCATAGTAGTATTCGATGCGCAGCATCCAAAATGCTATAAGAGTTCTGGCCCAGTTGGGTCAACGGGGCTCGTAGAATTCGATGCGCAGCATCGAAAATGCTATGAGAGTTCTGGCCCAGTGGGCTAGAACTCTCATAGCTTACCTACTGATGATTTATTATATCAAAATTCCTTTAATGAACTGTTAACGATACCTAATTTTCATAAGGCTCTTCAGCAATCTGTGGATAAAAGTCCAGCCGAAGTACTATTAATGATATTAAAATATTCAATAAAGAATAATTTAACATTGACTGCTTTGTCAGAACTAATGCAATTAGTAAATTCCATGTTTTTAGAGCCTATATTGCCTCAATCGCGGTACATGCTTGATAAATTGTTTAATACTGATTTTGATGTAAAATATCACGTTATATGTCCTAAATGTACAATTTATTTGGGTAAGCTGGAGGACATCAGATCAGATAAACATTGTGACAACTGTCAAACAAAAGTAAATTTTGCTAACCTCTCAGAAATGAATTACTTTATTATTATAAATCCATGCCGAGAAATTCGAAACCATTTGACTAAATATGCCGATTACTACTATCATATTATGCATGAAAGAGAGCATGAACATAATCATATTAAGGACATATATGATGGAAGATGTTATAGAAAGTTTGTTCAAAATTTATCTGACGCTAATAAACATCAATACATTACTGCAGTTTTAAATACTGATGGTGCAAATAGATTTAAATCATCAAAGTTCTCTTTGTGGCCAATATATTTGATGGTTAATGAACTACCATCACAGGAAAGATTAAATTCTATTGTCACGTGTGGTTTGTGGTTTGGAAAGAAACCGAATCTTCGAATTTTCTTGAATCCATTCATCGATATGATGAACGATGATGTTGCTAACAATATTGAAATTAAAATTAGAGAAGAAAATAAAATTTTAAAAGTGTACCCACTACTTGCTTGTGTAGATTCTATTGCTCGTTCTCCAATGCAAGGAGTTATGCAATTTAATGGAAGATACGGATGCAGTTGGTGCGAACATCCTGGGGAATATTACGATCATTCCATGCGATATCCCGTCTTGAATTACCATCCAGATCCACGAAATTCAGAGAAAACCATACAGTTAATGAAAGAAGTATGAACAAGTAATAAACCTTTATTAGGTATTAAACATCCTTCGCCGTTGCTTAATTTAGAATATTTTGATATCATCTCTGGGTTTGTACCCATGTTCCCCAGGATCCCCAGGATATAATCATATGCACTGCTGCGCAAGTGGTGAAGCACTGCAATTCACAGAGTATGCTGTACAATCTATGACTGATGAACAAAAATATGTTATTGATAATTTGTTATTAAATATGACAGTACCTAAGCAGTTGCGCCGCTTATCAAGAAGTCTAAGTGATAGAAAACATTGGAAATCGCTTGAATGGGAAAATTGGCTACTATATTATAGTGTTCCAATTTTTTCAATTGTAATGAGAGAGGATAAGCTGAAACATTGGGCATTATTTGTTAAAAGTCTACATATTTTATTGAAAATTTCTATCACCTACGCTGAAATTGAAAACGCTGATGCTATGTTATACGAGTTCGTGGCCAATGTAGAAAGACTTTACACAAAAACTGCAATGTCTTATAACGTTCATCAGTTGTTACATCTACCTGAAAGTGTAGCAAACTGGGGACCACTTTGGACGCATTCGGCTTATTGTTTCGAAGCCGCAAATTACATACTCTTAAACGCAATAAAGTGTGCTAAGGGTGTAAAAGAACAAATTCTCCGATTCATACACATACAGAACTGCATGAATCTTTTGCAAGATAGCATCATCCAACAGTGCTCTTATAGGGTCCAGAAAGATTGTGAAGACATGACAGCTGTTCGCATTCAAAGATGCATTAAATTAAAACAGATTCGGTATTTTGGAAGCGAACTTTTATTATCCGACGAGATAGTCAACAAATTAGAGTTAAACTCGAGAGTATTTAGAGCTTATAGTAAAATTATTAAAGATGGCTGCTTGTTTGATTCTTGTAAAATTTGAAATTTGCGATCTTGTAATTGGTATGCTGAGATAAAACATAATGAATATATTAAATGTTATGCTTTTGTATTTGACGAAGAAACTAAGGAGGAATTTACTTTATGTTATAGTCTTCAAACAGAGAAAAGTAAATATTGTGATGCCATTCTTGTATTGAATTCTGCAAGCGAAGATCTTGTACGAACTGCGGATATTAATTCAATATGCGTTATGACAGTTAAAAAGGTTGATTATCTTTGTAAAATACCTAATCTATTATATTATTAAAATCTATTGTACTACGCAATTTTGGATGTTATAAAAATGTATTTTTACTCTATAAGTAGTAAGTTATAAGTTTTATAAGAAATAAAATTTTTACATTTTTTTAATAGTAACGTATATTTTCACGATCAAGTCAATTTAGTATAACGAGTGAAATACGAGCGATTCTCGTATTTTACAAAAATATGGTCAGAGAAGTGATGACTCAACGAGCGGAGAGTGACGAGAACGCCGAAGATGTATCAAAAGGAGCAAGTAGAAGAGGGAAAAGGGACGCCGAGAGCTATAGGTGGAAGGTACGAAAGCTTTCTTATTGCTTAAATTAATAGCCGAATTTTAATAAAATTTTACCCTTAGTCTCTCTCTCTCTCTCTCTCTCTCTCTCTCTCTCTCTCTCTCTCTCTCTCTCTCTCTCTCTCTCTCTCTCATTTGCTAACAAATATGCTAATGAATTTATCCCTGTAGGGACCACCTGGTTGGTGGGAGACTCATCCTGAGTTATGCATTCGATTTTTATATGAGGAAATCTCACAAAACTTCAACTTTACACTACCAAAAACTGAAAGTCTGAAAATCAATAAGCACCTTTATCATATTTAAGGTTTAGGCTTTTTATGATAAAAAAATTAAAAATGAATAATGTTCCCTTTTTGATAAAGAATGCTAATATGAAATTTGATTTTTTTTCTTTTTTGAATATTTTATCTTAAAATTCTTATTTTTTTATCTATTATAATTCTATAATTTCAATTATAATATAACAAAATTATTTAATTTTTATTTCTATTTCTATGAGATAAAAATAATGTAAACCAACAGTGTTATCCAAGTAGTGTCCAAGTAGAAAAAAATAGTAATTCAAATCAATATCATTGAGTGCGTTCACAGTGGCAGAAATACCGTGGCTGGTCCTGTGACATAAAATTTTATCCTAGCGCATATGCTTTCCTTCGGACACGTAATCCTACAATACCCCGGTCCAAGAACACGTAACGAAGTTCATTGGTTGGAAGCGGGCGATTGGTCTAAGACGACCAATGAGAGAAGCGAGCGCGCGGACCCGTCCGAGATGTGTGCGTATGCATTCGCGTGTAATGTAGTGAGGGCCTTAGTATCTACATGCGCACGTAGCGCGGTCTACTTTCGAATCTAGGGAGCATTAAAATGTCCCTAGGCTATACGTGGCTAACTTCAGCCGAATTGTAGGCGAGGCTCGAGCCGCGGTAAAGACCGATGTTCGATTGGGGCTCGCGCCGCGGCAAACCCGAGGCTCGAGCCGCGGTAAATCCGAGATTCGACCGAGGTTACTACCGAGGCTAATCCTAGGCAAACCCGAGGCTCACCCGAGGTCCACCATTCGCCCGAGGGTCATGAGCCGAGGCTCGCCGCTCACCCGAGGCTCGTGAGCCATGGCTCGCCGTTCACCCGAGGCTCATAATGTTTAAATAAAAAATTATAAACTTATATTGCAGCAATGTCGTCCGAGAATGCGCATTTATCAACATTATAAATTTATTTGTAACCACGTGTAAATGAAATATATAATGTTACAATATTTTTCTAAAGCATATGAGCCTCAAAGGTTGTCCAAAAGTCGTGACAATATTCTTTGGCAATATATTGAGTAGAATTATTGCTTTAATATTTTTTCAATATTATTTCTCTAACTTTCTCAAAGTCAAGAAACACACAATCTTGGGTCAATATTTTGATAATATTGCGAAATAAAATCTAATGGAAAATCGATTCTCTAACGTTCACCCGCTTCAATGGTAACTTGTTTGAAAATTCATTTTTTATTTAGAGGGTAAAGCTTTCTTGCAAAGGGAAAAAAATTGATTAACTATTGATTGTTGACCGAACGGGAGATTTCGTTCATTTTCGGACGTTTTCTCTCATGCATACACATTGTTTTTCGAGCTTTTGTTTAATAAAGCTACTTTAGTTTTCTCACCAAGACGGTAAAAAGTCGACTGGCTATCGGTTCTTGACCGCACAGGAGACTAACGGTAGTGCGAGAAGCGTGCTGACATTCTAAGAGTTCGTTAAATAATTTTTCGAGCTATTTTTTAATTAAGAATGAGTGCATTCTTATTACGAATACCTTACGAAAGCGCGTAAACGTTTTTTTGGATTGGATAAATAATTTTCAGAGCTCTTTTTTACGTAGAGACTTAAGTTTTCTTGCGAAGTCGATAACACATCTGCGAAAAGCATTATTGATGGAACGTTTATGTAATATTGCATTAGGATATATTGAACTAAATCGTTGCCCAGAAGTTGTGACAATATTGTTTGGCAATATATTGAGTACGATTGTTCCAGTAATATTACTGCAATATTATATTTATATATCTTTGTCAAAGTTAACAAAGACAATATTTGTAGAACATTTTAACAATATTGCGCAGTAAAATATAATATGTTTATATTGCAAAAATATTGGCGCAATGTTGCCTCGCAATACATTAACCAGCATTATTAATGGAACGTTTTTGCAATATTGTGTTACAATCTATTGAACTAAAATTTTTTCCAAAAGTTGTGACAATATTGTTTGGCAATATATTGAGTAGGATTATCTCTTAAAGATTGCCCTAATATTGTACTTTTATCTCCTTGCCAAAATCAACCGACACTATATTGTTCGAATATTTTTTCAATATTGCGAAATAAAATCTAATATGTATATATTGCAAAAATATTGGCGCTATGTAGCCGGGTAAGATACTTATCAGCATCATTGATAGCACGTTTCTGCAATATTGCATTAAGATAAATTAAACTCAATTGTTGCCCACAAGTGGTGATAATATTGTTTGGAAATATATTGAGTACAATTATTGCAGTAATACTGCACAAATATTATTTCTATATTCTTGTCAAAATCATGGAGGATAATATTCGTAGAATACTTCTACAATATTGCAAAATAAAGTTTAATACGTACCCTGGTAGATATGGTCTCCATCGAAAATGGCCAGGAAAATAATAAATAGCTAGTAAAAATAGCTAATTTCTGGGTAGTGGATGAAAGCATTTTTCCAGTCATATTCTCTATTTAATGGAGATAACAATATAATGTTTGTACCAAATTTTCTCTGTAATTTGATCATGTATTTAAAGTCAAATATTAAACAAAAATAGGTATATTGCAAAATAAACTCTAATAAGTATTGTTACGTTTGCATAGTATGCATACTATGCATACGTAACAGTATATATTGCATAAACATTGTATCAATATTGCCTCTTAATTTTTTTATCAGCGTTATTGATTAAAAGTTTTTGCCATATTAAGTTAGGATATATCGAACTAAAATGCTGCCCGAAGGTTGTGACAATATTTTTTTTGCTTAGCATGCCGAAAGTACCACTTTCTCTCCCGACGCCTAATCGCGAAGGTTGTAATTTCGGCCCCGCCTGGCAAAAAAATCGTATACACTGAGAGAAAAAAAAAGTTAAGAGTACCGGACAAAGCCAATAAGTTACGAACAAACGGACACTATATCCAGTACGCTGCATCAGAGACTTCGGTAGCCACTACCCGACTAAGCCAATTTGTCTGTAGTAAACATAATCTCTTCCGTAGTTACTACCGAGTTCGTCCGGCGGTTACTACGAAACATGCCAAACCGGAGTAATTCGGTTCCCTGTACAGAGTCTTTGGTGGACACCACTTTTTTTTCTCTGTGTACGCAACACGAGTATAAAGAGGACCATCACAGAGCACGTATTTGCCACACTCACCTTCGGCTCGGGTGGCAATTTATACGTGCTCTGAACTGACCAACTCTTTACACATTCCCTCACGACGCAAAAACGGGAATGTGGCATTTTCGGTGTCGGCGGGAGGAAAAATAGTACTCCACGAGAGTGAAATTGGCCAGACCACATCTCGTGTTTGCCACCATCGCCTTCGGCTCGGGTGGCAATTTACACGAGATATGGTCTGTTCAAGTTTTTTCCTCCCTAGGTGCGTATAATATAATATAGCAATATATTGAGTACGATTATTGCAGAAGTGCTGCTGCAATATTATTTATATATACTTGTCAAAGATAAGCTGGACAATATTGTTAGAGTATTTCTACAATATCGAGATATAAAATCAAAGAAGGATATATTGCAAAAATATAGGAGCAATATTGCCGGGTAACACACTTATCAGCATTATGAATGCAATGATTTTGTAATATTCTGTTGCGATTTACTGAACGAAAATGTTGCCGAAAAGTGGTCACAATATTGTTTGGAAATATATTGAGCACGTTTATTGCAGTAATATAACTCCAATATTATCTCTATAACTTTGCGAATGTCAAGATGGACAATATTGTTAGAATATTTCTACAATATCGAGAAAAAAAATCTAAGAAGGATATATTGCAAAAATATAGGAGCAATCTAGCCGGCTAAGATACTTATCAGCATTATTGATGGAACGTTTCTGCAATATTGCATTAGGATATATTGAATTCAATTATTACGTGAAAGTTGTGACAATATTGTTTGGAAATATATTGAGCGCGTTTATTGCAGTAATATTACTTCAATATTATGCCCATAACTGATAAGAATTTTTCTATCGGTCTTACAGTCTTACAAATTAAATTAAAATAATTAATATTTATGGCAGTCAGATTGCCCTTGTTTATAATCACCCCCGCAGAATCTGAAATAAAAACTTAATTAAAACCTGGAAAAAACTTTGTTAGCAAAGGACGATCTGACTGCCCACCACCACCACATTGTCCAACGTTTCGAGCCCGCTCCGGCTCCTCCTCAGGGATTGAGTTTTTTAGATATTAGAGTCATTAGAGTTAATAATAATAGAGTGAAATTAGATTGGTATAGAAAACCTACATGGTCAGGTAGATTTTTAAATTTTGATTCTCACCACCAATTCGGAAACAAGACAGGTGCGATCAAAGGTGTCATTGACAGAGCGATTAAATTGTCACATAAAGATTTTAGGAAAAAGAATTTAAATTTAGTTAGAGAAACATTTATTAAGAATAGTTATCCGGTAAAAATTATTGACAAAATGATTGATGAGAGAGTGTGGGAAATTTATAATGGTGGATTGAAGCAGCGGGTAGATAATCAAACAAGGAATAGAAATGGAAAGAGAACGCATATTTTAGTTTACCATATGTTAGAGGTTTGTCGGAAAGAATTAGAAGGGTTTTTAGTAAACATAATATTCAAGTTTTCTTTAGAAACGATAATAATTTAGAAAGGTTATTTAGTAATTGTAAAGACAAGGATGATAAATGTTTAAAATCGGGATTAGTTTATAAAATTAATTGTAGGGATTGTAATGGTTGTTATATTGTTCAAACGGGTAGATATTTGAAAATAGAATATATGAACGTCAATATACTTTACGCAGCTCAAGTTGTACATCGGATTTGAAAGACCATTGTTTAAATAGTTTGCATTCTTTCGATTTTGGGAGTGTGGATATTTTGGAACAAGGGATTAAGAATAAATATAAGAGGGAAAGCCTTGAAAGTATTCACATTCTAAGAAATCAGAATAATGTAAATTTAATGATAGAGTCAAGTAAATTAGATAACATGTATCATTCTTTATTAATTTAAGTAAGAATGGAAAGTTGGAGAGGGGAATGTGGATGGTGGTGGGGGTAAGATAAAAGAAGGGGGTATGGGGGTATATAAGGAGGTGTATAAAAAAAAAAAAAAAAAGAGAGTCCCTGAGGAGGAGCCGGAGCGGGCTCGAAACGTTGAACAATGTGGTGGTGGTGGGCAGTCAGATCGTCCTTTGCTAACAAAGTTTTTTCCAGGTTTTAATTAAGTTTTTATTTCAGATTCTGCGGGGGTGATTATAAACAAGGGCAATCTGACTGCCATAAATATTAATTATTTTAATTTAATTTGTAAGACTGTAAGACCGATAGAAAAATTCTTATCAGTTGATAGTAAATTGCAGTCGACATAAGTAATATTTTTAACGATTATGTCCATAACTTTGCGAAAGCCAAGATGGACCATATTGTTACAATATTTCTACAATATCGAGCTATAAAATCAAAGAAGGATATATTGCAAAAATATAGGAGAAATATAGCCGGGTAAGACAATTATCAGCATTATTGATGGAACGTTTCTGCAATATTGCATTATAATGTATTTAACTCAATCGTTGCCTGAAAGTTGTATCAATATTGTTTGGAAATATATTGAACACGATTATTGCAGTAATATTAATCCAATATTATGTGTACAACCTTGCCGAGGTCAAGATGGACAATATTGTTAGAATATTTCTACAATATCGAGATATAAAATCAATGAAGGATACATTGCAAAAATATAGGAGCAATATAGCCGGGTAACACACTTATCACCATTATTGATGGAAAGTTTCTGTAATATTGCATTAGGATATATTGAATCCAATCATTACCTGAAAGTTGTGTCAATATTGTTTGGAAATATATTGAGCACGTTTATTGCAGTAATATTACCTCAATATTATGTCTATAACTTTGCGAATGTCAAGATAGACAACATTGTTAGAATATTTCTACAATATCAAAAAATAAAATCAAAGAAGGATATATTGCAAAAATATAGGAGCAATATAGCCGGGTAGGACACTGATCAACATTATTAATGGAACGTTTCTGTAATATTGCATTGTGATATATTGAACTCAATTGTTGCCTGTAAGTTGTGTCAATATTGTTTGGAAATATATTGATTGCGATTATTGCAGTAATATTACTCCAATATTATGTGTATAACGTTGCCGAGGTCAAGATGGACAATATTGTTAGAATATCTCTACAATATCGAGAAAAAAATCTAAGAAGGATATATTGCAAAAATATAGGAGCAATGTAGCCGGCTAAGATACTTATCAGCATTATTGATGGAACGTTTCTGCAATATTGCATTAGGATATATTGAATTCAATTATTACGTGAAAGTTGTGACAATATTGTTTGGAAATATATTGAGCGCGTTTATTGCAGTAATATTACTTCAATATTATGTCCATAACTTTGCGAAAGCCAAGATGGACCATATTGTTACAACATTTCTATAATATTGAGCTATAAAATCAAAGAAGGATATATTGCAAAAATATAGGAGCAATATTGCCGGGTAACACACTTATCACCATTATTGATGAAAAGTTTCTGCAATATTGCATTAGGATATATGAAATTCAATCATTACCTGAGATTTGTGATAATATTGTTTGGAAATATATTTATCACGATTATTGCAGTAATATTACTCGAATATTATGTGTATAATTTTTCCGAGGTCAAGATTGACAATATTGTTAGAATATTTCTACAATATCGAGATATAAAATCATAGAAGGATATATTGCAAAAATATTGGCGCAATATTGCCGGGTAACACACTTATCAGTATTATGGATGGAATGTTTTTGTAATATTGCGTTGCGATATATTGAACTAAAAAGTTGCCCAAAAATTGTGACAATATTGTTTGGAAATATATTGAGCACATTTATTGCAGTAATATTACTCCAATATTATGTCTATAACCTAGCGAGAGTAAAGATGGACAATATTGTCAGAATATTTCTACAATATCAAGATATAAAATCAAAGAATGATATATTGCAATAATATACGAACAATATTGCCGGGTAAAACACTCATCAGCATTATGGATGAAATGATTTTGTAATATTGTGTTGCAATTAATTGAACTAAAATGTTGCCGACAAGTGGTGACAATATTGTTTGGAAATATATTGAGCACGTTTATTGCAGTAATATTACTTCAATATTATGTCTATAATTTTGTTTAGGTCAAGATGGACAATATTGTTAGAATATTTCTACAATATCGAAAAATAAAATCAAAGAAGGATATATTGCAAAAATATAGGAGCAATATAGCCGGGAAGGACACTTATCAACATTATTAATGGAACGTTTCTGTAATATTGCATTATGATATATTGAACTCAATTGTTGCCTGAAAGTTGTGCCAACATTGATTGGAAATATATTGAGTACGTTGATTGCAGTAATATTATTTCAATATTATGTCTGTAACTTTGCGAATGTCAAGATGGACAACATTGTTAGAATATTTCTACAATATCGAAAAATAAAATCAAAGAAGGATATATTGCAAAAATATAGGAGCAATATAGCCGGGAAGGATACTTATCAACATTATTAATGGAACGTTTCTGTAATATTGCATTATGATATATTGAACTCAATTGTTGCCTGAAAGTTGAGTCAATATTGTTTGGAAATACATTGATTAAGATTATTGCAGTAATATTACTCCAATATTATATGTATAACCTTGCCGAGGTCAAGATGGACAATATTGTTAGAATATTTCTATAATATCGAGATATAAAATCAAAGAAGGATACATTGCAAAAATATAGGAGCAATATTGACGGGTAACACACTTATCACCATTATTGATGGAAAGTTTCTGTAATATTGCATTAGGATATATTAAATTCAATCATTACCTGAGATTTGTGACAATATTGTTTGGAAATATATTTATCACGATTATTGCAGTAATATTACTCCAATATTATGTGTATAATTTTTCCGAGGTCAAGATTGACAATATTGTTAGAATATTTCTACAATATCGAGATATAAAATCAAAGAAGGATATATTGCAAAAATATTGGCGTAATATTACCGGGTAACACACTTATCAGCATTATGGATGGAATGTTTTTGTAATATTGCGTTGCGATATATTGAACTAAAAAGTTGCCCAAAAGTAGTGATAATATTGTTTGGAAATATATTGAGCACGTTTATTGCAGTAATATTACTCCAATATTATGTCTATAACCTAGCGAAAGTCAAGATGGACAATATTGTCAGAATATTTCTACAATATCGAGATATAAAATCAAAGAATGATATATTGCAATAATATACGATCAATATTGCCGGGTAAAACACTTATCAGCATTATGGATGCAATGATTTTGTAATATTGTGTTCCGATTAATTGAACTAAAATGTTGCCGACAAGTGGTGACAATATTGTTTGGAAATATATTGATTACGATTATTTCAGTAATATTACTCCAATATTATGTGAATAACTTTGCCCAGGTTATGATTGACAATATTGTTAGAATATTTCTACAATATTGGGAAATAAAATCTAAGGATATATTGCAAAAATATTGGCGCAATATTGCCGGGTAACAAACTTATCAGCATTATGGATGGAATGTTTTTGTAATATTGCGTTTCGATATATTGAACTAAAAAGTTGCCCAAAAGTTGTGACAATATTGTTTGGAAATATATTGAGCACGATTATTGCAGTAATATTGTGTTAATATTTCAAGGCGATATTAATTACACAATATACTTTCAATATTGCTTAAATATCGATTGGCAATATAATGAAAAGTAGTATTGTAGCAATATTGCGGAAGTATTGTGAATCGATATATTAGACAGCATTAGTGATACAATATTGTTGAAATATGTCTTTGGCTTATTGTTTTTTAAAAAATTGTATTAATATTGCTAAAATATTGCAAGCATTGTAGATTTTTGTTATATATGACCGCAATATTTTAGCAACATTATGAATATTGAAAATATTGTGCATATATTATAATATTGCTGTAACGTTGCCGCAATATATCATGCTCTGTGGTCAGTGTATTAAGACGTGATGGATGGTCCCTCCCACCCACCCTGCGTTGCACACTTTACTATATAACCAAAGGGGTCCATTTTATCTGCGTACTAGGCTGCCATGCGCCACCTGGCAGCGGCATCGAGACTGCAGAGCCGTACGAGGGCTTATATGATATCTCATATGAGACCTCATATGAGACCTCATATGATTTTCAAACAAACTACGATGACACTGGAAATTTATATGAGATCTCATATGTTTTATCAATTGAAAGAAACGCCCGACGATTTATGTTAATTTAATAAGTAAATCTAACGGCTATTCAGGACGAAAGATAATAGATAAGGAAGGTAACTAACTTATCAATCACTTTTTTTTATATATATGTGTTTAAATACATATTTAAATTGTTAGAAGCTATTTGACACAATAAATAGCAGTCAAAGAATTATGCACAATATTATAATAATTAAAGTGCAGTCAAGAATTTTTAAAGGATATGGAAAAGGAAGGTAAACGTATAAGATAAAAAATGAGAATGAAAAAATAACGGCCCAGGCCGGGGTCGAACCGACAACCTTCTGCTTACCGGGCAGCTACGCTACCATTTACGCCACTGGGCTGACAATCCTTTCCAGATCCTAACCGCTACTTAATCGTTCTCAATTTTTATTTCCCAAATCCCCCCCGTCTGCATTATTTTCAGCCGTAGCAGACAATATTATTTTATCAATTGAAGGAAACGCCCGACGATTTATGTTAATTTAATAAGTGAATCTAGCGGCTATTCAGGGCGAAAGATAATAGATAAGGAAGGTAACTAACTTATCAATCATTTTTTTTTCTATATATGTGTTTAAATACATATCTACATTTTTAGAAGCTATTTGGCACAATAAATAGCAGTCAAAGAATTATGCACAATATTATAATAATTAAAGTGCAGTCAAGAATTTTTAAAGGATATGGAAAAGGAAGGTAAACGTATAAGATAAAAAATGAGAACAAAAAAATAACGGCCCAGGCCGGTCGAACCGACAACCTTCTGCTTACCTGGCAGCTACGCTACCATTTGCGCCACTGGGCTGACAATCCTTTCCAGACCCTAACCGCTACTTAATCGTTCTCAATTTTTATTAAAAATAATCTTTAATAAATTAAAATTTATTAAAAATAATAAAAATTTTTATTAAAAATAATCTTTAATAAATTAAAATTTATTAAAAATAATAAAAATTGAGAACGATTAAGTAGCGGTTAGGGTCTGGAAAGGATTGTCAGCCCAGTGGCGCAAATGGTAGCGTAGCTGCCCGGTAAGCAGAAGGTTGTCGGTTCGACCCCGGCCTGGGCCGTTATTTTTTCGTTCTCTTTTTTTATCTTATACGTTTACCTTCCCTTTCCATATCCTTTAAAAATTCTTGACTGCACTTTAATTATTATAATATTGTGCATAATTCTTTGACTGCTATTTATTGTGTCAAATAGCTTCTAAAAATTTAAATATGTATTTAAACATATATATATAAAAAAAAAGTGTTTGATAAGTTAGTTAGCTTCCTTATCTATTATCTTTCGCCCTGAATAGCCGTTAGATTCACTTATTAAATTGAGATCTCATATGATATGTCATACGAGTTCTCTTATGAGTACTCGTGCCAAAACCTCATATGAGATCACATATGTGATCTTATATGAGACTTACATGAGACTTACATGAGTACTCATATGAGACTCATAAAAGATCTCATATGAGACTCATAAAAGATCTCATATGAGATCACATATGAGTTCTCATATGAGTTCTCATATGAGTTTTTTCAGTAGGGATACATCCTTTCTAGCGGATATACTAGTCGTTCTAGTTTCTAGTCTCTTATATTCTTTCAATTTATTTATAATCTCCCATGGCTCTCTAAGATAAACTATCTTAGTATAATATTTAATATCAATGTGATTTATTATTATAGCTCTCGGTCTATTTTTTATCACCTGTCAATTTTGTTTCTAAAACATTAGTATATTTGCCTACGACTAAAATATACTCTAGTCTTTGGTTTTTAATCCGGACATCAAATAGTCCTCAAACATTTCAAACTTTAAGTTTGCGTCAATTTATATACTCTTTTAGTGCCAGACATTTTTTCTGACACTTCAACTTGAATTTTATCTGTCAAATTTATTACAGAATTCGCGCTGTCATTCAATGTACTCTTTTCCATCAAAAATTAATCTACTCTCATTTACACTCTCATCAATGTATTTTTCTATTTCTATCTCTCTTAATTTGTTACTTTATTTAGTATTTTGAATGTCTTTGCTTGCCTCATCTTTACTTCTCACTCGTCTTTTCTTTTTACCCTCCGGTAAGTCCCAATCCTCCTCGCTCTGTCTCCACGATCTCTCCCTCCGTTGGAGTAGATATGTGAGATTTGGGCGAGCTTGTAGCTTGAATCGGAGCCCCGGATCCGGTACATTTTTTACATTTTCTCCTTCTCTACCATTCATATCTGGCAGCTTGTCCATCTCCTCTTTCGAAAAGGCCAAGGGTACTCTGTCCGGCCTTTGGAGAGCAGCTTTGCCCCTGCCTGCATACTTCACTCTCTCACTTTTGGTGATGAACGGACTGTTCACCATTTTCACCTCAAAGATTATTTTTGGCTTTTCTTTCTCGCTTCTCCCTTTCTCTCTCTTTTGAAGTCTCATTCTCACCACTAGCAGGCAACTCTTTTACTTCTTTTTTTTTCTCGATGCTGCTACGCACAATTTCTCCAATCGTTGCTTCGAGCATTTGGCTTAAATTATTCACCAAACCATCCATCAACTGCCTGTTCATTTCAACTTGCCTGTCAAAGATTTCAGTCCGAGTCCTCCTCAGATTATTGAGCATTTCTGTCCTTATTTCTGCTTTCTGCTTCTCTAGCAGCTTCTGGACAGTCTCCATGCTTACACCTCCTTGTGTTTCTCCCTCTGCGTCTATGCCTCCCTCCGAAAGTTGGGGTAGTTCAAACGGGATCACCTTTTCTTTTGAGCTCCAACACTCATGTGCCTGTATATTCAGCTTCGGTGAGGTACTGATTAACCCTCATCATCTTTCTGTCTGACAGGATCAAATAGATTTTTCCATCATACTTTTTGACCAGGAACACTCTCTCCCCCTGATGCTCCTTGTATAGTTCCTCTGTAGTCCAGACTGCCTCAAATACCTTTTTGAGCACGTCCAGGCCCTCTGTAAAATTCAATTTAATTTTAGTATATAATCTCTCAAATTATAATTCAAACTTCCTGTGCAGTCTATTTTCTATGTGTATAACTTTCTGTCATTACTGATCTAATTGAATAAAATTGTGTCACATCATAATTTTATTTACTCTCTAAATAATTATTTTTATGCTTTTAAGTCAATAATTTTCATCTATCAATGTTATACACATCTCCTTTCTACTGTCTACTTTCTCATCCATGTCATGACAATATTCTCTCAAATTGCACGCGACTTTCACTGTCTACTCATCTACACTGTCGATATACACTCTATATCGACCCATTTTATTTTCTGTCAAAATCGTCCTTACTGTCAATTATATAGCTATATCTGATCTAATTGTCAAATCCGATTCGAATCGTGACGTCCTCCTTGCACCTTCTTACTGTCAAATATCTTGTCAAAAGCACGACTTTACTCTCTAATTGAAGGTGGTACTGTCAACATTCAGACTAAATTTTGACGTCATTCACTCAAATAACGCGCGATTTTAACTGTCTATACGTGTGCACACTCTCTCGAATTCCTTTAGTCTGAATATCTGTCTAATTAGCAACCCCCTCCCGCATTGACACGGTGCAGCTAGCATACACCCCGTCGCGTTTCAGGAGCGCTACATATGTGTATATAAATGTGTTTATATATACAACACTGAAACCGCGTGCGCTCCGTCGCTGCGCAGCTACAGTCTCTCTCTCTCTCTCTCTCTCTCTCTCTCTCTCTCTCTCTCTCTCTCTCTCTCTCTCTCTCTCTCTAATGTATATATGTATATTCTTAAATATACATCACTCTCAATTCTGCGGTAAGCCGCGCGCGCTCTGTCGCTACGAAGCTATCGACTCTTACTCCTGTACTCTCCTGTTCTACTCCGCACGTCCCCTTTCTGCGCGAACACCAAGTATCTCTCTCTCTCATGTATATATGCATATACTTAAATAAATATACGGCACTGTCTAGTCTACGGCATTTCGCTTGGGCCGCGTGCACCCCGTCGCACGCAGCTATACCGTCTCTCGTACTGTGCCGCGCGTCTCCTCGCCGCGCGAACACAGCCTCTCTCTCACACTCTATAGCGTCGCGCGCTCCTCGCCCGCGCGACCATCGAGTATCATTTCTCATACTCGCTACGTGCTCCTTTTCCGCGCGACTATAGAGGCTCTCTCTCTCTCTCTCTCCCATGTGTATATGTATATGCATACATATACAGCTCTATATTCTGCGGCTTTTCGTTCGAGTCGCGTGCACCCTGTCGCACGCAGCTACCGTCTCTCGTGTGTCGCGCTGCGCGTCACATCTCCGTGAAATCATCGACTCTCTCTTTCACACTCGTGTAGTCACGGTACACGCTTCTCTTCCGTGCAGCACTCGATACCTCGACACATGCACGCCATGCACCTCTCCCCCGCATGACCATCTCCGGCTCCGCGCCGTCATCCCTCCAGTTCGCGTGCTCTCTCCCCCCGCCGCTTTCTCTCCATCATGGCTCGTCGTTTGCCTCGAGCGGAAAGGAAGGCAGCCACGAGGCGACACCGCGGGCGGCCATCTTGGCTCGCTGCGCGTGCATGCACACGTGCGTATTCGCACTCAAACTTGTTGCGCGCCTATGCCACTTCTGAGAATCATCAGAATTTTTATATCTATTCTACATTTTTCTCTTCTTTGATTTTAGCCATTGTTTTTCGTCCCTCAATTTTTGCACGCGCACTTGTTCTTATTTTCTGATCCAATACTCACTTTCTCAAACGGTTAATTTTCTATCTTTTAGCTAAACTATACGCAAACATCAATTTTGATTTTTTCGGTTTCTACTGATTCGCGAGTTTCTCCTCTCGCCTTGTTTCACTCGCGTTTCTATTCAATTTGTATTTAAACTCTTTTACCTTTGCAATTATTCTCCTGAGTATCTAAATACATGTATTGTTACATACCTTTCTTCGCCTTCAATCCGGGCTCGCCTTCGATCCGGGCTCGCCTTGTACCATCGTTTTTACCTCTGTATCGCATCTCCTTGGCAAACCTCTCCCCGATAAGCGCAAATCTTATGGCTTTCTCCAGTGCATACCGTGCCCTGAGATGCAAGCAGGAAAGGCCCCTTTCTTTCTCCAGCCTTTGAATCTTTCTCTCGTCTCACGAACCAAAGGCTAAACACGTCACTTTTTCTATCGCGTTTTCTCACATACTTATTTGCGCGATGGAACCGTTGTTATCTTACCGGCCCATAACCTGTTGGGGTAAGACAACAAGATAATCGCAACAAATCAAGATGAAACAAAAGCTTTATTTAAGACACTCTACACACACAAAACTCCACACATCTGTCTCGCTCGGCGCGTTGCGACAGTCTGACTAGAGCGGCTACCGCTCTCCCTCCCCGCGCTGCTACGGCGCTCACTCGCACCGCGCGGCTTTGCTCTCTTACATACATCTCTATATCTATATCTACTTTAACGCTACACAGATTGATCATATAAATCCCAACAATAAAATATATAACAAATTTATATTTTATATTAAATACTGATTTAATATTCTTTTCCCGGTCAAAAATATCCAGTTGGGAAATCCAACTGGATTTTCCAAGAGGGAAATCCAGCTGGGGAAGAGTGGATTCCAGCTGGATTTTGGTGGATTTCCAGTCGGATTCCCAGTTGATGATATCAAATATTCCCACCCATTTTTAACTGGATTAAATGGAAATCCACTTATAATAAATGGGAATTCCTGGGCGAAGGCGGAAATCCATGTAAAAATCCAGTTAAATGTTTGTGGGAATCCACCTAACTTTCGCATTTCTATTAAATGGGAATCCACTAAAAATTCTACTTAATAATAAATGGGAATCCCAGCGTGACGGCGAAAATCCATGTAAAAATCCAGTTTAATATAGATGGGAATCCATCTAACTTTCGCTTTTCTATTCAATGGAAATCCAGTTAATAATGCATAGGAATCCTGTTATATCTAGGTGGGAATCCACTTAAATATCCAGTTAAAAATGGGTGGGAATATTTGGTATCATCAACTGGGAATCCGACGGGAAATCCACCAAAATCCAGCTGGAATCCACTCTTCCCCAGCTGGATTTCCCTCTTGGAAAATCCAGTTGGATTTCCCAACTGGATATTTTTGACCGGGTTACTTTTAATAAAGAATGCTGTTTGTGCGAGAGCCGGAGCAAAGTGCTTAAATTGCGGCCGTGATCGCATACGATTTGCGAAACCTGCGTAAAAAGTATAATATCAAGAAAATGCTCAATTTGCAGAGCTGATATAGACTCCTGTTTACCACCGCACATGATGGGAGGTGAGCGCTGGGAGGACAACGTCCCAGCACAACTTGTTATTTATGAATAAAATTTATGTTATACATAATTAAAAAAAAACAAATATTCTTTTGTAAATACGAGTTATTCAAAAATTAATAGTTATATATACCTTGCTTCTCAATTAAAAAAATGTGTCCCATTAATTACTAAATATGGTAACTATCAATATTTTATAATAAAATTAATAGACAAATTTTAAGAGGTATTACCATACAAAAAACTTTTTAGCATGTATTCAATTATCTTATTATTATTATTATTATTATCGTTATTATTATTATTATTTTTTTTTTTTTCCGAGGTACAAGGTGAATATTCCGGGGTGCCCGTCCTTGCTTTGGAGGTGGAGCAAGAAGAGAGGCCTACTAAGACCATCACGGAGTAGCCGGCGCCGTGGTGTGAGGGATTTCTACCCCCTAAACACCCAAAACCTATCCCTACGGCAGCCTCGACCCGGAACCGCTTTCGTATTATGCAGGTCGGGCCGCAGCCCTACCGCTCCCAGGGGCGTCATCTGTCCTTCCTACGTTCTTTCTCTCTACGATGCCCTATCTAATCTATTAAGAATCCGTCTCGTTTTTGCGCGCGTAGTATCCCTTCGATGAACGTATTTATCGCGTCCAATCGGTCTTTCCCTGAAAGCATGCATTCGATCACCACGTCGGGCGAGATTCGCCCTACCATCATCTCCAATCGTTGTCTTTCCGCGGCCCACCTATTACATGCGAAAAAGGTGTGTTCCGCGTCATCCCTCTCGTGCCCGCAGTATTTACATTTCGTCGTATTTATTTTACCTAATTTAAATAGGTAATATCGAAAGTATCCATGTCCTGTCAGGAACTGCGTAAGGTAAAGTTAACCTCTCCGTACTTCCGTCTCAGCCACCTCGTTATATC
Organism: Torymus aiolomorphi; assembly: GCA_036365515.1. Classification (NCBI taxonomy): domain Eukaryota; kingdom Metazoa; phylum Arthropoda; class Insecta; order Hymenoptera; family Torymidae; genus Torymus; species Torymus aiolomorphi. The sequence goes on from CM070876.1 coordinate 90,112,924, forward strand.
TTGAATCAATAGGTAGATCCATCTACCCTTTGTCCCCGCCCTCCACCTCTCATGCTAAGTTTGTAGTATCTGACGGCGGGCTTCGCCATCCGCATCTAGCCGTTCTACTTGTGCGCTCCTATCGTAGATCTGCTTCCGTTCCCGTGCGAGCAGGTCGATCGGAATCATACCAACTATCACCACCACCGCCTCTTCCGACACCGTCCGATAGGCGCATGCAACTCTCAGCGCATCTCGTCGCTGCACCTCCACCATTCTCTTCCTGTACTTGATAACTTATATGGCATCAGCCCAAATCTCCGCTCCATAGAGGATGTTGCGCATTAACCTACATAGCGCTGCTATACGTGCTTCTGCCTTTGCCGTTACTTCCCTGATGTGGGGCCAAAAGCAAAGCTTTGAGTCTAGGGTGACACCTAGATACTTCGCAGTCGGCCTCGTAGTTACTAACTCGGATCCTGCGTACATCGGTAGTATCGTAGAGATCTCTTTACGTGTCAATAGTACTACCTCGATTTTCGCCAGCGCGAGACTGAGCCCGTGCTCCGGCATCCACCTAGTCACTCGTTTCAGTACCTGGCACAAGATAAGTTGTGCCAAGTCCGCGTTCGTGCTTCTACCACCACTGCAACGTCATTCGCGTATCCTACGAGAAATGCCCCGTTGGGCATGTCCAGGTGCAGCAAACTGTCGTACGACGCGATCCAAAAATCGGGGTCCAACAGTGATCCCTGTGTAACGCCCGCCGTAATTTCCCTAACCACCGTCTCTTCGCTCGTCTCGATAATAAGTTCGCGATCCCGGAAGTAGTCCTCTGCTACGCGTAGTATGTAGGGTGAGACCCCGAAGTCCCTCAGCGCTCCAAGTAGGTCTGCCCAGCGTGCCGAATTGAACGCGTTTTTAAGGACCAGCGTTGCTACCAACATCAGTGGTCGCGCTCCGTGACATCGTTCCCTTGATCGCCCCACCGCCCTGGTAGCCGATCGTATCGCGTCTATCGTCGAAAAACCCTTTCTGAATCTATGCTGGTCTTCCGATAAACCCCCTGACTGTTGTATCGCGATCTGAATTCTGCTCATTAGTAGCGCCTCCATACCCTTGCCGATCGTGTCTAATAGGCTAAATGGCCGATACGCGGACGGGATGCCAAGTATCTCTTTCCCTTGCTGATAAGGACAAGCTTCGCCCTTTTTCAACTACTACTGAAAACACCTTCTCTGAGGCATACGTTGTAGGTATCCAGTAAGGTTTCCAGGCATCGTGAGGCGATGGCCTTTAAAACCACCACTGGAATCCCATCGGGGCCTGGCGCCTTGCCGCTCTTAAGAGATCTAATCACTACCCGTAGCTCAGCCTTGGTAAATGAGGATATATCCTCCTGTCGGACGCCCTCATACAGAGTCTCTTCCCTCGGCGGATGCTCAGGGAAAAGCCCGTCAACTATCTCACTTATCAACCACGCTTCCTTTATCTCCGGTGGCTTCATTGCCCCTATTCTACGAGATACGATTTTTTAGCCTAGTCCCCACGGGTCGGAGTTAACTTCGTCGCACACCTCTTTCCAGCATCGTCGCTTACTGGACTTAATCGCGAGCCTTAGTCTTTTCTGTGCCTGTTTAAATTTAGCGTTAAAAACGGTGGCCCCGCGTCGTTCCCGCGCGCGCTGTACCCGTCTACGAAGTCTCAGCATACCCTACATAACTCCGCGATCTCCTCCGTCCACCAGTACGCTGGTTGGCGGCGGTTTCTATTTCGCTTCGTGGCATAGCGGCATCGCATGCTCTTACTATAGCTGACGTTATCCTGGTCAACTGGGCTTCCGCACGCTCCCGGCCTGATAAATCATTTTCGTCGGACCTTTGTGGTACCCTTAGCCCTTCTACTAGCCGATCCACTTTTAATCGATAGGCGTTCCTCCACGGTAATGGTCTGCTCGCTTGGAGTACACCTACCCTATCTAAAACCGTAAATGTGATGTACTGATGATCACTGCCTGACTCTTCCTCCAAGACATGCCAGTTACTAATCCTGGGTACTAGTTGCTCAGATGTGAAAGTGACGTCTGGTATGGATTCGCCGACCCCGGGGCGTCGATAGATAGTGACCGTGCCCTCGTTCGCAACCTCAAAACCTAATCTAGCGGCTATCTCGAGTAAATCCCTGCCCCTACTGTTCGTCTCTGGCATACCCCATTCTATCGCCCTTGCGTTAAAATCTCCTGCAATCAGTAGGAGGCCAGAGATATTCCGCAATACGTCTTCGATGCGTTCAACCTGCCTAAGAAATTCGTTTCTTCGTAAGTTGGGGGATATACACACGCTCACGTAGGTAACGTCCCCGACGCGCGCCCATACTAAACCCTCCTCCTTGCCTCGTCCGGTAATCTTTGACCTATGTCTACCTGCTATCCAGACCGCCGCTGTGTCAATCTCGTCCGCGAACCACGTGGTCGTATTGCGGGCCCGATGCCTATACTGTTCGCGAACCAATGACATGTCCGGGAGCCCTTGGCTCACTCGATTAGTGAGCAGGTCGTCAGCGAGTATGGCGCCGTTCGTGTTTATTTGTAGAACCGTCGTCATTTTTTAGGCCGCTTTAACTTTTCTAGCTCGTCGCTGAAAGTGACGCATGTTCCCGTGCCCGGAAAATACGCCAGCTCGGTGGCCGCAACCCCACGTTTTTTACACAAGAAGCAGGCCTGACCATCCAGTCTCGCGCGACAGTCCCTGGCCACGTGATCTGGTTTTCCACATTTCCTGCATAATGCATTACGATCCTCGTCCTTACAGTCCTTCTTCAGATGCCCAAAGCCTTGGCATCTGAAACATCGCGGAACCACTATTCGCTTTCTAACTCGGTAGCTGAAATACGCTATTTTAATCTTCCCGCAGTCCCGTCCATTTCGACTATGGCCATCCTCCGCTCTCCTCCCCCTACGTCAAATACGTGGGTACTAAGGTTACACGTGTCGCTTAACTCCTACCTAATCGCGGCGTTTACATGTTCTTCGGTGGTCACGCACGTCATTCCGCCTATTTCCAGTGTAAGCCTTGGAGTGAGGCCTTTAACCTGGTATTCATTTCTCAGATTTTCCTAGATAATCCTCGGGAAGGCGTCCTTGTCTTTTGACCGCTTCTTCAGTTCTAAGAGTACCCCACCGTTCTTAGTTAGTCGGGTGTTTCTGGCGATCGTCTTCACTTCCTCAGGTTTAACCTTATAAGTGAGGACCTTGAGTATCTCTGCATAGCTCTTCTTTCCGGTTGACGTTATGCGTATTGCTGCTGCTATTGAGGACCCATGATCTTCCCACTATCTGGCCGCGTCGGCTTCTTTCTCCTGGTCACTGTGGTGAATCCATTCTGCTCCGTCCTCCCTCTCTTGGATGGGGAATCCTGCACCGGGCTGTCCCTTAATCAGTGCTTTTTGCTCGTGGTCGCCTTCCCCGCTGCTCGGCCTCTAATTACCGGTGCTTCCTCATTTCTCTCATCAGCTTCCGGTCCTCGTGCTGGTAATACCCCGGCTGAGCGGGCTTTCTCTAGAGCCTCAGCCACCGCGGTCAGGACTATTATCCCATCTTTTACCGGCATTGCGATGTTCCTCTACGTGGAAGTCATATCCCGCATGCAGCTCAGTAGAGGCTTCATGATGTCTAGGATTTCTCCTATTCGCTCCGATTGGTTCCACTGATCTCTACTCTCACTTACCAGCCGCGTCATCTCCTGGGCAAATGTGCTAGTTCCATCGGATCTGCTATCATTCGCCACATCCAGGATCGTCCGGGCTGTGCGGTCAGTCGGCGTGTTCGCTCCGCCTTTCCTTCCATGAATTTCTACATCTATATCTTTGTTTTCGAGGTGAGTCATCATGCATACAATCTGTGTTTTAAGACGGTTGGCCCATTATGGGAGCCACACCTCGGTGTGGCTACTATCCCCGCCTGTAAGAAACCCTATTTATGGGTGCCGATGCCAAGAGGCGGTTTGTCGGACGGTCACTCCTATCGGCACCTAGTGAGTCTACAGAAAAAGGTTACGGGATAGGCCCGCGCCATAATGAAGAAAAAGGTTTAACGTTACCCCTATCGAGTGGGCAATGTTGGGACCGTCCCAACACCTGACCCAAACCTAAGGCTAGACGGTGGGCGATTTTCCCTACGCAGCGTCGGGTATAAGGAAATATTGACCATGTAATCCTTCACACCTGCGCCCGCCTGACCTGGTTCAACCCTTCCATTGGCTCCAGTCGGTGAATACGTGTTGCTCTTCCCACATTGAACATGCACTTTCACTAGGTTTTCGCCCGTATTTCAGGGACTTACGCACCTTAATATTACTCCATGCAGAGGTTAGGTACTAACTTCATGCATCACCCCGGTCGAGGAGTTTACTACTCTCCCCTTGGCTAGTCTGAACGGAATATCCACAAACCGTCGGCCGCAGCTCACTCATACTGTGCCCATTCATTCGTCCATTCTCACGTTCCTCTGTCCGCAACTGCTCATTCAATATATTCGCAACTGACCAGTCCCAGCTGACCCTTCCCCGATCCACAACCTGGGGACGCGCCCGGTAGCATGGAAAAATGCTCATCTATGGCTAGATAGACCCCTGGATTATTATTATTATTATTATTATTATTATTATTATTATTATTATTATTATTATTATTTCCGGGGTCTATCTAGCCATAGATGAGCATTTTTCCATGCTACCGGGCGCGTCGCACTCATAAGTAGGGTTTCTTATAGGCGGGGATAGTAGCCACAACGAGCTGTGGCTCCCATAATGGGCAAACCGTCTTAATTTAGCAAATATATATATGATGAACAAATTTAAAAACACACACACAGGCTCCCAGTAGCACTACAGCGGGCGCTGATGCTACAACTGAAGAGACCCGACGAACAACAGCAGTAGAAGAAAAGAGCATAGAGGAATATATCCAGATCATGGATAAGCTCATCAAGGCGATGGTAGAATCCATCTTGCTGCAGAGAATGTGAACAAGACTATAAAAGAAGGACTCCCAAAGCTGCAAGAAGTTTTGAACTCGCTTGTAGAGTCACGGCGGGCCACAGCAACGGACTGCCGACGTCTGAAGGATAGGCAAAACATCAAGCGCAGGACTGCAGACGCAATCAGCCCCGAAAGTCAGATGGCTCCAGCCGGAAAAAAAACACAAAGAAGTTACAAGGCAGGATAAAGAAGAGGGAGGACCCCCCTGGGACTTCACTCTTTCGCTTGCCAGAGGGGAACACTTGGCAGATCGTACCACCAAGGAAGGAAAAGAAGAAAGAAAACAAAGGGCAAAAACCCCCAGCCACGGTGGAAAAAGCACAAAGTATGGAGAAGCAAGGTAGTTGCAAAAAACTCCGCCGGCCGCGGGCCGAAGCGGTGTTGGTCAAACCAGCAGAAGGTAAAACTTACGCGGAGATGCTACCGAGGATTAAGGATGCCATGGACCCATCCACAACCCAGACCTTGTCCAAAACGATTAGGCGTACCCGAGGAGGGCAGGTACTATTAGAGTTGCAGTCCACGAAAAATAAGACCCAATTCAGCGAAGAAGTTAGACGAGCTGTAGGATCTGACGCAGCCGATGTCCGTGATAGTACCCCCAAAACAACCCTAGAGATCCGCGATATGGACACATGCACAACGGAGGACGAAGTGCGAAAGGCGATGGCTCAGGCAGGTGTAGGAGGCGAGCTCGTGATTCGTCTAACCCACGCAAATAAGAGGGGCCAACGCTTGGCGATAGCTACCGTGCAGGAGGCGGAGGCGCTAAAACTACTTAAGGCTGGCAAACTTAAGGTCGGTTGGGTAATCTATAAGGTACGGCGCAGGATTCCGCTAGGCAGATGCTTCAGGTGCCTGGGTTACGGACAACATGCAAGGGACTGCAAGGGAATTGATAGATCGAAGATGTGCTACAAGTATGGGCAAACGGGGCATCTCGCGGAAAATTGTGACAACGAATAGCACTGCGCGTTATGTACTGAAATGGCAGTAAATGTTGCTGAGCGAAATCACGTCCTAGGGACAGCAAAGTGTCGGGCATTAAAACTAGCCCTAGAAAAGAGAAAACTGCAGCCTGAAAATGGCAGGAGAAATTAGAATAACACAGGGTAACATGCACAGGAGCAAATTAGCGAACGATCTCCTCTGGCAAACACAAGCTGAGCGGGACGTGCACTTATTGCTCCTAAGCGAACAGTACGTGAACGCGAAAGAACCATTGTGGATCTCGGACGATACAGGGACGGCTGCCATCTGGATCGCGAACCTTGGGAAGGTGCCAGTCGAGAAAAAAGGACGAGGAATAGGGTACGCCTGGATTAAAAGCAGGGGTGTACCATACTTTAGTTGCTACTTAACCACAAGCGAAAACCGCGAGGCGTTTAGGGCGAAAGTATGCGCGCTCGGGGATGACATTTGGGAATGCTCGGGGCACGTAGTCGTGGGAGGAGACCTAAACGCGAAAGCCGCTGAATGGGGCGAGGAGACGGACACGAGAGGTAAGGCTATAGTAGGGATGGCAGCCAGAATTGGGCTCACTATGCTTAATAGAGGCACAACGACGACCTTCAGGAGACCAGGGTATAGACAGATGATTATCGATGTCATACTGGCATCGGAGGGACTAGCTCGTAGAGTAAAAGACTGGAGGGTGCTAGAGGGCTTTACCGCAAGCGATCACCAGTATATCTCTTTCTCGATACAACAGCAATCGGGACCCCGAGACCGACAGTCTGTATCAAAATAATTCAAGTTCAATCCCGCTAAGCTGAACACGGTCGTATTCAGCCTGATGATCTGTAGTGGGTACGATGAAATGAAAAGATTAGGGCGGAACCGCGGGTCAGCGGAAGAGATTTCGACTGAGGGGATGCGCGTTATATACCGGACTTACGAAACATCGATGCCGCTAAAAAAGACGACAGAAAAGAGACAGGCTGCATATTGGTGGAAGGACGAAATTTCGAATCTAAGACGAACAGCCACTCAGTGCTGCAGGAAAGCAACTAGAACTAGGAAGCGCGGGGTGGAAGTTACCCTTAGATGCGCCGAGTACCAGGTCGCGAAGAAAGCACTACAGTGAGCGATAAACAAGAGTAAGAAGGTAAAGTTTAGACTGCTGATCGAGGATGTTGATGCAGATGTCTGGGGAAGAGGGTACCAAATAACAATGGGGCGACTGAATCCCCAAACACCCAATATAACACAAGACGCATGGACGATGGGCAGTATCGTAAACGAGCTCTTTCCGGACCATGGACCTAGAGGTCCAAACGTGGTATCAGAGATAGGTGAGATCCCCTTAATCTCAGAGAAGGAGTTAAACCATGCGGTAGGCTCACTCAAGAACCAAAGGGCTCCCGGGCCGGAATCCCGGCAGAGGCATTGAAGGTCGCGGTGAGGGCTTGCCCGCAACTACTACTAGAAATGTACAACGGGTGCCTCAGGCAGGGTATCTTCTGCAAGCGGTGGAAGGCACAGCGGCTGGTTCTTATTGGCAAGGGAAAGGGCGACCTGAACACTGCCGGTGCGTACAGGCCGCTATGCATGCTGGCAAGGTTCTTGAGAAGCTCATAAGACCGCAACTGCAGGCCGCGTTTCAGGCCGCTGGAGGTCTCTCTGATAGGCAGTTCGGCTTTAGATCAGGGCGCTCGACAATAGATGCGGTTAAAATGACAGTTAACGCAGCAGAAAGAGCACAGCAGGTCAACCACTACTCCTGGAAGATCTGCATGGTAGTAACATTGGATGTTGGGAATGCCTTTAATTCGCTCGGGTGGGATATGCGGACGACATCGTCCTCGTCATCACAGTTAAGGACATAGAGGAGGTTCAAAGGAAGCTAGACATAGCTATGCGACACATCTTAAGATGGCTCCGGGAGCACAGTTTGCAGGTAATTACACAGAAATCCGAGGTAGTTCTACTCACGCGAAAAAGAATAAATACGATCGTTTCAATAAGGGTCGCGAACTCAGTTATCAAAACGAAAACGGCGGTAAAGTACCTAGGAGTATGGCTCGATAACAAGCTAGGCTTCTTCGAACACATTAGGCAGGCCTCAGAAAAAGCTGCTAGGGTCACTGTAGTACTGAGTTGGCTGATGGCTAATAATGTACGGGGGCCAAGGTCCAGCAAGCGAAGGTTGCTCATGTCGGTAGTTCACTCGATCCTGCTCTATGGCGTAGAGGTATGAGCGGACGCTCTCGAAAAAGAATTTTATCGGAAAATGCCGGGGGCGGCCCAACGACGGAGCGCGCTAAAAATTGCATGTTCATACCGAACAGTGTCGGAAGAGGCTGTACTAGTTATCGCGGGAATCATGCCCATCAGGCTAATGGCCAGACAGCGGAAATTTATTTACGATAATAAAGACCGGCTAGGGAAGGTTTGCGCATCGGCAGAAGCAAGAGGAAATGTACTAGACGCGTGGCAGGTCGAGTGGGACCGTGCCGTAAAAGGAAAGTGGACAAGCAGACTCACTGGGCGGATACGTCCGTGGATCGATCGCGAGCATGGCGAGGTCAATTATTACCTAACGCAGTTTCTCACAGCACACGGGTTCTTCCTCGTCTACTTTCACAAGATGGGCAAGGTAAAAAGTCCTGCATGCGTGTACTGTGAGGCAGCTAGTGATGAAGCGGAGCACACCTTCTTTGTGTGCCGAAAATGGACGGATAAAAGAATCGAACTAGAGCGCATAGTGGGGCGTATAACACCAGACTCTATAATCAACGCGATTGTCCGAAAGAAAGAATATTGAGATGTAGGCGCGAATTTCGTAGAGAGTGTGCTTCGCGAGAAAAAAAACGAAGAACACCTTGTCGACTATGTTAGAATAGTGGGCGCGAGGTAAGCGTAGAAACAGACATATTAAACGTAGGTAGCTTAAACACGTAAAACGCTGGATAGAATAGATAAGCTTAGGATAATTCCCGTTGCGTAATTAGGGACACCGCACTGAAGTAATCCGAATAGGCTGCCGGCGCGGAGAAACAAGTCCAGCATATGGAGGTGGGAGTTTAGTGGGTATTCTCCGTTCAAGCTCGTCGACCTCATCGTAGGCGAAAAGGCTGGAAGGACTGAGCTCCACATGATATATCCCTTAATAATTAATAATTATTTATTTCATTGTAAAGACTCTCCGCGCAATCTATTACGAACAATACGAATGCGCGCCAGATTCAAATTCGAATCTCCCGCCTTGCGCGCGGCTCCGGCGAGAGTGTAGTTCGCGCGCCGCCGCTAGGCGCCGCTGCCGCGCGGCTCCCTCAGTCAGTTCGGCTGGCCGCGGAGATATAAGGCCGCGCGACCGAGGCCTGAACGGCTTTTTTCCTCCCGAACATCCGAACGCGGATGGTCACAGCACTCGCAGCGTTTATCGCGGTGGAATAAAGTTGATCACTTTTGCAATCAAATAAGTGTTTATTTATTTGATTTACGTGGCAAGGATTTTTTTACTTGCCTCGTTTTTGGGCGGGATCAATTTTCAATTGATCCCCTTCCTTACCCTATCCTTTCTCCTTCCATGCGCTCTCGAGCCGCTCTCCTAGCGGAGCTCGAAGTGACCCGGACCTTGCTTATGCAGGCCAACCGGGAGCGCACCGTCGAGCGGTTGCAGCGGGCACGTCGAGTAGACGCAGCTACTCAAACAGACCACGAGGTGCCCTCGGGCGGGTCTGCTGAGCGCTCTCTCGGCTCACCGCAGCGGATAGACTCGGCTACGCAGACGGACCACGAGACGCCTCCGGGCAGTCCATCTGCCTGTCACCACCACCGCCGCCGCCGAGCGCTCGAGCGGTTGCTCACTCCGTCGAGCTACCAGACTCGACAGTGAGCGCTGGGAAGCGCACTGCCACCGCTCGCCCGCCACCAAAGACAGAAGCGCTGTCTTCCACCTACCCATTCTTGGAGCCTGATCCAACACCATCAGAGCGGCCACCACTTCAAATAGTGGTTAAACGGATTCAAGCCGGGCAGGCTCGACGACCTCCACCAAGAGCGGCACTCCTGCGCTCGCCGACGAAGCGAACACCAATCGCTCCGCTCAAGCCAGGAAGCGCGCGGAAGAAGCCCCGGATCACTTCGGTGGAAGTGGTCATCCCCGCTCCGAGCGTCAGGGATGACGCTCTGGACTTAACCGTCCAACGCTAGGGAGCCTTTCGGCCCCAAGCATTTTTTAGTGGGTTAGTCCTTTAGGGGACTAACCCCAGCAAATTCCCAAGTTAAACTCTTCGGAGTTCTCTCCCTTAGACTGGGTGGTGTAGCCTACACTAAGGTGGGCGAGCTTTCTCTCGTCCAGACTCGCTCAAGAGTCGACGTGGAGGGGTCCGAGCTGTGTCCGCCCTCCACGCAACGTAGAAGCCACAACGTCGGATAACGGTTCAAGCAACCGGCAACGGGGGAGCCTCTGCAGGCAGTTCTTGCCTTGCGTACACTCGGCAGGAGCGCCGAGTACCGTGAGCACATCCAGTTCGTACCCTGCGTGGTTGGCGTCGAGCTATTGCTCCGCCAACATCTCCACACGCTTGCAGAGCACCGCGAGCACATCCGGCTCATCTCCTGCGTTGGCGTCGAGCTATTGCTCCGCCAACATCTCTTCACGCTCCTCACGCTCATAGAGCGCTGTGAGCACGTACAGCTCGCATCCTGCGTGGTTGGCGTCGAGCTATTGCTCCGCCAACATCTTCACGTACCTACAGAGCACCACGAGCATATTCAGCTCATCTCCTGCGTTGGCGTTGAGCTATTGCTCCGCCAACACCTACTCACGCTCGCAGAGCGCTGCGAGCGCACTCAGCTCGCACCCTGCGCGGATTCTCGTCAAGCTATTGCTCCGTCAATCAATTTCACATGTACACAGGGTCCAGCTAGCCTGTACAGCTACGCTCCGCTCCAATCAGAGCACGACCCAGCGCTCTCAAGCATTACACTGCGCCCGGAGCGCCCCTTTGGTGCATGCAACTCACGTTTTGGGCAATTTGCCTCCCTCCGTGCGTCGTCGCTCTCAGCCGAGACCGCATGCCTGCATCACACACACTGGGATTTGGGATCCGCATGTCCCCCTATGGTGCGTTAATGCATTCTCCAACTCCACGGAAAAAAAAATTATTACTATTATTATTATTTTATTATTATTATTATTATTATTATTATTATTTTAATATATTTAATGTTTAGTTTACGTGTTTCAATATGTTTAGATTTCGTTATCTTTAAATAATCTTCTCTTAAAAGAGTGATGAAGAAAATCTGTCATTACAATAAGACTGTTTTGATTGATTGCTGCTGGCTCATTAGATTGGTCTACATAGAATAGGAGCCAAAATCGAATATGTTTGAATTTCGAATATTGGATTCTTGACATTGTAATATAATACGAGAAATATAATACGCACAAAGCGCGTTGAATGTCACGTCAGTTAGTGGTTCAAAGTTCAATAGGTAGAGAATATGCAAATTTATTTAACATGCTGAATACTTAATGTATTATAATTTATTTGTATTTACTAGTTTTGGTGAAAAATTGGAAGCATTCCCAACTGTAGGCCGCAAGTTTTTTGTATTTACGGACAAACTTATCATATTACTTAAGCTTCACTGCCATATCAATATTGAAGTTTGCAATAGAATTTAGTCCATAATGTATATATATACATTTCTCGAAAGGGGTTTATAAAGCCCCTTTTTTAATATATAGGGGCTTATTGAGCCCGATTTTGATTATGCAGCCCGGGCTTCATAATATTTCTAAATATAGGGGTTTATGCGGCCCGACCTAGTCTATAACCCCAGGGTCCATTCTTTCTTTAGTCACTTGCCATAGGGAACTCTGGGCTGTAGGTACTAATATACAGTCTTGGGCTACATAAACCCCGATAAGTGTATATATATATATATATATATATATATATATATATATATATTGTATATTGAAGTGTATACTATTTGTATGATTTTTTATACTATTTGTATAATTTTTTGTATGACCTTTTTTACACAGAACCTTATAATTACAAATAAAAGATTAATAATTGGCAAATGGATGTTATTTTATTTCTTTGCGACTTTATTATCACATTCAAATAATATATTAATGAACGAACCCGTAAAGTTTATTATACACGTTAATAATTAATAGCAATTTACATAGTATATTAATGTGAAGTAAGTCCTGACAGTCGAGATAATCCTCTTATGTAATTGTTATATATACGTATTTTTTTGTATGTATATGTGGTTTTATTATTTTGGTTATATTTGGATACTTACTCTTTTATGGTGAAGGGTTCTGCCCTCTTATGTTCCTCTTATGTAATTGTTATATATACGTATTTTTTTGTATGTATATGTGGTTTTATTATTTTGGTTATATTTGGATACTTACTCTTTTATGGTGAAGGGTTCCGCGAATAAATTGTACTAAATAAATTGAATTTATACTGCTTGTATTTATTAACTGATATTTAATTCACTTGTAAAATAATTTAGGCTCTTATTGGCCTTTACAAATAACTACTCCTTTTGTCGGCTGGAGTGATCCGGAGTTCGCGAATTAACTGCGAGGTACTCATTTGTGTGTTGAGAGTCGCCGTATTTATTAAGCGGTTAATTTGGGTTAAAGATGCTTTTGACGCTGAGTCAAAATCATCTTTTTAAACAATGTTAGTAAACATTTAAATAGCATCATTTCGATTTTACACTTAAAAGTGCTGATTCTAAACAAAGTTGCAATGAGCGGTTGGTTTCACAAGGTCAGTGGCTCGCTACGTCACGCTGGCTGTTGCCTAGCCGAAATTGCTGCACTGTTAAAATTCGCTCTCGCATCGTTATGTGGGTCAAAGAAATGAATATTGGGATTTAATAACGTCACAGACATATCAGTTTATAATTTGTCTTGCCCCATCGCGATGCCGCTTGCATTGGAATGCAACGTTGTCGAAATTCGCGTTCACTTTGTTTTTGTGTGTCAGAAAATTACTGATGAAAATTATGTATGTTAATTTAATTTTAGAGATACGTCACGGACGTAACATTAAAATAAGAAAAAATAATATGATTATTATTATTAAATATATGTATTGTATATTTAAGTGTATACTATTTGTATGATTTTTATACTATTTGCATAATTTTTTGTATGACATTTTTACACAGAACCTTATAATTACAAATAAAAGATTAATAATTGGCAATGGATGTTATTTTATTTCTTTGCCACTTTATTGTCACATTCAAATAATATATTAATGAACGAACCCGTAAAGTTTATTATACACGTTAATAATTAATAGCAATTTACATACTATATTAAAATAAGAAAAAATAATATGATTATTATTATTAAATAGTATTGGTTCAATTTATTTCGATGAAGTTTGTTCTTGATAAAATCGAGTTATTATACTTATTTCATGAAATACTTAATTATAATAATAATAAGAAATTTATTATTGCAAATAAGATTTTAATATCTAAAAAATTCATGTTATTTTATTGCTTTGCGACCTTATTATTGCATTCAAATAACATATTAATAGATATTATTAATGAAATTAATATAATAATTAACGCAGTCACAGATTTATGCTGAAAAAAGAAGAAAATCATGAAATTACGATTAGTAGAAGCCGAGAAAATGTATAGTCTTCAAGTATGAACGTTTGGAGTTCGGGCGCGGAGTCGGAGCGCGCATGCGCGACAACCGCCGCGCGCGTTCCGTTGCTGCGAGCACATTTTTTAAATCCACTTCTAACTTTTAATTGTTTAATCGCTTAGATCCTTTTTTGTGAGGAAAGTACATCTCTTTAAGATTAAAATGAGCTGTCGCAGACTTCCGTACAACTGCTCAAAAATGTAGAGATTCCTGTCAAAAAAAAATTTTTTTTAGTTAATTATTTAAGTTGTGACGGATAATTTCTCATCCGTCGAATAACTCTCTCCCGTCGCCTATATCATACATGTATAATGTAATAGTTACGTTGCAGGTGCCGAGAGCGCGAGGGAAGCCCTTGCTACAGAGAGAGACAGAGGGAGAGAGGGGGGCACTGTCTCAAGCGCGCCAAGAGCGCGCACTAATTGGTATTGTGCTGACCGGGAAAGCGCGAAGATATTTTCGGCGATAGTCGAGCCCTAGTTACCCCTAGAATTTATAACCGTATTCTCCGGATCACCGTGCGATTCCGCTAACCACCCCGTGAAGAGTGATTTCGCGTGTCTGCTTCGCCGCGTGTAGTGCTGTGCACCCGCCTCTTGCTGTGCATCCTCGCTGATCACGAGGACAAAGCGATCTGCGCTAGAGCGGACGAGCGTCCAGGAGTCGAGCGACCACGAGCGAGCCGTTCAAGACACCGGCGTCACTGTAAGTGCCTTCTCTCTCTCTCTCTCTCTCTCTCTCTCTCTCTCTCTCTCTCTCTCTCTCTCTCTCTCTCTCTCTCTCCCTCTCTCTCTCTCTCTCTCTCTAATACTATCTCTAATACTATCAGACATATATTTTACGCAGATGACCTTCAAATCTACTTACACACGACAAAAGACGAAATTCTGGAGGGTATTGATCGGCTGTCCCATGCGGCGCAAATGGTGGCTGAATGGGCGGCGAACTCGGGCCTGCACCTCAATGCTGGTAAGACCAAAGCCATTGTATTCGGCTCCAGGGTAGGAGTTAATCATATAAACTCATTAGATCTGCCAGGTATTGGTGTGCGGCCTGGAGAACGCATCCCGTTCAGTAGCGAAGTTGCGAGTCTCGGTGTTACACTGGATAGTAAATTAACATGGAAACCGCACATTGACCAACTCACAAAGAAAGTCAATAAAGCCCTATACAGTTTGCGGTTTATTAGGGCGTGTACCACCGAGATTCTCCGCAAAAGATTAGTCGAGTCCCTAGTTCAACCCCACCTTGACTACTGTACGGTGGTCTACTTGGACGCGTCTGACGAACAGCGAGCGAGAGTGCAAAGATTGAGCAATTCATGTGTGAGGTACGTTACTGGGGCTAGGAGGGATGAGCATATCACCCCCTACTTGAGACGTCTGGGCTGGCTCCGTATGGACTCACGCAAATTCTACTTCGCAGGCCTGCTACTATATAAAATAATTCGGATGCCTGAGCCCAGTTACTTGGATGTCTTTTTTCAGGTGCACAAGCCTAGGCCAACAAGAAGGGGAGTGCAGCCGGAGCTTGCTTTCCCTGCCTTGAACTATAAGACGGGTGATAGAGCGTTTCTGGCTCAGGGTGCCCGCTTTTGGAACTCCTTCCCCCCTCCCTGCGCTACCTTCCATCACTTTCATCATTCAAGAGGGCTGTGCGCCAACACCTGCTTGATCTCGACGCCTAGCCTCTCTATAAGGATGCTTAGAGCTGCCAGTGCGGGGACCTTTATCTAGTTTAGTATTAGACTGCGGATTAACTTCGATCTGTGATTTTTTGACTAAGCGGCTGTGATACCTTACTGTGATATTTTATGAAATGGTTAATGTATAACTGTAATATTTTCCTTTTAGCGTATAGTACCAGCTGTGATATTTTCTCTAGTTTTATTTATTTATTTTGTCTTAATGAAGGGTCCTCGTGATTTTTAATGATTTTTATGTATTTTATTTTTATTTTATCATATGGTTCTTTTTTATTATTTTTTTATCGTAATTGAAGGTCCTCGTAGACAAACATATTTTTATGTATAATTTATATATTTGTATCAGGTTGTATTACTTTTATTTTTATATATTTTTATTATATCTTATTTTACTGTATTTTATTTTAAGTTATACACTGTATAAATTCTGTATTAATTATTTTGCCGCGAAGGCAAATAAATCGTATCTCTCTCTCTCTCTCTCTCTCTCTCTCTCTCTCTCTCTCTCTCTCTCTCTCTCTCTCTCTCTCTCTCTCTCTCTCTCTCTCTCTCTCTCTCTCTCTCTCTCTCTCTCTCTCTCTCTCTCTCTCTCTCTCTCTCTCTCGCACCCATCAAAAGCCTCGGCCGGCAACCTTCGCAGCCGCGCTTCTCCTAGTACTACATTTTGTATCACTGCTATTTTCGCGGAATAAACTTAACCATTTTATTGTACTTATCGCGTTTTTATTTACGCTTTCCCCCTCACGTTCTCGTATAATTAAATATATATTTTTACGGCTAGTCGGGAATAAAGAGTCCGTTACAAATTGGCGCCCCTCGAAAAAACTCACGTTTTCCGAGAACCTAGTGTAATTAATAGTGCGAAAAATCACAGCGCACGTCCAACTTCAATTTCGACGTTACGTCAGCGTACAGAGTATTTTTGTAAATACAATACGCGAGCGGTTCGCACAAAAGTGCGTATATATACTGTGTCGTAAAGACACACACATACATATTTCGCGCGAAGCGGGCAGTCGTAGTGCACGGCGAAGAATAATTTCGCACGGCGCACTAATACATACGTATTGTACGCGCGACAACCCGCCGGCGAGGAAAACGCGAATATAGCGGAGGTGCATCGCTAAGGTGCACCAGATATAAAAAGCGTGCGTGGAGTTGTCGACGAAAAAGTCGACCGGTCGTTACCTTTGAGCACGATCACACCGCGAGGCAAGGTGTTTACGTTGCGCCTCGACAACACAGCTGGAGCGCGCGAACGTAAACAAAGGGCTCGATTCTAGCATACGAAAATTTTACACGTGTGCTAGAGAGGGACAAACGAAATAAAATCTTATTTCGAGCCTCGCGATAAAACTGCGTATTGTAGTAAAGCATAGTATACATATAGTCGCGCATACACCTACACTTAGGTACATACGCACTCACGCACTTATGCGTACATGTAGTGGTACACATTCAAGCGTATTTAGATACACATTTTAGAGGCAGACAATACTCCTAGCGACGATCGCATATTATTTGGGAAATTGTTTAGGCGAATTTCACTAGACAACTAAATAACTTTAATTAATAACAACTGTCACGGCCTGCCGTACCGACGTCGGTAATAAATCGGCAATAAATAAGTTCATGGTAACGAACGTTAGATTGTGCCTCGATGCAGTATTGGAGCTGTATTGAGAGCATGACGAAGGTGCCGGCGGAGACGTGACCGGCATCAATGTGGTTGTTATCGTTCGGATAGAAACGCGCGCGGAAGTGAATTCGCGGAGAGATCGTGTGTCCCGCGATAAGTAGTGAAGTGTTTCACTGTTTCAACCTCAGGAATGCAGGCGTGATACATCCTGAGGCTAATATCATTGTTCGAGGGACGTATTATTCTGTACTTACGACGGAAACACGAGAAGAACTCAGAGATAGTGCTACAGGCTAGGATCACCTGTCGCACTCTCAAACCAGCAACATCCTCGTGCAGTAAGCCTGTTCGCCTGGCATGAGAGCAGCAGAGAGTATCACGAGAGTTGATAGTACGAAGCCAGACGAGCAGCGAGGATGTCCGCGAGGAACCCAGGCCACACCGTATCAATGTAACCTAAAATAACGGTAAACGTGCACGTATCATCCGCGCCGCGAGTAATTACGTGTAACCGCTCGTCCAGGACAGCGGCTTCGATTAGGCGTTATTGTGCGGAGAGAGCGAGCGCAGAGAGCACCGGTCCGCGACTTATTTTGTAGATGGTCACCGGCAAGGTTTAGCTTGCCGGCAGTTCGTAACTGGCAAATGCGCGTAAGAAGTGCGCAGACGACACAGCGTAGTAGCCTGATCTCTCTCGCGCTAGGTTAACTGTGTGTGTGTCGCGCAGCGAGCGCGACCGCGCTCAGCACTCACGTATTCGACAATGACTGCGTGACGTAGAATACTGTGTACGCGCGGCGTATATTACCGCGAGCGTGACGTCAGCCTCCGAGACAGCTGACGTCTGATTATATGTGCTGGCGCACCGTTAGGTAGAATCTAATCATGTTTTAACGTAATCATTTTATTATATAGACTTTTAATCATCATTTAACTTCATCATCTTTTATTTAATAAACAATAGTCTTTTATTACTAACTTTAACTGCTCGAGTTATTATTTCGCGACCTTAGTCATTCCCCGCTCCCCGCCGCCTCCGCGGTCGTTACGTAAGAGAAAACGTATCGTTTCATCTGAGCAGCCGGCACACGAACCAGTGAACGAGAGGAGAGTTCGCGTCACTGGTGAGAAACAAAGCGCAAGTCTTCGACTTGCGTGTTGTACGGTAAGTCACCAGGTTAGGTTAACATTGCACGAGGTTGAAACGTCTGTTACCTAATCTGGCTACTCAATCTCTGGGAGTTGAACTGAGAGATACGGAATTGAACCGCTAAGGTACGCAGGTGAAACGTGCCTTCGTTCCAATAACCACCCCGTGACACAACAAATTAATTAACAAATTATTTTGACAATTACCAACTGGATAAAAATTTTCTTTTCTCTCTTCTTATGTTGCTCGAATAATTAAATAATAAATTACATAATTTTAACATTATTAAGCAACAATTTAATTATTTAAATAATTAAAATTTTTTTTTCTCTCAAAATATTTTCCGAAAATTTTATTCGAGTAAAATCTGTATGTAGAAAAACCATACACACATGTATGTTTTACGTTAAATTAACAAATAATTTATCTAAATATTTAAAAACTTTATTGTGATTTTAAATTCATCTTGAAGAGATTTTATATAAACCCAAATAGTGCGTACTCGCTAGTAAACGAATTTCAGATTAATGTCAAAATATATTCTCATAGAATAGCGTCCAAAGACTTCGCGCGTACATCTCGCGCATATGACTTGTACAAGGATAACCGAGCGAAGCGCCAGCTGATCGCGCGCAACCATACGTCGTATAGTGCGTACTGTAGTCACCTAGTAGTTAGCAAGGATAGCGACTCATGCGCACTGATGTTAACAACTGAATGATTGAATTGTTAAAAATTTATACAATTAATAATTATTCTAGAAAACAATTAATTTAATAAACACAAATAAATTTGTAAAACAAATAAATAATATTTTAACTAAATTTCAACTCAGTGGGAAACTAACTTTTGTAGAAATTTAGACGAATTAATAATTCAATCACCACAGTATACAACGTAAACTGTGATTTAGTAAGCGTAAAGGTTCATTCGTCCTTTACAAAATTACACAAGCGAGTTTGGGCATATTATCGCTCAACACACTTAATAAGTATTTTATTGAACAATCAATTTATTTAAGAGTAAAGAAGTAGATAATTTATTTAAATTATTAATAAACTAAATAACTAATTGTTAGTTCTCTTCCTAATTCTTAGACTTATCAAATAATATTGATAAAGCAAAACTTTAATTACAAAAAGTTGAAATAATTAATTGTTCAATAATTACGAACAATTTAGCGAATTTCGCAAATTCTGAACAAAATTTTTCAATTTTTTTTGCCCCGTTTCAGAATTTAAAATCCATTTTATCTTTTATTAATTAAAGTAATAAACGAGGCATTCGAACGGTATTTATTAAACTAATAAGTTAATAAAATCCTTTTTTTAAGCGGAGTATTAAGACTGATAAGAATTTTAGAAAAGTATATTAGAATTTTCAGCGAGTAAATGCAATATTCTTCCAGCGAAGGGCTATTACAACACATTTTTCAGTATTAATACTAATTATCTAAAATAATTATATACATATTTAGTTATCGGACAAATCAATTACACAAAATAATATTAATAAATTTTGCGTAAATAATTAGCAAGTAATAACTGGAAGTGGTACAATTTTATAATATTTTACAGTGTTTTACAGCTTAAAGTACAAATTTACTAAATAAATTAAAACGCTAATTAGCTAGCGAGACTAACGCTGAAAATCCCTAAATGCAATTTTTTTCTGCAGTCTTTTTTGAAAAACGAAAGAATTCCTCCGCGTAATGCTATTTAATTATAAATAATTACATAATTTAACAACCAATTAACAGAGATACTTATTTATTTATTTTTGTTTATTTTTTCTGTTTGCGAACTATATTCTTTTTGTACACTAAGTATATTAAAAAGCGAAAATGTCTGAATTAGACAAAGTTACCTTCGACGAAACCATAGGCCTAGAGATCCAAGAATGGATCGTGAATCTTGAAGGTACGCAAATGGATGCAGCTCTAAGCGAACTAGAGCTAATTGCGAGCGGAACGCCTTTCGCTAAATCAGATAGGTTACATAAGCGATTACGCGGTAACTACACTCAGGCCGATTTCGTGCGCATATCTAATCAAGAAGATGAGACAGGAGCAATCGTGGGACGCGACCGAAAACTCGGCGAATTTATCGATAAGCTACGTTTAGCGAACGCACGATGAACGAACTAATCGCAAGGAAAAATGCGACAAAGCGCTTGCTTAGCACACAAGCGCGTTATTCGTCAATGCCAAATTCGGTAACAGAGACGAACCTTCAAAACCAGGACATGTCTCTGACCAGCGCGGCGAACGCAACGGATTGGCCAATATCAAGCGAACCACCGCAAGGCACCAAACAATGGCGAACGGAAGGTGTATCAGCGCTCGCGTCAAATGAAGAAATAAGGAAGGCCATAAGACTAGGCAAGGTCATCGCAAACGGTGAATTCCCATCACCAGTAACCATAATATCAGGCGGTTAGTATGGGACGATGACGACAGTAACGTCAACAACCACCATAGCGAATACGCAAAGCACCAATATAGTGCATAGCGCCCCTCAATCAGTATTTACAACAAGAGTAAACGACCACCCAGATGACATACATCGTAAAGTTCACCTTCACCGATGGTTATACCTACGAAGTACCGATAGTAGTGGCAATGTAGATGGTGCAAATGCAAGCCTTAACGCAGGAGTACCACAAAGAAATATCTGAGTTACAAATTCAGATGAGCCAACTCATATCGAGCACGCGAACGCATTTAAACATGCAAAATAGCGTAGCTCCTCATAAACAGAAAACGGTGAATTTCAGGGACACGTTTTCAATGCAATATCCGCAGGGAACAAGCTCCGAAATCAATGAGCAAAGCGCAGCGCTAAACGCAAATAAGCAAGGCGAAGCAGCGATAAACGCAAATAGGCAGCGCGAAGCAGCGCTAAACGCAAAAAGACAGCAAGAAACTGCACTAAATGCGGAGGCGATACCTTACAGGCCTCAGCGTATACCCGCGCAGATGCATTCTCCTTTGCAGCCTCAAGCCAACCTTTCCGGATTGCGAGAGTCTGGGGGAAGGGGGAACCAACCGAATCTATCGCAAAGCAGATACTCAGCTGGAACTAGCACGCTCCAACACCCTTCGACCTTAGATATCGGACGGACAGTTAGGCAGTGGAAACTGCAGTTCTCAGGCGCAGAAGATAGCAATATCGAAGAATTCATAGAACGCGTCAGCGAGTGCAGAGCGCTAGCGCCATACATCACCGACGAAGACTTGCTAAACGCCATGACAGAGCTCACCTCTGGGGTAGCGCAGTATTGGTGCCGCCAAGAGCGCCAGAAATGGCAATCATGGCAGGATTTTTGCGAAGACGCACGTCGTTGCACGGAGTCAATAAAAGATTCCAGCGACGTCTACGCAAAGAAGCGGAATCGCGCACACAAGGCTGAGACGAGCCAGTGCATGATTATCTCGTTTGCCTACGTGCTATTTTAAGCAAATTTGACAGGCCATGGACCGAGGAGAGACAACTAGAGCTCCTATATGACAACATGCTTCCGCGACTACAGTTTAAAGTCAGACAAGAAGAAGTCACGACCATCAACAAGCTCATTGAACTAGCGCGAGAAGCAGAAGCACAACTGGAGGTTGAGCGGAACTTTAAAGAGCAGCCAAACCTGAAATCGTGCATAATGCCAGAAGTGGCCTATAAAAGCGTACTGAATATTCACAGTGTCCAGAGATGTATATTTCATTAAATGGAAAAATAGTTAATTCATTAACAGACACTGGTAGCGAAGTAACGGCTATATCGGAAAAATTTTACAATGAGAATTTAGAATATTTCAAATTATGTCCGACGTTACAATTATGCGGAAAATTTATTAAAGCAGCGACAGGCAATAAATTGGCACGCTTAAAATTACAGGTGATGATACATACTAAAATAAATAATTTGACATTGAATTTAATATATATCGTGGTACCAAAGCTAATAAAAGAATGTATAATCGGGATTGATTCCCAAGAAAAATTAAAAATGATAATTAACACTGAGGCGAAAAATATAAAGATTACGGTAAATAATAAAACAGAGTCGATATTGTATAATATAGTTAGCATAATTGATTTAAAACAATATTCTACTTTGAATATTATTGAATGTCTTGATAGCGAAAATGACCATAAATCATTACATTCAAAGACGGATCTTGGGTTTCAGATTACTGAATGTCTTGATGGCGAAAATGACCTTAAATCACTACATTCAAACGAGGATCTTGAATTCCAGTATTACCTCGACAATGAGTTCGATGTCACTACTGATGAGATCGAACAAAAAATTAATATAAGCGACATATTATCAATCGAACAAAAACAAACTTTGAAAAAGTTAATAATAAAATATAAACCCGTATTTCTAAAAAAGCCGGGGTTAATTAACAATTATACTCATGTGTTACGTCTAAAAGACAATACACCATTTTTTTCAAAACAATACCTGGTACCAATTCATTACAGAGATAAAGTAGAAAAAGAAATTGAGAAAATGTTAAAGTTAGGTATCATTAGACCTTCTCAGAGTAATTATAAGCCCGATGTTAGTCGTTTCAAAGAAAAAGGACGATATACGACTGGTCTTAAACGGTCGAAATTAAATGAAAAACTTATGGATGATTACGAATCTCCACCTTCAGTAGATGAAATTCTACTTAGATGCAAAAAAAACCCTTTATGTCAAGTTTAGATTTAACAAGTAGTTATTGGCAGATCGTTTTGTCAGAGGAAAGTAAAAAATACACAGCATTTATGATCTTAAATCGTGTACTTGAATTTAATGTCTCGGCTTTTGGAATTAAAACTAGTTCAGCGGCATTGATTCGTGCATTCTGAGATGTAACGGCTGATTTACAGCACTTTTTATTCACGTTTGTAGACGATGTGCACGCGCGTTCAGACACGTTCGAAGAACATTTAGAACATTTAGAGTTACTTTTTCAAAGAGCATTAAATATTATCTTTAATTTTGCAAAATCAACATTCTGTCACGAGCGTATAGAATTCTTAGGATATATATTAACGCCAGACGGCATAATTCCGGATCCAGAAAAGATTACTTCAATAAAATGTTTTCGGGAACCAATAAATTTAAAAGGAATTCAATCATTCTTAGGTTTTGTTAACTTTTATTCTAGATTTGTAAATAACTGTGCAGAATTAACAATTCCTCTATTAGAATTAACACGAAAAGATGTCAAATTTAAATGGCAGGAATATCATTCAGTAGCTTTTCATAAAATAATTTGTGCTTTTGATAACTGTGTGATATTAGCGTATGTAGACAAAGATAAGCCATTCATTCTTACGACCGACGCGAGTAATTACGCAATTGCCGCGATTTTGTCACAGTTAAATGAAAAAGAAGAAGAGCAAATAGTTTGTTTTGTTAGTCGCACGTTAAAAGGCAGCGAAATTAACTATGTTACCTTTGAAAAAGAATTAATTGCCGTGCTATGGGCATTACATAAATTACAGTCATACTTAAAAGGCGCAAAAAAGATAGTTGTTAGAACGGATTATCAGGCAATCACATTTTTAACCACGAGCAGATTTAACAACGGGAGAATGATGCGCTGGAGTTTATCAATCCAGATAAAGAAACTATCAATCCAGTAAAAGAAACTCTAGTGCGAACTATTTAAGCAGACAAATGCATTAAAATTCAAAGTTAAAAATGATACTGATATCAAGTAATAAAAAACTTAGTTAACTCGCAAAAACAGACAAATATTGTCAAAAAATAAAAGATAGATTAGAAAAGAAAGACAAATCGATAGTGGATAATTACAAAATTCAAAATGATTTATTATATAAAACAATAAATGCAGTAAATAAGGTAGTAATGCCGGACAGAATTTTAAACCATTCGTAACCGATATTCACGAGGCATACGGCCACATAGGATCGCATAAAACGTTTAAAATAATAAACGAATCGTTTTTCGCTTCGAAAATGTTTAAAAGTATAAAGAAAATATTGAAACCGTGCGAAATTTGTCAACGATCCAAACATTTAACAATGCGGTACGATGAATTAGTACAACCGATACTGTTAAATAAACCAAACTAAATTCTATCAATAGACTTCTATGGTCCTCTTTCGACTTCGGTAGGCGGGGTAAACTATATATTATCAACAATAGATGTTTTCTCAAAATACGTGGTAATTTACAAGATAAAAAAGCTAATATATTAGCGGTAATAAATAAAATATTTAAAGATTATATAATTAAACATAGAAAACCAGTTGCAATAATGACTGACCATGGGATACAATTTACGTCAAAGAAATGGAAGGACAAGTTAAGAGATAAGGGAATAAAAACGATTTTCTCATCAGTACGTCATCCCCAATCGAACATAGTAGAGCGTATACATAGAGAGTTAGGGAGATTTTTTCACGTATACACGCAACACGCGCATAAGGGGTGGGCGAGATATACAGAAATAATAATGAAAATCATAAATGAAACTCACCACGAAACTACCGGTTACACGCCACTAGAATTACATTTTAATAAAAAACCCACAAGAGTCTGGGAGAAATATATGAAAGTGCAAAGCACCGATGATATTCCTTACGAGAGAAGACTGTTCTTGGCTAGAGAAAGGATGCACGGTCGAGTACAAAAAAGGGCAAATAAAAAGAATAGAAACAGAATTCATAAAAAATATGAAATAAGAGAAAAAATTCTGTTAAAATCTTTGAATGTCTCGAGCTCGGAAAAAGAGTAGGTGCATAAATTTTTCGATTTATATGAAGGTCCATACATAATAAAGAAAAAGGTTGCGGAAGATACTTATATCATTATAGACAATGAGGGAAAGGAGAGAGGTCAATTCCATATGAAAAATTTTAAACCTTATTTCGAAAAGAAATTGTAATAGAAATGTTAATGTAATGAAGTATTGTAATTTAAAAATAAGAAATGTATAAAATCGATAAAGAAAATATAGAATCCAAGCTCACACTAAATGTAAAAGTTGAAATGTACATAGTTAAATATAAGTATAGGATGAGGTGACGAGGACAGGGAATATTATGAAGGAAAGGTGAAAAGGTTACAAAAGTAAACAAAGTTAAGAGATGCGAGGACAAGCACACATACACTTAAATACACATAGACACACACACAAAAACAAATACAATCACTCTAAATATATCAGTCACAAAACGTTTGACACTCGGAGATCAGTCGGCCAGTAGCCTTTGTGGAAACCACAGCAACTGCACAATTCATGAAAATGACAACAAGAAAACGCAACAGTGCGACACAAACCGGCACCGAGTTGGTGAAGTTAAAGGAAAGTGCGACGAAAACGGGCCCGACTCCGTGGCAAGCCACAGCGGAGACGCACGAGTGTGAAAAGACTAGCCAGGAGGGGGACAAAATTATAGTCCCATTCGTCACACCATTCGCCCCGGAACCATTTGGATGGTTTGAGGAGGGAAGATCGACCGAAACGGATCCACTGATGGGACAGAAATCGAAGTCGACTCAAACACCAAAGCCGAAAAATGTGGAAAAAAATGAAGGCGCGAAAAAGGCTCAAGGCTCCAAAATGTCAAGGTAACACACACACAGAAACACACAAACAGTAACAAAGATAAAAAAGTGTAAAATCAAGCAATCCTAGTCTAAATTTTTTTTGTTCTTTAATTTTGTTTCATGACCTAGAGCCAAAAAAGAAAAATATCGCAGGGGTCCTAACTAACCGGGATGATTTGGAGGACAACGCAAAATTGCGAGAATGGCTAAAAAATGCCGAAAATAAAAATAATAATAATAGGAAAAAATTAAGTTTAATTTCAGACTATTCAAGTATCTTCATCATTTCACCCTTCAAAAAAAAAAATAAAAACTAAAAGATACAAAAAAAAAACACACAAAACTGTAAATAAAAATAAGAATAATATGAATAAGATAGAAAAAATGTAAATTTTTTAAATTAAAGTTTGCTCAAATAAGGGAGCAAAGTCGAAATCTAACAATTAATTATTTACTGTTACATTGGATTGTATAGCTTAACGTAAAATAGACTAGTATATCGTACATTGTATATAAGTTTAAGCTCAGCTGGACTTTACCGAATCGAACAAAATTTCTGACTTCATTCAATTTTGTTCGAAGGGGGTGATGTAACAGTCTAGTTCGTACATATAACGCGTGAAGAGATACCACGCGCGAGCATGCGTACAACTATAGCGAGAGAGAGAGAGAGAGGACGAGGCAGAGCGACTGGCAGCATTCCCACTACTCAGCATGAAGGCGTGAGGAGGGGGGCGGCACTTGGCTTCTCTGCGCGTTCCGCATGCATAGCCTATTCAGCTAGTGCGCCCCTCTTTTCGACTCTCTTCTTCTTCGCGAGCGAGCGACCGTCTGTACAGGTACAGTGCGAACTTGGAGAGGCATTCTCGTTTCGGCAGTCCTACAGCCTACACGCATCAACCCACCGCTACGCAACCCAAGGCGCTCAGCGAATGGTCAAGCGTCTCCTCTCCTCTCCTCTCCTATCCTATCGCTGACTTGAGGCCAAAGAGGAACAGATGAGCCCCACCGGTACACAACGCAAGACGTGTACCGAACGGGTGACTCTTTCCTAATAAACTAATATTTACCTCCATCCTCCCCCCGGAGCCAAGTCCGCGGCATATAAGTGCAAGGCGCACCTATACGCAACGACGACGCCTGGGTGATCCTCCTGACGGAATACGCATACTAGACTCGGGCCTCCCAAAAATCCCAATCTGACACGGACACGGACGCAACGACAAACATCCAGAACGTGACAGGTTACAATATCTAGTAAATTAATGAAGATTTCAATAAGTTTTTCTGAGGAAGAAGATAATAAAAGTTTTGTGATACCAATTGTTTATTAACTGTTGATATTATTTCTGTATCGATAACAGCCCAACTAAAAATAGCCAAGGAGTGTTTTATATTTTTTTATATTTATAATAAGGCTTTTAAACTAAAATTTGAATTATGCTTCAACCTTAATTTAATCGAGGTTTCCTGTGAATAATCTCAGATAACTTTGTTTATATATCATTTTTAACTTTATATACATATACATATATAAGTATGTGGGTGAACCGGTTTTGAAGAGGTATAGTTCTTTTTCTCAGAGTTGCCTATGTTAACGTGACAAAAGAAATATGGACCCTGGGGTTACAGACTCTAGAAAATGGCCGAAAACTCTCCAAAACCGGTCATATATACCTTTTCCAGTGTGAAGAGGCTCTTCAAAACCGAAGAAACTCTTCAAAACCGGTATATAATATCTCGAAAAACTCTCCAAAACCGATAAACGACATAATTATGTGTGTATGTGTATACATATACATCAATATATACGTGTACACGTACTTATAATGATTTTTATATTTGTTAATTAAAAATAATATTTTATTATTAATAATTAACAAAGTGATAGAAATATAAATAAAAATAACATGTAATTTAGAATAGCTATTTATTAAACATTGTAAATGGAATGAATTATTATCCAAATCGTAACCATTTATTAGACATTTATAATGGAATAAATTACTCAGAAATTTATAAGGTTTTATGCGAAGGCATGCATTTGTTTAGTTGTACTACTTGTACTATAAGCACTTTATAAAGTTTATGTAGTCAATTTCATTATAAATAATAAGAATTTAACAGTAGTATTCATTTACCTTAATAAGGTAATTAAAAGTTATTAAAAGTTATGTATTAATATAATAATTCATTCTTTTAATTCATTGAAATGTTAAGAAACATATTTTTCAGGTTATGTCTCGCGTTTTTATATATAAACTAATAGTTTTTTATTGTTTATACCTTATTAATTAATAAATTAAAATTATAAAATTAATTAAATTTCAATAACATAATTTAAGTCAAATTTTTCATAGGTTCCAGTATAATGAGTACGACCAAATCAACTTTGGAAGAAACATATCCATACCATGTTATTGAGTTTGTAACAGCTGGAAGAAAGCCAAAGGTTCGAAAAACAGATCTTATGGCAACAAAGTGGCTTAGATATAATTCTGTAAAAAGAAAGTGTACGGTTCAATTTCCTCCACCACCATATAGTGATGAGGTTCAAAATACACTGAAAATTGCATTAGAAAATTTAAATAATCCTTGTAGCGATTGACCAGAATATACTGTTAAAATACGAGGCAAAGCTAATAAATATATATTGTTAATTTTAATATTCAAAATTGAAATTTATTGATATGATTTTTATCTGTCATGTAGAAACTTTAAGTAAAGGTTTCAAAAAATTAGAATCATTAAAAGAAAATGAAACTGCGTTAACCATGGACTCTGAGAATAGTGCTTCTGAAATATAAAAGGAAGCGGTCGATTTGATTCGACAGGAAAAATTGATAATAGCTGCTGATCCTTACAAAAATTCTATAGCATACCTATCTGAAAAAAATAATAGAGGCCCACTAAGAAATCTATCTAATTCATTTGAATTACAGAACTTTTCCTATATTAAAAGGGAGATGGGTATGAGGAGGCAGCCATATGCTTTTACGGGGCAGCCATATTGCTGAGCAAAAAATATTATTGGTTGAAACATATAGAGCCAACTTCAGATAGAGTTCGCTGATTGGATAAAGTACAGGCATCTGGCGCGCTACGCGCGCCTCAAATTCCTAGTCAGATAAAAATGGTACATAAAATTATTCTTTTTAATATTCTTTCTGTGCATGAATCAATCAAAAATGAAAATTGTAATTTGCAACGAGGCTACCGCTCCTCGCTGCTAAGTCATCGCGGTCGGTGTAGGTTAGTTGCGCGCGGGCACGCTGCCCGTCAGATAGGTTAGTAATTTACTTGCGCGCGGGCGCTCACGCTGCTTCACTAGTGCGTCGGCACGCTCGCGTATCCCCGCTCATCGCGCCACCTTATCGACGCGCGCAGTCGCGACGGTCCCGTCTCCACAGCAACGCGCGCAGGTTGCGCGGGAAATTCAGCCTATATAAGCCACGCTCACCCAATTGTGAGGGAGACCTTTACCGATCGTTCTCCTGGTACCATTCTTCCAGTATAATCCTCTAATCAATCCGCTAGCACTGTGCACATACAGGCTAGACTCTAGAAAACCCCAATCTCGCCATTTCTCACCCACGTCGATCCTAGTCTCAGCCCGTCCGGACGAAACATCGATCCTCTCCGCCATAGACTATCCGGCACCTAGACTAGAGCACGCTTTCGACAACCACGAACTAACCGACCGACCTAGACTCGCCTGTTGTCTCCGGACTTGCCTCAGCTTCTACCGTCGTACACACACATCGTTAGGGTCAGAGCAATTCCAGGAACACAAACACCGGGTACAACGTGCACACACGTGTACCTGGTGGTTCGGTAGAGGATCGGAACGACGGTATAATAGAGATCCGGGACTAGGCCTGTTCCTGCCATCGTGCACACACGTCCCTTGGGTAATACGGAATATCTCGATCAACCAGATTAGGGAACGCCGGAACTCGAGCTGTCCTTGCCAACGTGCACACACGAGGCAGCGACAGACGAACCTCCAGATCAAGACTCACCCAGGCCTCGTGTACACACGTATCTAGGTGAGTACTTGTCACGTACTTAGACAGCGGAACGTCGGAACCAGCAGCGCCCCTGCCATCGTGCACACACGGGGCAGGAACGAACTGACTCCTGGGTGAACACTCGCCTTGCACACACGTGTCTAGGCGAGTAACCGACCCGTTCCTAGACATCGGAACGCGGAACAATCTTGCTACCGACACACTGACGCTACAACCGATCTCCCCGACGATTTCCTGATCGCACCTTGTCACTACCCTGCGTTCGATACCTTTCGTCGGAAAAACCGCCCGCCGCGAGAGGGCGTTAGCGTGCGACTCAAATTGTACTCCGAAGTAAGTGTGTTTTCTGGCTTTTATGTTTCAGATGGCTTAAACCTACGGCGTGGCGGGAGCCTGAGCAAATTAATGCATTCTTTTTGTTTAATGATTGTTAATCATCTCTTGTTATCTCTTTATAAAGCCTATTAAATAAATCATTATGTTCTTTTCTACTTATATGAAATATCACTGTTGTATCATTGTATTCTAAGCCACCTGATTCTCCTCATCCCCCACAACTGAACCTTGTTAAACTCTAGAAGCATCCGGCAGGGGGCGGAGTCATACCGTTACAAATTTAAAAATAATATTTCTTATAGATCGGCAAGCACTACTTAATACAACTAATGATAGAATATCATGCTCTAGTCCTTGTGAAAGTTTAAATTTAGAGTTGGAAGACAGTCCTAAATCGACTCCAGAAAAACAATTTTAAAAAACAGTTTCCACAAATAAAAGTGAAAGTAAGTTCATAAAACAAACTTTGTATTAAACTATTAATCCAAGTGTTTTTTTATTATTTGATTAAAATAAAAACCTTTTGTAGCACATTCTCAATTAATAGATGAAATGCCAGAAAAAAGTCAAACACCATTCCAGTCCGTTGCTTTCCTAAATATTTATGCCGATGACAGTACTATGAACATTCTAAATAAGAAATCTCAGTCTCCAAAAGAACTATCAGGGAATAATGAATTTCAAAATAAACCTACTGATATGTACACCAATAAATCAGATGGATTAGTTGTGTGTGATGCCAAACCGATTGAAGAAATTTTATTAGGTAAATGTTGGTTAAATGTAGCCAATGGTAGGTTTTTGGTGTAGTTATAGAATTTGTAGCTAATGGCCGTACTACCAAGGTGTTTTTATAAGTAAAACAATTATTTACAACGTTTCGGACATTTTATTACGTCCCTCTTCAGGTTCTAAATACAACAATTATACAATTATTTTTTACAATTCACAATAACTTAATTTCGCATTAATAAATAAAACTTACATTTAAAACGTATTGTCAGATTCTTTTACGGAAAGTAATCCGTTCGTCACTGCTTACAATTCGGAATTTTTCGTCGTATTTATACAGATGTTACGCATATATGTGTGTGTATAAGACGCGCGTACAGTGGTGGGGATGCAATAGACGATTTTCGAAGCGACACAGCGGGTGTGCTATCAGGAGAGTATGTCTAAGTAGAGGGGGACCCCAACCAATGTTTCAAAATTTTTGACAACGAGCAATCCTACGACAACGTGGGCGTGCGTGGTAACTCTACCTCAGCATGTTCTCCTGTTCTCCTTCACTTGCTGCTTTCAGTATTTTCCTCTTATAAGCACATAAATTGACAATTATTTATTAGAGTGGTATATTCTTTTGGTAAACTATTAATTTCGAATTGTTTATTCATATATCTTGATTGTGTGTGTATGAATACAGCTTCCGAAAATAATCTTTTTCCTCTATTAATTTCTGTATCTAGAATTTGTACATTATTGAAATCTATTTTATGATTATTGTTTTTTGTGTGTAGATATAATGATGAATTATCGTCTTTCCTAGTGTATTTTTTAGAGTGTTCATTAATTCGTACATTTAAACGTCTACCTGTCTGGCCAACGTACGAAGCCTCACAATCTTCGCAATTAATTTTATAAACAACATTCGCTTTATCACAGATTTTAGTATTATCTTTACCTAATTTAATAATATTATTGAGTTTATTCTTGGTACTATATATGATATTTGTATTGTGTTGTTTAAACAAAATATTCATGGATCTTTCTAATTCTTTAACATATGGAAGTGTAATAAACATTTTTTTATTTTTCTCATTGCATCGATTGTTATTACTATTTCTTAATTTATTTAGGCGTTTTTTTATATGAAATTCTGATAATTCAGGTGGATAATTATTCTGTTTTAAAAGTTCCTTGATAAAATTTATATTTTTATTGTGAAAAGAGTTGTGTGATAATTTAAATGCTCTGTCAACTAAACTATAAATAATGGCAATTTTATTACAAAGAGGATGTTGAGATAAATAATTTAAATATCTTCCGGAAAAAGTTTGTTTATGGTACCAATCTGTGATAATGCGTTGTTGATTATTGACAATAATTTTAATGTCAAGAAAACTAATACAGTTATTAAGTGGTAGTTCAACAGTGAACTGTAAATTTTGGTCATAGGAATTAAACGTGTTTACAGTATGATCAATCGTGTCTTTTTGTATACATAAAATAATATCGTCAACGTAACGGAAATAAAACAAAGGTTTCGTATTAAGATTATTTAACGCTTGAATTTCCAAATCTTCCATGACAATGTCTGCCAAGATGGGGCTAATGGGATTACCCATAGCTGAACCGAAAATTTGTTGGTAAAATTTTCCATTAAATTGAAAAAAATTATTGTTAAGTATGTATTTTATTATATGTAAAAACTCGGTGCAATTCATATTAATTTTATTATATATCTCTGTCCATCTTTTTCTATTGCTTTATAAACTAAATAATCAGGAATATTGGTGAAAAGACTTACTACATCAAGGCTAATTATTACAAAATCAGATGGGATTTGGAAATTATCTATTTGTTCTCTTAGTTTAAAACTATTATCTACATGTGAATTTGGTTGTTTTAGATTGTTTGATAAGAACTTCGTAAAGAATTTTGAGATGTTGTAAAGCGGTGAATTTATAGCCGAGATTATCGGTCTTATGGGAAAGCCATTCTTATGAATTTTTATCAATCCATATGCTTTTGCAATATTGGACTTTTGTAAAATAGAATCAAACTTTTTTCCCGTAAACGAGAAGTCAATCTTATTTAACCATTTGATTAATTCATAAGTTCTTCTTTCTAAACCAGATAAAGGATTTGTTTTGACTAATTTATAATACTTTTTATCTTGAAAAAGGCTTTCAGTTTTTTCTATATAATCAGATTTTTTAATTATAACGGTAGCATTTCCCTTATCAGCTCTAGTGATAAGTAACTGTGAATTTCGCTTTATAAATTCTTTTGTTTTCATTAAATCTGTTTTGAACTGTTTATCAAAATGATTTTCATTTGATAATTCTTTGTTGTAGTGTCTTTTTAATACTCTCCTGATAGCACACCCGCTGTGTCGCTTCGAAAATCGTCTATTGCATCCCCACCACTGTACGCGCGTCTTATACACACACATATATGCGTAACATCTGTATAAATACGACGAAAAATTCCGAATTGTAAGCAGTGACGAACGGATTACTTTCCGTAAAAGAATCTGACAATACGTTTTAAATGTAAGTTTTATTTATTAATGCGAAATTAAGTTATTGTGAATTGTAAAAAATAATTGTATAATTGTTGTATTTAGAACCTGAAGAGGGACGTAATAAAATGTCCGAAACGTTGTAAATAATTGTTTTACTTATAAAAACACCTTGGTAGTACGGCCATTAGCTACAAATTCTATAACTACACCAAAAACCTACCATTGGCTACATCCCACACAGCATGTATTAATTCTGAAAGGATTCTGAAAGAATGCATGAAATAATTTTATTCTTTCAGAAATCATTCAGTGAAAGGATTCTGTAATAATGCTATGTCCGGGGTATTTTCCTTTCAGAATTAATTCAATGGAATAATTCAAAAATAATTTATAATATCATTGCAAAATTTATTCAATAGAAGATTTCTGAAAGGATTCATGGATTATTACCAAAAGGTTACTAAAAGATATTTCAAAATTATTTCCTGAAATAATTCTGAAAGGAAAATACCCCGGACATAGCATCATTACAGAATCCTTTCACTGAATGATTTCTGAAAGAATCTTTCAGAATCCTTTCAGAATTAATATCACATATTATTGCAGAATCCTTTCAATGAAAGATGTCTGAAAGGATTCAGGAATTAATTTTGTGAATTAATTCGAAAATATTATGAAAATATTACTAACAAGAAATTTGGAAGACGGATAAATCCCGTATTATTACAGAATCCTTCCAATGAAAGATGTCTCAAAGGATTCAGGAATTAATTTGTGAATTAATTCCTGAATCCTTTCAGACATCTTTCATTGAAAGGATTCTGTAATAATACGTGATTTATACTGTTCGAAATTTCTTTTTAGTAATATTTCCATAATATTTTCGAATTAATTCACAAAATTAATTCCTGAATCCTTTCAGACATCTTTCATTGGAAGGATTCTGCAATAATACGTTATTTATACTCTTTGAAATTTCTTTTTAGTAATATTTCCATAATATTTTCGAATTAATTCACAAAATTAATTCCTGAATCCTTTCAATGAAAGATGTATGAAAGGATTCAGGAATTAATATTGTGAATTAATTAGAAAATATTATGGAAATATTACTAACAAGAAATTTGAAGAGGATAAATCCCGTATTATTACAGAATCCTTCCAATGAAGGATGTCTGAAAGGATTCAGGAATTAATTTTGTGAATTCGAAAATATAATGGAAATATTATTAACAAAAAATTTCGAAGGTTATAAAATCATGTATTATTGCAGAATCCTTTCAATGAAAGATTTTTGGAAGGATTCAGGAATAAATATTGTGAATTAATTAGAAAATATTTAGTAAATATTACTAACAATAAATTTCGAAGGGTATATATAATCCCGTATTTGAAGGTACATTTTTATAATTTAGAATATTATTTAAATAATATTCTAACTATTTTTACATATATTTACATTGTTAATAATTTTACACTATTTTATCGCAGAAAAAAACGCAGAAAAATTTTTTACATGATGGAGATTCGAACCCGGGTCGCTTGGGTACTACGCAAATACGCTATCCATTACGCTATCGCTCGCTTGTTAGATCATTTCATTTTTTTCATTATATACTGCAATATGAGTGATACGATACATTAGAAAATTTATTCTTAATATTACTTTATTTTTTAATATTAACTTTGATCAATTAATTCATAGTTATTTAATACTTTTAGTTTATTAAATATTGTATTAAGTCGATGTGAAATGTGTGTGTATAAAGGGAGCTCTTCCTTACCGACGTTATGAGTTTTTACATTTTTTTGATCTTAGATTCAACTTTTGATGAATGAAGCTCTTCACTACACTCCGTAATTGCATAAATAATACACCTATAAATTTTTCAGAAATTCTGTTCATTATTTTTCATAAAAAACTGGTAGAAAATTTTTCAACCCGTTTCCTGTAAAATCTATAACGAGCAATAACTTAAAAATTTACACATAGTGTATTTTTGTCATTACGAAGGGCAATAAAGAGCTCTTTTCCCGAAATTCGATAAAAATAAAAAAATGATAATTGCATATAATGCAGAGATGAATAGAATGAGCTCTACCTTACCGACGTTATTATTATTTGTAGTGTTTTCAATTTAGAATCAACTTTTAGAGTCAAAGGCTCTTTACTCTTGGCAGACGTATAAATAATATTTCTGTCGATTTTGAGGGGACTTCTAAACATTGTCATACTGAAAGGATACTATTATGAATAATAATAAAAAATATTGCTTATTTTAAGTACCTATATTATTCATCTTTAAATGTTTTTTTCCTTTTATTTTAAGTTTTTATATTCTTACATTAACTTTTCAAATTAATATTTTTCGCAATTAGTAAATGTTTCAATCTATCTTAGTTCACAAAAACGAAAAATTATATACCCCCACACATTTTAATACGTTCTTTAATAGGATCATACGAATGTAGAAAACAATGGACGACTAAATCCGATCATTATCCAATCATTTCATTTTTTTCATTATATAGTGCAAAATGACTGACAAAATAAATTAGAATATTTATTTCTAATATTTCTTTATTTTTTAATATTAACTTTGTTTAATTAGTATATACTTATTTAGTAAGTTTTGTTTATTAAATATTGTATTAATTAGGACTTATTTGATTGAAACAAATTCGAATTAAAAACAAAATAAATACATTATACGATGCCTCTTATATACGGACGCTCCCCTTTTCGTGTTGAATACTTGCAATAATTTCTGAACTATTTTATGTTCTCTTTCAAAAAATCTTTTCAAGGTTCTTTCAGGAAGAATTCGTGTAAATATCTTTTTTGCTATTGTGTTTTAAAAAATTTTATTGTAACAATCTTTTTCAAACGAATTCTAAATTATTTCTTGTATTAATTCACGTGAGTTTCCCGCAACATTTCATGAAATAATTCATGAAATTATTTTCAATAGATATTGAATTATCTTTGTGAATGATTAATTTTTATCATTCTGAAATTATTTCTGAATTATTTCGTGATATAATTCTTGACATGATTGCTCAATTGTTATGTTTTCTTTAAAAAAATCTATTAATTCACACGAGTTTCCCGGAAGATTTCATGAAATAATTCATGTAAGATTTTTGAATAGATATTGAATTATTTTTGTGAATGATTAATTTGTATCTTTCTGAAATTATTTCTGAATTATTGCATGAAAGAATACTTGCAATAATTTCGAAATTATTTTATGTATTCTTTCAAAAAATCTTTTCAAAGCCCTTTCAGAATTAATTCGTGTAATTATTTTTTTTGCTATTTTGTTTTAAAAAATTTTATTTTAAAAATCTTTTTCAAAAGAATTCAAAATTATTTCTTGTATTAATTCACACGAGTTTCCCAGAAGATTTCATCAAATAATTCATGTAAGATTTTTGAATAGATACTGAATTATTTTTGTGAATGATTAATTTGTATCTTTCTAAAATTATTTCTGAATTATTGCATGAAAGAATACTTGCAATAATTTCGAAATTATTTTATGTATTCTTTCAAAAAATCTTTTCAAAGTCCTTTCAGAATTAATTCGTGTAATTATTTTTTTTGCTATTTTGTTTTAAAAAATTTTATTCTAAAAATCTTTTTCAAAAGAATTCAAAATTATTTCTTGTATTAATTCACACGAGTTTCCCAGAAGATTTCATGAAATAATTCATGTAAAATTTTTGAATAGATACTGAATTATTTTTGTGAATGATTAATTTGTATCTTTCTGAAATTATTTCTGAATTATTGCATGAAAGAATACTTGCAATAATTTCGAAATTATTTTATGTATTCTTTCAAAAAATCTTTTCGAAGTCCTTTCAGAATTAATTCGTGTAATTATTTTTTTTTGCTATTTTGTTTTAAAAAATTTTATTCTAAAAATCTTTTCAAAGTCCTTTCAGAATTAATTCGTGTAATTATTTTTTTTATTATTTTGGTTTAAAAAATTTTATTCTAAAAATCTTTTTCAAAAGAATTCAAAATTATTTCTTGTATTAATTCACACGAGTTTCCCAGAAGATTTCATGAAATAATTCATGTAAGATTTTTGAATAGATATTGAATTATTTTTGTGAATGATTAATTTGTATCTTTCTGAAATTATTTCTGAATTATTGCATGAAAGAATACTTGCAATAATTTCGAAATTATTTTATGTATTCTTTCAAAAAATCTTTTCAAAGTCCTTTCAGAATTAATTCGTGTAATTATTTTTTGGTAACACTTTTTTTATTTTTTTGGAAGATTTTTGAAAGTATTTTGTAAGGATTCCATATATTATTTTAAAAATTAATTTAAAATTAATTTTTTTTCCTTTTAAAATTCTTTCTAAATCATTTCCATGTATTAATTCATGAATTATTTCATGTAATTATTTCAGTTTTCTTTCATGCTGTATGGGATTTAACCAACTTTACACCACAACGTCTGGCCAAGAATACGTTGTTAATACATATAATATTCCATGGATTTGAATACTGTTAAAAGACCAACTTGCACCATGGATTCAACATCTTTAACATTACAAACAAGTATGTTTTACAATTCACAAAAGGAATTATTAGCGCACTATCTAAGAACACGCATAGATATTAAAGTGAATTTAATCTTATATTTAATGTATAAAGTGTTTAATTTAGAGACAAAAAAGGTTTTCCAAAAACTTTGTAATATATTACGTAAAGAAAGTTGTTATCGGGAGAGATTAAAATTTCTTATAAGTTGTAAATATTTTGACGTTTTTCCAAAACACTTAGATTTCATTACACAAAATATTTCAAAAAACCATATGTATTCTAACAAGTGTAAAATGAAACAATACAATTTAATAACTAAAGTCAAAAAACAGCTTT
Source organism: Torymus aiolomorphi (assembly GCA_036365515.1). NCBI lineage: Eukaryota > Metazoa > Arthropoda > Insecta > Hymenoptera > Torymidae > Torymus > Torymus aiolomorphi. The sequence goes on from CM070876.1 coordinate 90,151,179, forward strand.
TAAATACAGAAATTAGTGACATATACATACGTTTAGCTAGCATAAAAAAAGATATTACAAAAGTGAAAAAAACTTTGCAAGATACCATCCATAATTATATCCTCTTTCTTTTTGTTAATTATTATAATATAAAACTTAAATTTATTAATGTGCCTTTCAAACAAAAATTAGCAAAAAAATTAAATGATATCTATTACAAAAAATATAATAGTAATATAGACAGAGATAGATATAACGTTAATTTGAATAAAAGCAATGTCGAAAATCATAACACGCAGGTTATTGAACTGAGCGAAAATATACAAGAAAAGTGGTGTGTGAATGTCGCGGGCATTGAACTCCCGAAATATGTAATTGATGTGTTGAAACTTGGAGAGAAATTGAATTTTAATAACCGTTTTGACAACACACTAACATTGTAATATATAAAGAATTTTGAGATGTTCATAAATAATAATGATAATGATGAAACTGTTAAAACACTAAGGGGTACTTTTCTCAACCTATTAAAAAGACACTACAACAAAGAATTATCAAATGAAAATCATTTTGATAAACAGTTCAAAACAGATTTAATGAAAACAAAAGAATTTATAAAGCGAAATTCACAGTTACTTATCACTAGAGCTGATAAGGGAAATGCTACCGTTATAATTAAAAAATCTGATTATATAGAAAAAACTGAAAGCCTTTTTCAAGATAAAAAGTATTATAAATTAGTCAAAACAAATCCTTTATCTGGTTTAGAAAGAAGAACTTATGAATTAATCAAATGGTTAAATAAGATTGACTTCTCGTTTACGGGAAAAAAGTTTGATTCTATTTTACAAAAGTCCAATATTGCAAAAGCATATGGATTGATAAAAATTCATAAGAATGGCTTTCCCATAAGACCGATAATCTCGGCTATAAATTCACCGCTTTACAACATCTCAAAATTCTTTACGAAGTTCTTATCAAACAATCTAAAACAACCAAATTCACATGTAGATAATAGTTTTAAACTAAGAGAACAAATAGATAATTTCCAAATCCCATCTGATTTTGTAATAATTAGCCTTGATGTAGTAAGTCTTTTCACCAATATTCCTGATTATTTAGTTTATAAAGCAATAGAAAAAAGATGGACACAGATATATAATAAAATTAATATGAATTGCACCGAGTTTTTACATATAATAAAATACATACTTAACAATAATTTTTTTCAATTTAATGGAAAATTTTACCAACAAATTTTCGGTTCAGCTATGGGTAATCCCATTAGCCCCATCTTGGCAGACATTGTCATGGAAGATTTGGAAATTCAAGCGTTAAATAATCTTAATACGAAACCTTTGTTTTATTTCCGTTACGTTGACGATATTATTTTATGTATACAAAAAGACACGATTGATCATACTGTAAACACGTTTAATTCCTATGACCAAAATTTACAGTTCACTGTTGAACTACCACTTAATAACTGTATTAGTTTTCTTGACATTAAAATTATTGTCAATAATCAACAACGCATTATCACAGATTGGTACCATAAACAAACTTTTTCCGGAAGATATTTAAATTATTTATCTCAACATCCTCTTTGTAATAAAATTGCCATTATTTATAGTTTAGTTGACAGAGCATTTAAATTATCACACAACTCTTTTCACAATAAAAATATAAATTTTATCAAGGAACTTTTAAAACAGAATAATTATCCACCTGAATTATCAGAATTTCATATAAAAAAACGCCTAAATAAATTAAGAAATAGTAATAACAATCGATGCAATGAGAAAAATAAAAAAATGTTTATTACACTTCCATATGTTAAAGAATTAGAAAGATCCATGAATATTTTGTTTAAACAACACAATACAAATATCATATATAGTACCAAGAATAAACTCAATAATATTATTAAATTAGGTAAAGATAATACTAAAATCTGTGATATAAAGCGAATGTTGTTTATAAAATTAATTGCGAAGATTGTGAGGCTTCGTACGTTGGCCAGACAGGTAGACGTTTAAATGTACGAATTAATGAACACTCTAAAAAATACACTAGGAAAGACGATAATTCATCATTATATCTACACACAAAAAACAATAATCATAAAATAGATTTCAATAATGTACAAATTCTAGATACAGAAATTAATAGAGGAAAAAGATTATTTTCGGAAGCTGTATTCATACACACACAATCAAGATATATGAATAAACAATTCGAAATTAATAGTTTACCAAAAGAATATACCACTCTAATAAATAATTGTCAATTTATGTGCTTATAAGAGGAAAATACTGAAAGCAGCAAGTGAAGGAGAACAGGAGAACATGCTGAGGTAGAGTTACCACGCACGCCCACGTTGTCGTAGGATTGCTCGTTGTCAAAAATTTTGAAACATTGGTTGGGGTCCCCCTCTACTTAGACATACTCTCCTGATAGCACACCCGCTGTGTCGCTTCGAAAATCGTCTATTGCATCCCCACCACTGTACGCGCGTCTTATACACACACATATATGCGTAACATCTGTATAAATACGACGAAAAATTCCGAATTGTAAGCAGTGACGAACGGATTACTTTCCGTAAAAGAATCTGACAATACGTTTTAAATGTAAGTTTTATTTATTAATGCGAAATTAAGTTATTGTGAATTGTAAAAAATAATTGTATAATTGTTGTATTTAGAACCTGAAGAGGGACGTAATAAAATGTCCGAAACGTTGTAAATAATTGTTTTACTTATAAAAACACCTTGGTAGTACGGCCATTAGCTACAAATTCTATAATTATTAGGTAAATATCATGTGTATCTATGTAAATGTTTATATTATAAAATTTTTTTACTAATTAATACAAATATTATAATTTTTATTAATATTGCAGATTATATGGCAAGTGCTATAATAGAGATGAAAGAAGTTAAGAAATTAATGAAAACTCTCAACGATAAGATAGAAAAAATAAAATTGATGTTAATAAAAGATGAACATGTAATAGGAGGTTTTATGGGATCAATTAAACAAATCATTGAAAAGTACGTCTATAAAATTCCTTCCGCAACTGTTAAAGAATTCCAAAAATTCAATCAAGATTTAACAGAAAACCCTGAATTACTTTATGAAGTGGTATGAAATTGTATTAATAATATTAAATAATTTAATAATGTAATTTTTAACCAACTCATATTTTTTAGAATCTTGTCATTGGATCCTAGATTGGGGATACCAAGATCATTTGTAATCATTTTAAAAATGTTTTTGGACAAGAAAGTTGCCATGAAAAACGTAGCTTTAAGAAATATAAAACAAAAGTATGTAATGAAAAGTACATCTTTTTGTAATCTGAAGAAAGGTAATTCAATTGAATTTATTTTAATATAATTTTATTTAATTATTTGAATTTGATAAATAATATTTGGTTTTCAGAATTAGTTAAAAATCACCGTTTGAAGTCGAATATAGTAACGACTGAAAAAGAAATCATAACCGCTCTGAGCAATGTACTGAACAATGCAGTGGGCTGGTATACTGCGAGACGAGTAATCTTAGAAAACGTAGAAAATGAGATCTCAGAAGACGTAGAAAATGAGAAGCAGCCCAATACTCAGTCCGCTTTGAAACAAGTTACTAAAGTACAAGTAGAAAATGAGAAGCAAGACAATTTTCAGCCTGCTATCAAAAGAGCAATTATAGAAGAGGTAGGATTTGATAAGCGTCATGATACTCCGTCTGGCATCAAAATATAAAAAATTGAAAGATTTAATGAGCCACCATTAAAACTTAAGAAAACGGAAGCACCTCATATTCCTGCACCTGCTGGTAACTCTCGTGTGCCTATCATGTCTGCATCTACTAACGCAGATCTACTAACGGAAGTAGAATTTATCACTTATGAAGAATATGTAAAATAAAATAGAGATGAAAAATCATTGAAAAATTTGGAAGAGAAATTTGATGAAGACTATTTACTTAATTTGCGTCAATAATAATTACTATATTTATGTTATATTTACTATAGTTATACTCTAATTACTAATAATGTTTCTTGTATAATACAAGTATTTTTTTATAAATAAAGTTTATCTATAATAAGAATATTATTTACTTTTATTTGAATAGTAAAATAAAAAACTTGACAAATATATTTATTAATATTTTTGCTAGTTGAATAACTAGTAAGAATATTAATAAATATATTTGTCAAGGTTTTATTTTACAAATGAAATACAACACCTATCTATACTCAATTAATAATCAAAAGCAAACCTAAAAAATACTAAAGAGTAATCTCCAAATATTGTTTACAAGTAATTTTTAATAAATACTTAATCATTCGAAAAATAATAGGTATTAATTGGACAACTTTCGCATTTATCAAAACTTTTATTTCAATAGCTCATTCTTAGCAACTTCTTAGGTATGTTTTTTGGCCTTCTTTATGTTAGACTTTTCAAAAGAAATTTAACTAGCTATTTAATAGTTATGTTTCACCTAATTATTTTGATTTCAATAAATGGTGAGAATGACCAGAATAATTGTCTCATCACTGTCTAAAAATAAGCTAAAACAAATTGCTAGATCTTGTTCTTGTAGTGGTTGAAATAGCTAATTATTAGACAATAAATGTGTATGATTTCTACCAGGGGGTTCATAACCTACATAGCATGAAAGGTTCCGGAAGAAAGTTCCAAGAAAGCTTACAGTGGAAGGTTAATGGAACCTTCCAGGAAGCTAACTGAAACTTTCAGGAAGGTTACATTGGAAAACATCTAACTAAGCTTCCAGAAAGATTCCAGGAAGGAAACAGAAAAAGTTTCAAATACCTAACTATGAAATATTACATGGAAGCTCTACGGAAACTTCCAAAAAGCTTACATAGAAGATTATCGAAAATGAGTACTGGAAGCTTTCGCGGAAGGCTCTTGGAAGCTAACATAAAGCTTCTAGGAAGAACAAAAGTTAAATTACATATAAAGATTACGGGAACCTTTTAAATACATCCAGGAAGCTTCCTCTGGAAGTTTCAATTAAATCTTGAGGAAAGCTTTCATGGAAGATTCTAGGAAGTATTCAAGCAAGGTTTCTGACCTATAAATAAAGCCACTGGCCTAAAGTTATAACGGAAGCTTCCGGCTAGATTTCGGAGTCACCTTTTTAGGGAGCTTCCAGAACGCGTTAGGAAAGTCTAACAGAAAGGTTCCAAAAGTGCTACGGTGAAATGTTACTCAATACTTACGAGTAAGCTTTCACGAAGCTTACATAATCGATTACTGAAATAAGCACTGGAAGCTTCGCGGTAGGCTCTTGGAAGCTAACATAAAGCTTCTAGGAAGAACAAAACTTAAATTATGTATAAATATTACGGGAAGCTTTTGAAATACATTCCAGGAAGCTTCCTCTGGAAGTTCCAATTAAAACTTGAGGAAAGCTTTCATGGAGGATTCTAGGAAGTATTCAAGCAAGGCTCCTGACGTATAAATAAAGCCACTGGCCTAAAGTTATAACGGAAGCTTCCGGTTAGATTCCGGAGTAACGTTTTTAGGAAGCTTCCAGAAACCGTTAGGGAAAACTAACAGAAAGGTTCCAAAAGTGCTACGGTGAAATGTTACTCAAAATTTACGAGAAAGCTTCACGAAGCTTACATAAACGATTACTGAAATGAGCACTGGAAGCTTCGCGAAAGGCTCCTAGAAGCTAGCATAAAGCTTCTAGGAAGAATAAAAGTTAAATTACATATGAAGATTATGTGAAGCTTTTGAAATATATTCCAGGAAGCTTCCTTGGAAGTTCCAATTAAAACTTGAGGAAAGCTTTCATGGAGGATTCTAGGAAGTATTCAAGCAAGGCTCCTGACATATAAATAAAGCCACTGGCCTAAAGTTATAATGGAAGCTTCCGGCTAGATTCTGGAGTAACCTTTTTAGGAAGCTTCCAGAAACCGTTAGGGAAGACTAACAGAAAGTTTCCAAAAGTGCTACGGTGAAATGTTAAAAATTTACGAGAAAGCTTCCATCAAGCTTACATAAACGATTACTGAAATGAGCACTGGAAGCTTCGCTGAAGGCTCTTGGTAGATAACATAAAGCTTCTAGGAAGAACAAAACTTAAATTATGTATAAATATTACGGGAAGCTTTTGAAATACATTCCAGGAAGCTTCCTCTGGAAGTTCCAATTAAAACTTGAGGAAAGCTTTCATGGAAGATTCTAGGAAGTATGCAAGCAAGGCTCCTGATAAATAAAGCCACTGGCCTAAAGTTATAACGGAAGCTTCCGGCTATATTCCGGAGTAACGTTTTTAGGAAGCTTCCAGAAACCGTTAGGGAAGACTAACAGAAAGATTCCAAAAGTTCTAGGGTGAAATGTTACTCAAAATTTACGAGAAAGTTTCCATGAACCTTACATAAACGATTACTGAAATGAACACTGGAAGCTTCGCAGAAGGCTCTTGGAACCTAACATAAAGGTTCTAGGAAGAACAAAAGTTGAATTACATATGAAGATTGCGGAAACTTTTTGAAATACATTCCAGGAAGCTTCCCATGGAACTTCCAATTAAAACTTGTGGAAAGCTTTCATGGAGGATTCTAGGAAGTATTCAAGCAAGGCTCCTGACGTATAAATAAAGCCACTGGCCTAAAGTTATAACGGAAGCTTCCGGTTAGATTTCGGAGTAACGTTTTTAGGAAGCTTCCAGAAACCGTTAGGGAAAACTAACAGAAAGGTTCCAAAAGTGTTTCCACGAAGTTTACATAAACCATTACTGAAATCGGGACTGGAAGGTTCGCGGAAGGCTCTTGGAAGCTAACATAAAGCTTCTAGGAAGATCGAAAGTTAAATTACATGTAAAGATTGCGGGAAGTTTTTGAAATACAGTCCAGGAAGCTTCCTATGGAAGTACCAATTCAACCTTGAGGAAAATTTTTATGGAAGACTCCAGGAAGTATTTCAAGCAGGGTTCCTAACATAATATAAAAAATAGCTGGCTTAAGGATATAATGGAAGCTTTCAAAAGGGTTCCAAAGTAACATTCCTAAGAAGCCATTAGCAAGTTTTAGGGAAGGCTGACAAGAAGGTTCCAAAAGTTCTGCGGTAAAATGCAACTTGTAAATTACGGGGAAGCTTTTAGAAAGCTTACATAAAAGTGTACAGAAGATCAGCACTGGAAGTTTCGCGGAAGGTTCCAACTTGGAAGCTTCATAGATTCATAGATCGTCTGATAATCATCTTATTTTGAAAATCGAGAAAGTTCAGGCGCGCTGCGCGCGCTCTTCCTTTGCCTTTATTATATTATGCCTGTTACGAAACCAATTTGTAAATCCGTTCGTATTGAAATTCACTTTTATACACACATATATATACATAAATAATTAGAGATTTTCTTTTAAATAATTTCTTCAAAACTCTGTCTTGGTCTCAAATTAAGAGTTACCGAGCGCGTGCACGAATTTTCATTCGGGGCCACAGCTGTCTTTTAACCAATTTTTGAAATTGATGAAGAGAGACCACAGGATAGGCGCGAAGAGGCGCGCTTGTAGACGTTCTGGTTGGCTGAGACATTCTTTTAAAGTGTTACCATAGCAACCGTTTGACTTTGAACATAACAAAAAAAGAACAAAAAAGATACATTCTATGATTGAAGCTCAATACGTTCGGATGTATTTCAATCTGTCTATATTACGTTGACTAATAATAAAAAATAAATATTTATTCACTATTCTTTGAATTTATTCAATATTATTTATTGAAACTTGGATTGTATTTGTTTGTTTATTACTACAAAACAAATATTTGGAGGTTATAATATACAATTAAAGTTTGGAGGTAAATATTTTATGAAAGGTTTCTTCGTAATATTTCTGCAATGTATCGCCTTATCGTTTCAGGTAATATTGTTGGAATATTTTAAAAACGTTTCTTGATTTACTAATAAATAATTTTTCGAGTTGATGGAGAAGTTTACGTCGCTTTTAGTGAAATATATCATGAAATATTTATGTTTAAGATTTCCGCAATGTATCGCTTATGTCATTTCTCGGAATGCTTCCGAAATAATTAAAAAACATTTATAGAATTATGGAAAAATAGTTCTTCAATATAATGTTGAATTTTACGTCATTATTAGTGAAATATTATAATTAAATGAAATGTCTCTGCAATATTTCCGTAATGTATCGCCTTATCAATTCTCGGAATATTTCACAAACGTTTCACAAACGTTTCTTGGATTGTAATATCGATAAGTAGGAATCTTCATTTTTCTCATTTTCATGCAATTTTTCGCCGAGTATATGAGAATATCTCTAGAACTTTCAATGTTCAGTATTTAAAAAAAACATAATTTTTTTGTTCGAGCACTTACTTATCTATTTAAAGCTTGCTTTACTCGTTTTTTAGTTTTTTTTTTTTAAATGAAAGCAACATAATTCCATTTTACGAGTATATCAAAAAATTTTTTTTTATAATATAAATGACGAACTTATTTGGCTTAATCCTATCAAAATTGTATTAAATTTTAAATATATCATTTTGACAATTTAACTACGTTTTTCTAAAATATTAAGTTAGTGATTACAATGACTTTTGGAATATAAAATTCAAAATTCAGCGTCTGCTTATCAAAAATATATTTTTTTTCTTAATGAGTTAACGCTTGAGAAGTAATTTTTTGAAGACGCATGGCTTTTAAACAATGCATGGCACACCCACGTGCAACAAATCAAATGATTGTATTTTTAATAAAGAATGAAATCTGATAGCCATATTAAGAAAATTCTTTATGTTAAAAGGTATGGAACAGAATTACTATGAAAATTTTTATTTTTGAGAAATGACTGATACAACTTTCTTGATTCTAGATTTCAAATGAATTGTAGGCACATCTCTGAAATTAGGTTATTCTACTTACGCTTTATACGTAAACGATTGTTTCATACATGGAACATTTAAAAAACATTTATTTTTACCTATTTACGTTGCTGAAAGTATATATTTCTTATTAAAAAAATGTAAAAAGTTGCCGTAACGTGAAAATTATAAGTTCTGGAGATATCCCCATATCTCATGATAGTACTAATAGAATCGCTAAGAAAATTCTGAATATAGTATTTATATATAGAGAGGACGTGAAAATTGTGTTCTTCGAAAGGAATGTTTGAAACTTAAATTATGATATAATTAAATTTGGTTAATTTTGGACTCCACAAGGCCAAAAAAGGAATATAATGAAAAATATACAGTAACATTTTTTTTATTATAGCTTATCAAATCTTCAACTTGAATGGTCTACCTGGAGTCTAAAATCAACCCTACCCAATTTCATTATTTGATAAATTAACTTTCAAACATTCATTTAGAAAAACACAATTTTGACGTCCTTCCTATATATAAATACTATACTCAGAATTTTTTGAGTGAAAAAATGCACCGTCAACGAAATAGACGAAATTTCTTCATTTTTCACCTCAGAATTGCTTTGGAAAAATTGATTTTTAAAATTTGTCTGAGTTTCTTTCATGTTTGGACATTATTGATCATAAATCTAGGGATGTTTTACCATACTTTAAGCCAATAAAAAAAAAATGGAAAAAAAAAAAATTCCAACCAGATATAACCCCTTAAGTAAACATTGATATTTCTTAAAATGAATTTCATTTTCTTTTTTAAGGAATTGATTACATCTTCTACGGAATTTTCTTGTGCTTCAGGAAGTTGGAATTTTACTGGTGATCTTGTACCTGGTTCCTTTGTAGATAAATTACTGTTCATTAGTAAATTCATTTTTTCTTGTAATATATCTTGGTGTATCACTTTTTCAGCATTTTTAGCTTTTTTCTGTAATTTTCATTCTTTTTTTAAAACAAAAAATAATTAAATAAAAATAAGTATATTATTACTATCTATACCAATACTTTTTTGCAACCTTAATTACCATATTTTTGTCACATTTTTTTTTAGAATCAGTTTTTTCATTATAAGCATCATAATACTCATCAATGATCGTCTGATCTAGCTTTCTAAAGATACTTCTACTTTTCTCTTTAAATTCTTCTAAATCTTCTAAACTATTGATTACTGGAATACCATGCAATTTTCCCAAAATGTAATACGTATGTTCAACAGTTTACTAAAAAAAACTCGCAATATTCTTTGTGAAGTTTGTGAATCTGAATTTAATGTAAAAGATCCTAACTATCGTCAATACTTCGTCACAATGGATGTCAAACGTGATATTCAAAGTGCTTTGGAGAATAGTGCTGACTATTATGACAGAATTATGAATCAAGGTGACCACTTACTGAATGAAGATTTATACGATATCCATAATGGAAATGAGTATAAAAAATTCGTTGAATGTCTACCAGCTGATCGTAAAAATTCTTTTGCAACTGTTACATTTAATAGTGACGGATCACCGGTTTTCAAGAGTTCCAAATTCCCCATCTGGCCAATTCAAATAATTCTTACCGAAGTTCCAGTACACGTCCGTCATGCAAATAGCATAATATATGCATTATGGTTTGGTCATGATAAACCAAATATGACGTTTTTTTAAATGAATTTGTGAAAGATATAAATGTTTTATCAGAAACTGGAATTCTTTGTAAAATGAACAATCTGTTTAAACATATTTATGTGTATTCACGCTGTTGTTGTGTAGATTCCGGAGCCAGACTAACAATGCAAGGCATGATTCAATTTAATGGCTATTTTGGTTGTAGGTGGTGCTTACATCCCGGTAAAGCTATTTTTCACATTAGAGGATATGCTGTCAAGTATACCTTACTAAATGGAATTCCATGGAGAAGAACTGTGGAAGAGACTTACCATCAAATGCAAGAAGCAATAGACTCACGCGAGCCAATACAAGGTGTTAAAAAACCAACTCCACTATTAAATTTACGTGACTTCAATATAATAGATAGATTCGTACCTGACTCAATGCATTGTATAGATTTAGGAATAACTACACAATTCGTTGAATATTGGTTTTTGTCTGCAAATAAACCTTACTCTATTCCGAATTGTATTGATTTGATTGATGACTTGATACAATCTTTCAAAGTGCCAAATAAGCTTACTCGATTATCACGATCAATACATTACCGTAAATACTGGAAGGCTACGGAGTGGCAGAATTGATTATTACATTATAGCATTCCCACTTTATCTATTCTACCAAATTTCAATAATTATCTACAACACTGGTCTGTATTAGTAGAAGGATATTTTCTCTTATTTCAAGATACTATTTCTAAGGAAGAATTACACAGAGCAGATTATCTTCTCAAATCATTTGTTACATATACAGAATATTATTATGGAGAAGATGCGATGAGTTTCAATATACATCAGTTGACTCACTTAGCCCAAAGCATTGCCGATTGGGGTCCTCTATGGGCACATTGGGGTTATCCAATGGAAACAGGCAACGGTAAGATCCTCAAAATGATACATGCTGCTAAAGGTGTACAAAGCCAGATATGTAGAAACCTTTCATTTCATCATTGTCGCGTTTATTTAAAAGATCACATTATTACTTTTAAAGATTTCTCGATAGTATTAGATTATTGCTTCTACTTAAATAACCGATGCGTTAAACAAACTGTAAAGCTAACAGAAATTAGAAAACAATTGCAACCGAATAGCATAATTATTCAGAGGCTTAATTTATTATTAGAGCAATCAAAGGCTTACGAAAAAATCGTTAAAAGTAACTGTGTGTTCAAATCATATCAAAAGCGATGTTATAGACCAAATGATTCATATGCACAAATGAAAAATGATCAATTTATGAAGATGCGACAATTTTTGTTTGATATGAATAAAAATAAAAAACACTATACTGTTTATCATAAAATTGACGTTGAAAATATGTCTTGTGGTGAATTAATAGATCTGAAAAGAGTAGTAAATATACAACGTGATGTGAGTGTTACGGAAACACAAAATGTTTTAAAAATATGCGTTTTTATGACAACAAATAATTTTTCTTATATATCGACTCTACCCAACATACATGGTTTTTAATAACATAATTAAGTAACTCTTGTAAAATATTGTACAGTTGTTAATAAATTTTTACTTTATTTATACATATTTTATATTCATATTTAATATCATTTACCATTTGATTAATTTTAGGACATGAGTTTACCACACATACACGCTCACGCATGCACACGCACATCTTTATTCCATCTTAAATTTATAAAGATTAAATGAGCAATGAAGGAATAACTTTTTATACGTATTTCTATCCATCTATTCAGCTTGATTTATAGTCGAATTTCGAGCTTATGGTTAGATATTGAACTCAAATTACAGACGGCTTTTCAGCTCGATTTGTAGCTCTAGCTGCAGCTACATTTCCAGCTCGATTTTCACGTATATTTGCATCTAAAATTCCACATGAATGTAGACCTCGATTTTATCTAATCTCCAGGTTAATTTCTGGCGCTATTTTTGGTAAATTTCCGGCTTGACTTCCAGGTATGTTTCCAGCTGAAATTCCACGTATATTTCCAGCTGGATTCTATGTAGATTTCCAGCTAGATTTTCAGCTGGAATTCCACATGGATTTCCACGTAGATTACATATAGATTTCCAGCTAACATGGATTTCCACCTGGATTCTGCCTAGATTTCCAGTTAGATTTCCAACTGGAATTCCACATCGATTTCCACCTACGTTACATCTAGATTTCCAGCTGACATGGATTTCCACCTAAATTACCTCTAGATTTCCAGCTGGATTCCAGCAGGATTTCCAGTCGAATCCAGCTGGAATCCAGCTCAATCCAGGTGGAATCCAAGTGGAATCCAGGTGGAATCCAGGTGGAAATTGAGCTGGAAATCTAGCTGAATATTTTCAATAGGGATAACCTACAAAAATACAAAATAAAATTGAAGCTTAAAATTTTGAGGGAAGAAATAATTGAGAGAACAACGAAAAAGACCATAACGAAGATAAAAGAAATAATTTCAGAATGAGATCACTAACATATGTAAGAGTAACATAAAAGGCTATTATGGGAGAATAGGACGACATCGGAAACCATTTATGTATCGGCTGGCATCCACCGGCATAAATGGCCGAAGCCATAAAATTACTTAAAAAATACATATTAAATGTTACTTACCTGATTGATTTGATGAATATTTTTTCAATATTCGGATATTCCGTAAGGTCAAATAGCCGAAAATTTCTCTCCACGATCATGCGGCATGCGCTGTCGACCATGCCGAAAATCCAAAGAGGAAGAGAATCGTTCGTCGTTCTGTTCACTTGTACGGTCACTCACTCGTCAACTCGTTCATTTGTACAGTCACTGTGACGACGCCATAATGACGTCCACTCGTCCGCTTTTACACTCAGGGTACGATCCCATGGCTTTCTGAGAAAAATTACATGGAACCATTTAAGCCCGTGAGAGCAAGAGAGACATTCACGGAAGAACCTCTCTCTCGCACTCACAGGCTTAAATGGTTCCGTCTAATTTTTCGGAGCACCATGGGATCGCACCCTCAGTCACTCATCACAGAGGCCCAAAGTCGAATCGAGAAGTCGCGCATGCGCAGTAGCGATCTGCTCCGAATGACCGCTCGGGTATGCGCGAGCGCTCAAATGACAACCAAACGAAAGCGAATTTTTTTAAGTTATGGAGGCTTCTGTAATTTTGTATTATGTATTTGTCGCGAGCACTTCAAATTTATTTAATACATTTTTTTAATAATTAATTACGTATTTATGAATACATTTTTTAAAGTCATAGACGCTTTTGTAATTTTAGTTTATGTGTTCTTTACGATCACTTTATCATTTCTTTCTTACATTTTATTCGAATACTTAATTAAGTTCTTATGTATACATTTTTCAAAGCACATTTCGTTCTGAGAACGTTCCAAGAACATTTTTGTAAGTACGTAAGAACGAGCCGGCCGAAGGTTCTTCCGACGTTCCTGCATTTTAAATAATTCATAACTTCTTTATGAGGTACTTATGAATATATTTTCCAAATCTCTGAACATTTTTTGAATTTCCCAAGTATTAACTCTAGGTGCATAACTTGTTTAATTTCTGAACTGATGTTTATAAGTACTTCAAAAATATTTTTATAATTTGAGTCTGTGACAGTTTTGAATTCTTTATGAACAAGAAGAATTCATTTTGATCTTAATTTTAATTCATGTTCCACAACTCTTATAGGATTCTTAAACATGTATAATTTAGGAATACTTTCGTATTATGTATGCCGTCTGGGATAATGATCTTCTTGTGTCATTTATTTGTCAGCTGTACTTGAAAAGGTTGTGAAGTTGCATATTTTGTGATGTTGTACGTGACTGAGTGATAAAGAGAGAGAGTGAGCGAGAGATAAAGAGAGAGAGACAGCGAGAGCAAGGTAGCCACCGAGATCAACAGGCCAGTAAGTACACTTACTATGTGTAAAGCCGCAACATTTCTTTTCATGTACACGGCCAGAGAGATGTCAGCAGCTGCCGATACAGAGCAACGCCGTCGAAGGTAAAGAGAAGGAGGGAGAGAGAGGCGAGGGACCGCGCCGGTGTAGGTAACATGGCGTCCGTCGCGTTTGGGTTCAGCGGCGACGCAGTAATAGCGCAGCCGGGGGGGGCGCCACCGCGCGGGCATGATTAGGCGGCCACGAGGCTACAGTGTACTCTGGTAACTAGGCTCGAGCGGGAAGTCGCGCGGGAGAGAGAGAGAGAGCTGAGTCAGTCTACCGGTGTAGAGAGCCGAGTGCATCACGTGTGCAAAGAGAGTTTTCTTCGGTGTCGAGAAAAAAAATAAGCATTGGGGATCGTGTGAAGGTGAGGGAAGAGAAAGGTGCGAAGATAGTGAGGAAGAGTGTGAGTAGTTGTGAGGATGTGAAGGAGGTGCGAGAGAGAATTAGGGTGAGCGCGAACATTAGGTGAGGGGAATCGACGACGGGGAGCCGTTTTTGCCGGCGATCGTCCTCCCGGAGGGCTGCTGAGGCAACACGCAACCTCCCGGAGGCGAGAGTGGAAGAGCAAGAGAGAGGAAGGAAGGAGAGGAGGAGACAGCGTTGGAATCATCTTCGAGGTACGTCAACGGCAGCGTCCGCCAAGGTGAGAGTGCGTGCCTATATTGATAATAGCGAGACGTGTGTTTCCGCGAATCGCGTGTTCGGAAGAAGAGCGCGCGCGAGAGGATATTCGCGATGGCGGCCAGTGCGCTTCCGAGAAACGTGCGAGCGCACGGAGATAAAGAGAGAGAGAGTGTGAACGGGGGGGGGTTGACGCGGACATCGCGCCAAACGCGGTTAGAGTTCTGTGCCTCGTGCCTATAAAGAGAGCGAGTGAGTGAGAACGGACGGCGTGCGTAGCTACGGACCCGTTAGGTAGGTGAGGGAGGAGAGTTGTACGACGCGGATCAAAGAAAGCGAGTGCGAGAGCGTTTCGAGAAGCCACGCGATAGTTCGGTGTGTGACGTTGCCGACACGCGTGCATAAGGAGGCGAGAGGGCGAGAGGCTTCACCGTCAGTTTCGGTGCGGTGCGCGATTCTAAGAATTGCACGCAGATAAAGAGAGGGAGTGAGGAAGGGAAGTTGCTACGAGCGTCGGTTTGGGGAGAATTCCGAGAATCCCTCACACCTACAGAGAGCGAGAGTGAGAAGGATCTCGTGCGATTATCGCGCGGTTCGCGTTTCCGCGACTCGTACAATTTGAGCGGAGAGAGAGAGAGAGCGAGTCTGAGGGGTTACGGCGAGTAGTGTGCGGTTCGCGTCACTGCGAATCGCACAGTCCGAATAAAGAGAGAGAGAGAGAGAGAGAGAGAGAGCGAGCGAGTGTGAGGGTTTGGCTCGGACATTACGAGCACAACTTCGTCCCGTGTCTCGGAAGTCCGCGCACCCAAGAGCGAGAGTGAACGAGAGAGAGCGAGAGTGAACGAGAGAGAGAGAGAGAGAGAGAGAGAGAGAGAGAGAGAGAGAGAGAGAGAGAGAGAGAGAGAGAGAGAGAGAGAATGAGATAGAAGTAAGGGCAGAGAAGAAGTTATGGGTCCAATATGGGGATATAAAGGGAGGCCGTAGTAACGGGTATTCGTAGAGGGGAGGGAATCAATGGAATGCAGTAAGTTAGTCTGTAAGTAATGGGAAATAAAGAGAAATCGTATAAATTATTCGAGTGTTTGCATGCTTTATTTTGCGCAACCTTCACCCACAATTTTCAGATTCTTCGCCGCCCGTACGAGGATATCACGGCCGAACTCCCTTTTGGTAAGTGAACGAGAGTGAATTGAGAGCGTGAAAATTATTTGCAGTATACCGGGCAACTATAGCGCTTGACGATATGATATTAGTTTAAGTATATATAGTAAGAGTATACCATCGCAAGTTGACATCCCTTGTGGGGATTTCGGTCGTCAAGCTGTGGAGTGAGGGAGCGTTGTGGAGTGTGAGTGTGCGAGAAAGAAAATTGGCGACGGCAAAATATAGATAGTTAGGATAAAGCGAGCGATCAAGTAGTATATAAGTGAAGTGCATGGTGACAAGGAACATCCGAACAACGAGGTTAGTTTATAACGTGAATTGAATTTGTGATTTCAATAGTCTACTGGTTGTTCCGGTGTTCTTGTGAATTATCCGTTCTGATACCATAGATTAAGTTGTCTATAATAAATAAATATACACCCATACATACATCTACCTATAAAATAAAGCGAGAGAGTGTTAGGGAGAGGATAAAGAGATCGAGTGAAGGTAGAACGAAGAAATAAAGAACAATTAATGAGAGAGGAACGCCGGTACGTCAAGGGAGAACGGGGGACCATGCGGAGAGGATGACCCATCTCCTAGACGTTCGAGCGGGTCGGTACTGGAAGCGGAAGGTATTAGCACTACACCCAACCAAAGTAGTGGCTGAGTTGGAGGCCAAGAGGGCTAGTTTTAAAGGAAACGTAGAGTGCCTACGGGAGAGATTATGGAGGGCCATCTTGCGAGCAGAGGAGCCACAAGAGAACGTCCCGTGGTATGACTGTGACGAGAGAGGAGCGAAGTCAATAGGGGATATCATCGGAGTCGTAAACGATTCGGATTCTTCGACTCGATCGGGGTCAAGAGGAAGCCGCATTGCAGCAGGTGGAACAGGAGAAGTAAGCAAGCAAAATAAAGAACCGAGTGCTAGAGATGGGGTGAGTCGGGAATCGTGCCACAATCAAGAGAATGAAATACGAGAGCTTGAGAAAGAAGGATCAGAACAACGGCAAGGCGAAGACGGAGGACTGGTGGATCCGAGTGAGGAGGAGGAGCTACGTCGGAGTACGGTTCGCGTTGAGGTACATCAGCCACCGGTACCCACCATGACTGCCGCCAGCACGCCCTACACCACAACCATGTCGGTGCGTCCACCACCGACCATGGTAGAAGGCCGCGGAGGCGCGCCGACGCTGACGGTGTCCACAGCTTCGAGGCCGAGGCCACAGGCCACGTCTCATTATGATGCCAGTCGGTTCATACCTCCTCTGACGTCAACGTGGGAGTACTTCAGTGCACATAGGTCTCCTAGTGAAGAAGAGCAGGTGGATGAGAGGAGGGCGGAATGTTCCCGTCCCCCACCCCCAGTGCAAGCGACACCAAAGCCGGCACGGGAAGTTAAAGAGGCGACGACCAAGTCCACCCTTATACCAGGACCTCGAGAGTGGTACACGCCGGTCCAGTACTGGGAGGAGTTAGGACCGATAGAGCAGAGAAGACAGAGTAACTCCGCGGAAGAAATTGGTCTCCAGAGAGTGCACTCAGAGCTGAGTGATGATCAGACGACGTATGTGGCAGTGGATGAGACGAGGCCGAGTCAGCGGGTTGAGTCGCTGGTATTAGGCGCTGGAGGAACATGAACGGGGAATCGAATCGCTGAGCATGCGGGGAATCGGAGGCACGGAATTTCTTCCTCGAAGGATGGAATTCAAGAGCGGCGTGAGGAGGGGAATAACCGGAGGAAGAAAACGAAGGAGTATAAAGCGAGGAGTGACAGGAGCAACGATGATAACAGGGAGTTAGTATTGCGGACACGAACACCCGGGAGCACCGAGACGGAATCGGAGGATGACTCGTTTCCGAACTTAATCCCGAAGTTCCCGGCGGAGCGTGGCATCTCGCGCCATACCAAAAGGGAATCTCCCTCCGTCTCACGACCGGGAGGTAAATCGCAAGCGGTGAAGGACGAGGAGGAGAGGGCAGTTACTGCCAAGCTCAGCTCCATGCAGATCTTCCCCCAGGAGGAACAGCTGGCGACGTCGGCAATGGTGCAGCAGCCAACTCCACCAACCGGGGGGCCAAAATACGGGTTTACCTCAAATCCAGCCAGGAGAGATAATAGAGGAGGCAAGGGGAGACGAGGCCAAGGAGCAGAACGAGGAGAGGGGCCGGGACGAGTGAATGCCTTGCCCACCGGCTCGTCTAACAACTCGAATGGTTATGCTTCACCGTCGGCGTTCCAACCAAGAGACTTCTTAGGTATCTGCTACTTGTGCCAAGCAGTGGGACATCGGGCATCGGTGTGCCCGGAAGTAGTGTGTTATGGGTGTAACGTGAAAGGGGCACACAATTCGCAATTGCCCCAACCGTGCCCCAGCCCCCACGGCAATGGCCGTCTCATGTCAAGTATGTGGCACCTCAGGAGTAACTTTCACCACGTGCGCAAATTGCGCGTTCATCCGTGAGGCTTTAAAAAACGGGCAGGTCGGGGGACGGAGGCAGTAAACGCGTCTGCTCCCCCGAGACCCATGCCGCAAGCAAACGAACACCTGCACGTGGCGACGTTGGAGCCTCGGAACGAGAGAGCGCAAGTCGAAGTAGTAGACCAGGGACAAGGAGTTTTTGAGGAGAGCGACGGAGCAGAAAGGAGAGAGAAGGAAGGAGGAGGTTCGAGGAAGGAAGAAGAGGAGAGTGAAAGTGACCTCGCCGGGCTTCCTCGATCGATTCCTGCGGGAAGTCTGAGTCGCGATAGTTCCAGGGAGAGAGAGAGCGATGGGAGGAGATATTTGGATGAGGATTCGGGAGATGCGACGTTTGAAGATAGCGCGGAGGAGAGTGAGGGCGAAGAGAGAAAGGGCCTCGAGGAGCCGACGAATGACGATGAGAAAAGAGAGGGACCGGGGAAGAGAGAGACTGCGGCTGCATGCGGAAACAGGCCGAGTAAGCGAGAAAGGCAAAGACAGGGTAGGAGCGAGAGGGGAGAGCCGAAGTGAGGGGGAAGGCGAGGGAAGGACTGGCAGGGTGATAACGAGAGGGTGAAAGAGGAAGAGCAATGGGGGACAAGCGGTGAAGAAGGGAAGGAGAGGGAGAAGAGTGAGAGGATCGCCGACCTGAAAGTTCAAGAGTTAAAGAGGGCAACAGAAAGGAGCGGGGAGAACGAGAATGTGAAGGGCCAGGAGTTAAAGAGTGAGAGAGAGAGGAGTGACGGGAGTGTAAACGCGAAGAGTCCAGAGATAAAGAGTGACAGAGAGATGATCCAGGAAAATGACAAGGTGGAGAGGGAGGAGATGGGGTGTGAGCCGGAAGAGGTGGCGGCTGTCATGGCGGAGAACCGCAACTTCATCGGACTCGAGTTAGGGGGACAGTCGTACAAAGCGCTGTTTAACCCAGGGGCGATGCTATCGCTGGTGCGGCAAACAGTGGCCGCTCGTTTTAGCGATCGCCTTGAATCCAGTGATACCGCTATCCGCACGGTGACCGGGGGAATCACTCAGGTGTTGGGGATTCTGAAGGTAATGCACGAAATAGACGGAACGGTACGACCCCTTTCGATGAAGACGGTGCCGAATCTCGACCAAGGCTCAGACTTGGGATGGATTTCTGCCGTTTATTCGATGTGGACGCTCGATTGGGTAGACGGCGCTGGAGAGTGGAAGAAGGCAAGTGGAGGCCGTTTATCAGGGCTGAGGAGGAAATCAAGAGTTCTATTTTTCGAGAGTGTTCGGGGATTTTGGAGCTTAAAGAAACAGAGAGAGAGTGTATGGAGCGGCTGATGGATCGTATCCTCATCTATCCGGAGGGCGATAGTGAACTAAGATTGACCAATCTAACCGAACACTCCATAGTGCTAACGGATTATACTCCAATCAAGCACCGCTTACGTAGGATGTCACCGAGGGTGCAACAAATCGCGATAGAGGAAGTGGAAATGATGTTTAACGAAGGGATAATCGAGAGATCGGCAAGCGATTATAGCAGCGCACCCGTAATGATCCGGAAACACGATGGATCCTTTCGATTTTGGGTGGATTATCGAGATTTAAATAGGGTGACGAGGAAGGACGCGTACCCGATTCCCAGTATGGACTCGATACTGGATAAATTGCGACGGGCTCGCTACTTAACGAAGATAGACCTCAAGCAAGCATACTACCAGATTCCGATGGAACCAACCAGGCGGAAATACACTGCGTTTGCGGTACCTGGGTCGGGGTTGTGGAAATTCAAGAGAATGCCATTTGGCCTTACCAACGTGCCTATGACTTTCCAGCGGCTGATCGATTCGTTGTTTGATCCGGAATTCCAACCAAACGTGTTCGGTTACTTGGATGACATAATCATCGCGACCGAGACGTTTGAGGAACATCAATATTGGGTGAAGTTGGTTTTAAAGAGATTAGTGGGGGCGAAAATGAAAGTAAATAAAGAAAAGTGTGAGATGTGCTGTTCCAGAGTGGTGTACTTGGGATTCTTGTGGACAAGGAGGGGCTACGCTCGGATCCAGAGAAGGTGGCTCCAGTGTTGGAATACCCGGCTCCTCGTAACATCAAATAGCTGAGAAGATTCCTGGGGATGGCGCGGCCAGACTTTAGTAAGCCGTTCGTGGTGCAATGCGATGCTAGAAACTTCGCAATAGGGGCCGTGCTTACACAACAGGGAGAAGACGGGGAACATCCCATAGTGTATATCAACCGGGTGCTAACTCCGGCAGAAAAGAATTACAGTACTACAGAGAAGGAGTGCTTGGCGATGTTGTGGGCCATCAAGAAGCTGAGACCCTACTTGGAGGGGTATCAGTATACGGTCATTACGGATCATAGTGCCCTAAAATGGTTATATAATCTGAAAGAACCGTCAGGACGGTTAGCCAGATGGGCTCTGCAGCTGCAGCAGTGAGATTTCGAAATTGTCCACCGTAAGGGGGCACTGCACCATGTCCCAGACGCCCTGTCTCGGCTACAGGAGACGGAAGAGTTTGGAGCTGCCTCGTTTGAAGAAATTAAGGATCTGCGAATGTTGAAGGAGGTCCCAAAGTACCCGAGGAAATACCGGAACTGGAGAGTAGAGGGAGAGAAGTTATACAGGTATAGAATGGATCCGCTGTTGGATCCCATTCAGAATAAAGAGGAAGGGTGGAGACTGGTAGTACCCGCGGAATATAGAGAGAGTGTTGAGTGATGCCCATTGCCTGCCTTCTGCGGGCGATTTGGGGGTCGAGAAGACCTACGACCGGGTAGCAAGAGAGTACTATTGGAAGGGAGTGTATCACGACGTCCACCAGTTCGTGAGGGAATGCGACTTGTGTCAGTGATATAAAGTTGCTCAAACCGGGCCACAAGGGTTGATGGGCGAGAGAGTAGTAGAGAGGCCATGGGCGGTAGTGGCGGTGGATACGATGGAGTTTCCTCCGAGTAAGGCACAGAACCGATATCTACTGGTCTTCCAGGACTTATTCACCCGATGGATCGAGGTGAAATCACTCCGCAAAGCCGACGGCAAAGCAGTAGCGAAGGCAATAGAAGAGCTAATATTATTCCGCTGGGAAACACCCATGTTCATATTGAGCGATAACGGAAAGGAGTTCGATAACAAGGTAGTAAAGAGTATGCTAGAAGAGTACGGAGTGCGGCACATAACTACGCCACCCTATCATCCTCAGGCCAATCCGGTGGAGAGGAGTAACCGTACGTTAAAGGCCATGATTTCGACCTTTGGAGGCTCCGATCATCGGAATTGGGATACTTACATTCATGAATTCAGGCACGCCGTGAACACGATTGTGCAGTCTTCCACAAAGGTGTCCCCGGCCTTTCTGAATTTCGGGCGACAGCCCCAACCCGTGAAGAGTTTGAGAAGAGAAGTCGAGAGTGTAAAGACAATAGAGAGATTGGAACAGGACGTGTGGGAGGACAGAATGAAGCGATTAGACGCGCTGAGAGATTTAGTGAGCCGACACATGGACGCGGCACGTCAAAAACAAGGGAAACAATACAATAAAGGTAGGCGCGACGTGCGTTTTAGTGTAGGCGATCTGGTCTTACGGAAGACTCATTTCCTCTCGGATGCGGCAAGGAAGTTCAATGCGAAACTCGCGCCGAAGTTCGAGTGGTGGATCCAAGGGGGGGGGGGGGGGCCTAAAGACCGCACGCAGACGGTTGGGAGGAAGCAAGTTGATTATGAAATAAACCCAAATAGCCGGGGGATGTGAGGTTCACGCATATTAGAGAATTACGTAGATGTGCAACAATAAGCAAGACAATTAATTAAACCATTTTTAAACCCAAGTATGTGGGGGATATGAAGTCCACGCATATAAGAGAGTCATGTAGACATAACAAAATAAGCCTAACGATTATTTAAATAATTTTTAAACCAAAGTAGCCGGGGGATATGAGGTCCACGCATATAAGCGAGTCATGTAGACATGAAAAAATAAGCCAAACAATTATTTAAATAATTTTTAAACCTAAGTAACCGGGGGGTATGAGGTCCACGTATATAAGGGAGTCATGTAGACATGAAAAAATAAGCCAAACAATTATTCAAATAATTTTTAAACCTAAGTAGCTGGGGGATATGAGATCCACGCATATAAGGGAGTCATCTAGACATGAAAAAATAAACCAAACGATTATTTAAATAATTTTTAAACCCAAGTAGCCGGGGGATATGAAGTCCAAGCATATAACGGAGTTATGTACATGACTCCCTTATATGCGTGGATCTCATATCGCCCGCCTACTTGCGTTGAAAAATTATTTAAATAATTATCTTGCTTATTGTTGCACGTCTACGTAATTCCCTAATATGCGTGGACCTCGTGTCCCCCGGCTACTTGTGTTTAAAAATTATTTAAATAATCGTTATGCTTATTTTTTGGTGCCTATAATATGACTCCCTTATATACGTGGGCCTCATATCCCCCGCTTACTTGGATTTAAAAATTAATTAAATAATCGTTTACTTTTTGTTTCATGTCCTCATGACTCTCTTATATGCGTGGACCTCATATCCCCCACATACTTGGGTTTAAAAATTGTTTAAATAATTATCTTGCTTATTGTAGCACGTCTACGTAATTCCCCAATATGCGTGGAACTCGCGTCCCCCGGCTACTTGGGATTAAAAATTATTTAAATAATCGTATTTCTTATTTTTTCATGTCTACATGGCTCCCTTATATGCGTGGACCTCATATTCCCCGGCTACTTGGGTTTAAAAATTGTTTAAATAATTGTGTTGATTATGGTTGCACGTCTACGTAATTCCCTAATATGAGTGAACCTCGCGTCCCCCGACTACTTGGGTTTAAAAATTATTTTAATAAGCGTTTTGCTTATTTTTTTGTCTACATGACTCCTGTATATGCGTGGACCTCATATCCCCCGGCTACTTGGGTTTAAAACTTATTTAAATAATCGTTTTGCTTATTTCTTCATGTCTACATGACTCCCTTATATGCGTGGACCTCATATATCCTCCGCCTACTTGGGTTTAAAAATTGTTTATATGATTATCTTGCTTATTGTTGCACGTCTACGTAATTTCCTTTACATGCGTGGACCTCATATCCCCCGCCTACTTGGGTTTAAAAATTGTTGGTTTTTTTTTCACATCACTTCCTTAAAAAAAGGTCATCGGATATACTCCTTCGCAATCGCCCCCCCTATGCCCCAGGACTGGGTCCGCCCCTGAGTTCGAGAGACCTTTAGAGATAACTGAGATATTGTCACCGACCGTGTATGTGTTAGGCACCTTGGAAGGTTCGAATCGCTGAATCACGAAGGTACACGTGTCGGAGTTGAAAATAGTAAAGAGAGGAGGTAGCAGAGTGATTGGAGGAGGAAAGGGAAGGGAGAGAGGGAGTAGATCGCATTAAGTGGCAACCCGAGATCCGTTAATCATTTCTCTTTCTTACAGCTAGGTGAAGTAATATGAGGACGTCGAAAGGCCCCAGGAACTGTGGCCGCAGTGAGGTGGACCTCGACTCCTGTCCTCGCTGTCGGGGGAGGGAGCCGCGCGGTCCCGGCCATCGCGCGGCCCCCGCCGTTGGGACACCCACCCGGCTCCCCGCCGAGAGGGAGGAGGTGAGGTCCAGCCGTCAAGAGGAGGGCACCGAAAGAAGAGGGGCGAGAGGAGATGGCGGACCCGGGTCTCCGGAACCAGAGAGTCCGCGAGGACCGTCCCTGCCTTCACCCCAACGTTCCGCCCACCAGGAGGGAAGCCGGGCGGCCGTAGCCGACCCCCCGTTGGCTCTAGATCCCCTGTTGGAGCGAATCTCGGTGGCGGAGGCTCTGCGGTTGGTGCAGGGTCTCCGCTCCCTATTCCAGGCCACAGGGGGGATGCCACGGAGGGGATCCTCGGGAGACGAGCCGCCTGCCACTTCCCCCCAATAAAGAGAACGAGAAGGGAGAGGAAAGGGGGGTATAAAGAGAGAGAGTGTAGAGGAGAATGAGGGAGTGCAGGTACGGAGGAGAGCGCCTGGTAAGGAGAGAGAGAGAGAGAGAGAGAGAGAGAGAGAGAGAGAGAGAGAGAGAGAGAGAGAGAGAGAGAGAGAGAGAGAGCGAGAGAAAGAGAGAGGGATGGGGGGAGCGTTAGATAAAGGAACCGGGAAGAGAGGAAAGCATGAGAAAATGAGAGAGAAAGAGTGTGGAGATTAAGAGAGAGAGAGTGGAGAGTGGACGGAGGGTGAGTGTCGTCGGATCAACCAGCCACCCCCCCGCCGTCGGTTTGCACCGTGAAGTCAACTGCTACGCTAGGGGTGACAAACCCCGCGGTAAGTGTATTAGTTATCATGAAAACGGTTGATCTCGGGGAAGATTAAGAGGAAGTAGGGTATCCGACCCTAATCGGAGCGAATACTTCGAGGAAGTAGTCCGTTCTAGAGGAGGGGAGTTTGTGATGTTGTACGTGAGTGAGTGATAGAGAGAGTGAGCGAGAGATAAAGAGAGAGAGACAGCGAGAGAAAGGCAGCCACCGAGATCAACCGGCCAGTAAGTACACTTACTATGTGTAAAGCCGCAACATTTCTTTTCATGTACACGGCCGGAGATATGTCAGCAGCTGCCGATACAGAGGAACCCCGTCGAAGGTAAAGTGAAGGAGGGACATGGCGTCCGTCGCGTTTGGGTTCAGCGGTGACGCAGTAGTAGCGCAGCCGGGGGGGGGCGCCACCGCGCGGACATAATTAGGCGGCCACGAGGCTACAGTGTACTCTGGTAACTAGGCTCGAGCGGGAAGTCGCGCGGGAGAGAGAGAGAGAGAGAGAGAGCTGAGTCAGTCTACCGGTGTAGAGAGCCGAGTGCATCACGTGTGCAAAGAGAGTTTTCTTCGGTGTCGAGAAAAAAATAAGCATTGGGGATCATGTGAAAGTGAGGGAAGAGAAAGGTGCGAAGATAGTGAGGAAGAGTGTGAGTAGTTGTGAGGGTGTGAAGGAGATGTCAGAGAGAATAAGGGTGAGCGCGAACATTAGGTGAGGGGGATCGACGACAGGGAACCGTTTTCGCCGGCGATCGTCCTCCCGCAGGGCTGCTGAGGCCGCACGCAACCTCCCGCAGGCGAGAGTGAGAGAGCAGGGGAGAGGAAGGAAGGAGAGGAGGAGACCGCATTGCAGTCATCTTCGAGGTACGCCAACGGCAGCGTCCGCCAAGGTGAGAGAGTGCGTGCCTATATTGATAATAACGAGGTGTGTGTTTCCGCGAACCGCGTGTTCGGAAGGAGAGCGCACACGAGAGGATATTCGCAAGGGCGGCCAGTGCGCTTCCGAGAAACGTGCAAGCGCACGGAGCTAAAGAGAGAGTGTGCACGGGGTGGGGGGGTTGACGCGGACATCGCGCCAAACGCGGTTAGAGTTATGTGCCTCGTGCCTATAAAGACAGCGAGTGAGTGAGAAGGGACGACGTGCGTAGCTACGGACTGGTTAGGTAGATGAGGGAGGAGAGTTATGCGACGCGGATCAAAGAAAGCGAGTGCGAGAGGGCTTCGAGAAGCCACGCGGTAGTTCGGTGTGTGACGTTGCGGACACGCGTGCATAAGGAGGTGAGAGGGTGAGAGGCTTCACCGTCAGTTAGGTGCGGCGCGCGATTCTAAGAATCGCGCGCAGATAAAGAGAGGGAGTGAGGAAGGGAAGTTGCTACGAGCGTCGGTTTGTGGAGAATTCCGAGAATCCCTCACACCTACAGAGAGCGAGAGTGAGAAGGGTCTCGTGCGATTCTCGCGCGGTTCGCGTTTCCGCGACTCGTACAATTTGAGCGGAGAGAGAGTGAGAGAGCGAGTGCGAGGGGTTACGGCGAGTAGTGTGCGGTTCGCGCCACTGCGAATCGCACAGTCCGAATAAAGAAAGAGAGAGAGAGAGCGAGTGTGAAGGTTTGGCTCGGACGTTGCGAGCACAACTTCGTCCCGTGCCTCGGAAGCCCGCGCACCCAAGAGAGAGAGAGAGAGAGAGAGAGAGAGAGAGAGAGAGAGAGAGAGAGAGAGACAGAGGGGAGGGAGAGAGAGAGAGAGAGAATGAGATAGAAGTAAGGGCAGAGAAGAAGTTACGGGTCCGATCAGGGGATATAAAGGGAGAGAGTAGTAACGGACTTCGTAGAGGGGAGGGAATCAATGGAATGCAGTAAGTTAGTCTGCAAAGAATAGGAAATAAAGAGAAATCGTATTTGAGTGTTTGCATGCTTTATTTTGCGCAACCTTCACCCACAATTTTCAGGTTCTTCGCCGCCCGAACGAGGATATCACGGCCGAACTCCCTTTTGATAAGTGAACGAGAGTGAGTTGAGAGCGTGAAAATTATTTGCGGTATACCGGGCAACTATAGCGCTTGATGATATGATATTAGTTTAAGTATATATAGTAAGAGTATACCATCGCAATTTGTAAAAAAATTAAAATCCAAGTATATTGAATAAAAAACAAGATTTAAAAACTATTGTTATGAAGTGAATATTATTCATAACAACAATGCAGTAATAGGGAATCTGTTACTGAATAAACAGTAAATCTATGAGTAAATGAATAATGTACGTAACAAGTATTTTTTATAAAAATAAAAAAATTTAGTGTTTTCTTAATGTGTAATATATTTTTCTATGGGCTCTTAAGAAGTTTTCAAAATGAATTATACGTGCAAAATTCGACACGTAATGCAAACTAGTGGAAATGGAATAAATATTATGGATTTGTGGCACCAGTTGAAATTTTTAGAAAATTTTGTGACTTTCCATGTGAAACTTGTACATGTGCTCCTCTGAAAGTGTAATATGGATCATATTATAAGTTGAAATGAATAAATTTCAGACACAGAAGAGAGAGTTAATAACCAAAATGAAAAAAATGACACAATAAGAAAGTTATAAGAGAATAAATGTTAAAATAAGGTAATTACCTTGTCGTAAATTTTAAATGTTAATAATACTTAATAACTGTTCAAAATTATTTAAAACTATTTAGAACTGTTTAAAACTGTTTGTAAATGTTACAAAATGTATGATTTTGGACACATTTTTTCTAATTATAATACTTTGTAACAGTTTCAGACAGTTTTTAATGGTTTTAAACACTTTCAAACAGTTTAAAATAATTTTAAATTTGATATATTTCAGGAATAATTAATAAATTATTATTATTATTATTATTATTAATTAATGACTATATAATAGCCTCATTATTATAATCATGAGAATTAAGGAACGCGGGAGCACTCCGAAGGCAAGTAACAATCAAACAATGAAGAAGAAGCCTAAGGAGTGTTTAAGTATACTAATAATTAATTGTTACTACGTTAATAATAATAATAAATAAATATTTAAAAGTTATTAAATAATTTAATAACTCTTACAAACTGTTAAAAACTGTTGAAAAAAGTTACAAACAGTTACAAACGATTAATAACGTCCAAAATTCTACATTTTGTAACATTTATAAACAGTTTATAATTCTTTCTAACAGTTTTTAACATTTTTGAACAATAGTACATTACGGTACAAGTGACGAAAGTTGAAGTTCCGCCACTGCGTGAAGTTTCGTCTCGTGTACCGTATACTATTTTTCTTGATGTCCGGTGGAAAGTACGTTTGCCACTGACAATGATAACGCACCCGACGGGCTCGAGAGCATTGAGTTCGATGCCCGCCCCCGACATTTGCGGCACGAGCGCAGCGAGTGCTGCTGGTCGGGGGGGGCGGGCATCGAAAACATCATGTGCATAATTTTAATAAGTGAATTTTACTGAAGATCATGTAAAATATTTTTATTTTACGTGCAATTGTTACAATTGTTACACGTACAATTATTATTAAACATGCGGTACTTTTGCTCTATTTGTAGCAACAAAGTCAACTATACTTTATTTGTATCTGAAAAAATAAAAGATCACTCAAGAAGAAATTCTCACAAAAAGTGCGACATTATTAACGAACAATCTTTTATCCATTTCACAAATTAAAGCTATATAAATCACTTGTATACCCGATGGGCCGCATTGATTCTGACAATGCATACCTCGTTAGTGACTGTCACACATAATATTTAAATCGTGAACATACCTCGAAAATGATATGAACATTCAAAAGGTTATGTGTGAGTGCCACTAACGGGACATGCATTGCTAGAATCAATGTCCATCGGGTGTACCTTGATGATCAGAAGTGATAGTTTTTGTTGTAAATATAGGTTAATGACTTTGAATATGTTGACAAAACCTCTAAAACAATCTATTAATAAAGTCTACAGTTGCCTAGTTACCAACTCAGAATCAATGGTTAAATGTCCTTCTTTCGCCATCGAAAACAATGGCGAAACCACGTACTTACCACCAGGGCATCAAGAAAAAATATTTCCGCTATGGTAGGTGATTATATATGGACCCAGGGCAAGGAAGTTCAATGCGAAACTCGCGCTGAAGTTCGAGAGACCTTTAGAGATAACTGAGATATTGTCACCGACCGTGTATGTGTTAGGCACCTGGGAAGGTTCGAATCGCGGAATCACGAAGGTGCACGTGTCGGAGTTGAAAAGATACGTAGCGCCGCGAACTCGAAAGTAGTAAAGAGAGGAGGTAGCAGAGTGATTGGAGGAGGAAAGGGAAGGGGGAGAGGGAGTAGATCGCATTAAGTGGCAACCCGAGATCCATTAATCATTTCTCTTTCTTACAGCTAGGTGAAGTAATATGAGCACGTCGAAAGGCCCCAGGAACTGTGGCCGCAGTGAGGTGGACCTCGACTCCTGTCCTCGCTGTCGGGGGAGGGAGTCGCGCGGTTCCGGCGATCGTGCGGCCACCGCCGTTGAGACACCAACCCGGCTCCCCGCCGAGAGGGAGGAGGTGAGGTCCAGCCCTAGGTAGGTGATTATATATGGACCCAGGGCTTATGATGGAAAACCCTGGAAAACAGGTTTCATATTTTTTATTATAAAATCATTCATTAGCTGAATGAATTCAAAGATCCGAAAGCTACGTAATCTCCTAGTTTAATATAAAATGTGTGTGTACAGAGAAAAAGTAATCAAGAGTCAAGCATGATTGTGAACGAAATTTAAGGATAAAAAGGCCAGTAAACAAGAGCTTGACTAATATTCATTATCAGATATGTATTATTTTGTTTTTTATATTGATCCTTTTTTAAAAAGTGATCCTTTGTGATTTTTCGTGTTATGTTACAGGATTTAGAAAACAGCTTTAACTGTTCACCTGTAACACCATAAGCCAATTCTTATTTTATTTTAAAGATATTGAAGTATTGCCGCAGCTGTTTCTCATGAATTTATGAACATAATAGACCAATGAATGCATGAGTTCATAGAAGATTAGACTGCAGAGGAAGTAAATTAAATCAGAATAAGAGCTTGTTTTTAGGTATGAAAAGCAAGGTTAAGGCACTAAATGTGAGATTTGAGATACAAATATCAAAACTATATTTAAAATTCATACGCTTTTAACTTAAACATCCTACTCAGAAACCATGATACAATCTGTGGTGAAAAGCTAATCGGAAGGAGTAATAGCAATTAGCAATGTTATACTTATTTGTCAGCTGTACTTGAAGAGTTTGTCAAGGAGCGCAAATGTAAAAAAAATAGAAATCAGATCCAAGTGTATTCGACAAAAGCGAAGATTTGAAAATTATTTTGATAAAGTGAATATTATTCATAACAACAGTGCTCTATGTAATCAGAAAATCTGTGTGAACAAATAATGTGCATAATAATTATAGTTTATATATAAATACGAAAATTTAGTGTTGTGAATAGTGAGAAGACTTTTCAACGTAGCTCACGTCAAATTAGAATATACTGCATTATTTCTGATTGTGTGATATTTTTCTATGTGCTCTTGAAAATCAGATACTTCTGATTATTGGGTAATGGTTTAAACGTAATTATATGTGTAAAAGTTTTACAAGTATTGCAAATAGTGGAAACAAAAGAAATATTATGCATTTGTGGCATGGGATGTTATTATTATTAAATTTCATGACTAATTACCTTGTGACACGTGTGCATGTGCTTTTATGTACATATGTAATGTGAATCATATTATAGGTTAAAATGAATAAATTTATATAAAAAAGGGGGAAATAGTCAAAATGGAAAAAGTGGAATAAGAAAGTTATAATAAAATAAATGTAAAAAGTTCATTATATGATTATATGCAGATCCAGGGCAAATTTTTTATTTTCTGAAAATAAATGAGCGATAGGTAACTGGAATTATGTAAATATATATTAAAAATTACTAGATTCAATTAAAATAAGTCAACGTTTAATTAGTAAATAGGCTATTGCCATCTCTTAAGGTCTAGCTGCATCGTAATAGCAAAAAATGGCTTTTTTTCATAAAAAACCATCAGTTTTCAATTTAAAAAAAAAAAAAAACAAGGTCCTTAATCATTAAGGGGAAGGCAGGGGCATTTTGAACATAAAATAAACTACTTTAAGTAATTTTTTGGCAGTCAAAAGCCTGATCGGACTTGTTTTTTTTCTCAATTTAAGGTTTTAAAAGAAATATTATGATACTCGCATGAAATATAAAATATTAATGATTATTCCTTCTTTTTAGTGAGAAAATTTCCTAAGTTTTCTAAAAAAAATTTGTTAATTTATATAAAACCTTCAAAGAGTAATTATCAATTGAAATTGCAAGAAAAATGCAAAAAATCATGAAAATTCAATTTTTGACCTCTGATATGTCCAAAACTATCGGTCTAAAAAAATCTGAAAAAATTCAAGGGTATCAAAAATAAGTTGTAGAACATTTTCTGAGTTTCAAGAAGATTCATTTTTTGACCTCTCAATTTGACAGAGTCGGACATATACATTTTCTTACTAGCTAAAATAGACTGGATATGTAAAAGTTATTCAAACATACAAAATAAAATCACGTTATCATAGGATAACGTATATGTAGCAATAATAATAGCATAGGATAAGGCTATATGTAGCAATGTAACCTCAAAACTCGATTTTTATTAATGTCCTATTAATTTTTTTCTTCAGGTTACATTGAAATTTCACACAGAGATTGTAATATCCATTACTTATTACATATTTTATTTAAAAATATTGGTTTTGATTTTGTGAAAGACCCTCCTTAAAATAGTACTCCACAGATGCATATACGACCTGGACTAAGATATATACCACCTCTCAAAAAATAATTAGGCATGTCAACAATGTATTATGGTCTTCTTCTCTGAAAGTTAATAGCACTATAAAATTATGTCAACATTGATGTACAATCTTAATGAACATTGCCAGCTCATAGTTTTATAGAAACATGATATTAATAATCTCACTTTTATAATAGTTCAAAAAATTGGGTAACAAATTTGTGCGTATCAAGATGGTTCAATAGAATCTTCAATAAAGGTTTGATGCATAATATAATACAAAATTAAAACTTAATAATAAATTGAATATATATGTTTACAAAGATAAAACAGACATAAATTGATATTGATTTAATATAGTGATATCATTCATTTTCTTAGACTATTTAGTCTTATAATGAATATAATAAACAAAATATTATCAAAAAAAAGTGTTTTACTATTATGTGGAACAAGTATACTGTACTTTCAGAAAACTAACAAGTTAAAACACTGCAAAGAATAAATAAAATAATTAAGATTTGTTGTAGCATTCACTACTGAGAATAAAGAAGGTTTTAGTGAATTTATGAAAACAGTTTACTAAAGAAGCTTTTCTTTTCATTTTGTTGAATTGCTTTGAAGAAAATTGAATCAATATCTTTGAAAACTTGTTCACTAGAGTTTGCTGCATTGACATAATTATGAATACCACGAAGAGCATAATAATCAACTAGGGGTTGAGTCTGCATGTGATAAGATGCAAGACGCTTTTTAAGTGCTTCAGCATTATCATCAGAACGTTTGATCAATGGATCACCAGTGACCTATAGACAAAAAGTTTCATTTGATTCAACGCAAAGTATATAATCGTTCTGTCTGATTATCAACTACTCACATCATCTTTCATTGGAACCTTTGGTGGTGCAAATTCCTCATGATAACTTCTTCCACTTACAGGATGAACTAATCGCCCTGTTATTCTTTTTACCAACAAATTATCATCTATTCCAAATTCTATAACAGCATCAAGTTTCGTTTTTCTCTTCTCCAACATATCATCTAACTATTACACAAAAACAAAGAGTGATTTTTTTTTACTCAAATATTAGATTATGCAGCTGACAGCAGTACCTTTTCTGCTTGTGGCACAGTCCTTGGAAAACCATCCAAAAGAAAACCTTGTTTGCATTCTGGTTTATCAAGATTTTTGTCAATCATATCAACAACTAGTTCATCGCTTACCAATTTACCTTTATCCATAATTTTCTTCAACTGCATTCCAAGCAAAGAACCAGATTGTACCTCAGCTCTTAACATATCACCAGTAGAAAGGTGGCAAACGCAATATCTGTCTTTCAACATTGGGGCCTAAATAAAAAAGAATTTTCTCATATAATCAGATGTTTAATAACAAAAATGATGAAAAAAAAAAAAAACACAAGTTTAATAACGAAAACTAAAGTGCTGAAAATGAATAGGTAGAATGTTCAAATATAAAGTTGGAAAAATTACCTGAGTGCCCTTACCACTACCAGGTGGTCCTAATAAGACTGCATTCACTCCACGAGGTGGATATTCTATGTTATCTTTTGGCAAGACTTGAGTGCTAGGTGACATTTTTTATGAAAAAAAAGCAATTCGCCCCGTGTAGAATATTGTTTAGCAAATAGATTTGCTATTTTATTTTAAATGCAAAATGCATTAATAACATTGAGCTTAGCTCGCCAATGCTGCCGAAACGTGACTATCTTGAATCTTGATTCGACAGTTCGTCTTAGAGCTCTTACACGATGAAGGAACACCGAGGAATAACACCTTGTTATGAACGAACTCGTTCGCGTGAACGCGAACGAGTATCGTTGTATTTAGGGTCACCCTACAATGATTCCGGTACATTCCCACAAATAAATAATAAGATAATTTAAATAAATATCAAAGATTAATATATACATTATTTAGTTAATTAACCAAGTTATAAACAAGTAATTAACGATAACTCGAATGGAAATTAATGATAAACAAGCGATACTGAATTCGTTAACTAATTAACTTTAACAAATAATAATTGCGCCTGTATAGCAATGCGTTAATGAACAAATTGGGATTTAGCAATAAATAACGATAGTAATCTGCGGTTAAATTAATAACTATTCTGATAATAAATAATAATTACGAGACAAACTATAATAATAATAATAGCTAGGGAAAAGCTCGCTCAGGTAGGGTAAAGCTCTGTTTATAGGAGGATAGTCAACAGCACGACAATCAACGGACAATCAATCCCCGGAATCCATTAGCCAACGGCTCAGCAGCACACAACCAATTCAGAGAAGGGCCATTAGCGAAGGGCCTCTGGAATGCACGACGGTTTGAACATGGCAAGGAATGAGCTATGAGTCATCAACAGTCAACAACTCTTGGAATTCGTTGGGCAACGTTGTATCAGCTCGTGGGTCCATGACGCAACCAACTCGAGGGGTTATGAGCGTAACGGCTGGCAGAGTAGCAGCCAATCAGAGACTAGTAATCCCTCTCCGCCACAAACCGTCATTCGCCGCTCAGCGCTCTCGAACCTACTTTCGGGTCTGACGCCCCTCCACCGTGACTCTCTCCACTCTCTCTACCTCAGAGTGGGGGAGGCCTCTGAGGCAACTTGGCGCCCTACAGCCTCTACATCGTACTGTCCCCACTACCAACCGGGAGCTACTACATCACAACGTAACGGCCTACAGAGAGGAACCAATCAAGAGGCAGGCACAAGCGCCGCAAGTCAAGAAGGGATTTTCGGCCAGGATCTAAGCATCTACAGGTGTTCCCCCACCACGAAGCTCGCCGTGATTGAGAGAAGAGAGGAAAGTTTTCGGCCCTGTAAATACATCACCAGCAAAAATGATCTGTCACCTATCGGGTGATTTATCACCAAAAAAATCACCGACCGATCATATATCAGCAAAAATGTCCCCTATCGATATATCACCTATGGAATTATATATCACCAGCGAAGTGATATATCACCTATAAATACATCACCAGGAAAAAAATGATTTGTCACCTATCGGATGATTTATCACCAAAAATATCACCGACCAATATATCACAAAAAATGTCCCCTATCGATATATCACCTATGGAGTGATATATCACCAAAAAAATCACCGACTGATATATCACCAAAAATGTCCCCTATCGATAGCTACGTGAATGTATCACCTATGGAGTGATATTTCACCAGAAAATGTAACCCAGCGCTCTATCATCACTGAAGCGATACGTCACCTACGGGGTGATATATTACCATACGTCACCTGTGGAGTGGTATATCATCAAAAATGTCACCTATTAATATATCAACCGCGCAGTGATGTCACCTACAGGGTGATATACAATTTGAAGAAATTCTGACAGTACCTATGGTTAATCTTTTGTTATTGGTAAAAGTTTGATTTTTTAATGCAAAATTATATTTTCCACGCTGTGAATAAGATTATTAAGTGTTATTAAAATTATTAATTAATAATTAAAAAATATCGATTTCGCAGATAATTTTTGATTAATCAATTTTAAACTTTTATCACTTAGTTTACTTATTGAATACAATATTTTTCTGAAATTTCAAGAGAATATCTTTATTTCTTTTCAAGAAAATATGTCAGTCAATAAAAATTATTTTTCCTTGACTAAACTAAATTGATTTCAATACTTTCCTGTGTTTAATTTGTGTATAAGGATGGGAAATTTCATAATTATTATTTTTCAGTATGATAAAAACCAATAACTTTCCTTGTTGTATACTTTCGTATAAATTTTTGATCGCATTGCTTTTTTGTGTTTAATTTGTAGTTACCTTATATTCTTTTAAACATATTTTTTAAAAGAATGTTTTGTGTGTTAAATAAAAACATAATTTGATCTCTTACTACATTTACTTTGAAAGAACTTTTTAGATATTGCATGGTTAGAAACGATATAGTATAATATACTTTTATTTAAATTATTTTAAAAAATTTTATTTGTATAGCGTGCTCATTGAAATGGTAAGTTTAAAGAGAAGACAAAAGATTAAAAGAATATATTCTATCAATTGCGATGTTTGCAAGAACATCACATATTCACTACTAGTATATTATGGTATATTTTTATGCCGTACCTATAATTATTATACTTATAATGAGTTGATGCGAACAGTCGAAAATTTTTAATTCTCGCTCGAACGATACACATACGTTTTAATTTAATTTAAATAACCCGCACGCACGCACACATACGCACGCACGCACGCACGCACGCACACGAAAATTTTTTTGCTCAAAAACCACAAATATAAATATAAAATAAATAATATATAATAATATAATATATACAATATTTTAATTCTCTTTCGAATGCTACCCATCCGATTCAGATACATAGAGCCGTTCTCGAGAAATTACGATTTAAAAAAAAAGTAAAAAGAATTTTAACCAAATATCTCTGAAATTTATGAATCAATCCTTTTGCCCAAAGAACTGTCTCGATTGGTATATAAAATCTACCCCTACAAAGAATTTCAAAGCGATTAAGGGGATGTGAGTACCGACGTTATTTTTCAAACGAGTACATCTCACGAAAATACCAATAGAATCATCCAAAAAGATTCTGAGTATAGTATTCACATATACGGAGCGCTTGACAAACGTGTTTTTCCAAAAAAATGATGAGCATTTATTTAATTAAATAAAAGCCGTACTGTCAGTAAGTAGGGATCTGCAATTGACCTAATTTTCAAACGAGCACAGCTAACGAAAATGCTAATAGGATCACTCAAAAAATTTTTTGAATATAGTGTTTACGGGTACGGAGCGCTTGACAACCGTCTTTTTCCAAATAAACGTTTGAATGTTGATTTAAAAATATTGAAATTAGGGTTGTACATCACCTTAAGCCAATTTTACTCTAGTTATGCAACGACAAAAAAAAAGTTATAATACTCAATATTCTTTATAACCAAAAAAATATGTCAATATCTTTTTTTAATTTCGACATATAACCTATTTACAAAAAATTACGTTTTCATCAATAACTTATGACGAAATATAGCTATCGACGTTTTTTTTAATTGTAGAGAATTTTATCCTGCCTACAGAGAATTCGTAATATATAAACAAAAATATGTAAATTATGAATCTAGATATTTCAAAATAAGAGTATAAACAAATAAGTGAACGTGAGTCATTAGGTGAAGATCGAAATCGTTAGTTCTATTGATGGTTTTGCTTTTAAACTAAATAATTTGGCCGTTGCAATGGCACTCGTGTGAGCTGGTACATTGTCGTGGTGGAAAAGCACTTTTTTTTCAGTACGGCATCAAAGCGATCTAATAATGTGGCATAATACTTTCCTGTAATAGTTTTTTCCTTCTGGAGGTAATCGATTAATATTATACCACATGAGTCCAAAAAAAGTGTAGCCATGACCTTACTGGCTGATGGAATCGTTTTCGCTTTTTTCGGCGCAGATTCCCCAGGCCCAGTCCATATTTTCGAATGATTTTTTGTTTCTGGCGCATAATAATGAATCCACGTTTCATCAATAGCTACATAATGTTGCAAAAATTCCTTTGAATTACGTTGAAACATGCCCAAATATTGCTCAGACGCAACCATACGAGCCCGCTTGTGATCAGCTGTGAGCAAACGCGGCACCCCAATATATATATTAAATACTCGTAACCCAACCCTGTGCTGGAAAGTATATTCCAATAATAATATTCTTAGCTGTATAATCGATTCTGAGCGGAAATCATAATTTTTTGGAAGTTTGAATTCGTGTTGGCGTTGCAATGTTGTAAACTTCAACCACATTCATATAGCTGTAATTTAATGGTTGCTGTAATACAATTTTATTAATCAGAAACAGTACAAATCATTTTTAATTTAGAAATTTTTTTCACATTAGATAATAAGGAGAACCTTACAATATCCGAACACTTAACGTTAACAAAATGGCCCGACACTCGAACGATCACGCATCATATTTGTTTATACATAACCAATTATAACGTATGAAGAATAGTAGAAATCTCATTAAATTTGTTTATAAATAAAATGTTTTACTGGGCACTGTTTTAAAATAAATATTCATAATTTTATGCAAGTATCGAGAGGTTAAAAATATTACTTATGTCGCTGCAATTTACTATCAACTGATGAGAATTTTTCGGCTCCTCCTCAGGGACTGGAGCGGGCTCGAAACGTTGGACAAGGTGGTGGTGGTGGGCAGTCAGATCATCCTTTGCTAACAAAGTTTTTTCCATGTTTTAATTAAGTTTTTATTTCAGATTCTGTGGGGGTGATTATAAACAAGAGCAATCTGACTGCCATAAATATTAATTATTTTAATTTAATTTGTAAGACTGTAAGACCGATGGAAAAATTCTTATCAGTTGATAGTATCGAGAGGTGTTTAGGTACTCGGACGTTTCCATTCCTATCTTATTTACTAACATATACTTAATATTCATACATTTTTTAATAATAAATATTTTATTTATATTTTAGTTCAACTTGGACAGTGAAAACGATTCGGAATTGAACTCGAACCAAGCTCTGTTTTTAGAGCTTTTTGAAATAACTGAACAGTTCAATAATAGAGAGGATGATTTATTATATCAAAATTCCTTTAATGAACTGTTAACGATGCCTAATTTTCATAAGGCTCTTCAGCAATCTGTGGATAAAAGTCCAGCCGAAGTACTATTAATGATATTAAAATATTCAATAAAGAATAATTTAACATTGACTGCTTTGTCAGAACTAATGCAATTAGTAAATTCCATGTTTTTAGAGCCTATATTGCCTCAATCACGGTACATGCTTGATAAATTGTTTAATACTGATTTTGATGTAAAATATCACGTTATATGTCCTAAATGTACAATTTATTTGGGTAAGCTGGAGGACATCAGATCAGATAAACATTGTGACAACTGTCAAACAAAAGTAAATTTTTCTAACCTCTCAGAAATGAATTACTTTATTATTATAAATCCATGCCGAGAAATTCAAAACCATTTGACTAAATATGCCGATTACTACTATCATATTATGCATGAAAGAGAGCATGAACATAATCATATTAAGGACATATATGATGGAAGATGTTATAGGAAGTTTGTTCAAAATTTATCTGACGCTAATAAACATCAATACATTACTGCAGTTTTAAATACTGATGGTGCAAATAGATTTAAATCATCAGAGTTCTCTTTGTGGCCAATACATTTGATGGTTAATGAACTACCATCACAGGAAAGATTAAATTCTATTGTCACGTGTGGTTTGTGGTTTGGAAAGAAACCGAATCTTCGAATTTTCTTGAATCCATTCATCGATATGATGAACGATGATGTTGCTAACAATATTGAAATTAAAATTAGAGAAGAAAATAAAATTTTAAAAGTGTACCCACTACTTGCTTGTGTAGATTCTATTGCTCGTTCTCCAATGCAAGGAGTTATGCAATTTAATGGAAGATACGGATGCAGTTGGTGCGAACATCCTGGGGA
Organism: Torymus aiolomorphi; assembly: GCA_036365515.1. Lineage (NCBI taxonomy): Eukaryota > Metazoa > Arthropoda > Insecta > Hymenoptera > Torymidae > Torymus > Torymus aiolomorphi. Next base: position 90,190,535 of record CM070876.1, read on the forward strand.
ATATTACGATCATTCCATGCGATATCTCGTCTTGAATTACCATCCAGATCCACGAAATTCAGAGAAAACCATACAGTTAATGAAAGAAGTATTAACAAGTAATAAACCTTTATTAGGTATTAAACATCCTTCGCCGTTGATTAATTTAGAATATTTTGATATCATCTGTGGGTTTGTACCTGATTATATGCACTGCTGCGCAAGTGGTGTAGCACTGCAATTCACAGAGTATGCTGTACAATCTATGACTGATGAACAAAAATATGTTATTGATAATTTGTTATTAAATATGACAGTACCTAAGCAGTTGTGCCGCTTATCAAGAAGTCTAAGTGATAGAAAACATTGGAAATCGCTTGAATGGGAAAATTGGCTACTATATTATAGTGTTCCAATTTTTTCAATTGTAATGAGAGAGGATAAGCTGAAACATAGGGCATTATTTGTTAAAAGTCTACATATTTTATTGAAAACTTCTATCACCTACGCCGAAATTGAAAACGCTAATGCTATGTTATACGAGTTCGTGGCCAATGTATTAAGACTTTACACAAAAACTGCAATGTCTTATAACGTTCATCAGTTGTTACATCTAGCTGAAAGTGTAGCAAACTGGGGACCACTTTGGGCGCATTCGGCTTATTGTTTCGAAGCCGCAAATTACATACTCTTAAACGCAATAAAGTGTGCTAAGGGTGTAAAAGAACAAATTCTTCGATTCATACACATACAGAACTGCATGAATCTTTTGCAAGATAGCATCATCCAACAGTGCTCTTATAGGGTCCAGAAATATTGTGAAGACATGACAGCTGTTCGCATTCAAAGATGCATTAAATTAAAACAGATTCGGTATTTTGGAAGCGAACTTTTATTATCCGACGAGATAGTCAACAAATTAGAGTTAAACTCGAGAGTATTTAGAGCTTATAGTAAAATTATTAAAGATGGCTGCTTGTTTGATTCTTGTAAAATTCGAAATTTGCGATCTTGTAATTGGTATGCTGAGATAAAACATAATGAATATATTAAATGTTATGCTTTTGTATTTGACGAAGAAACTAAGGAGGAATTTACTTTATGTTATAGTCTTCAAACAGAGAAAAGTAAATATTGTGATACCATTCTTGTATTGAATTCTGCAAGCGAAGATCTTGTTCTTGTACGAACTGCGGATATTAATTCAATATGCGTTTTTATGACAGTTAAAAAGTTTGATTATCTTTGTAAAATACCTAATCTATTATATTATTAAAATCTATTGTACTACGCAATTTTGGATGTTATAAAAATGTATTTTTACTCTATAAGTAGTAAGTTATAAGTTTTATAAGAAATAAAATTTTTACATTTTTTTAATAGTAACGTATATTTTCACGATCAAGTCAATTTAGTATAACGAGTGAAATACGAGCGATTCTCGTATTTTACAAAAATATGGTCAGAGAAGTGATGACTCAACGAGCGGAGAGTGACGAGAGCGCCGAAGGTGTATCAAAAGGAGCAAGTAGAAGAGGGAAAAGGGACGCCGAGAGCTATAGGTGGAAGGTACGAAAGCTTTCTTATTGCTTAAATTAATAGCCGAATTTTAATAAAATTTTACCCTCTCTCTCTCTCTCTCTCTCTCTCTCTCTCTCTCTCTCTCTCTCTCTCTCTCTCTCTCTCTCTCTCTCTCTCTCTCTCTCTCTCTCTCTCTCTCTCTCTCTCTCTCTCTCTCTCTCTCTCTCTCTCTCTCTCTCTCTCTCTCTCTCTCTCTCTCTCTCATTCGCTAACAAATATGCTAATGAATTTATCCCTGTAGGGACCACCTGGTTGGTGGGAGACTCATCCTGAGTTATGCATTCGATTTTTATATGAGGAAATCTCACAAACCTTCAACTTTACACTATCAAAAACTGAAAGTCTGAAAATCAATAAGCACCTTTATCATATTTAAGGTTTAGACTTTTTATGATAAAAAAATAAAAAATGAATAATGTTCCCTTTTTGATAAAGAATGCTAATATGAAATTTGTTTTTTTTTCTTTTTTGAATATTTTATCTTAAAATTCTTATTTTTTTATCTATTATAATTCTATAATTTCAATTATAATATAACAAAATTATTTAATTTTTATTTCTATTTCTATGAGATAAAAATAATGTAAACCAACAGTGTTATCCAAGTAGTATCCAAGTAGAAAAAAATAGTAATTCAAATCAATATTAATCTTTCACATGCTAGCAATAAGTGCAACATTTTAGGTAACAACTATGTTTTTAGGGCGAGATACAGTTTAATGGTAATTTTAGGATAAATACGAAACCTTTTTTTCACTACGAATAGCCATATGGTTAGAAATTTTTGACTGGTGATCTAAGTGTTTGAACAACAGCTGTTAAATAAGTATTTTTCCATCAATTATCATTTAATTTATATCTCCAATCCAGGTTTATTGATGTTTTTGGAATCAATTTAGAAAATTTTGTACTATTTTAACCAAGCTCTATCAATTTTTTGTTGTTGATCCAAATGATCGAACAATTTGATTTCCTAATTCCTAAAAAGGCTAAAATTGGTAAAAATGTCATCTTTACCCTCTAGATTGAAAATGCATGCATGGAAAAATTTTAAAAGAATTCAGGAACACGTATAATATTATGTATAACCATAAATGATAATATATAATCGCATCTATAACTTTTTTTTCTGAGATTCCAGCAACCATCTACAAAAATCATACTCTTACCTATATAGTACATTAGTATTTATGACAGTTAATAAATTAATTGTTTTAAATTTGATATACTCTGATATAAAAAAGGTGATTAGATTTAGCGATTTAAAGATAGTTTTTACAATTTTTGAAGAGGGAAGAATCGTTTATAGTGAGTAGTTCTCTTTTTTATGTTAGTTCATTTAAAAAACCGCTGCCAATTCATTGGCCTGTAGCTTCCTCAACCATAATTTGTTGATTCCTTTAATTAATTTTTAATAACAAAATTTATAATTTTTTAAAAAATTTATTGCATAATTATAATTAAATTCATTTATGAATATTAAAAATTGTTAATTTTTAAATTTATTTATTTATTTATTATTTATTTATATAAATTTATATAAATTTTGAGCTGATAAATAAAGTTATCATTTGAAATAGAAGTCAAATATCTATATTTTATAATAAAACAAATAGCTATCACGGTTGTTTTGTTATTAACAAAAACTTGTTTTTTTTATATTTCATAATTCATATTTTTTAAGAAAAAAAAAATTTATAGCTATCATTGTTCTTTTGTTATTAACAAAAACGTGTTTTTTTAAAAAAGTTCATAACTCACAAATAAATTATAATAATGCAGAATATAATGCATTCATAATGCATCATTCGTAATTATAATAGATTATAATAGATATAATTTTTAAACATTTTAATTCATTTTGTTACACATCATTGTAGTTATGAGTTTTTTTAAAAAAAACACGTTTTTGTTTTTGATGATAACTAAAGAACCGTGATAGATAGAAAATTAATTTTTTTAGGAAATATAGGTATTTTAATTCTCTTTCGAATGCCACCCACCCCATTCAGATACATAGAGCCGTTCTCGAGAAATTACGATTTTAAAAGAATGTAAAAAAATTTTTAACCTCAAATATCTCTGAAATTTATAGACCAATCATTTTGCCCAAAGAACTCGACGGAGAACTATAAAAAAATCTACCTCTAAAAGGAATTTTCAAGCCATTAAGTCAATTTGACTCTTATAATCGTTGGACATACAAAACTGATTTTTTTCATTTTTCAATTTTTTACTCAAAATCTAGCCTACAGAATGTATTCAAATTTTAACAGATTGTAGCTATTTATATTCTGTATTATCATGATTTTTCTCAAAAAAATTGACCGTTAAGTTTAGGAGTTATAAGCTTCTAAAAAAAAATCACGTTTTTGTTAATAAGAAAAGAACCGTGATAGCTAGAAACTTTTTTTTTTTGAAAATGTAGGTATTTTAATTCTCTTTCGAATGCTACCAATCAGATTCGAATAACTCGATCCTATCAATAAAAAAAAATCAAAAAACAGTTTTGAGAAACTCGAAAATTGAAAAAAAAAACAAAAACGCATCGCCCCAATCAAAAAACTGATTTTTGACCCGCCATCACGCAAAAAAAAAACAAAAAAAATGAGACCTGTCCGGTCATAATCGACCGAGTAGAAGCTAAGATCCAGGCGTACACACACACACACACACACACACACATACACACACACACACACACACACACACACACACACACACACACACACACACACACACACACATCCATACAGACATTTTTCAAAAACCATGTATTTTGATTCCTAACACCTCGGAACACAATTATAACATGTTTTTACAACAACTCAAAAATTTACTATCACAAAGCTTCCTCTAGGAGGAAGCAATATGTATGTTTAAAAAAAAGTTTTCGCAACAGCATTATAAAGTGAAAAGTATATATTTCCTCTAATAATCAGAGCATAACTTTCAAGAAGAGCTCATTGTATTTGTTTCGACTCCCACAATAAGCAGAATTTTTTTATAATTTATTTGAAGTACGCTATGACTTTACGAGTCAATAAATGAGCACTCATTATTTACGGTGAAAAAAAGTTCAAAAATTTTAACTTTACAATACAATGATATGAAATAAAGCACATCCAGGATCATGAAAAAAATAAAGTTTTTGGGTTCTAGTCATATATCGTTAGTTTTTTTTGTTATTAACAATTTAATTGTTTAAATTGCTGCTAAATCAATATGATTAATTATAACTGAATCCTAACTGTATAAAACTGTAGTAAATTCATCTAGAATTATGTTCGTTTTTACACAATTGAAAAATTTTGATTAGAACCCGAATTATTGCAAATTTAGTGCAATAACCCGCGAATTCGAGCGCTGCGCGCGGAGCCATTTGCTACGGACACATTTGCTTTCACACGCTCTCAAAAATAAACTACAACTCCGATCCGGCTGAAATTTCGTCTGTAACCGTTTACAGGAAGATACTGCACTGTAGTGTATTTCTGGTTCGATAGTGGCACCATCTGGCGGTGAGGCTAGGTACTTGTCAAATGACCCTCGTATGTGGATGCAGATTGGGCTGGAGATTGTATCGATAGGAAATCGACGACTGGTTATGTTGTGAAATTATTCGGAAATGTGATACAACGGAAATCAAGAAAACAAGGAAGTGTAACAAAGTCTTCGACAACTACTGAATACGTTGCATTGTCTGAAGCGGTGAGCGAAGTTTTGTTAATTAAAGTTGATAGATCTGTTAGTATTTTTGAAGATAATTCCGGTGCAGTGAGTATAGCAAAATTTGGTAATTTCACGAAGAGATCGAAATACGTAGAAGTACATTTTCGTTTTGTTAACAACAATTATGAGAAAGGATTAATTAATGTTATTAAAGTTAGTACTGAGAAAAATATTGCGGATATATTGACCAAAGCTCTTGGGCGCGTACGATTTGAAAAATTGAGAGAATCATTAAACTTGAATTAAAGAATATTGTATTGCGAATAGTATAAATTTAAGGAGACGTGTTAAGATATATGGTACATTTATACTGTAGATAGAATAAGAGGGTGGAGCGCCAGCTTACACATTGAAGTATAGCCCTAGTGGAAATTGTTGGAGTGGGTATATAAATGAGGAGGCCAAAACACTATATAAAACAATAAAACTCTTTATTGAGACTCTGAGTAGGTTGGTGGCACAGGGTGTAGGAAGGTGATGCGTCCGTATCGGTCGGCGTTCGGCACAGCAGAGAGAGAGTCGCGCCGTCGTAGGCGCGAACACGGAGCAGGCGTTGTCTTGTAGAGGGGAGACCGCAGTACATCCACTGCACTCCTCTGCTGTGTAGGCTGGCGCCATCTCGGCGCTGTGGACAGCGGCGCATACCGTGATGTTCCGCTGTAGAGCGTTGCGTGGACTCAAAGCAGTCAAAGCCCACGTGCTTCTTACACTCCCTCCCTTTGAGGGTACGCAACTTCTGGTTCTCGTATATGTGTCTTCTGATGATCTTATCGGTTTATCCTCTGGATCTTGTATATGTGTATATTTATAGTTATTAAATTCATTCTAAATAAATAAATTAGTTACTCTGGGTAAATCTCTGAATTAAAGTAATACACATTTATATATATATAACCATCTCATTTTATATTCATTTATAGTGATATTTCTCTGATTTTTATACTATTCTGAATTCATGATTTTATCTCTTAAATATTTATGCGTATCAAAGGGAAGTGGTTTAGTCATTATATCTGCTTCATTTTCTTTAGTCGAGACCCATCTGACTGTTACTTTTCCTTCTAAGACACATGATTTTATATAGTCACCGTGAGTGGCTGCCATATGACTTTTACTTCCTGTCATTTCTCTGTTTTCTAAATTCCTTCTGATTGATTCTAGATTGTCATCGAAATTTTTAAGTTTATGGCTGCCATCCATCTGAGTGCAATCACCAGCTGACTTATTATCGCACCAAATTGTTACTGGATACATGGTTTTGCCTGTTATGTCTCTGATTGCTTTATCGAGTGATAAAAGTTCTTGACATGCTTCGCTCATGGCAAGGTACTCTGCTTGGCAAGTTGACAGTGTCACATACGTCTGTTTATTACTTCTCCACATTATTGAATCACCAAATAATTTTATTATAAAACCACCTGTGGAAGATGAGTCTGAATAATCTCTAAAGCTTGCGTCTGTCATAGCTGTTAGATTTTCGTCTTTTGCTCTGTATGTCAACCCAAGGTCAGAAGTTCCTTTGAGATATCTGAAAATTCTTTTTACTTCTTTCCAGTCCTCTTCTGTTGGATGTACTTGTCGTCTGGATAAATAGTTGACTGCAAATGCGATATCTGGTCTCGTAGCTCCTGCCAGATATAACAAACTTCCAATGGCTTCTCTGTATGGTGCTTTGGTTTTTATTTTTGGTTCTTCTGATTCGTTCGAGTTTTCTTCATTTCTGAGTTCTCTGTTTTTAACTTGTCTTGTCACCATGGGTGTTCTCTGAGTTTTACATTCTGTCATGTTAAATTTTTCTAAGATTTTCTCTGTGTATTCTGTCTGTTTTAATGCCAAGGTTTTATTTTGTCTGTCTCTGATAATTCTCATTCCTAAGAAGTTCTCTGGTTCTTCTAAGTCTTTCATTTTAAATACAAGACTTAGTTTCTCTCTGATTTCTTCTAATTTTTGTTTGTCATTACCTGCTAGTAGTATGTCGTCTACGTATAGAATTAACATAATTACTTTTCCATCTTTTCTCCAAGTAAACAGGCATACTTTTGTTCTTCTGATTTCTGCATCACAGTTTATACCATCTGGAATCTCCATGTATATCTCCTCTTCCAGTGTTCCATTCAGAAAAGCGGTTTTGACATCCATCTGAAATACCTCTAGGTCGTATTTATTTATTATGGCTAACGCCGCTCTGATTATCGCTAATCTAGATACTGGTGCGTATGTCTCTTTCAATTCATATTCATTTCTGTCTTTAAAACCTCTGATTACTAACTTTCCTTTATACACATTTTCTCCTTTTTCTCCTGTTTTCTTTTTGAAGACCCATTTCGAGTCTATTATGTGAACCTTTTTGTCATCTTTCGTTTTGGAGGGTCTATCAACAAATTACCAAACGCTGTTTTCTTCCATTGATTTAATTTCCTCGTTTATGGCTTTTGATCACTTTACTTTATCGTCTGATGCCATGGCTTCTGAGTATGTTATTGGGTCTTTATTAATTGTGGCTATAAATGCGTGTCTGATGTCATCTTCTGAATTTTCTTTATCACACCTTCTTTTTGAATTATGTGTTGGTTCTTGGTCTATTAATTTTAGGCTTGTATCCTCTAATTGCCTTGTCACTTGGATTCTTCTGATAGACATGTATTTTTCTCTGTTTTCTGTTGTTTTCGCATTTCTTCTGGGTTGTTTGCGTTTCTCAGTTTCTGAGTTATTTGTCTCTTTATTTTCAGCTTTCTTTTTCTTTGGTTTGTGTTTTTGTTTATTTTCTGATTGTTTTTCCTCTGATTTTTCTTTTTCCTCTGAGTTTGATGGTACTTTTCCTATTTCCGGATCCTTTGATACTTCTGTCTCTTCTGATTTGTTCTCTGACTTATCTCTGTAAATATCTTTGTAAACCAGTTTTTCATTACATCTGACATATCTGGAGTGAAGGAATTTTCCAGTTGAAGGATGCCAAAGGACGTAGCCTGTTGGCGAGTACCCAACCATTATAGCTTTAATTGCTCTTTCTGAGAACTTCCTTTCCGTTATAGGAATTTTAGCATATGCTACACATCCAAATCTTCTGATTTTCTCTAAGTGGTTATTGATTTTTGGAGTTAGCATATTTATTGGAGTTTCTGAGTTTAACGACTTATGTGGTGTTCTATTGTATATGTGAACTGCGGCTTCTACTCCCAATATATTATACCCAATATATTAATACATTATACTCTATCTTTTCTAGTTTCATTACTTCTGAGAACTTTCCTCCGATGAATTCTGTTCCGTTATCAGCTCTGATATAACAGACTTTTTCATCTTTTCCTAATAGATTTCTCATTGTTATTAGGAATTTTTCAAGACAATCACCAGCCTCATTTTTATGTTTCACAGAGTATGCTTTAGCAAATCTCGTGTAATCATCTACAAATACAATTATAAACCTGTTACCACCAGGGAATGAAGCTGGATTTATGGGTCCCATTGTGTCCGTGTGTATCATTTCTAACGGTCTGGATCCTCTGGTTCTATTCTCTGAAAACGGTAATTTTTCCATCTTTGCCATGATACACACTTCGCAATCCATTATGTCTTTGTCGAATTTAACTCCTTTTAATTTTTCATCTGATTTTTGCATCTGTTTGAGATAACCTAAAGAAGCATGACCTAATCTGATATGCCATAGCATGCCTTCATTCAATTTGCTCTTTTTGTTATCCTCTGATTTTTCATTATAGTCCAAAATTTCCATTGACTCATTTATGCTCATGCTATCTAGGTTATGTATTTTTCTGTTTAAAATTCTTTCATCTAAATCGAAGTCGCTAGTTTGAGAGCTTCTGATATTTGGTTTTGTTTGAACGAGTTTTTCTCGATTCTCCCTCCCAATCTCAGACGTGTTTGTATCAATTTTCTCTGTATTCTCTTCTGATAATTTGTTTAATTCTAAATTCATGACATCCGTCTGAGATTGTTGTAAAAACTCGTCCAACGTAACTAACCTAGCCATGCATGAATATTTTTCGTAATCTGAATTTTGATTATTTATATTTCTTTGTTTTTCTACATCTAAATTTATAATTCAATTTGGTTTCTCATATTTTCCTGTAATATATTCAGCACCTGTATTTTTATCGAAGACTTCCAAAATTTCATCATCTAAGTAAATTCCTAAACCTACGTCTGCAAAGCGTCTGAGCGAGATTAAATTCTCTGATATGTTTTCTGCTGATATTACATTTTTCAAAATAATTATTTCATCTGTATTAATATTTGATCTTACAATTAAATTTCCTTTTCCGTCTATTTCTGTATTTGCCGAATCATTTTTATTCGCGCTTCTGATTACCTCTCCCGTGCATTCTTTAAAATCGCTCAATATTATACCCTTATTTACGATATGATCAGTAGCACCTGAGTCTGCGATAAATTTAATGTTCGTATGCGGATTTGATTGATTTTTAATCGTACCTGCAATATACGTTGTTGCTCCTTGCTTTAAGGTGTATTGTGATGCGCCTCCCGCGCCTCGATTTCCACCTCTTTTAAAAACCTTACCTCTGAAATTTCCACTTCCACCACCTTTTATAACAATACCGCTGCCTCTGTTATTACCTCTCTCTCTAATATGTTTGTTTCCTCTGAACTGTGTGTAATCATTTGTGTTGTTTAGTGTTGTGTATTATTTAATATAATTATTATCAAACCTTCTCTGAGTGCCTGTACTGTCCCCTTTTTAGGACAGTCTGTGCCTCTGTGTTCAACCTCTGAATTGCAGAAATAGCAGAACCACAGGTTTTGCTTTATGAGTGGGCAGTTCGATGCCATGTGCCCCCGCTTATTGCATCTGAAACACTTAGCGTGTGGCCCCGACTGCCACTCTGGTTTATTCTGAATCAAATTCGCCCTGGGTCCTCTGGTTTCCTCTGAGCTCTTTTTCTCTGCTTCTAACTGTAAAAGAAATGATTTTATTTCTTCTAAATTCATTTCTTTATTGTCAGTTTGTCTTCTGATTAGGTAGGCTGAATGAAGTTCAGAGTTATCGCATGAAACCGCCTGGTAAAAAGCTGATCTTTTCTCCTCCTCAGATAGTGGCACAATTGTATCGCAACTCTCATACTCTCTTAGAATCGTATTGAATCTGTCACAAAATGCATTTATCTTTTCTTTCTTATTTAATTTTAAGAGATACAATTGAGCCCTAACTGAGGAAGCTGTCACGTTTGCTTCTACTCTTCTGAATTCTCTGATTTTAATTAAAATTTCTTTGGGATCTTTTAAGAACAAAATTTTCTTATGATAGTATTCGTCCAAGTGATTTATGATAATATCTCTGACTAATGCATTTCTCTTTTCTACTTCTTTTTCGGTTAAGTTTAATGGGGCTTGCACTTTATCATCTATTATGTCTAATAAATCATTAGATCTTAACTCTGAATGAAGGTAATCTAACCACACATTTAAAACTACTTTTTGTGACAATTTATAGTCTCTTTTAATATTTAATTTTGAACTATTTTATTTTATTTATTAAAAGACTCATTAAAATCGGCCATTATTCTGTTTTGGTGTGATTGTGTATTGTTTATTACTGATTCTGAATTTATATTATCATCTGGGTTTACAGTGGTGGATTTGAGGAATGGTTGTGTTACTTTTAATATTCTGATTTTATTATTCTCTATTTCTATCATCTGCGTCACTTTCTCCGATGGTTTTATCGAGCAAAAATGTGATAGACCGGGCGGCGTGTACGGAGATTCTGATGTTGAGGTCTCGTCTGATTATACGTAAATAATTATTCTGATAAATATTTGGTCTTTCTGAATAATCTGAATTTAATAAACTTTTACAGATCTGTATTCTGATTCTCTTAAATTATTTACATTCTGCTCTGAATCAATTTTGTTATATTATCTTTATAACAATCGTAATATAATTTTATATTAATATAGTTTTTATTACACTGTGTAAATGACTTTATTTAAATTGAAATAGAGAGAAAATTATTTATATATTAATATATAAAGTTTAAAAACAAATTATTTTTGTTTCTCTGGCGTCTGATCGTCTCTGTTAGACATTCTAAATCTCTCTTCTCTTCTTATTTCTTCTGACTTCTGAATACTTTAACGCCAAACATTTATTCTGAATTATATTATTTTCAATATTTGTTTATTGATATTGTTGCTTCTCCCTTTGCTAGACCGCACAGCAAGTCTAGTAAGTTCGAAGTCAGTCGTTACTCCCATGTGCACCAGTCCCACGCTCGTGCTCCCTCCGATCGTGACGTCACGCACAGCAATGACGCCAATAGTGTCAGTGGGTTGGCCGTGCACTTACGCAGTCCCAATGATTCACACGGTTGTAACGACTTTACATGAAGGCAAGAATTCTCTGCACGGCAGTATCATCTACGCCTCATGTCGTCATTACAGTGTGTATATCGCGTCTGAATGTAATTCTGAGAATTGTGTATGTGTGCGTGCAGCGCGCGCTCAACGACGAGAAAATACTTTTGTGAAACAAAATGGCGTCTGAATCTTTCTTGACGCGTCGTCCGCGTGTGCATGTCTATCCGTGTACGCCGCGCGCGCACCAGCAATTTGACTCACTCCCTCCGAATCTCTGAATTTCCCTCACGAAGAATTCTGTTTTGAATCTATTCTGAGAGAAAACACTTGTATGAAAGAAATTGTGCCTGACGCTTTCTCCACGTTTCGTCTGTGTGTGTGCGTGTTTCTGTATGTGTGCCTAACGGATAGAACAGGTTAATGTGAAAAAAATTGCGTCTAATTTTCTCTTCACGCCTCGTCCACATGTGCACGTCCGTGCATGCACGCTGCACGTGCTTTTCAACTGCTTTCTTACTCCGTCTTATTCTGCGTGTATTACTTATGAAAAAGAAACACTGCTTAGTCGCGTCTTGCGCCCGCACCACAATTCTTCGATATTTCTCCTCGCACGCCCCGTCAAATTCTCGTCTGATTTAGCGTCTTAATAGATTTTCTTCTGAATGCTTCTGATTATTTTCTGAAGTTAATCTTAAGTAATTCTTATAATTTGCAGTATTATTCAATCTTATAAATGAGAGCTATTTATCGCGTATTTCTAATTAGCTCTTTGCTATTCTAAACAAACTTACGTCTGAAAACTCTTGCCACGCGGTCAAAACCTCAACATGGCCGCATTTCTCGGTTAGCCTCGCAAAAAAAACTCAGGTACTCACCGATCTTCTTCTAAGTGCCTGCCTCCAAAGCTCACAGCGTGGCTGGGCCGATAACCTGTTGGAGTGGGTATATAAATGAGGAGACCAAAACACTATATAAAACAATAAAACTCTTTATTGAGACTCTGAGTAGGTTGGTGGCACAGGGTGTAGCGAAGGTGATGCGTCTGTATCGGTCGGCGTTCGGCACAGGAGAGAGAGAGTCGCGCCGTCGTAGGCGCGAACACGGAGCAGGCGTTGTCGTGTAGAGGGGAGACCGCAGTACATCCACTGCACTCCTCTGCTGTGTAGGCTGGCGCCATCTCGGCGCTGTGGACAGCGGCGCATACCGTGATGTTCCGCTGTAGAGCGTTGCGTGGACTCAAAGCAGTCAAAGCCCACGTGCTTCTTACAGAAATGAAAAATGAAAATAACTGTAAATAACTGTAAAAAACCGTAAAAAACCGTAAAAAACTGTAAAAAACTGTAAATAACTGTAAATAAAAGTTTATAAGTGTTTGATTTGAGACGTTAATAACAGTTATTTACAGTTATTTACAGTTATTTACAGTTATTAACAGTTATTAGCAGTTATTAACAGTTATTTACAGTTTTGCAGAAAAGTACCTGCGAAAACGGAGGTGCTGATAAAAGTTAGTTACAGTTATTAACGGTTATTAACAGTTTTTAACAGTTTTTAACAGTTATTAACAGTTATTAACAGTTATTTACAGTTTTGTTGATAAAAAAAAGTTAGTATTATAGAGAAAAAAATAAACTGTTTATAACTGTAAATATCTGTAAATAACTGTTAATAACTGTTAATAACCATTAATAACTGTTAATACCCTTTATCAGTACCTCCGTTTTCGCAGGCACTTTTCTGCAAAACTGTAAATAACTGTTAATAACTGTTAATAACTGTAAATAACTGTAAATAACTATAAATAACTGTTATTAACGTCTCAAATCAAACACTTATAAACTGTTATTTACAGTTATTAACAGTTATTAACAGTTATTTACAAAAATCATTTCCGCTAGGGAGGCTTAGAGAGACTGAGCGGGAGCGCCACCTCGCTGCCGTTCTCCAGAAAGAGAGAGATCTGTACTGGAAAAAGATTGAGGAAATAAAATTCGTGTTTATTACTGTTCACTATTAATTTGTGTAGTTTATTTGAAGAAACCCTGTTTGATTTTAACAGAAATATCAGTGTTCTTCCATACTACTAACAAAAATAGATTGAATATTAGTTGATTCACTACATGGAGCAAAATTTCTTTGTAAACTTTATCTTTTTATAAGAAAATTTACTACTTTTATAGAAGCGCTGGGACATACTCGACATGTGGGATTTGTCCTGTTTTAAATATTCATTTTTATTATTTTTGTAGTAAATTTTACTATTTAAAATAGTACTTTTTATGACTGCTGCAAAAATAATAAAAATTACTATTTCAGATAATAAAATTTGCTACAAATATAATAAAGTTTATTATTATTAAAAATATTTAATAGTTTAGTATTATTTAAAAAATAAAATTTGTTATGAAAATTATAAAAATTATTATTTAAAACAGTAAAAATCCTACACTGTCAAGTGTGTCCCAGCACTACTATAAAAATAATAAATTTTCTTATAAAAAGAGTAAAGTTTACAAATAAATTTTTCTCCGTGTACAAGAAAATAAAAAGCATATATTATTATGGCCAATTCACATATAGTTGTAAAATAATTTCACATATTAAAGATTATTGACGTGTGTGTGCCTAAGTTACTGTCATATAACTTACAAGGAAAGAAGAAACCCATACATTATTGCTAAATGCTAATTTAGTTCGCTAAATGCAGCAACCCATATAGCACTGAATATTTAAGGAATATTCCCTCAAGATTTATTTGCCATTTTCGCTATTTTCGCTAATATTCCCTCAACGTTCATAAACATGGAAGAAACCTTGAGGGAATATTCCTGCAAACCAAAATGACCGTTTTTCCATTCGAAATTTTTTAATTCGAATATTTCATTTCAATATTGTAGAAATATTCCTACAAGGTTATATAATAATGAGAAAAGTTAATTTATTTAAAAATAAAAAATGACATTTCTATGCTTATATGTGTCATTTTCTATTTTTAAATAAATTAACTTTTCTCATTATTATATAACCTTGTAGGAATATTTCCAATAATATTGTAGGAATATTTCTACAATATTGAAATAAAATATTCGAATTAAAAAATTTCGAATGGAAAAACGGTCATTTTGGTTTGCAGAAATATTCCCTCAAGGTTTCTCCCATGTTTATGAACGTTGAGGGAATATTAGCGAAAATAGCGAAAATGGCAAATAAATATTGAGGGAATATTCCTTAAATATTCAGTGCTATGTGGGAATAAATTTAAAACAATATTATATTTATGACATAGCCTTTTACAAACTGTAAACTGTATTTCAATGGTAAAGTATGAAAGAGAAAATGATAAAATAGCATTTAGCAATACGGCATGCTTTGCTCTTCTACTGTAAGTTATATAATAATAACTTATACTTTTATATGTGGAAAACTGGCAATCCATAAATATTAAATTATACAAAACAGAATAAACAATTTCAATCAAACACATGCACCTGTCAATACTCTTTAATATGTGAAGTTATTTTATAAATATATGTGAACTGGTAATAATTATAGATACTTTGTTAATAAAAAACCTTTTAGTTTCAACAATAAATCATTGGGAAAATTCTTACTATACCAAGTGTCATCCTTGAATATGCATACACAGAAAAATCGACCAAGCCATTTTAAATGACGGAAGCCATCCAGTCAACCCTCGAAGAATAAACATTGCTTGATAACAATAGCAAACTATTAAATATTGGAATGTTACTCACTAGTTGAGGCGAAGACAACAAACTTGCAAAAAGGATTTCTCTAGCATCAAGTACGTTGTAGCAGGGATCAGGAAGAGGAATATGCCAGAGAAGGAAGAAATAGCTTTCCCCAGGTAATAAACAGCTCCCTCGTAGCACAACTAGCATAGGAAAATGAAGAAACACGAGATAGATGCTAGGATACATGAAAGTGCAGGTGCACTGGTCTCACCTAGATGTAAACATGCGAAACATAACCACAAATATGACAGCTATACTCGACCGGCAATGTCAGCACGAAACTCTGCACGACCTCGGAGATAAGAGCGTGGACAGCAGTAGAAGGTCTTCCTCGACGTAGTTGCAGTAACCACCAAACTCACACGTTCAAACTTTCGTCGACGTAACCCTTGAAATGCGCGAGAACACCGGTCAACATGATGTTCGATGACTGCTGTGCTCGTGCACTCCCTTAGGCGCTCCTCTATCCTCTGTCCGTCGCCAGCTCTCAGGCTTCCGGAACATAAGAGCGGTTGGCCGCGAACGGACGCGAATGCACGTGGAGGAGCGTGTGCGCTCGTTTCTCTCATTGTCGTCGTAGCTTCCAACCAATGAGAGAAGCGAGCGCACGCGCTCCTCCGCGTGCATTCGCGCCCGTCCGCTTTCAATCGCTCTTATGTGCCGGGAGCCTCACTGACTTTCTCTCTATTAGGCCCCTGCTGCATAAGCACGTATGCATGCGTATGCACGCATATGCATCTATACGCACGTGCATACACATGCATACATGCTTCTCTGGCAGGGGCCTTAGTTTCTACACATGTGCGCGCAGCCGGCGGCAGTTATCGAACGTCGAGTTGACCGGTGCTCTCGCGCTTCAAGGGTTACGTCGACGAAAGTTCGAACGTGAGAGTTTGGTGGTTGCTGCAACTTCGTCGAGGAAGACCTTCTGCTGCTGTCGACGCTCTTATCTCCAAGGTCATGCCGAGATTCGTGCTGACGTTGCCGGTCCAGTATAGCTGTGATATTCGTGGTTATGTTTCCCATGTTTATATCTAGGTGAGACTAGTGCAACTACACTTTAATGCATTTTTGCATCTGTCTCATGTTTCTTCATTTTCCTATGCTAGTTTGCTACGAGGGAGCTGTTTATTAACTGGGGAAAGCTATTTCTTCCTTTTCTGCCAGTCGTAGCAAATTCTTCTTCCTGATCCCTGCTACAATGTACTTGATACTAGAGAAGTCCTTTTTGCAAGTTTCTTGCCTTCTCCTCAACTGGTGAGTAACATTCCAATATTTAATAGTTTGGTATTGTTACTTCAAGCATAGTTTATTCTTCTAGGGTTGACTGGGTGGCTTCCGTCATTAAAGATGGCTTGGCCGACTTATCTGTGTATGCATTTCCAAGGATGACATTTGGTATAGTAAGTATTTTCCCAATGATTCATTGTTAAAACTAAAAGGTTTTTTATTGACAAAGCATCTATAATTATTACCAGTTCACATATATTTATAAAATAACTTCACATATTAAAGAGTATTGACAGGTGCATGTGTTCGATTGAAATTGTTTATTCTGTTTTGAATAATTTAATATTTATGGATTATCAGTTTTCCACATATAAAAGTATAAGTGATTGTTATTTAACGTAGGAGTGCGGAAGGTGAGGGGTCTAATGAGGGAGACGTCACCTGTGGTCCTACTAATATTTATTGCCTTGACTCTGTCTCTCTGGCGTGACTGATTCGTGTCGTGGTCAGTGCGGAACTGAGCGGCCGTGTCGGCGAGGCTCGCTCGCAGCGTGCGCTGCTCTCTTTCTCTACCGTGCTAGCTAGTGCCGCCACCTGTCGGTGGGAGCCTACAGTACTCCCCCCGAAAGGAGAAAACTGAGTATCATTTTTTATTAGTACAAAGAATAGAAATTGACTGGTGAGAGAGATTACATAAATAAGTGAAAGTGAGAGTGCAGTCAGTCGAGAGTTTTAACATTTGTTAAATGTGAAATACAATTAGGTAATAGTGTAAAATTTTTGTTGAAAAACGACGCAGCTTAAGATCTAAAATCACAGAAATATGATTGTACAAGTATTTGCTTGTAATACGAACAATAGTGGTTGTTTGTTCTGATTTGACTTCGTGAGGCTAGTGTAGCCTTTAGTTACGCGATGTGCTAAAAATAATATAATATTGTGATCTATAAGTAAGAACGTAACGTGCAAGTTATTTATGATTGGCTTCAGCTTAAGGTTACTGTACAACGTATTTATAAAATTGACTGACATCAGGTCACGAAGCGCGATGCACTAAACTAACGTAGGTTTGGTCTCTGCACCCCCTCGCGAAATGAGCAATTTTATATGCACAATGCGTCGACTCCTGTTTTTGACAATTTTTCCTGTTCTGTTTAAGAATGTTCGGAACGAACTTTACGCGCTTCGGTTTGGGTAAAGGAGGTTGCGTGGGAGAGACGGGTTGAGTTTTATGTCCGTCGGTGGGAGGTTTAGGTGGCTTGTCTGCTGGTGAAGATAGTTGTGAGGGCTTGAGAATACCCGTAGGTTTTGGCGGATGGTGCACGGTAATAGGAGAGGGAGGAGTGATCGGTTCGGGGACATTGTCCTTAGCGCCGTCAGGGTCCTCTTTGAGGATGGAAGCCGGTTTTAAGCGTTCGACGCTTACTGTCTTGGTGTTGCCGTTGACGTCTACCTTGAAGGTGTGATTAATGTTGTCACGCGAGATCACCTTGTGTGGGCCAGTGTAAGGTCGTATTAAGGCTGGTCTGATTGGCTTTTCCTGTAGCCAGACATGAGTGCATATGTCTAGACCTTTGTGAAGGTAGGGTTTGGTCGCATTTTTATGGCTAACTGGAACAGGTCTCATTTGTTGCATAAAATCGCGAAATTCGTTGTAAAACCTGCGGACGTTTGGCACTTCCGCTGTGAAAGGCGAGAAATCACCGGGAATTCTCATTGCCTTGACGAAAATGAGGTCGGCTGGACTGGCATCTGTGTCTAAGCTAATGCGCATTCGTAGTCCAAGCATGACTGTGGGTAGCAGGGAGATCCACTCCTGTTGTTGCCGTGGCACATGAGGGCTGTTTTGATATCCCTGTGGAGGCGTTCCACCATGCCATTGGATGCAGGGTGGTAGGAGGTGGTTCTAACTCTGTTGATGCCTAGGATCGATAGAAGTTCGGTGAAGAGTCTGGATTCAAATTGCGCGCCCTGATCTGTTGTGATCGTGGTTGGTGTGCCGTAACGGCAAACCCAGTCGTTATAAAACGCACGAGCTACTGTGGGTGCTGTTGTATTTGAAATTGGAATTACCTCAGGCCATCTCGAGTAACGATCGATGATGGTGAGGACATGGGTGTAACTTTGGCTGTTGGCAAAAGGTCCAACGAGGTCCAAGTATAAGTGGTCGAATCTTGCATCTGGAGTGACAAAGTGCTTGGGCAAGAACTTGCTGTGCCTTGTGACTTTTGATTGTTGACAAGCGGCACATGTTTTGCATCAGGCAGCGATATCGCGACTCATATTCGGCCAGACGTATTGCTGGTGGATGAGACGGGTTGTGACCTTTGTTCCAGGATGTGACAGTGAGTTAAAACTGTCGAAGATTGTTCTGCGCAATTTCACTGGCACATAAGGCCGTATGGAATCCTCGTAGAAATCGCAGTAGAAAGGCGTGTGATCAGGGCCCTATGTAAATCTGCGAAGCTTAAGAGGGTGATCCGGGGTGCTTAAAATTTCCTTGAGTTGTTCATCGTTAGCTTGTTCCTGGCTGAGCTGTGTTGGGTCGAAGAACGTCGGAAGTCTGAAGGCGTTTATGTTTGCCAGGATTTTCCTGACTTGATGGTCAGCTAATAAGTCAGGGTCGCTCCAGTCAAAAAGTGTAAGGGAAGTGAAAGCGTTGATTCTGGACAAAGCGTCCGCAACATCATTTCTTCACCTGGGATGTAACGGATCTCCGTGTTGAATTGGGCGATGTAGGATAACCTACGAGAGCGGATGGCAGGCATCTTATCCGAGTTCTGCTGAAGGGCGTAGACTAATGGCTTATGGTCCGTGTAGATCTTGAATTCCACGCCTTCTAGGTAGTGGTGGAAATAACGAATTCCCTCGTAAATAGCTGTAAGCTCCCTATCGTAGGTGGAGTATTTTTTTGCGCCGGTGTGAAGAGTTGCGAGAAGAATCCCAAGGGTTCCCAAAGGTCGCCAGAGCGTTGTTCGAGGGCTGCCCCCATTTTGACGTCTGAAGCGTCCGTCTTGAGGCACAGTTCTACGTTTTCGTTTGGGAATGCGAAGAATGCAAGGTTGACAATGTTGTCCTTGCACTTCTGAAATGCAGTTTTGGCTTTTTCGGTCCAGGGTACTGGACGTTTGTCCTTCTTCTTGGCGCCTTTCAAAAATTCGTTGAGAGGACGCTGCGTGTGAGCTGCGTTGGCTAGCAGATGCCTGTAACTGTTCACAAGACCCAAGAATCTACGTAGCTCTTGGATGGTCTGTGGTTGAGGAAATTCTTGGATTGCCTTGACCTTTTCTGAGTTGGGCTTGAAGCCGTTGGGAGTGATGAGGTAGCCCAGGAAGACCAATTCTGAGACGCCGAATTTGCATTTTTCGACGTTGACCTACAGTTCGTACTCGTTGAGACGCGACAGCACTAAGTCTAGGTGGTGCTTCTTCGGAAGTGGAAGCGATCAGAATGTCGTCTAAATAGACGAAGATGAAGTCTAGGTCACCTAGTACTGAATTGATGTAACGCTGAAATGTCTGCGAAGCGTTGCGAAATCCAAATGTCATGACTGAAAATTCGTAGAGTCCGAAAGGCGTGATGACTGCGGTCTTGGGTACGTCCTCGGGCGCTATCGGTATCTGGTGATACGCTTGGCGTAGATCAAGAGCTGAGAAGATCCTCTTATTGTGTAGCAAGGCCATGCAATCGTGCATGTGCGGGATTGGGTAGCGGTCTGGAACTGTGACCGTGTTTAATTTGCGATAGTCACTGCAAGGGAGCCATTCGCCATTCTTTTTAGGTTCCATGTGTAATGGACTCGCTCAAGGGCTGTTTGACGGGCGACAAATACCCAGCTCGCACCATTTTCTGAATTCAGCTTTTGCTGCTCTGAGTTTGGCAGGTGAGAGGCAGCGAGCGCTCTGTGAGACTGGTGGTCCTGTCGTTAATATGTGGTGAAATACCTCCGTTTCTTGACAACTCGGAACTGAGCTGGTCCGAAAACGTTGGGGAATTTGTCAATGAAGCTTGCATATTTGTGGTGCGGGGCCAAAAACGAGATTTGAAAGGATTGCACTGCTTTGACAAACGCAGGTGCATGTGTGAATTGGCTACCATCTATCAATCTCTTAAGCTTGAGATCAGGTAAGAGGTGGTAGTGAGTGAGGAGGTCTGCTCCGATGACGGAGTGAGGAGGTCTGCTCCGATGACGGAGTGAGGAGGTCTGCTCCGATGACGGAGTGGGGAACGTCCGCTACGGTAAAGTTCCATTTGAGTCTGTAGGGTAGGCTTACGCCTATTTGAAGGCGTGCGACGCCAAGAACATCTATTGTGGATCCGTTAACGGCGTATAATTTGACTTTATCTGGGCCTCCTCGCCAGCCTTTGGGTTTCGGAATGACCGAGATGTCGGCACCCTTATCGATTAAGAAAACTTCATTAGAGAGCTTATCTTTAACGTGGAGACGTGCGGTAATCCCAGACCGACTGTCAGCCTCCACAACAGCAGGTTGATCTAGTTTTCCTGGTTGGCGGGGGTGTCAGGATTTCTAACCTTGTAATCTAGACCGGATCTTTCCAGTTTCAGGGGAGAAAGCAGTTGCGCGCTTCCTTGCCGAATTTGCGGTGATAAAAGCAACGCCCCTTGATGTTATCGCGTGAGCCGGATGATGATCTTGCCGGCGAGGAGTCACGCCTGCCCTTGGAGGGTGAACGTGGTCGTCTTCTATCATTCCTGATGTCCAGCGATTTGAGGGCTGCGGGTACGGCCTCAGCGATAGTGTCTTCGGGGGGTGATGTGGCCTGGTTGGTTGATTTCAACGAGTTGAGATTGTGTGATTGCAGAAGGATGTCGTGAGCCATGTCAGCGCTCTTTAGAAGCTCTGCCTCCTCTTTGTAGTTTAAGATCATGATTTGAATTTGTGCAGGAAGGTGGGTTCGCCACATGGATATTACCGTGTCTTTGGGTACACGACCTTGGGGTAGGCTCAACATTTCGGCCAGGAAGTCAGAGGGACGTTTGGAGCCTATTTCTAAGCCCTTGCAGAGCCTGTCAAGTTGCTGCTCTGGTGTTTCGGCTTATCTTTCTGTCAGGATCTTTTTGATTGAATCGTACTTCTGTCCTCTGAGGAGGGTGTTGAGTTTGTGTTGTAGGTCATGGTGAGTGTTCTGGGTGAGATATCTGCCGACGAAATTGAATTTGGCTTCATCTTCGATGACGTTATGTGCTAGAAATAGGTCCTCTAGTTGTTTGAACCATCCTTGTGGGTCATGTTTATAAAAGTTCTAGAATTGCAAGTGTTTGGTGCTTGCGAGGGCTAACGGGCTGTGGTATTGAAGGTGCGTCACATTCCCTTGCGCTTGATTATGTGTGTAGGTGTTAGATCCTAGGTTAGGTTGAACGAGAGGGGAGGGGATTGGTCTCTGGGACTGTGTGCCGGTGCATCCGGCCAAAGAGATCGGGTCGGACGTCGCTGCCGGCCAAGCGTAAGACTGTGAGAGAGGCGTCTCCGTCATGAAAGAATCAGCGCGGTTGTGACCTGTTGATGGAATGCACTTCGGCCAACTGTGTGAACAGCTGAGAGAGTTGCTGTGACTGGAGTTTGCCGTGGTTTTGACTGGAGTTTGCGTTGGTGACGTCGAGACTGTGACCGCTTGAGACGAAATTGCGGGGAGAAGGACATTGTCGTGGGCGATTCGTTCTGGAGAGCGTGACTTGAGTGAGGTCCTTCTGGTAGAGAGGTGAGGCACTCTTTCATGATTTTCATGAGTTCATCTAGTTTCCGGTCGATTCGCTCATCCACAGACTTCATTAGATTTCCGATATCATCTGTCGTGAAGAAATCACTAGTATGTTGCGAGTGAATATCCCTGTTCGCAGGGAGCTGCTTGCGGAGGGCACCAGTGTTTGGAGTGGCGAGTGATTGCGAAAGCGAGGAGTCGCTGTTGGCAGCATTGCCCTCAGTGCAGGGGGATTGGTTGAAGTCAAAGCTGAACCGGTTCTGTCCGGCTGTCATGTCGCTGACAATAGGTAGGTCAAGGGTGAACATCGAGGACGTGTTTGGCGTCGTTGGTTGGTTCTCTAAAGTTGGAGGAAGAAGCGCTCTGGTCGTTATGTTAGAGGGCGAGGCTTGTGAAGGCGTGACGGCACTTGACGGGGGAACTTGATTAGGTGCCTCTAGGTCGGCTGAATTGCTTTTATTAATTGGAGAATGCTGCATCATGTTTGTGGCCAAAAGAGCTCTTCTGGAGCTGCGGGTAGTAAGGAAGGGTAGGTTAGGATCCCGTGTGGATGAATCTAGTGGCGCTTTTAGTTTGCATTTGCTCATTTACGAGGAAATGCAGAGATCCGTGAAATGAGGTTAATGGCGAGCCTAACACCTAGTGCGTAAATAACTATCCCCACGCGACTCGAAAGTGCACGTGGAGAGTAGAGAGAATCTGAACCCTCCGATGAGGATAATAAGGATGCCTAAATTGCCTTACGCCGCTGCGTATTACAAGCTCCCTAATTAGAGCTCGCAGGCACAAACAATTATTTAATAAGCTAAACCTAAGCTAAAGCTTAAAGCTAAGTTGTTTTATTATGAAAGTGTCACAAGCGGAGGCAATGCTTGGTTGCAAGGAGGGTGCCGTTTCCCCCGCGTGAATCGCTGTTCTGAAAAGGACAACGCCAACCTCTCCTGAACCGGCGATTGCACTGACGTGAAAGAAAAGAAAGAGGTGTATTAGCGGGTGTATATACATAAATACAAAACAATGTTTGTCCGACTCGCACTAAAATCTGTGGAGGGATAAAGAGAGATTAATTTTCGAATCGTTCAATGAAATGTGAGTTCTCGAGAGACTCGTCTACGCATAATTAAGAGAAATGCTGAAGGTGTTCGTGCGTGCAAATGTTGATGAACGTAAATGAATTGTCGCGCTGATTGGACTCGAATGCGCACGAGAAAATTGTTTTTGAGAATTCGTAGAGATCACGAAAATAATTATAAAGAGTTCGTTACCCACGTGACATTAGTTATATTGCGAGCTAAGTTATATTGAATGTAAACTAAGTGTTTGAGTAAGCCATAATTATATGTGAGTAAACATGCTGTGGGTGTTAAAATAAATTTAATTCACACACAGAAGTAAATTGAAAGTAGAAATTATATTCACAAAAGTCACTTGTTAAATAAATTACAAATTTGGTTCATAAATACATTTCAACGTCGACTAATAAATTCAAAATCTGTTCAATAATTAACATAAATTACAAAGGGAGTTTAAATTACATTTATTTGAATAAGTTGTAGGTGAGTAGTGTGTCAGCAATTCTAAAATATGAGTGCTGTCAATAATGGAGTAGTAGTCTCTCACTAGAGACAACTAACCTGTGATATTTGAGTATGTCTTCGAGTGTAATGAGATTGTCCGTTGAGAGTTCCTTGAGTTTTTCCTTAAATTCCCTCCTGGGCTCACGCACAGTGAAGCTGTCAAAAATGAGGAATGGCAAACAATTGTAATTGAATTGCTGCCTTGAGTTTTGCTAATTCACACATGTTCACTGTTACACTTGCCGCCTGTGCCAACACGTGGTTGGCAACATAACCTCTAGTATGGTGAGAGTTTTTACCTTGCAATAGAGTCGATTTTACTAATCGTCGTTGCACCTTGAGTATTGCGTGAGTGAGGAGTGATGTGAGTTTTCAGTGAGAGATTGAGTAGAGCCTGTTTGAGTTGATCCAGTGTTGAGTTGAGCCAGTGAAAAACTAACGTAGGAGTGCGGAAGGTGAGGGGTCTAATGAGGGAGACGTCGCCTGTGGTCCTACTAATATTTATTGCCTTGACTCTGTCTCTCTGGCGTGACTGACTCGTGTCATGGTCAGTGCGGAACTGAGCGGCCGTGTCGGCGAGGCTCGCTCGCAGCGTACGCTGCTCTCTCTCTCTCTCTCTCTCTACCGCGCTAGCTAGTGCCGCCATCTGTCGGTGGGGGCCTACACTTACAGTGGAAGAGCAAACCATGCCGTATTGCTAAATGTTATTTTATCATTTTCTTTTTCATATTTTATCATTGACATACAGTTTACAGTTTGTAAAAGGCTATGTAATAAATATAATATTGTTTGAAATTTACTGCTGTATTTAGAGTACAAGGTGTAAGGTATATTTTAATGATCAAGTAGCATTTAGTAATAATGTATGGGTTTCGTCTAACAATGAAAGTTATATAACAGTAACTTGTTATGTTCTATATGTAGAATACTTGCAAAGCATAACTATAACTTTAACTTTAAAAAAGAAAGAAAAAGCAGAATGACTATTTACAGTTCAAGACACGCACAATTAATATTCAATTTATATTGTTGTTATGTCTCAGGTAGCAGTATGAAAGAACACTGACAGTTCATATGACTTTAGATCTGACACTATCACTGCTGTCCCTTTAATACCACATTTATGTTTAACGAATAATAGGTAAACCATCACAATAAAATTTTTCTTGCCTGGCCTAGTATCTTATTAAAGTGAATGTCAACTTGACATATTTTAATTGGGAATGATTGATGGAAAATTATTTAGTTATAATAAGAACATTTAATTAGAGTTTATAAAATTCCTCATAATTTGTACGGTGTGTTTAGAATTGTTCGTATAAGTATGATTAAGGAAATTGAAAAAATTGGATATTAGACGAACTATATTGAGTACGCTAGTTTATTCCAGCCTGGTATTAGCCTGGAATAAACTAGCGTATCCAATATAATTTGTCCGATGTCCAATTTTTTCAATTTTCTGCCTCATAATTTATAAGCTTATACTAATCAATTTTTACTAGAAGTATCAGTATAATAAAGATGCAGTAGCATCAATATCATCAAAATTTTTTTTTGTGAATTCTTTCCGGGTCGGGACTTGTAATTTAGACGCACCATTCGGAACTTAGTTTTTGCGCTAACTGTCTCATAAAAAAGACGAAAAACGCCTTTCTTTTGTTACATTTAATTAGTTTCTTTTTTAGAATTAGTGGTTTTCTAGAATTAACATGTTTTTAATTATTATTTGTGATATTTATTTGATTCAAAAATATGATGGGAAAAAATTTTCTAAGTCCCCAAAAATCACCTGAGATTTTGGCATGAGAAATCAGGTGAGAATTCGGGCGATTTCTCACCTGATTTACTTCAGTAGTACTAGTACACTGAGTTTGAGTAGTAATTTACTTATTCGCACACCGACCCTGTCGTAAATTTTAAATGTTAATAACAGTTAATAACTGTTAAAAATTATTTAAAACTATTTAGAACTGTTTAAAACTGTTTATAAATGTTACAAAATGTATGATTTTGGACACTTTTTTTCTAATTATAATACTTTGTAACAGTTTCAAACAGTTTCTAATAGTTTTAAACACTTTCAAACAGTTTCAAATAATTTTAAATTTGATATATTTCAGAAAAAATTAAGAATTAATAAATTATTATTATTATTATTAATATTAATTAATAATTATTTAATAGCCTCATTATTACAATCATGAGCACTCCAAAGGCAAGTAACAGTCAAACAATGCAGAAGAAGCCTAAGGAGTGTTTAATTATACTAATAATTAATTATTATTATGTTAATAATAATAATTAATAAATATTTAAAAGTTACTAAATAATTTAATAACTCTTACAAACTGTTAAAAACTGTTGAAAAATGTTACAAACAATTACAAACGATTAATAACGTCCAAAGTCCTACATTTTGTAACATTTTTAAACAGTTTATAACTCTTCCTAACAGTTTTTAACATTATTGAACAAAAATATTTCCGCTAGAGAAGTGATGAGAAGTACATCTCTTCGTGCACTGGCGCCAAAATTCATTTACATCATACATACATAGTCGGCACGATCTGATATACGTACACATCCGCATGTACATACAAATAGAGTCACATAATCACACGCATATTAACAGTGTAGTCACGCACTGATACATAGAGTTATAATGTCTACACTACATAGTTGTGGAAATAAAAAATATGTTTTAATGTTGAATTCTGGTTAACTCGTGCGATTATCGCGCGATTATCGCGCCACAAAATGATCGATAAGCTGGCATGATCATCGTGCGATTCGTCGCGCGATAATCGCGCGATATTTTTCAATAGGGGCAGCCATATTATCTGTTAGCAGCCATATTGTCTGTGAAAGCAGATCGGCCACACTGTCTTCTTGACACTCTATACCTTGAAACGCGTACGAGCGCCTGTCAAAACGGCATTCGATGAAGCTGCGCGCACATGTGAGAGAGAGAGAGAGAGAGGAGTGGCGAGGGAGGAGGGACGGGGGAGAGCAGGCTACAGCGCCCCGCTCAGCTGTTAGGGCCCTGGCAGCTAAAAAAGCATAGAGCACAGCAAGGCACAGCACACAAGATTAGCATTGGATAGTATATATATATATATATATATTCACATCTGGGACGCATTTTGAGGATTATATAAGTCATATATACCGAATTTTGAGGATTTTGTAGGCATTTTGAGGAGTCTCCTCAAAAGTCCAAAGCACTCGAGAGGCATTTTGAGGATTTTTCAGCGGTTTCCACAATAGTGTGTTAATACATCGATTTCGGAAATTCCGTGATATTTTTCCGTAAAAGCGGGCGCCGCAGGCGTCGTGGTGTTAGTCAATAACCTTAGGGTCATTATTTCTTTAGTCACGCGCTTGTTTATTGGTTGTTTATAACAATGTTTATATTTGTGTCACCACTATTGTACAAATTCTTTATGAAATCCTCAAAATACCGTACAAAGATATATATATATATGAAACAGGACTTATGTTGACATCGCGTTTTAATATTTATGTAAAATTAACACGTAAAAATTATAAGTACCGCAAAGTCAGCATAAGTCTCGCACCAATTCAGAAATTGTCTGCATAAGTCACGTTCCATACATATATATATATATAAAGAACAAGATCTTGTGTGTTTAGAGCTATATAGGTATATTGACCAATGCTAATCTTGTGTGCTGTGCTATGCCGTGCTCTATTCCTTTTTAGCTGCCGGGGCCCTAATAGCTGAGAGGGCGCTGTAGCCTGCTCTCTCTCTCTCTCTCTCTCTCTCTCTCTCTCTCTCTCTCTCTCTCTATCGCATGTGCGCGCGGCGTCATCGAATGCCGTCTTGACTGGTGCTCGTAGTCGTACGCGCTTCAAGTGTTTAACTTACGACGACGATAGTTCCAACGTCAGAGTGTGGTGGTTGCTGCTTCGACGTCGAAGAAGACCTTCTGGCTGCTGCCCACGCTGTCATCTCCAAGAACGTGCCGAGTTTTCCGCCGACGATGCCTCTAGAGAGTATAGATGTCATCTTCGCGGTTCTGTTTCCCACGTTTACATCGAGGTAAGACCAGTGCATTTACACTTTCATGTATTTTTGCTATGTCTCATGCTTCACATATTAAAGGGTATTGACAGGTGCATGTCTTCGATTGAAATTGATATTCTATTTTGTATAATTTAATATTTATGTACTGTCAGTTTTCCTCTTATGAAAGTATAAGTAATTATATAATTACAGTGAAAGAGGAAACCATGCAGTATTGCTAAATACTACTTTATCATTGAAAAACAGTTTACAGTTTGTAAAAGGCTATGTTAAATATATAACGGAGATCACAGATTCGGCGCTAGTCGGCGCATAGTAGACCCCTATGATACCGGCATTCCGGGAAATCACGTATAAATTGGGCTGGGTGAGTGTGCGATCGGTGGCCCCACGTTGAGCGCCACTGTAACGGGATTACAGATTTCGGAAAAACAGAAAAAAAATAGACGATGGCATCGGGATTTGAACCCGATTCGTTCGGACGAGAGTTGAGCGCCCTAACCACGGGGCAGTTGTAATGGGATGGCTAGTGGGGGAAAATCCCAATAAGCCACAGGCCATCGATGCCCTAGAATACGGTGCCGCGGGTGTCAGACTAAAATGACTTGCCCGGGGATCTGCTCCTGGAATCCCGAAAACAACGAGAAGATCGCACGCGAATTTCGCTTTCCAACTAATTGGATCGCTGAGTGAAAAGCACGCGCTCGAAGAGTAAAGCGCGCGGCCGCTACGCTCAGATATGAAAACGACCGGCGGAGTCGTTTTCCCGCGGAGGCGGCGGTATCCGGGAGAAGGACAGGTTCTAATGAACAACGCGACGAGTAACTAGATATCACAGTATATTAAAATCAATAATAATTACATGCACCACGCACGTGCTTATTAAAACAAAAAGTTAGTTCAACGACAAGTGGCTGGTCAAGTCCAGTGGTAATGGTATGCAAGTCCAACGGAAAGTTCCGTTTCTGCGTGGACTTCAGAAAAGTGAACGCAGCGTCAAGGCCAGACGCGTACCCGTTACCATACATGGAAAGTATCTTGCGCAAACTGCAGAAAGCGCGATACATCTCCACGTTGGATTTAAGCAGTGCGTACCACCAGATACCACTTAGTCCGGAGTCCAAAGAGACTACGGCCTTCACCGTGCCAGGCAAAGGGATTTTCCAATTTACGAGAATGCCCTACGGTCTTTCGTATGCCGGAGCGTCCTTCCAGAGGCTGATTGACAAGGTCATCGGCCCCGAACTCGAACCTTTTGCTTACTCATATCTCGACGATTTAATAATAGTCACAGAGACATTCGAGGAGCATAAAGAGGTTCTAAAAAGAGTTCTGGACAGGATACAGGACGCGGGCCTCACAAATCGCGAGAAGAGCGTCTTCTGTCGCGATGAGGTCCAATATCTCGGGGTCATAGTAAATAGAGATGGTTTTAAGCCAGACCTCGAGAAAATAAAGCCCATTGTGGAGTATCCGTTACCGAAAACCCTCCGTCAGCTGAGACGCTTCTTAGGAATGGCCTCATGGTATAGAAAGTTTTTATCGAACTTCGCCACAATTGCTGAACCACTGACCGAATTAACAAAAAAGGATCGCAAATACAAGTGGCGGCCAACGAAAATAACCCGCGGTCAGAGAATTTCATTCCGATCCTTTCGGACCTTCGGTCCTCAATATTTATTCCTCCCACACCCATCATGCCGCGCATCACGTCTGGCTCCCCCGAAAATTGACCCCGTGGATGACTGTGTGCACAGGTATAATTGTCACAGGCAAAACACTACTTGTCGCCTCTTCTTCGTAGTTGTGTATACGTTTACGTGATAAATACTTCAGCATCGCATGATAGGGTTACTACCGTATATACCAGCCTGAGAAGGATCGCCATAGGATATAGAAACATGGACCAACCCAATGCAGCAATCGTGGTTCGGGTTGTGATCGCGCCGCGTCGCTCGTCAGTTATATTAGCGAATGTGTATCGGACTTGCACTTCGCGCTGCATCGAGCACATCATTTCTCTACACAAAGCAGAGTAGTGCACACAGATAAGTGTGAGTCTCGAGATCGATGGAATTAATGCCGATCTGGCCTCCAGACACAGAAAATTAAAAAGCGCCTCCTATAGGCATCTATGCGCTCCTAAGGATAGGTCGCGTTTGAGGACTTGAGGTGGGGCGTATAACGGAGATCACAGATTCGGCGCTAGTCGGCGTATAGTAGAACCCTGTGATACCGGCATTCCGAGAAATCACGGATATAATGGGCTGGGTGAGTGTTCGATCGGTAGCCCCGTGGTTAGGGAGCTCGACTCTCGTCCGGACGGATCGGGTTCAAATTCCAATGCTATCGCCTATTTCTTTCTGTTTCTCCGAAATCTGTAATCCCCTTACAAATATAATATTGTTTTAAATTTACTGCTGTATTTAAAGTACAAACTTTAAGCTATATTTTAATGATCAAGTAGCATTTAGCAATAATTTTTGGGTTTTATCTTTTGTTGTAAGTTATATAACAGTAACTTAGACAAACACATGTCAGTACTCTTTAATATGTGAAGTTATTTTATAACTATATGTGAATTGACCATAATAATATATGCTTTTTATGTTCTTGTACACGGAGAAAAATTTATTTGTAAACTTTACTCTTTTTATAAGAAAATCTATTATGTTTATAGTAGCGCTGGGATACACTCGATATGTAGGATTTTTACTGTTTTAAATAGTAATTTTTATAATTTTCATATCAAATTTTACTTTTTAAATAATAATTTTTATTATTTTTATAGCAAATTTTACTATTTGAAATAGTAATTTTTATTATTTTTGCAGCAGTCATAAATTAGCAAGTACCATTTCAAATAGTAAAATTTGCTACAAAAATAACAAAAATTAATATTTAAAACAGTATAAATCTCACATGTTGAGAATGTCCTAGCGCTACTACAAAATAAATTTTCTTATAAAAAAAGTAAAGTTTACAAATAAATTTTTCTCTGTGTAATGAATCAACTGATATTCAATTTGTTTCTGTTGGCAGTATGAAAAAAAACTGACATTTCATATGACTTTAGATCTAGACAACACTATCGCTACTGTCCTTTCAATACCATACTTATGTTTAACGAATAACATATATAAGTCAGTACTATTTAAATTTTTTTACTTGGCTTAATATATCTTATTAAAGTGAATTTCAACTTAACATATTTTAATTGGGAATGATCAATGGAAAAAAGATTAGTTATAATAATAAAATTTGATTGGAGTACATAAAATTCCTCATAATTTGTATGGTGTATTTTGAATTGATCGCAGAAGCATGATTAAGGAAATTGAAAAAATTGGACATTAGACGAATTATATTGGATACGCTAGTTTATTCCATCCTAGTGCTGGAACATACCGGTAGCGTACAGGTGGTATAGGACAATCGTTTTCTTTTAGTTTTTTATGAAAAAAAAAACGTTCCTCAAATTTTAGGTCGATATTTGCAAAAATGAAAAAGCTATCCAACGTTGAAAATTTAATTTTTTTGCAATTTTTGGTTAAAATCCAAGATTTTTTAACTCACAATCTTGAAACTTTTTGTATAGAGCATTGATTGGTAAAAAGTCTGCATTTTTTCTGTAGAATGTGCCAGTATTTATTTTATGACCCTTTTTGAAAGATTCTGATTGGCTGCTTTAAGAAGATACTAAGATACCTTCATCGAAGGATATTGAGGCTGCGGACAAATATTTTTTATTCGACAAATTTTTTTTGTATTCTTCTTCGAAAACCCTTCAAAATGCTTTTTTGATCAATACTGTCCGAGCAAAGGGAAAAAAGTTACAATTTTTTGAAATATCAAGAAAAATCCCTAATTTCAATTTTTGATAACATGATTAATGAAACTGAATATTATTTATACATCTTATGGCATGGACCGTACCACTGAATTTTGTTAGAGCATCAAATAGAACATTATAAATATCTATTTTCAATAATATTAGGCTTTCGCAATCAGCGATACCTAATTATGAATTAATAATAAATTAAGCTATAGAGGTTAATTACTATAAAGCTGTCAAAATGAAATCAGGCAACAGACTCATAATTTCATTCATAATTAGGTATCGCTTATTGTGTAAGCCTAATATTATTGAAAATAGATATTTATAATGTTCTATTTGATGCTCTAACAAAATTCAGTGGTACAATCCATGCCATAATATCTATGAATAATATTCAGTTTCATTAATCATGTTAGGAAAAATTGAAATTATGGATTTTTCTTCATATTTCAAAAAATTGTAACTTTTTTCCCTTTGCTCGGCCAGTATTGATCAAAAAAGCATTTCGAAGGGTTTTCGAAGAAGAATACAAAAAAAATTTGTCGAATAAAAAATATTTGTCCGCAGCCTCAATATCCTTCGATGAAGGTATCTTAGTATCTTCTTAAAGCAGCCAATCAGAATCTTCCAAAAAGGGTCATAAAATAAATACTGGCACATTCTACAGAAAAAATGCTAACTTTTTTCAAATCGATGTTCTATACAAAAAGTTTCAAGATTTTTATTTAAAAAATGAATAAACTTGGATTTTAACCAAAAATTGCAAAAAAAAAATGAATTTTCAATGTTGCATAGCTTTTTCATTTTCGCAAAAATCAACCTAAAATTTAAGGAACATTTTTTTTTTCATAAAAAACTAAAAGAAAACGAGTTTTCAGCGATTTAAAAATTTTCAGCTGCTGACTTCACCTGAAATATCACATATATATGTATATAAAAAAGCACAAGTTATTGTTATATAAGTTACAGTTAAAGAGGAATCCGATTTAACAATAAATTTATAATAATATAATATTTATTACATGGATTTTTTTTATAATTCAGAGGTATGTGATAATAATTAAGTAGCATTTGTTCATATCACTGCAAACCATGCATATCAAATTGAAAAGGACAGTTCAGATAATTTTAACTCAGGCGTCGCTCATTTCAACACGCTAGTGTACTGTGTAAGTATGTATGTGCAGGGGACCCAGGGTACGCAAACCATATTCCACATTTTTCGCCAACGCTTATCAACCATTGAGTACACGAGGGTGCGCTCGATGCCGGCCTCGCGTGATTTTGATATCGTGGGTCGGCTTCAAGTAGCGCGAGCCCGTGACCCGTTAAACATCGTTAGGTTTTTCTCTTTTCTGCCTTCTTCTGTGATTGAGCAAATTGTACCGTACCAATTAAATACAATATCAATATAAATAATGTTTTCTCCATAAATGTTTCATTAAACTATTATTTTTATAAACAGTGTTCAGTTGATAAATATAATTTATTATAATTTACAACCTAAGTACACCGAGTGTGAGTAGTAATTTACTTACTCGCACACCGAGTGATGAGAAGTACATCACTTCGTGCACTGGCGCCAAAATTCATTTATATCACACATACATAGTCGTGCACGATCACATACATACGTACACATGCGCATGTACATACAAATACATACTCACATAATCACACGCACATTAACACTGTAGTCACGCATTGATACATATATACAGTCATAATGTCTGTATAATTACATAGAGTCACACACAAGTACGTACACAGTTGTGGAAATAAAAAATATGTTTTAATATTGAATTTGGTTAACTCGTGCGATAATCGCGCGATTATAGCTCCAGAAAATGGTCGATAAACCGGCATGATCATCGCTCTATTCATCGCGCGATAATCACGCGATATTTTTCAATAGGGCACGCTCACGACGTAAGTCGACTAAGGTCGAGATTTCCTGTATGCGTTGGCGTGCCAGCACGCATACGGAAACTGCGACGAAGTCTCCTTGGCAGCGAAGTGCTGCAGCTTTTGCCAAGGCTTGAGTTGCGGCCCTGAAGCTCGTGCCGCAGAACAAAGCGGTGGCGGCAGAAATTTGTCGCGGCAGGCTCCAATCTGCTCTCCTCCTCGGTTTGTCGTCGGGGTCATCAATGTAGGGATTCTTGTCCCACGTATCTGCACGTTCCGGGAGAGGAAGAGAATAGCAGCGTAAATGAGAGTCGGAGAGTTAATAAGTAACAAGGAGACTTTATTGAGGTACTAGGAGGTGTACAGTGGACACACGTTCACACGCTTTTAACTCTGAGCAACGACTGCGGCTTCTCGCCGTACGCAACATGGCCGTTTCCCCCACTCTCACAGTTATCGTGACCGTGAGACGGGAGATCGCAGTCTCTATACTAGTGTGGGGACTGCCTCCCCTTAGCGCTAGAGTGGGGGGCAAGGCTCCCCGCAATTTTGTATCTCCTCACGTATTAACGAATAAATCGTATTGTTACAGTTAATCTGGGGAGACTTAATTACGCCTCGTCCTCTTCCTTCTCCTCGTGTCCAGAGCACAGCAGCAGTGGGGCTGCATAAGCAACTCCGTGGACTAACCACGTCTCACATTGGTGACCCCAACTACACTGGAGGAGAAAGGACAGCAGTTCTGAGCCTGCTACGGCGTGTCTCTGTAGTCGCTGCCCTTCTCTACCGGCCGGCATCTGCCAGCATGTGTCGTAATTCAAGCAGCGGTGAAAATTGTGGCACTTCGCCGCCTAGGAGATTCTACTCCGATGTAGCTATCATCATCTCCACTAACTCTTACGCGTACTTGCGAATCACGTAAGGTTAGTCACCTTCTCGGGCTAGTCGTGCAGGCGCCCGCCTCTCCGCAGCCGGCCTCCGGGTGCGTTCTTGCGTGGAGCCATCGTCACCGGCGCCTTTTAATGCCCCGGTTGAGTATCGTGAGGATGGTCGCTGAAGCCGATACACCACGTCGACTTTTCTTCAAGGCAACCCGGCATCCATCAGCGACTTCATCATTGCGTCCAGGTATGCGTACGTGCGTTGCGAACAGATAGTCAGCGTTGTTGGAATAGCGACGGCGAATGAACCACACACAGATATGATGCCCATTTTTGATGGAGCAAACTACTCAAGCTGGACAATTAGACGATGACACTGCTAGAATAGAAGGAGTGCAACGGTCCAGTAATCAGGACAATGACTGATGCAGAAAGGGACAAAGAAGCAGAGTGGATGAAAATGGATTTAAAAGCGAGGACCATAATAATGAGTACAATCTCCGATAAACAATTAGAGTATGTTGGTGAATGCACAACTGTTCTCGATATGATAAAAAAATTTGACAAGATGTATACGACAAAATCTACAGCATTAAAAATAATATGCAGAGGAAAAATAGAAGATATAAAATTGACAAACTACAACACAGTGGAAGAAATTTTTGTTGAGTTTGAAAAAACTATTGGCGATTTCAAAACAGCTGGTGGAAAGCTGGACGAATCCGAGAAAATGAGGTATCTGATCAGAGCACTGCCAGCAAGCTACAGTTACATAGGAGACTTCATAGATATTATCCCAGAAGATCAAAGAACCGTATACTACGTAAAGTCGAAAATAAAAGAAAAAAATATGACTAATACTGAGTCAGAAAATAAAATTAACGTGAGTACCTTCGTATCACAAACGAAAGGTAAATGTTACAA
The DNA here is from genome assembly GCA_036365515.1 of Torymus aiolomorphi. NCBI lineage: Eukaryota > Metazoa > Arthropoda > Insecta > Hymenoptera > Torymidae > Torymus > Torymus aiolomorphi. Next base: position 90,226,041 of record CM070876.1, read on the forward strand.
TTGTAGAAAAACTGGCCACTGCAAAAGGGAATTTCGACAACCACAACAGATTAACCGAGGGCGAGGTGCCCAACACAATCAATATCAGAGAAGACACCAAAGAGGGTACAACAGAGGTAGACCCTACAAAGGCCGAGGTCAAAGACGAGGATCAAGTCAACGGAGAGGCGAATCTTCATGCAAGCAACAAAACGACTAGTCATCAGAGACGTGGACAACGCCAGTGTGTAATCCGGAGGTAAATCAGGTAAAAGGGTTCGGTGAAAATGAAGAACGCGATAATTATAATGAGATTAATTGGCTGTTAGACAGTGGTTGCACTGACCATATTGTGAAAAACAAAAATTATTTCTTTACACACATAGAAATAAGAAATCCTATTGATGTTAGATTGTCCGACGGCAAAATTTTGAAAGCAACAAAATTAGGCACAGTTAAAACTGTATTTAAAAATTATTATAATAAAGTACAAATTGAGTTGAAAAACGTTTATTTTGTAGAAGGTATAAAAAAGAATTTATTAAGTTTTTCTAAAATAACTGAAAACAATACGATTTTAGCTAGAGAACAAAACGCCAAAATCTATAACAAAGATAAAAAATTAACTGCAGTAGCTACCAAAATTAACGGGTTATATAATATGAAAAGCCTTTTGTACAATAATAAAAGGAATTATATTTATGCTAATACAGTTAACATGACGAATAAGAGGAAATGGCATAGGGCACTTGGCCACGTAAACTTTAAATATCTAAACAAATTAAGTAATAATAAATTGGTAGAAGGATTGCCGGATAAAATAGAAAGTACTGAAATGAAATGTGTAAATTGTTTAGAGAGTAAGATGGCTAATGTACCTTTTGAAAACAACTGAACTAACACGACGGAAAACTTAGAAATAATACATACGCATTTAGACGGTTCTCATAGTACAACCGGGTAGGGAGGAGAAAAATATTTTCTTACTTTTATCGACGATTATAGCAAATGCATTAGAATCTTTTGTATTAAAAATAAATCAGAAACAGCAAGTTGCTTGATAGAATTTGTAAATTTAGTTGAAAATAAATTTAATAAAAAAGTAAAGAAATTGCAATGTGATAATGGGAAAGAGTACTTGAATCACGAAATTTTTGCATTTATTAAGACTAAAGGAATAAAGTTATTGCCATGTCCACCCTACGTCCATGAATTAAATGAAGTAGCGGAAAGATATAATAGATCAGCAATGGGCATAGGTAGATATTTAATGAGGGAAGTCAAAACAAATACACAGAAGGTATTGGCCCGAAATAATGAAAACAGTAGCATATCTAAAAATCGTACAATGCAAATACAGCGGAGAATAAAACTCCTTATGAAATATTTTTTGGCAAAAAACCTAATGTTGAACATTTAAAGAATTATGGCAGTCGAGTTTTTGTTAGGGTTCCGGAGTCTCTAAGAAAAAGTAAATGGGACCAAAAAGCTCAACTGGGAGTATTAGTAGGTTATGTTGAAAACGGTTATAGAGTTTTAATTAATAATAGAATAATTAATATTAGACATGTTCAAGTAGTCGAAGAAAATACTAAATTAATTTGTTTAGAAAAAATCGATGACCAAAAAAAGATAGAGATTTGGAAAATAGCAAATCTGTAAATATAGAAAATGAATCATACGAAACTGAATCAGAAATAAATAAAAATAAAGTAAATGAAAATAAAACTAATCACTTATCTTGTATTTCGACTTTCGAGTCAAATAGAGATAATAAAACAAAGTATGATAATGTTGTAAACGACAAAATAAATATAGAATATCAAAACTATGATAATGTTGATGATGAAAATGAAAGTAATGAAAATTTATCGGTTCCAAGAAAATCAAACGTTGAAAATTTTATTGTCTTACGGTTGTAAAAATAAATTATTTATAGAACAAATGGATGTTGAGACGGCCTTTTTAAATGGTCATGTAAAATCAGAAGTGTACATTAACGAACCGAAAGGTTATGAAACTGGAGGCAATAAAGTTTGCAAATTGCAAAAGGCGCTGTATGGTCTCAGAGAAAGTCCTAGGACATGGTATGATTGTTTCAACAAATATGTCGAAAAACTGAATTTTGTAAGAAGGAACTACGATTACTGTCTATACGTAAATAATACAGGCAACGATTCAATATATATACTAGTTTTTATAGATAATTTTTGTAGGGGTTGGGAAAACAGATAAGTGGTTTTCTTTACATACCTTGAGCTTCAGGTCCTTGACGTGAGCCTTGCCGATTTTCTTGCTGACCGGTATCTCGAGCTCCACTACTACAGGTGAACATAATTTAGTAACGTGGTACGGGCCGTCAAATTTTTTGGCTAATTTTGCTGCTACGAAATTTATTGCAGACGAAAGTGTTTTCCTTCGTTTCCAAATTAAGTTGCCAATGTTAAATTTGACCTCCCGCCTCGCAGCATTATAATACTTGGCCTGTTTTTCGGACGCTTCGAATTGAAATTTCGATACAAGGTCACGCAATGCGTGCAGTCTCGATACGCGATTTTTCCATTGTTCTACGGACATTTTCTCGACCGGTACGCTAATATTTCCTCTCTCTCGATAGTATTATCCCAAAGTCCCAAAGTCTATGATCGCTATCGAGGTAAGCTATTATTATCTGTTTCAGAATCCTATTTGAGCGTTCCACAGGATTCGCCTGTGCATGATGGGGCGGTACCGTCGTGTGCAAAATTTTATATTCTTCAGCTACTTGTACCTGCAGTTTGTTTACAAATTCTGTGCCGTTGTCAGTTACGAGCACTTTCGGTGCGCCGTATCTGCTCAGGATCGTATCGTGAAACGCTTTCTTAACCGTTTTACCCGTGGCCTTTCTCAACGGAACTTTTTCCACCCACTTAGTAAAAAGGTCTTGCAGTACTAACGCGTATACTGCCCCATTTCTAATCTGTGGCTGGGGGCCTATTATATCCATGGCTACCGTCGTCCATGGTCCTTCTACAGTGCGTAGGCCCATGAATCCAACGGGTTTATTTTGATTGACTTTAATTTGTTGACACGTTTCGCATTCTCGAACATACTGTACCGTATCCTGCCATATATCTGGCCAATAGTAGTCGCATGTCAGTCGTTTGTAAGTCTTGTGTATTCCTTACTGTCTCGCTTGCGGTTGGTCGTGGCATTCACGTAGTGCTTTTGATCTAAGTTCCGTCGGTAAAACTAATTTCCATGAGTCTAAGTCGTCGATTTCAAGTGAGTCGAGTACCTGATCTTTATTGTGAAAATAAACTTTCCCCTCGTGTACCGTCCAGTTTTTAAATAATTTTGGATGCATTTCTATCGCTTTAATTCTTTTCTCATACGAAGTATATCGTATATCGAAGTCATATTGTGCTAGTTCCATTGCCCATCGCGCAACTCTACCTACGGGATTTTTCTGGCGGTACATCCATCTTAGGCTGCTATGGTTCGTGACTACCGTGAAATGGTAATCTTCTAAGTACTCGCGGTACTTCCTTATAGCCCAAACTACTTCGAGACATTCCCATTCGGTCACGGTGTAACTACGTTCGGCTTTATTCAAATTTCGACTTGCGTAAGCTATTATACGCTCGCGGCCATCTTGCACTTGCGTCAGTGCCGCACCGGGACCCGTTGAACATGCGTCGGTTTGAAGAGAGAAATGCAGTGAGAAATTTGGGCAAGCTAAAATGGGAGCGGTGGTCAGCCTCTCCTTCAAGGTATCCATTGCCTTTTGCTGTTTCTCTCCCAATTTCCAACGCCTGCTCTTCTGTGTTAGCTCGTTCAGCAGTTGCGATATTTTCGCGAAATTGTCGATAAAGCGACGGTACCACGACGCCATTCCGGTGAAACTACGGAGTTGCCGCAAGTTTTTCGGAACCGGGTAATTTCTAATAGCCTCTACCTTTGTCGGATCTGGTTGTAAGCCGTTAAAATTCATGATATATCCCAGATAATTTACCTCGGTACAACCAAAAATCGACTTCGCCCGATTCATCGTCCAGTTCGCTTGTTTTAACCGAGTTATCACGGTACGGAGCCAATGCAGAAGTTCCTCGAACGTTTCAGAGACTATGACTATGTCATCCAGATAAGAATAAACTCTGCCATTCATTTCTGGCGTAATAATTCCATCCATTAATCTCTGAAACGTTGCGGGACTATTGATTAGGCCGAAAGGTAATCGCGTGAATTGATATAATCCGCGGCCCGGTATCGTGAATGCAGTATATTCTTTACTATTTTCGTCAAGCGGTACTTAAAAATATGCCTAACTCAAATCCAAAGTACTAATGTATCGCGCATTTCTTAATTTACTCAAGATTTCGTTCATGTTCGGGAGTGGATACGCGTCTTTTTTCGTTAATTCGTTAATTTTCCGAAAATCGATACACGGGCGACGCGTTCCATAGGGTTTTAAATGCATAACTACGGGACTTGACCACGTGCTGCTCGACGGTTCTATCACCCCTTCTTCCAACAATTGGTTCATTATTTGGTACATTTCCTCATGCACCTTAGGGGATACGGGGTAGTACCGTTGTTTAACAGGTTTCGCGCCCTGTACATCGATCGTATTTTTTGTGAGGTGTGTCAACCCTAGCTTTGGCTTTCCACTAGGTATTAGTTCGTCCAACAGTCTTTGTAGTCTGTCCCTTTGAGGCTCATTTAATTCGTATATCCCAGCTATCGATTCATTATCCGAGTGCGTATCCCCTCCGACCCCGTCGAATGACATACACGTACCGGTACCTAATTGCCACGTGCGCTCCCTGAAATTAATCGATATATCGAATAATTCGAGCGCGTCCATCCCCAAGACACAATCGTAAGCCATTTCTTTACTCGTGTCACAAATGCTAACCGGTACTCTACTTTGCCCTGAAATTCTTTCGAGTGACCCGTTAGCTAATGTAATAATTCGCGCATCAGGTGTTTCGAAAACCCGGTTTCCGAATCTATCCGCGAACTTCGGACCGACGTACATCCTCGACGCGCCCGAGTCCACCAAAGCGACTGCAGGTATACCCGATACCTCGATTGTTACGAAAAATCGCCTATCTCTTACGATTTCCGGCCCTAGGAGGTGGCAAAACTCAACAACATCTCGGAACTTTCCCAACTCTGCAGTTCCGCCGATGTTGTATTCGGTAGCTGGTTCTTGTGTTAAAATTTCCTTCTCGACCTCTGAAGATAGTTCCTCCGGTAATTTTGGTTCTTTGTGTGACGTTTGATTTGTTCGCTCTTCTGCGAGGCTGATGTTTTTCGGTACCGCACTGCTCTTCCCTTCATCTTGGGATGAATTCCTCTTGTCAGCTGCTATGACTTCAGTGTGGTCCTTCGGATTTTCGTCGCACCAAAAATCAATTAAATTCTCCTCATGTTTGTTCAACAAAACGTTGTTTTTGGTTGGAGACTTTTTCGTAGCGATAGCGAGACTTTTCGTCTCCTTCCTGTGTCGCTTCGCTAGTTTTCCGGAGATTTTTCTTCCCGAGGGTCGTTCTTCTCCGTTTTCGACCCGGCCGGAGGTTTCTTATTCGGATCTGATCTGGGACTCTTGTCGGGTGGGCATTCGCGAGCCCAATGTCCGAGACCTTGGCAGTTAAAACATTGAATATTTGCTCTTGACCTGCCACCTCGGGGTTTCCACTTTTGTCCCGTCTCGCCCCCGTTCGGTCTATTATCGGAACCTGTAGGTGTTTTGTTAGTGTCGCTTCCGTCATGTCGTCTCCGCGCGTTCCATCTTGGCTTTCCTCCTTGGTTTGGTTTTGATGAGCTGCCTTCATTCATTGCCGAGAGATTGTGGGAGTTTTGCCTCTCTCTTCCCCCCTCATTAGGTGTCGCAGATCTCTTGGAATCAAACGCGAGCTCCGGCAAGAACGATAATTCTTTAGGTGGGGGTGGCTTATACTCCCGTTTTGCTAGCAATGCAGCTTCGAATTCTTTCCCAAATAATTCTAAATCGCGGAGCGTATGTACCGAGCGTCTGTTGATTTTATCTCTGTAAATCGGCTTTAGATTATTATAAGTCATCGAGACTTAGTCTTCGAGCGGCGGTTGCGGATATAAATATTTTAATATGTGACGATAATTGGTAATAAAATCTATTATCGGTTCGCTTTCCCCTTGTGTCCGCACTCGCGCTTCATGTTGTACGCGGATCTGGAAATGCGGATCGCCATAGTGTTCACGAAAGTCTGTAATAAAATCATTCCGCGATTGCCATTTATGTTTCTCTAAAGGCGCCCATTTCGCAGCCATCCTCTGCAATAAATCGGACAGAGCTTCTAACAGATCCGAATCTGTCACCCGGTACCACTTCTACATTCTTCTATGGGACATAGAAATTCTTCCGCGCTTGAATCCGACCCACCTTTAAATTTTATTTTCTAATCTCATATTATTTTTCTTGGATATGATTGCCATGGCGTCATAATTGTAGAGTGGTACGCGTCCCGGGCATCTGGGATGTGCGAAAAGTCCTGCGATGTCGTAGTTCTCGCGGTTTCGTTATTATTTCTATTTTTTGTAGCATTTAGTTATGGAAAAGTCGCATCACGTGTTGGTAGTCTTGCTAGAGAAAAAGGTTGTGTGTAGGTTGTGTTTGTGTTCGTTTGTACGTGAAAGTCTTGTCTCTGTTCATCTTGGTGCTCGTCAGTTACTGTTGGAGGTGAGTTTTTTTGTATATGCGTACGTTCGTTTGCGTTCGGAGCTCGCTCGTTATGGTCAAGCCTGCTCGACTCCAAACTATAAGTTAAATCATTTAACTCTTGTTCAAAACACGTCCTCGTGTGCGTCTCCGTATTTGCCCTCGCCGTCGATGAAAGCGCAGAATTCATTCTAGGTATGAAAGGAAGTGCGATACCATTCAAAACTCGATTATTAAAATTTTTACGATTATTCACGCTTCTATTGTCTACGATAGGTTCTCGTATTTCGTTTAATTGCTCCCCCGACTCATCTCGCAGTAGTCGCGCGCGTGATTGTTGCATCGGCTCCCCTGAATTGCGTACCCGCGGTACCGTGACTTCCGAATCGAAGTCAATTAGTATGGGCTCTTGCCGCTGCATCAGAGAATTTCTCCCCGCTGTTGGCGAGCTTCTAGTCTCCACCGACTGTCGCGAGACATTCGCTAGGAGTTCATATCGAGTTCTTTGTGACTCATTTGCGTTGTGAATTCCTTCGCCGATTACAGTTTGTAAACGTTGCGAGAACTCGCAGGTAAAATCAAAATTTTGATCTGTCAGATCCCACGGGACTTCATCATATCCCCGTTTCATCGCTAAAAATCTCGCTAAACGATCTGTTAATACTTCTATTTTTCCGTCTATACTAAGCGAGTATTTACTTAATTGGCTAATTAAATCTGGTACTGATAAATTCTCTGTCCACATTGTGATCGCGTATTGTGATTCAAATTGTGGTGTTTCATTCAAAATATTCTCTGCTGTTCGTTCCATTGTTTACTTTTATTTCGAAACTAAGTTTGAAAATTTTCCTAAATCCGGTTATCAAAATAAACTAATTATAATTATTCGAAATATTTTTAAATCAAATGATTAACTGTTAACCGTACCGACAATTAAATTAAAAAGAAAAATGTATCAAAAGGTGTTAAGCTATATGTTTGGACAAAAAAAAATTAAAAATTTTTACCAAAATCATTCGAAATTATCCACTTGGATCATACATTAATTAAAAAAAACTTAATTCGCCTATTACTTAAAGAACTCGGAACGCAATAAAGTTTACTAAATAGATTTAATCACCTGAAAATATTTTCAAATCGAAAAGTTCTTATTAAACTGAACCGATAATTAGAAAACAATTATCTCGGAAAAACTGTTTACATATACCAAGGGAAAAATGAATAATCCAAAATTTATTAGACTTGTAACGCGTGCGCGAGTTAGGTAATTCGAGATTCGAATTACCCGCGTCGAGCAGGCATGCTCACTGGGGGCGCGAGAGCGCGAGCATTCTGACCGGATTAGAACGGTCTCGCGATGCGTAATATGCCCGTCGCGTACCCGCGAAGCTGCTACGGCTTTATGCGAGTCACGGCAGCCATCTTCGTGTCTGCCATCGCGCCGTGAGTATCTCCCCCGTGTCTCTGGAAAGTTACCGCGTTCGCGCCGTATAGTTTTGTATCTATAGCTTTACCGTGAGTGAAGTGGAGGTGCGGACTAGCGTGCGAGTAAGGGACAGAGAGAGAGAGAGAGAGAGAGCGATACTGCGCCGCTACAAGCAGCACGAGAGACAGCGAGCGGGGAGCCAGCCCGCCGGTCTGCCGATCCGTTGCCAGCGAGTAGGAGCGAGAGAGAGAGATATAGAGCGCAACGACTGCGCGAGCGAGAGAGAGGCGAGTGCACCGGTTGCTCCTTCTTAACGTAAGTTTTCTACTCTCCTCTCGCGGGTTTATTGTAGAGGCTCGTACGGAAATCGCCCCGTGCAAGCTTTCTGTACGGTGTACGTGCGGGTGTGTGTCAGCCCGACGTACTTTAACACCGCGCGCGAGAGTAGCAGCTTCGCCGCGCGCCGTATCGTTCGCGCGTTTGAATCTTAACTGTCGCGCGCGAACTAACTCACTGTTTTAATCAGCACGTGAGTCGTGCTTGTACTTATTAGTAATTGGAATATACTGTGGTATCTAGTTACTCGTCGCGTTGTTCATTACAACCTGTCCTTCTCCCGGATACCGCCGCCTCCGCGGGAAAACGACTCCGCCGCTCGTTTTCATATCTGAGCATAGCGGCCGCGCGCTTTACTCTTCTAGCGCGCGCTTTTCACTCAGCGATCCAATTAGTTGGAAGGCGAAGTTCGTGTGCAATCTTCGTGTTGTTTTCGGGATTCCAGGAGCAGATTCCCGGGCAAGTCATTTTAGTCTGACACGCGGCACCGTGTTCTAGGGCATCGCTGGCCTGTGGCTTGTTGGGATTTTCCCCCACTAGCCATCCCGTTAAAGACTATGCCAGAAATTATTTCAAATAAACTTAATTAATCGCGCAGCAGAACCGTGAAATATAATTAAAATACTACCAATTATTTATGGAATAAATCATAATTTAATTTCCAAAACAACGATAAAATAACAAAGTAGTAAAAGCCATCTACATATAATTCCCGAAGGTTGTTTTTAATATGAGAAAATTATATTTTAACAGCAGAGAGTCTGGCGCACAGTGGTCTATTTCGCCAAAAAGTTGGCCAAAATTAAAAATATAATTTATCATTAAGTTAAGGTGAATTTATATATTTTGTGCGTAAGTAAATATAATTTTTCATGTATGAAATGGAAAGAATACAATTTTGAGCTTTTATTTGCATTTATTACTCATTTATATCAGAATCTGATGAAGAATCATCAGTGTACTCTTCACACTCGATATTCTCGAAAGTTTCATCGCTATAAATACATGAAATATTTTTCTCTACGAGCATATTTAATACTTCTTTCTGTATTTTTTGCTTTAATTTTTTTGGAGCAATGTCGGAAAGGGAAATTAAAGGATCAGAGTGTAGAAGCAACCTCAGAAAAATATCTTTATTAGTTTTTGCTCTAGAGCTTTTTTGACTAAAGCTTCTTCGGTATAATTTACACAACTTGTGGCTTGATTCAAGTACTTCTTCCGATAAACAGCCGAGAGGTACAATAAAATTTTTAACCACAGATGGTCCATGTATCAATAACTTATGCACAGTAGGTGGCATATAGTACCACGGATATAATTCTATGCATAATTTTGCAGTTTCTGTACAATAATCAGCAAAAACTGAATAATTAATATTAATTCCACAAGAAGTAGTTACTAAAATATTATGAAACCTTTCAATAAGGTCTTTCTCAATTCCTAAAATAATACATGTTAATCAGTACATTTAATATATATGTTATAGTAAATTGAACATGAATTTTTTAATATTTTACCAGTGATTTTTGCCACTATAGATGCATTTTAAAAAAATGTTCGGGCCGTATTTCCATCGTTGGAAGAACCATAGCCAGGTTTGGGAAAACTAACTCGCAAAGATAATTGTGATAGCATTTTGTCTTGAATTTCTTTCTTTTTCATTTCCATTTGAGATTTCGTACCTGCTTTTTCCATAGCCTAAAATAAATAATAAACAGTTTTCTAAATTTTTTTAATATTATGTAAAAGAAAAATTGTATTATTATTGATATTAAATAGATTAAATTTGGTTTACTTATTTTCCACGTTTCAAAATCTAATCTATACGAAACATTTAATAGATACTCCATAAAATGAATGTACGAGTGTAAAACGGGCAAGCCAAATTTCAAGGATTCACTATCTTCTGAGACGTCAGAAGCTAAATTTAAGTTATTCAGTTGTGATATTTTTAAATGACATGTATTACAAGCCATACTCGATGTGTCACTCAAAGCATTTGTAATTTAGAAAAATTACATAATCATTATAGGTAATATAAACATAATCAATATTAAAAATCAATAAATATTCACTTTTCCATCGATCATTGTAAGATGAAAATCAAACGATACTGTACAGCTTTTCGCAATGAATGGGAGTAAATTAGAGATTTCATGCTCAATGTACTCTTGTTCGTTTTTTGTCAATTCCGATGTTTTTTTAGTCCATTGAATACGTATTGGCCTGCAGAACCGTGTAGAGCTAGGTCGAGAATTTTCCCACACTACATTTTCAGACATTTTATTTTGTAATTTTAACGGTACAAATGATGTTAAAAATAAACTTTCATCCCTGCCATTGTCTTCACTCCAGGCTTGTTTATAATTTGAGTGACCTGAGCTACCGTCGAAACCGTACTTACAAATTAACAAATAATCTATCGGTTCTGATGTAGGTACGGGTAAAATTTCAAATAATCTTTTGCAGGTATTATTTAATAAAGACTGTAGTGGAAGTTCGCATTTTTTTCGTCGATGTATATGTCACAAGGATATGCTTTTTTTGCAACTAAAAGTTGATTATACGTAGGGTACAAATCGCAATTGCGGATTTTAGCCTCATTGTACATTTTCACATATTGCTTTTTTGTCATGTCGTTGCTAATTAAAAACGACAATGCTTCTTCGGGAGTATAGCGTTTAGATTTATTTTTTTCCCGATCGTTTCAATTAATTAATATTCTTTTAGCATGCCCCGGTGAATTGTTCGACACTTCCTTTATTAATTTAGTTGCTGCCTCATTTCCTTCTGAACGTAATAACATACCTGCTGCCATAGCTAATTCACCCGCTCCATATGCAGATAGTAAGGGTTTAACTTTTCGGCGTTTCGTTCTCTCACTACATTCAGAAAATGCAAGCTGCTTTCTTCCAACGGAATTTCCTTAGAAAACATATCAAACAGTAATTTTAAATATATTCACTTTACAAAGAAATGCATTATAAAAGAGAAAACTATTTTTAGAACTGCAGTACAAAAATAACATTTTTACAATACTGTAACAATACTACTAAATTGTTTAATGGATTTACATAGTTTAAAGATCAAATCTAGTTCTATATTAGAAGACGCTTTGACTCTAACGGTTAATAAGAAAACTATTACATTCAATTGTCAAATATTACTTACTCGAAGAACTAGGAGCAGTGTCTAAGGTAATAATTACTTCTTGCTCGAGCCACTTCATATTTTTTGAAACAAAATAATAATTATTTCTATGACATTCTTGCCATTTTATAAAATACTTTTTGAAAAATTGATTGTGAAGTGAAGTCTTCACATATTCTAACTGATTTAAACAATTTAGCTTTTGTGATACATAATCAGTTACGTAATTCCTTTGCTCCTCTTTCAGTAAGCCTTCTTGAGTTCGTATAATATGCAGATCTAATCTGTTCATTGGCGTCATTTACTCTAGCACTTAAATTTAATATAAATCTGTAAGAAGCACGTGGGCTTTGACTGCTTTGAGTCCACGCAACGCTCTACAGCGGAACATCACGGTATGCGCCGCTGTTCACAGCGCCGAGATGGCGCCAGCCTACACAGCAGAGGAGCGCAGTGGATGTACTGCGGTCTCCTCTCTACACGACAACGCCTGCTCCGTGTTCGCGCCTACGACGGCGCGACTCTCTCTCCCGTGCCGAACGCCGACTACGACGGACGCATCGCCTTCGCTACACCCTGTGCTACCACCAACCTACTCAGAGCCTCTAATAAAGGATTTATTGCTTTATATATAGTGTTTTGGCCTCCTCATTTATATACCCACTCCAACAGGTTATCGGCCCAGCCACGCTGTGAGCTTTGGAGGCAGGCACTCAGAAGAAGATCGGTGAGTACCTGAGATTTTGCGAGGCTAACCAAAAGACGTGGCCATGTTGAGTCTTTGACCGCATGGCAAAAGTTTTTTCAGTCGTGAAATTTTCAGACGAGCTAGTTAATTTAGAAGCGATTAATTTAGAATATGCGACAAATAGCTCTATTTAGTTAGATTAAATAATATAGAAAACTAAAAGAGATATTGAAGATTAATTTGAGAAATTTAAGGTTAAGTATCCGGACGAAAAACTATTAAGACGCAAAAACAGACGAGAATTTGACGGGGCGTGCGAGGAGAAATATCAAAGAATTGTGGTGCGGGCACAAGACGCGACTAAGCAGTGTTTCTTTTTCATAAGTAATACACGCAGAATAAGACGGAGTAAGAAAGCAGTTGAAAAGCACGCGCAGCGTGCATGCACGGACGTACACACGTGGACGAGGCGTGAAGAGAAAATTAGACGCAATTTTTTCACATTAACGTGTTCTATCCGTTAGGCACATACATACAGAAACACGCACACAAACAGACGAAACGTGGAGAAAGCGTCAGGCACAATTTCTTTCATATAAGTGTTTTCTCTAAGAATAGATTCAGAACAGAATTCTTCGTGAGGGAAATTCAGAGATTCGGAGGGAGTGAGTCAAATTGCTGGTGCGCGCGTGGCGTACACGGATAGACGTGCACACGTGGACGATGTGTCAAGAAAAATTCAGACGCCATTTTGTTTCACATAAGTATTTTCTCTCCGTTGAACGCGCGCTGCACGCACACATACACAATTCTCAGAAGTAAATTCAGACTCGATATACACACTGTAATGACGACATGAGGCGTAGATGATACTGCCGTGCAGAGAATTCTTGCCTTCATGTAAAGTCGTTACAACCGTGTGAATCATTGGGACTGCGTAAGTGCACGGCCAACCCATTGACACTATTGACGTCATTGCTGTGCGTGATGTCACGATCGGAGAGAGCACGAACGTGGGACTGGTGCACATGGGAGTAACGACTGACTTCGAACTTACTAGACTTGCTGTGCGGTCTAGCAAAGGGAGAAGAAACAACATCAATAATATTAAAAGTAACACAACCATTCCTCAAATCCACCACTGTAAACCCAGATGATAATATAAATTGAGAATCACTAATAAACAATACACAATCACACCAAAACAGAATAATCGGCGATTTTAATGAGACCTTCAAAAATTTTACTCAGAAGTTAGAATCAAATAAAAATAGTTCAAAATTCAATATTAAAAGAGACTATAAATTGTCACAAAAAGTAGTTTTAAATGTGTGGTTAGATTACCTTCATTCAGAGTTAAGATCTAATGATTTATTATACATAATTGATGATAAAGTGCAAGCCCCATTAAACTTAACCGAAAAAGAAGTAGAAAAGAGAAATTCATTAGTCAGAGATATTATCATAAATCACTTGGACGAATACTATCATAAGAAAATTTTGTTCTTAAAAGATCCCAAAGAAATTTTAATTAAAATCATAGAATTCAGAAGAATAGAAGCAAACGCGACAGTTTCCTCAGTTAGAGCTCAATTGTATCCCTTAAAATTAAATAAGATAGAAAAGATAAATGCATTTTGTGACAGATTCGATACGATTATAAGAGAGTATGAGAGTTGCGATACAAGTGTGCCACTATCTGAGGAGGAGAAGAGATCAGCTTTTTACCAAGCGGTTTCAGGCGAAAAATCCGAACTTCGTTCAGAAAACTTAATCAGAAGACAGACTGACAATAAAGAAATGACTTTAGAAGAAATAAAATCGTTTCTTTTACAGTTGGAGGCAGAAAACAGAAGCTTAGAAGAAACCAGACAACCTTCATTAAATTTGGCACAAAGAAAACCAGAGTGGCAGTCGGGGCCACACGCCAAGTGCTTCAGGTGTAGAGGGGGCACATGGCACCGAACTGCCCACTGAAGGCACTAAATAAGTGGTTCTGCTACTTCTGCAACGCAGAGACAAACCACAAAGGCACAGACTGTCCCAACAGGGTGGCAGTACAGGCACCCAGAAGATATGATAATAACTATAACAAAGAATATACTACACAATACAACACAAACACTAACACACAGTTCAGAGGTAACAAACATATCAGAGGAAGGGGTAATAACAGAGGCAGAGGTGTTGCCATAAGAGGTGGTGGAAGGTGGAAAACAAGGAGCAACAGCGTATATTGTAGGCACGACAAAAAATAATAACAAACTCGAATTACCGACACAAATAACATTTATAGCAGACTCAGGTGCTACCGATCATGTCGTAAATAAGGGTATAATATTGAGCGATTTCAAAGAATGCACGGAAGAGGTAATCAGATGCACGAATAAAAATGATTCGGCAAATATAGAAATAGACGGAAAAGGAAATTTAATTGTAAGATCAAATATTAATACAGATGAAATAATTATTTTGAAAAATGTAATATCAGCAGAAAACATGTTAGAGAATTTAATCTCATTCAGACGCTTTGCAGACGTAGGTGTGGGAATTTACTTAGATGATGAAATTTTTAGTCTTCGATAAAAATACAGGTACTGAATATATTACAGGAAAATATGAGAAACCTAATTGGATTATAAATTTAGATGTAGAAAAACAAAGAAATATAAATAATCAAAATTCAGATTACGAAAAATATTCATGCATGGCTAGGTTAGTTACGTTAGACGAGTTTTTGCAACAATCTCAGACGGATGTCATGAATTTAGAATTAAAAAAATTATCAGAAGAGAATACAGAGAAAATTGAAACGAATACGTCTGAGATTGGGAGGGAGAATCGAGAAAAACTCGTACAAACAGAACAAAATATCAGAAGTCCCCAAATAACTAGCGATTTCGATTTAGATGAAAGAATTTTAAACAGAAAAATACATAACCTAGATAACATGAGCATTAATGAGTCAATGGAAATTTTGGACTATAACGAAAAATCAGAGGATAACAAAAAGAGCAAATTGAAAGAAGGTATGCTATGGCATATCAGATTAGGTCATGCTTCGTTAGGTTATCTCAAACAGATGCAAAAATCAGATGAAAAACTAAAAGGAATTAAATTCGACAAAGATATTATGGATTGCAAAGTGTGTATCATGGCGAAGATGGAAAAATTGCCTTTCTCAAAAGACAGAACCAGGGATCCAGACCCTTGGAAATAATACACACGGACACAATGGGACCCGTAAAGCCAGCTTCATTTCCTGGTGGGAACAGGTTTATAAGTGTTTATAGATGATCACATGAGATTTGCTAAAGCATACTCTGTGAAACATAAAAATGAGGCTGGGGATTGTCTAGAAAAATTCCTAATAACAATAAGAAATCTATTAGGCAAAGATGAAAGTCTGTTATATCAGAGCTGATAACGGAGCAGAATTCATCGCAGGAAAGTTCTCAGAAGTAATGAAACTAGAAAAGATAGAGTATAATGTAGCACCTCCACACACATCAGAACTAAATGAAACTGCAGAAAGATCCAATAAGACGTTGCAAAATAAAATCAGAGCTTTAATGATTGATTCCGGCTTACCAGAATCAATGTGGATATTGAGAGTAGAAGCCGCAGTTCACGTATACAATAGAACACCACATAAGTCGTTAAACTCAGTAACTCCAATAAATATGCTAACTCCAAAAATAAAAAACTACTTAGAGAAAATCAGAAGATTTGGATGTGTAGCATATACTAAAATTCCTATAACCGAAAGGAAGGTCTCAGAAAGAGAAATTAAAGCTATAATGGTTGGGTACTCGCCAGCAGGCTACGGCCTTTGGCATCCTTCAACTGGAAAATTCCTTCCCTCCAAACATGTCAGATGTAATGAAATACTGGTTTACAACGATATTTACAGAGATAAGTCAGAGAACAAATCAGAAGAGACAGAAGTATTAAAGGATCCGGAAATAGGAGAAGTACCATCAAACTCAGAGGAAAAAGAAAAATCAGAGGAAAAACAATCAGAAAATAAACAAAAACACAAACCAAAGAAAAGGAAAGCTGAAAACAAAGAGACAAATAACTCAGAAACTGAGAAACGCAAACAACCCAGAAGAAATGCGAAAACAACAGAAAACAGAGAAAAATACATGTCTATCAGAAGAATCCAAGTGACAAGGCAATTAGAGGATACAAGCCTAAAATTAATAGACCAAGAACCAACACATAATTCAGAAAGAAGGTGTGATAAAGAAAATTCAGAAGATGAAATCAGACACGCATTTATAGCCACAATTAATAAAGACCCAATAACATACTCAGAAGTTATGGCATCAGACGATAAAGTAAAGTGGTCAGAAGCCATAAACGAGGAAATTAAATCAATGGAGGAAAACAGAGTATGGCAATTTGTTGATAAACCCTCTACAACAAAAGATGGCAAAAAGGTACACATAATAGATTCGAAATGGGTCTTTAAAAAGAAAACTGGAGAGCAAGGTGAAAATGTATACAAAGGCAGATTAGTAATCAGAGGCTTCAAAGACAGAAATGTATACGAATTGAAAGAGACATACGCACCAGTATCCAGATTAGCGATAATCAGAGCGGCGTTAGCCATAATAAATAAATACGACCTAGAGGTATTTCAGATGGATGTCAAAACCGCTTTTCTGAATGGAACACTGGAAGAGGAGATATACATGGAGATTCCAGATGGTATAAACTGTGATGCAGAAATCAGAAGAACAAAAGTATGCAAACTACAGAAAGCTCTATATGGTCTGAGAATCAGTCCAAAAAGATGGAATGTAAAGTTTTCAGAAGAAGCACTAAAACTAGGACTGGAAAAAGACATAAATGAACCATGCCTGTTTACCTGGAGAAAAGATGGAAAAGTAGTTATGTTAATTCTATACGTAGATGACATACTACTAGCAGGTAATGACAAACAAAAATTAGAAGAAATCAGAGAGAAACTAAGTCTTGTATTTAAAATGAAAGACTGAGGAGACCAGAGAACTTCTTAGGAATGAAAATTATCAGAGACAGACAAAATAAAACCTTGGCATTAAAACAGACAGAATACACAGAGAAAATCTTAGAAAGATTTAACATGACAGAATGCAAAACTCAGAGAACACCCATGGTGACAAGACAAGTTAAAAACAGAAAACTCAGAAGTGAAGAAAACTCGAACGAATCAGAAGAACCAAAAATAAAAACCAAAGCACCATACAGAGAAGCCATTGGAAGTTTGTTATATCTGGCAGGAGCTAAGAGACCAGATATCCTATTTACAGTCAACAATTTATCCAGACGACAAGTTAATCCAACAGAAGAGGATTGGAAAGATGTAAAAAGAATTTTCAGATATTTCAAAGGAACTTCTGACCTTGGGTTGACATACAGAGCAAAAGACGAAAATCTAACAGCTATGACAGACGTAAGCTTTAGAGATTGTTTAGACTCATCTTCCACAGGTGGTTTTATAATATTTGGTGATCCAATAATGTGGAGAAGTCATAAACAGACGTATGTGACACTGTGAACTTGCCAAGCAGAGTACCTTGCCATGAGCGAAGCATGTCAAGAACTTGTATCACTCGATAAAGCAATCAGAGACATAACAGGCAAAACCATGTATCCAGTAACAATTTGGTGCGATAATAAGTCAGCTGGTGATTGATGGATGGCAGCCATAAACTTAAAAATTTCGATGGCAATCTAGAATCAATCAGAAGGAATTTAGAAAACAGAGAAATCACAGGAAGTAAAAGTCATATGGCAGACACTCACGGTGACTATATAAAATCATGTGTCTTAGAAGGAAAAGTAACAGTCAGATTGGTCTCGACTAAAGAAAATGAAGCAGATATAATGACTAAACCACTTCCCTTTGATACGCATAAATATTTAAGATATAAAATCATGAATTCAGATATAAAAATCAGAGAAATATCACTATAAATGAATATAAAATCAGATGGTTATATATATAAATGTGTATTACTTTAATTCAGAGATTTACCCAGAGTAACTAATTTATTTATTTAGAATGAATTTAATAACTATAAATATACACATATACAAGACCCAGAGGATAAATCGATAAGATTATCAGAAGACACATATACGAGAACCAGAAGTTGCGTACCCTCCAAGGGAGGGAGTGTAAGAAGCACGTGGGCTTTGACTGTTTTGAGTCCACGCAACGCTCTACAGCGGAACATCACGGTATGCGCCGCTGTTCACAGTGCCGAGATGGCGCCAGCCTATACAGCAGAGGAGTGCAGTGGATGTACTGCGGTCTCTTCTCTACACGGCAACGCCTTCTCCGTGTTTGCGCCTACGACGGCGCGACTCTCTCTCCCGTGCCGAACGCCGACTACGACGGACGCATCGCCTTCGCTACACCCTGTGCTACCACCAACCTACTCAGAGCCTCTAATAAAGGATTTATTGCTTTATATATAGTGTTTTGGCCTCCTCATTCATATACCCACTCCAACAAAATCTTATAAAAACATAAGTTAAACTGCAACGTATCCCTTACGAACTTTGTGCGTACTTTAAAAACGTTAATTTTTAAAAAAGACAAAGATAGTTTATGCAGTAGTACAGTGTTGCAAACTTCAGACTAATAAAACATTAGTATACTACACATGCGCAGTGATGTTTCATTTAAAATTCACAGGCGCGCGGCAAATTAGATACTTTTTTTATTAAAAATATGTCGAGTACTTAAAGATTAGCAAATATTAACACCTGAATCTTTCATTAAATAAATGTTTGCATGTTTCTCGAAAGAAATCGATTATACTGAAAGCGTGCATGAGCGGGCATGACAACTAAATCTATACATTTATCACGAGAAACCTTAAAAATGCTAATTTTCTGCTATATCAACTGATTCAACTAGTGCAAATGCATGTTAAATTTGATACTTGTGTGGTGAAAGGGTACTATGATACATATTGATGTGAAAAATCCAAATTATTACGAGGCAAAACATAAATATAATAATATTAGTAACTAATAAAAAATGTAAAAAAACCTTATATTTATACAAAAAATGAGATATTGGTATATTACACAATCGCCTATACTAATAAAAATACGATTTAAAAAAAAAATTATGAGGGATTATTGGTTTATTATCACATGTAGAACAAAAATATACAACAATTAAAAGGTTTTCCAAAAGTTTAAAAAATTGCATTTTGGCCAGCCTTTTGGCAAAATAGACCACTGTGCCGCGAGGCGAAGCCAGGACTACTAGACGGCTGCGTGAATGAGTGTGAATGCGAGTATGTATGCATGAGTACCAGGACAACGCGAATCGCGTGAGACGCGCGAAATACGAAAAGCGGAAAAACACCGAGTAGCCAAGCCCTGAATCTACATCAAGAAGGAGGTTCATCAGTTCCCGAGGCATGAAGCCGAGTAGCTCGGACGCCCCCGAAAGAGCACTAGGCATGTCTCGAGGCATGTAAATGCTGCAC
This sequence comes from Torymus aiolomorphi, assembly GCA_036365515.1. Classification (NCBI taxonomy): domain Eukaryota; kingdom Metazoa; phylum Arthropoda; class Insecta; order Hymenoptera; family Torymidae; genus Torymus; species Torymus aiolomorphi. The sequence continues at coordinate 90,245,804 of CM070876.1, forward strand.
TTGAAATGGCCTTGGTCCAGCCATATCAAAAGCCTGCTGCTATTACCACAGAAAAGTGCCAGCTGAGACGTTGCCAAATGTACCGGCCGGACATGCCGAGCTGCGAACCGACAACAGCGCGACTATCACCGACCTAGCGAGCGACAGGGCAAAGGTTCACTCTCTGCCGAACCGTGAGTTTAGCTACACGCATAAATATGAATATATCGAAATCGATAGATTTCAAATCAGCGAACAATTTCGGTATTTATTAACGGCGTCCCGCCGATTAGATATACGGTACCCGTTCTGTTTCGTGAAGCTTAACGAGGCTCTCTCGCAGAGCCGTAAGGGAAAATCGTGAGTGTGTACTGTGTAACTGAGTGCGAGCCGAGGGTCCCGGTGGAGCCTTGCCATCAGCGTCGTCATCAAGCGGAACTCTACAAGGTAGGAGAACTATTATTTGGCCTGTACGCGTTAAATATACTTGTATTGCATATTTCCATATGCACGTTTTCCTACGCGGTCTTGTGTGTACCACCAGCCGGTACAGGAGCATATCGTGCCCAGAAGCATTGTATTTAAAGTAATTAATAAAACTCTATATGTTATCATGTTTTAAGTAATGTAGTATGTTTGAATCAATAATAGATAGTCCTGGGTACGTGAAGTATAAGCTATCCCCTATATTACAAATTTAATTAACGCATAAAAGTTAATTAACTACTTGACAAATATCCACTAGACAAGAAAAAGTAAACAATTTACAAGAACGATATTTAATAATTAAACTAAAATAATCGAATACCGAACGCAATTATTACTAAAAAAACTAGCGGTGTTTCAATGCTCCGGTATTATATGCCTATTCTCGCTCAACAACGTTTCGCTACTAGCAGCTATGGCTCTCTCAGTGCACATGCACTCGCGGCCGTCGCTGAGCCCTGTGCCCACTGTAGGCGCTTGGATCTCCCGTGTGCCGTGCCGTCGCCGCACCTCAGCTGCGAGCCCTGCCGTCGCCGTCGCACAGTGTTCTATTTTGAAAAAAAATGGACAAAATGAAATATCTCGCGAACGGATATCGATAGCCGGATGAATCCAACTGCATTTTAAAGTTGAAGTAATGTACAATAAAGGAAAAATAGTCCAGTACTGATCATTTGACCCTGTGACCTTGGAAATGAAAAATGAAAGTCGAATAAATAACGTATTTTCGGCTTTTTCATTGTAGACTTTCTGGCTATCAATTTTTTCGATCAAAAAAATATGTACTCCTGTAGTGTTTGATGCAAGGAATCCGAAATTGATGTCAGAATTGTCCTATCGCACACCAATTTGTTTTTAAATCTGAAAACTCCATAAAAAATACGAAAAATTCACCCTGAATAAATGGAGCATTATTGAGTAATTTCGACTTCAAATTCGGATTCAGCGAATCACAATACATGGGTACATAAATACAAGTACACAAATTTGTAGGTGCATATATGAATTATTAAAATTTAAGGGTTATTAAAAAATGGCATTTTTTACAATACTTTCATGCTCTTTAATAAAATTGTATTAAATACAAGCGTTTGTGTACCCATGTATTATGATAAGCTGAATCCAAATCCGAAGTCGAAATTACTCAATAATATTCCATTTCTTCCAGGGTGAATTTTTCGTATTTTTTATGGAGTTTTCAGCTTTAAAAACAAATTGGTGTGCGATAGGACAATTCTGACATCAAATTCGGATTCCTTGCATTAAACACTACAGGAGTACACATTTTTTTGATCGAAAAAATTGATAGCCACAAAGTCTACAATGAAAAAGCCGAAAATTCGTTATTTATTCGACTTTCATTTTTCATTTCTAAGGTCACAGGGTCAAATGATCAGTACTGGACTATTTTTCCTTTATTGTACATTACTTCAAATTTAAAATGCAGTTAGATTCATCTGGCTATCGATATCCGTTCGCGAGATATTTCATTTTGTCCATTTCTTTTCAAAATAGAACACTGTGCGTCGTCTGCGTGCACTACGCCTATGCAGTGGCTATGTCTCTCGCTCCGCGGCTCCTGCGCCCCTGGAATCGGCAGCTACGCTCGTGTGTCCACCTATGTGGGCGCGCGGCTCTCGCGCGGCCGTCGACAACACGCGCTGTCCCGACTCCGTTCGGCCGGCCGAATGTTTACGTTTTTGACGCGCTCCGACTTTCGCTGACTTTGTTGTCGTTGCGGGCTATTATATGTATCATAATTTATCTTCAAAACTTTTGCTTACGAGTATTTCTAACTACGAAAATTCTCGTACCGTGTATTATTTCGAACTCGTTATTTACGTTAATTTTCGAATATTCGTCTCGCGCAATTTAAAAGTCTGCGCTTTACTCAAAACCGTTATGAATATAATTCCAGTTCTAATTTTTCTCGGTTCGACACTATCACTCCCGACTGCGACCAATAAATTACGTTAATTTAAATTATGATTCGACTTATAATTAGCACGCAAAAGAATAATTTATCTGGTACTATCGCGATTCTAAAAGTTTAGTGATACTTGTATCGCAATTTTCAAGAACCCAGTTGAGGCGCCATTTGTAATGTAGGGGATAGCTTATACTTCACATAGCCAGGACTATCTATTATTGATTCAAACATACTAATGCTTCTGAGCACGATAAGCTCCTGTACCGGCTGGCGGTACGCACAAGACCGTGTGGGAAAACGTGCATATTGAAATATGCAATACAAGTATATTTAACGCGTACAGGCCAAATAATAGTTCTCCTACCTTGTGGAGTTCCGCTTGATGACGACGCTGACGGCAAGGCTCCACCGGGACCCTCGGCTCGCGTTCTGTCACAGAGTATACACTCACGATTTTCGCTTACAGCTCTGCGAGAGAGTCTCATTAAGCTTTACGAAACAGAACGGGTACGGTATATCTAATCGGTGGGACGCCGTTAATAAATACCGAAATTGTTCGCTGATTTGAAATCTATTGAAATATGCGTGTAGCTAAACTCACGGTTCGGCAGAGAGTAAGCGCCCTTTGCCCTGTCGCTCGCTCGGTCGGTGATAGTCGCGCTGTTGTCGGTTCGCAGCTCGGCATGTCCGGCCGGTACATTTGGCAACGTCTCGGCTGGCACTTTCTTGTGGTAATAGCAGCAGGCTTTTGATATGGCTGGACCAAGGCTACTTCAAGTGCAGCATTTACATGCTTCGAGACATGCCTAGTGTCCTTTCGGGGGCGTCCGAGCTACTCGGCTTCACGTCTGGGGAACTGATGAACCTCCTTCTTGATGTACATGTAGGGCTTGGCGACTCGGTGTTTTTTCGCTTTTCGTATTTCGCGCGTCTCGCGCGATTCTCGTTGTCCCGGTACTCATGCATACATACTCGCATTCACACTCATTCACGCAGCCGTCTAGTAGTTCTGGCTTAGCCTCAACGGACTCTCTGCTGTTAAATATAACTCTCTCATAAGACGATTCTCTGATTTGTTGCAAAGACAAAAATAAAATAAATAAAGTAAAAGCAGAGATGAATAGAGAGATTGCGCCCCGGAAAAAAGTGAGGCAGACTTCTGCGCGCGGCGCGCTGCTGCCTCTCGCGGCCAAAGTAGCGAAGCATGTCCACAATTTCGTGATTGGTCGTTGAGACGTGTACACGCGGCGCGGGGCGGGGCAAGCGGGAGACGACGGCTCGGCGGCTCAGTGCGCATGCACCGGTCATGTGTATACACGAGCGACGCAGCGGCACGCCCCGCGCTCGCCGTCTGTTTACTTCTCCCGCAACAATCCGACTTCGGCCGAGCGGCCTGACAACCGCCGCTCGGTTGTGCATTTGTATATTGTATACACGCAAATTAATGAAATTATAAACTTTAAACTGTAAAACTCAAATTCTAATTCACAACCTAAGCCGAAGGGGAGAAGATGAACATAAACGATTTCAGTGTTAGACATTGACATCGTAGCGGTAGCCGTGGTGGCTAAGGCGTGCGGCTAGTTTTGCCGTAATCTTTTGGATCCACGTTCAATCCCGACTCAATATATTTTTTTTTTTTCTCGTGCATAATTTTTTTCATTACATTATTGTAACACAACATACAGAATTTTCACCTTTTTATCATTTAATTATCATTCTCTAGTAGAATTGATGTTTTAATTTATATTTTAAAGAAAATTTTATATTCTGAATAAATTAATTCACCAAGAGTAAACTCATTAAAAATATCGTTATATTTATTTTTTGCAATAATATCCCTATCCAATTTATATGTAAAATGTAATCAATCACGGTCAAGATAAACTTTTTTAAGGATTAAGCAGGATAAAAAAGTATCGTTGACCAATCAAGTTCAATTTCAGAAATACATATTATATTCTCATTCCCATTCTCTAATCCCTACAAAACATACGTTATTTGTTCTAAAAGTAAGTTTTTATTAATATTATTTATTAAGTGGTAATCAACAAGTAAGCATATAATATAAAAAGCATTTTTAACCGGCCGAAAATGCATAAAGGCTATTCTCAAAAAATGTGCTTGTGCTTCAAATTGTTTTATTTAAGCCTCAAAGATAATCCTGCATAAGATTTGCATTCACATTTGGGACTTAATGAAAACACCATTTTCCTTTGAATTATAATCAATAATAGTGTATAACATAAAAAAATGGTATTATATATAGAGTTGAAATTTAATAATTCGAAAAAATCATATTTAATTCAATATAACAACTCTTCTGTAAAATAAATAATTATGTACATGTTTTTACAGCGATTTCGTCATTTACTCGATTTTCCATACTCTATTTTTTAATCTATTTAAAATATAAGTAATCGCCAAGACTTCTGACTTTTCCATATAAATTCTTCAAAATATTTAAATGTAAAAAGTTATTAAATGGCGTTAATCATAAGAGAAGGCAAACTTTTTAACATTCTTTCGAAAAATCTCTTATATTGACATTTTCGTACTTCTCAAAATGGTTGCAAACAATTTAGAAAATTCCGATAATCTCTAAAATAATATCGTGCGAACCATTCAATATTTTTTGAAGCTGCGTTTCTTATTTTCAAAGCGATATTTTAGTAGAGAAATAATCAATCCAGCTGCATTAAAAGCTAATGAATAATATTAGTTGAAATTTCAATTAATTACTCAGTTTAATTTAAAATTAAAATTTCAATCGTTATTTAAACCCCAGTTTAATTAATAACTAAAAATTCAATCGTTAACTATACCTGCGTTCAATTCAGAATTAAAATTTCAATCATTAATTAAACGAGCGTCTAATTAAGAATTAAAGTTTGAATCGTTTATTAAACCAGTATTTAATTAAGTTTCTTCGGACTTGATTCTGCAGTAAAAGCGTAGTCCTAAATTGAATTATTTAAGATACGAAAACGGTGAAACAAATCTCTAAAAGTAGACAGTAAAAGCTAAAATTTAAGCCCTGATTCGTTACAAAATTTTGATTTTTCAGGAAGTTACAATCAATCAAAGATAACGTAAGAAAATATTTAAAATGTATGTTTAGTTTAACTGATTAAATGGATTGCATTTTTAGCTTTTTTTTTACTCGACGATCGTGACACATAGACGTAAATTCGTGTTTTCGGCCGTGATTCTTTACAAGGACTTTACAATTACTGCTCGGGGATATCGCATTCGACTTCAAAATCCATTAAACGATTAAAATGAATTCTTAATTAAACGCTGCCTTAATTAACGATTGAAATTTTAATTATTAATTAACCGATATGAACTTAATTAACGGCTTATTTAACAATTGAAATTTTTATTGTTAATTAAACCCGGGGTTTTATTGATGATTGAAATTTCAATTTTGAATTAATAATGGTATAATTTACAACCCCGGGCATTATATTATTTCGATCAGAATATTAGATTAGTCCAATTATTATATCCATCCATAATATTCTGCTTTAAAGTTTTTGGCTATCTTTTTTTCGTTGACAGCGAGTCGACAAGATTTTACATTGCAGAAAAAAAACTTTAGATTCAAGACTTTTAATGTATTTATTATTTTTTAAATAAACAAATTTTTAAAAACCTTTTACAGATTATGATGTACGCGTATTAGCGTAATTTTTTGCAGGGATGTTTTGAATATCATATGACAGTATTATTACGGTCACAAGAGTTTATACAATGTTATTTTCTATAATTTATCCGTTATTACAATTTTTGGTTATCATTTTTGCACAGCCTAAAAAAATAACTTGCTACATCTTTTTCTGGACTTTAAACGGTCTGTGCTTTCTTGGAAATCCATCGCGCGCGCGCTCGCGAGCTACGGCGGCTCGGCATGAGCGCGCGCGTTTTGTTGTTGTTACGTGTTTGGCGGGTTAAAGAGCTTGCGTTTGTTTTTATCCGGGCGCTCAGATGCGTGTCGCGTGAAAAATTAGTCTTCAGAGTAGTGCAGTGATAGCGATATTTCTAGTGCGTGAGATAAGTAATCAAGTGTATGAAAGTGTCATTAGTGCGAATTTCATGTGCACTTTCTAAATATTGTGATAGTTTTTAGCTACCGCCGAAATGGTTAACTTTTTGTAGGTTATCGATTGCGTTTGTTTTATTTATCATCCGAACTAAGCTATTAGACGTACTCTTGTGCAGTGTTTATTATAATGTAGGGTATTAAGATACTTTTTTTAAAAGTGTGTGAAAGTGTTAAGACTATGGCGCAAAAGCAAGAGACGGTCTACGATCGATGTCAATACTTGCATTGCAACAATAGGAAATGTGATGGTCACCATTTGTTCCGATTCCCTGCTCAAAAGGAAAGGCAAAAACAATTACAGTGGATAGAACATTCAGGTTAGTGCAGTATTATTTTCTTGTTGGATAAATCTCATTTAGATAAATATATATATGACTTATATAAGATTTACTAAATAAAACAAAATCTATTTACTTAAATAAGAAAATATCATTTTAAGATAGTTGTATTGTAAATAATTATTTTGTAAGACTAATCTAGTACCTATAAATTTCGTTAATCAGATAGCTTCCATTTAATCCAAGAAATGTGCTTTATGAATAATTTTTAAAGCAATTAATTTTAATTAAGCGCATACTTTTTGCTTTATTTATTTTAATTTTGTGATTTTCTTTATGAATTGTAATAATTTTTTTACGCGTTCAATTTTGTGTAAGTTAGTAGATTTAGACTTCTTGCCGTTGTTTTTTCTAAACATTTTTAATTAATTGAAACATATTAATAAACACCTGTATATCGTCGGTTGAGTGGAACAAGGTACCAACGCAGGCGAGCGCGTTAACAGGTACCAACTCGCACGGTACGCTTTTTAATATCTTAGCAAGCTATTAAAGAGGCCAACAAATATTCCACAAAAAAACGATTAAAGTAGAAAAGGAGAAGTTTAATTTAAGATGAGAATCGTTGAAACCGTTCGATTCTGTGCAAAGTTACATGCATTTGAAAGTGCAAAGAATGACAAAAAATGAGCGATTTTTTCCCAAATCCACGTAATACTTTACATGTTTATCATTTTCATATATTACATTCAAAATTAAACTTCTTCTCATTAATTTTAATTGCTTTTTTGTATTTTTTTTTTTTGCTTCTTCAATAGCTTGCTAAACATTCAAAAACCGACCGCGCTAGTTGATACCTTTTTGCGCGCTCAAAGGAGTTTGTACCTTTTTACACGAATGCCCGAGTTGATACGTTTTCACGCGCTCGCCCGAGTAGGATCCTTTTTAAGCGCTTGCTCGAGCTGACACCTTGTTCCTCCCAACCGATGATATGTATACATCGCCATTCAAATATTCCTACATAAATAAATTTTTATTTTCTCATTTTTATCCCAAATTAAAAATCATACTACATTTAAAAAATACTTTTAGTTATGGTTTTATTGACAAAATTTTAAAATTATTTCCTATACGTTAAATTGGTGGTATTAACCTTTATGAAACTGAAATTATTAATACATTATATTAATTACATCGTCCAAAGAAATAAAAAATTTACGTCAAAACAAACTTAAATCTTTTTAATTAAAACTTTTATAATAACAGAATTATATTAAAGGACCCGCACACAATGTATGGGAAAAAATCATTCGGTCAAATTTTGGGGGTTTTGCCCATGAGAACTTTTGTTCAGGACCTCAACATCTATCTTTTCCCAAGTTTGATCCAATTTGACCGAATGATTATTTTCCATACATTGTGTGCGGGGTCCTTTCTTATTTAATTTCTTATTATTTTTTGTTATTTCAAAAAATATTTAAAGAGCTATACGGAATCAAGATATAATTGAAGAACGGTTTTCTTATTGGTTTATCAAGACAAAATAATAATGAAGGTTATAAATAAATAATTTTAAAAATAAATAAAGGTTTTTAATAAATGGTTTAAAAAATAATAAAAATTTGAAATAAATAGATATATCTTGTTCCCAGAAATTGATCAAATTAAATAAAATGATATAATGAAGTGTCAAAAATGTTAATGTAACTTTATTATACTTATATTTTTCTAAGAATAAAAGAAAGTTCATTTTTACAATATATTTGATAAAAATAAACTATTAATAAAAGAATATAAATTTTTCGGTTATCATTTTATTAGAACATTTCGTCAATTTTCCCTTTTTTTAAGCTTATAAATGAATGTATAACAAATACATTACAAACTCCATTAATATAAATCCATTTGAAAGCAAATCAATTCATTTTATTCTCAGTACTGTTAAGCACGAAAAATGTATTTTTTTTATAAAATATTGTTTTCTCCGAAACCAACCAACATAAAAAATAATAATTTCGATAAATTACAAATTTATATATTATACATAAACCAAAAAATGTTATCCTGATATTATTTGTTTTTTATTTTAACCTATTATTAAAAGAGTGATTTTCCATAAGAACTACGAAGAATAGCTAAAAAAATTTTTGTTTTTTAAATGTCGAAAATTGAATCCTGCGTCGAGTGCATCATTAATATAAGTTTAAAGTTAATTTCGAAGTCTCAAAAAATGAAAAATTTATTTATTAATTGTAACAAAATTATAGAAATAAAATTAGCTTCGAAAAGATAGAATCTTATAATTTTCTGAATATATTAAATGAAATTATATTCACGTTACGATGTGGAGACATTATTTAAAAATAGCGTTTTTCGATTTTAATTGAATTGAAACCCACCATGTCTTTTATGGAACTTTTTTTCTTTTTGCCACAAAGTTGCTGTAGTAAAATAACCATAAATGCTATTAATAGTCGAATAAAATAATTTACTTCAAGATAAATAACAAATTACTGCTAATATTAGTTGAATAACTAAAAAAAATAATACGAAACTCTAAATCAATTTTAAATTTTCGCAGGAAACCAAGTACTTTTGAATTGGACGCCAGCTTCACTTAGGCGTGCAGGACTTTGTCGCCTCCACTTCAGCGAGGATGACGTGCTAGGACCGACGAGTTTAAAGCGTGGCACAGTTCCCCTTCATTGGCAAAGACTTGAAAATGCTGACAATGAACTGCCTGCGCAACTGCAAGCCCAGGTGCAGATGTGTGAAGAAGAAGCCGAACATCAACAACAACCAGAACAACAAAGGCAACAACCACATCAAGAACAACAACAACAACAAGGACAGCAACAACAGCAACCAGAACAACAAGACCAACAACAACAACAAGATCAACAACTAGAACAACAAAAACAACAGGTAGCACAAGACATTGTTACTGAAACGACAGAAAAGTCCCAACCGGAAAAAGAAATTGATTTTGTAGGTGTGTTGAAAAGGTCATTGCCACCTGTAACTTACCCCTCGGGTAAAGAAATTTTTTCTTTTTCTGAAAAAGATGATGACCTGTCGTTTCTGAATTACGAATCTCCTGTTAAAATTGTTAAAGTAAACGTTAGCTCCACAACTGAGGACTCTGCTCCAATTGCTTCACCATTGAGAAAACGCGTTGTTGATACAATGGTTCGTAGTAAAGTTTATATTTGTAAATTAAAAAGTAAATTATTAGCTGCAGAATCAAAGGTTAAGCAGTTACAGAGATCCCTCAAAACTGAGAAAAATAAAAACAGTCGTTTGACTAGACGTTTACATCAAAAAGTGTCCAAAAAATTTTCTGATATTAATGATCTTTTAAAAGAAAAAACATCCCTGATATGGCTAAGACGATGATGAAATTGCAATTGCACAAGCCCAACACGCCATACACAACCGAAGAGAAAGACTTGGCAAAACAAATTTATTTTCATTCAGCAGCTTGCTATTCTCGATTAAGGGCGGGAGGGTTAGTTTTGCCAGCTGAATCAACGGTTAGATCGTGGGTGGCAGAATGTGAAATCGTCCCAGGGATCAATGACGCAATTTTGAAGAAGATAGGAGAATATTTGATGCTGCTTCCGCCACAAGAGCGACTGTGTGCGTTGAAATTTGATGAAATGTCCATCAGAGCAGCGGAAGAATATTCTAAGAAATATGATGTAATTGAAGGTCTGGTCGATATGGGAAAAGATCGCAGAGATTGTAAAGTCGCGAAACACGCGTTGCTATTTTGTATTGACAGCATAAATGCAAAAAATTCATGGCGTCAAATAGTATCTTTCGGGTTTAACGAAAATGGCGCCAGTGCAGAAGAGCTCTTTGAGATTGTTCCCCAAATCGTAACAGAACTTCGAAAAATAGGAGCAGATATTCGTGTGATTGTATGTGACCAAGGTAGCAACAATCAAAAGTTATTTAAATTATTGGATGTATGTCCAGAAAAGCCTTATTTTATTTTAGATTCTGTTAAGATTTTTGCAACTTTTGATTGGCCACACCTTATTAAGAGATTGATAGCACAGCTAAGAGCCCACGATTGCATTTATGTCGATAATGAAAAAATTATTTCTTTTACCGATTTAAAGCAAACCTGGGAGCTTGACCGCTCTCATGGTACATCAAATTTATTAGGCTTTTTATCAGAAAATCACTTTAATCTTAATAGTTTTGATGCTATGAAAGTAAAGCTTGCTTTTCAACTATTAAGCCGTCGCATGGCCTGTGCAATTAAATTAGCCGGCGAAAATGTTTTATCAGGGTTGTCTTCGAATACATGGCAAAATTCAGCCAATTTCGTTGAAACAATGGATGCTGTCATCGATGCATGTAATGTATATAGTTTGAAAAATCTCCATGCATTGAAGCGACCATTATCTGACAGAAATCCAGAAATCCAGCAGCGACTTGAAAGTTTTATCGAGTGGTCAGAGAAATGGAATGTAAAGAAAAAAGGGAACGACAACAAGCCACCTTGTTTTTTGGGGTTACCTCTGACTGCTCGTGCTTTAGTAAGCCTGTATTTGGAAATAAAATCTTCATTCTCCGACTTTGAATTAGCAACAGGTCTGTGCAACCAAGATTCTGTGGAACATGCTCACTCCAAGTTGCGTGGCAGAGGTGGATTCAATCCGAATCCTACCTGTAGGACGTATCGTTTGACTCTTAGGCACATAATGTCAACCGATTTTATTCATACGAGTAAAATAGGTAACACAAGTTGCGAAGAGAGCCATTCGTTACTTCCTCAAAATGACGTTGAAAAAGAGACCACAGAGTTAGTTGCACTACCTGAATATAATTCCAAGGAAATGCAAGAGCTCCAAGAAATTACAGATGCTGCAGATGATTTACTGGATTTCCATCTAGAGTTACAGTCTTCTAACATGTCAGATATGGACACTAAATTTAGTTATGAACAAAACGCTATAACATACTTTTCTGGTTACGTGGCGCGTAAATCATTAGAAAAAAATCATTGTCTGACATGCGAAAAAGATTTAATGAAAGATGCATCAGAATCTGGAACCAGTAATGAAACATACATCAACTTGAGAGAGTACCCTCATTCTGATCCAGAAGTTCCATCAGTAATGTTCTTAGTCAGACCAACGGAACAGTTTGCAAAAGTAGTTAATTGTCAATTAGAAGCCTTTGACAAAATTTATTTAAAATTTTGGCATGAGCATGATCTTTTCCTTAAGTTAGCTGAAAACGTAGAAGCGTACACTCGTAAACAGTTCCCTGATTGGTTTGATCAAGAGAATGTCTGTTATGAGCACAGAGTACAAATGCTTAAATTTCTTTTGTTAGTTAAAATTTATGCGAAAACTAGGGAACGTAACAATAATAGGAAAACTGCGTCTAAAAGACCGATTGCGACAAAATGTAGAAAGCTGAAGATTGTTCAAAATGTATAAATTTGGTAGTAACATTTTTTGTAAATTATTGGAAAAAAATTGCTAAAACTTATAACTTCACTTGTTTAAAAAATATTTTACGTGAATTTTTTAATTATTAAATCTAGAGCGTGCTTTTTCTAATGATAGTAACTGAGTTCTCGTTTTTTAATAATAATAATAATAACATTGTAATATATGTTCTGATGTAAATACGTTGATCCTGTTCTAAATTATTAATATTTTGCGACTCAATTTTCCGTATTGTTTTGTAATTATAATGTATATAGTTTGTAAATAATATAATTGTTATCCTTTTCAGGATACTTTTCAGGTATATTATACTATAAAATTGATTAGAAAATAATATTATCAAGGTAAAATAGAATATTATAAGAAAATAAAAAATAATTTAGCATTCCTGTAGCTAATAAGGTATTATCGTTTTCAGATAATTTTATTTTCAGATGGGGGGTGGTATTGGTTGCCTTCCCGTTGGTGCCCCCCGAAAACAAATGGACTTATTGTAATTGATAAATGCAATACAATAAGTTCCTTTGGCCAAACAAACAATGAATTATTTTTAAAATCATTCTGCTCAATGTAAAATGTTAATGAAATTTATCATTTATTTTATATAAAAATCTTTTTACATTTAAAATCTGATTTGTGAAAAGACAGATAAACAGAGCAACTAAAGATAGCCAAATACTTTAAAGCAGAAATAAAAAAGAAAAATGTAATTGGACTAATCTAATATTCTGATCGAGATAATATAATGCCCGGGGTTGTAAATTATACCATTATTAATTAAAAATTGAAATTTCAATCATTAATAAAACCCCGGGTTTAATTAATAATAAAAATTTCAATTGTTAAATAAGCCGTTAATTAAGTTCATATCGGTTAATTAATAATTAAAATTTCAATCGTTAATTAAGGCAGCGTTTAATTAAGAATTCATTTTAATCGTTTAATGGATTTTGAAGTCGAATGCGATATCCCCGAGCAGTAATTGTAAAGTCCTTGTAAAGAATCACGGCCGAAAACACGAATTTACGTCTATGTGTCACGATCGTCGAGTAAAAAAAAGCTAAAAATGCAATCCATTTAATCAGTTAAACTAAACATACATTTTAAATATTTTCTTACGTGATCTTTGATTGATTGTAACTTCCTGAAAAATCAAAATTTTGTAACGAATCAGGGCTTAAATTTTAGCTTTTACTGTCTACTTTTAGAGATTTGTTTCACCGTTTTCGTATCTTAAATAATTCAATTTAGGACTACGCTTTTACTGCAGAATCAAGTCCGAAGAAACTTAATTAAATACTGGTTTAATAAACGATTCAAACTTTAATTCTTAATTAGACGCTCGTTTAATTAATGATTGAAATTTTAATTCTGAATTGAACGCAGGTATAGTTAACGATTGAATTTTTAGTTATTAATTAAACTGGGGTTTAAATAACGATTGAAATTTTAATTTTAAATTAAACTGAGTAATTAATTGAAATTTCAACTAATATTATTCATTAGCTTTCAATGCAGCTGGATTGATTATTTCTCTACTAAAATATCGCTTTGAAAATAAGAAACGCAGCTTTAAAAAATATTGAATGGTTCGTACGATATTATTTAAGAGATTATCGGAATTTTCTAAATTGTTTGCAACTTTTTGGGAAGTACGAAAATGTCAATATAAGAGATTTTTCGAAAGAATGTTAAAAAGTTTGCCTTCTCTTATATGATTAACGCCATTTAATAACTTTTTACATTTAAATATTTTGAAGAATTTATATGGAAAAGTCAGAAGTCTTGGCGATTACTTATATTTTAAATAGATTAAAAAATAGAGTATGGAAAACCGAGTAAATGACGAAATCGCTGTAAAAACATGTACATAATTATTTATTTTACAGAAGAGTTGTTATATTGAATAAAATATGATTTTTTCGAATTATTAAATTTCAACTCTATATATAATACTATTTTTTTATGTTATACACTATTATTGATTATAATTCAAAGGAAAATGGTGTTTTCATTAAGTCCCAAATGTGAATGCAAATCTTATGCAGGATTATCTTTGAGGCTTAAATAAAACAATTTGAAGCACAAGCACATTTTTTGAGAATAGCCTTTATGCATTTTCGGCCGGTTAAAAATGCTTTTTATATTATATGCTTACTTGTTGATTACCACTTAATAAATAATATTAATAAAAACTTACTTTTAGAACAAATAACGTATGTTTTGTAGGGATTAGAGAATGGGAATGAGAATATAATATGTATTTCTGAAATTGAACTTGATTGGTCAACGATACATTTTATCCTGCTTAATCCTTAAAAAAGTTTATCTTGACCGTGATTGATTACATTTTACATATAAATTGGATAGGGATATTATTGCAAAAAATAAATATAACGATATTTTTAATGAGTTTACTCTTGGTGAATTAATTTATTCAGAATATAAAATTTTCTTTAAAATATAAATTAAAACATCAATTCTACTAGAGAATGATAATTAAATGATAAAAAGGTGAAAATTCTGTATGTTGTGTTACAATAATGTAATGAAAAAAGTTATGCAAGAGAAAAAAAAATATATTGAGTCGGGATTGAACGTGGATCCAAAAGATTACGGCAAAACTAGCCGCACGCCTTAGCCACCACGGCTACCGCTACGATGTCAATGTCTAACACTGAAATCATTTATGTTCATCTTCTTCCCTTCGGCTTAGGTTGTGAATTAGAATTTGAGTTTTACAGTTTAAAGTTTATAATTTCATTAATTTGCGTGTATACAATATACAAATGCACGACCGAGCGGCGGTTGTCAGGCCGCTCGGCCGAAGTCGGATTGTTGCGGGAGAAGTAAACAGACGGCGAGCGCGGGGCGCGCCGCTGGGTCGCTCGTGTATACACATGACCGGTGCACGCGCACTGAGCCGCCGAGCCGTCGTCTCCCGCTTGCCCCGCCCCGCGCAGCGTGTACACGTCTGAACGACCAATCACGAAATTGTGGACATGCTTCGCTACTTTGGCCGCGAGAGGCAGCAGCGCGCCGCGCGCAGAAGTCTGCCTCACTTTTTTCCGGGGCGCTTGCAATCTCTCTATTCATCTCTGGTAAACGCAAGTTTAATGGAAAGATTTATAATGAAAGATTTGGGAAAAATTAACTAATATATTGGCATCGATATTGAATATAGTGAAGACCGAGGTAAAATGACCCTAAGTTAAACAAAATATATCGAATCTTTGGCTATAAAATACAAGCTTGCAAATGCAAAATTATACAATACTCCAATGGAAAGTAATCTAAAATTAGAGCAAGCAAATGAAAGAGATGAAAGAGTAAATACAGAAATTTCATCGGCGGATTATTATATATCAGTACAGGCACAAGGCCAGATATAGCATATAGTGTTAATTATTTAAGTCGTTACCAAAGCTGTTATGACCAGAGACACTTTAAATAATTTTGAATTTTGAAATACTTATTTAAGGCTAAAGATTTAATGCTAACGTACTATGATAACAGCAAAATATTAGATTGTATGGTAGATTCTGACTATGCAGGAGATAACGTAGATAGAAAATCCACAGCAGGTTTGGTAATTAGATTATATGGAAATTTCATTTTTGTCACGGCCTGCCGTACCGACGTCGGTAGCAGCGAGCGGTCATGGTACTTCGCGCTCGCGAACGCGAGATGGCGCGTCGATGCAGAATTGGAGCGACATCGACAGGATGACTAGCAGACCCCGGCGAGCAGAAGGAGGCCATCTTATCGTTCGATTGAGAGAAGGATTCACGCGCTCGAGTACGCTCCGCGATATTTCAGATTTCTGATAACAAAAAGTTAGTGGTTTCGCCCGTAAAACTAGCAATGCGTTTGGAGTCTTCCGGAGTGTTCCTGCTGCCTTCGGGACCTCGATGACGAGTATTTCCGCCTCGTGACGTAACCAAACTGAACGACCGTGCGATAGGCGGATTCAACCTACCGCACAATCTACATTGGCCAGAAACCCTGTTACGAGACAGCTGAACCGGCGATAACATAGCGAACTTGAAGGACGCTAGATTCGAGGCCGACTAGACTACGTTATAGTTTTCGATAGAAAAGGTAAGCGTGCACGCATCCACCGCACCGCGAATTAGCTCCGCGTAACCGCTTGTCCAGGCTCGTCGTACCTGGACATCGGCTTCGAGTAGGCGTTCTCGTGCGGAGAGAGCAAGTGTGAGGAGAGAGTGTGGGCCTCGGGTTCACGCTTCATCAAGGTTAAACGCGAGGTCAAACCACCGGCTATTTCAAAGCCGGTGAGTGCGCACAACAGGTGCGCACACGTGTAAACCTGCCATCTACCCTCTCTCTCACACTTATACGTGTGTGCGTCGCGCGGCGATCGCGACTGCTCTCTCACTTCGCCGCTTTACTCGGTGAGCGCGCGCGTAGAGTACCGCACACGTGAGGCGTATTATACCTCACGTGCGCGGCGTAAATTACCATGAGCGTGACGTCAGTCTCCGAGGCAGTTGACGTCAGATGTAACGTGCTGGCGCACCGTTTAGGTAGGAAATACGCTATACTAAATCCGATTAAACTAACTTAACTCATTATGCATCTTCTTTTATCAAACTTCAACTCATCTAACCTCTTATTCAATAAACAACATTCTTTTATTATTAACTTTAACCGCTCGAGTTATTATTTCGCGACCTAGTCATTCCCCGTTCCGGGCCGACTTGGCACACGAACCAGGGACCTGGAAAGGAGTTCGAGTCCCTGGCAGAGAATAAAGCGCGAGTCTTCGACTTGTTGTTGCACGGTAAGTAACCAGATTAGGTTTAGCATTGCACGACGTTGTAGCATCCGCTGCCTAATCTGGCTATTGGGTTTCCGAGAGTTGAACCGGAGGATCCAGAGGTTCACAACTAAGACGCGCGGGAGAAACGCGTCTTAGCACAAATAACCGCCCCGTGACATTTTTAAAAAAACGCATAAACAAAGTACAGTAACAAAATGTTCTTCTTTTGCAGAATATACTGCTATGTCTGAAGCAGTGACAGAAATCTTGTTCATTAGAAATTTATTATGCGAATCATTTAATGTTAAATTTAATATACGCCATCGCCAAGATGGCGGACGAGGGTGTGCTGCTTAAGCAGACCCCTCCGCCAGAAATTTATTACAAATGTCATCCCGGGACGCCAGTGGGAGTTGTGATATGTGTAGTGTGTAACAATGTCTACCATAAAAGTGATTATAACAGAAAAAGAACACAAAACTACTTATCTGCCATAGAAATAATATGTGAAGAACATAATATAGATGACATAACCTCTAAAGACAGTAGTTGCAGTAGTGCAACGACAGTAGTTGCAGTAGTTGCAGTAGTGCTACTACGGAGGGAACTAGAAAATCTGAGAAACCAAAATGATCTGATAATGACAAGGAACGAAATACTAATAAAAACCAATGCACAGACAGAACATAAATTAAAACAAGCTGAAGAAGAATTGCTACTAATAAAAGCTAAGGAAATCAAAGGAAATCAAGAATTGACAAGTTTTCCTGAGGAAGAAAAAAATCTATTAAAACAAATAAGTACAGAAGTACACAACAATAATCTCATGCTAAACCAAATTTTAGACAAAGAAAACTATACCAAAAACAAAAAAACATTTGCAGAAGTGGTAGTAAGTGATAAGCAATTAGAAAGAAGATACAAAAACTAATAGTGAAAAGAATACAGAATAATAATAAAGGAACAAATGTGCCAGATATAAAACCATATATAGCTCACTATATAAATAAAAATTCATCTATACAAGCAAAAAGTATAAAAATCAAGAACAAAGATGAAGCAATAATAAGCTTTATAAATGAGGAGAGTTTGATACAAACTGAGAATATACTAAAACAAAAGTATTCTGCCCACTACAAAATAACAAGAGAATCTATTAAAAATCCCAAGATGAAAATAACAGGCTTCGACAATTTTGAAGACATGGAGATTAAAGAAATAGAGCAAGATATTAACAAAAGGAACTTCAAACACCTAAACAGCAAATGCAAAGTGTTACATATATTTGAAAACATTAAAACAAAAATTAACACTATATTAATTGTAACGCCAGCGGAAGTATATAATCAAATTGTGAGTAATAAATATAGAGTTCATATTGGTTATCAAAATTGCAGAGCATTCGATGACTTGAATCTAACCCCGTGTTTTAACTGTGGTCGATTTGGTCATAGTGGTAAAAAGTGCAAGAATACGAAAATCTGCCTACGTTGTGCTGGAAAACATAACACGATCAACTGTACTACCCCAAACGAACACAATTGTGTTAATTGTATGTACAGTAGTCATCAATATAAAACAAATTATAATACTAAGCACGTGGTAAATGATACCGAAAACTGCGAGGTTATGTTTCACAAGATAAAGAAGTTAATTGCTGAAACAGATTATCCAGTGAGACCGCACATTCCAAAATATGTAGGTAAAATAAATTTTCAATCACAGTTACAAAACACTGATACAGCTACCGGTAAATCACCGGTCGTAACGACACCATGAAGACAAAGTAGAATTTTTATCAGTCCGGCAACATCAGCTGGTAATTTATCGGCCACAACCTCACCAATAAATTTAAACAGAACCATATCACAAATTTATTACCCAATAGACTCAGCAACTTCTGAACTTCTGAATTTTGAACATGGATCAACAACAACTAAATTTTGAAGTTATTTCACAAAAAGAACAAGCTTTTGGTAATGTACGAACACTCAATAAAAGTATCGATAAAGTTGAAAATTTGATTTTATGTGTAAATATTAGAAGTATAAAACAAAACTTTGAAAAACTTGAAACTTTTATTGAATGTTTAGCCGTAAGACCAAGTGTCATTATATGTACTGAATCTTGGAATGTGCAATATACTCCATTGTACAACATATCAGGTTACAAAAGTTACTATAGTGAGAGTAAAATGAATAAAGCAGATGGAGTTATGATGTATATAAAGGATGAACTATCTGAACACACAGAAATTATAGTGGTCGACAACATACGTATCTTAAGCTCGGTTATAAAACTAATTGGCACCGAAACTGTAAGAATCTCAGCGATCTATAGATCACACAATATAAAAAAGTATGAATTTGTTCATAGCCTGAAAAAATTCCTAAGAGACCAATTAAATACTAAGAACCATTGTATAATCGGGGATTTTAACATTGATATATTAGACGAAAATTTTAGTAAGACTGACTCAACAGATAACCTTATAACACAAGAATTTTTAAATGATCTCTTGGAACATAAATTTACGCCATGCTTTACTGGAATAACAAGGCCTTCATCTGATAATAAAAGAGGTACCTGCATCGACAATTTCTATATAAAAACTAAAAATATAAATATTAATTCATTTAAAATAACAAATCCATTTAATGATCACTACCCATTATTTATAACTATAGATAAATTAGAAATAAATCAGCCGAACAAATTCAATATGAAATCAATTAATTACAACAAGTTAAAACATGTTGCAAATAATTCAAACTGGTACTCAATATTGTCTATGCAGGATCCTAATCTTGCAGTTAACGCATTAATTGACATGATAAATAATTGTATTGATGCGTCCACTACCAAAAAACAATTTAAAAATAAACTTCCGAGAAAAAATTGGATTACTAGTGCTATTATAGTCTCGTGTACTACTAAAGAGACACTGTATATCTTATGGAAAAACAATCCCATTTCTGAAGCCCTAAAAAAAGAGTATACAAATTACACTAAGATATTGAACAAAGTTATTAAAGAAGCAAAATTTAAATATGAAAAGGAAATGGTAAAACGAAATAGCGGAAACTCTAGGGAATTATGGAACATAATTAAAACTAAATTAGGGAGAAATAGTGTGCATGGTAATCCAATAAAATATATATACGAAAACAATCAAAAAATCGAAAATAAAACTGATATAGCAAATGCTATGAACACCTATTTTTGCAAAATAGGACCAAATTTGAGTGCTCAATTTGCTAATATAAATAATAATAACCTGAAACTTCCAGATAGGAATCCTGAATCCATTTTCTTTCGTCCGACAGATTTTGCTGAGATATACAAAATAATCAATACATTGAAAAATAAATCTGGAGGTGTAGACAATATTAACGTTAAATCATTGAAAATTCTCTCTGAATATATATGTGTGCCCTTAGAATATATCTTCAATTTATGTATTGTGAAATCTATCTGGCCTGACGCGCTAAAAAATGCTGAGGTAGTGTAAATACAAGGCTGGTGAAAAATCTAATATCAGTAATTACAGACCAATCTCTTTAATATCGAACATTGCAAAAATTTTTGAAAAAATAATTTATAATAGATTATACCACTTTTTTGAAAAACATAACATAATATCAGAAAAACAATACGGTTTCGTTAAAAATAGGGGAACTACTGACGCATTAAATTATATATCAAATATCATATACGAAAACTTAGATAAAAGTAAACCAATAATTGTTGCTTTTCTAGACTTAGCCAAAGCATTTGACACTGTTAATTATAGAGTTCTTTTAGATAAATTATAGAATTTGTAGCTAATGGCCGTACTACCAAGGTGTTTTTTATAAGTAAAACAATTATTTACAACGTTTCGGACATTTTATTACGTCCCTCTTCAGGTTCTAAATACAGCAATTATACAATTATTTTCTACAATTCACAATAACTTAATTTCGCATTAATAAATAAAACTTACATTTAAAGCGTATTGTCAGATTCTTTTACGGAAAGTAATCCGTTCGTCACTGCTTACAATTCGGATTTTTCATATACATACGTTTAGCTAGCATAAAAAAAGATATTACAAAAGTGAAAAAAACTTTGGAACATACCATCGATAATGATATCGTCATTCTTTTTGTTAATTATTATAATATAAAACTTAAATTTATTAATGTGCCTTTCAAACAAAAATTAGCAAAAAAATTAAATGATATCTATTACAAAAAATATAATAGTAATATAGACAGAGATAGATATAACGTTAATTTGAATAAAAGCAATGTCGAAAATCATAACACGCAGGTTATTGAACTGAGCGAAAATATACAAGAAAAGTGGTGTGTGAATGTCGCGGGCATTGAACTCCCGAAATATGTAATTGATGTGTTGAAACTTGGAGAGAAATTTAATTTTAATAACCGTTTTGACAACACACTAACATTGCAATATATAAAGAATTTTGAGATGTTCATAAATAATAATGATAATGATGAAACTGTTAAAACACTAAGGGGTACTTTTCTCAACCTATTAAAAATACACTACAACAAAGAATTATCAAATGAAAACCATTTTGATAAACAGTTCAAAACAGATTTAATGAAAACAAAAGAATTTATAAAGCGAAATTCACAGTTACTTATCACTAGAGCTGATAAGGGAAATGCTACCGTTATAATTAAAAAATCTGATTATATAGAAAAAACTGAAAGCCTTTTTCAAGATAACAAGTATTATAAATTAGTCAAAACAAATCCTTTATCTGGTTTAGAAAGAAGAACTTATGAATTAATCAAATGGTTAAATAAGATTGACTTCTCGTTTACGGGAAAAAAGTTTGATTCTATTTTACAAAAGTCCAATATTGCAAAAGCATATGGATTGATAAAAATTCATAAGAATGGCTTTCCCATAAGACCGATAATCTTGGCTATAAATTCACCGCTTTACAACATCTCAAAATTCTTTACGAAGTTCTTATCAAACAATCTAAAACAACCAAATTCACATGTAGATAATAGTTTTAAACTAAGAGAACAAATAGATAATTTCCAAATCCCACCTGATTTTGTAATAATTAGCCTTGATGTAGTAAGTCTTTTTACCAATATTCCTGATTATTTAGTTTATAAAGCAATAGAAAAAAGATGGACACAGATATATAATAAAATTAATATGAATTGCACAGAGTTTTTACATATAATAAAATACATACTTAACAATAATTTTTTTCAATTTAATGGAAAATTTTACCAACAAATTTTCGGTTCAGCTATGGGTAATCCCATTAGCCCCATCTTGGCAGACATTGTCATGGAAGATTTGGAAATTCAAGCGTTAAATAATCTTAATACGAAACCTTTGTTTTATTTCCGTTACGTTGACGATATTATTTTATGTATAAAAAAAGACACGATTGATCATACTGTAAACACGTTTAATTCCTATGACCAAAACTTACAGTTCACTGTTGAACTACCACTTAATAACTGTATTAGTTTTCTTGACATCAAAATTATTGTCAATAATCAACAACGCATTATCACAGATTGGTACCATAAACAAACTTTTTCCGGAAGATATTTAAATTATTTATCCCAACATTCTCTTTGTAATAAAATTGCCATTATTTATAGTTTAGTTGACCGAGCATTTAAATTATCACACAACTCTTTTCACAATAAAAATATAAATTTTATCAAGGAACTTTTAAAACAGAATAATTATCCACCTGAATTATCAGAATTTCATATAAAAAGACGCCTAAATAAATTAAGAAATAGTAATAACAATCGATGCAATGAGAAAAATAAAAAAATGTTTATTACACTTCCATATGTTAAAGAATTAGAAAGATCCATGAATATTTTGTTTAAACAACACAATACAAATATCATATATAGTACCAAGAATAAACTCAATAATATTATTAAATTAGGTAAAGATAATACTAATATCTGTGATAAAGCGAATGTTGTTTATAAAATTAATTGCGAAGATTGTGAGGCTTCGTACGTTGGCCAGACAGGTAGACGTTTAAATGTACGAATTAATGAACACTCTAAAAAATACACTAGGAAAGATGATAATTCATCATTATATCTACACACAAAAAACAATAATCATAAAATAGATTTCAATAATGTAAAAATTCTAGATACAGAAATTAATAGAGGAAAAAGATTATTTTCGGAAGCTGTATTCATACACACACAATCAAGATATATGAATAAACAATTCGAAATTAATAGTTTACCAAAGGAATATACCACTCTAATAAATAATTGTCAATTTATGTGCTTATAAGAGGAAAATACTGAAAGCAGCAAGTGAAGGAGAACAGGAGAACATGCTGAGGTAGAGTTACCACGCACGCCCACGGTGTCGTAGGATTGCTCGTTGTCGAGAATTTTGTAACATTGGTTGGGGTCCCCCCTCTACTTAGACATACTCTCCTGATAGCACACCCGCTGTGTCGCTTCGAAAATCGTCTATTGCATCCCCACCACTGTACGCGCTTCTTATACACACACATATATGCGTAACATCTGTATAAATACGATGAAAAATCCGAATTGTAAGCAGTGACGAACGGATTACTTTCCGTAAAAGAATCTGACAATACGTTTTAAATGTAAGTTTTATTTATTAATGCGAAATTAAGTTATTGTGAATTGTAGAAAATAATTGTATAATTGTTGTATTTAGAACCTGAAGAGGGACGTAATAAAATGTCCGAAACGTTGTAAATAATTATTTTACTTATAAAAAACACCTTGGTAGTACGGCCATTAGCTACAAATTCTATAACTACACCAAAACCTACCATTGGCTACATTTAACCAAATTTCTTTTAGATAAGCTTGAACGATACGGAGTAAGGGGTAGTGCCTTAAAACTGATGACTAGCTATATCACCGATAGGCGGCAAAGAGTAAAAATTCAAGACTGTAAAAGTGAATATAAAGAATTTACTACGGGTGTTCCCCAAGGAACTATATTAGGACCATTACTTTTTATACTTTATGTCAATGACTTACTAGGAAGTATGCAAAATGACACAATCATGTCCTATGCTGATGACACGGTTATCATATCAAGTGACAACATGCGGTCCTCAGCTCAGGAAAAAATGTGTGCTTACCTTAATCATGTGGCCAAATGGCTTGCACAAAATAAACTGTCGCTAAATATAGATAAAACGGTCTATATGACTCTCGGAAACTACTGTGATAGTGTGCCTGGCACACTAAACATCAAAATAGGAACGCAATTAATAAAAAGAGTTGAAAGTCATAAATACTTAGGGCTGTATTTCGACTACAATATGAAATGGGATAAGCATATAAGATATATCATTAAAAAAACCAAATACCTAATTTTTGTCTTTGCCAAGATAAAAAATATGATGGATACAAAAACATTAATGATAATATATTATGCTTTCTTTCATAGTCTAATCAATTATGGGGTAATTGCCTGGGGTGGTGCGTACAATAATAATATGAAACTAATACAATCAATACAAAACAAAATATTGAAAATCATAAATAAAAATAAATTCTCTCAAACTAATCCACCAATTGTAATAAAAAAATTATTCCAGTTAGAGTCAATATCCTTACATTATTCTACATTAAGAAATAAATATATAAACAGTGCGAGCAAGACCAGAAACAAAACAATTCAATTACCTAAATGTGATAAAAGAATTAGTGATAAAAATAGCTACAATGAAGCTATAAGGGTCTTTAATGGGCTATCTAAGGATCTCAAAGTTATGAATTTAAGTAGACAATTAATGAAGAAAAAATTAAAAATGTTTATAGTAAAAGATGCAATATAATTTCAAAATAATAATTAAATCTTAACCAACATATCTAACAAATTATTTAACTGTTATTTATGTACTACAATGGATTTTATCGATGTTAACAAACACTACGCACATACCATTATATAGTTTTTAAGAATTTTGTAGTTTGTAATATATTTTTTTTAGTTTGTAAGTTTGTAACCAGATCTACACACAGGCAATAATATTTGTCTCAGTAGGATTTACTTACTTATGTATATTTCGTATATAATAATGTAATGTAAATATTTTCTGGAAATAAATAAATAAATAAAATAAATATACCAATTAAAATATATGAAGACAACTCAGGCGCAAGTGCAATCGCAAAATTCGGTAACTTTACAAAGAGTTCGAAGCACATTGAAGTGCAGTATCATTACATTAATGAAAACTACGAAAATGGAATAATCGACGTTGTAAAAATAGACTCAGAATTTAATATAGCAGCCCACACAGCATGTATTAATTCTGAAAGGATTCTGAAAGAATGCATGAAATAATTTTATTCTTTCAGAAATCATTCAGTGAAAGGATTCTGTAATAATGCTATGTCCGGGGTATTTTCCTTTCAGAATTAATTCAATGAAATAATTCAAAAATAATTTATAATATCATTGCAAAATTTATTCAATAGAAGATTTCTGAAAGGATTCATGGATTATTACCAAAAGGTTACTAAAAGATATTTCAAAATTATTTCCTGAAATAATTCTGAAAGGAAAATACCCCGGACATAGCATCATTACAGAATCCTGTCACTGAATGATTTCTGAAAGAATCTTTCAGAATCCTTTCAGAATTAATATCACATATTATTGCAGAATCCTTTCAATGAAAGATGTCTGAAAGGATTCAGGAATTAATTTTGTGAATTAATTCGAAAATATTATGAAAATATTACTAACAAGAAATTTGGAAGACGGATAAATCCCGTATTATTACAGAATCCTTCCAATGAAAGATGTCTCAAAGGATTCAGGAATTAATTTGTGAATTAATTCCTGAATCCTTTCAGACATCTTTCATTGAAAGGATTCTGTAATAATACGTGATTTATACTGTTCGAAATTTCTTTTTAGTAATATTTCCATAATATTTTCGAATTAATTCACAAAATTAATTCCTGAATCCTTTCAGACATCTTTCATTGGAAGGATTCTGCAATAATACGTTATTTATACTCTTTGAAATTTCTTTTTAGTAATATTTCCATAATATTTTCGAATTAATTCACAAAATTAATTCCTGAATCCTTTCAATGAAAGATGTCTGAAAGGATTCAGGAATTAATTTTGTGAATTAATTCGAAAATATTATGAAAATATTACTAACAAGAAATTTGGAAGACGGATAAATCCCGTATTATTACAGAATCCTTCCAATGAAAGATGTCTCAAAGGATTCAGGAATTAATTTGTGAATTAATTCCTGAATCCTTTCAGACATCTTTCATTGAAAGGATTCTGTAATAATACGTGATTTATACTGTTCGAAATTTCTTTTTAGTAATATTTCCATAATATTTTCGAATTAATTCACAAAATTAATTCCTGAATCCTTTCAGACATCTTTCATTGGAAGGATTCTGCAATAATACGTTATTTACACTCTTTGAAATTTCTTTTTAGTAATATTTCCATAATATTTTCGAATTAATTCACAAAATTAATTCCTGAATCCTTTCAATGAAAGATGTATGAAAGGATTCAGGAATTAATATTATGAATTAATTCGAAAATATAATGGAAATATTACTAACAAAAAATTTCGAAGGTTATAAAATCATGTATTATTGCAGAATCCTTGCAATGAAAGATTTTTAGAAGGATTCAGGAATAAATATTGTGAATTAATTAGAAAATATTTAGTAAATATTACTAACAATAAATTTCGAAGGGTATATATAATCCCGTATTTGAAGGTACATTTTTATAATTTAGAATATTATTTAAATAATATTCTAACTATTTTTACATATATTTACATTGTTAATAATTTTACACTATTTTATCGCAGAAAAAAACGCAGAAAAATTTTTTACATGATGGAGATTCGAACCCGGGTCGCTTGGGTACTACGCAAATACGCTATCCATTACGCTATCGCTCGCTTGTTAGATCATTTCATTTTTTTCATTATATACTGCAATATGAGTGATACAGAAAATTTATTCTTAATATTACTTTATTTTTTAATATTAACTTTGATCAATTAATTCATAGTTATTTAATACTTTTAGTTTATTAAATATTGTATTAAGTCGATGTGAAATGTGTGTGTATAAAGGAGCTCTTCCTTACCCACGTTATGAGTTTTTACATTTTTTTGATCTTAGATTCAACTTTTGATGAATGAAGCTCTTCACTGCACTCCGTAATTGCATAAATAATACACCTATAAATTTTTCAGAAATTCTGTTCATTATTTTTCATAAAAAACTGGTAGAAAATTTTTCAACCCGTTTCCTGTAAAATCTATAACGAGCAATAACTTGAAAATTTACACATAGTGTATTTTTGTCATTACGAAGGGCAATAAAGAGCTCTTTTCCCGAAATTCGATAAAAATAAAAAATGATAATTGCATATAATGCAGAGATGAATAGAATGAGCTCTACCTTACCGACGTTATTATTATTTGTAGTGTTTTCAATTTAGAATCAACTTTTAGAGTCAAAGGCTCTTTACTCTTGGCAGACGTATGAATAATATTTCTGTCGATTTTGAGGGGACTTCTAAACATTGTCATACTGAAAGAATACTATTATGAATAATAATAAAAAATATTGCTTATTTTAAGTACCTATATTATTCATCTTTAAATGTTTTTTTTCCTTTTATTTTAAGTTTTTATATTCTTACATTAACTTTTCAAATTAATATTTTTCGCAATTAGTAAATGTTTCAATCTATCTTAGTTCACAAAAACGAAAAATTATATACCCCCACACATTTTAATACGTTCTTTAATAGGATCATACGAATGTAGAAAACAATGGACGACTAAATCCGATCATTATCCAATCATTTCATTTTTTTCATTATATAGTGCAAAATGACTGACAAAATAAATTAGAATATTTATTTCTAATATTTCTTTATTTTTTAATATTAACTTTGTTTAATTAGTATATACTTATTTAGTAAGTTTTGTTTATTAAATATTGTATTAATTAGGACTTATTTGATTGAAACAAATTCGAATTAAAAACAAAATAAATACATTATACGATGCCTCTTATATACGGACGCTGCCCTTTTCGTGTTGAATACTTGCAATAATTTCTGAACTATTTTATGTTTTCTTTCAAAAAATCTTTTCAAGGTTCTTTCAGGAAGAATTCGTGTAAATATCTTTTTTGCTATTGTGTTTTAAAAAATTTTATTGTAACAATCTTTTTCAAACGAATTCTAAATTATTTCTTGTATTAATTCACGTGAGTTTCCCGCAACATTTCATGAAATAATTCATGAAATTATTTCCAATAGATATTGAATTATTTTTGTGAATGATTAATTTTTATCATTCTGAAATTATTTCTGAATTATTTCGTGATATAATTCTTGACATGATTGCTGAATTGTTATGTTTTCTTTAAAAAAATCTATTAATTCACACGAGTTTCCCGAAAGATTTCATGAAATAATTCATGTAAGATTTTTGAATAGATATTGAATTATTTTTGTGAATGATTAATTTGTATCTTTCTGAAATTATTTCTGAATTATTGCATGAAAGAATACTTGCAATAATTTCGAAATTATTTTATGTATTCTTTCAAAAAATCTTTTCAAAGTCCTTTCAGAATTAATTCGTGTAATTATTTTTTTTGCTATTTTGTTTTAAAAAATTTTATTTTAAAAATCTTTTACAAAAGAATTCAAAATTATTTCTTGTATTAATTCACACGAGTTTCCCGGAAGATTTCATCAAATAATTCATGTAAGATTTTTGAATAGATACTGAATTATTTTTGTGAATGATTAATTTGTATCTTTCTAAAATTATTTCTGAATTATTGCATGAAAGAATACTTGCAATAATTTCGAAATTATTTTATGTATTCTTTCAAAAAATCTTTTCAAAGTCCTTTCAGAATTAATTCGTGTAATTTTTTTTTTGCTATTTTATTTCAAAAAATTTTATTCTAAAAATCTTTTTCAAAAGAATTCAAAATTATTTCTTGTATTAATTCACACGAGTTTCCCAGAAGATTTCATGAAATAATTCATGTAAGATTTTTGAATAGATACTGAATTATTTTTGTGAATGATTAATTTGTATCTTTCTGAAATTATTTCTGAATTATTGCATGAAAGAATACTTGCAATAATTTCGAAATTATTTTATGTATTCTTTCAAAAAATCTTTTCAAAGTCCTTCAGAATTAATTCGTGTAATTATTTTTTTGCTATTTTGTTTTAAAAATTTTATTCTAAAAATCTTTTCAAAAGAATTCAAAATTATTTCTTGTATTAATTCACACGAGTTTCCCAGAAGATTTCATGAAATAATTCATGTAAGATTTTTGAATAGATATTGAATTATTTTTGTGAATGATTAATTTGTATCTTTCTGAAATTATTTCTGAATTATTGCATGAAAGAATACTTGCAATAATTTCGAAATTATTTTATGTATTCTTTCAAAAAATCTTTTCAAAGTCCTTTCAGTATTAATTCGTGTAATTATTTTTTTTACTATTTTGTTTTAAAAATTTTATTTTAAAAATCTTTTTCAAAAGAATTCAAAATTATTTCTTGTATTAATTCACACGAGTTTCCCAGAAGATTTCATGAAATAATTCATGTAAGATTTTTGAATAGATACTGAATTATTTTTGTGAATGATTAATTTGTATCTTTCTAAAATTATTTCTGAATTATTGCATGAAAGAATACTTGCAATAATTTCGAAATTATTTTATGTATTCTTTCAAAAAATCTTTTCAAAGTCCTTTCAGAATTAATTCGTGTAATTATTTTTTTTGCTATTTTGTTTTAAAAAATTTTATTCTAAAAATCTTTTTCAAAAGAATTCAAAATTATTTCTTGTATTAATTCACACGAGTTTCCCAGAAGATTTCATGAAATAATTCATGTAAGATTTTTGAATAGATATTGAATTATTTTTGTGAATGATTAATTTGTATCTTTCTGAAATTATTTCTGAATTATTGCATGAAAGAATACTTGCAATAATTTCGAAATTATTTTATGAATTCTTTCAAAAAATCTTTTCAAAGTCCTTTCAGAATTAATTCGTGTAATTATTTTTTGGTAACACTTTTTTTATTTTTTTGGAAGATTTTTGAAAGTATTTTGTAAGGATTCCATATATTATTTTAAAAATTAATTTAAAATTAATTTTTTTTCCTTTTAAAATTCTTTCTAAATCATTTCAATGTATTAATTCATGAATTATTTCATGTAATTATTTCAGTTTTCTTTCATGCTGTATGGGAGATATGTTAACAAAGAGTCTAGATAAAACGAAATTTTTGAAAAATAGAAAAGCGTTAAGATTGATTTAAAATAAAAGAAATCTATTAACGATGTAAAATTTGAAAATTATTGTATGACTAAATGAAGGAATGAACACCTAATTGTAATGTGAAAATTCAAGGAGGCGTGTTGGAATATGTGAATGTTTCAAAACCAAGTACACTGTACGCAAAGGTACAATGATATGAGCGTCTGCCGAGCAACGGCGGAAGAAACACACACATGCGTGTCTCCACATCTTGCGTGTCTGTATGAGAGTTGCGTGAGACGCGATCCTAATAGCACAAAATATTTCAAAAGATTTAAAATATTTCAAAAGATTTTTGAAATATCTCTGAGATGTTGTAGGAAGATTTTTTCTTAATCATATTGAAATATTTTATTAATATATTTTAAAGAGATGTTTAAAAGATTTTGTTAGATAGATTTTATTGGAAATAATTTAAAATATTAAAGAAATATTATTTAAAAATATATTAATAAAAGATTCGAAAATATTTTGTAGAAATATCCTAAAATGTTTTTAAATGATTTCGAAAATATATTTTTATGAAAACAAAAACAATTATTTTAAAAAAAGATCGTGGAATATTTTAAATAGATATTTTCAAAATATTTTAGATTTATGTTTTGAAATCTCTTTAAATTATTTGAAAAATAGATAGTTCGTAGACGAAACAAAAATTTTAATAAAATGTTTTGAAACATTTTTAATACTCTTATTTTACATATTTCATCGTTATATATTAAAATCGTTCTAAATTATTTTAAAAATATGTATTATAAAGGAAAAGAAAAATATTTGATTTAGGTATTTCAAAACATTTTAAAAAGATTGATATCAAACATTTTAATGATATATTTTAAAATCCCTTTAAAATATTGGAAAAATATACACGTTTTGAAAAAAGTTCAAATAAAATATTTCAAAACCTTTTTGAAAGCCTTATTTATAATATTTTAACACTATATTTTAAAATATTTTTGAATTATTTGAAAAATATACGTCATAAAAACATAATAAAAAAATTTAAGAAGATTCATTTAAAACATTAAATATCTGTATTTTAAATGGTTCTAAAGTCATTCTAAATATACATATCATATAGACGAACAAAAATATTAAGAAATGAGACAACTCGGCCGAGCGCTAAGAATCCAGACAACTCGGACGAGAGCTAAGAAATCAGATAATTCGGCTGAGTGCAAAGAAGCCAGGCAACTCGGCCGAGAGCTAGGAAACCAGACAGTTAAGAAACCAGAAAGGGCGAGAGCTAAGAAATTAGACAATCTACGGGCTTCTTTTTTTCATTCGTTTTTTAGTTAAGAACCGCTGTAGGAATTTAAAAAATCGAGGAGCCTGGGCTCGTTACGAATTTTTAATATATAAATATACTGTTCGTTTCAAGCATGTAAACGATTTATTTTATAACTAACTTAGAATAGGTAATAATTCATTTTTTTTTGTTAAATGGGATTAAGATTTTTTTTCTTATGTAATAGATATGTCTTGTGTTAATCGTGCTTTCAAATACTTTGAAAAAACAAAACGTCAAGTAAATTGATCTGAATTTCGCCATCCAAATTTTTGGCATTAATGAAATTAAAACTAAACCTCGCTTTGCTCGAGCAGTAATCACCCGAGGGAAAAATCTTTTCGCGAGGGCAGTAACCACCCAAGAGAAAAATCTGCTACTTTCGCCCCTTGTTACATAATGTACTATTTCGCACTTGTATCGAAAATAACTATTTTTTAACGGAGTGTGCGAGATTCGCCTTTTTGTGCTTGTTTTGCGTGCGCGAAGTAGCTGTTTTACACACGGCGTGCGTGAAGTACGCGCATGCACAGATCAATTTACTTCGCGCCCGCTTCTCGTACGAGCGTGCGCAAAATACGTCGCCTCCAGCGCCCGGCGTCCAACCTCCTTAGGGAGAATGTACATAAGTAAGCGCTGCGCGACGCTGCACGATGTAACGCGGCGCGGCGTTACGCTGTCGTATTGATTATTTGTAAACCTCGTCGCTGATTGGCTAATATTTAAATATTAACCAATGAACTTTGTGCTCTATAAGTAATCAATGCGACAGCGTAACACCGCGCCACGCTGCGTCGCGTCGCCGGCGCACAGTGTTCGAAAATCGAAAATTTGTGGGCAAGTTACCTTGCAGCCCACAATTCTCCATCGATTTTGATGACGTTTTTTTCAATTAAAGCTTTTGCAATTGCCAATCGATCCCTCGAGGTTGATTTTCCAATTTCAGTCCAGAGTTCATGCCCAGGATTCATAAACTTATGAAACACATATTCAGACTCTCCTAAACTTTACAAATTCAATTCAATTAACCAAATAAATCCTTCAGAGAGAGAGAGAGAGAGAGAGAGAGAGAGAGAGAGAGAGAGAGAGACAGAGAGAGAGAGAGAGAGAGAGAGAGAGAGAGAGAGAGAGAGAGAGAGAGAGAGAGAGAGAGAGAGAGAGAGAGAGAGAGAGAGAGATAGATAGATAGATAGATACGATTTATTTGCCTTCGCGGCAAAATAATTAATACAGAATTTATACAGTGTATAACTTAAAATAAAATACAGTAAAATAAGATATAATAAAAATATATAAAAATAAAAGTAATACAACCTGATACAAATATATAAATTATACATAAAAATATGTTTGTCTACGAGGACCTTCAATTACGATAAAAAAAATAATAAAAAAATAATAAAAAAGAACCATAGGATAAAATAAAAATAAAATACATAAAAATCATTAAAAATCACGAGGACCCTTCATTAAGACAAAATAAATAAATAAAACTAGAGAAAATATCACAGCTGGTACTATACGCTAAAAGGAAAATAATTACAGTTATACATTAACCATTTCATAAAATATCACAGTAAGGTATCACAGAGAGAGAGAGAGAGAGAGAGAGAGAGAGAGAGAGAGAGAGAGATTCATTCTAGTTAATAAAATTTGAATGAATTACCCGCTTAATTCACAATTAAAATTTTAAGTCTTGAATTAAAACTCGTTAAATTAAGAATTAAATTTTAAATATTTAATTGATGATCGTTAAACTAGATCTCAAAATTGAAATCAAGCGGCAGTCTCTCTCTCTCTCTCTCTCTCTCTCTGAAGTATTTATTTAGTTAATTGAATTGAATTTGTAAAGTTTAGGAGAGTTTGGATATGTGTTACATAAGTTTATAAATCCTGGGCATAAACTCTGAACTGAAATTGGAAAATCGACCTGGAGGGATCGATTGGCAATTGCAAAAGTTTTAATTAAAAAAAAAAAGTCACCAAAATCGATGGAAAATTGTGGGCTGCAAGGTAACTTGTCCATAAATTTTCGATTTCCGAACACTGTGCGGCGTCGCACAGCGCTTCTTTACATTGTCCCTTACTTGTCCTTGACTCGTGCAATTATCGCTCTTGCTTAGCTCGAGCGATAAACCACACCTGTGCACGCATCACCCACTTCGCACACTTGTATCGAAATGTACTATATTTAAAATGTCAACGGCAGCCCATGTGCGTGCCTCAACTTTCCTACGTAGATCTTGCTAGCTCCGTCTATTGTGCTTTAGAAATTATTGGGTTGAAACCTTTGCAGCCATTGTCCATGCCTCCACTTTCCTGCGTAGATCTCGCGTCGCCCGTCTACTTAAAATTATTGGCGGCAAAGGCGCGAAACGTGCTAGTCTTCGACGGAACTTTCAAATGTGCTAGTTTTCGCCAGAAATTCGAAATATGCTAGTTTTCGTAGGAACCGACGATATATAGATATACGAATAACATGGAAGTTTTTCTTTATGTTGCTATTACGTCTGTTAATCCCGCTTACCATATTGAAAATTATACCACATTATTCCTCTTGATTGAATGTATTTTACACACTAGATTAAGTATGGATCCTATGTTAACGCTGCAACTTTAAAGTAAAACATTTCTATTTTGGATAACTCTAATCTGTCGAATCCAAGGTGTAATATTACACAACAAACTTCGTCATACACACCAAATATATTTTCAACTTTTTTTCATGATGTTTGCGAAATATTTTCTTGAGATTTTTAGTCTGATTCTTATTGGTTTTTGAAACATTATTTTAAACTTTTCATTATTATATACCTTTGAAAGATTTGTTGGAATCACGTTTTTGTGCAGATAAAAATTATGACAGAGTTTTTATAAAACTATATTTTGCGGTAGGTGAAAATAAAGTTAAGGTTGTTCTCTTGGCCGAAACAGAAGTTTTAAACTTTTTAATTATTAAATTATGTTTCATTAATTTGATAATCTAAGAGTTCGTATAATGTGTAACAAATATATGAGGCGTTTCAGGTCAACTGCCCCAGCGCCGCGCGCGAGCGCCAAATCGCGCTATTTCTAACTGACGTTTATGATACTAAAATGTAACTTAAAAAATTGTTTCATAAGCGTTTTCTACGTATTTTTTCTTCATCTTTCCAATGGTGTAGGCAGTTTTTCGGAAGTTTTCTATTTTCACCTTCAAAAAGTACAAAACGTCTTATATCTCAAAAAGTGTATTTTTAATATTTTTTTTTTGACCATTTAGATCGGAACCTGAGCATTTTTTACATAGGAAATGATTTTTTTCATAATTTGCTCAGGATATTTTCTTCGAGAAATAGAACGCGAAACAGTAGCGCAACGACTCTCCTGCGCGCGGGATGTCGCGCGGCACCGCATGATTAATTTTTCTTTCGATAAGCGGTTTTCATATCGGAATTTTCTATCCGTATGTAAATCGTTACATCGGAAGTATATAATTGCAATGATTCTTCATCTTATTCCTCTTCGAAATTTTTTCGAATTTCTGTCAATACAATCAAACTTGGATTTCATAGTGTCTTTCGTGTATTTGATGATTAAATCATCAGTAACTATTAGTTTCGTTATTTCTTTCGTTATTGTAGCAACTAAGATGGATTCCACTTGGAAATTAAAATGCATAAATCCTTTAAATAAAAATGATCACCCTTCATATAAAATAAAAGATTTGATCAACTTTCCAACACCTTTAAGAAGCGTATATTCCTCAGTACCAGAAAAAGCAAAAATTTGTTCTAACTGTCAACGCCAAATTTACAAACATAAATCAAGTTTACCTCCAGCTAATCTAAAAAGCTAAAATAGTGTGTAACGATGAGTATCACAAAGCTGGTGTTGCAGTTCTTGAACAAATAAAGAAAAAAATTTCAGAATCAACAAATAAGCAAGAGAGAATTCAGTTACTAACTCTTGCGCCTGAGGGTCTCGTAGGGACTTAATGCGAGAATTTGCTTGCACTGAACGGAAAGCTCGCGAAGCAAAAAATTAAGTAGCTAAAAGTGGAATTTTTTCAATACCTGCTAATAAAAGTGGCAAACTACTTTCAGCTGAAACTGTAAATTCAGTGAAAACATTTTATGAAAAATGATGTAAGCCGAATTATGCCAGGTTTAAAAGATTACATATCTGTTAAGCAGGGCAATGGTAAAAGAGAACATGTTCAAAAAAGATTACTGCTTGGTAATTTAAATGAACTGTATAGTTTATGTAAAAAAGAAAATGAAATGGTATAAAAAAGAAATAAATGGTTTACTAAATTTACATAATTGAGGCCACCACATTGTGTTTTATCTGGAAGTAGTGGTACGCATAATGTATGCATGTCTGGAAGTAGTGGTACGCATAATGTATACTGGGAGAAAAATTGATAAAATAAAATCTCACGATTTTTTGCTAAAAATCAATCACTTTTTGTAAGTGACTTAAAAAACAACCTTCAACAAGGAGAATTACTTGTGTGCTGTGATTTTGCCAAAAATTATGCGTTTGTTATACAAAATTCTACACATCGTTCCACTAGAACAATAACCAAGCAACTGTTTTTACAGTTGTTGTGTATTATAAAGAAAATGAAGAGCTTAAACATGTAAGCATTGCTGTGATTTCTGACAATCTAAACCATGATACTGTTGCCGTTTATGAATATTAAAAAGTATAATATCTTACCTCAAACTAAATTCATAGTAAAAAGAATCTATTATTTGACTGATGGAGCAGGTCCGCATTTTAAAAATAAACATAATTTTCTAACTCTTCTTTTTCATCCGAAAGATTTTGGTGTTCCAGCTGAGTGGCATTTTTATGCCACAGTGCATGGCAAAGGTGCATGCAATGGTATAGGCGCCAACCTAAAAAGAAGTGCAAAACGAGCAAGTCTACAAGTTTTTTCTAATAATCATATTTTAACGCCAACGCAAAGCATCTGGGCTAAAGATTATTGCAAAGAAACCAAAGTTTTTTATAGCAGTAAAGAATCATATGAAGATACTGTCTTGAAACTAAAACCAAGACTGGATAAGGCTAAATTCTTACCAGGCACATTGTAATACCATGCTATAATTCCAAGTGATGAAAGTATATTGAAGCTCAAAAATACCTCTTTAAGTTCTGAATATCAAATCTTCCCGAGAAAAACTGTTAGAAAAAACAAAGAAAAATTATCTGCACTGAGAAAAAAGCGTTAGTATAGTTACTATATTGCTGTTAGCTATGAAACTCTGTTCTTTTTTTTTATAAAAAAGTCAATAAAATATTATTCTTACATTACAAAGAATTCGAAAGAACAGGTAAAGATTATGAAAGGTTATTGGTAGCGAGGCAGGCCTAGTTTACGCGACGTCCCGCGCGTAGGAGAGCCGTTGCGCTACTCTTTCACGTTCTATTTCTCGAAGAAAACATCCTGAGCAAATTATGAAAAAAATCATTTCCTATGTAAAAAATGCTCATGTTTCGATCTAAATGGTAAAAAAAATATTAAAAATACACTTTTTGAGATATGAGACGATTTGTACTTTTTGAAGGTGAAAATGGAAAATTTCGGAAAAACTGCCTACACCATTGGAAAGCTGACGAAAAAATACGTTGGAAACGCTTATAAAACAATTTTTTTAGTTACATTTTAGCATCATAAACATGAATTAGAAATAGCACGATTTGGCGCTCCCGCGCAGCGCTGGGGCAGTTGACGTGAAACGCCTCATATACTACAAGAAACAGAGAAAAATTTTTTTTAGACAAATTCAGGCAATAGTTACCATGATATTGTTCCAATTAAAGACAAAAACTTCAATAAGTTCCCTAATTCTTTTGTTTTTTGTTTAATCTTAACGAAATAATGCTTATTTTATTCTTTAAGAAATTTCAGAGGTAGTATCCATGGAAAAATCTGGACTATTCCGTCGATTTTCTCTTATTACTATCTATTTTCTATTCCGTCTGTAATAGGATCTTTCACGCGCTTTACTGAGATAGAATCCTCTTCCTATCCGATGATCATTCTTGTCATGAAGAGTTTTTTTTATAACGAATCCTATTTCAATGAATTCATTTCTGCAATATATACTTACGTGAAAACAACCATGTAGGAATAAATTTGTGAATTTTACTTTTGGCATACAAAATGACGATTTTTTTCTGTAAATGTTTTGAAATATAATATTATATATATTTTTGAATAATGTATTTATGCAAAATCAAATATTCAGAAAGAATGCAATTTGATATTAAAATATACATTTAAACAAATGATTTGATATAATTTAACTATTCTCTTTGAGAAAGCATTCTGCTAAAGCAGTTAGCAGCTGTATTTTATGTTTCTTCTAGTTTATATTTGTTACATGTACTAACTCTTGGATTATCAAATGTATTAAACATTATTTAAAAATTAAAAAATTCTTAAACTGTTGTTTCGACTAAGAGATCTACGTTAAAAGCGATTTCAAGATGTATTGAAAGAATATACACCCTTAACCTTATAGCTTATACCTTAACCATAACAAATCGCAAGCTCGTGATCATTCCAAAGCACGAAATAATAATCATAGCTCGCCATCACGGTCTTCGCCCAATAGGGCATCCAATAAGTCGGACAAACTTTGCTATTTACACGCCAAATACGGCGAAAAAGCAAGATATTATCGGGGCAATTGCTACTGGAGCACTGCACATGCGGGAAAATAGAACTTCCTTCTCGCGTGGAAGCTTCGGGCAGGGAATCCAATGAGTCCAAACGCTTCCACATCCGTGATGTCGATTTAGGCTTAACCTTTTTGGTAGACACAGGCGCAGACATTTCCTTGATTCTCAACAAAAATTCTAAGGCACAACCTTTAGCTTTCAAATTTATTGCTGCCAATAGCTCGGTTATCAATACCTACGGCACCAAAGACCTGGTATTGAATCTTCGATTGAAACGCAAGTTTTCGTGGCAATTTCACCTTGCTGATATTCCACACCCCATTATAGGAGCCGATTGTCTCAACTTCTACAGTCTCACAGTTGACTTCCGTCAACGTAGACTAATTGATCCATCCTCCAAAATCTTTACGATTGGTAGCCTAAAGATAACCAACGACGTTTCAGTGAATGTCTTCAGTCATTCGTCACCATATTTCAAAATTCTATCCGACTTTTCGGAAGTTACTGGAACAAAACCCTGTAAACTGGTGTCCGCGTCTGACATTTTTCACCACATTGAAACTAATGGACCTCCAGTCTTTGAACGTCCTAAACGCCTTAATCCACAGAAAGTCGAAGCTGCTCGGGCAGAGTTTGAGCAACTTGTGAATCAAGGTGTCTGCAGACAATCAAAAAAAGCCCCTGGGCTAGTCCCATTTATATGACGGGAAAGAAAGACGGAACTTGACGCACTTGTGGCGACTATTGTGGTCTAAATGCACGGCCATTCCCGATAGATATCCAATACCCTACCTCCAGGACTACTCAGCTCCGTTATTAGGGAAAAAAGACTTTTCTAAATTAGACTTACACAGAGCATACTACCACATCCCAGTAGCTCCTACAGATGTGATCAAAATGGCCATGACCACGCCCTTCGGGCTATATGAATTCGTTTTTATGCCCTTCGGCTCTTGGTGACTTAGACTTTATCTTCATCTATCTTGACGACATCCTGATCTTCTCAAATACACCCTCAGAGCATGAAGAACACCTGCGTGCCGTTCTCAAACGGTTGATGGAATATGATCTTCGAATCAACCTATCCAAGTGTGAACTGGAAAAAAGCGAATTAGATTTTCTCGGGCATCACATTAACTGTGAGGGATCGAAGCTGTGTTCGGACAAAGTACAGGCTATAGCGCATTTCCCAAAACTAGTCACTGAATTATGACTGCTAGAGCTTTGATATTTGGCATGGTAGTATAAAATGACCTAAGATTGCATAATATATGTGCAAAAAAAATTGAAAAATTTATTTCACATTTTTACTTTGGGACAGATTGACCATGTAAATTTTAACATTTCAATATCCAAAGTACAAAATAAATATTTCCAATTTTTGTTATATAGATATTATACAATTATACAATTATATCACGTGCTGTTTCAAATATTATAGCTATAGCGACTACTTATACTTTGAAAGAAAAAGGACAGAATAATTTTAAAATGCCACAACTTCAGTAAGCGTACCACTGAATACATGAAAAAGAAAAAATCTTTAAGCGCTTTCCACTTGAACTATTACTGCTAGAGCTTTGATATTTAGCATGGTGGTATAAAATGACATATGATTTCATAACAGCTATGCAAAAAGAAATTAGAAAACTTTATTTTATATTTTCACTTTGGGACTGATTGACCATGTTAAGTATATTCCAACATTTCAATATCCAAAGTCCAAATTAAATTTATCCAATTTTTTTTATATAGATATACAATTATACCATTATATCACATGTTCTTCCAAATATTAAAGCTATAGCTACTATACGTTGCAAGAAAAAGGACAGAATAATTTTAAAATGCCACAACTTCAGTAAGCGTACCACTGAAGACGTTTTCACTTGAATTATGACTGCTAGAGCTCTGATATTTGGCATGGTAGCATAAAATGACCTACAATTGCATAATATCTGTGCAAAAAAAATTAGACAAATTTATTCTATATATTTACTCTGATACACATGGATGAATTAAATATTACATATGGTTTATGTGTTACAACTATAAAAATCATCCTACGATGGATTATTTCTTGGATTATCTTATTTTAACTTGAAGTTTAATTAATCTTTCTAAAATTCAACTTGATAACTTATTTTCATAAAATATCCCTTTCCAAAAATTTTTTAATTAGGTTATTAGTATACTGACTTTCTTTGGAAACGACTGATGTAGATTTTGTAACTTGCGAGACTGATCGAACCACTTAGTTAACTACTCTGTATGTAAACATTTGTAGATCCTAGCATTTAAGATTTTTCTAAATAAGGACGCTATCGTCATTGCAAGCTTCGTGCCAAAAAGTTTGTAAGGCAAAGCTTCAACAACTCATTAATTATTAAGCTTAACTTAAGATGCAAAAGCACAACCACAGATTTAAGCTGCTGCATACCTGATCACTAGACCAAAAACTGTCAAAAGATTACATTTTGTAAAAGTTAAGCCTACGAAAAATTTTTTTATAAATCTTATTACTGCGTTTCTAGAGGGGGAGTGTGTGGGGCCAGCCTCCCCTTAGCGTTAGAGTAGGGGCAAGGCTCGCTCCCCGCGGCCGTCTCCTGCGCCGACTCCGCGGCGCAACGCGCAAGTCAGTTGCGCTCGACCGCTTGCCTTGCACAGTCGCCTTTTTGTATCTCCTCACGTATTATAACGAATAAATCGAATTGTTACAGTTAATCTGGGAAGACTTAATTACGCCTCGTCCTCTTCCATCTCCTCGTATCCAGAGCACAGCAGCAGTGGGGCTGCATAAGCAACTCCGTGGACTAACCACGTCCCACACTAGTTGTTACGCAACGACATCTATTGGTTTTCTCGGCATAAAATCAAGATACAAGGATACAACACTGTGCACTACTGGACTACTGGAGTACTCTTCTATAATATCTAGGCTCGAATTCATAGACGCTGTTATGAACTGCGTTCGCGTGAACGAATAACTAAATATTTAGGGTCATCCTACAATAACCGTCGGGAATATAGAAAATTAATAACGGCATTTCCATAAACAATAATCAAGCTTTAAAAATCAAATCAATTATTAGCGTCAGCCCGACTAAGGTAAAGACAAGCGATAATGAATGCAAGCAAATTATCTTTAACAATTAATAATTGCGCCCGTATAATTTAAATTAAACAATAGCAATGTCAACGCGGTAATGAACAAATTGAGATTGACAATAAAACCAATAACAGTAGCAATCTGGGATTAAATTAATAACTATTGCGATAATAAATAATAATTACGTCGTCAATACTCGAGATGAACCGTAATAATAATAATAGTTAGGGAAAAGCTCGCTCGGGTAGGAAAAGCTCTATTTATAGGAGGACAGCCAGCACGACGACAATCAACGGTCAATCAGTTTCCGAAATCCATTAGCCAACGGCCTGTAGAGCACAAACAATCTTGAGAAGTGCTCACCCGACGAGAAGGAATGCAAGGGCGAAAACAAGTCCGAGAATTGTTTACAGCAAGATGTCAAAACAAATCCAGGAACTACTACGTCACGGAGTGTAACGGCTGGCAGCCAATCAGAGATCAGTACCCCCTTCGCCACAAACCGTCATTCTTCGCTTGGCGCTCTTTTGGGCGCTCTTCTCGGACCCGATTTTCAGGTCTGATGCTCCTCCACCGCCGCTCTCTCTACCTCAAAGTGAGGCAGGCCTCTGAGGCAACATGGCGTTCTATAGCCTCTACACCATACTATCCCCACTACCAATCTGGAGCTATTGCGTCACAGAGAGTAACGGCCTACAGAGAGAACCAATCAGGAGTCAGGCACAAGCGCTGCAAGTCGAGAGGGGATTTTTGGCCAGGATCTGAGCATCCACACATGTTCCCTCACCACAAAGCTCGCCCGTGATTAAGAGAAGAGAGGGAAGCTCTCGGCCCTTCTAGGCCCCTATAGGCCTCGAAACCGACTTCAACAGGATTCAGCTTTTCGCCACCAGAGGAACTGGCTCCTCCCATACCCTCTCGTCAACGGCTCAGGTCCGCGTCAAGGATATGAAAAAAGAGCCCCGGGCCGCCAGAGTCAGTCGCTACCGAGCACACGAGACGCTTCGTAGCTTTAGACCTGGGTCGTTACCAATTAGCTTGGTACTCTGCTGCACTTGTGCATGTTGCGCCCAGAAGCTCTAACCATCGGTTTGCCAACTAGTCTGGTCCTTGTCACCATGTACGTTGCGCCGTTGAGCTTTTAGTCGAAAGTTATCAAGTACTCTTAAAGCTTTATAACAGTATTTCATCAGTGCGCGTAATCTGGCTCTATCTTATTGTCAGATTAAGTTTATACAGAGTCACGAATACGTTACACGGACTATCGTTAATTGTTAACGTCATTATCTTTAATCTTCTCGTGAGTGTTTATTTCAACTTTTCCGCAACTCCATGCGCTTTAGCGTTTAATTGAGCAAACGTATTCCACGTTCCGATTGGTCAACTTGGCGACCATTGGAGAAGCGCTTTTCTGCTCGCCAAGCCCGACTCGGGTCGTAACAATGCTGAGTCGGTCTCAAGTACGGAATATATAGATATACTAAAGCATGGCTTCAAACCTTACTTGAGTCCGACTCGCGTCTCACCAATTAGAGCGAGTCCACATAAGAGGCACAGGCCTGTGTTTTTGTGCTTCTGTGCCAAGCGAAAAAAGTAGTTGTCCGACATCTAGCATACTCGTTACCCATTGCTGAGGCCCTTTACACAGCTCTGAGTTACAGATTCAATGAGACACAGATACAAACAATAACATGGGTTACTATATCTACATATATGAGAAACAGACGGATACATGGGTTACAAATCTCTTGTTCCTTTGTATCTGACTTGTAACTAATATATATAGATATAGAAACCCATGTTATTGTTTATATCCGTGTCTCACTCTATCTGTAACTCAGAGCTGTGTGAAGGGCCTGAAGATTAAGGGCCTGTGCACACTAAAAGCATAACGCAAAGAAATAAGGAATAAGAGGGCAAAAGGTGGACATAAGATACTTATGCTCCGCTTATTTATATATATCAGCTTATTATATTCCTCTTATGCCCGTGTTGTGTACGTAACGGATCGTGCATAACCCCTAAATTGCTTGTTTTGGAGTAAGTTTTTTAATAATAAATTGCAAGTAAATATTTACCTCTTCATCCATTGTTCAAAAATGTCTACACTATAAATTATTATAAAAATAATCACTAAATGATTAAGAAGAAAACTTTTCTCACTTCTGCACGTTGAAATGATAAAATACAAAAGCCCCTCAAGTTTTATTATTTTGTCAACTTTTTACATTGTAACCAATTAGAGTCAATTAATAATTACAATAAGCTATTTCATTTCGAAAACTTTACTCCAAAAAAATTAACAGGTTATGCACGTTTAGTTGCGTACACAACACGGGCATAAGAGGAATAAGCGGAGCATAAGTACCTTATGTCCACCTTATGCCCTCTTATTCCTTATTCCTTCGCGTTATGCTTTTAGCGTGCAAAGGCCCTAACATATTGAACTTCTGCCATGGGTCATGAGTATGCTAGATATCGGACAACTAGTTTTTTTCGCTTGGTACAAAAACACAAAAGCACAGGCCTGTGCCTCTTAGGACCTTTGCACGCTGAAAGCATAACGCGAAGGAATAAGGAATAAAAGGGCATAAGGTGGACATAAGGTACTTATGCTCCGCTTATTCCTCTTATGCCCGTGCTGTGTACGCAACGAAACGTGCATAATCTCTTGATTTTTTTGAAGTAAAGTTTTCGAAATGAAATAGCTTACTGTAATTATTAATTGACTCTAATTGGTTACAATGTAAAAAGTTGACAAAATAATAAAACTTGAGGGGTTTTTGTATTTTATCATTTCAACGTGCAGAAGTGATTATTTTTATAATAATTTATAGTGTAGACATTTTTGAACAATGGATGAAGAGGTAAATGTTTACTTGCAATTTATTATTAAAAAACTTACTCCAAAACAAGCAATTTAGGGGTTATGCACGATCCGTTGCGTACACAATACGGGCATAAGAGGAATAAGCGGAGCAGAAGTACCTTATGTCCACCTCATGCCCTCTTATTCCTTATTCCTTTGCGTTATGCTTTCAGCGTGCAAAGGCCCTTATGTGGACTCGCTCTTACGACTATGAATTCGGACCATACATCCGTCTATATTCATCGTCTCTACTACAGAACACATAAGGATATAAGGATAAATTTTTTATTTTTTCAATAATTCAGTAAACATTTAAAAAATTCAGTAAACATTCAAAGAAACTTAAAATTCTAACAAAATAACGTAAATAGACAAATTTTCTACAGAAAAACGTATGCAACGATGTTTCTTAATATCTAATAAAGGAGCAGATTCATTTAATCATGCCTGATTCAGTGGTTAGTTATAATAA
The DNA here is from genome assembly GCA_036365515.1 of Torymus aiolomorphi. NCBI lineage: Eukaryota > Metazoa > Arthropoda > Insecta > Hymenoptera > Torymidae > Torymus > Torymus aiolomorphi. The sequence continues at coordinate 90,290,657 of CM070876.1, forward strand.
GAAATTTTTTTTTATACATATATGTTTTCCTTTTTATTGATATAAGCACTTTAGTAATAGTGTACACTGTATAAATTTGATTATTTAAAGCACATTGTATTAGGACTGAAATAAAAATTTTAATATTTTGTTTTGTTTCTTTAATTCTCTTTATCTTTGAGTGCATCAGATTTTTATATCCCTTCTTTAGTTTAATATTACCTAATTTTATAGAAATTTAGAAATTCAGTAGTGTAGAAGTCTTGGAGAAATAATCGTTTGTACAATTTTAAAATAAACTTGATAGAAGTAAATTTGTGCAAGGAATGTTGGTATAAAAATGAGTGTGCCAATGTTTGTCTAGTAATTTATAAATATTTAAAATATTTCTAAGCTTTTTAAAATTTCAGTTGTATTAATCATCAATGTACAATTAACTTTTTATTTTAGAGAGATAAATTATCTGCTTCTCCTATTTGAAACCTCTCAGCTAGGTGTTTTGAAACTTATGCTAAGAATCAACGTAGTTTACATCTGTTGTACGAATAGCATCAGCCTAAATTTTCATCTTTACCCTAGCAGAAATGATGAATCTAAGAAATCATAGAAATAGTGTAAAAAAATGTTTAAATTTGTCGGAATTGGGAATGTAAATAACAGTTACCCAAATGAAAAAAAGAAATGTATGAAAATGTAGAAAACCAAAAGAAATTGTACAAAACTGTAAGAAACTGTAAAGAACCGTATAAAACCATTGGTTTTTGGACATTTTATGCAAAACGACTTATACAGTTATAACACTTTTATACATTTTTATACATTTTTATACATTTAAAAAATTAAAAGTTTTTTTCAGAAAATTTTCTCACATATGTACAAATTTTAATCAAATGTAAGAAAACATAAAAATGTACAAAACTGATTAAAAGTGTATAAAAGTATATATACATATTCTTATATATATAAATATAAGAATATGTATTATTTTACATTTTTATACATTTCCTTACGTTTTCTTATATTTTTTTTTATATTTTTTTTTACCTTTCCTTACGTTTTTTTACAATTTGTTTTTGCCTAATTTTGACAAATTAGTCATATTTGTAAGGAAACGTATAAAAATGTAAGAAAATGTAATAAAGTGTATAAACCCATAAAAAAAATGCCCAAAAACCAATGGTTTTATAGTTTTATACATTTTTTTAGATTTTCATACAATTTCTTAGATTTTATTACAATTATTATTTCCATATGGGCATTTATAGTTTTTAACAGTTCTTAACAGTTATTTACAGTTATTTACAGTGTTATAGTTATTAACACTTATTAAAATTTTCCATTATAAAATCAAATATTTTTTCGACAAATCAAAAAGTAAATAACATTTTTACATTTTAACAGTTATCAACATTTATTTACAGTTACTTACACTAAAAATAGTATAATTATAAGAAAACAGTATGACTATTTTTGTGAAAAACTAGCATAACTAAAAATATTGTGTAAAATTGTAAACAACTATAGAAAACTGTCAAAAATTGTAAATAACTAAAAACACAAGAGAAAGTAACTACTTGAGACAGCAAAAGAAGTGTGAAAAACTGTAAATAACTGTAAATTACTGTTATTTACATTCCCAATTCTGACATTTTTTAACAATTTTAAACAGATCATTATTATTACTAACAGTAATTATTTTCACTTTTTAAGATTTATTATTTCTGCTATGGTAATAAATGAAATCGGGCGTTTCAAGCTTTTTAAATAAATGATTTTTTTAATTTTTGTTCATTTTTAGACAAACGTCACATGAAGTAAATCATCACCTTCCGCACCAGTTAGTCTAGGTGCCATCCCAGGTTTCGTGGCCGATTGCATGCCCCAATGGCCACCTAGGTTTTTCTTATGTATTTTGAGCCCCTGAATCCAAATTTCGTAGGTGGCCAGTGAAAAAATGCAAAGAACAATTGTTATTAACAATTTTTATAAACAATTGAACAAAATTGATTGTTAAATTGATTTTTTCGATCTGAAAAAAATATATTCGACTTATAGTTTTCTCAGAACAAATTCTCAAAGTTTCCACCACTTTCATAGGTAATGTATACCTATATACATGTCTATGGGTATATAGATATACATTACCTATGAAAGTGGTAGAAACTTTGAGAATTTTTTCTGAGGAAACTATAAGTCAAACGTAAAAATATGTAAGGACCTTTTTTACTCAGAATGAGCCAAAGAATGCGAATATATTTTTTTCAGATCGAAAAATCAATTTAACAATCAATTTTATTCAATTGTTTATAAAAATTGTTAATAACAATTGTTCTTTGCATTTTTTCGCTGGCCATCTACGAAATTTGGTTTCAGGGGCTCAAAATACATAAGAAAAACCTAGGTAGCCAGTGGGGCATGCAATCGGCCACAAAACCTGGGATGGTGCCTAGACTAAGTGTCGAAATGTACTATTTTTGTTTCATAAACCATTATAATAGCCAGAAATTTTGGAAATGATATAATGCATAACCTTTAATAAATAAGTACCCAGGTGGAAATGATCTTCTATAATAAAAGTTCAAAAAAGTTTATAACTGATATTAGCAGATTATAAAGTCAGGATTTGAGACTTTTATAGAATTTTAAAAGTTTTTTGGAACGTCAAAAGAATTTGAATCTTTGATCAGTAAAAAAAGTTAATAATTGATAATAACTTTTACAAATGTTTACTAATTTGTACTAATTGAAATTTATAATTATTTGTATTTTGGAATACCCATCTTAATAAAATTTCTTTCTTACAAAAAGTGAATAATTAATAAACTTTTCGAAAATGTTAATAACTATTATTATTAAATAAAAAAAATTTATAACAGATAATATTTTTTTATAGATATAAGATTTTATGTTTATGCACCATGGCCCAAAAAAGTAAATAAAAGTTTATTACTATTATAAACTGTTTTTAGCTGTTCATAATAGAAAAAAACTGGTGATAACTTTTATAAACTGTTACTATAGTATCAAATCCTACCTTTATAAACAGGTATTAACAGTTATAAACTTTTTTTAAAAATCATAAAAAATTATATATTCTTATTAATCATTATTTGCTAAATTTTATTTCTGCCTGGGTAGCTACATGTTGATAACAAAATAGATTGCTGAAAATTATAGAGATAATATCATTTACATAAAAATAACATTCCAAAATATTATAAATACTTATTAAATGATTTTTAGCTTATCTGTAGAAATAAGGACTTCTGAATAATTAGATTTTCTATATTTGAATTTTCAGAAGAATATTATAAAATATTTATATATTATGCAAAAATAATCTGATGAAAATATTGTAGCTTTGTCTGCTATCTCTTGGAGGGAAAAAACTGTAAATATCTGTAAATAACTATTATAAATAGTTTGGTTTGAGACATAAACAACAGTTCTTTTCAGTTCTTAGCAGTTATTATATTTATATTTTTATATTTTTATATAGTCCCGAATGAAAAAAAGAAATGTACGAAAGTGTAGAAAACCATAAGAAGTTGTACAAAACTGTAAGAAGCTGTATAAAACCGTATAAAACCATTGGTTTTCGGACATTTTATGCGAAACGATTTATACAATTATATACACTTTTAGAGAAGAAATAAAACTGTTAATAACCGCAAGTAACAAACTGTTAAAAATTGTAAATAACTGCTAATAACTACTATTCGTATTTGTATTTTTACAGTAACTGTTTTAAAAAATGTTAATAACTGTAAATAACTGTAAATAACTGCAAAAAACTGAAAAAATCTGTTAATAACTGCTATTAACGTCTCAAACAAAACAATTTATAACAGTTATTTACAGATTTTACAGTTATTTTCAGTTTCTTTAGAAAACAAAAATTTACATATTCTAATTTTCTTTTTAAATATGTGAAAAACCATCCAAAAATTTAGCAATCTGATCATATAGCCCCACAAAAATATAAAGCCACTACCAATTCATTGGCCTGTGGCTTCCTCAAACTTAATTTGCTTATTCCTTTAATGAATTTTTAATAACAAAATTTATAATTTTTGCAACAATTTATGACATAATTGTAATTAAATTCATTTATGAAGATTAAAAAGTATTAATTTTTAAATTATGTAGAAAATATCCTCTCTTAAAAAAAAGATGGCCGGATGTTGTGAAGCACATAAAGAGTGATTTTTATTGGTCTATAAGGAATAGCCCTTATGAAAAAATCCTGCAGAACTCTCTGCAGAATTTCTGCAGGACTTTCTGCAATCTGCATGGTTTCTGCATATGAGGCGTTTCACGTCAACTGTCCCAGCGCGGCGCGCGAGCGCCAAATCGTGCTATATCTAGCTCATGTTTACGATACTAAAACGTACTTAAAAAAATTTTATGATAAGCACCTCTACAAGGTCGAAGAAGAACAGCTTAGTAAGCCTGTCATAAGAATAACTGGCATCGAAAATGAATTCAAGTCTGATATAAAAGCAATCGAAAATGACATAAACCAAAGAAATTTTTCAAATTTAGATACAAAGGGTAACGTATTACATGTAGCTGGCAATGACAAAAGCAGTAAAGTAACGGTCATCATGCAAATAACGGGTGAAATGCACAAACATATTAAAGAAAATAAAGACAGATTATTCGTTGGTTATCAGAATTGCAAAGATTACGATATAATAAATGTGAAACCATGTTATAAGTGTGGTAGATTGGGTCATAATGGCCAAAGGTGTAAGAACAGCCCAACCTGTTTAAAATGTGCGGGAACGCATCTAACAGAAAAGTGCACATCAGAGAAACAGTGCTGCGTCAACTGTAGCTTCTCAAATAAGACATTTGGAAACGACTATAATACTGATCATGTTACCACTGACAGACAAGAATGAAAAATTTTGAATGCTAAGGTAAACAAGGCTATGAACACTACTGAATATATAATAAAACCTGACTTACCGAGATACCTCGGTAAGGTAGATAACTTCAAGAAACGGACGCAAGAGTTAACTAAATCACCAACTACATTACAAACTCAGGTGGGCGGAGCTGAATTAATACTGGCAAAACCCAGGCTTGGAAGTTCGTCTTCACTTACATCGATAACAACAACATCTAGATTCTACTCACAACAAGACCTCAGCCTCAGTTCGCCTACCAAAAATACGCAAGAGGGATCAACAAACTTTTAATTTAAGTGATACAAACTTTGGCAGTGAGATTGAAAATTTTAAAAAAGCTCTATAGTTCTTACGAGACCAAAACTCCGGTGCAAGAGTTAATAGCTGAATTCTTTCTTGCTTATTTGTTAACTCTGAAAATTTTTTCTTAATTTGTTTGAGAACTGCAACACCAGCTTTATGATATTCATCATCGCACACTATTTTAGGTTTTTTAGCATCAGTTTGAGGTAAATTTGATTTCTGATTATAAATTTAGCGTCGACAGGTTAAACATATTTTATCATTTTCAGGTACTAAAGGAAATGCACTTCATAAAAGTATTGGAAAATCAGTCAAATTCTTAGATGCAGAGTGATCATTTTTATTTAAAGGATTTATACATTTCAATTTCCAATGTGAATCCATTTTAATCGTTTATAACAGAAATGGCAAGTTTTTTCTTTGCTATCAACGACAAATTCGAAAAAATTCGAGGAGGAAAAAGATAAAAAGTTATGGTAATTATATACTTTTGACGTGACAATTTGCATACAGAATAAAAAGTGTGGACGCCACCTACCGAATGAAAAATAAATGATTCCGTGTCGCACGGCAAACCGCGCTGTACCGCGCGTAGCGTAGAATATGCTTTCGCCCTGCCGTGCATATAATCTTTCGCGTTTTATTTGCATAGCATAAAACATCTTGGACACTTTTTGGGAAATATCCTTTCCTACCTAAAAAAGGGATAGCTTTCAATATTATGGGTAAAACAAAATACTAAAAATATACTTTTCGAGATATAGCACGTAAAAAAAACAAAAAAATAGTAGTATAGCTAGGGGGTTTCTGGAGCCCCCCCACCACCTCACCCATCCGCGACCCCCCTCCCCCACCCCGCCCCTCGTCCATGGGGCATGACGTCACGAACCTTCTAGAACATTCGACGCCGTCACCTTGTTGCGCAAATGCGAATAACCCATCCCCCGCCCCCCCTGTCGAATGTTCGATGACGTTCTAGAGCATTCTGTAATTAATCATGGGTCATTGTGAGCGAGTATTGCGCAAACGCGAGTAACCCATCGAGATGCGCGCGCACGCGCGTTTTTCGTGCAGGGACATGCAGCGCATTGGCCTATATTCGCTACAACCTTATCGCAGCGATTCTCGGAACTCCGATTATTTTAGTAACCCATCGATATGCGCGCGCGCGCGCGCGTTTTTCGTGCAGGGACATGCAGCGCATTGGCCGATATTCGCTACAACCTTATCGCAGCGATTCTCGGAACTCCGATTATTTTAATCGCGGTCATCTCATGAGCAGCCCCCATCCCCCTGCCTTGCGTGCAGGGGCATGCAGCTTTCGGGAATGAGCATGCGTTCGTCGCGGTGATTGTAGCGAGGCAAGCTGTATGATTCATTGCCAAGCGAGAGATCTTGCAGCTATCGGTCCTTCTCTTTGATTCGATATTCGTGCATGTACTTATCGCTGATTCTTGACGGTGTGAGTATGTATTCGTCATAGGGATCATGTAGTTAAACGGAAATCGTTTAAATTCCTTCACTTGTTTTGCTGTCTCGCATTGCATTGAATTATCTAACTTGTCAATGCCTGTTGAGCTGATAATTTTCGTAGTGAAATAACACTGTCGGAAAGTGCTTTATGAAAGTTTAGATGATTACTCACAGTTCCTTTTACATCTCAATCGTATATGACGTCTGATATAAATGAATATAATTAATATCCCTGCTTACACATGCTTTGTAATCTCAGATTACAGACCGTAATATCTTATTAACTTATCTTGTTATTCAAAGCCTGTGTAGTCGGTAATTTTCAAAGTGAAAAAACACTGTCGGTAAGCGCTTTGTGAAAGCCAAGACGATTCCTTACAGCTTTCTTTGCATGTGAAATTGAATATTTAAAGTATACATTTCTCGTAATTTTGTATATATAGATCTCAAATTAATTGCTTTGTCGTTGGTGTTACAATCAGAAGAAAGAATGCTTAGTGACAAACAGTTCTAAGAATTTAACTACTAGTTCATGCAAGTAAGCCTTCCAGTCCTTCGAGGGTACAATATAAATGTAACATTCTTTCGATTTGCACTCAGTTATTGAGAAGCAGTCGGGGAGTTTGCAGTTGTTGAGAATCAGTTGAGGAATTTGCAGTTAGTTAAAAGTTATTAAATCATAGAGGTACAAATGGATTTAAAAGAATTAAATCGTCTTGGAAGACTGGAGTTTCTTCCAACTAGGAAATTGTCGACTTTAGAATTAGAAAAGAAATATAAAATTTCGACAATTAAGCAATTGAAAACTAAGTTTGGTAACCGTATATTTGTTGAAATTGAAAATTCATTTGGTGTGTTTTTACCACCAAGGATTTCAACATATTTATTAGCAAAAGAAGACTTTTTGGAAAATTTAATACAAGAATGTAAAGTGAAAAACATTTATCTACAGTATTTTGGAGGAAGTATGAACCAAGTTCAATTTAGTTATGACGAGTAAATATCCATGCTATATTATCTTAGTGTAAGGATATATATTATAATCATAAGAAACTGCTGCAACCTTTCATCTCATATCAACTGTATCACCCTAAAGAAGTTTCACCTTACGAGATAATTTTAGCATATATAAGTCGCTAACTCTGGTCTTCACTCAGACATTGTTCACCCTTCAAAGTCTACAGATCAGTACAGAACGCACTCTCTACGGTAAGAATTTTTATTACATATTAAACATTACTTTAAATGGTAAATTTTTAAACTGTTTAAGTATATATTTTAAAAATCTTAAATAATTAAATAGCCGGCGTGAAAATATTTATATATTTTAAAAATCTTAAATAATTAAATATCCCGAGTGAAAATATTAGATCGCATATTATATTTTTACTTGGGAATTCATTATTTTCACGTACAAATATAAGAAAATTCATTCAAATTATACCATAATTTATTTTATTATCAATTAAATTTTTAAGGTACAATTTTATGTAATTTTTATTATTAATTTTATTTAATTTAAACTCCTATAAGAATATATTTTGAAAATTATTTTAAATGATTTTATAGACTTTAATAAATCACAATTATTCTCAAAATAATTTTTAAATATTCAAGAAAATTCAATGATTTTAATAAAAAAGTTTTCGTTTTGTTGCAGAACATGAATTCATCAGAGTACCTGTTCATAATTCCAAATGTGCGAGCGCCAAGGGAGTGGATTGAAATTGCAGGAATCCAACCACTAATTCACACCGCTATTGAGGCGTTCGATCACAACACTAGGATATACGCAAACATTAGCAACATATATACAAGATTATATAAAATTGGACATGTATATTGGTTTAAAAAAATGACGCTTGAAGAAATTTTACAGTTTGAAGGAGATTTGAATGAGCAGTTTCCACAATAAATGAATTAATAATTACTTGTACCTACATAATAATAAAATGTAGACAAAGTATGTACTTCATGTAATAAAACAAAAAAATTATATAAATCAATATTAAAATTAATTTTACATTCATTTGAAATTCCTACATTTACCTATTCCTTTTTCACTCATTTTTCAGAATTTATTAAAAGTTAAAAGTTCATAAATAATTAAAAATTAAATAACTTTAAAGGGTGATATGTAGTACCGATATCATAAAAAAATCACTCAAAATTCTAAGTATAGTATGAGTATACGAAGACGTGAAAATTGCATTGTAACGATGCACCTCCACAATAGGTGCACCAATAACTACGTACACTTTCTCTCTCTCTTTAATTCGCGTGCATGTGTGTGACAGAGAAAGTAAGGGGGCCTGTTAATAGGCATGGGAGAGCGAGAGTATGAATGTGTATATTCATGTACATACACACCAGAGCTCGCGCAGTGCACGCCGCACATCCCTCTCCACCGAGCACCGTCACCACGCGTCGCGCGCAAGTTATTGTACACCCCATCGAGCCAACGCGGAGATGATTCATATATCAGTATACGAACTATATGCAACTTATCGCTGCGATTCTCGGGATTCGAGATTATTTTAATCGCTATCTCCTTATACACTCTCTTTCGTCTTACATGCAGAATTATTAGGTAAGGCAAGAGATATTTAAACTATTCGGCTTCGTTCGAAGACTAGTTTCAACTATACAATCTGAAATATATTACCTGTATTAAATTACCATTGTTAAGTAAATACTACTTATACCTATTTTGTTATTGCAAGCGAGAGTAGAAATTACAACCACTTCTAGTCAACATATTTACGCAGCATGCGTTAAGACTAATGTGAAATTAGATTCTTCATACCGTTATTATTATTATTATTCATTAGTCACCTACCCTATAAATACTGTAAGAGTACAGGGCTGCAGTTCAGTCTAAAACACAATCTTAAAGTGATCACTATGTCTGCATACGATTGTAAAAAGGTTGTGAGCATTATGCTCCAAGCCTATCAGCTTCTAGCAGCGAAAAAAAGGCAAACGCTGAAGAAGTGAAGAAATGGATAAAATTTGGTTATAAAAATTTAAGATTATTGAGATCATGCTTACGTAAACCTGAAATAACTGTTCCAGAAAAGCGAAAGTTTTTATCAACCATAGCAATTCTAACAGGAGTGCAGATAAAGTTGAAATGCTTATCGAAAAGTGGTGGGGGTGTAGGAAGTTGTGAAAAACGAAGTGACAGAGTGAAATGGGATGATTTAGAGAGTGCGTTTAATAATCACCTTAGAAGTGGGGTGATAACCAATCTAAAAAATTTAAATATTGTTACATTTATGAATGATTCTCGATTTTTATTTGAAACTAGAGTGAAAAATATTCTTAAAAAAGAAGATAATATTAAGGTTTATGCAGTTCTTGCAGCTGAATATGCCATCTCGAAAGTTGAAAAAGAGATAGTAGAAATAAAATATTTCAATACAAAGGCTAAACCTATTTCACACACGACTAATATAAAGCAGTGGTTCAAAGAAAATATTCAAGAACCAATTCAAAGGGATATGGAAGAGTTTGAAGAACAAGATTCTGGCTGGACACTTAATGCGATACTTAATTTAACTGTAAATATATGTAAATATAATCCAATACAAGGGAGCTCCTACATTAGTTTACCTCCAGAAGTACAGAAAAAGCACGCATGTGTCAATGTAAAGAATTTCGATGATGAATGTTTTAAATGGGCTATACTTTCAGCGCTGCACCCTCCAAAATATCACTATGATAGAGTAGCATCGTATAAAAATTATGAAAATGAATTAAATTTTAAAGGTATTAAATTTCCTGTGAAGCCAAAACAGATTCTAAAGTTCGAAAAACAAAATAACATTTCAGTTAATGTTTACGTTTTGAAAAAAAATAATGGAAGATTTAAAACTGTACCGCTGCATATGACGTCATGTGAGAAAGATCGTCACGTAAACCTACTCCTATTACAAAATTATTATGAAAATGAAGAGACGGAAGAAGAGACGGAAGAAGAGGCTGAGGAAGACTTCGATTTTTCAACAATTACATACCATTACGTATGGATAAAAGACTTATCACGTTTGGTATCGACTCAAGTTTCAAAAAAAAAAGTTAAATATCTTTGTAATCGATGTTTACATTATTTCTATTCTGAATTTCGATTAAAATTACACAAGCAAGACTGTTTACAAATAAATACATGTAAAGTTAGTTTGCCAACATCAGAAAATAAATTTTTAAAGTTCAAAAATTTCAACAATAAGGAAAAGGTGCCATTTGTCATTTATGCTGATTTTGAGTCTCTTTTGAAACCTATAGAAGACGAACGTGCTTATCAAAAGCATGAACCATTTAGTATTGGGTACTATTTCAAATGCAGTTATGATGAGAGTTTGTCATACTATCACAGTTACAGAGGACATAATCCAGCTGAATGGTTTGTTCGCGAATTACAAAATATAGTTGAAAATGTTATGACTGTTTTTTGGTGCCCCATACCTATGGACGCTTTGACATTAGAGGAAGAGTCATCTTTTCAAAAAGCAACACTTTGCCACATTTGTGAGAAATCTTTAGGGGGGAAACGTGTTCGAGACCATTGCCACCTTACTGGCAGGTACCAACTTAATAATTTATTATTAAACATTTAATTATAATGTATATTAATATTTCAGATATCGAGGTCCTGCTCATGAAGAGTGTAATTTAAATTACACAGATTCTCGAACAATTCCAGTTATTTTTCACAACCTCACTGGATATGATTCACACTTCTTAATTAGAGACGTTGCTAAAGGTTTCTCAGGACGAACAAATCTCTTACCACTAAACAAGGAACGTTTTATTTCATTCACCAAACATACTAGTGATGGCAGTGACATTAAGTTTAAATTTATCGATTCGTTTCGATTTATGGCAGCATCACTCGATAAATTATCTTCTTATCTCGAGCAGACGGATATTCTAAAAGCAGAATTTTCTAAGAACGAGCCGCTCACTGATGAAAAGTTTCAACTTTTGCGTAGAAAAGGTGTTTTTCCATATGATTATCTGGATTCGGAAGAAAAATTGAATGTTATAGAACTGCCATCGAAAGAAGATTTTTATAGCCGCTTAAATAACAGCAATATATCTGATGAAGATTATGAACATGCTAAAAGTGTATGGAGAGAATTCAATATTTCAAATTTAGGTTAGTTATTTTCATTTATTTTTGTACAGATAAGTAATTTAAACGATTACATATTTTCTTATGTTTTAGGTCAATATTCTGATCTCTACTTAAAAACTGATGTGCTACTAGTCGCAGAAGTGTTTGAAAATTTTCGAAATAGCTGTCTCAAGGCATATAGTTTGGATCCTGCTCATTATTACACAGCCCCTGGCTTAACATGGGATGCTATGATGAAATATACAAAAATAGAACTAGAATTGCTTACTGATATAGATAAAGTAATGTTTATAGAGCGTGGAATAAGGGGTGGCATCAGTCAGTGTTGCAACCGCTATGCCCATGCTAATAATAAATACATGGGTGACGCTTATAATGAACATAAGGATACCAAGCATTTAATGTATTATGATGTGAATAACTTATATGGCTGGGCGATGCAACAGTACTTACCATATAGTGATTTCAAATGGATGAAAAGGGCTGATATTAATAAAACAGATTTTATGGGTATAGAAGATAATTCTCCGGTGGGTTACATACTTGAAGTAGATTTAGAGTATCCAGAATATCTTCACAATGAGCATCGAGATTTACCTCTATGTTGCGAACACAAAAAACCCCATGGTTCCTCACAAACAAAGCTTTTGACCACATTAGATCCCAAACAACGATATGTACTTCATTATCGTAATTTAAAGTAAGCTTTGTGCAATGGATTAAAACTCACTCGAATTCATAGAGTTTTACAATTTAATCAAAAACCTTGGCTTAAAAGTTACATAGATTTGAATACTAATATGAGAGCAAAAGCTAAAAATGAATTTGAGAAAAATTTATACAAGTTAATGAATAATGCAGTTTTTGGTAAAACTATGGAGAACGTTAGAAAGCGAGTAGATATTAAAATTGTAAACAGATGGCACCGACGGTATGGTGCTGAAGCTCTCATTGCAAAACCAAACTTTCATAGCAGTACTATCCTTGATGAAAATCTTGCAATCATACAACTCGAAAAGACTGATGTTTATTTAAATAAACCAATATATATTGGGCTCTGTGTCCTTGATTTATCAAAGACTTTAGTATACGATTTTCATTATAATTATATGAAGAAACTTCTTGCTGACAAATGTAAACTACTTTATACTGATACTGATAGCTTATTGTATGAAATACGTGACGTAGATATATATGAGATAATGAAACGTGACACGCAAAACTTTGATACTTCAGATTACCCACCGGACAATCAGTTTGGAATTGTTCAAGCTAATAAGAAGGTAGTTGGCTTAATGAAAGACGAATGTAATGGACGTATTATGACAGAATTTGTTGGTTTACGTAGTAAAATGTATAGTGTGCGTATAGATGGACAAGATCAAATAAAGAAAGCCAAAGGGATAAAAACTAGCACAGTGCAAAATACAATTACTTTTGATGACTACATTGATTGTTTGAACAATTTGTCAACGCACTGTAGAGAGCAATGCATTATTCAGTCTAAAAAGCAAAAGCTATATACCATCAAACAGAAAAAAGTTGCTCTAAGTCACTATGATGATAAACGCTATTTAATACCTGGCGAAACAGATACTTTACCGTGGGGGCATTATAAGATATGTGAAATTGATGAAGGTTAATCATATATTGTAAATAGGACATTGGAATATAAATAAAAACTACATTTAATATGATATATTTATTAATTCAACCTTTATAAATCTGATTTGCTTATCCAACTATTGTGTGAGTTTTCAAACCCTAACCATTTAACATAAATCTTATTTCCACTCTTCTTAAGCACCTTCTCCACAAGATAGACATCTGGATATTTAGCTTTGAGCAGTTCTTGTTCATAGAAACCACCGGCAATGGGTTGATCTCGATAATCTTTTAGCTTGTAGGTAACTGGATTAGTAGCCATCACTTGACTTATTGTAAAAATTTCTGTTGACCAATTAGGTGTATAGCCCTTCTCAAATACTTGCTTTATCTTACTAACTCTTACTGTATCTCCAATCTTAAATTTTGGCTTTTTCACTATTTTCGCCTGTCGAGCAAATTTCGCAAGTAGTCCTGCCTCATTGGCCAATGTTATATCTTTAGGCTTCATTCCAATGGTACGATGTTTGCTGTTATTATACTCCTTTAGCAAATTGGGTAAGATATCAAGCCACTTATATTTTCCACGCAAGCTGAATTGTATCCACATCTTCTGCTTGAGGGTGCGATTGAAACGCTCACAAATAGATGCTTTGAGATTACTGTATGTCGAATAGAGATTAATTCCATATCGTTGCATGAGACTTTGAAATGTAGCATTGTAAAATTCTTTACCTCGATCGGTCTGTAAATTTGATGGGTTGCGCCCCTGCTGCAAGATAGACTCCATTGCTGCTGTGACATCACTACCAGTCTTTTGCTTTACCGCAACAGCCCATGCATACTTGGAGAATACATCGATAACAGTGAGCATATATCTATAGCCATTATTTTCTCGAGCATAAGGCTGCATTTCCACTAGATCAGCTTGCCATGTTTCATCCAAGCTACGTACAATAAACTTGCGTCGTCGGTAATTTCGACGTGCAGGTGTATGAAGCTCCTTAACGACTTGCTGCTGCATGTCCTTCATCTTGAATTATTGAAATTTCTTGTAATTTTGTTGTTCAGGCAAAGAAAAAGTATTCGAAGAAAATTTATTCATAAAATTTTTCAAAAGAAATTTTTAATGTTTTCTTGTTTTTCACATGCTACATCATCAAATATGATAATTGAATTTGGAAGTACATCTTCTATTGATATTACTTCATCATGATCCTTGAATGGGAAATACTTTTATAGGAAATTCCATTTATAGGTTTCAAGAGAAGCTTGAGAAATTTGTACTTGGGCTGTTCGAGTGACTTTGAGTAAACATACCCATTCTCAAATTTTAATCCACTAGGATGAGTAATAAGAGAAAGTAGTGCATTAGTTTTACCGCAACTTGATGGACCGCAGAATACAGCTCTAATATTATTGGGAAGCAGTTCACCATGACGTCTTTTTAATTTTTGCTGCGTCATTAATTTATCAAAATTCGCAACAGGGAGTTTAACGTGTTGCTCCTCGAACTCCATGCTTTGACGTCTCGAAGAAAACTAACTATGAATGTATATATACATCATACTTATATACATCATACTTATATACATTTCCAGTTAGTATATATTTATCCTCCGAGGTGTTAACATCATGATTGAGCATAAGCAGCGTAAATGCAAGACGCATAAAGGTCGAGGCTTAGTCAATACAGTCATCAATAAGCTTCCATTTGAATTACATCTGCCTGGCTATCAATACTGCGGACCTGGGACTAAACTTGCAAAGCGTCTTGCTCGAGGTGACCCTGGAATTAATCCTTTAGATCAAGCTTGTAAAGAACACGACATAGCCTACTCACAGAATCGAGAGAGCGTTAAGGCTAGAAACGCTGCTGATAGAGTATTGGCAGATAAAGCCTGGAAACGTGTTTTTGCTAAAGACGCAAGTATTGCTGAGAAGTCAGCAGCTTATACTGTAACAAACGCTATGAAGTTAAAATCAAAATTCGGCATGGGGTTGAAAAAGAGGCCAACCACTACACTCGCTAAAGTAGTTAAAGCAGCCTCAAAACCGACTTCCCATAGTAGAGATTCGCGCAAGGTAATTCAAGCTGCATTGAAAAGTGCTCGAGATGCTGTAAAGAAGGCTGGTGGTAAAGCTAAAGTACACATTCCTCGTGTACTACCAGTTCCACGAAAAATCGGTGGATTCCTACCTTTTCTGATTCCATTATTTGCGGGTCTAAGTGCAACTGGTGCACTGGCAGGTGGTGCTGCTGGCATAGCTAAAGCAGTAAATGATGCAAAAACTGCTAAACGGCAACTTGAGGAAAGTCAAAGACATAACAGCGCGATGGAAGCTATTGCTTTTGGTAAAGGTCTATACATTAAACTACACAAAACAGGTTATGGTATCTATCTAAAACCCCATAGCGGACGTGGCAAAAAAAAAACTTCGATGTAAAATTACCTCACAGAGCTCTGACTGACGCTGACTTGATAAAGTACGCTCATATTATGCGAATTCCATACTTTCGAGGTGTATTCATGCGAAATACATTACCAAAGAGTCCACATTACCATGAGTCAGCGATCATGAATCTCGATGATGAAAGAGGACCTGGTACACATTGGGTAGCCTATCGGAAACGAGGCAATAACGTTGTGTACTTTGATAGTTTCGGTGACCTTCAGCCACCTTTAGAACTTCTGAATTACCTGAACGTTAGCACCGTAAAGTATAATCATGATAGATATCAAGATTACAACTCGTACAATTGTGGGCATCTTTGTTTAAAGTTTCTGAGTGAGGCTATATAAAACGATGTAAATGTTACACATAGTCAGTATTGATTATGCAGTCATGGGTGAATCATTGATACTAAGTTTATCTGGAGCGTCATCTATACTAGAGGCTCAATACTTTCCACCGATTGAACTTTTGGCAAATAAAAGATACGTTCTAGGATTGGTTGAACTTTTAACCTTCAATTCAATACCCAATATTGATATCGGCAATAACAAGTTTTACGTGGGAGAAGATATAGTGACATTACCAACAGGTAGCTGGGAGATTGAAGACATTGAGCGCCATCTACAGGAAATACTTACACCTAAAGGCATAGTACTCAGTCTGAAACCTAATAATAATACTCTTCGCAGTACTATAAAGTGCAGTCATACGATAGATTTTCAACCTGAAGATTCTATCGGAAGATTATTAGGTTTTACACAGCGTATTCTTTCAGCAAATATTACTCACGAATCAGATTTACCTGTAGCTATTCTCAAGGTTAACTCTTTGCGAGTTGAGTGCAACATTACAGCTGGAGCCTATATAAACGAACGGAAAGTACATACAATACACGAATTTTTTCCAGCTGTTCCTCCAGGCTATAAGATCATTGAAATTCCAACACAAGTTATTTATTTACCAATTACAGGTCATACTATCGATAATATACAGTTGCAAATTGTCGATCAAGACGGAAACTTTGTGAATTTTCGTGGAGAAATTATAACAATTAGACTACACATCAAAGCAGCATCATAATTATGGGGCTCGTATATAACAGTAAAAGCTATATTAAGAACAAACCATGTCTCCAGAAGATCAGTCATCAACGAGCAGCCAAAGAGCTAACACCACAAAACATTCGCTTTTTAAAAAGTCTCGGTCTGCAGGTCAAAAGAAACGTTGGACGAAAATAATTTGTCTGTTTTTCTGCTGTTTCAAAGATGGAAGACATATTGAACGTACAGTCACTTGTGGAATTTGACGAATCTGTCGCGCATTATGAAGTGCATCCACATCAGCCTTACACTTCATCCGCGTTCAATAACAGCGATGAAATTCGAATCGCCATACAACATCAAGATCTCTGTCTACTACCTTCACGCAGTTCATTACATATTCATGGTCGATTAACTAAGGCAGATGGTATACCTGTAGTCAACACTAAGCTTGTAAACAACGCTCTCTGTCATCTTTTTGAAGAAATACGATATGAAATTAATGCTATAGAGATTGATAAATGTAAAAATGTGGGCTTGACAAGTCTAATGAAGGGCTTGGTATCATTCAATCCTACACAATACTTGGAAAATGCAGGCTGGATCGATATTACAGAAACTCAGAAAATAACTGATAATGCTGGTTACTTTGATGTGTCCATACCGCTTAGTATGATTCTCGGTTTTGCGGAAGACTATCGTAAAATTATAGTCAATTGCAAGCATGAGCTTGTCCTCACGAGATCGAAGAATGACGTAAATGCTATCGTGCAAACGCAAGCAGAAGAATTTAAAATTAATCTCATTAAAATTGAATGGTTAATGCCATATGTGATATTATCTGACAAGCATAAAATACGTCTCCTTCATTACCTACAGAAGGAAAAATCGATTGCTATGAGTTTCCGTAGTTGGGAGCTATATGAGTATCCATTACTCCCAACCACATCGAAGCATGTTTGGACTGTAAAGACATCGAATCAGCTGGAAAAACCACGATTTGTAATTCTCGGCTTTCAGACTAATCGTAAAGGACAAAGTGAATCTAACGCTAGCCGCTTTGATCATTGTAATATAAGTAATGTGAAACTATTTCTCAATTCACAATACTATCCTTATGGAAATCTCAATCTTAACATTGATCAAAATCAATATGCTTTATTATATAACATGTACGTTAGCTTTCAAAATGTATATTATGGTAAAGAGGCAGAACCTATGCTCAAGAAAGGGGAATATATATAGCATGCTCCTCTAATTGTCATCGATTGTTCTAAACAGAATGAGTCATTGAAGCAGGCACCAGTTGACGTTCGTCTTGAATTCGAGGCTAAAGAAAATTTTCCAGCGCAGACATCAGCTTACTGCTTGATATTATACGACCGTATTATTGAATATAATCCTATAAGTGGGGATATTAAGAAATTAGTCTAAGGAAGGAGGCTGAAGGGTATAAAAGACCTTGCAAAGCCATCTGAAAAGTCAGTCAACATGGAGTACGTGGTGGATGTGCAAGGGTTCAAGCAACCCATCAACGAATTTGTTGTCAAAGAATTAGCCATTATTCCTCTGAGTGGAAACGTGAAACCAGCGGTTTTTACCTTCAAGCCACCAACACCGTGGTGTAGACTTCCAGCGAAGTATAAAAGTCAAAATTGCTGGTTAGAACGTAATTATCACGGCTTATCTTGGAGTTCGGGTGAGCTGCCCTATGAAGAGTTGGAAAATGTGTTATGGAGTAGTCTACATGATGCAAGTGTCGTATATGTGAAGGGTCTTGAGAAAAAGCAGTGGCTTGAACAATACAACTTTAACGTATATGATATGAGCGATATGCGCTTTCCATCACTGCAGAAACTCAAGTTTGATGTACTAGAGCTACTCTGTCCTCATCATCGACTTGCTTACAAGGCAAATTGTGCACATCGAAATGTACTGTTGCTAACAAAATTCTATCATGATAATACTCCATCACTAGAGACATCTCTCAAGATATTTTTTCGCACAGAACATTTATCCTTTATGAGTCCTACGGATATTGCTCAGCTACCTAAGGCATTTCTCACAATATTTGGAGCAAACAGTATCGAGCAGGCGTGGGATAAACTGTCTGATGATTTGAAAAGCGATCAAGAAATTCTCAAATGTCTACGTTGCCGAGAACACAATCCTACAGAGAGTGTAGTACCACCTTTAAGAAGAGACTGTATTCAATGTACGCTTAATGCTAATATAATATGAAAAACTTCCTTGTAAAATTATGTTTAATAATGAGCTGCATTTCAATGAAATAAATTAAAATTAATGTAAAATTATTACGCAAATACATGTAAAAAATTGTGGTTAATAAACATTTCTTATACTGAATATTTCTGTTTTCATTTGGCAATGAATCATACAGCTTGCCTCGCTACAATCACCGCGACGAACGCATGCTCATTCCCGAAAGCTGCATGCCCCTGCACGCAAGGCAGGGGGATGGGGGCTGCTCGTGAGATGACCGCGATTAAAATAATCGGAGTTCTGAGAATCGCTGCGATAAGGTTGTAGCGAATATCGGCCAATGCGCTGCATGTCCCTGCACGAAAAACGCGCGCGCGCGCGCGCATATCGATGGGTTACTAAAATAATCGGAGTTCCGAGAATCGCTGCGATAAGGTTGTAGCGAATATAGGCCAATGCGCTGCATGTCCCTGCACGAAAAACGCGCGCGCGCGCGCATCTCGATGGGTTACTCGCGTTTGCGCAATACTCGCTCACAATGACCCATGATTAATTACAGAATGCTCTAGAACGTCATCGAACATTCGACAGGGGGGGCGGGGGATGGGTTATTCGCATTTGCGCAACAAGGTGACGGCGTCGAATGTTCTAGAAGGTTCGTGACGTCATGCCCCATGGACGAGGGGCGGGGTGGGGGAGGGGGGTCGCGGATGGGTGAGGTGGTGGGGGGGCTCCAGAAACCCCCTAGCTATACTACTAAAAATTATCTACACTGAAAAACAAACGTTAGCACAAGAGTTTGCACATATTGCTGTTAATTTTGACATTTTATTTTTTTATGAAATAATTAATAAAATATTACTACTCCATGCGTTATTCAAGAATAAAAAAAAAAACAGGTAAAGAATTAAAGATTATAAAAGATTATTATTAGGCAACGAGGCGAGCGCAGCCCGCGCGCTGTACCGTGTAGTCCCGTGCGCCGGAAAGGCGATGCGTCTACTCTTTCGCATTCTATTTCTCGCAGAAAACCTTTTGGGCACTCTTTGGAAACTATCCTCTCCTACGTAAAAAATGCTCAGCTTTCGATCTAGAGGATAAAAAAAATATTAAAAATACACTTTTTAAGATATAACACGTTTGGACTTTTTGAAGGCGAAAATGAAAAATTTCGGGAAAACTGCCTACACCATTGGAAAACTGAGGAAAAAATACGTCGGAAATGCTTATCATAAAATTTTTTTAAGTACGTTTTAGTATCGTAAACATGAGCTAGATATAGCACGATTTGGCGCTCGCGCGCCGCGCTGGGACATTTGACGTGAAACGCCTCATATAAGCTTCTGCATAATTTCTGAATAACATCTGCAGAGTTCCTGCATAATTTCTGCTGAAACTTCTGCAGAAATTATGCAGAAAGTCTTTAGTAAATATCCAGAAAGTCCTGCAGAAATTCTACATGAATTTTCTCATTTTCTGCAGGTCATTTCTGCAGAATTTGTGCAGAGCATTTCTATAGAAAATTTATAAAAATTATGCAGGAAAATTTTCGATAAAATATATACATACTATGCAGAATTTCTGGGCTAACATTTCTGCAGAACTTGTGCAGAAATTCTCCATAATTTATGCAGAAGCGCTCCACAGTTTCTGCAAAAACTCTAGAATTTCTGTAGGATTTTTCCACAATTTCTGCAGAATCCATACACTATTCCTGTAGAATCTTATGAATTTATGCAGAAACTCCTTATAACTTCTTCAAAATCACTTTAACACGGAAAAATTCGTCTTATGGGATTTTCAATGTTTCATTACAAAGATTTTTGGCCATCGGCCGCCAAGGACTTAACTTCTAAAAAATCTCTCCATAGTTACTACAGAAACTACATAAGTTTAGCGGGGACATTTTAGGGAGAACGTATAAGCGCTGCGCTACCCAGTCGATTGATTACTTGTAGACCGCAAAGCTAATTGGTTCATATTTAATATTAAGCAGAGACGAGATCTACAAGTAATTAATATGACAGCGTATATCCCTTACGAAAAAAACCTGTAGGAATTCTTATAGAGATTCTATAGGATTTCCTATAAGTTTGCATAGAACTCCTATAGGATTTTCATAGAATTCCTATAAGAAAATCTATAGGAAACAATGCATGATTTTTTCTGTAAAATTCTGTAAGAATTCCTATAGGATAAGTTATAGAAAATCCTATACAAGGATTACAGAAACCCCATTCCGACCTGCGGAAATTCCTATAGGAAAATCTATAGGAAAAAAAGCCTGATTTTTATTACCAAAGGTAACAATGGTCTAATAAATTAATCGGACCTCTAAATCTTACCTGGAGAACAGAGACAAGGAAGAAGAATATCGTAATTTTTGGTAACTTGCAACCTAAAAAACAAATAGATCGCATCAGCTAAACAGCATAAAGGTATGGAACGCCAGCGTATTACCTGAGATGTACTCGATAGCTAATAATGCGGCGTCGTATCATCGGAGACAGAAAAGAAGAAGGCCACCGACGGAGAGGATGCCGACGCTCCTATGGTCGTTGCCATATAACGCCAGTGCCCAAGCGTCATTGACGCTCATAGATCGCCCGCTGCTTTTACGCGCATAGAAAGAGGTCCCGCATTATTAAAGTCAAATGAACAGCTGTGCGCGTCCGAGTTCGTCTGTTCCGTATGCGCGCGTCTAACAATGAAGACAGTCAGTAGTGCGAGCGGAGCAGAACTCGAGCACGCACAGTTCTTATATCGGTATATTTCATACACGTTGGTAGACATGCTACGACCATGCAGACAACAGATATACAGGTGACAGGCTAGGCTATGACTCTTGCTTGAATAAAAATGTTTTGTCGTTATGCTGCAATATGTTATGTGTTTGAAGTTTGCAACGTTGGGATCCAACGAAAAATCGATTTTTGTAAAAACGGTTTTTTTCACTTGGACCCGGTTTTTTACAACAAAACATGATTAAATACATATAAAAAACAAAAAACATCAAATACCAAACTACCCTCATCCCCCAAACGAAGATTATATAGGGGAGGAAGGCGAAAAAAAATTCTCATATCGTTGCTTTAGATATTGCTATTCATTTTATGGCGGATTATCAAATCTAACAATAAAACAAGCCCAGAAAAAAATTACGAACAAAATCGATTACCTGGAACACCCCCAAATGGACGATTATAGGGGGGTTGAAGGCAAAAAAATCTTACATTGTTGCTTTAGGTATTGCTATCTATTTTATGGCGGATTATCAAATCTAACGATAAAATAGACCTACAAAAAAATTACGAACAAAATCGATTACCCGGAACACCCCCAAATGGACGATTTTAGGGGGGTTGAAGGCAAAAAAAAAATCTCACTTCGTTGCTTTAGGTATTGCTATTAATTTTATGACGGATTATCAAATCTAACGACAAAACAAGCCCAGAAAAAATTACGAACAAAATCGATTCCCCGGAACACCCCCAAATGGACGATTATATGGGGGTTGAAGGCGAAAAAAAAATCTCATTTCGTTGCTTTAGGTATTGCTATTAATTTTATGACGGATTATCAAATCTAACGATAAAGCAAGCCCAGAAAAAAATTACGAACGAAATCGATTGCACAGAACACCCCCAAATGGACGATAATAGGGGGGTTGAAGGCGAAAAAAAAGTCACTTCGTTGCTTTAGATATTGCTATTAATTTTATGACGGATTATCAAATCTTACGATAAGACAAGCCCAGAAAAAAATTACGAACAAAATCGATTCCCCGAAACACCACCAAATGTATCATTATAGGGGGTTGAAGGCGAAAAAAAATCTCACTTCGTTGGTTTAGGTATTGCCATTAATTTTATGACGGATTATCAAATCTAACGATAAAGTAGACCTAGAAAAAAATTACGAACAAAATCGATTCCCCGGGACATCCCCAAATGGACGATTATGGGGGCGTTGAATGTGAAAAAAAAATCTCACTTCGTTGCTTTAGGTATTGCCATTAATTTTATGACGAATTATCAATTCTAACGATAAAACAAGCCCAGAAAAAAATTAGGAAAGAAATTGATTCCCCGGATCACCCCCGAATAGTCGATTATTGCGGGGTTGAAAGCGAAAAAAAAAATCTCACTTCTTTGGTTTAGGCATTGCTATTAATTTTATTGCATATTATCAAATCTAATGATAATATAGACCTAGAAACAAATTACGAACAAAATCGATTCCCTGGAACACCCACAAATGGACGATTATCGGGGGGTTGAAGCCAAAAAAAAGTCTCACTTCGTTGCTTTAGGTATTGCTATTAATTTTATGATGGATTATCAATTCTAACGATAAAACAAGCCCAGAAAAAAATTACAAACACAATCGATTCCCCCGGAACACCCCCAAATGGACGATTATATCGGGGTTGAAGGGGAAAAAAAAATCTCATTTCGTTGCTTTAGGTATTGCTATTAATTTTATGACGGATTATCAAATCTAACGATAAAGCAAGCCCAGAAAAAAATTACGAACGAAATCGATTGCACAGAACACCCCCAAATGGACGATTATAGGGGGGTTGAAGGCGAAAAAAAAGTCACTTCGTTGCTTTAGGTATTGCCATTAATTTTATAACGGATTATCAAATCTAACGATAAAAGAAGCCCAGAAAAAAAGTACGAACCAAATCGATTGCTCGGAACACAACCAAATGGACAATTACGGGTGGGTTGAAGGCGAAAAAAAAATCTCATTTCGTTGCTTTAGGTATTGCTATTGATTTTATGACGGATTATCAAATCTCACGATAAGACAAGCCCAGAAAAAAATTACGAACAAAATCGATTCCCCGAAACACCACCAAATGTATCATTATAGGGGGTTGAAGGCGAAAAAAAAATCTCACTTCATTGGTTTAGGTATTGCCATTAATTTTATGACGGATTATCAAATCTAACTAAAAAACAAGGCCAGAAAAAAATTCGAAACCTAATTGAAGGGAACAAAAAAATTTCACCTCGGTGGTTTACGCATTGCTATTAATTTTATTGCGGTTTATCGAATCTAACGATAAAATAGAACTAGAAGAAAATTACGAACAAAATCGATTCCCCCGTACACCCACAAATGGACGATTATAGGGGGGTTGGAGGCAAAAAAAGGTCTCAGTTCGTTGCTTTAGGTATTGCTATGAATTTTATGACGGATTATCAATTCTAACGATAAAACAAGCCCAGAAAAAAATTAGGAACGAAATCGATTCCCCGGATAATCCCGAATAGTCGGTTATTGGGGGGTTGAAGGCGAAAAAAAATCTCACTTCGTTGGTTTAGGTATTGCTATCAATTTCATGGCGGACTATCATATCTAACGATAAAGTAGACCTAGAAAAAAATTACGAACAAAATCGATTCCCCGGAACACCCCCAAATGGGTGATTATATGGGGGTTGAAGGCGAAAAAAAATTTCACTTCGTTGCTTTAGGTACTGCTACTGACTTTATGACGTATTATCAAATCTAACGATAAAACAAGGCCAGAAAAAAATTAGAAAAGAAATCGATTCTCCGGATCGCCCCGGAATAGTCGATCGTAAGGGGGTTGAAGGCAACAAAAAAATCTCTCTTTGTTGCTTTAGGTATTGCTATTTATTTTATGGCGGATTATCAAATCTGATGGTAAAACAAGCCCAGAATAAAATTACGAAAGACATCGATTCCGCGGATCACCCTCGAATAGTCGATTATTGCGGGGTTGAAAGCGAAAAAAAAAATCTCACTTCTTTGGTTTAGGCATTGCTATTAATTTTATTGCAGATTATCAAATCTAATGATAATATAGACCTAGAAACAAATTACGAACAAAATCGATTCCCCGGAACACCCACAAATGGACGATTATCGGGGGGTTCAACCCAAAAAAAAAATCTCACTTCGTTGCTTTAGGTATTGCTACTGACTTTATGAAGTATTATCAAATCTAACGATAAAAGAAGGCCAGAAAAAAATTAGAAACGCAATCGATTCCCCGGATCGCCCTGGAATAGTCGATCGTAGGGGGGTTGAAGGCAACAAAAAAATCTCTCTTTGTTGCTTTAGGTATTGCTATTTATTTTATGGCGGATTATCAATTCTAACGATAAAACAAGCCCAGAAAAAAATTAGGAACGAAATTGATTCCCCAGATCACCCCCGAATAGTCGATTATTGTGGGGTTGAAAGCGAAAAAAAATATCTCACTTCTTTGTTTTAGGCATTGCTATTAATTTTATTGCAGATTATCAAATCTAATGATAATATAGACCTAGAAACAAATTACGAACAAAATCGATTCCCCGGAACACCCACAAATGGACGATTATCGGAGGGTTGAAGCCAAAAAAAAAATCTCACTTCGTTGCTTTAGGTATTGCTACTGACTTTATGACGTATTATCAAATCTAACGATAAAAGAAGGCCAGAAAAAAATTAGAAACGAAATCGATTCCCCGGATCGCCCCGGAATAGTCGATCGTAGGGGGGTTGAAGGCAACAAAATCTCTCTTTGTTGCTTTAGGTATTGCTATTTATTTTATGGCGGATTATCAAATCTGATGGTAAAACCAGCCCAGAATAAAATTACGAAAGACATCGATTCCGCGGATCACCCCCGAATAGTCGATTATTGCGGGGTTGAAAGCACAAAAAAAAAATCTCACTTCTTTGGTTTAGGCATTGCTATTAATTTTATTGCAGATTATCAAATCTAATGATAATATAGACCTAGAAACAAATTACGAACAAAATCGATTCCCCGGAACACCCACAAATGGACGATTATCGGGGGGTTGAAGCCAAAAAAAAATCTCACTTTGTTGCTTTAGGTATTGCTATTAATTTTATGATGGATTATCAATTCTAACGATAAAACAAGCCCAGAAAAAAATTATAAACACAATCGATTCCTCCGGAACACCACCAGATGTATCATTATAGGGGGGTTGAAGGCGAAAAAAAAATCTCAATTCGTTGGTTTAGGTATAGCTATCAGTTTTATGGCGGACTATCAAATCTAACGATAAAGTAGACCTAGAAAAAAATTATGAACAAAACCGATTTCCCGGAACACCCCCAAATGGACGATTATAGGGAGGTTGAAGGCGAAAACAAAATCTCACTTCGTTGCTTTAAGTATTGCTAATAATTTTATGGCGGATTATCCAATCTAACGATAAAATAGACGTAGAAAAAGATTAGGAACAAAATCGATTCCCCGGAATACCCCCAAATTGACGATTATATGGGGTTGAAGGCGAAAAAAATCTCACTTCGTTGGTTTAGGTATTGCTACTGATTTTATGACGTATTATCAAATCTAACTAGAAAACAAGGCCAGAAAAAAATTCGAAACGAAATTGATTCCCCGGATCACCCCGGAATAGTGAATTGTAGGGGGGTTGAAGGCAACAAAAAAATTTCACCTCGTTGGTTTACGCATTGCTATTAATTTTATTGCGGATTATCCAATCTATCGATAAAATAGACCTAGAAAAAAATTACGAACAAAATCGATTCCCCTGGACACCCACAACTGGACGATTTTAGGGGGGTTGAAGGCAAAAAAAAATCTCACTTCGTTGGTTTAGGTATTACGATTAATTTTATGACGGATTATCAATTCTAACGATAAAACAAGCCCAAAAAAAAATTGGGAACGAAATCGATTCCCCGGATCACCCCCGAATAGTCGATTATTGGGAGGTTGAAGGCGAGAAAAAAAATCTCACTTCGTTGGTTTAGGTATTGCTATTAATTTTATGACGGATTATCAAATCTAACGATAAAACAAGCACAGAGAAAAATTACGAACAAAATCGATTACCCCGGAAGACCACCAGATGTATCATTATAGGGGGGTTGAAGGCGAAAAAAAAATCTCCATTCGTTGGTTTAGGTATAGCTATCAATTTTATGGCGGACTATCAAATCTAACGATAAAGTAGACCTAGAAAAAAATTACGAACAAAACCGATTTCCCGGAACACCCCCGAATGGACGATTATAGGGAGGTTGAAGGCGAAAAAAATATCTCACTTCGTTGCTTTAAGTATTGCTAATAATTTTATGGCGGATTATCCAATCTAACGATAAAGTAGACGTAGAAAAAGATTAGGAACAAAATCGATTCCCCGGAACACCCCCAAATTGACGATTATATGGGGGTTGAAGGCGAAAAAAATCTCACTTCGTTGGTTTAGGTATTGCTACTGATTTTATGACGTATTATCAAATCTAACTAGAAAACAAGGCCAGAAAAAAATTCGAAACGAAATTGATTCCCCGGATCACCCCGGAATAGTGAATTGTAGGGGGGTTGAAGGCAACAAAAAAATTTCACCTCGTTGGTTTACGCATTGCTATTAATTTTATTGCGGTTTATCGAATCTAACGATAAAATAGAACTAGAAGAAAATTACGAACAAAATCGATTCCCCGGAACACCCACAAATGGACGATTATAGGGGGGTTGAAGGCAAAAAAAGGTCTCAGTTCGTTGCTTTAGGTATTGCTATGAATTTTATGACGGATTATCAATTCTAACGATAAAACAAGCCCAGAAAAAAATTAGGAACGAAATCGATTCCCCGGATCGCCCCGGAATAGTCGATCGTAGGGGGGTTGAAGGCAACAAAAAAATCTCTCTTTGTTGCTTTAGGTATTGCTATTTATTTTATGGCGGATTATCAAATCTGATGATAAAACAAGCCCAGAATAAAATTACGAAAGACATCGATTCCGCGGATCACCCAAAAATGGACGATTATAGGGGGGTTGAAGGCAAAAAAAAATCTCACTTCGTTGGTTTAGGTATTGCTATTAATTTTATGGCGGATTATCCAATCTAACGATAAAATAGACCTAGAAAAAAATTACGAACAAAATCGATTCCCCTGGACACCCACAACTGGACGATTTTAGGGGGGTTGAAGGCAAAAAAAAATCTCACTTCGTTGGTTTAGGTATTACGATTAATTTTATGACGGATTATCAATTCTAACGATAAAACAAGCCCAAAAAAAAATTAGGAACGAAATCGATTCCCCGGATCACCCCCGAATAGTCGATTATTGGGAGGTTGAAGGCGAGAAAAAAAATCTCACTTCGTTGGTTTAGGTATTGCTATTAATTTTATGACGGATTATCAAATCTAACGATAAAACAAGCACAGAGAAAAATTACGAACAAAATCGATTACCCGGAACACCTCCAAATTATCATTATAGGGGGGATGAAGGCGAAAAAAAATCTCACTTCGTTGGTTTAGGCATTGCTATCAATTTTATGGCGGATTATTAATAATATGTCGGTTATAGGGGGGTAAAAGGAGAAAAAGAATTCTCACTTCGTTGCTTTGCGCATTCATATTAATTTAAATAATTTTACAGTACATGAGCTTGAAGTTTGGAGAGCTCGACTCGAGCACTTTCATAATGTTTTGCTTCATCATAGAGGAAGCTTTGTAACGGTGAAAAAATTTTTCGAAAAAAAAAAATGTTCAAAAAGATTTTTTAAGGCGATATCTGTGTATATTAGTTGATTTTGATCTTTTTGGTTTGTGTGTGTGTGTGCGTGTGTGTGTGTGTGTGTGTGTATTTGAACTCTTCATATCTCCGAAACGAATCGACCTATTTTCGTCGGGTAAAGCTTATTCTCTTCGTCTGGCGGGAAAAGAAAGGTACCTTGATGGATTTGAGTTTTTATTGATTTTCTTTTGTTTTATAACCAATAAAACGATTCTGAATTTTTAGTTTTTTTATTTTTTCATATCTTACAGTCATTATTACATAATATAATAAACTTATCTTGAAAGGTATTTAAATTACCTATATTTTCCTTTTTTTAAATTGAAAATATCTTCTCTCTGTCAATTGTTATTAAGGAAAACTTTTTTATATTTCATAAATTAATTTCTCAAAAAATAATTTATTTATCGACTTCAAATAAATACCCAGTTATTACACTAATTGAAGACTATATGTGGTTATAATTTCAAGAGATTATCTTCATTTGCTTTTTAGAAAAAAATTATTTTGGAAAAAATTTGCGTTTTTGTTGTCGCACGATAACTAGTGCAAAAATTATCCAATCGTCGTGAAATTTGGCACAGATGTAGCTTTTATATACCTTCAAATCGAGTTCTTTGCCCAAAAAAGTCGGTCCATTACGAAAAAAGATATTTGAGGTTAAAAATTTTTTTTAAAAATTTTTGAATCGCATTTTCTCAGAGATTACTTGATTTATCGTCTTAAAATTTTAACCCCTTATTAAACTTATAGAAGACTATATTTGGTTAAAGTTTCAAGAGATGATCTTCATTTGTGTTTTAGAAAAGAATTATTTTATAAAAAATTCGCGTATTCGTTGTCGCACGATAACAAGAGCAAAAATTACCCAATCGCCCTGAAATTTGGTACAGATTTAGTTTTTATATATCTTCAGATCAAGTTCGTTGCGCAAAAAAATCGGTCCATTACGAAAAAAGATATAACGCACAGTTTAAGCTGAATCTGGACCAATGACCTTCTCCTACTTAATCTAACCGTAAGAATTAAGGGGACAAGCCATGGTTGAACCTGAAAAAAAAGCTATTGTATTAATTCTTTAATAACAAAGCCAATATATAATTTTAAGAGTTCAAACTTTTTTTTATTATTAAGTTATACAATTACCTATAATTTAAGACTACATCATCCAGGTGTTTAAGATTTTGGTCTTGCAGTCCATTAGATTAAGAAACCCTTCTGAATTAGAAACTGGCATGTCATTGCCGCGGGAAATTTTTTGAACAAAGCAAGGCAGGGGTCTGGTTACTTAGGAGTACCTTTGTAGTTATACCAGTTATAGAAAATGTGAGCTACTTTTTTTTTTTAATTTTTTAAATTGTTTTTTAATGAAAAATCTAATTTTTTTATGTTTGTTTTATTAAAATTTCAATATTTTTTGTAATTTTATTTTATAATTTTTTTTCTAAAGCCTTTTTCAAAAAAGTACCTCACATTTTCTATAACCAACACAATTTTAAAGATACTCCTAAATTTCCAAACCTCTAGCTTGCTTTATTTAAAAGAAATCCTGCGGCAAAGTCCCTGTAAATACAAAAAACAAGTTATTCAGAAATTCAATTCAAAGTTTTGGTTTTCTTTAACTTTATATAAGTTTCAAAACTACTTACCAAAAATTTTTTTTTAATTCTTTATGATATACTTTAGTGGAAAAATGAAACAGATGCCAATTAGGTGAAAGTAGTCCTGGCTAAATCATTTTAACTGTTGAATAAACCTTTAAAAAAGAATTTCATTAATTCAACAATATTTTTAAATTTTTTAGATTAATACATAAATGTTGTACTTATTTTTTTTTTTCGTACTAGGCTGAAAACATTGTTAGTCATAAATGTTATTGACAGTAAAAATAACCTCAAAATAAATTAATCCTTTTATGAGAGCCAATGACACACCTGTAAAAAGAAAAAAATTAATAAATATTATATTAGCTATTATCGCATAAAAATAACTTTTTACCTACTCTAGTAAGAACCTGGTGCATATGACTCTTCAGGTAAATTCAATTGCAGTCTCCTTCGTTTTCTCCTATTTTCTAAAGTGTTTTCTTCGGCATTCCTCTCAGCATGAAATAATCTGATGTCATTGCTTTTCTGTGCCCACTCAATTGCAGCTACTCCAGGTTTCACATCAAAGGCTTCCATAATATTCAGAAAACCAACTCTTCCATCGTTGAAGCAAGTGACAGCAATACAAGCACCTGCTGTGAGCACATGTACATCACTGAAGGAGGTCTTGGTTACAATCTTCCAAACTGAATTATTAAAACTCTCATTACTATTTTGGGTGTAACCGCCTAAACATCTGTGAAGCAGCTCCTGTTCAGAGAGATCTTTGTAAATTGGTTTCAACTGCTCCATAATCACTGCAGGAATACTGCCTTTATGATGAAAATCTTTTAGTTTTTTTTGAGCCTTCGCTTTTTGCCACTTGCACCAACTGCTCTGTCCTGGTGGGCATAAATGATGTTGAGGATTCTGGTCTGTGGAAATCTTGTGGTAGTACGTAGCCCATATAGCATTCAGCATTTTTTCTACAGAGTCCGTGTTGTTTCTGATGGCATTACCATAATATGTGGTGAGCTGATCAATTACTTTTGCTGTTAATCGTCCTTGGCCTCCAATGGTTTTTCCATCGTCTAATAACTTTTTTCCAAAATTTTTCTTTAAATTCCTGAGTCTGGTTCCCATTCGTTTCTGGACGTGTCCCACACACTCCTTCTTCTCAACTTTAACTTCATCTCCATACGGTTTGGCCTGGCACAAAGCACTGTACACTTTCGAATCTCCATCTCCAATGTAATGATGGTATTTTACATTATACTTTTCTTGAGATCTTCTAAACATTTCCACAACTCCATCGACTTCCATCTTTCCAGCACTTCCTTCATGGTTTCCTGCACATTTATCTTGATGATCACTGAACCAGTCTTCATATTCTTCTGTGCCTTTTCTATTTTCCCACATTAAACATGCTTTACAAAAACTGTTCTTTATAAATATGTCAAGAACTTGTTAAGAACGCAAACCAATCAAACTTGAAATTCCTTGCAATGAAGAAAATCCTCTTTTTCTCCATGACCCATCACCAGATACATCTAGGCCTTGCTTTTCAGCTGGTGTTAATGCTGTTTCCTTTTTGACGGCTTCTTGCATAGAATTTTGTGCTACCTCTTGAGTCACTTTGCTTAAATCTTCATTGAGATGGTCATAAAAACTATGTGCAACAGGTGGTGGCAAATCCATGATTCCGCAAAAAGTTTGCAATGCAGCATATCCTTGCCCAATTGCTCTTAGTGCAAGAAGACTGCGTCTGTTGGTTTCATAAGCATTACTTTGAGCTCCAACTTGCTTGCTCGTGCTTATAATTCTTCTCTCTGAACAATTTTTGCACATAATGTTAAATTTGGAGCCAAGTCCTCGAATATCTTCTTCTATAATTTTAACTTGTCCTTTACATGTTGCACATACAAGAAATTTCTCCAGCTGTAAGAACAGAATGTTTATATCTATTATTCTGTTTCTTGTTTGTGACGCTTCTACAGATATATCTTTTATTTTCCCTGAAGTTGTACTTCTTTTCCTTTTGGTCGTGATTTTTTGTTGAACATTCTCTGAATTTTTGTTAAATCCTTTATGTTTTTTTTTTCTTCCAAATTTTCTCTTCTTTCCTGGAGCTCCTGATGTTCTATTTCTCTTGTCAGAATCCATAGTGGCTAATATCTAATCCTCTATAATGTTAGTTATTAAAAAACACAAATAAAAGTCACTCACTGAACTCACTAAATTAAAAATATTAACAACACTTTGCACAGTGCAGTTAACCTAAAATCGCTGTCTTCTACACTCTGAGTTAAAAGAGTTCTACACAGCACTTTATTTACAAAAAAATTTTTTGTCAATACTGAATAAATTGCATTGAAAAATGCAGATTTAATTATATTCAAAACACTTTTAGTTTAAATCCCAACGACTATGGCGCTGATAGAACGTAAACAGATGAGATTTTAAACCATCTATATGTATTGTACGTATATACTTTTGTATAAGTAGAGTAAAAGTAAAATACACGAGGTTTATACCTCGAGTTAAGTTTGCCTACTATGTCAATGTACATTTACGTTCTAAATTCAGTATTGTATGCTGTGAAGCATAAAATAATATAAGATTAACAATAGTATATCTAAAATGGATAATTTAAGAAAAATCACTAAATATGCAAAAAAGTGACTTCACGGTTTTACCTGTATTTTCTAAACGAAATCGAATTTGGAAATGCGGTTGGAAGCATAGTATTCAGCGGAAAATTTGCTATCAAAATAGTACATAAAAACAATCGATTTTTCGACCCCCTAACCATGGCTTGTCCCCTTAATTAAAGGGATCAATAAATTAAGTTTGAGGTAGCTACGTGCCAATGAATTGACAGCGGGTTTTTTTTTGGATTTCAGTGTTCTATTCGATAAAAAACCGCAGAATAACACAAGAAATGTCGAAAATAACAATTCCCGAACATACCCATTCACAAAACAACCCTTAAATAAGAGATTGAGGCGAAACGTGAGCATACAGTGTATGCGTGAACCTACAGGATGATCTATCGAAAAGTCTATCTCGAAAACGAAATCTTATACCCCACCTAGTTTTTAATATCTTTTTTAGTGTAATAATACAAGCTTAAAAAACAATTGGCAGCAAAATTGTATGTCCGGAAAACCCGGCTTTGAAGGGGAGATTGGGGTGATACGAGCGCATACCGAATATTGTCTTGTAAATGTTTCTTCAAAGCTAAATTCCTTTTTTATCTTTTGTCGTTTAAAAAAAGTTGTAATTTCCGTGAATTCTTAAGCCACAAAATTACAACCTGAAGTTTTATCCAGATCTGTGATCCAGACGTGTGAAACTTCCCTTGTGAGTTTCGGACTGATTTGTCATTATTTATTATTGTTATTTTTATTTTTTTTTATTGAATGGCAATCATTTCGAGCTTTGGTTCATTTGCCTGCTATTTTCGAGTTCCCAAAAAGTTAAGAGTTGCTGAGATTTACTCGTATATTAATGTGAATTATTTATAATGTAGAGTATATTTAACTATGCACACCCTTTTTTGATGGAAAACTATAAGTAACGGTAATAATTTTTACTTGATATTTAATTTTGTGGTTTTTATTAAAATCTCTTAAATACTGAAAATTAATATTTTAAAAATTTATAACTTTTTCTAACTCTTTGGTTTT
Organism: Torymus aiolomorphi; assembly: GCA_036365515.1. Classification (NCBI taxonomy): domain Eukaryota; kingdom Metazoa; phylum Arthropoda; class Insecta; order Hymenoptera; family Torymidae; genus Torymus; species Torymus aiolomorphi. Next base: position 90,324,633 of record CM070876.1, read on the forward strand.
TTGTAGATGATGAAAGGATCATTTTAATCTTAAATATGCCTTAATTTCCAAGAAAGAATTATTCTGTTTGCAAAAGACTGTTTTTATTTGTATAAACAAATGCATTTAAATGAAGGTTCTTGCAATTTTGTTAAATTGTAACATCTAAATTTAGATTCTACGAATCAAAAACTATAAAAAGCGATGATTAGTTTTTCCATTTGCATCAGCAGGTTGCTATATGGGGAGACAGAAGCGACAAATTTTCCGGCGCCTGGGACATAGAGAATCGCTGTAGAAACTGAAAATCACCTCGTGAACGGCACAGACAATCAGTTCCCGCGCGCTCATATTATAACATTGCAGCCAGCGGTAATTCGGCGAATCCTTCCGAGCCCCTCCGAGCACCGGCGAGGCGCGTCGGCGTCGCCGATGCAGCATCCGCGCGGCCGCATTATGTTCAAGCGCTTCAGTATTCGACCAAACCGAGCTGTTGGTCCCACTCCCTACTCTTCGATGTCCACAGAGGCAGTGTCAAACGTCTAATAGTTCGAGCACATCGTGGATTTACGCGAGCCAGCGGGCCAAGCCGCACCTTCGATTTCCCCCGCTCCGCAACGATTCGTGGAACTGATCGCGCGTTGTACACAGTTTGGAGCGAGCACCGCCGACTTTCGTGAGATGCGCCGGCCGAACCGTCTTCTACCGATTCCCCCACTCCGCCTCGTCGCAACGCACTGATCGCGCGGTACATCTGTATATATATATATATATATAAATATATCAAATGCAGCTTTTGAGGATCTATGTCAGCACGGATTCGATACTTTGAGGATTTTTCGGACTTTTGAGGACATCCTCAAAATTCCTTTGGTATGAAACGGTACTTTTGAGGATTTATAATACCTTCAACGCAGAGAGGGAGTTATTTCTTTAGTCAAGCATATACGAACTCTGGAGAGAAAAACTATAGATCCTTAAAAGTACCGGTTTCCGAAATATATATATATATATATATATATATATATATATATATATATATATATATATATATATATATATATATATATATATATATATTACAAATATAGTTTATTTTTGAGGCAGTAGACCCTACCAAAGGTCTGTAAACCCATTTGATCCAAAGATCTTGAGATTTTAAAATCTGTATCCTGCCGTAACCTACAGGCTGAACCATTTGATATGTTTTAACTGGATACGGGCCAAAATCTTTGATTTTTATATCTCCTTTGACTGAAGCTATTCGCATCCCTTAATTTTTCCAATTATTATTTTTGAACTAAAAAATTTGATTTAAAATCCACCATTTGGAAGGAACTTTTTAAAAATGGTGAATTTTAACAGTATAAAACGTCGCGCGGTACGAAGAAAAGCCAACTTGAAAGTTACAGGCGAAGAAAAGCCAAAAACGCGTCTAAGGCGAAGAAAAGACAGTTTGGGTCTTCCCAGACGAAGAAAAGCCAGTTTGACTTATCTCAGACGAAATAAAGCCAGTTTGCGCCGTCCCTGGACGAAAAATCGCAACTAACGACATTTTGCGCAAGAAAAAAAATACAATTATGTTAGCCAAAATACTTTTACGTACGCCTATTGATAAATAATGTTCTATATTTGGGGGAGGGTCCAAAGTTTAGACAACTCACTTGAAAATTGAAGTCAACTATAGACGTGCTCGGTTTCGATATAAGCTACTGCAGATTGTGCAAAATTTCGAAATTCTAAATTACGAAAATCATATTTTCGAATCTAACAATTTACCTACTGTCCAAAACATCGAATTTCATCAATACGATTTCAAAGCAAATATAACTTGTTTCTAATGATTTATTTCGCGGGTGCGGGTCTAGATTTCGAGAAAACAAAACTACGATGAAACTAAAATTAGAATATCATTTTTTGGGTTATCTTTTTCTCCATATTATAGATAACGAGTCGTATTTTTCAAATGATCACAAATAAAGAATAACTTATAACATAAAAATAAATTTTGTGAATTCAATGTTACGAAAATGCCATAACTTAGAATATCGAATTAACTAAAATCTTATATACGAGGGTCATTTGATAAGTACCTAGCCTACAAATGAAAACACCAAAATTTTACAAAAAATAAAATTTATTTTTCAATGCAGTCTCCTTTTAGTTGAATACACTTGGTCCAGCGGTGTTCCAATTTTTTTAACCTCGTTGAAAAAAATGTTTTCTCTTGGTTTGCAAAATAGGCCTCCGTGGCGGCGATTATTTCGTTATTGGAGCGGAATCTCTTCCCGGCGAGCGAATTTTTTAGGTTCGGAAACAGAAAAAAGTCGCACGGAGCCAAATCTGGAGAATACGGTGGATGGGGCAGCAGTTCGTAGCGTAATTCGACCAATTTAGCCGTGGCGAGTGCAGATGTGTGAGCCGGTGCATTATCGTGGTGGAAAAGCACTTTCTTTTTAGACAAATGGGGCCGTTTTTCTTCTAACACGGCGTCAAATCGGCTCAATAGTTCGGCGTAGTACTGTCCTGTGACCGTTTTGCCCTTCTCCAGATAGTCAATAAAAATCACACCTTGAGAATCCCAAAAAACAGTGGTCATCACCTTTCCGGCCGACGGGACCGTCTTCGCCTTCTTCGGAGCAGGTTCACCGGGTAAGGTCCACTGTTTTGACTGCTCCTTGGTCTCTCGAGTGTAGTAGTGAATCCATGTTTCGTCGACGGTCACGTAACGACGCAAAAACTCTTTTGGATTGCGATTAAACAGCTCCAAACACTGTTCTGAACTGGTCACACGGGTGCGCTTGTTGTCTGCAGTCAGCAAACGCGGCACCCACCTTGCTGACAGCTTCCTCATGCCTAAAATCTCATGTAGGATATGCCACACGCGTTCTTCTGAGATGCCTACTATCGCAGCTATCTCGTGCACCTTTAATCGGCGGTCTGACAAAACGATATCGTGTATTTTTGTCACGTTCTCCTCCGTAGTGGCTGTTTTCGGAGCACCTGGGCGTGGATCATCAAAAACCGACGTACGACCACGTTGAAACTCGTTATACCAAAATTTAACGGTCGCTATCGAAGGAGAAGCATCCCCATACACTGCATCCAAGCGTTCTTTAATTTCACTGCGCGATTTCCCTTCCAAAAACAAGAATCGAATCACCGACCGATATTGTTCTTTCTCCATTTTTTCAAAAATCAACGGACACATTTGTTTTCACACGCTCTCAAAAATAAACTACAACTCCGATCCGGCTGAAATTTCGTCTGTAACCGTTTACAGGAAGATACTGCACTGTAGTGTATTTCTGGTGCGATAGTGGCACCATCTGGCGGTGAGGCTAGGTACTTGTCAAATGACCCTCGTACATGTGGTCGATATCATCAAATATGAAAATTATTAAAACTTAATTTCGAATATGAATTAATGAGAAATAATTTCTTTATAATTTCTTATTTTATACAACTTCCGTATAGAAATTAATAGAATGTAAAATTTTAGAAATAAGAATTTTTATTTTCACTTCTAAATATATTAAAATTCAAAAATATTATTTTATAGTTTGATAGAATCACGAACTAATCATACTTCCGAAAAATAATTTTATAAAAAATTTTTTTCATAAAATAATAAAGTATCGAAATGTAAAAAAGAGGGGAAATAAACAAATATTTTTACACAAATTAAAAAAAGAGGAATGTGGAAAATTATAAGCTACATAAACTTTCTAAAACTTATAATTTTGAAAATGGAATATCAATGTAATACATACGAACAAAAATATTTATCTGAGAAAAACCATTTTTCCGAAAATGCTAAACAAAGAATGTATATATTACGGAAGGTGCAAAAAATCGAATGTACATATTACGCAAAATGCAAAAGAACGAATGCACAAATTACCAAAAAAGCAGAAGAACGATTGCTACAATACCGAAAATGTCAATAACGAATCACTACAAAACCGAAAATATAAAAGAACGAATCACCACAAAACCAAAAATATATAAGAACGAATTGCCAAAATACCGAAAATACAAAAGAAAGAATGTACATATTACCGAAAATGTAAAAAAATTAATTAATATCGTACTGTAAATACAACAGTACAATAGTACAAATATATTCTAACGTTTAACTAAAATATTATTTTACAATATGCGTAAAGTATGCCTTCACTTCATTTTAGTGTAAAAAACTGAAGTGTCGATGCTTCTTTACGACATCTTTATGACACGAGAGTCGCTTTCTTTATTTATAGTCGCGAGAAATTTATGTAATCATGTAAAAAAACGCTGTCAAATCATTCAAACTTATAATTTCTACAAAAGTAACAGATATTTTAACTAATTAAAATGATATTAAACTTATGTAGTTAGCCATTTTTTGCATATTAAATCATGAAAAAATAGTTATTTTCGATACAAGTGCGAAATAGTGATTTTATCCTCGTGGTGGACGTTTGCGCCTGAGCTAAGCGAAGGTGAAAGTGAACACGTCGTATACAAAAATCGTGTTTGATACGCTAGTGAGAAAGTGATTTTATCGTCATGTGGCCTTTTCACCCTCGCTTCACTCGGGCCCAAACGCGTACACAAGGATAAAATCACTTTTTCGCACTTGTATCGAAAATAACTCTTTCTTCCACATGCGAACGAAAGAATAAAAAAAGTTAGTCTTCTACAATAAAAAACGGTTCAAAAAATTCAGAGATATTCAAAATGTTTAATAAAATACTCTTATTTTTATTCCCACTATAATAGTCACTTTATAGCCTGAAAAAAGGGTAAAAGTAGCGTCTGATTCTCTCTTTTATTTTATACCCACATATGCGAGAATATGCGACTTCACTCCATTGTAACATGATGCATTCTCCAAAACTTGTGTTACTTCCTCCTAGATGAAGCTTAAATTTAGCATAAATTTTTTGATTCGCTGATGCCTTTTAGTTTAATGGTGAATTTTCAATTTCAAAAAGTGATTTTAGTTTCTATTTTTTTTAATAATAGCATTGATATATTTTAATTATAAAATAGCAGTTAAAAAAGTATAAAAATACCTATATTTTCGAGAAAAAAATTGACACTTGCTATTGTGGTTCTTTTGGTTTTTACAAAAACGATTTTTTTTAAAGCTTATGTAACTCACAAAATGGTCAACTGTTTTGAAAAAAATCACAATGATGCGGAATATAAATAGCTATAATTTGTAAATCCATTTTTTTCAATTGGTTTTTCAGTAAAAAACCGCTGCTAACTGCTTTAGCAGAATGCTTTCTGAAAGAGAATTGATAAATTACATCAAATAATCTTTTTAAATGTATATTTTAATATAAAATTTCATTCTTTCTGCATATCTGATTTTCCGTAAATTTATTATTCAAAATGATCAAGAAAATTATATTTAAAACAGTTATTTAGTAATTATTAAATTGCAAATTAAAAAGTTTAAGGTATTATCACATGCAATTTATTGAATTTATAAATTAATTGCGTTTTTTCAAATTTTCTTCGGCGTTTTCTTTGGAAACCTGCTAACTCGGCGGTTACTCCAAAACCCCACCAACTCAGCGAAGACTTCGAAAATCCACCAACTCATAGGATGGTTTCATGAGAATTTCAAAAACCATATAAATCGGCAAAGATTTCCAATATCCTTTAACTCAGGCGTATTTTTTTTTCTTTAATTTTGTTGTGATAGCTCTAGGATGTTGAAGTACAATTTCGGTATAAGCGATAACGAAAATTATTTTCGTTTTTTCCATATATTTCATTATTTTTTTTATCGACTAAATATTATCCATTTGGACGGACAAAAATATGTATAGAAAGGTAATTTCAAGACCTTTAAGAAAATGTGACTACTTCCGACCGACATCTAAATCCAACGCCGTAAAAAAATATTTTCAATTTTTCCATATTTTTCTATATTTTTTTAATCGACTTAATATTATCCGATCACGTGAAAAAAATATAGATATATAGGTAATTTCAAGACCTTTAAGAAAATGTGACTACTTCCGACCAATATCTAAACCCCGTAATCCCCTAACGCCGTAAAAAAATATTTTCTATTTTTTCATATTTTTCTTTATTTTTTTTAATCAATTTAATCTTATCCGATTAGGCCGACAAAAATATGGATTGATAGGAAATTTCAGGACCTTTAAAAAAATGTGACTACTTCCGACCGATATCTAAACCCAACGCTGTAAAAAAATATTTTCGATTTTTCCATATTTTTGTTTTTTTTTTTTAACTGACTTAAGGTGGTTCTATGATGCATTATAGTTTGTGCGCTCAGCGAGAACATAAACTATACTTTGCGGCGGGCATGCTCGTGGTTCTATCTTTCTCGCTCTCGTGCACGTCGTCTACTATTTGTGTTTATAATCATTAATATTTTTTTAAAAAGATTGGCTTGACACATATTTGATAAACTTAAAAGAAAGAGCTGAATTTCATCTTTCTGAAACTATCTTTTTCTTTTTGATGTCGAGTTTTTTTGATGAGCAATACTATTACTTTCTGTCAGAGTTGATATAGCGCTCATTTACTCTCATGTAAAAATAACAATCTTTTTCTCAGAAATCAATGTGGCAACCGGGGTTGAAAAAAATATTAAAAAATTTGTTTTGACCTCATGAATAACACGTATTTTTTTGTTACTTGTGTGCAGTGTGTTCACGATATTAATAAAACCACCTTAATATTATCCGATCGGGCCAAAAAAAGTAAGGATTAATAGGTAATTTCAAGACCTTTAAGAGAATATCACTACTTGCGACCGATATCTAAACCGAACGCCGTAAAAAAATTGTTTCAATTTTTCCATATTTTTCTTTATTTTTTTTAACCTACTTAATATTACCCGATCGATCCGACAAAAATATGGATTCGTAGGTAATTTCAATTCCTTTAAGAAAATGCGCTTACATCCGACCGATATCCAAACCCGGAGACGAAAAAAAAATTTCGATTTTTCAATATTTTTATTTTTTATTTTTTAATATTTATTATTATCGAATCAACTATATAATTGAACTTGCACAACTTCAAAATGAATTTTAGATATCTGCCAAAGATAAACTTGATACCTCTGTCCAGTTTCGAGTTATGCCGTGGACAAATTCATTACACACACACACACACACACACGCACGCACGCACGCACGCACACACACACACACACACACACACAGAAATTTTCTAGAAAACGTATATTTCGACTCAGGGAGCTCAGAAATATCGAAAATCATCAAAATTTCGGGGTCGAAAAATTTCACCGTTACCAAGCTTTCTCTTTGAGAAAGCAAAAAATGGAAAAAATTTGTTTTTCTCGTAGTACATCGATACGTATCGTTATCGGTGCGGAAAGTTGAATGTCACATAGCGTCTTTAAATCTTTGCTTTACGCATTCTATCCGTATAATTAAACTTTACATATTCGAACGATACACCGACATGCTTAGCACTATCTAAGAGAATACCTAATCGATCGACTGAAAATTAAAACTACTTATACCATTATTAAGGACAATATTGTGTTAAAATTTCAAAAAGTTATCATTTGTTTTCGAGTAAAAAATATTTCAGAAAAAAATAAATACATTAGTTTGAGGAAGTTAAGTGCCAATGTATTGGCAGAAATTTTTTTTCTTTGAGCTGGCACAAAGCTCCTTCTGTGTGAAAGGACAATTAAATCGGAGTCAAAATCATAAAGAAAACAATTAAATATATAGAAAACTAATAACTTTATTATAAAACAATATAATTATCTATTTTTATCCTGCATAGTGGACACGGACTATAATCAATTTCGATGTGTTCGGTATTACACCACAATTCTGCACAATTTAAGCAGCAGCACTTGTGATTGCATGGGATGAAAGTTGTATCTGAAACGGCGTCCATACAAATAACGCAATCTGAAATAACTAAATAAAAAAAATTAGTATAAACCCACTTTTAGTTTTAATTTATTACTGATGGATATCATGTATATCAATGAAGTAAAAAATATCACCATGTTTATTCTTACGACAATGTTTATTACTGATATATTACATTCATGGATAGGGTAACTACACCAGTATTGGAACAGTTACGAGTGAATGAACATTTTCTTTAAATATATGAAAATATCAAGCTTTCTATGTATTATTTATCTAACATGACGATAATATTCGAATCCTTGAAAATTTTCATTTCACTTTATATAAAGATTCTGCATAAAAGAAATTATCTTGTTTAGAATAAAATCATAAAATCGCCGCTATTAAGTATTTATTTACTGGCGATGTATTCATTCACTTGTAAAACGTTTTTAAACACTACAATTGCATGTTCATTTACTGGGTTTTAGGAGATATTTACAGATTTTTATTAAATTAAATTTAGACTTTGATACTTTATTCAAAATTTTCTCACCGACGGCAAGTTTAAACATTTTAGAACATAAATTTCACGGTTTTACTTTTTGTTCATATTTAAACCACTAAATAAAATAAAAAAGTTACAATTTCCTTATTCTTTCATTCGCTGGTGAAGTCACCCTACTATGCAAAGTATCCTGCTATACCCCTAAGTGCTGACGTTCATGTACGTATATACTTTTAGGTATTTATTGAAATTTGGTATTCTAAAACTAAATAAATCTATAAATCTTCTTCATATCCCTTATTCATAATAGTCAGAAAAAGATTACTTCCAGTAATAATCCCTTGTCAATTGTCACTATACCTTTTTCTTTCTTACCATTGAATAACGGACCGACTAAACTTGAAATTCCTCGCCAATTTGCCCTTTTTCTACATATAACTCACGCCGATCTTTTTCAACAAATGTCCGGCTGAGCTCGAAAGCCCTCGCCAATTTGCCCTTTTCCTACCTATACTTCACGCGGATCTTTTTCGAAATAAGGACCGGCTGAGCTCGAAAGCCCTCGCCAATTTGCCCTTTTCTACCTATACTTCACGCGGATCTTTTGCGAAATAAGGACGGACCGGCTGAGCTCGAAAGCCCTCGCCAATTTGCCCTTTTTCTACCTATACTTCACGCGGATCTTTTTCGAAGTAAGGGCCGGCTGAGCTCGAAAGCCCTCGCCAATTTGCCCTTTTTCTACCTATACTCCACGCGGATCTTTTTCGAAATAAGGACCGGCTGAGCTCGAAAGCCCTCGCCAATTTGCCCTTTTGCTACCTATACTCCACGCGGATCTTTTTCGAAATAAGGACCGGCTGAGCTCGAAAGCCCTCGCCAATTTGCCCTTTTTCTACCTATACTTCACGCGGATCTTTTTCGAAGTAAGGGCCGGCTGAGCTCGAAAGCCCTCGCCAATTTGCCCTTTTTTCAACTATCCCTAAAGTAACCGTTTAAATAAACGGTCAGCTGAGTTCGAAAGCCTTCGACAGTTTGCTATTTTTCTATCCATTCTTAACATAAGGCAGACAAGACATTACTGGAACAACGTAAAGAGTGCCTTCTATATTGGGGCAATAATAAATAGTGTTTATTATCTATCACATATTAATATCTATCATACAAGTAACATTACTTAATAATTTTGAAGCTCTAATATCCTGAATTACATCGATTATTTTTATATTAAAATGTTATTCATTCAGAACAAAAAATAATAAAAAGTGCTATTCAGAATCTCTGTATCCTATCTGATATCAACGCAATAAAAAGAGCTATTATTTCTAAAAGAAAAAAACATATTGCAACTCGATGTAGGATATACACGATATCCCTTTGGTGATATTTTTTACTAAATATAATATACATTTTCTACATAATTAATGGGTCCAACTAGTAATGACATTATATATAAAGTTTAAATTACCTTCACGAACTTCGAATTATAACAAGACAACTTTAATTAACATTTTCATAATATCAATATTATTTTTATAGTTCTTGAAAGTAAAAAAATACAATAAAATATTACAGTAGAAAGCACTAGTAAAATCAGAAAAAAAAGAATTGAACAAAAAACGGTGATGTTCAATATTTATACTTGATAATTTGTAATTAAAATTTATAGTCTGAACACGTGCTTTCTACTGCTATAATGAAAAGATATACTTTAATAAATAATGTCATTACCTTCACTGCTACTTGTTTGAGGTATGGGCACAGGACTAGAAGGCTGCGCAGCTAATTCAGCCGATTGTCGATTGTAAGGAGCTGTCATTATTATAATATTTCAATTAGAAAAATATTTATTGAAAATCCTATGTCATTGTTAATGGAAAAAATAGTAAGCTATAATATTTCTAAATCACGAAAAATGTCTAAATATCTAAAAACCTTTTATTTACATATTTGGAAGAAAGAGTAAAAACAAAGAAGGCATCGTTTAATCATATACTTTAGAAATGTTAAAACTTCGATAATTTTTATAAAACGGTATATTCTGCAGTTATGTAACCAAGTTAATTTTTTTAGCGAGTATAAAGAATAAGCATAAGTAGTTTATAAGTTTTCAATGACATCATGTAAGTCTGGAAAATTCAATTGCTCTCTTCGTACGTATTATTCTTTTTTAATATATGCAGGGATTGAATCTTTTTTGCCTGATAGTCGGATGAGGGATCGGGCAAATCTAGTCGACATCTCTTACAATTCAAATAAATAATTTTAATAAATAATTTATATCTACTTGAAGTTTGCAAAACCATTGACAAATTAATAATCCATCAATTCAAGTTATTAATATAATTTTCTTTTTATCCCACGTAAGCGATAGCAGGAAAGTTGAAGTAGCAGGAGACAATAGTTATTTTCGATAGAAATGCGAAAAAGTGATTTTATCCTCGTGTGGACGTTTGTGCCCGAGTGAAGCAAGGATGAAAAGGCCACACGAGGATAAAATCATTTTCTCGCTCGTGTATCGGACACTATTTTTTAATACGACGTGTGCGTAGCTTAATTTCGGGCATGCTTTATTATTAGAGCGTGTGCGAAATCAAGCTTTGCGCACGGAGTGTTAAAAAAATCTTTCTTACTCTACTCAATAAACGCTTGAAATACTTGATTTTCCATTTGCCTTTTTAGGTAGAAAAAGAGCCATTCTCATGCACAAAATGGAAAACGTATTTTACTTTTTTTCCAGTTTCAATATTTCTAAACTTTTTTTTTCAATAAAATTATTGTATAGTATTAAAATAGTTACCTCGACGACGTCGTTCATTCCGTCTTCGGTTTCGCCTTTGTCGACGATTGCGCTCTGCGTCTCTGCTGATAAATCCTTCTTCCGCTGTTGCTGTAGGACTCAAGAGTGGGACTTGGGCTGAGCTGGCAGGAATGGGTGAAGGTGGTCTAGGAGTTGTGGTGAAATTTATGGTGATAGGTGATAATGGTGGAGTGATAATGGGATCGAGTAAGAGTAGGGTACGCGAAGGAGGTGTTGAACCTTCATTGACTCTCAAAGCGTCACGTCCCTGAGATTCCTAAAATAGTCCCATTCAGAAAAAATTTAATGTGTACCTATTTAAATTGACTTATCGAATGTTCTTTTATCTTGAAAAATAAAAATTATTTTAGAAACAAATATCTGAAAATAAAGTCTTACTATTCTTGCAAGTATACTGAAAAAAAAATGTCACATGCTCAAGAAAATCTGACTTGTTTCAAGTAAATACTACTTGTTTTACTCGAAACAGGTCCAATTTCCTTGAACACATCGTCGGTTGAGAGGAAAAACGTTCTAACTCGTTTTTTTGCTAAGAAAAGTGCTAACTCGTTATTTCGATAAGAAAAGTTCTAACTCGGCGGAGCGCAAAAAAAAGTTCTAACTCGGCAGAGCGTTAAGAAAAATTCTAACTCAAGTTTTCGCTAAGAAAAGTCCTAACTCGACCGAGCGCTAACAAAACTGAGAGATAAATGTGGTGTATTATAAGGTGCGTCCCCCAAAAACAAATTATTACCATTGTTTGTTTATATATTTACTAGCGTTAATCAGCGCGCTACGCGCGCCACTGTTTCGTCTTTTGTTTCTCTCCTTTCGAGATTCGAGACGGATTCGATTATTCGAGATTTCGAGATCGTTCGAGGGCAAAATAGATTATCTCGAATGCTCAATTTATATAAGGGATATAGCAAAAGAAATCAGAAACAGATTTTTCAAACTCTACAGCGGTTCTCAACTAAAACGTCTATAAAAAAAGCCCGTGACTTGTAACCTTTCATAGCACTCAGAGGAGTTAGTTATGACTTTTCTTAGCGAAAACTTGAGTTAGAACATTTCTTAGCGCTACGCCGAGTTAAAATTTTTCTAAAAAAGGTATAGAAACGCCTAAATAATGAAGACTACGTTCCGTAACCACAAATTATTGAAAATGCATGCCAGGGGAGTTATTCTGTAACGTTCAATTCACGATATATAAGATTTAACGCTTAATTATATATGCTTTTGTATATCTTTATATGTGAAAGTAGTGCGCAATAAGACTTACTAAATAAGGCACCAGTGATGCTGTCATTTCCGGTTGCGATTCTTCAGACGATGACCATCTAAAGCTTGTTGGCGACCGAATGGCTTCTAATAAATATTAAAGAAAAAAATTTATTAAGAATAAATACATACATAAAAAAACAGTCATGCATTATTCTATAAAGTTAAAATATTAACCAGATCTAGTATTACGAATTTCGGGTCGACTGTCATCTTCTTCGTCGGAATTATCTGAGATAGACACCACCACGTTTATTTCTATAAAATATATATATTACTAAATAATTATTATGTGTTGCAGCTGCTACATTAAAGTTTAATAAAAATACATTTCTTATTGTTGGACTTATCTATAAATTTAAATTACTTTTTTGGATATTCAACAATTATATTGGTGTGAATATTTGAGAACTTACCAGCAGTACCACGGGAAGAATGAGAACCCGGTGATGCTGTAATTTCCTGTTGAGATTCTTCCGATGATGTCCATCTAAACCTTGTTGGCGACCGCATGGCTTCTAATAAATATTAATGAAAAAAAGTTTTAAGACTAAAAACATATGCATAAAAAACAGTCATGCATTTTTCTATAAAGTTTAACTAATTACCAGATCTAGCATTAGAGATTTCTGGTTGACTGTCATCTTCGGAACTATCTGAGATAGACACAACCTCGTTTGTTTCTATAAATTATATATTATTAAATAATTATTATGTCTTGCAGCTGCTACATTAATGTAGCTCATCAGCGACTTCTCTATAGTCAAAGCAGTGCTAAATAAAGAGGTAACCTAAAATATAAAAAAAGAAAACATAGTTTTAATGTGATATATTTATTTAATATGATATAGTCATTGTATTACAAATAAAGTGTATTGAACATGACTAAGATAACCTTTTTCACAAAATGTCGATATTCTATAAACTACATATTGTCATAAACAATTATTGATATATTACTGCCATCTTTCTTGTTTCTCAATCGTTTTAAGTATTGAAGATCTCATTTTGATCGTAAAGTAATTTCACGAGGACTCGCCAAAGGAAAAATTCCAAATTATTCAAAACTTATTAATTATTCAAAGTTATAGCCAATTTCCTAACCTCGTGCATGAATTTATATGAACAGTTAGCTATAACTTTCGGAGTTTTGAATAATTTTGAATTTTTCCTTCAGTGAATCCCCGTGAAATTACTTAACGAACAAAATGAGACCTTAAAAACTTAAATCGGTTAAGAAACAAGAAAGATTGCAGTGATTTATCAATAATTGTTTGTAATGACAATATCTAGTTTCTAGAATATCGACATTTTGAGAAAAAGGTTATCTTAGTCATCTTAAATTCACTTTATTTATAATACATTGACTACCTCTATCATTTGAAATAAATAAATCACATTAAAACTAGAGATTTTTTATATTTCAGGTAACCTCTTTATTTAGCACTACTTTAACTAGGGGAGTCGCAGATGAGCCATCTTAAAGTTTATTAAGAATATATTTCTGATTGATGGATTTATTTCTAAATCCTTGGCTTTTCAAAAATGATATCAATATAGATATTTCAAAACTTACCAGCAGTGCCACGAGCAGTTGATGCTTCACCTTCCATGTTGACATTACCACCACATTGACAATATTTTACGTTTTATTTATATTTATCATTCGATAATATTGAGGATTTTTTGTAATTAAGAATTCTTAAGGCACTTCATATTAATGATGTCTGATAAAGCTGACGAAACTATAGTTTCACAAATAACACAATCTAATGTACGTTATGGTAAATTATTATACAAAATATAAACAAATTAACTCATAGACTTGTTTACAAATGCCGAATAAAATATATCGAAAATTCAATAAGGCTTTTAAAAAAAAAACATTAATTTTTACTATTACAAAGCTTCCTGTAGGTGTAATCGAATACATTGTAGTTCTGTGAATTTCATACTAATAACGTGACATAGACTACGAATATATTTGAAATATAGTCTTCAAAAACTGCAGAGCTTTTTTATAATACGCTATCATAAATTGCCGAATCAAGGTAAAAAATGTACAATCCGGGATTAGTAAACAATACGGTATCTTCTCGAATAACTTTAATTATAAAAAAAAAATTCAAATGATCTTACGATTTTTGGTGATCGCAGGAGGTGTTTGGCATCGCCGAGTTCCTATGAAATGGTTTGCAATATTAAGGATTAATAACTGTGGATCATTCGATAATTATTATTACCTATAATAATGGTCGTAATAACATATTAAATATTTAAAATTTTTCTAGTAGTTTGAACTTATTAAGTATTGCAATATTTTCGCAATAGTTTGACAGTGCATGTTGTATAAAATTTTATAATATATTTATATTGAAAATGAGAAAAAATAATTAACATTTTTAAAAATATAAAATTACGCAAAAATGATTATTGTTAATTTTCAAGAATATAATCACAATTTATAACCAAGTTTTCGATCATCAAGGATCATACATTATAATATTTACTTTGTTGACAAACTTGAAGTAAAATTCTTAAAAAACCGATAATTTAAGCGTTTACCATAAAAAATAAAACCACAGTACGCAAGCTTTCCGTAGTGGGTTTTTTTTTCAACAAAAAACTATCACTGATTTTAAATTTAGGACCGTCTGAAGCTAAGCAACGAAAATGTACGAATAAAATATAAGTGTAATTAAATCTCTAGTTTTAGTGGATTTCTCAGCGGTTTTTCGTAGCTCAACTTAAAGGCTATCATAACTTTGGAAAAAGTTGATACTTTTCAATTCTCACAAAAAAACCGCTGCCAATTTATTGGCACTCAGCTTCCTCAAAATTAATTTGTCGCTCCTATATATGTATAGTATACACACATAGATGAAAACTTACCAGCAGTACCACGAGAAGAATAAGGCCGCGGTGATGCTCTCATTTCCCGTTGGGATTCGTCCGGCGATGACCACCTGAACATCGTTGGCGACCGCATGGCTTCTAATAAATATTTAAGAAAAAAGTTTTTACGAATAAAAACATACATATAAAAACAGACATGCATTTTTCTAAAACTTTTAAGTAATTACCAGCTCTAGCATTACAGATTTCGGTTCGACTCTCATCTTCTTCATCGGAACTGCTTGGTGTAAACTCCATGTTTACTTCTGTAAAATATATTTAGCTAAATGATTGAGTATTATGTATGCTAAATTGAAGTTTATTACAAATAAATTTCTAATTGTTGAACTAATTATAAATTTAAATTACTTTTTTGGCTTTTCACAATTATATCAGTATGTATATTTGAAAAATTACCAGTAGTACCACGAGAAGTTGATGCTACACCTTCCATGTTCACATTACCACCTAAATTGACAATATTTTACGTTTTATTTATATTTACCATTAAAGAATATTGAGGATTTTTTATAATAATGGATTATTCTCGAGTAGAAATTCGCATTAGAAATGGTCTGGGAACTAAATAATGGGCAAGAAAAATGTGTAATATGCTATTGGTATGGATGAAACGTTTTTTTTACACTCTGTGCGCAAAGCTCAATTTCGCACACGCTCGAATAAAAAATGATCTGCTAAATCAAGCTTTGTACATGTTGTATAAAAAAACGGTTCGTCACGTGAGCGAGAAGTTGCTTTTATCCTCGTGTGACTTTTTTCACCCTCGCTTTGCTCGGGCGCAAACGTCCACACGAGGAGAAAATCACTTTCACTTACTAGTATCGAAATGTACTATTCTCCCATTTTTTTCTCATTCAATAGATTGGAAGTAGATTCCGCAACCTAAAATTTTTCTCTATAAATCACCTTACATATTTAACTTGAACATGAGCGCATCAAAATGCCTTAGAGGTATTACCAACAAACAAATGAAATCACATCGATAGAAAGAACATTTGCATGAGACTATCCCAATTAATTAAAAAAAACTTATTTTTTCACCTGATTATGACTCTCTTACTCCACGTCATAATAAGGTTTTTAATAATGGAAGAAAAATCGTTTGACTGATGCTGAAAAATAGTATATTACACACCTAGGGAGTAAAAGTAAAAGATGTCCCAGACAAACATGCAATCTGAGGCATTCTTTATATGCTATCGTGGTAGGTATACTATTTCTTTGCCTGGCGACGCTGAAAATACAACATTCGCGATCGGGCACCGGAAGCAAAAGTGGTACTTTCGGCCCGCTAGCAAAAAAAATATATTTAGTTTCAGCCTGTTTCTAAGCAAAACAAGCTATTAACTAACTATAAAATGGAATCAATTTCTGCGAGGATTAAGGGATTCGTGTGAATGAGTTTTGCGGAAGACGATGAAACAATAGTTTCAGAAATGTCACAATCTAAAGTTCACTATTGTGAATAATTATTCATAATAATATAAAAAAATTAACTTATAGTGTCTTCTCACTATACAAAATAAAATATCTTTGAAAACCTAAAATTAAAAAAAATTAATTTTTACTATTGTAAGAGATAACCAACTATGCTCTGTAAATTTATACTAATTATTTTAAAAGGATTATTAGTATTTTTTATAATTAGTTTTTTTACAGTACGCTACTATAAATAGTCACATCGGGGCGAGAATGTACAATCCGGAATTAGTAAACAATACGGTATCTTCTCGAATTACTTATTATAAAAAAAAAATTCAAATGATCTTACGATTTTTGGTGATCGCAGGAGGTGTTTGGCAACGCCGAGTTCCTATGAAATGGTTTGCAATATTAAGGATTAATAACTGTGGATCATTCGATAATTATTATTACCTATAATAATGGTCGTAATAACATATTAAATATTTAAAATTTTTCTAGTAGTTTAAACTTATTAAGTATTGCAATATTTTCGCAAAAGTTTGACAGTGCATGTTATATAAAATTTTATAATATATTTATATTGAAAATGAGAAAAAATAATTAACATTTTGAAAAATATAAAATTACGCAAAAATGATTATTTTTAATTTTCAAGAATATAATCACAATTTATAATCAAGTTTTCGATCATTAAGGATCATGCATTATAATATTTACTTTGTTAAAAAACTTGAAGTAAAATTCTTAAAAAACCGATAATTTAAGCGTTTACCATAAAAAATAAAACCACAGTACGCAAGCTTTCCGTAGTGGTTCTTTTTTTTCAACAAAAAACAAGTAATTACCAGCTCTAGCATTACAGATTTCGGTTCGACTCTCATCTTCTTCATCGGAACTGCTTGATGTAAAATCCATGTTTACTTCTGTAAAATATATTTAGCTAAATGATTGAGTATTATGTATGCTACATTGAAGTTTATTACAAATAAATTTCTAATTGTTGAACTAATTATAAATTTAAATTACTTTTTTGGCTTTTCACAATTATATCAGTATGAATATTTGATAACTTACCAGCAGTACCACGAGAAGTTGTTGCTACACCTTCCATGTTCATATTACCACCTAAATGGACAATATTTTACGTTTTATTTATATTTACCATTAAGGAATATTGAGGATTTTTTATAATAATGGATTATTCTTGAGTAGAAATTCGCATTAGAAATGGTCTGGAAACTAAATAATGGGCAAGAAAAATGTGTAATATGCTATTGGTATGGATGAAACGTTTTTTTACACTCCGTGCGCAAAGCTTGATTTCGCACACGCTCGAATAAAAAATGATCCGCTAAATCAAGCTTTGTACATGTTGTATAAAAAAAACGGTTTGCCACGTGAGCGAGGCGGTGTTTTTAACTGTGTGAACAATAGTTTCAGGAATGTCACAATCTATAGTTTACTATTGTAAATAATTATTCATAATAATATAAAAAATTAACTTATAGTGTCTTTTTACTATACAACATAAAATATCTTTAAAAACCTAAAATTAAAAAATAGTTATTTTCGATACAAGTGCGAAAAAGTGATTTTATCCTCGTGATGGACGTTTGCGCCCGAGCGAAGCGAGGGTGAAAAGGCCACACGAGGATAAAATCACTTTCTGACTCGAGTATCGAACACAATTTTTTGACACGATGTGTGGGAAGCTTAATTTAGGGCATGCTTTTTTATTAGTGCGTGTGCGAAATCGAGCTTTGCGCACGGAGTGTGAAAAAAAAATCATTTTTATCATTGTAAAGCTTCTTCAAGAGATAACCAGCTATGCTCTGTAAATTTATACTAATTATTTTAAAAGGATTACTAGTATTTTTCATTAGTATATTACACAACAAGGGAGGTAAAGAGTTGGCGAGTCCAGAGCACGTGTAAATTGCCAGCCGAGCCGAAGGCGAGGGTGGCATACATGTGCTCTTGGATGGCCCTCTTTATCCCCATGTTGCGTATACGATTTTTCATCATACCCAGGCCGAAAATACCACATTCGCGTTTCGGAGCTGGGAGCGAAAGTGGTACTTTCGGCCAGGGTATGGTGAAAAATTGTTTTTTTTTACAGTACGCTACTATAAATTGTCGCATCGGGGCGAAAAAGTACAATCCGAAACTAGTAACAATACGGTATCTTCTTGAATTACTTTAATTATAAAAAAAAATAATTCAAATGATCTTACGATTTTTGGTGATCGCAGGAGGTGTTTGGCTACGGCGAGTTCCTATGAAATTGTTTGTAATATTAAGGATTAATAAATGTATATCATTCGATAATTATTATTACCTATAATAATGGTCGTAATAACGTATTAACCTTCTGACAGTCGGCATTTTTCCTACTGAAAAAGTGTAACTTTTTCGAAATTTTCCATATAAATGTTTCTTAAGTAATAGTATGTGTGGGCCGATCATGGAATGACGCCATATGGCGTCATGCCGGCTGTCAGAAGGTTACATTAATTTTCTAATAGCTACACGTTATTGAGTATTGCAATATTTTAGTAATAGTTTTACGTTGCATGTCAATAGTACTTTTCATCACTAGGGTGTAAAGTTGAACTTTACGCACCAAGTTATCGACACGCACGTGGGTCGGCGCAGCCGGCCTGAGTGTTGTGCGATCACAAGGTCGGAAAGATTTCGTTCGTATGGTGATCCTGCAATAGTAAAGTTCAAATTTACACCCTGGTGACGAAAAGTACTATTTAGAAGATATTTATATTTGAAAGAAGAAAGTAATTGACATTCTTCAAAAATATATAGTTATACTATAATAATTATTACAAAATTTTGAAGAACAAAATTCTTTTTATTTTTTCATATTACTTTAACGGGGTGGCATAGTCCTACCATTACTGACCGAGCAATTGACACAGTTTCAAGCTTATTAAAAATAAAATACATAGAACATAAAAAATCAAGAGAACACCCTTCTGTGGTTTTGAACGTTCGATCACCCAGTACAAGTTTGAAGTGGAAATATCAAGTGGTTTTTGCAAAAACTTTGAACGAAACCGAATTTTGTTTTGTTCAAAGTTTTTGCAAAAACCACTTGATATTTCGACTCCAAACTTTTACTGGATGATAGAACGTTCAAAACCGCAGAAGGGTGTTCTCTTGATTTTTTGCGATTCTATGTATTTTATTTTTAATAAGCTTGAAACTGTGCCAATTGCTCAGTCGGTAATGGTACGGCTATGGCACCCCCTTAATTGTAATCGTTACGACGTAACTTTGACAACATAATCGAATTTTTGTATGAATTTTCAGTATTTTAGAAAAGTCGCTGATGCCACCTGAAGAAACATAAATGCACGAAAATATGAAATTAAAAGTTTTGATTTATCAATGGTATTTCATAGCTTAACTTCAAGCTATCATAACTTTGGATAAAGATAATATTTTTAATCGTCACTATAAAAATAAAGAAAACAATTTTGAAGTAAAAGTATAAAATCAGTCATGCATTTTTCTAAAAAGTTTAAATAATTACCAGATCTAGCATTACAGATTTAGGATTGACTATCGTCTTCTTCGTCCGAACTACTTGAGGTAAACTCCACGTTTACTTCTGTAAAATATATTTTACTAAATGACTGAATATTATGTCTCCTACAGTAAAGTTTATTAAGGGGGCTAGACACCTTTTTTTTTCTGAAATAAAGAAAGTCATATTTCAATACACAAATGTAACCTAAATATTTCCGGTATATTTACCCCAGCGTAGACCTTGGTGTGGGCCCTTTACATGGTCCAGAACCATATTCATCGATGAAACAAGTTTTTTCACTGTTCGTAAGCTTTCAAATTTTCCTGTGGATGGATTCACTCCAGATTTGAACTAAATTACTCCTTAATAGTATCGTTCTGAGATGAGTGTAGGGATTTAGGATTAAATGTAAGGAAAAATTTTTACATCAAAAAATTTTTGAAAAAATTGAAGAAATTGAAAAAAATTAAGAAAAATTCTTGAAAATCAGCACAAAATTTTTTTTTTGGTTTAATTTGGTTCAAATGTGGAGTGAATCCATTCATAGGAAAATTTGAAAGCTTACCGACAGTGAAAAAACTTGTTTCATCGATGAATATGGTTCTGGACAATATAAAGGGCCCATACCAAGGCCTACGCTGAGGTAAATATACCCTCTTTTATGTGTAAAAAGTAGGAAATAATTAGGTTAGGACTTTTTTATTTCAGAAAAAAAGGTGTCTAGTCTCATTAAGAATACATTTCCAATTGTTGGATTTATTTATACATTTAACCTTTAGAGGACGGGGATTTGGGTTTACTGTTTTCTCTCACTTTTCTATAGAAATCGAGTTTTTGTGATGTCTCACATCTCAAAACTAACACATGTAAAGGGTCGATCATGGGCATGGCCCGTATAGGGGCCATCCCGTCCTCTAAAGGTTAATAGTACATTACGGTACGTGTGACCTAAGTAGCATGGCGTGAAGTTGCAGAGTGCTTCTTAGGTCACAAGTATCCTATAACATTTTATAGCACTGCCTACCTATGCCCCTGTCACACCTATCCGTGCCCTAAGTAGTCCTTTTTTGCACCGTGAGGTTAGCGCACGAGCGTATAGAGTGCGATAAACACGGTCCAAAAGAGTACTACTTAGGTCACGGATAGGCGTGACATAAGTGCAGGCGTAGGTCACACAGTGCTTTAAATTACTTTTTGAAACTCCGTGCGAGAAGTTCAATTTCTCGCACGCTGCGTTAAACGATGTGTGCAAAAATCTCACTTCTCGCACGTCGTGTCAAAAAATACGGCTCGACACTTGTGTGAGAAGTTGATTTTCTCCTCGTGTGACCTTCTCCCTTCGCTCGGGTGCAAACAGTCACACGAGGGGAAAATCAAATCCTCGCACTAGTATCGAAATGTACTATTTTTTAACGGATTGTGCAAAACTCGACTTTTCATGCTTGTTTTTCATGCGCAAAATGACTCTTTTACACACGGCGTGCGCGAAAGTCGCGCATGCGCAGATCAATTTACTTTCGCGCACGCCGTGTGTAAAAGAGCTACTTCGCGCACGCAAAACAAACAACAAGGCTAGTTTCACACACTCCGTTAAAAAAAATAGAGTTCGATACACGTGACCGGAAAGGGTCATCATTGCACGGGTGTTTTTGTCACCCTCGCTTCGCTCGGGCGACAAACTACACCCGTGCCGGAATAACCCACTTTGCACACTTGTATCGAAAATAACTATTTTGGCATTTCAACAATTATATCAATATGAGTATTTGAAAACTTACCAGCAGTACCACGAGCAGTTGATGCTACACCTTCCATGTTCACATTACCATCTAAATTGACAATATTTTACGTTTTATTTATATTCATCATTAAGGAATATTGATGATTTTTTATAATAAAGAATTCTTAAGGTACTTGATTTTAATGATGTCTCATAAAAGTGACGGAACCGAATAAAGTATATTTAAAATTCAATAAGACTTTAAAGAAAAAATATTAATTTTTACTATTACAAAGCCTCCTTAAGGAGAATCGAATATATTGTAGTTCTGTGAATTTCATACTAATTACATTAAAAAGACTGCGAATATATTTGAAAACTAGTCTGCAAAATGAGCAGAACTTTTTTTATAATAGGCTACTACAAATTATCAAGTCGGGGCAAGAAAGTATAATTTGGAACTAGTAAGTAATAATGTATGATTTCGAATAACGTTAATTATGATAACTATTATTTAAAATGATCTTACGATTTCTGGTAATCGGTGGAGGTCGTTGGCTATGGCGAGCTCCTATGAAATTGTTTGCAATGTTGATGATTAATAAATGTTTATGGTTCAATAATTATTACCTAATAATGATCGTAATAACGTATTAAATATTTAAAATTTTCTTAGTAGTTTAAATTTATTACGTATAGCAATACCTATATCCGTAATACAAGGTGTCCCATTTTAATCGCCCCAGGCAAATATCTTGAAAAGTATGGGAGATGGAAAAAACTTTAAATACAAAAGTTGTAGGGTGCAAAGGGGGTCAGCTAATGGTAACAACGACTTTGACCTTGAACTCTATTTTCAAGGTTATTTCAAGGTCAAAGTGATTTTTTTGAATGAGGACCCCTACTTTCGACCCCGGAAATGGAAAGAGCAGAAAATTTTACGTTCAGAAAGGTCTGATATGTTGGGGTTTCAAGGTCAACCAGCTAATTTAATGAGGTCGACCTGGGAATACCTCTTGGAAGGACAAAATTGACCTTGACGTTCAAGGTCATTTTAAGGTAAGTTGATTTTATAAAATGGAACCCCTTATTTTTGACCCCGGAAACGGAAAGAGCGGAAGAATTTACGTCCGAATATGACCTTGACCTCGACCTTGACTTTAACTGTGATCTGGAAGGTTATTTTAAGGTCAAGTCGATTTTTTTAAAATCCCCTTATTTTTGACCTCGGAAATGGAAAGAGAAGAAAATTTTACGTTCAGATATGTACCGTCATATGGTGTCAAAGTTGGCCCTCTGGGGTCAATTAAGGGTAATAATAAATAAATTAATTTTTTTGAAGTGGATTTCACTGTTTTTATGAGTTACTTAGGAATCTAAAAGTATTTTTTCTCCCTCAAATGAATCGAAAATTAGAAAGACTACCCTCGACATTAGCATTACCTAATGTGTACCGCGTGGACGTAGCCGAAAGGATTTCGCACATCATTGGCCCTGAAAAGGGCCGATTGATTAACGGACTGTCATTTGAAGATCTAAGGCAGCAAATGCTCGATCAAGTGTCCGTTCTCTCTGAAACACATTTGTATCCTTCTTCGGAAGCTTGCTTGAACATTCCTCAATGTTTCCACTGAAATGGATTGGAAAGCTTCCATAATTCTTCCTCTCATGTTCTCTAAGGTTGTTGGAGCATGTGCAAAAACTTTGCCTTTAACTACTCCCCACAAAAAAAGTCAAGAGGTGTGAGGTCTGGGGATCTAGACGGCCACTCGTGTACTTGGCTGCCGATGCCAATCCAACGATTACGATACATATCATTGAGAAAATTCTTGACTGATCGAACGCGATGTGCAGGAGCTCCATCTTGATGAAACCACATATCCCGCCGTAAGATAAGTGGGATATCTTCTAATAGAGGAGGTAGCTGGTTTTGCAAAATATCCAAATACAATTGTCCATTCAAATTTTGATTGTAAAAGATAGGTCCCAGCACATGATCGCCAATTATACCTGCCCACACGTTTATTGACCAACGTCTCTGGATTCGATGATCTCGTTGCCAATGAGGATTTTGTTCAGCGTAATAGTGGGCATTATGAAGATTGACACCACCCATATTATCAAATTTTGCTTCATCTGAGAATAGCACTCGATCAAAAAAGAAAGGGTCCCTACGTATCTGATTATTTGCCCATTGACAAAAATTTAAACGTCGTGCATAATCTCCATCTTCTAGTGTTTGTGTAAGGCGAACGTGGTAGGGGTGAAATTTAGATGTTTCCAACAGGCCATTTACTGTTGATTTGGGAACACCATGCATTCGTTGCAAATCTCGTGTTGAAATGTGGGGATTTTCAGCAATAATAGCTCGCACACCCAGCGCAATGTGCTGTTTCGTTCCAGTTTTGCGCCTCTCACGAACGATGGAGCCTTGTGCAGCTCCCGTTAATAATCTTTTGATGGCTTTCCTATCTGGGTGATGGGCATTGGGATATTTCTCGGCATAGCGTCTTTCTGCAGCCCTATAATTATCATGACATTCACCAACAACTTTTATCATATTCACAATCTCCTGGGGCGTGTAATCAGCCATTTCAAAAAGGAATATGGTACCACAAAAAAAATTAAGAAGGCAATTTTCGGAAATGAGCGAAAAAGTTATTTATTCTAATAAACACATGAAATCATTACCGTATGCTATTCAATAATAAGAAATCAAAAGGTTTTCTTTATTTGTACTGTGCACAGTGACACCACTAAAAATAACTAACTCTACCTATTTTCGAGTGCAGTATTGTTATTACTCTTTAAAAAAAATGAAAATATTTCCAAATTGACCAAACTAAAGAATTCGAATATTTATAATTGACTCATAACAAAACCATTAAATCATCGCCTCATAACTACCGTAAAGTAATCGGTCACTCGTACTTAAAAAATATCATTTGACGTAGCCGTACATTTCAATGGTGCCAACCTAACCAAGAAAGAACAAGAAGAAAAGTACCTTTTCATACCGAAAATTAATCCCAAAAATCCTTCAGAGTTACGCTGACAAAAGTAAGAACACATCAGATTAAAAAAATTAATTTGATCCCAATTGTCCTCAAGCACGATTTGACCCTTAATTGACCCCAGAGGGCCAACTTTGACACCATATGATGGTACATATCTGAACGTAAAATTTTCTTCTCTTTCCATTTCCGAGGTTAAAAATAAGGGGTTCCATTTTATAAAATCAACTTACCTTAAAATGACCTTGAACGTCAAGGTCAATTTTGTCCTTCCTAGAGGTATTCCCAGGTCGACCTCATTAAATTAGCTGGTTGACCTTGAAACCCCAACATATCAGACCTTTCTGAACGTAAAATTTTCTGATTTTTCCATTTCCGGGGTCGAAAGTAGGGATTCTCATTTAAAAAAATCACTTTGACATTGAAATAACCTTGAAAATAGAGTTCAAGGTCAAAGTCGTTGTTACCATTAGCTGACCCCCTTTGCACCCTACAACTTTTGTTTTTAAAGTTTTTTTCCATCTCTCATTCTTTTCAAGATATTTGCCTGGGGCGATTAAAATGGGACACCTTGTATAGTTTTACGGTGCCTGTTAAATAAAATTTTATAATATATTTATATTAATATAATATGATCACTATTTTTAACCGAGTTTTCGATCATCAAAGGTGTAAACATTATATTTACTTGGTTTAGTTACAAAACATTAAGCAAAATTCTTGATAATTCATTAAATTAATCATTTATCATCAAATAATATCGCTGGAATCAATATTTTTGCTTATGAAGAAAAAGCTGTCTCGATTATTGTGCCTATTATCTATATTTGTACTTTCTAAAAAATTGTTAACACCATGGGAACGTTTGAGTCGTCAAAAATTATGAAAAACAATTATTTAAATGA
Source organism: Torymus aiolomorphi (assembly GCA_036365515.1). Lineage (NCBI taxonomy): Eukaryota > Metazoa > Arthropoda > Insecta > Hymenoptera > Torymidae > Torymus > Torymus aiolomorphi. The sequence continues at coordinate 90,350,596 of CM070876.1, forward strand.
TAAATAGACGGTTTATTATCTTTATACCACTCTAATCTCAAAATCATAACTTTAATATAATTATTTGGCTCTCGTGGTATAAAATAATATGATTATTAGGTTCTCGTGGTATAAAATACTGTATGACACTGGTGCGGAAGGTGATTTTTACCGCATTCGACTTTTCTCACTCGCTTCACTCATGCGAAAAACGTCTCATGCGATAAATAATCACCTTCCACACCTGTATCATAATGTACTGTATCCGCTCTTTAGAACGATATTCTTTCAATGATTTTTACTACACGGAAAGAAGTTCGCAGCTACGGTGGCGCTGCGCGTCAGTGGCGGGGTCGGTGTAATTTACACGACAAAAGACGGTGCCTGCGCCACGCGGTGGCGTGCGTGTCACTGTGTTTACTGCTGTCTCGCACCGCGACGAATGCTGCGACACACGGGTTTTTCAATGCAGCCGTGCTCGGAATCTGGTCAAGAGTTTGGCATATGATGCGAGTTAGGAAAACGCACGGAATGGTTTGGGAATCTTACAAACGAAATAATCAAGACAATACCTAATGAAAATTTAAATTCTTTTTCATAATAAATGCCTTGTTACAATAAACAAGACATCTTCTTGTGCAAATAACAAACACGGTTGCTCATTTACTACTAAGTCGTACGCAATACTATAGTCCCGATCATCGATAAAATTCACACTGTAAGCAAAATAATGAGTATAAAAACCTATAGTAATTACTTAATTTTGATGTATTGAAATATGACTTGATTATCGACAACAAAAATTTTTCATATTATGACTGCACCAATTTTAAAATACTCAGATATTTTACAAGTGGAAACTTTAATAACCGAATTTAATGATATGTACGCGCTCTATCTCAAAAACATTCTGATTAATTTTTATGTTTATTTCTTATATTATATTTTATATAGCTCAGTACTATATATAGGCTGTATATTAATTTAGTATGCTTAAGAAAGTCCCGTATAATTTTTATAAGTAGATAAATAAATAAGTGATCTTTGGAAGTTGGAAACCAAAATTTCATTCCTTACTCCATGATTAGATGCAAAATATTAGATGATTCAGTAAATATTATATTCTTATCACCAAAAGTAAAGTACGCAATTCAAACTGTAATTATCAATAATTTCATTTACGCTAAAGATACTATTATTGTAATCGATTCTTCAGATAACATACCAATGTTTGAAAAACTATGTAAAATTTTTTTGTCGATAATGAAATCATATTTCAATTCATAATATTAAGTACTATAGGTTTTCACACTCATTATTTTGCTTTACGACTTACTAGCAAATGAGCTACCGTGTTTATTATTTGAACAAGAAATTGTCTTGTTTATTGTAACAATATCATTTATTATGAAATAAAATTTAAATTTTCAGTAGGTATTGTCTTGATTATTTCGTTTCTAAGATTCCTCAACCATTCCGTGCAATTTTCTAATTCGCATCCTATGCCAAACTCTTGAGCGGATTCCGAGCGTGGCTGCATTGAAAAACCCGTGCATCGCAGCATCCGTCGCGGTGCGAGACAGCGGTAAACATAGTGACATGCACGCCACCGCGCAGCGCAGGCACCGTCTTTTGTCGTGTAAATTACACCGACCCCGCCACTGACGCGCAGCGCCACCGTAGCTGCGAACTTCTTTCCGTGTAGGAGAGGCTCGGGGTTTCAGATCGCAGATTTTGCTCAACATTGAGAATGTTTTCAGTTGACAAAATATAAAGGAAACCGCTATATTAGACCTTAACGCTTTCGTTATGTGCGAATGGTTAGGAAGTTATGGAGATTTTTAGCTGTATTTCAAGGAAATACTAAAAAAATGCTATATTTTCTTTGTTAGTTATTTATTTATAAAAGCGGAACATGCGATTCTAAAAATAGGAAATAAAACAAAGAAGCATTTAGTTTCTTATATTTTGTAGAAGAAAACATTGGGTCTACCTCAGATAGTTTGGACGGAGAGAAAATGGGTAGTCCTTCAGAAAGTTCTAATGGTATATCGGGTAATTATTTAAATTTTATAGAAAAATGCATGACTTTTATGCTGTTTTTGTTTTAAAAAATTTATTTTAGGTATGTTTTTATTTTTAAAAATTTATTTTAGGTATGTTTTTATTTTTAAAAATTTATTTCAGGTATGCTTTTATTTTTAAAAATTTATTTTAGGTATGCTTTTATTTTAACATTTTTTTCTAATATATATTTTTCTTTTAGTGAGAATTTAAAAATATTAACTTTATCCAAAGTTATGATAGTTTGAAGATATCAAACGAAAATACACAAAAATATACGTGAAATTAAAGCTTTAGTTTCCATCGATGTAACGGCGGATTTTCATTGCTTAACTTGGGTGGGTATCGAAAAAGCGAACGTACACTTCGTAATTGCAGTAAAATATCCATTTTTGATACTCCAAACTACATTATTTACTTATGACTTTTTTAAATAATGCATGTATTTAGAATGTTCGAATTGTCGACTGATCATGAAGAATAATGAAAATATGATCGATGTAGTTGCAATCGAATCATTATTGACAGAAACGTGATAATTTTTTTGACTTTTAAGTAGATGGTTCATAAGGGCTTAAAACAGTAGATGTTAGTCTAAATAATTACTGTTTTTCGTACTTAGGAACCATCTACTTTAGAGTCAGAAAAATTATCTCGTTTCTGACAATAACGATTCGATTGCAACTATGTCTATCATATTTTCATTATTCTTCATGATCAGTCGACGATTCCAACATTCTTATTACATGCATTAGTTAAAAAAGTCATGAGTAAATAACGTTATTCGGAGTATCAAAATAAGATATTTTACTGCAAATACAAAGTGAACGTTCGCCTTTTCGATACCCACCCTTTTTTCAATATAAACATACATAAAACAATCAGTCATGCATTTTCCTATAAAATTTAAATAATTAGCAGATCCAGCATTACAACTTTCTGAATGATTACCATTTTTCCCGTCGAAACTACTTGAGGTAAACTGCTTGTTTACTTCTAAAAAATTTAAGGAATTAAAAGGTCGCATTCTGGGTTGTATTTTCTATTTTTAGAATCGTATGTTGCGCTTTTATAAATGAATAATTAACAAAGAAGAAAAAGCATGTTTTTCAACATTTCCTTAAAATTCAGCTAAAAATCTCGGTAACTTCTGCTTTTCAAAGCGTTACGGTGTAATATTGCGAGTGCCTTTATATTTTGCTACAGAAAACATATTTTTAATTTTGAGAAAAAATCGTAATCCGAAAACCGAATCCGCTTTTACAATAAAATGTGGCACAAACACGGGCATGTCCTCTGCTTAGGGGGTACACTAATCGGCGTATCTATCCTATTAGTTTTTCAAAATTAAAAGAACTTACGATAAAAGTGCGGAATGTTTGGCTCATTGATATCATCCTCGTCGTCACTATTGCTGTCCTCAAAAATTTCATGATCGAAATCTTTATCGGTTGCTGAGATATCAGATAAAATTAAATTTTATGTAAGATAATTTCGATGAGGCACATTAAGTAGAACTTTTATAAAAAAATTTGTATTTCAATTAGTTTGAAAATAATATTCTAAATTAAGATAGAATATAAAAAAAAGATAGCTTCCATGTTAAGAAAAAAAAATCGTTAACCGAAATTTGGACGTCTAAGGCGAAGAAAAGCCAACGAATGGCTATACCGCGAAAAAAGACAGTTTGCGCCTCCTCAGATGCAGAAAGGCCAATTTGTCTTTTCCCAGGCGAAGAAAAGTCAGTTTACGCCGTCCCTGTAGGAAAAGTGCCAACTGACGACATTTCGCGAGAGAAAAAAATCCAATTCTTTTATTGAAAATACTTTTTACTCACAAAAAAAAGAAAGTGTCCGAAAGTGCCTCATTCCCACCCGGCTCCGAAACGGATTTCCGTATTTATGGCATTTTCGGCTTCGATGTGAGGAAAAATAGTATAAGCTCCACGGGAGTAAAATTAGCCAGTCCATAGCTCGTGTAAATTGCCACCCGAGCCGAAAGCGAGGGTTTTTTCCTCCATAGGTGCGTAATATATACTATTACGTTCATACGCATAATGATAAATAATGCTGTATATTAAGCTTGTAAATTCTAATAATCATAATACAATTACTATTAACAGGTTCAATGCAGCGGTGAAATTCTATATAACTCAATACGTTTCATTATTTTTCCAATATTTATATATACTAGCAAAATAAATTTGTTTTTTGTAAATCTATAATTGCAAAAAATTAATTAATTAAAAGAATTAACATTTTTAACTATTTTTTCTAACAATTAAAAGATAAATTTTTAAAATAATTCATGGTACAATATGTACACCTGCCGCGCTTAACCTGTTAATACTATTAATGTGAAGTTCTAGGAATCTCGAATCAGTGTACTGATAATTCCATTTTTTTATTATTGACTTTGAAAATTTGTGTAAAGCACTGCAATAAGTCGCTCATGAATGATGGCGTAAGCGCAATGTTATATTTACTATCCTAGGTACTTACACATAAAAACTCTTAGGAACGTTGTAGCCCCGGCCGATGGCACTGCTGCGTCAAACACATGGAAGTTTGCGTGCGCGGCCACAACTCGGAGCTGTTGCTCTTTTTTCGGATACATCCGAACGCGTCATAAACCTGCGATTGCGAGTACACAATAATTCATGAACGACGTTGCAGTGCTTTTGACATATGTTCAAAGCTAGTGACAAACCGAGAACTGGCAATACAATGAATAATAATAATTATAATAATACACCATTATTTATCAATACGCGTACGTAATAGTAGTTTTCGTAACTAGGGCGTAAAGTTGAACTTTACGCACCGAGTGTTGGGCGATCAGGAGATCGTAAAGGTTTCGCCCGCGTGGCGAACAATATTTATAGTATGAGGCGAACAATATCTTTTTATAGTATGAGTAAAGCACGTCGTCGCATTGTTTGAGTGTGTAAAGTTGAATTTTACGCATAGTATGCATAAAGTGAAGCTTTACGCACACTATGTGTGAAATTCAACTTTACGCACTGAAAATGATGCGAATCGACGTACTTTACGCATACTATGCAAAAAAAGTACTTTCCCTAATAGAATTGGATTTTTTTCCTAGCGTGAAATGTTTTTAGTTGTCATTTTTCGTCCTTACGACAAATAAGAAGACACGTGTCTCAGAATTTTTGAAAATGGGCTTTAGCTTAAAATATCTAAGCTATTTTACATCTAAAACGAACTATTCTTAATGAAAATTTTGTATTATATCTTTGCGAATATTTAGGATAAATGAGACAGAAAAACTTTGCGATAAAATTCGTTTCATAAAAAAATGTTGATTTCTCAACAAGTTGTAGGCTATTGCAAACTATCCTTGTTTCATATTTTATGGTTATAAAATCTCAATTAATTGCAATATTAATATTTTCTGAAAGCTTTTATATATCAGGCTAAAATAGTTAAATATTTCATTCTTATAGAAAGATTACTGAAATCATGTACTTACCATTATTGAATTCTAGTGGTGTTTCCACTAATTCAAACTCTGGACCATCCCTTAACTCATCGCAATGTTGAATTTTTGACTCCAAGTTTCTATATTTCAATTCGCCTTTTAAACTGGCAGCTCTTAATAAAAATTCATGATTTGTGATTAAGTTTTTGTTCAAGAGTTTCCATGCTAGTAAAAATAAATAAAGTATGTTAAATTACTGTACTTGCGCACACTATGAGAAGGATTTTTTAAATCGTAACATGGCATTATAACTATTAATGTATTGATGTTTTGATATGGCCAATAATACGTATTACAATGCTTAGCCTCAACAATACCGGTATTTTTTAGTTTAAAACGTCGGCTCAGTGGAAGAAACAGACACGTCAATTTTTCGTTTAAAAAGCGGACGCGTCGGTTTTTGGTTAAACAAGCAGACCCGTCGATTTTTCGTTAAAAAAGCGGACACGTCGATTTTTAGTTCAAGAATCGCACACTTCGTGTCGGACTTTAAATTACTATTATTTGAGTTTGAGATCCGCTGATACTGGAAAATGATCTGGCTCGCTCTGTACTTTATGTTTTTTGGTACTGTTGCTTCAATTATACATTTATCTAATTTATCTTTTTTAATGATGAGAAAAAAATTCAAACGAAAAATGGACGTGTTCGCTTTTTCCATTACGCTGCCGAAACATTGAGATTGTAATGGTTTTGATGTTAGATTTTCTTGTCTAAAAATTTTCCCTGTTAAAATAACGGTATTGTAAATATTACAATATTGTAGTTCCGGATTTCAAACAGATAAATATGTTAACTAGAAACTATTTCTCTAAGTAAAGATCATTTTTGCATTTATGCGATATATTTTCTTTACCTTTCTGTAGTTCTTTATTTTTATAGATACTCTTATATCTGGGCTGTCTGCTAACCGTGCAGTTGTGCACCAAACGTGAAACGTCCGACGGAGCGTTAAAAAGCAGTTTCAACATTTTGGCTATTAATAATAAAATATGTTTTTATCATTACATTTGTAAAGTTGTTTCTATATAGAAATTAAACTTACTTAACCAATCCCATGGCGACGGATGGACCCCCAATTTGTCCAATAATTACGAATTGTAAGCTTCACAAATATTATTCGTCCTTCTTGAGAGTCCAAACACCGAGAAATTTTTCGGCTTCACGATACGCATCCAATATCGTTCAAAATAAGAGAGTAACTCTTGGAATTTTCTTTTTAATATTGGTGACAAATTCGATTTGATTTCATCGTACAACTCTTCTATTATATTGTCGGGGCAATATGCGAGAGCTATTAGCTCTCTTACAAATTGATTAGCCTCGATGTTGTCTTTGACATAATTAGTCAGGGAAAGGCTCTTTATTTTTTTAAAAATTGCCTGCAAGTATAATATTATTCGATATCAAATCTATTCGTGATAAAAAAGTAGTGGGTGTTTTACTTTTTACGCGTGGGAAATCACGCATTACGCATTGACGATTACTTAAAGACTTCTAAGGAAAAAGAGCGAAACTTGAGATACATTTCTGTCTTTTAATATTTATTCATGTTCCTTAGAGTCATCTTAACATGCTGATGATACACTACGATACATTATTTTCTTAACATACGATAAGTATTAAAAGAAAAAGTATTATAATAGTATTATATGGTTAATTCCCAAAATGAGGGCCATAATCTTTCTCAGTCTCATAGATATCTCTCATATGTCTCATATATATGCCATACCAGAAAAAAAGTGATTTCATGTGGTTAAATGATCAGTACAAATGAATCTATTTTAAAATTAAAATAATTTACGTCTTACTGCTAAAAAACAGTCCCTTAAGGAGTAAATTCGTAACTCCGTCGACTTCCCCAGGGCAAAAACTGATTTTTCAAGTATTTCTAATTCTGTATGATAGTTTTATTTACCCAAATTACCAGATTTAGAACATTCACTATACTTAATAGAAGAGAAAAATATTTTTAATATTTCACTTCAAATATTTGTGCTCTTTTTATATCAATTATATCTAAATTGTTAATATTTATTATTTTGTAATTTAACTTTAAATCGACGCTCCTCACGAAAACTAGCACGTTTTTCGGCCTTTCTACGAAGACTAGCACATTTCTGAAAACTGCAACCGAAACTAGCATCATTCGCGAGTTTGCGCCGAATAGTACAATACGCAAGATGGCGACAAAATGTAGCACGATTCGCGAGTTTGCGACGAAAAGTAATACGATTCGCAAACTTCTCGCGAAAAATAGCACTTCGCGTCACCCTACTAATTTACGTTACAAGCAGTGGAACGTGCTAGTCTTCGCCGCAATCAAGCGGATCGGTCTAGTCTTCGACGCGAATAAATGGAGCGGCTAGTCTTCGCGGCCAACGCTGAAATAGACTAGTCTTCGTGGCAATCTGAATCGTGTTAGTTTTAGTAAGAGGCTTTACAATGAATTTGATAGTAGAAGACGAATCCATAAAATTTCTTCGTTGCAGGGGAGCAGGGAAAATAGCATATTACGCAACTAAGGAAGAAAAAACTTGGACAGCCCATATCGCGTATAAATACCTCGTCTTCGACTCGGGTGGCAAACACGAGATGTTTAATTTTTAATTTTGGCCAATTTTACTCCCGTGATCCGTTAACTATTTTTCACCATACCCAGGCCAAAAATACCACATTCGCTTTTTTGAACAGGGAGCGAAAGTGGCACTTTTAGCCAGGGTATGGTGAAAAATGTTGTTCCCCGCTAAACTGTGAAACATGAATTCTTTCTATTCTTTCCGAAATCACGCTCGGAATGCACGATTTCCTACACGACTTTCAGGGGCCTTATTCTGTAAGTCACATTGTGCGCTGTTTTTATATATTTAGATGTACAAAACCATATCAAAGTAAGCGTTAAATCTTATATATCGCGCGTTAAAAGTTACAGAATAACCCCCTGGCATGAAAAAACGCCCGTCTCATGCACATGTTGAAAAAAATATATTAAATTCACTTTCATAACTGAAAAAGCTTGTTAAATCGATAAAGTGTTGAAGAATTTTATTCATTTCAATACTACACAAATATGAAATTTTTAATTGAATTTTCTCGATATGTAATCTTTTAAGATACGCCCTTTTCCTTAGAAGTCTTTAATTGCATATAAAAATGCGCAATAAGAAACGAGTGGCTTAGATATTTCTCAAAATGTTAAAAACGTAAATTCAAATATTCACAGACATTTTAAACGTTCAAACACCTCAATTAATACCATGCTTGCCAAATCTGAGAAATTTATCGTTTAACTAGATCCATACCGACTGTACTACCTTAATTAGAAAGGAGAATCTACTTTTTGAAAAGTGAAATTTTAATTTTATTCCCATCTTAAAGAGTAGAATTTCTATTTTGAAAATCAACATGTTCATTTTTTAAAAAGATGCTCTACTTTTTTAATGGAGGTATCTCTTTTATATAATACGCCAATTTATTTAACAGATGCCAAACAGTACGATTTTGAATTGACTTTATTTTATTTCAAATGACTCACGTTTTATCGAGAAAAATTACATATACTTATGTACGTAGTACTCACTTGATCAAAATGAAAATTGCAGCCTGTGGAATGTGCTTGTCGGAATGTGAAGCGGCATGCATTTCGCAATGCCATCTCAAAATCAGACATAATCGTTCTTATTTTAGCTCCGGGTAATAATTTCTTTACCTCGCTTAAAATGGCTTTATACGAAATTTCCGTCTTATCTGCCATTAAACACCATACTATCGGTATTCCCTAAAAAATAAATTTTAATAAAAAAAAAAAAAAAATGCTGTAAAGAGCGAATCAGTAAAGCCCAAAACGCCCCGTGGATTTCCACATGAAATTCCATATGAATTTCAACATGGATTTTTCTACACATTTACAAAACGTAATGTTTCTTCCATATGGATTCTTATATTCTTATACATAGTAAAAATTACTCAAAACATAGGAATTTTTATTATAAATTGTAGTAAATTTTATGATAATTTAAGTCTGTCCCACGATTACTATAAATATAGTAATTTTTGTTACACCATTTTTCTCCGTGTATGCTTTACTGATATGTCAATTTTTTTAGTTAAGAAATGGCTAATAAGAGACTTGGTATTATCGCGAGGAGTGAGAGAGACAAAATCAAATGGAAAAATCATTGTTTTCATTTGTATCCCCTGAAACAGTAGTATAAACGAATTGAATACCAATAAATCGTGTTTACGATTTCATTAGCTATTTGTTTCAATATTTGATTTTAAATACATGATCAGATTAAAGACAAAATTTAGTAAAAACATTCTAAGGTTATCTCCATTAAATAGAGAAAATGACCGGAAAACGTGTTTTATCACTACCTACAAATTAGTTTCTTTTACTAGCTATTTATTAATTACCTGGCTATTTTCGATAGAGACAATTTCTACCAGTGGATGGGCGGAAAGTTATATTTCTCGCACGCTGACTTATGCAAAAATGGAGCTTTGCGCACGGAAAAAAGATTTTTGGACAGTTGCAAGATAAACTACAGTTTGTAAAAAAAAAAAAAAAAAAAAAAAAAATACAACGAAACTTAAAATTTATTTTTGGACACTTACAAGTAAAACCAAGTATTCATAGTTTCATGAAATGAGTCTTTCTGAGATGTAAGCTATCCAACCAATCTCAAATATGCGTTTTATGTCGAAAATCGATGTGTCTTATATAAAGTTACTATGCAAGTATTTTTTTTCAGAAGTTACAGAAAAATATAATAAGTTCATATGTTATTTTATCAATTGAAATAAAAATAATAATAGAAAAATAGATGAAAGTTGACTTACGTGGTTTTGTATAATGCCAATTACTGTTAAAAATTGATAGACGCCTTGCAACCTTGGCGTTGTTTTGAACGTCCCATCAATCAATATCTGTTCTACATTTCCAAATTCTCTTCTTATAAATTGTTCATCGTAGAGCATCATGTGCGTTACAGAGTTTGAACAATTTATAATTCGGCAGCTCATTTTGACATGATTATGGATTAATAAACTTTTGTTATTGGGATCCATTAATTGATTGGCAAATTGTACCAAACTACGAGGTGTAATGGGAAATTTGCCATTTCTCCATCTTTTCATGGACACTTTTAACGTTTCATAGCTTATAAATTATGCTGCTATTTCATGTCTACAAGAGGAGAAGCAATTTACAAATAAAATATATAATCATTAACGTATTTGAAATGGAAGGGAAACCAAAAAAAGTTTAAGGATGCAATCTTGTTCAAAACAGAATAATAAAAAATACGTTATGAATTCATTAGCATGCCGTTTTCTGAAACTTAACTTTCTGATTCCTGATATTGATTTTTTAACTCTAATAAACGCGTGGACTGCAGAACAATTAAATGAAAAATAGGAATAAGATAAATTGTGTGTGGCTTCTAACAATAACTAAAATCGAGTTCGTAATACTATCATGACTCATTTATGGGTGGTATAAAATTATTGTTAATTTCGTTCATTTTTATGCTCTTTGAAAAACGCTGTCCAACAAAATATTCTTATGGTTGACTGTTGTATTAAAATGTATCAAGTAACTGTAAATAAATATTAATAAGTGTTAAAAATTATTAAGAACTGTAAATAACAGTAATTTAATTTTCGAGTTTCCTTAAAAATATTGCATTTTATAATTGGAAAATGTTAATAAGTGTAATAACTGTTAAATACTGTAAATAATTGTAAATAATTGTTAAGAATTGTTAAAATCTATTGTTTTGTAGTGTATAATGATGGATCGTGGAGCAGGTTCAAAAGATTGATAGGCATTTCGTATGGAGAAAGAATTGAATTTTATTGGTGGTCCGTTGTGCCTTGGGCGTACAAATGCTGTTGCGCAGCTAGTTTGCTGATGTCTCTCTTGGTCGTCGCGCGTGAACTGACGCTGGCCGGCGCTGCGAAGTGCGATCGGCGTGCCTGGTAGTAGGGGGGCGGTAGAGAGACGCGTGGAGAGCGCTGACTGGCACGGCTCTCTCACGCATGTATAGGTGGCCGTAGTAGGGGAATGCTCTCGGCTGGTCGCGTTGAATCCCGAACATTCCGCCCACCTTCGCCAAACTGGCGAATGGTCCTTATTTGGCAGGGTGAAGACGGACGACCTTGGCGATGGGGCGACGAAGAGTTGTGGTGGCCGTGCGCAGATCGACCACGCGCGTGATTCCATCACTCCTTGGATGAATAGTGGTGATGCGTGTGATGGGCCACTTGGCTGGAGATTGAGTTCGTCATGAGTCCTCGACCAAGGTTCAGGGCTATCAGATAGCCATGAGGGACCCTTCCACCATAGATTATGCGAGGCTAACTTTGATGGCTCAATGCCTCGTGAAATAACATCAGCGGGATTATCAGCTGACCGCACGTGATGCCAGAACGCATCAGGTAATAGAGTATGAATTTCGGAACACCGGTTAGCGACAAAAACACCCCATCTAGATGGATGGTCTTTTAACCAGAAGAGCACATCAGCAGAATCAGACCAAAGGTGAATACTTTCAACCTTTATTGGGAATGATTCCTTGAACGTTTGAGTAAGTCGAGCAAGTAGCAACGCAGCGCAAAGTTCTAAGCGAGGTATACTTAGCGTTTTAAGTGGAGCTACTCGAGTTTTAGCTACTTAAAGTGTGACAAGCACTTCTTGTGTTTGGACTAAACGCAGGTAGACTACTGCACCATATGCAAATTTAGAAGCATCTGCGAATCCGTGGATTTCAAGAAATTGACATTGTGGAGTGTATCCACTCCAGTGGGGGATTTGAATCAGACTTATAAAATGAAGATCTAGCAACCAAGTCTGCCACCGATTTGAGATATCGAGAGGAAGTTCTTCATCCCAACTAACCTTAAGAATCCACAAAGATTGCATAATTATCTTAGCGGTAATAACTATAGGGGCCAACCACCCAATGGGGTCGAAGATGCGGGCAATTCTAGAGAGTACCAAACGTTTAGTAAATGCCGAGTCAATAGGAGCATCTTCGATATGAAAGCTAAAGTAATCGGTGTTTGGTTGCCAATCTATACCTAAAATTGGTACAGATATTTCTGAGGCGAATAACGAAATAGAATCAGCAGATAACATATTCGAGGGTAAATAAGAAAGTACTTCAGCGTTATTCGAAGTCCACTTTAGAAGATTAAGATGACCTTGCTTAAAGAGTTGTATTAACTCATCCTGTTTCTGCAAAGCTTCTTCAAAAGAGTGTGCTCCAGAAAGCACATTATCTGAATACATTTCTGATCGAACAGCTTCAGCTGCAATCGGGTAAGTTTTGCCATAGTCTTCAGCTAATTTAAGAAGAGTGCGTATGGCTAGAAATGGTGAGCATGCCAATCCATACGTCACGGTAGTTAATCGATATGTTTGAATGGGTTCATCCTTATTGAAACGCCATAAGATCGACTGATAGGGTTGATCAGCTGGTTCGACACCAATTTGTCGGAACATTTTCTCCACGTCTGCTAATCTTATAACAACATTGTCACGCATATACATAAATACTTAAATACAGGCGCCGCATGACAATGTACCCGAGGTCGGTATGGCATATCCGACCGGAAAAAAAATCTCTCCCTGCCGATGTAAGGATATTATGCTAAATGTTTATGACCTTCGATTCATCGTCATACGTCGATGTTGTATGCTTAACTTAAGGACTACCTATCTACCTGTCAAAATATAATTTTACAATACTCGCAAAAATATAGCCCCGATATAACACCTCTCACCTTATATGGAACGTGTTAGTCGTTAGACGAAACGTTCCTAAAATTAAGTCGCTCTTCTAACTCCTCAATGCTGCGTAATATACGTTGAGGTAGCATGCTGCGCCATGCTGCCTGCTGACGAATGGCGTGCGTCCGAGTTCTAGCCGCAGGTGTGGCAGACGTACTTCTGGGTGCAGCAGCCTCTTCCGGTTCTGCCCGTTGATCCGTTGATTTAAATAGGCTCAGCAACAGGTGCGCCAAGGTAGATCAAAAGGCAGCGAGCAGGTGTCTACTCCATCCGTATACAGTGTACAGAGCATAGCCTCGTAGTAGCGTGTCTAAAATAAATTTCAAAGTCTGAAATATCATAATAGTTGCCAGTATATCGGTAGCTGTTATGCCGAACTTGGTGAAAAGGGAACAGATACGTGCAAGTGCGGATTCCGCAATATGGGAAATGGATTCTGGGTCAAGGAGGTGAGACAGATCTGCAGATCCGATGGGTGATACTTTATCTGCTATACTTCGGGCAACAGTTTCCATCATAGCGGATTTTTCCGTGCTGAACAACAAATGTTCATGAAGCTATTCCAATTCCTCCTCCCGATATATCCCGTGCGTCATGATACTTTGTAGCTCCTCGTACTTCCATATTGGCTTACGATGCGGTGTTAACATCTGGGGAGCCTCGACTTTCATGGGCTGTGGCAAGAATTAGTGCCAAGTTCCCTGCAATTCGAAATAGGGCTGAAGCAATCGATTGCAATGAATGGGTGTGGTCAGACGGGTGATCGGCTTCAGAAATCCTTCCTCCTGGTCGTAGGTAACTGGAAGCTCGTGATAGCACGCCTGGAGGCGACGAAGCTTGTACTGTACAGGTTGGCACTGCAGAATGTGTATGGCCTCCACAGCTGCAATCGCTGTATAACCTCGAGATTTCATAATTTTGAGAGCGAAAACTTCCGGATCAGTGTTTACCTGTGAAAGCGCACTAGTTAGATCCTGTTTCTCCAAATTACAGTGATGGAAAAGGATATCATGATAGAGGCGATCAAATTGTGTGCTGACGTGACGAGATAAATACGATATTTTAGTATTGAAATATGCGGTCAAAAAAATGTTTTTTGTATTTAACAGACCTCCCCAAAAGCTTGGGGGTAACGGTTATTTCCAAAATGTCCAGCTTCGAGTGTTCAGTTTTAATAATCCAGTATCCGCACAGACTTTCCTCTCCATCTGCGGCCAGCGCAAATTGAATCACGTCAGTCGAGTTTCCGAAGTAGATGGTTGGCGAGCTATCGGACGTGACCTTGGTACCCATTTCTTTGAAGATTACAGCGAATCTCTCGAATTCGCACCTGGATGGTAGTACGGGAGTCCAGTACACGATGGCCCCATCAGACCCTATGCATCGTCCATCTGTAAATAGACAAACTACCCCGGAGACCAACAATAGTTTATTGTTACCTTTATCCACTGACACACCGAATTTATTAAACTCGATATCGAGTTTTACCGTTACTATGACATTTTCGTAGCTTTCATTTTGTTCATCATACGTCGTTCCCTTACAGTCCCGGTTCATGGTCAAATGTCCCGCACACAGTTCTTTGTCCAGATGCACCATGAGGTCTTCTCCATGCTCTTCACATCGGAAATGTGGGAATGTATCCCACAGTATCGCATTCTCTGCTCGGCTCTGACCTTACAACTGACCGCGGTCACGTTCTCGAACTCGATCCGCTGCAGTAGTTGGAACTCGAGGTTCGTATGGTTAGTTGACACCGCACCTAATTCGCACTTCTGGATGCCATTGACCGGGAATGTAGTGATGTTCGTTGGACACTTCCCTGAATCTCTCAATTTTATCATGCCCGTACACAAAGGTTGATTTTTAACCGTTACAAAGTATGCGAGATTTTCTTTGTGTTGTAAATAGTCGTTGCGCGAGACAATGACATTTCTAGATATACAGGGCTCACGTTCACTCGAACCCGAGGGCTCGTAGGATACCACAGGTGCATCTATAATATCCGACGAACCTCCGTGCTCCGTTGTCGTCTCCTCGTCATCTTCACTCATGCTCATTCTCTCGTCAAGCGAGTGGGAGTCATCAGGAGGGACTTCACTGTCAGGGGCAGGATTGCTCTCCGCAGCATTTGGAGTTGGGGAGAAAATAAATGGGTAAGAGGAGCTAGGACGGGTTAGTGACGGGTCTGCGGGTGACACACCATCCTCCCCTTTGTCTACTTTGTCCGATTCTTCCGAACCACCGCCCCCACCTTCCTCTTTCGTTTGATGGAAATTGTTCCCGAGTCGGAATTGACGTCGAATCAATCCGCTTCCTGATCAAGTTAACCCCTAAAGGCTCAGGTACTGGGTTTCTCGATAACGCGTCCGTGATAAAGTTTGTTTTCCCCGGTAAGTACTGGATATCGAAGTCGTATGCCGCGCATAGCTTGAAATACCATTTCTTTATCGGCAGAGTCGAATCTTCCACTGAATGTAGCCATATAAGTGGCTTGTGATCCGTTAAAAAGGTAAATTTTCTCTCTAATACACAGTACCGAAACTTCAGTGCGCAATGAACCATTTCCAGTAATTCAAGTTCGATCACGCTATACCTGGTCTCCGCATCTATGAGTGCGCGGCTCGCGTAAGAAACAGGATGGTGAACGCCATCATAAACTTTCCCAGAGATAGAGAGATATCCCCCAATACCATCAATACACGCATCGCTAGTTATATAAAAATGTCTCTCAAAGTAAGGATGTCTTAGTACGGGGGCCGACGTTAATTTTTCTTTTAAGGTCATAAAAGCCCCCTGCGGCTCGCTCCCCATTCGAATTTCACGCTCTTTTTGGTAAGTTCAAACAAAGGTTTGGCCATGATGGCATAATTCAGTAATTTTAAAACCCTCTCCTTTCTACTTATGGTGTTAAAGTACCCCTCTTCTACATAATCGATCGGAAAACATTCATTCACGCACGAAGTGAATTGCGCGTCCGCTTCTTCCGTGATACAACCGATTTCCGTTATACCCCACTCGTTCACGGTATTTAATTGTTTCTATTGTTTCGATATACAAGATTAGTTCTTCCTCAGCTGTTAATATAACCGGATCCGGTGTTACACACGGCTGCTCCGCGTCTGATTCGTTGCCTATCCGCGCCTCCTCGACGTCCCCGGGACTTGCACATTTCATTCGCGAACTACGCATGGGAAAATCCGACAACGGAATGTCGAGTCTAACCAGAGCCAGTAATAGATCGCTGAGTTCGGTCTCTTTCATTTTACTAACATTATAAATACTCTCGAGCGTGTTGGAACCATTCGCCTTACCGCCGCCACTCATTGGCAACACGTCTACGGCAGGTACTGTCACATCGGTTAACTGTGCGTTCTCGTTCGCGATCTTTACCTTTACGGATCCATTCACTGATCTTACAGCTCCCCTTTCACGTAGACACTTCCCTGCCCAGGAAGCTCGAACGGCTACACAAAATCGTTTGTTAAATCCTTTTCTTCACGCACCAGAGATACAGCCTCTATTTCACCTTTGGGCGGGTCCCTATATGTTACTGAATTTTCAGAAAGCAATTTATGATCCTTGAAAAAAATTTGACTTCTCTCATAATCAATGATCGCGGAATTTACCGTGCAAAAATGTGATCCCAGAATAATTTTATATTTTATCGGAAAATTATTTGAAACAACTACGTATCTTGTGCTAGTACCGAATAAATTTACATTTCATGTTCCTAGCGAGATCTGAGCTTGACCCGATATGCCGCATAAAATTGGGCACTCGGCCGTGTCCATCAACAAATCTTTATTTAAAGCTGAAATCTTTACTAAATTTGGTTGGGAGCCGGAGTCTATCACAGCGCTTAACGGGGATTCTCGAAAATCTGACAACGAAATTTTTACTATGGGGATGGGTTCCACCCCCATTAACTTGACGTTGAGGACGATTGCTCGGCCAACTCCTCGACTCTGTTCACAGGACGCGGCGTTTGGTTCGTCCCGGTTGCGCCCTGGGCCGGGACGGCCTCCCCGTTTCCCTGACTCGCTTGTAGTTGGGCATACGCCAGCTTCCTATAGTCGCTTCTATAATGCCCAAATCGGTGAAAATAAAAACATTGAATCTTATTTTTATCTACCGCGGGAGCCTGCGTTCCTGTAGCCGTGGGCTGACATGCCTGCGACTGCTGTGGGGTTTTTGGGGCAGATGGTGCCCTGACCACCGATTCCCTTTGTGCTCAACACGCACTACCGCCTTGTCCATATGTCGACCATGCTTCCTATTATCACGCTCCACTTGCTTATCCATGAATAACACGTTATCTATAACGTCTTGAAGAGTTAAGCCATCCGCAAGGTCTAACCTAATTCTAAGATCCGGTGGTAAGCCGTCGCGCAATCCTTCTATTGTATCGCCATTAATTTCAGAAACCTCATTTTCATATAATTCTCCCCCTACCTCGCGTCGTTTCAGATCGGTCATTGCGTCACGAATATCCATGACCCGTATATACGCGAGCATGTTCTCGTCTCTACGCTTGGTGATCGCGTCAAGCCTACCCCATAAATTATTCAAAGTTTCCGTGGATGCGAATACATTTTTTAGTCTATCCAAAAAATCTTCCAAATTTTCAGTCAATGCTCTCTACTGCGATATACGCGTTATCGTGAAGTTTATTTTTCAACATTAGTACTAACTCTGGCTCCAGACTTCTGTATAAGTCTCCCGTCGTAGGTGGTAATACAAATTTCGAATACTTAAGAGGGTTGCAACTAGCAGACCCCAAGTATCCCGAACCTTCACGTATCGATATTCTACTCGGTGCTAGCGTTTATGCGCAAATCATTGAAAATCAAATAGTTAAGGGCCAAAGTCTTCAGCCGATAGCGCTTAGTTCCAAACTTGGATGGCTCTTGACAGGTAATCTCTCTTCTTCAACTTCAGAACTAGGGCTAGAATCAATATCTCTTCATTGTTCGAACAGCTGCGAGCATGAAGCCAAACTTTTGGAGCTCGTACAAGATTTTTGGAGGGCGGAGGAAATACCTGTCGACAAAAAATCTTACTCACCTGACGAACAAGCGTGCGAGGAGTTTTATAAAAAAATCACTCGACAGGATGAGTCGGGTCGGTACATAGTAGGTCTGCCTTGGAAGGATCGAGAAACTCTGAGCTCTGCTCACCTCGAAGGCTCATATTCTGCCGCTTTACGCGCTCTCAATCGTCTTGAAGCTAACTTCACTAAGGATGAAAAACTGAAAACAGCGTATATTGAATTCATCAAAGAGTACATTGACTTAGGTCATATGACTCTTACCACTGATTTAGATTCATTTCCTAAGAATCAAGCCTTCTTACCACATCACGGTGTATGGAAGGAAACCTGTACGGCGACCAAATTGCGTACTGTGTTTAACGGCTCGAGCGAGAGCCAATTAGGAATTTCGGTTAATGACCTTCTACACATTGGCCCTAATCTTCTTCAAAATCCCGTCGCGTTGATCTGTGCTTAGCGTAGGGACAAGGTCGCTCTTTCAGCCGACGTGGAGAAAATGTTTCGGCAGATTGGTGTCGAACAATTTGATCAATTCTACCAGTCAATCTTATGGCGTTTCAATAATGATGAACCTGTTCACACTTATCGCCTGACTACCGTGACGTATGGCTTGGCTTGTTCACCTTTTCTAGCCATACGCACGCTTCTGAAACTTGCCGAAGACTACGGCAAAACTTATCCAATAGCAGCTGAAGCCGTTCGTTCAGAAATGTATTCGAATAATTTACTTTCTGCTGCTCACTCTCTAGAGAAAGCTTCGCAGAAGCAGGAAGAGTTAATTCAACTCTTTAAACGAGGTCACTTTAATCTTCGTAAGTGGACTTCAAACATACCAGAAGTACTTGCTAGCTTGCCTCCGAATATGTTAGCTTCTGATTCGATCTCGCTTTTTGCCTCAGAAACATCAGTACCAATATTAGATATAGATTGGCACCCTCAAAGTGATTGTTTCAGTTTCTACATCGAGAATACTCCATTTGATTTGTCTGTTACTAAACGCTCTATTCTTTCTGGAATAGCTCGTCTTTTTGACCCTATGGGTTGGTTAGCTCCCATCGTAGTCACTGCCAAGATTATCCTGCAATCATTGTCGCTTCTAAAAATTAGTTGGGATGAGGAGCAATTTCTCGGTAAATAGTTTGAATATTCAACCTAGTCATACTCTAGTCGCTAGAAAAGACATGCCAAATTTTGTCGAGAATACACCAGAAATTTGGAGTCTTGTTAACAAATATTCGTCGTTAAATAAGTTATATCGACTAGCGGCATACTGTTTTAGATTCATCTACAGAATCTGCACGAAAGCTGAACGTAAAGCAACTGCAAGTTCCGTTGTTAGTTTTCGTACTGTTCTTCAATCCCTACTATGCCATCACATCCGAATTCGGAGGAAATAAGTGCTAGTGAGATTGAGAACACCAGATTTTGTCTGATCTATCTAGTTCAAACAGCGTATTTTAAATTTGAGCTCCAACAGTTACAGCGAAAAGGTAAACTTTCAACGAAGAGTACTCTTTTGCCATTAAATCCCATGATACAAAATCATTTGCTCAAGGTGGGCTGTCGACTCTCTCACTCTCTTCTCGAGGAAGATGCTAAGCATCCACTAATTTTACCTGCTGATTGTCACTTTACAACGTTGTTAATTAGAGATGCTCATCATCGCCCTCTTCATGGTGGCACTCAGTTAACTCTTGCCACACTCAGACGTCAGTACTGGGTAGTGAAAGGTCGATCCGCGGTTAGGAAATTCATCAGAGCCTGCCTCACATGCTCACGCCAGGCTGCTCGGGTGCCTACTCAATTAATGGGCGAGCTACCCAAGTCACGCGTGAGACCTTCCTCGCCCTTTGAACGTTCTGGTGTTGATTATGCGGGTTCTATCAACGTTCGGCTTACAAAAACGAAAGGTAAAGGCACAATGAAGGGGTATATTGCTACATTCATCTGCATGGCTACTAGAGCCGTTCACATAGAAGTAGTGGAGGATTATTCCAGTGAAGCCTTTATTGTAGCGTTTCATCGATTCACCGCTCGTAGAGGTCATTGTAAAGAGCTTTATTCCGATCAAGGAACAAACTTCGTAGGTGCTGACGCTCAGTTAATAAAAATGGTTGATGAGTCATCTCCTTCTTATTCTCAAGTCAACAAATCGCTTGCTCAAGAAGGTACGGTATGGATTTTTAATCCTCCCAGTGCACCTCACTTTGGAGGCATTTGGGAAGCAGCAGTTAAATCGGCTAAGCATCACTTACGCCGTGTCGTAGGAGATCAAGTTGTCACATTTTCGGAGCTCGCTACCCTTATGTGCCGAATTGAAGCGTGCCTTAACTCAAGGCCTTTAACTGCTCTCACGGATGATCCTTTTGATCTTGATTTTCTGTCACCGTCACATTTTCTTATACAGCGTTCGTCATTTCTAGTGCCGGAAGAAGACCTCACCAATGTCAATGTGTCTCCAGGAAAACGCTGGCTTTTAATCAGTCAGATGACGCATCATTTCTGGGCCAGGTGGTCCACAGAGTACTTGACGACTCTGCAGTCACGTATGAAGTGGAGACAGCCACAACCCTCAGTCACCGTGGGCGAACTCATTCTCGTTCGCAACGAGCTCACGCCACCATCCAAATGGCCCATAGCTCGCATCACAGCCATCCATCCAGGTAATGATAGCCTCACCCGCGTCGTCGATCTTCGTACCGCCACCACCACTCTCCGTCGTCCCATCGCCAAGGTCGTAAGCCTCCTTCCAGCGGATTGAGGTCCGTTCGTCAATTTGACGAAGGTGGGCGGAATGTTGGCGATCCAACGCCTCGAACATTCGAGACGCTGACGTCATCACGCCATATAAGGCGATATTCGGCTCCCGCAGGTGCGCAGCCCGTCAGCGCTCTCCACGCGGTCCTCTCTTACCGCCCCTCCAACTACCAAGGCACGCCGACGGCACTTCGCAGCGCCGGCCGGCTCCAGATCAGCACGCGACGGCAGAGAGAACAGTAACACCTGTACGCTTACAGTGGCGCGACGGCAGATTCAATAAATCACTTTTATCTCTACACGAAAGTTTTTCAATTTACGAACCAGCCTAACTCACGATTCATCATCCTTCATTACATCATAAAACAAAGATCTCTCCTCGTCGGCACTCTAGGTCGAGGGTTATTGGCTATCGCTCGCCTAACCTCTCGACCGCACTCTCGCAACAGCACGGCTGTGTCACGCACACGCACACACACGCCTACGAGCTGCGGCACGAAGAGCCTTTCTTTGCCGCTTACGCTCAGCTACGCTGCTGAGCTTCTTCGCGCCAGCTTCGCCCCGAATCACGTACGCGCCGCGGGTCCTTCTCCACCCTCAAAACGTTGTGGCGCCAGTTGTAACGGGATGGCTAGTGGGGGAAAATCCCAAAAAGCCACAGGCCAGCGATGTCATAGAACACGGTGCCGCGGGTGTCAGACTAAAATGACTTGCCCGGGGATCTGCTCCTGGAATCTCGAAAACAACGCGAAGATCGCACGCGAACTTCGCTTTCCAACTAATTGGATTTCTGAGTGAAAAGCGCGCGCTCGAAGAGTAAAGCACGCGGCCGCTACGCTCGGATATGAAAACGACCCGCGGAGTCGTTTTCCCGCAGAGGCGGTGGTATCCGGGAGAAGGACAGCTTGTAATGAACAACGCGACGAGTAACTATATATCACAGTATATTAAAATCACTAATAAATACAAGCACCTCGCAAGTGCTGGTTAAAACCATAAGTTAGTTCGCGGGCGACGGTTAATATTCAAACGCGCGATCGATACGGCGCGCGGCGAAGCTGCTGCTCTCGCGCGCGGCGATAAAGTACGGCAGGATGACACACACCCGCACGTACACGGTACAGAAACTTTGCACGGGGCGATTTCCGTGCAAACCTTTACATTTAACGCGAGAGATGAGAGAATAAGACTTACTTTTGAAGGAGTAACCGGTGCACTCGGCTCTCTCTCGCTCTCTCTCGCTCGCGCAGTCGTCGCTCTCTATGTCTCTCTCTCTCTCCTACTCGCTGACTAGGGTCGGCTGACAGTCGGGCTGGCTGCCGGCTCCTCGCTCGCTGTCTTGTGTCTTGCTCGTGCACACGCTACGCGGTTTCACTCTCTCTCTCTCTCTCTCTCTTACTCGTACGTCAGTATGCGCCTCCACTTCACTCGCGGTAAGGCTACATATAAAAAACTATTTGGCGCGTACGCAATAACTTTCGAGAGACACGCTGGAGAGAAGTTCACGGCGCGATGGCAGACATGAAGATGGCTGCCGTGACTCGCATAAAGCTGTAGCAGTTTCGCGGGTACGCGACGGGTATATTACGCGTCGCGAGACCGTTCTAATCCGATCGGGATGCTCGCGTCCCCAGTGAGCATGCCCGCTCGGCGCGGGTAATTCGAATCCCGAATTACCTACCTCGCGCATGCGTTACAATTGAATTGATTATATTTTTATATTGAATGATATTTGATTTATGTTACCTTTACTCTGTGCGTAGACTCTCGTAAATAATAATAGGTGATTAGTTAGATGCACTATTTATTGGCTAATATAAGTTTTACAAATAAGAAAATACGATTTACAATTTATTCACTTTGTTTAACAATATATAATACTGATAACGTATTAAATTGATATAATTGCTTTATTTTTATTGGCTCGTATTGTCCTGTACACAAAATAATTGTTTCTCCTATTGTTGGCTAGAGGGTACGGAGCTCGCGATCTGTGCGCGATTACTGACGTGTGTGGTAAAAGTCGCCGTTTTTATTAAGCGATTAAATTAGGTTAAAGATGATCGTGAACAGTAAATCGAGATCATCTTATTTGGTAACGTAATCGTCGCCAGTCGTATACAATTCTAAAGAAAATATAATACGTTGTCTTGCGCAAGTTTAATGACCTGCTACGCACGATGCCTCGTATTTGAAAATGCAACGTTTTAGAACTTTGCAGACACTGATGAAAGTGCTGATTTCAGAAAATTACTGATGAAAGTGTTGGGATAAAATTTAAATTTATGGATACGTCACCGGACGTAACACCTCCCCCATTAGACTGTTGAATATCGTAGAGATTCAACAAGTATAGGAATAGTTAAACCATTCGATGTGGTCTAGTGGCTAGGATACCTGGCTTTCACCCAGGCTGCTCGGGTTCGATTCCCGGTACCGGAACCACTGTTAAGTCTTGAAATCTGAGGAATATACTCTCATATGTTTTGTTAGTTATTTATTTTTTGTTTGTATTACCTTTTTCCCGTGGTGAAGGTCTTGGAAATAAATAGACTGCTGCTCAATCAAATGCACTGTTTATTTAATTATGAAATTACAATAAATTGATATAAAATCGCAATTAACTTTACAAAATGCTTTAGTCGATCTATTCTATTAACTTTCAATAAATACGCGTTGATTTCGCGAATCAATTATTACCGATAAATTATTGATTTTAATTATGTAAGTATTTCCTCGTAAAATGCTATAGGCTCGTATTGGTCTTTACAAAAATAATCATTTCTCCTATTGTCGGCTGGAGGATACGGAGCCCGCGATCTCTGCGCGAATAACTGGTTTGTATGACGCAAATCGCCGTATTTATTAAGCGATTAAATTAGGGTAAAGATGATTTTGCCGATGGATCAAAATCATCTTTTTAAACAAAGGGTATTATAATCATCTTTTTAAACAAAGGGTCCATTATAATGTTCAAAATGCCCTTGCTCGGCTTTTGGAAAATAAACTGCATATATTTTTTTGGACACTAAAAAAGTGAGTTTCACCTCGCCACTTTCTTCCGAACCCCTTCCCGTACTGACCTAACCTCAAAAAAGTCGTTTTTACATAATAATTTTTATTTCTGAAATGTGCAATAGAAAAAATCTGAAAAAATTCTGAGTATTACCTGAACTAATAGTAAATACACACGAATTTTTGTGGATACTTTGAAGGTCATCTTGAAGGTCAAAAAAATTCTATAATAATTAAAATCGTTATTATTTAAAAACAAAGATACATGCATCTGTTTTTATTGTTTTAAGTTACTTATTTCACTTTTTTCTAAACACTCCAATAGTTTTTTGAACGATTTTAATGGTTCGCCATCTTGAAAAATGCGAAAAACCCTATTTTTTAGGTTACTTTGGCATTTTTTATGTATAACTCGAGAAAGATGTTCTTAAAATTCATGAAAAAATTTCGGTATATAGAAGATTCATATGTACATGCACTTGAATTTTTTCAGATTTTTTTAAGGTCATTTTCATTGTTAAAAAAATTTCTAAATTGTTATTACAACCGAGAAATCATACATTTACTGCTTAAAATAATATTCTTGAGGTTATTTTGATCCGTATCTCAAGTAAAATGCTCTAACACTTTTTAAAAAATATTCGATAAACAAAAGACTGTAACAGGGCGAATAGCTTTCGGAGCGAGAGAGTTTTCGGCAATGCCGAAAGCTTACCTGTACACTCTCTCTCTCTCTCGCTCACTATGCTCCGCAACGACGACGTCTTCCTGGGCGCTGCTCGTCGAGGACGACGATCACCCACGTTGCGGCTCGAGCGGCGCCCTGGCAGAATTGCCGGTTCCGCGCACGCTCGGTGCAATGCCGTTCGCTTGCTGTGTACAACCTGGTAACTCAGAAGTTACCCGAGAATTTAATATTATGTGTGACTACGCGCTCCTACATAAGGGGCGGAAACGCGCAAGTACCCGAAGCTCAGATGATCGCCGAGGAAGTCGGCGATCCCGCGGCGGCGGCGATATCCGAGGTACTCTTGGGAATGACGGGCGGAAGGGGAGGGAGCGAAATAATAACTCGCGAACTCCGAAATACGAAACACCAAAAAGACACGTTTATTGGGTGGTATGAATAACAGGTACCATGAACAACTCGATTACACGCGCCGCACTGTTTATTTCTCGCGAGGGCAAAAAGCCTCACGAGTCGCACGCGCCGCGGATGTGGCGTTCACATACACTCTCGGAGACGAGGTGCACCAGTCGTCTCCGTCGAGGTAGAGTTTCGCACGCACGCTGGGGCCTGCAGGCACTCACCTCGTCCTCGGGTGAGGCGTGACGCGCGGGAGCTGCGCCTCCGTATCCTCTCTCTCTCTTTCTCGCTCTCTGGTCCTCTCGTGGACGGAGGAGTCGGGGGTCGTCCCCGGGGAACTCGTGCTCGACGAAACAGAGTGACCCCCCCCCTCTCTCTCTCTCTCTCTCTCTCTCTCTCTCTCTCTCTCTCTCTCTCTCTCTCTCTCTCTCTCTCTCTCTCTCTCTCTCTCTCTCTCTCTCTCTCTCTCTCTCTCTCTCTCTCTCTCTCTCTCTCTCTCTCTCTCTCACGTGCTGCGTGGCCAAAGCTGTTTCGGGCGTGCGTATTCAGGCGGCAGAAAAATCTCGGTTCGTGCGCACACTTCACCGGTGAAAATCGGACTGCTGTTCTCGCGCGTGCCGTTGCCGATCCGCCCTTCTCGCGCTTGCGCATCATCGCTTCGCTCCGAAAAGGAACGCGCGCGCGGTAGATCGCCGGCGGTTTTCGAACTTCGTTACAAGACATATAAGTTTATGCACTAAAATTTTTTCACATTTTTCTGGATCACGATTTACGGCTAAAAAAATTTCAAAGTACTCGAACGATCAGGGAAGTTCATATTAAGAATAAGAATAGGACATATATATGGGTCGTCAGAACAGGCCAAAAGCCCTATAAAGAGAAATAAATCAAGCAACCATGATATATGGCTAAATAACTGATTAAAATGCACATTTGGCTCTTGTAATAAAATATATCCTTAGTCGGATCATCACAAGAAAATTCATGGTAATATCTTTTACTAATTTAAAGTAACTATAAAGCTTCTAGATTAGCAGTTACTATTAAACTACATAAGAAACAACATTTTTTCATCAATCAATTACTTAAAATAATAAATTTAAATAGGCATACGAAAGACTTAGGGGAAGAATGCTTTGTTAATATTAATTTATTGATATTCCTGGTCGCACTGTCCAATAATTTTTGAGGAAAGTGCTGAATTAAACAGACGTTTCGATCACTTCACTATGATCCTCATCAGAGCTAAAGTTTATTAAATAAATTAAGTAACAATTTTTAACAAAATACATTGAAAATACATTGAAAATACCATTGAAAAACGTTAGCCACAGTTTTTTAACAAAATTAATTTAACTTGTTATGAATTCATAAAAGCCATAAACTTTATATTTAATAATAATTTTTTCCAATTCAACAATAGATATTATAAATAAATTTTTGGATGAGCTATGGGAAATCCCATCAGCCCTATCCTAGTTGATATAGTCATGCAAGATTTAGAAAATGACGTTCTACATAAACTTTTATTTTAGGTCCCTTTTTATTTTAGATATGTCGATGACATATTATTATGCGTGCCAAAACAAAAAATAGATAATACACAAAAAATATTTAATAGCTACAGTAACTACTTACAATTTACTATAGAAAAATCAACTAATAATAGAATTAGCTTCCTAGACTTGTCAATAATTAAAAATAATGATAATACAATTAGCTTAGACTGGTACAGAAAACCTACTTTTTCAGGTAGATTTCTAAACTACAATTCACATCATCCAATAGCCACAAAAATAGGCGTAATTTATAATCTTGTTGATAGATCAACGAAACTAGCCGATGAAAAATTTCACCAACAAAACATAAGTTGCCTTCCAGATTTCATAGAAAAACACATTAAAAAACATTTATATAATAACAACAATAAAAATAGTCTTAGACGTAACACCAATAGATTAAAACGTATCATTTTACCTTTTACGAAACAAATAGATAATGAACTGCGCAAAGCTTTACGTAAATTATACATTACACCAGTTTTCAAAACCATTAATAAGTTTAATTGTTTAATAAGATTAGGTAAAAATAAATGTAAACATACTGAGAAAACCAATGTAATTTATAAAATCGATTGTAAAACATGCGATGCCACGTACGTTGACCAAACTTCACGTAGTTTAAGGGGGTTCATCCGATTTTGAGTTTATTTGGGAAGTCTTTGAAACTTTCGTCACATGTACGTGACATCATCATCTATATCATATCCTCAGAAAAAAGAGCCTAGCTTCACCGTTATTGAGATATTAAACGGCAAAGTTGAACATTTTAACACGGCGTCTTATGGGGCGCGCACGCGCGAAAGATCGATTCAGTCTATAACTTCAAAGATACATTTAGCGTTTGTCTGAAAAACTAATATGTTATTAAGATCAATAATTAGAAGATCATATTACAAGTTCAGAGATCCTAGCTTCACCGTTTTTAAGATATTGTAGTTGAAAGTATGGAATTTTAGGTGTACGACCGCACGTGCAGACGACACTGGAGCGGTGGGGGAACAAACAAACGAGCGCCGCTCTGTGTGCACGCTCACAGGCGGCACGAAGCTATGTGTGTGCGTGAGTCCCGTGTAAACACGCGCTCTGACTACAAGAGTGGGGGCACCATTCGAGCAAACCTGTGCGCGCGGTGCGGGGTGACTTGATTTTTGATACGTTCCAACTTGGATAAACCCCCTTAAATACAAGATTAAATGAACACGAAGCCGACTGCCGACATAAAAGAAACAAATCAGCGATTGTCAACCATATCAGTAACAGTAACCATTTAATAAACTTCGACAAGGTAAAAATTTTAGACAATGAGAGTAATTTAAGTAAAAGATTATTATCTGAAATGTTACATATCACAGCACAAAAAAACAGTATGAACGTCAAGACTGACACAATCAACTTAAAAAGTGAATAGAGATCTTTTATATTTAATGAAAAATTCCTTATACAACAATAGTACATCCTCGATTTTATCCAAAAGATGTGCGAAGGAGCTCCCAGTAACACCGTTCGCCCTAGCAACGCACTCTGCTACCAGTCTCTCCCCCTTTCCAGAAAACTATACTCTGTTCATATACATATACACGATACTGATGCTTGTAACTCTCACTAATACTTTTCCAATTTTCCACCTAATAATAGATGACAGCTTAAAATTTCGACCACTTGACTGGTAGCAAGTCGTGCGGCCTATACAACGTATTTGAAACTCTTGATAATGCTTTTTGTTGAACTCTTTATTGCGTAAGTGTTTATCTTGTTTAAAAAAATCTCTTGTATGTATTTTTTTAAAAAATTTTACTTAATTTATTTAATAAACTTTAGCTCTGATGAGGATCATAGTGAAGTGATCGAAACGTCGGCGAAAAAATTACACACTTGCACTGAAAAACCTTTGGTAAAACGGTTCGCCCGACAGAGACAGCTACTGTCTCAAATATGCGTAGTGCTACACGCTCTCGGTTTGGCACAGCTACGCTCCCAAAACGAGAGTGCCGCTCTTCCGCAACGGTACAGCAGCGCACCTATCGTCATGGTAAAGCAGCAATTCGATTGCGCGAGAAAGCGGTTATACCTCTCTTTGGAAGTTTGGAAGAGAAGTTGTATACAACGCCTGCGAGTATAATTAATACATCACCGTTTGTTCTGAGCAGTTCTTTTATATATATAAGTTGTCGTTTAATCGCACGATGGACAACTTTTTTAAGAAGGTTCATGAATTAGAACATCTCTACCATTTGTTTTTGTGTATAAGTATTAGATCAATGTCAATATAACCTCTAAATATGGTGTTTGAATGTGCCCTTTATATTTTTTGTTATATATTATAATATTTTCGCTTTTTTGCGTTTTTCTTTCACTCTCTGACCAAAACTTTTATATTTCGCCTTTTTAACGAAATGGCTACATCTTCTAGAATTATTTTTAAAGTGATTTTTATACCAAGCAAAAATAAAAAAAAAATCGGTGTATCTATTTGTTAAAATATTGTTAATATTATTCATGCAAATATTAGGTCCACCTTTTATACTTTTGTTACAATAATCTATAAAAATGGTATTTGTTTCAATATATAAAATTATTTTTTAATGTGATTATAATTTTCGATCATTTAATTAAAAAGAGGATTTTTACTGTAAATATTTATACTAGTTATTTCGTTTTAAATAAAATTTTCGAATGATTCTAATAAACGTTATATAACTGATTACCGTTCGATTTCATTAAAAAAGATTTCTAGTAAATGTAGCAATTGTCCACTTAATTAGATATACCGCTTTCCCTTTCACGAGAGTGCGACGCTTCCGAATTTGGAAGTGGCTGTCTCCGCGTCTTTGGAGTAGAGGCACTCCCAAAACTGAGCGAGCCGCTTTGCCAAGAGCATGATAGCACTGCAGCGCCTCTACTGATGCAGCGGCGCACCTAAAAGTTTTTCAGTGTGAGTGTTGTTTATTTCACCCCTTTCCTCAAAAATTAATGGACAGTGCCATCAGTAACATCAATAAATTATACTCATCAACAACTTCACTGTCAGTCGTCTCTACCAAAATTTACTTTATTAACATTGTTTATAGTCTGTTAATTTAATGGATATATAATAATTACTTAATTAAATGGATAAAATCTTACCTTACTTGGTAAAGGGGGGAGCAAAGTGTCCGGATGGCTAATTATCATAGAACTTGGTACAAAGGCTTCTTTATTTTTAAAAATACGATGTACAAAGCCTTTTTTCTTCTAGCAGGTTCTCCGTCAAATTTACACGAGTGCAAATTTTTGAATTTATTGAATACGTATTAATGTTTGTATTTTAACATAGGCATACCATTTCATTATTCATCCTTTTGCTTCCTCGAATAAGAAAAATCTATCTTTTCTGATAAAATGGTTTGGTAAGGAAATATGTATCTTGATGCGCAGAAAATGTTTTTCATTACAATGAGATTCAATAAACTTCCTTTATACTTAAAAATAATCAAGATCTTTACCAAACCATTTTACATATTTACACATAATATTACTGCACTTTATCAGAAAAGATGGATTTTTCTTATTCGAGGAAGCGAAAGGGTAAATAATGAAATGGTGTGCCGATGTTAAAATGCAAAAATTAATAAGGAGCTATAAAGCATTGAAAAAAAGGCAAAAATTGCAAAAAAGCTAAAATGACCAAGTTTGACCCTTTGTCACTCAAAAACTATGAATTAAAAAAATCTGAAAAAATTCAGGGTAACTTATGGGATGGTTACGAAGCCATTTAGGTGTTTACGGAAGAAAAAAAAATTTTGAACTCTCGATTCCCCTGAGAACGACCCATATATATGTCCTATTCTTATTCTTAATATGAACTTCCCTGATAGTTCGAGTACTATTTTTAGCCGTAAATCGTGATCCAGAAAAATGTGAGTGCATAAACTTACATGTCTTTTATTTATATAATATTTTTTAGAAAGTGTTAGATCATTTTACTTGAGATGCTGATGAAAATAACCTCAAAAACATGATTTTAAGCGGTAAATGCATGATTTTTCGGTCGTAATAACAATTTAGAAATTTTTTTAGCACTTAAGATGACCTTTAAAAAATCTGAAAAAATTCAAGGATATGTATATATGAGTTTTCTATATACAGCAGTTTTTTCATGAATTTTAAGAACATCTTTTTCGAGTTATACATGAAAGAATGCGAAAATAACCTAAAAAATAGGATTTTTCTGCGTTTTTCAAGATGGCCCACCATTAAAATCGTTCAAAAAACTATTGGAGTGTTTAGAAAAAAGTGGAATGCTGTCACGTGTGTGTGTGTGTGTGTCGCGCAGCGAGCGCGTCCGGTCTCTCACCCACGTATTCAACGATGAATGCGCGATGTAGAATACCGTGTACGCGCGGCGTATGTTACCGCGCGTGCTCGGCGTATATTATCGCGAGCGTGACGTCAGCCTCCGAGACAGCTGACGTCTTTAGCGTTATGCTGGCGCACCGTTAGGATAGATATTCAACGTATCAATTTAACCCGTTCCGTCAATATCTAAATTCATTCCTTTTATATTATTACTCTTTCACCAAACCATCATATTTCATTCAATAAATAATAGTCATTTGTTATTAACTTTAACCACTCGAGTTATCATTTCGCGACCTTAGTCATTCCCCTTTCCCCGCCACCTACGCGGTCGTTACGTTGCTGAAAACGTATCGTTTACTACTGAGCAGCTGGCACACGAACCAGGAACCCTGAGAGGAGTTCGAGTCCCTGGCAGAAATAAAGCGCGAATCTCCGACTTTCGTGTTGCACGGTAAGTAACCAGATTAGGTTTAGCATTGCACTGTAAGTAACCAGATTAGGTTTAGCATTGCACGACGTTGTAGCGTCCGCTGCCTAATCTGGCTATTGGGTCTCCGAGAGTTGAACCGGAGGACCCGGAGTTGAACCACTAAGACGAGCAGCTAAAACGCATCTTATCCCAAATAACCACCCCGTGACAGCATATAAGATGACCATAGTACCTTTTTACAACATGTGATTTTTTTTTTCATTATCCGTACATAGGTATCTCTGTTTTTTTGTTTTTTCTCCTAAAACTTTAAATATTCGTCCAGGTGCTATATTACAAGTGGCGGTGATCTTAAAAAAATATCGCCCCGTTTAGCGAAAATGTTATTGACATGTAACACCCATGCAAGAGCTATACTATACAAATTTTGATACTTTAGAATGGTAAGACATATTTCATTTTGTTATATTTGAAAATGTCTAAATTATAATTTCTGTTATGTTTTAATACTTTAAATTTGTTTGTATGTTCTTGCTTCTTAGCCTTGAGAAGGGGAGTAAATTACACTCCCGAAACGTCGGTATTTTAGTAATAAAATTGCTCAAAAGGATCTACGGCGTTTAAAGAAAAAAATTTGTTCAACTGCACCTTCCAAGTAAACATAATATTTGAATGCGAGCAGCTCGAGAGGGCAACAACCTTTAACCGAATAAAAGAACCCAAGTTCGCCCCGGCAAATTTTGGTACACTATTAACAGCCTCCTTTAAACGAAAACAGATTGGTATTTCCGATGCTGGAGGGGGCGCCCGTGGCTCCCCTCTACCCTGTTCTAACTCGTGTAGGGTCCGCCGTATTTCGGCTATCTGCTCCCTTACATCCGATCGGGAGGTACCGTTTGTTCCCTTAATTTCGCGGGACGCCGATCTACGATCCGATCGAAGATTACGGAAATTTCGCGCGGCTGGCTCGTTTGAAATTACTCTCGGTGGTCTTAATTGTTTCACGGGTGTCATAGATAATTTAACCTTACTCACGTGAATTACTTGCTCCGATTCTTGGGAAACCTGTTCCCTATCTTTCCCATTACTTGGCGCGATTGTCTGCTCGATGATCCGACTTTGCTCCTCAATAATCGCCTCCAGCTGGGCATTTCATTCGTTTTGACCGTGTACCGCGCTCATTGCTTCATTTCGCACACGCTCCGCCTCCCCGTGCATTTTAGCTTCCCGCTCCTTTAATTTTTCCTCGAGAATACGTGCTCATTCCTCGCGTCTTTTCAATTTCTGCATATACTCGATCAACTCCTCGCGAGTGGGCTCACGATCGGACTCCATTATTTTCACAAAAAGGATCGTGAGTTTCGTACTATCTACCCTCGCCACGTTGCCGCGAACAGGGAGAAACTTATTGAATTTTGTCAACAAAGGGCCTAACACAACAATAAAGCAAAGCGAAAAAAGAAAAGAAAGAAAACCTGTACAGAGAAAAAGAAATTTACTTTTGGATAAGGTGAAACACACAACAAAGAAATAAATAAAAACGGAAAAAAAAATCAAACACAAAATTCTACCGTCGCTATCACCATTTGTGATGTCCGGCCTGTTTAACGAATTAACAACGGTACATCTTTCTGGCGGATTTCGTGTTTAATAAATAAAAAGAATTGTATGGCAGCTGACTGAACCGAGCGGTGGACAGTGGGTCCTAGACTCCACTAGTCGGAATTACTTCTGAAACTCGAATGCTTTTGAAACTAACAAGGGGACCTTCCTCGTTGTTCCACCCTACTATGAAAAAGAAAACAAACTCGCTGCAAGGGTAAACTCTCGAATACCCCGCGGTAAGCTATAGTACCTCTCTTGCGCGCGAACCCAATCTATAGTAGAGGCACAATGGGACAGATGCTGTATGAAATCAACTATCTCAATCTAATAGCTGATTCCGCCGTATTGGCGCCGTGGTACAATACAGGCACAAAAAAAAAACAATCTCACGAAAAAGAAACTCAAAACAAAAACTCGAATAAATTTTCGTATGCTTTCGCATGAACGTTATTTCGCTGGAAAATACTGTAGATGCACGGATACTTCGCGCCCAAAACGTATATTCACTCTAATGGTTAAGTGTAACCCATTACGGTCAACGAAAGAAAAATTAATATTTCAAAAATAATTTGTAGACTTCAAATATTTTTTATTCCCATTTCAACAAATATGGCCACTTTTTTCCCTAAAAAGCGGGACAAAATTTAGATTTGTTTCCTTCTATCAACAAATTTAACGTTTGCGGCATATATGACGATATTTCCCTCTTTTTGCCGGCCGCCGCCCATGTTTCCAAACACTCCCCATATTTCCGTCGGTCCCACTTTCCAAATAAAAAAGTGGCCAGAGTTAAGATGCGAATAAAGTACTATATATAACTCGGGAGAAAAGCGACTTTTCTCCCTTGTTACATAATGTACTATTTTTTCTATTTTATTTTACAAACGAAAATCCCCAAAAGAATAAAAGAACTATAAACACGTTCCTAAACCCGTCTAGTTCCCTTTAAAAACTTTAATTTGGCTGACTGGTTAAATAATTTGATTCGTATATGTATAAAAAAAAGAAACAAATTAAACAAAAGAAAAAAATTTTAATAAAATATTATTTCCCAAAAAAAATATATTCCCTCTGGCACGCGTTCCCGTAATTTAACTTCACTTAATTTTGTATTTACTGTAAGATGTTTTAATTTTCCATTTAACTGGAATAAGTTAGTTCGGTCAAAGTTTAAAATAAAGTTTAAAATTCTCTAATAAAATGTACCTAAAACAAAAAATTCCCTTTGATGTAATTTGGAGAAATAATTGGTAAATGTAAATAACACTCGAAATATTTTTATTTAAAAAAAACCAATAATGATTAATTACTCGGTATAATAAAACTTAGTATTCCTATACTCGTACGCATATAAATCGCACAATACTTACACTGAAAATGAACAAATTTCGAAATACACTGTCCGGATTCACAAAAATTCGTGCAACGCTAACTTCGCTTAAAATAATTATTTGTTCTCTGTCAATTTAGTAATCAAACGAAAAGAAAAAAAAACACTCTGGAGTTCATATACTCTGATATTATACGCCTCGCACGAAGCCGCAACTACGCTTTCTTTACCGCAAACATAGAATTTATACAATGAATATAAAGAAAAAAAAACAATGTGTAATTTCCTACGTGTCCGACAAATAAAATTACCTTAACTTAATAATTGCGGTGATGCCTCTCGTATGATGAAACTGGATCAAGCCGGAGTCTCGTGTGGTGCGGCGCTGGATACGTGTTCCTGGTCTGAAGGGTAGGACTGAGACTGACTCGGTCGCAAGTTCGTGCCAATCAGCTCGCCCGGGGGAAGCTGCCGCACAAACTTATGATTGGTCGTCTGCGTCGACCTGGTGTTCTGTGATTGGCTCGAGGTCCCCGTGAGAAAATCGTTTTCGTCACGTACGAGTGGCCGTTGATGTGCACTCAGCCGCTAGCGGATATCTTCTTATCACCGGTTACAAGAAACTACTTTATGCCATCTCTATCGAAATTTGGAATATTCTAGGGCTTACAATATTTCTTAATATACGCCCGAAGCTCTTACATAACTATTCAATGAATGACAAATGACAAATGACAGATATTTAAATCGTAGAGATTATTATAGCCTAATAGCTTATCGGTTGCGTTAATTTATAAATTATATGCAGCTCGTCGCATAGTACATACTTATTTATTAACCTTTTCGCTCCGGGACTGGTCCATATATGGACCAGCACTCCGTGTGGCGACTTGTCATAAGAAGTTCATTCACTTAAGTCATGAAATTCAGCTAAAATGCGAGGTCAATTTTAAAGGAAAAATCCCCGGAGCGAAAAGGTTAATGAATGTTCCTTTAAACTAAGCACGCCTTTGCAGGGCACATTGCAAGACAGCCGCTAAATTATACTCGACTACTAATCTTATAACAACATTCTCATACATATAAGTAAATACTTAACTACAGGCGCCGCACAGTGTACTAATTCGATTCGATCTTGTACAAAATCGTAGAGCTCCGAACATAAATATGATATCAAAACTAACCAAGCCTTGTTGGAAAGTAGATGCAATTTCCAATATAAAAAAAATATGATTTATTTATGAAAGCAATAATTTGACCTTGAACGTCAAGGTCAAATGTACGAGTTTTAGAGAAAAATTTCTATTGTTTCCTCTGGTGAACCTTAATTTTTGGTATTTTTTTTCACGGATATCATATTTTTGTAGATTTTAGAACGAAGAATTCAAATCTTTCCCAAAAATACGTTTGTGATTATTTAAACCCTAGAAATCTTCAGTCAAAGATACCTCATCACATTTTATGCGAATTTCGCACAACAAACTTTGTTGTTATTATTTTTTGATGTTATCTACTTTTTATTCATGTTATTTTGTTATATCTCAACTAATTATCACCAGCTAGAAAACTTAAGGAAGCCCAAGTTGATGTGCCAATGAATATAAATACGAAAAAATGCAGTTACAATGGTTATACAACAATGTCTTTCAGTTAATTGCAGTGTGTGTGCATGCGTGCGTGTGTGTGTGTGTGCGCGAGCGTGCGTGCGTACGTGCGTGCGTGCGTGCGTGCGTGCGTGCGTGCGTGCGTGCGTGCGTGCGTGCGTGCGTGCGTGCATGTGTACGTGTGTGTGTGTGTGTGTGTGTGTGTGTGTGTGTGTGTGTGTGTGTGTGTGTGTGTGTGTGTGTGTGTGTGTGTGTGTGTGTGTGTGTGTGTGTGGGGGTTGTGTAGCTGTGTGTGTGCGTGTGTATGTATGTGCGTGTGTGTGTGTGTGTGTGGGTGTGGGTGTGGGTGTGGGTGTGCGAGTGGATAATTTTTAGGAAAATAAACAATTTATTATTGTAGGTTTAAAAAAAATTATTTAAAATTAAGAAAATGAAACATCCTGAATATATACAAAATTTTATTGTATTTTTTTAACCATCTAAACCTTAAATACAATGCGTAGAGTAGTGATAATTCTGCATAAAATTTAAGGACATTAGTTTATTTCTATGCGTGTTATCCTGAAATAATGAATTTCTTTTGGAAATATTTTACTTGAAAGAAATACAGGTCACCTCTTAATATTTTAGATTGGCTCTAGCTATTCGTACGTCAGATGTAAAGTACACTGATTCAGAGAATAAGTTTCAAAACACCTACTGTGATGTTTGTTTTGCTTTGACATCTGACTACAGAAATTACAATACATTTCGTTATATACGTATACATTTGGTAAACATAAATGGTTTCTGTTATTTAACGATAACACGTGTAGAAATCAACTGATGTCCTTAAATTTTACACGGATTTATCAGTACTCTACACAGCGTATTTAAGGTTTAAAAGGTTACAAAATATTCCATAAAATTATGTATATACTCAGGATATTTCGGTTTCTTAATTTTAAATAATTTTTTTTAAACCGACAATAATAAATTGTTTATTTTCCTAAAAATTATGTACTCGCACACCCACATACATACACATACACACGCACACACGCACACACATACATACACACGCACACACACAGCTACACAACCCCCACACGCACACACACACACACACACACACACACACACGTACACATGCACGCACGCACGCACGCACGCACGCACGCACGCACGCACGCACGCACGTACGCACGCACGCTCGCGCACACACACACACACTGCAATTAACTGAAAGATATTGCTGCCTAACCATTGTAACTGCATTTTTTCATGTTTATATTCATTGGCACATCAACTTGGGCTTCCTTCTTGTTTGTACTTGCCCGTACATCCTCTCTCTAGCCAAGAATAGTCTTCTCTCGTAAGGAGTATGATCGATATTTTGCACTTTAATATATTTTTTATTTATATCATTTTAATTGTGACAAGATTGCAGTAATCTCCTAATCACTCGCATCAGTCGTGAGATTAGTGGTTTGATTTTATCGAAATACGCTAATCTCATATTATTATCAAATGCACCAATTATTTTGTAAAAAGCTAGTGAATGATATTCTTGCCATTTAAATTTGACATGTTTTCTTACTAATTCTAACTCTTTTTGCCATTTAAATTTCTTTACGCAATTTAGAATCATAAATGCAGTATATTGTTTGCTTT
This sequence comes from Torymus aiolomorphi, assembly GCA_036365515.1. Lineage (NCBI taxonomy): Eukaryota > Metazoa > Arthropoda > Insecta > Hymenoptera > Torymidae > Torymus > Torymus aiolomorphi. The sequence goes on from CM070876.1 coordinate 90,388,369, forward strand.
TTTCTGACAAACCGATCTGCCAATAACTACTTGTTAAATCTAAACTTGACATAAAGAGTTGATTCTAATCATCCATAAGTTTTTCATTTAATTTTCGACCGTCTTAAACCAATCGTATATCGTCCTTTTTCTTTGGAACGACTAACGTCGGGCTTATATAATTACTTTGAGAAGGTCTAATGATACCTAACTACATCATTTTGTCAATTTCTTTTTCTACCTTTCCTCTGTAATGAATTGGTACCGGGTACGGTTTTCAAAAGAATGGTGTATTGTGTTTTAGACATAACACATGAGTATAATTATTAATTAACCCCGGCTCTTTTAGAAATAGGGTTTATATTTTATTATTAACTTTTTTAAAGTTTGTTTTTGTTCGATCCATAATATTTTGATTATATTAATTTTTTGTTCGATCTCATCAATAGTGACATCGAACTTATTGTCGACGAAATCCTTAAATTCAAGATTCACCTTTGAATGTAATGATTTATGGTCATTATTTCGCCATCAATACATTCAATAATATTCAAAGTAGCATATTGTTTTAAATCAATCGTGCTAATTGTATTATACGATATCGACTCTATTTTATCATTTACCGTAATCTTTATATTTTTTAGCTCAGTATTAATTATCATTTTTAATTTTTGTTGGGAATCAATCCCGATTATACATTCTTTTATTTATTTTGGTACCACGATATACACGGTGTCTCATTTTAATCTATGCAGCCAAATATCTCCGAATGCAGGCCAGATACAGAAAAATGGTCCAAATGAAAATTGTTCGTGACGATGGGGGTCAACTTTTGGTCACCTTCAATTTGATCTTGAGATCATTTTTCAAGGTCATTTCAAGGTTAAGATCATTTTTTCAAATTAGAACCACTATTTCTGACGTCGGAATCAGATAGAGCGGGAAATTTTACGTCCAAAATCGTTCTTTAAACATTTATTGGTGACCTCCACAAGGTTATATCAAGATCAAATGCTTAAAAATTGGTCAGAACGCGAAATTTCATAGTTGTCTTCTTTGTAGATACAGCTCAGCATGCCGCCTAGCTGCTGCACGATAATTGCCATTACATTGCTCTAAAACCATTATCATGTCAACTATTTGATCAGCTGGATAATTCACAGATACAATAAAAAAGGGATCTGTACCCAACACCAGACCCATCAACTCTTATGAGTTTTGATGTGCTAAAACCGAATTTGGGGCCAGAATTATGCCATAACCTTCCATTTTTTATTAAAACTCAAGAAATTACCCTCCCACTTACGAAAGTTCATGAGTTTATGGGAATAAGCGTTACGTAAAAAAATATAAAGTAAAAGAAATTTTTATCTTTTCACAAGAATAACGATGTCAAAAGTTTAAAATCTAATAATTGATAACAAGATTAACTAAGTAAGAGTTTAAAATACAAGTGTTAACTATTACATTGTTGAAAATAAGCAAGAATTGAATTTGTAACTTATGTTAAATTTCCAAGACACGAAGGTTTATTTGTTCTCAATATTTTAAAAATTAAATCTTTTTCAATTGTCTCGTCTATAAGTAAAGTTACATCATGGCTGATTATCCAGCTGATCAAATAGTTGAAATGATAATGGTTTTAGGGCTATGTAATGGTAATTATCGTGCAGCAGCTGGGCGGTATGCTGAATTGTATCCACAAAGGAGACATCCTACTGATTTGACAATCAGAACTTTAACTCAAAGAGCTCGCGGTGGCCACCTTATTCGTCAGTGCAGGCTCCACGAATACGATGAAAACGATGCTCGTGTCGTGACTATTTTAGCAATTGTTCATCTCGATCCGCATATTAGCACACGCCAAATTGAAAGAGAAATTGGTATTTCCCTTCCGACGGTTTCAAGGATTCTGAGAATTATTGACTATCATGCCTACCATATAACTTTAGTTCAGGAACTAAGGCAGAACCATATTCAATTGCGCATTGAATTTTGTCACTGGGCTTTAAGAATGATAGAAAATGATCCAGACTTTTTCAAATACGTCCTTTTTTCGGATGAGGCAAAATTTTATAGCGATGGGCGACTGAACAGGCACAATTGCCATTATTGGTCAGATATGAACCCTCACTGGCACAGAGCGATGGATCATCAAAATCGGTGGAGCATAATGGTGTGGTGCGGAATAGTCAATGGCTACTTGATAAGTCTGTATTTCTTTGAGTGAAATGTCGATAGAAACAGCTATTTAGAGCTAATAAGAGATCATTTGCCAGTAATTTTGGAAAACGTCGACCTAGCTACAAGACAAAGAATGTGGCTTCAGCAAGATGGTGCAGCACCACATTTTGCACGAATCGTTCGAGAATTTTTAAATAACAACTACAATGACAGGTGGATTGGATGAGGAGGTCTAGTTAACTGGCCTGCTAATTCACTAGATATGACGTCACCAGATTTTTTCTTGTGGGGGTACGGAAAAAATGTAGTTTTTGCTCAACGGCCTACAACAAGGGAAGATTTTATGGGTAGAATTCGTAGAGCTTGCGAATCCATTTCTAGAGCAATGTTGCTCAGGACTGGATCATTTCCAACGGCGATTACGACTGTGCCTGGAAGCCAACGGAGGTAACTTTGAACACGTACTCCGTGGATAGATAATGTCAACTGCAGTAATAATGGTGAGAGGCAAGAGGACTCACGTTAAACAAGTACCCCAGTGAGAGTCAAGGGGACTCACGTTAAACAAGCATCCCAGTGAGAGGCAAGGGGACTCACGTTAAAAAAGCACCCCAGTGAGAGGCAAGGGGACTCACGTAAACAAGCACCCCAAAGGAAACAGGCCTTACTACGTCCGCGTCGTTGTTTCTGGGTAACGCTAAAAGTAAGGACTCAGTATTATCAAAAAGAGCTTAAAGCCAATAGAGCAATGTTGCTGGAACTTCTGTAGATAAGTTACCGCAAAACTCCCAGGATAGTATTTTTAGCGATTTTCATGGAAATTGGAAAATTGATCCCACTTAAAGCGATTCAATCTCCATGTGGTACTCTGGCGTCGCATCTGACTTCGAATTTATAATCAGCGACCCCTGAAGCTCTCAGAATGTGTTTTTAGTGATTTTCATAGTGATTCAAAATGACCTCATTTGGGATATTTCAGCCTCCATGCGGTACCATCGCATCGCACCCCACAGGAACCTGACATCATATTCACAATTGGCGACCACAAAAATTTCTTAATTGGTTGGGTTTATCAAGGCTTGTTCTGCTTGAGACAACTATGAAATTTCGCGTTCTGAACAATGTTTAAGCATTTGACCTTGATTTAACCTTGTGGAGGTCACAAAAAAATGTTTAAAGAACGGTTTTGGACGTAAAATTTCCCACTCTATCCGATTCCGACGTCAGAAATACGGGTTCTAATTTGAAAAAATGATCTTAACCTTGAAATGACCTTGAAAAATGATTTCAAGGTCAAATTGAAGGTGACCAAAAGTTGATTCCATCGTCACGAACAATTTTCATCTGAACCATTTTTCTGTATCTGGCCTGCATTCGGAGATATTTGGCAGCATAGATTACAATGAGACACCGTGTATATTAAATTCATTTTCAAATTATTTATTTGAGTAGGTATCATCACCTATTTCCTGTCGCTGCTTTAATAAATTTTCTGCATAATGGTAAAGTCGCACATTATTTGAAATATTCCAAATTATCATTGTAAAATTTTTTTGATATTGCTGTTACTTCGCAACCGGTGTCAATGAATCAACTATTTTTCCATTCAAAGAAATATTTATCTCTGGAATCGCGAATATTCAGTAATCTCACCAATCGGATCTATATCAAACGCTAAGTCTTCTCGAACATCTATTAAAGCAACAGACAGTAATTCAATTTTATTAGGAAATTTACGCGCAGTTGCATCTCGAGAATTTTTAATTTGTGTATTTTCCGAGTTTGGAGATGCAACTACATTTAGTTTCCCGATTTTGGAGTTGATGTCGTTGCTTCTACCTATATACCGAAAACATCTATGTCCTCATGAGACTTTTGTGCGGTTTTATTACTCACGGGAGGCGTATGTTTTTCCGTATTGCGTTTCGGAGTTTTATTTTTATTTTGAACTTGTGTAGCGTTTATCTTTCTCGTTTGCCACGGTTTTCTTTGTTGATTTTCGTTTACGTTTTGATTTTGAGAGTATTTTTCGCTTCTCTCGTCCAATTTTACTTCGCTTTTATTTTGGTCTCGATTATTTTTTCTATTCTGAGCTCTTTTATCACCGTTATCGTAATCTGTTAGAATTTGGTATAACGTACTTTTGGATTTTATTTGCTGTCCCGTGAAAGCGTGTCTAATTTCTTTCTCAAAGTGGTCTGCTAACCCTTCGATTAATTCTTCCTTGAAATATGCTAACTCTAATTCTTTAGTGTAGCCAAATATTGTTGTCGCGTAATTAGCTCTATCTAATGTGCTCCCCGCGTAAAAAGTTCCAAATTCAACTTTCCGACGCGTTTGACGTTTTATTGTTGAATTCCAAAATCTATCTTTGCATAAGTTTTTAAATTGTTCGTATTCAAGTACATCACTTTCGTGAATATACCACCAATCTTTGGCTATTCCTTCTAACGCTTGAGAAACGATTTGAATGCTTTCTATCGAATTAATTTTCATGAACGAAATGTATCTATCTAGATCATTCAAGAATTTAACTGGCCTTTCCTGATCAGTACCCTTGAAAGATAGAATTGGAATTTTTATCTTTGATTTTTCAGAATTTATAGGAGTATTTGCATTACTACTATTATTTTTAATTTTCGTCTTTTTTAATAGTTCAATTTGTGATTGGAGTTCGTCACAACTCTCTTTTAACTTTTCCAATAAATTATCTTTAACCTCAATAATTAAGTTATCATTTTCTATAAATTCTTTAAAATCTTTTAGCTCGTGGCTCACATTCTCAACTTTCGTGGTCCACGATTTCATACTCTTCGATAAGGTGTCCAATTCGACCTTTCTTGGGCATGCTTGTAAATTCCTATTAATCTCCTTTATTTTATCGGGTTCATTGCTTATTACCGCTAAAATCCTATCTAACTTCGTTTCCATTGTTTCCTGAGCGCTATATAGTTCGCTATATAGAGCGCTATAAGCAATCGAAAAAGAAATTGCCAGATTTAATATTTTAATTCTCTGATTATTTTTTACTACTATAATTTTGTCAAAATGGAATCAGTTTAATTTCCATACATTACATTAATTGTTTTAGTTTATTAAGAAAATTATAATTAGGAAAATAAGTTCAACAACGTAAATACAAAATCCAATGTGAAATAAGCCTAACGCGTCTAATAAATGTGAATACAGCTACATGCTCGTAAACACCTATAGACTTGGAAGTAATAACATCCGCTTGTTGTGTTTCCTGGCCTACGCTACGTAATCCGGTCAACAGGTGCCACAATAAAGGAATTTACTTATTTCTGAATATTATTTCACGACTAAATTATTATTTCCTAAATTTCTCTTTGCTAGATTTTAAAATCTTTTCTTACTTACTCATTTTCAAATTTTACTCTACCACTACTTCCTGTTCTATCTCATTTGATGTATTTTCTTCGATTTGATCTATTAATTCATGGATGTAATCGACTTTCCCTTCCATAAAGTCGAAAGTTTTTAGTACTTTTACCTTCATGACTCGTCATGCCTTTTTTACTATTTCAGTCTCTTCAACTCCATCATTCGCGGCGTTTGAAGCTATGCAGACCTCCTGTTCTAGATTGTGTAACCTATCCCCGTACGCGTCTAATCGTATTTTTTCGGACGTATTTCTCTTGCACGGTCCTCTCAATCCACTCGTGTACCAGCACACGCGGCATTCCTAAGAGGATTAACGCGTCGAAGCTCACGGTATTACTTATACTATACAATGCCTGTAGCTTACACGACATTATGGAATTTATTTGTAGTTCGGGATTATTAAATAGCATTCGAATTTTTTCAAAATTTCACTTTTGATATTTAAATTTTTTTTTACGAAACTTATTTTTTTTTTTTTTTTTATAACTTTAATGTACAAAACAGGATTTTTTCCCGTTCACTCGCGAGAGAAGATTATTTCGTTACAAAATTTTACGTCCATATTTATTTCAGAGTAATACAAATCGTAGTACATGTTATCGCTGACATCTAGATGTACAAAATATATCTAAAGAGGCAAAAAACATCCTATAGAGGTAGTCAACCTGTACATAGGTCTGATATAGTATAACTTAAAAATTAAAAATTAAAAGCTCTCAAGAAAAAACATTAAGTATAAATAAAAGGATATTTCATAATAGTATATAAACTTAAACAATGATATTATTTGTATTAGAATTAGGAGAATATGTTATTACATATCCATTTCTTAATTTTTATTTTATTATAATTTTTAGTAATGTCTACAGTTTTTAAATTTGGATCACTTTTTGGTAACCAGTTGTAAATTTTAAATGCTGTTATATAATTGTTTTTGTCACTAACAGTTTTAGGACACCTAGGTGGTATTATAATTTTGTTTCTGGTTCTACTGACTGAAGTTAAGTATAAGCCTTTAAGTTCATTATACTGGTATGAAACACATTCATATGCGAAAATTTGAATTAGATTTGGCAGGTTATCTTGAACAAATTTATTCTTGCTTATAATTTTTAATAATCTATTCTGGGTTTTTTTATTATTTTTAAGGCACTTTTGGTAGCACCCCTTCATGCATATATATTAAATGCTTTGTTTTGTTTAGGGTATATTCAATGTGCTTCTCCCATCTTAGATTATTGTCAAAGATAATGCCCAAATATTTACAATATTCTATCCTGCTAATTTTTATACCCTATATATATATATATTCATATTTAAAGGAACACTATCACAGTAGTTGCCAAATGTTATGAACACAGTTTTCTTTACATTCTGGGACAATTTGTTTAATGCTAACCAAGAACATATATCATCAAGGTACTCGTTCATTTTGTTTTCAACTTTTTTCCAAGTGTCATCAGTTCAGATAATTGCTGTATCATCAGCATAAGATATAGTATTGTTTGTTCTATTAGTTAGCAGATCATTGACATAGATTATGAATAATAGTGGACCAAGTATAGTACCTTGAGGTACTCCAGTAATTATTGTTTCATAATTACTCTCTGTTTCTCCTATTTTTACTTTTTGTTTTCTTCCACATAGGTAACTCCTAATGAACATGTGCGCTTTACCCCTTATACCATAGTTATATAATTTATCTAATAAAATTAAGTGATTGACAGTATCAAACGCTTTTGCCAGATCTACAAAAGGAATAGCAATTGGTTTACTTTTATTAATTTATTGTATGTAAGGTTTGTTATATAGCTCAATGCATCTTTAGTACCTTTACTTTTTATGAACCCATATTGATTGCTTGCTAGTAATTTGTGTTTTTCTAAGAAAGATTGTAGTCTGACGTATATAATTTTCTCAAATATTTTTACTATATTAGATATTAATGAAATCGGCCTATAATTTGATATTTTCATTCGATTACCAGATTTGTATATTGGTACAACTTCAGCTGTTTTCAGTGTTTTGGGCCATATTGATTTCTCGAGACATAAATTGAAAATGTGAGTTAGTGAATTTACTATTAGACTTGATGATATTTTCAATGCCTTAGTTGTAATATTATCAACACCACTATTTTTCATTTTCATGTTTTTAATTATATACAGTATTTCAGTATTATAACTTGGTTTAAGAAAGATAGAATTATTATTCATACATGGTAATTGTAATTTTTTACCAATTGGATTCACTTTTTTATTACTTAAATCCTTCCCAATATTACGAAAATATGTATTCATGTGATTGGCTATTTGTTTTGGATCACGTATAGTAGTATCGTTATTTACAATTATTTTATTAATTATGTTTTCATTTTGTGACTTTGTTCCCAATTTTATTTTTTTTGTTTCCAAAGTTGTTCGGGATTATTGATGTTATTTTTAAATAATTTTCTTTCATGTTTAATTTTTGCCTTTTTAATTATCTTATCAAGACATTTAGTGTACTTTTTATATTCTAACTTAATTTCATTATTATTAGGTTCTTTGCGCATCTTAACATATAGTTGTTCTTTTTTTTTTTACGTGAGATCATAAGTGCTTTGGTGATACAATTTTTGCTAGGATTCATCTTAGTATTTTTTATTTTAAATACGTTCTTAGAGTTTTCTAGACAGTCTCGTATTTCAGATATTAGTAGTTCAGTAGCTTTATCAGGATCATTTAGTGACTCTATGCTTTTCCAATTTTTTAAACTAGCTATATACTGGAGTTTATTGTAATTGTATTTGTAGTGAAAAATACTTTCCTTTTGTATTGGAGATTTGTTTAATTTCAAAAATATAGGGTAATGGTCAGTAAAAGGGATTAATAGTTTGAATGATTTAGTATCTATAGATTTAGTTTTAATATACAGGTTGTTAAAAAACAACCGCATTGGGTATATATCACGTGAAAGAGCGGAAAATTCTAAGATAAAAAGTCCAATGAACCAACGCGATCGGATCGATAGATTTTCCGTAATCGATTAATGAAAATTGCTCGATTAGACCAATGAACGCGCGGCAAGAGGCGGCGGAGAGCGCGGAGTGGAGGAAGGTGCCGCGCTGCCGCGCCAATGAATGCGCGGCGTTAGCGGCACCTTTCTCCACTCCGCGCTCTCCGCCGCCTCTTGCCGCTAACGCCGCGCGCTCATTGGTCTAATCGAGCAATTTTCATTAATCGATTACGGAAAATCTATCAATCCGATCGCGTTGGTTCATTGGACTTTTTATCTTAGAATTTTCCGCTCTTTCACGTGATATATACCCAATGCGGTTGTTTTTTAACAACCTGTATATATTATCAATACATGTGCCATTACCAGTACTGTCCTTTGGTCTAGTTGTATGAATAAAACCTGGAAAGTATCCTTCTTCAAGCATTATTCAGTAATTCTTGACTAATTTCACCTTCCTTCATAATATTTATATTATAATCACCAATAATTAGATGATTTTTAGTATTTCTTTTATTATTTAAATATGTTTGTATATTAGCGATAAATTTTAAAGAAGGGAGATCATGACAGCTGTATAAAGATGCTATTTCTAGCATACTTTTATCATTTAAAGTTATACGGAAATTTAGTATTTTGAGCCTACCACATTCAATAGTTTCTGTAATTTCAGTTACAAATTCTTTTATATATACAACGACACCATCATTTTGATTTATAAGACTATTGTTATAACATAGTTTATAGCCTTATATTCTAAAAAATTCAGGATTTAATAAGTTCCATGTCTCTGTACATACAATTATATTCGGTTTAGTCTTCAAACTGTTAATGAAAATTTTCAATTTATCATAATTAGCATTTAAGCTTCTGATGTTAACATGTAATATGAGGCTATCATTGCTATTTAAATTTGCATTAAGAGATTTAAGATTTGCATAAGAAATTACTTCATATATTACTTCCTTCTGTAATTCTTCTATAAAATCGATGTGTTGATCTATTATTCAGTTAGTAGTTGCGGAGATAGCTGTGGACTGCTCAAGTGATATGGCAGGAGCACTGATTTACTAGCACCAGGTGTTGTTATCTTCCTCAATACATTAGTAGTGTAGTTTACCTTAGTAGTTTTATTGATGTTTCCTACTTTACCTATGTATCTTGGTATGGTAGGTCGTATGGAATAGTCAGTCATAGCTATGTATCTGTTGAGCTTATTTTTTATTATTGGACATTTTTCAGTATCATTGGCCATATGATTAACCTCCAAATTTGTTTTGTATTTAGTATTGCTATATAAGCAATTGATACATGTGTTTCCAGATGTATCATTACACTGTATGGTTAAATGTGAACCAGCACATTTTAGACAGCAAAAAGTGTTTTTGCATTTAGCTGAATTATGTCCAAACCGTCCACAGTTAATGCATGGCTTTACATTTATCAGATCCCAGACCTTGCAGCATTGGTATCCAATAAAGATTCTATCTTGATTGTTTTTGATGTATTTATATATCTCTTTTGGTACTTCAATTATAATGCTAATTCCGTTTGAATTGTCTTTTTGATTTATATGCAGTATTTTGCATTTTTCTTGGTATTCATTGAAATTTCTTTTATTCAGATCATTTTCAAGTTCTTCTGAGTTCCATTTAGCATAGTTGTCTACATCAACGATTTTCATCTTTGTAATTGTCGGGAAGTTTTTTATTAAGCAACACAGCTGTTACAAGAGCACTTCTTTCATCCATACTTCTTATTTCAATTTCACTGTGGTTCACTTGTTTAACTTGTTTAATTTGTATGTCTTTTTCTTCTTTTAAGCAACTGCATACTATTCTTGAACATTCTTTAAAAATTTGTGTTTTTTTTTTAACTGTTATTTTAGGTACTCTTTTAGTTTTAATTGGTGGTATGGTTGATATAGCTTCTTCATATGTTTTTGGTTATGTTGCTTTATTTCTACATCATTTAAATTTTCGGTTTTAATTTTTTCCAAAAGTTCTTTTAGTATAGTATTTTTATCAGATATTTCTTTATTTAGTTCTTTTCAAAGTTTATTCTCAGTTTGTAGATTTTCCAGTTCCGTGTTTTCAGATATAATTGTAGAGTTAAGTTTTTGACTATCTTCCAATTTTTTTGAATCTTCTGTATCAGATATTTCATTTAATATTTGTTGTTTTATCTGTTCTTCTTTTGTATTTTTTATATTGGCTATTAACATTCTTACTGTCTCATTTATATTAATTATACTGTCTTTAAAGGTTATGTTCATCTCCACGTGGTTGGGGCATATCATGAAGACATCACTTATGTATTTCTTGTCTTTACACTTTGAATAGTCCTTTTGTAGTAAACATCTTCACACACAATACAAATTACAAACGCAACTTTGTGTCTAGGATGGTATTTATATAATTTTTCTTGGTTTTTATCAGGAGGGACTCCGGGAGGTTGACCACCTCCCGACGTCATCGCGGCGATTACATTATTTTTTTATAATTAACCTTTTCGCTACATTTTCCACTAACACCTAACTAACAGTACGAATTTACACGTCCTCGTGTCCCTGTTCGCGCGCCATTTTATAACTTGTCACTTTCTCATCAGTGGGGGTTTTGTAGGACCGAGTCGGAAATACACTCTCTGGTAGGATAATCCCATGGGCTTCGTCGTTGTGTGTATGTGCGTCTTGCACAAAACGCCGCGAACTTTGCCACGTGGGTTGGAGTTAGGGAAAATATTCTGTTTTTTGAAGTGATTAGCTCGTTCGCTACACGCCTTACGTTGTGCAACGTCGGGGCTTATCTACTCTCTAAAGGCCTCGAATTCGGCAGAAGGAAAAGGAAGGATGCGTCTTGACCGTTCGCTGTACGCCTTGCGTTGTACACTGGCGGATCAAGACGTGTGGCTCGCGGGACTGCCAGAATGAGAGTGCCTTCGCCAAGCTCGCACTGTAAAAAGTAGCTCGCTCGTTCGCTCACTCGAAAAGGGGAAGTGAGAGAGTCGAGGAGAGGGGAGCGCTAACTGAATAGACTACGCGTGCGGAACGCGCCGAGAAGCCGCGCGTCGCCCCCCTCCTCACGCACTCATGCGGAGTAGTGGGAATGCCAGTCGCTCTTCTTCGTCCTCTCTCTCGGTAATATTATGCTATATGCTAAACGATAGCGTGCGTATGCTCGCGTGATATACCCCTCACGTGTTAGATACGCGAGCTGGACTGTTACACTTTGCTTCCCAATTTTTCTTTTACAACTGCCCGTTTTGAGTTTTGTAACTGATCTGTTTGATTTACAATTTCCCAACTTAGGTACAACTACCCCTTTATAACAGAGGCAGTTGTACAGGCTTGTTGTTGCTCCTGCGGTATATTCGAAGGGCCTCCTTAGAATATACTCTGGAGTAAAACCACACCTGGAACCACACCTTCGGATTTTATCTAATTGGATCCTAATATGAAAACTAATTTATATTTTATTAAATATGTACGTCATCTATAATGGAAAGAAATAATCGACCAGTATTTGTTCTATTTTCGGTTTGTTGAAAATTCAAAGAGTTAAAGATCATTGAATTTTTCCCGTGCCCTCACATTCATATATGACTGTGACGTCATAAATATTGCAATATATTTATATACATCAAGAATCCGAAAATTTCAAACGTCTGTAATTCGGTTAATGTTCATCTATATGGAAAAAGAAAAAATATGGCATACAAGTTTTTTCTCCGCCACTTGCTGTGCGTCGGTTTACGGTCTGGCATTCAAGTCTTTTCATCGGCCACTTGCTGTGCGTGCGGCAGATGGGGGGTTTACGGTTTAACATTGTGACGGTAGCTCCATCCCCTGCCGGATGCTACGTAGTTGAAATTGGCAGCCACACTCAGCTGCTAACCAGGGGCGAATATCAATTGCGGGGGCCCCAGGCGTCCCAAATCATAAAGAATTTGGAAAATTGTTTTTCCATCGATTCTGAGACACAAAAAGAAAAAACTTGAAAGAATAAACTATTTCCGATACAATGACCATATAAATCAATTATATCAGTATTAAACAATTGAAAAGAATAGAAATATAACAATAATTCGAACCCAATCGTGGGTGCTTACAGCAAGATAGAAATGCCTCCAATTTTTGTATGAAAGTCCTTAGTGAACTTAGAAAGAAGACCCTGTGCTATCGGCTCAGTTAGAAAAGCTATTTGATATTTAAATAAATAAATAAAGTGGGAAATACGGTTTGTTAATGAATAAATGACTCTATCTAGCTACCGCAAAATAGAAATCCCTCCAAAATTTATGGAGCTGTTCTTCGTGACATAGGAAACTAGATCCTGTAACAGCCGCTGTGTTAAAGCTATTTGATGTTTAAATAAATAAATAAAGTGGGAAGTACAAGGATCTCCTGAGAGTAAGGCATGCCTCCTTTTCGTTTCTCGTAATGCACAATTGTTACCACCTTCACCTGTGAAACCTCACGAGGCCGTTCCACTAAGCGAATATAGAAATCGTATAGATAAAGAAGAAGTCGCACCAGAGGTAGTACAATTATGGAGAAGGGAAACCTTTTTAGACACGGGCATAAGTCAAGTAGCGCCTGTCTCAGGGTCTTCGTCAACCCGGATCGAGATACGACTGCTTACACGTTCTACCCCAATTCCAACAACCCCTCCGAAATCACAGCAGCAACAACTCCAGCTATCGACAATTCAGCAAGAAGATAGCAGGGAAGTAGAGACCGTTCAAGCAAGTGAGCCTGAGCTAGAGTCAACATTTGCAACATGGGAGAAGCCTAAGAAAACATCTGGAGTTTTTGTACATGACACGTTCTTATCCGCCACTTTCGGCCCAGATACGGGTAGATTTGTAAGAAAGGCACCCAACCAGAACGCATTCAGGTTAGTCTCTACTCGAGAGAATCTTACCTATCTAAAAGATAATTGGGTACATTTCATTACCGAGGACTGAGCCTCGATTCTGATAATAATTTAGTTTTGTTAGATCTTGAAGCTATTAGTCAAAATGAACTGTGGAAATGTAATCCTCGAGTAGGCGACGCAATAGTTATCCCATATCGATATCGCAACATATTTAGTCTAGTGATATCGGCGAGTCGTAGAGAAGCAATAACACCCAAAAACTTAGCTCCTTGTCTAAAAACATTAGTAAGTAAGTTACGCGACCTTGATATACATTCCATACGCGTAGGAAAGTGTAGCGAAATCGGCGATATTATACCAAAGGGAGCCTTGAATGAAGGACTAAGGAAATTTTTAGGTGGAAGAACGGAAGAGAGTCCTACAGGATCATCACGGCAGCTTATTTGGAGGACATCGAGGCATGGAGAAAACGTATAGATGTATACGAGAACGGTTTTATTGGAAGGGAATGAAGCAAGAAATACGACTTTGTAAAGAAATGTGAAATTTGCCAAATGCAAAAGCTAACCCGTGTTAAATCAAAGGAGCCAATGCTGATTATGGACACGCCCAGTGAGCCCTTCACAAAAATAGCCATAGACACAGTAGGACCGTTGCCTATAACTACGTCGGGTAATAAACATATTCTTACCATGCAGTGCCTACTATCAAAATTTTGTATTGCAGTATCGATTCCCAATATCAAACCAATAACAATAGCCGATGCATTAGTCCGTCACTTTATCGCCCAGTATGGAGTACCAAGAATCATTCTAAGTGACAGAGGGCGAAGTTTTCAAAACAAATTACTAGAAGAACTGTGTTAAGGATAATGCCGGGGATCGCTGTGCTAAATTAAAACACGTACACAGAAATAAGTTGAACTTCTCACTCTATTGCGTGTCTGTGCCTACACTCTGTAGTGTACTGAGAGAGTATGTTGGTGTGTGTCTTGAGAGAGAACTGCGCGAAGCGTGCGTCTTGGAGTGCTCTCTGAGCGGCACTGGCGACAATCGCCGCGACTCGGCAGCGTCGAGGCAGGTAAATTTGGGGGGCAGAAATAAGCGGTCCGCTGATTGGCTAACAAAAACCGCATGAGGCTTTCTTAGAGAAGTCACGTGGTTGACAATGGAATTAGCTGAATTCTATCCCGCCCACTTTCGTCCGATGGGCGAAGAAATCTGATCTGTAACAGAGTGAGATATAAAAGGGGAGGAGTAAGGTTCAGGAGAATGGATCACGATGAGCTTGACGATGGACCTCTTGATGACGCTGGAAGCTGTCTGGATGGAAGCCACTCGAACCAGGCCATCCGCGCCTGGGTGGACGTCAGTGATTCTCCCAAGTGGCCATTTCTCTGGAGAGGTGATCTCGTTCCTGATGAGCACCATGTCGCCCCTCTGAAGCGAGAGAACAGGTGTTTGCCATTTGAATCGAAGCTGAAGAGCGCTGTGGTACTCAGCCGACCATCTGCGCCAGAAATGCTGAGTGAGCTGTGTGACCAATTCCTATCTCTTGCTGAGGGAAATTCTTGAGATGGAGACTTCAGTTTCGGGCACTAAAAAGGAACAGCGCTGGATCAGAAAATGAGCAAGGGTTAAGGGGCAGAGCTCCGAAGCATCATCGGAAAGAGGTATTAAGGGGCGTGAGTTCAATCAGGATTCAATCCTACATAATAGAGTGCAGTATTCGACGAATTTCAAAACTTGCTTTCCAATAACGCGTGTGTGATGGCGTTTTGCTGATTTAACAGCTGCCTCCCATAAGCTGCCAAAGTGAGGCGCTGAAGGAGGATTGAAAGTCCACGTAGTGAACTCACTAGACAGAAAAAAGTACCTTTTTTATAGTGGGAAGAGGCTTCTGTAAACATCTCTCGCAATTGTTTGTCAGCGCCAACGAAATTAGTCCCGCGATCGCTGAATAGTTCAGCCCAGTGACTGCGGCGAACGGTAAATCGATGAAAGGCGCTGAGGAAGGCCTCACTGGAGTAGTCCTCTACTACTTCTAAATGCACTGCGCGAGTGGACATGCAGACAAATATGGCAATATTGCCTTTCGTAGTGCCTCTGCCTCGAGTCTTTGAAAGGCGAACTGAGAATGGTCCGGCGTAATCAACACCGGCACGCTGGAAGAATGAGCTGGGGAGAACACGAGAGGACGGGAGGTCGCTCATCATCTGAGCGCTTGCTTTAGTGGAGTATCGAATGTATGACACGCATTCGTGAATAACTGCATTCACCTCTTATCGGCCTCTAAGAATCCAATACTGTCTGCGAACTGTAATCAGCGTGAGTTGAGTTCCACCGTATAGGGTGATTAAATGGGCGTGTTCGATAAGTCGTTTGACAAATGTATTCTTTGGGGGAAGGATTAATGGGTGCTTTGCCTCTGCATCGAGTAATGAGTTGCGCAATCGACCACCCACGCGTATGAGCCCTTTAACAACAATAGGGCTTAATCTAAGCAGGGTACTGTTGGAGCGAATTGGGGGAGCGGAGAGACCTCAGTTCTTCGGTAAAATGGATTCTTTGATACAAGTGCGCCCATAGCAGATGAGCATTGTTCAACTCCTTACGAGACACTGTAAGTTCACTGGAAGTACTGTCAAAATCACAGAACTCAGAATCCAAGAACTTGCGAGTGTTAGGGGTTTCTGAACGTGTCCCCATTTTAGCAGTGACTTTTACTAAGAATCGCAAGCAAAACGCTGTGATTCTGAAGATTTTGGTAACTGAAGAATAATTCTCGACTAAGTTCCATACCGGGAGGTTTGGACTAGATGACGTTGCTAGAGAGAACGTGAGAACGGATTTAACTGGGTTAAAACTTAACCTATAAGCATTAGTTTTACTAACTAAACTAAAACTATTTACAGGATTGCTGGCTGCCGCGATGCTGTTAGAAATCGACCAAGGAATGGGATTCTCGATCAACCACTCGGATCCCTTCCACTAGAGAGAGTAATTCTGTAACTTGGAAGGCTCAATGCCACGAGAGGCTATGTCAGCCGGGGTTCCTCGTGAACGTACTTGGTGCCAAAAGGTATTGGGTACTAGTGTGAGAATGTCTGAACAGCGATTATCGACGAAGACTGGCCAACGAGACGGGCGATCCTTCAGCCAACAAAGAACGTCCAAAGAGTCAGACCAAAGATGTACGCTGTTACAAGGGATAGGTACAACTTCAGTGAAATGTTTGACGAGACGAGCAAGAGTGTGAGTAGCGCAAAGCTCCAACCTTGGAATACTCAAGGTCTTTAAGGGGGCGATGCGCGTTTTAGAAATTTGCAAGGACACTATCGCTTGAGAATCGATAATTACATGCAAGTAAATCACAGCTGCATAGGCGTCCTTAGACTTGACAGCGAAGCCGTGAATTTCTATTACTTGGGCTCGGGGCGAGTAACCAGACCAACGGGAAAGTCGAATACTTGATAATGAGTGCAATTGTCTTTGCCAAGCTCTCCATTGATTGGATAAATTGTTAGGTAGAACATCGTGCCAAACTAACTTGAGTAGCCATGAAGATTGCATGAGAATCTTCACAGTTATCACAACGGGAGAGAGCCATCCCATTGGATCGAAAATGCGAGCTATGCTTGACAACACTGATCGCTTGGTGACTATCATTGAGAAGGATTGAGAATCGATGCTGAAGCAGAATTCGTCACTCTGAGGGGTCCAATAGATTCCTAAAACAGCTAATGAAGCAGAGTTATCTGAAAATGTTAGTGGACCGATGACCACCATTTCAGAAGGAAGCCAATCGATAAGCTTTACGTTATTGGAGGACCACTTTCGAATGGGAAAGCCGCCCACTTGGAGAAGATTAATGATTTCTTCTTGTTTTTTCCTAGCCTCACTCAAACCATGGGCTCCAGAGAGCACATCATCCATATAAATTTCGTCCTTGAGTACTTGAGCACCAAGAGGAAAATCTGACTCATGATCTGCAGCTAATTGTTTTAAGACCCGTTGCGAGAGAAAGATTGAACTAACGATACCATAAGTGACTGTGCACAAGCGATATGCATCCATAGGTCGAGTGCTGTCAACTCGCCACAAAATGGATTGGAAATATTGATCTTGATCATG
Organism: Torymus aiolomorphi; assembly: GCA_036365515.1. Lineage (NCBI taxonomy): Eukaryota > Metazoa > Arthropoda > Insecta > Hymenoptera > Torymidae > Torymus > Torymus aiolomorphi. The sequence continues at coordinate 90,405,947 of CM070876.1, forward strand.
AACCAAGATCTGACGATACATTTTTTCAACATCTGCTGAGAGAGCATATTTATATATGCGCCAGCGACACACTAGGTCGACGAGATTTGGAAGTAAATTGGGTCCTGCATCAAGCAGGTCGTTGAGAGATTTACCTGACTTAGTGCGAGCCGAGCCGTTAAAGACTGTACGCAGCTTAGTGGTTGTGCTCGTCTCCTTTCAAATGCCGTGATGGGGTAGGAAGAAAGACTCAGAAGCTTCTTTGCAGATTGGAGCCTCAGAGGCGAGGATCATATGGTCTAGATTGTTGTACTCAAGCATAAATTTTGAGTACTCGACCTTAACTTTCTCGTCCTTTTGAAAACGGGCCTCCATACGCTGTAGGAGACGCAAGGCAGCTATATAGGAATTACCTAACATCATGGATGAATCGTTTGCCGTTTTGAAGGGCAGGCGAACTATGTACTGCCCCGTGGTGTCTCCAGAGTGTGTCGCAACGAAGTGGGCTTCACACTCTTGTTCCTCTGCTGTATGTAGGATCTGCTTTGGCATTTCCTCCACCAACCAAAAACGCTCGATCATCTCATCGAGCGGAAGAAGCTGGACGCAGTGAGAGGTGACTATTTTGGCTGGATTTAGTTTAGGTGAATAGCATTCGCCTGAGATCAACCAACCTAACGAGGAGAGTGAAGCGACGGGCTCACTGGACTTGCCTTTGATAACCCGGCCTTGGATTATTTGTGCGTGGACTGCAGCCCGAGAAGTAGGTCAATGTGCCCCTTTTCCATGAAGTTGGGGTCTGCTAGCTCCAAATTTTCGAGATGCGCCAATTCTAGATTACCTTTAAGTAGAGATACGGGAAAGCATGAGCGCCCGTACCTCGCATGAGAAGGTTGATTGAAAGTAAGGTTTGATCGTAAAATGCACAATTTCCGAAGAAACGGGCGCAGTATCGTTGCCGACACCGCGAATGGGTACGTGAAGCGCATTATGCTTCAATTGCAGCCTTTGACATAATGACTGAGAGGCAATGGAAACTTGAGAGCATTGATCTATTAATGCTCTAACGAATATTTTGAGACCATTAGGGGCTCCGACACGGACTCTGGCCGTGGCGAGTAACACTTTTGAGAAGAAATTTCGATGAACTTTAGCTAAATGAGTCAAAATTGGAGCTAACTGAGGATCGGAGGCACGTAAGTGCTAGGTCCATCTGAAGAGCGAGCATTAGTAGTTTGTACATGCAATAGAGTGTGATATTTTGCCTTATAAGTCAAGCACCGACGTTCGGATTTGCAACCTTGAATATGATGCTTTCCGAGGCAATTAAAACATAAACTAGATTGCTTCACGAAATCCCTGCGTTTGTGAAGGGGGTTTGCCTTAAAGATGCTGCAGCTGGCAACGTAATGCGATTGTTTACAGCAGGAGGAGACTGAAGCAAATTGACTGCCTTTCTTGACAGAATTCTGCGCGAGAACATTTACATTGAGAGACGAAAGATTACTGTCTTTTGTGGATTTGTGGGTTTGAGCCGATGCCCTTGATGAAATTGACTGATTCGCTTTTACTCGCTCAACTGCTTCTAGCGTAAGAAGTTGAGCATTCATAAATATTTTAAGTGGTTCCCAAGTAAGCGTTACAACTAAGTCTCCCGGATGCCTCTTCCAATCCTTTCGGGTGTTAGCATCGAAGCGACTAATCGTGAAAAATACCAACATTGAACTCCATTGATCGACGGGTTCATTGAGAGATTCTAAGGTGTTTAAAAAGGAATCATAGTTTCCTTAATGTGTCTCTTAAGTTCTGCCGAGCTTTTAGTTTTCATGCTCTTGACAGAAGCAAAATCAGTGAGGTACTAGTCAACCAGCCTGCGACTGTTCTCGTAATACTCAGTCAAAAATTCCCAGGTTTTGGTATAATTCTCGTCGTTCGAAGGGTAAAACTTCACCTTATCTAAGGCTTCGTCTGTGAGAAGAGACTTTAAGTGATACAACTTTATCACTGGAGTTAAGTCCCTTCGCCGATAAATCATGGAACAAAAGAGATCTTTAAAGTTACCCCAATCTGCATGTTTGCCGGAGAATTTGGGTATATTGACCCTGGGTAGGGATTGCATAAAGGAAGCCTTGAGCAAGGCTTCAATATCCATTGAAGCTTCATTACTTTGAGCTGGAGCGGGAGGGGGTTCCTTAAGGTTATCAAAAAAATCATGGAAATCACCCTTTTTGTCGAAGTCAGCTTCTTCGACAAGATCGAACAAATTAGTTTTTAAATAATCATGTTTGGGATCTAACTCGGGAAATTTGAGAATTTTATTTTGATTAGCCATGAAAATCGAATAATAGTTTTCTAAACCTGCCAAACGTGCTTAACCAGCCTTGGTCATGTTTTCCTTGCCTTTCGATTTGAAATTGGCGAAGGAATTCGCAATTTTACCTTGCAGGGCTAACTGCTGGGCGTGATATTCATCCATGTTAAATGCTTTGAAAGAAAACTACGAGAGGCAATACAAACAATATAAAACACAATAGAGGCTAGCAAAGTCTGCGTTACACCTAAACTTTAACTAGGACTCGAGATGATAGACTCATAATTTGTTCTAAGAGACTTGCAAATCACTTGGAATAATCAACGTTGAATCACGATACAAAGAGAACTGAGAAGGACTCTATGATGCAAGAGTCAGAATGAGATACGTGACAGTGAGTGGTTATGCGAGATGCTTCAAAAAATTTCAAAATACTACTAAAAATCATTACAACTACCAGCGAGAGAGAACTAGCTGTAAGACAGAGGCTGAAGCCAATGGCGAGAGGAACAAGAGAGATGTCACAGAAATCCACATTAGAAATGAGAGTAAGAGGGATGCGCTGATGGTACTCTAGTTTGCGTAACATGAGCACTGTAGTCCCACATTTGTAGTTCTTGGAGTCAGACTGCCTGAAATTACGATATGATAGTAAATTTCATGTTTTATGAATTTAATAAAGCTGAGCGGGCCTTGACTGCACCAAGCTGAAGCTTATATTTTAACTAAAACTACTTAAAGTTGCAGAGATGTATATAAACTTGTTTAAATTCACAAAATAATCTAAATGTCAAAACATCAAAGAAATGGGACAACTCAATTGAAATAAAACTGGAGATAATTCAAACCTAAGATGAATGTAGATCAGTTTAAATGACAAAGCAATTTCCAAAAACAATAAAGTAAATTTGCATAAGGAAATGGGACGTAATAAATATTAAATCAAAATGATTTGAAGTTGAAGTGAGAATATTCAATTGAATTTACTGAAAAAATTGTAAGTTTAAATTGAATCATTAACTTGACATTACAAAGTTGTATTAAGTTCAAGAGTTTCACTGAAACTGTAATTCTCATAAAGCAGAGATTAGAAATAAACATAATCAGAAATCGAAACGATCTCACGCATCAGATGCTCCAGAACCTTCCCATAACCTGTCATCCTGATCCGGGGCAGCTGTGTCAGCAACGACGTAGCCTTAAACTGCTGAGAGAGTATCGTTGAGAGTCAGATGCTAATTGGCGATGATGCAGCACTCTATTGGCAGCTTGGAGACGCAGCAGGACTATTGGATAATATGATGTTCTTGAAGATCTTGGTGTAGAGAAGTTCTGGACGATTCAGCTTAGCAATGCTCTTAAAGAAGTGCAGCAGCAAGTCTTGAAGGTGAAGTGAAGATGTCAATGTGCACGAGCTGATCGACTAGAGAAGCACGTTGCCAATCTTGATGTTCAAAGCAATGAGCAGCTGGAGCAGCGCGTGTAAGCATAGAGCATCGACGACAGCCTTCATGGGCAGTGAGCGCGATGACGTCACGACAGCACCGCGAGCGCTAGAAATGCTCGATGTTTGACTAAAAGTCTGTAGCAGCAGCGATTAAAGCAACATCCGCTGATCGTAGCTTCTTCATAGAGGCGTCGACAAGGCAGCATAAGCGGTCACAGCGGTTGATACGACGCGCAGCGTCAGCTGTAGCAGAAGCGTCGTACTCAAAATGGCGTCGACTACGTGTGCCGGCCGCTTTCGGTGCGAGAGTGCCGACAGCGCGCAAGGCAAAATGTCGGTACGCGTACTTCTGAGTCCTATCGCTCTCCTCTGCACTGCTCTTCGAAGATTCGCTACGTATGATAGGCGACTGCACAGTTAATCGTCTCGGCGAGACACGTCGTCGAGCTAGCGACCTCGGCTAGAAGTGCCAGTGGCGAATGCAAGAGTGAGTAAGAGAGATCGCGCTCTCCCGTCGTCCGTGTATAGAGCGAGACGACGGCTACGAGGTGCGATGTTCGCGGAGCGGTTGTTATAGCGCTCTCTTGCCGCTCGTATAAGGAGCAATACGGCAAGATGGCTATCATAGGTGCCCGCGACGAGGGCGCGAGAGAGAGACAGTGTTCTCTTACTGCTTGTGTAAAAGTCGAGACGGTGACACTGAAATCTGCGCCGACTGCACTCTCTCGCTGCCCATGTAAAGGGCGACGCAGCGATAAGATAGAGAGCAGTTGCCATGCTGAGAGGCGTCAGAGGTTTATTTTACCTGTGGTTAAAATTCTCTCGCCGTCCATGTAAAGAGCGTAGCGGCGAGAGTCCGAAGGCGCCTGCTCGATGCTGTCTTCTGTCTAGGCTGTCCGATTTTGAGATGAGGCGAGCAACTAAAAGGCTCGTTGACAGCGTCGAGGAGTAGCGGCTGCTAGAAGCGCAGCCGCGGAGAGAGACGATCCTCCTCATTGAGCAGGAGAGTTAATGTAGAGCGCGACGCCGATAAGGCAGAGCGCCTGCGCTGCAGGTGAGCACGCTGGCGTGCCGGCGAAGACGCGAGTCGGCAACAATGGCGTCGGCTTCTCGCTGTGGCCTTGCTCCCAAAGAGAAGACGTGCGGATGACGAAGGCGAGCTGCTTCGGCGACACTCGTCCAAGTCTTGCGGCGAATGCACGGCCCACACGGCCGTCTATAAGATGGTCGCGTACCCGCGTCGTCCGGAAACGAGGCCGGCTGGCACGCGACAGAGACGGCGATTTCCGGGGCAGCGAGAAATCCTCGTGCTTGCCACGCAAGTAGTAGGGGAACGTTTTTTCCAGACACCGGTGCGAATTTTTGCGAAAATTTGCAAAGAGTGGAAAACAGGAGAGGAGATGGGTGGGAAAGAGTGTAGGTGGGTGGCGGGGAGGGAAGAATGGTGTTTGCGAATCTTTTCGAAAATTTGCGAAGAGTGGAAAATGGATGAGGAGATGAGTGGGAGTGAGAGCGGGAGGCTGATGGGTGGGTAAGTTTGTGTTTGGGAATTTTTGCAAAAAATTTGCAGAGGTCTTTACGGGGATATGCGGGGATATGCGGGGAGATGCGGGGGTATATGGGAGTGACTGTAGGTGGGTGGTGTTTGGAAATATTGCGAAAATTTGCAAAAAGTGAAAAAAGGGGAGGGCGCACCAGCGGCAGCGTGGTGCGGGTGGGTGTAAGGTGGGTGGACGGGGTTCATGGAATGAGGTGTAAAGGTGGTAAGGCGGGTGTGCGAAGGCAGGTGTTATATTTAAAAGATTGTAACAGGAGAGTAGGAATGCGTGGGTTGGTGAGTTTATTTTAAGAGTGTGAGACTATGCGGGGGCCAAAGAAAATTACGAGCTATATAGGGGGATATGGAATGGAATGGGTGAGTCATGGGTAGGTGAATGAAATAAAAAGAGAAAACATGTACATATATTTCTTAATATATAGAATAAGATTAAATATTTTGTTGCAGACGTACACTCACACATACATACAGACACAATTACATAAACTTTTTCGCTTTACAAATTTGAACGCAAGACGCACACTTATTATGTTTTGAATTTTTATTAATATGTTTAGTTATTTTTTTTAAATAAAAAAATGGTTAGTCTATCGTTCTCGGTAGTGTTACTTGAGAATAACATACAAAACATATTATGGTTATAATTATTACACATATAAAAAAGGAAATTAACGCAGTAATGACCACATACGATCGAATTGAGGTCTTGAAGCTGTTGGATGTTCCATGTGTAGAAAGAGCAGTTTCTTCGGAGGCGATCAATATGATGTGAGACGGCTGGAGCCAGTCCATAACTGTCAAAATAGACTCCATATCCATAGGAGTCGATATGGATTGCGATCCAATGGGTTCCTGGTTTACTGCTTTCATCCACATTAGCTACGGTTGCACACGGCTTTTCCAGCACAAAGGGAATTTGATATGCAGCAAATACTCCGACTGTCCGCGCTCTGATGTGTGTTAGGGCTTTCTGAAGCTGTAGACTGTTCATTATCTATGTTGGTGTAGTGGTTTTCCTCCACCAGTGTTGCTTTACCCCTACTTTTTTATCTGCCGACGAGGGGGTGGAAGTACGACCAATGCTGCACGATGATGTCGATGATGATTTGGAATTTTCCGAAACGTTTAATTTGCTTACGTTTTGAGACAATTCTTCAACGGTTTTTCGTTGCACGTCGACTACGTCGACAGAGGGTTTTGCCGCGTACAGTGTTTTTAATAACCACACACGTAATTTATATGCATAATACAAAGCACAAGCAAAGTACTCCCTCTTACGTTCATGGTAAAAATAAAAATGTTCATTTACTCTTGGCAAATTTCTGAAAGAAGGGCAGCTATATTCTTCCAAATTAATTATTTGTCTGCACAACAGTTTTTCAAGAAACTCCATTTTTGCACTCCTCTTGTGTAGATTCTTAAAGAATTTCTTGCCACTTCTCGGAGGGAATTTAAAACATCTTCCAGAGTAGATTCTCCATCCAACCACTCAATGCCATGATGAAAGCACGTTAAACAACTGTTTGTTGCAAGAATACCTTTTGGGATTTGTTCACTATTGTATGGTGGTTTTATAATTCAATGGGCGAAAAAGTTGCAATCTGCGCCTATAACTGCAATTTCTTTCGGTAGAAATTCTCCCTCTTTGTCGTGGAATGCTTGGATATCTATAATGTAATCCGCTTTCTCCATTTTGTAGGTAGTAAGAGCTTCGATCTGTGTAAGAAAACGGGTGGCCGAGAACTGACTTGAAACCGAGGAAGACATGGTTAGTTTTCTTTATGGCTGTTGGTGTGGGTCGCCTTCTGACGTCTCTCCTCTCTAGTGTGAAATCTATTTATAGGCAACACCTGCATCCTAGCAAGGGGGCTTATGTAGCATTGGGGCGATACCTGTACGTCGACATGGGTCTTACGAGTTAAAATCTACAATTACTTGTCGAGCCGAATCTATTTCTAGCATATTATCGAACTCGGCATAAAGTATACAGTTTATAGTTTTTGTTAATATTTTTTCAAACTGTACTTCTATTCTCATGGTCCCATTTTTAACTAGATTCCAATGTCCGGCAAATTGTGCCGATAAATCGGGTGTTAAATCAAAGGCAAATAAACAATAGCCGTTAGCGTACTGGTCTCGGCTAATCGTATTTCCTTCGTTCGCGTAGAATATACCAGTGCCAGAGAAAAGAGTGTGATATGCCTCGATAAATTGTGGTGAATTTCTCGTAAATGATGGCTGTAGAGGTTTGCTTGGGATCTGGGCCCCGTCCACGTAAAGAAAAAGAAAATTAATTGAATAATTTTGGAAATTAAATGGGTTGACTTTTCAGTTCCCGTTGAAAGCCTTATTGTCTAGAAATCCTAGGGCAGCTCTTTTTGGTAAAATTACATTTTCTAAGCAATGGCCGTTGACTCCGCTGTGTTTTGTAAAAGATTTCACTTCAACTCTTGTTATAGGGTACTTTGCTGTAGTAGTGGCAAGCGTTTTAGAGTGTGCAACTAAAACAGTAGGATTCACTTTTACACGACGAACAAGTAACGTTGCTTCTGTGATGTGTACTGAATAATTTATATTACTAGCATCCATTAGATAAAAAGCATCTTTGGACCGCACGAGTCTTAGACGTACTTCTACACCGTTTAAGAGTAATTTATCTGGGTTAAAAACGTCGCAATGTAGATGTCCGATCAGATCTACAGTTTTATGATTTTTGTATATTCTTGTCGTTGTACTAGTGCTGCATTTTCTCCCGACCCCGGCACTGCGTCCATTTCTCCGGCTACGTCGGTTATCCATAAATTTGTTGTGAGATGAGAGGCTTTAGCAACAGGTCCATAGTTTAACAATGTTTCAATGTATGCTCTATACGGATAAGCGTTATTTGGTGGTGACACTAACTTTTGGTTAAAATACACATCAACTTTGTTGAAAATCGAATGTAAAAAATTGTTCACTGGTGCTATGAGAATATCGGACTCCTTGTTGTATGGTGTTAATTGTACACTCACTTTTAGCATGGTATGCGCAAGATCTAGATAGTCCTCGTTTTGAGAATTTATGCAAAACTCTATGGGACTTTCGTCGCTCAACGACGATACGGGTTTGTAAAATACCCATCTGCTTGAGTGTACTGCCGTTTGGGTCATAGGTAGAGAGAATAAGTCGAGCTCGCTCTTTAGACAAGCCTCTGTATGGCTATGTAAAAAAGACATTTTTAATGTTTTTAGCCGAAAATGTCAACAACTTTAGATTTTTTGTTCTTTCTTTTGCCCTTTGAACGTTTCGATTTCTTGTTTTGTCTCTTGATGGTTTTGATCTTATATTTTCTTTTTCTCACTTGCTTGCGTTTTGACACTTTAGAACCTTTTTTTGCAGAAACGATCCGTCGCGAGTCACCTCTACGACGAGACTGCGTAGAACGCTTACGCTTCATGGCTTTATAACCCCCACCTTCCATAAGCTTATTAATTTTCTCAGTTGCTTTGCGTTTGAGATTTTGTCCACCTTCATTCATTCTATTTTTAAACGCCTCCTTGAACGACATATTATTCGCTGTTACATCATCTAAAATATTTACACCAGCACGAAGAGCTTCCTTACCGACGGCACGAGCTCCGCGGCTCAAAAACGGGAGAGCACTGCGAAACAAGCCCGTGAAAAACGATCCTAGTCCGTGACCTCTCTGCCGTTGAACACCGACAAATACGTTGCTTACTCCACGATCACCTCCACCATACTGTTGTTGATACACCTCGTTGAAACTCATGTTTGAAAAAATTACTTAAAATTCTCTTTTGAAATGTAGTGTCACCGTCAACGTCTCAAACTCGAATGGGATTGCATGACCAAATTGATCTCTTATATCGATATTTATTGTCTGAAATCTAGTATTTAAAAGTGGTATATAATTAATTGGAGCAAATTTTTTTACTATTGTGCTACCGAAGCTGAAGTCTTTAGCTTCAATATTGACTATTCTAAGTAGAGGTGCGTTGGTATCACCTACCATACATGGTTCGCACAGATTCGAGTATACAAAGAGTTGATCAAGAATGGCTCTCGCAAGACTGGCGGGATGTTTTCCTATAAAAATCCTTTCGCCACCCGCTGATTTCATTGAGGAAAATCCATCTTCAAGACCTAGAATACGTTTTACAGCCTCCGAAAATAGAACATCCTGGCAAGGCTTTCCGTCGTCCTGTCGTTTAATATTTTGCTTTATAACTATAAAACCACCTTTGTTATTAAAAGTTAATTTACTGCAGTCTCTTTTGTTATTTAAACTTGATAGAGAATCGTTTATTTCTTCTACGATATTTTGTATAGAATCATAGATGCCGTGTTGAAAATAATGTTTGCGATTTCCTGCTTGTGCTTTAACCAGTAATGTATCTTCTCGTCTGAGGTGTAAAGTAGTACAGGGTATATGAATTTCTGACAGGCCAACCACCCACCTATCGTATAGTTCCACTTCTTTACACAGACGTGTTGAAAAATTTGTTGTTGTGTTGAGTGGATAATACAACGTGCTGCTGTTACTGGACAACACTATATTAAACTCGTTTCGATTCATATTATTATTATAATTTTTGTAAATCTTTAGCTGAAACCCAAGAATTAAACTTATCCGGGTAACCGATCCAGCTTACGAAATATTGTTTTTTGCCACATTTTCCTCTTGTTCGTAAAATTTTATTGATCTTGTATTCTTGTTGATCCACTCGGTTTTTGTGAACGAGACTAAGTTCTTCGGGGTAAAAGTAACCTTCTATTTTTTCGTTGTCAAAGTCCACCAGTTCGTATATAAATAAATGTTGTCTTTTCGAAACTCTAACAATTTTAAATATTTCTTCACTCCAAGATTTTTCTGCACCTTTTTCAAACACGTTTTTTTTACGACTTATGCGCACATAATCTCCAATTTTATACTTTGGTTTGCTGCCATAAACTTGGTTGCGCAATGCACGCTCTACTAAATTTTTTCTGGCAATGTGAGCATGATATATAGTTACAGCAGCTGGTGGCATTTTTATGGTAGTGTGTATCGTTTTATTATATGCCGTAATAAATTGTTGCAGCACATCAACATACCTATGAGTATTTTTGTATGTAAAATATCTGTACATACGGTCTTTTAAAGTTCTAATAAAGCGTTCTATTACAGCCGCCTTGACATCAGGATTTCGCAATACACGAAATTGAAATTCGTTTTCTTTTAAAAATTTTTGTAGCACGTTTCCAACAAATTCTTTTCCGCGATCGGTTTGTAGCATGACAGGACGGCGACCTTTAGCCAGTATTCTTTTAAAAGCTGGGGTAACTTCAAAAGTAGTTTTATCGCGTAGAGCTTCGCCCCAAACGTATTTACTCAAAACATCAATTACAACCAAAACGTACGAAATGCCATCATTGTAATTTTTGGAAATTTCCCATATTTCAGGGTTACCGATAAAGTCTCGTGGCGTTGCGATATCTTTAAGTACAGTTGCAAACTCTTTTCTACCTATAGCTTTAATATTTTTTCGGTTTCTGCAAGCGTCGTTTATTAGGTCCACTAGGTTTGAATTTTTTATTTTTTCACCATCAATATATACTACACCTGTTTCTCCCCAGCTTACACGATCACTGTTGTTTTTCAAATGGTTTAACAATAATTGAGCCTTTTTTTGATACAACTTTGGTACGCTCTCTACAATTGCATCGTTAGACACTCCGTTGGAAACAGAAAGGTCGTGGTTATTATTGTCTTTGGGTGCAAAAGCCTTTCGTTTTTCTTCAACAAGAAATAAGTACCTTTGCAGTGTTCTCAAGTAATCTTTTAACCTGTCATGGTCATTGGTGTATGTATTTGGTTCTAAAATTTTTCGCATTTCGTCATCTAGACGAGTCAAGTTATCACCAATAGTTTGTGTACTTTTTAAAACAGGTGGAGTGTTTGTTGCTGTTGACGAGTTTGCAGAATTTGCAGTGCCTGTATTACTGGGTGAAACAGCACCTTCTCTTTGAATTCGCTCAAGCTGTTCCTTGGATATAAGTACCATTTTTTTCACCCTCTTCATTTTTTTCAAAATATATTTGAAAATATTTCCAATATCGGTGTCAGCAAGAATGGTAAGAAACTTCCACCTTTTTGAACTAGATAGCGTTTTTTACCCTTCCAAGAATTTTTGTGTGTGGGTTTTTTCACCAATTTTCTCAAAACTGTTTTATATTTTTTCAACTTTCGTTTTTGCGTTTCTTTTATAGTCACAGCACCTTTAAGCACGTTTAGAGCACATTCACAGATATACTTTATCAGTTTTTCGTCCGCTGATCGTAGTAGAGCAAGACGCTGGTTCTTGTCGGAACATCTCAACGCTTCTAAAAGAGCAATATATTTTTTTCCGATAGGTGGACACTGCTTTCCACGTCGGCCACCCTCACTGTGACGACGACTGTGCGCGCGCGACCGATCCATGTGTTGGTGGATTATGAAAATTTCTTATAATTTTCTCGTTCGGGAAATGACTTTGTGTTTGTTGAAAATTTACTCGTAAAATTGTTCCAGGCAGAGGTGGTTTTTTGTTGGTCTTCTTCTTGATTGCTGTCGGAAAGTTTGGTGTATGGGATATTGGTTTTCCCGCTATATTTTGACTGGTCTATCTGAGAAATTGATAAATTTCGTTTACAAAATATATACGCACTCACAACACTTTACAAAAAGTATAAAAAAGACTAAAACACTCTGACGGTGTACACAGGTCCACAGTTTTCTTCCTACTGACAAAAATATTTTATGCTCTCGCTGTTTTATACAAAAGCTAAAATACGTTTGTATACGTAGACTGAGTATATTTAGGTATGTAGACATATTGATACTCGTCATCAGGAAAAATGCAAGAGCGAAATCGGGATTCGTCGAGTGTACTCTGTTTGCAATCAATCATGAGGTATCCATGCCCTTTGGCTGTTGCATCTTGATAGGCATCTTGTAAAAATTTGGAGTCTTCTGGATAAATTTGTCGTGCCAAATGTTGTATCTGAGCTCTATTACGTGGATTCTTAAACAAAACAATGTACGATGCATTGAGACTAATGTCGCGCGAATGAGTCGATTTATGAAAAATATTCTGCGTAATAAACATTACACTAATCTTTTTATGGTGGCTTCCTTTTGTAAATAAATCAACCACCACGTTGTTTGACGACTCGCGCATTAAATCGTCGATTATTACAAGTTTTTTCAAGTGAGGATCGCTCGAAATGTTTTCAGATTTTAGCAACGCTTCGTGAAATTCAATTTGTATACCATCGTTGACGTAATTTTCACTTTTATACCCGTCTTGCCACTCTGCATAGTAAAACAAAATTCTGTCGAAAGAAACATCAGCCATCTGGTGACGAAAATTTAAAAAATTTTTTTACAAAAACTGTTTTTCCACACCCCGTAGGACCACAAATTATACTCGTCCATGGGTGTTTCCATCTGATATCCATGGTTGAAAATTAACAACTGACGAATTAATTATTGGTTATATTAGTAGATAAGCTAGGCCGGTTCTGCGACCCCTCACCACTCACACACCAGCCGCCCTGTGCAGCGTTCTGATAGTTGAGACGGGTAGGTGAGGCTCCGCCCCCTTTCGAGAAGCTTCTACCCTTACATAACGACGTCATCGAATAAAAAAATTGTCCGTATTTTATTGTAACGTTTTTCAAACCGCTAAAATTTTTATTTACTAGCGATCCCGGGGCGTGCAGCGGCGGCGGCGGAGATAGCGCTTATGAGCGGTTGAGAGTCTAGCCTCGGAGCACCTCCCGCTGAGCACACGTGTAAAGTCTTAGCCGCGGACGCGTGCCGCTGAAACCGACCCCTCTCTAGCTTTTCCGAGGGGTCGCTCAAGCGAGACAGAGCTAAAAATAGCCGTTAAACAGCTTGTTTTCAAATCAGACACCTGTTTTCACACCTTCAAGTGTGTGACACCGATATACCGTCTTTTTCTCTCATAAACTGTTTCAGTACGTAGTTGTCGCATGTACGGACACCATTCGGTGGTGTCAAGCTTCAAAATGACTACCGTTTCTTTACTTGATATTAAAAACAGAGATTTAAATAAGTTTATCGACAACGAAAAAAATGTTCGCATTACGCATTTTTCATCGCCCTCCTCCTTCTATGTGCAAATTATTGAGGAAGACGAGACATATTCTACGTTACAAACCGACATGAGCAAGTTTTATGGCGCTGTTCAATCTACACATTTTTACTGTGGTAAAAAAAAGTCGATGAGACTTCAAGAAATTGAAAACCCGTTTTTAAAAAAATTAAAGGTTGAAGATTTACAAGTGAGTATTTAACAGCAATTATCTTTTCTTTCCGGAATACTCGAAATATTAAAATTTATCGTTTTCTCTTTCAGACGAAAATGCATTTGGCTATTAAAATTGAAAACAAGTGGATGCGTTGTATTTTAAAAAATAATACGCGATATTGTAAAAATATAGACACCTGCGAAACTTTAACTTTATCGAATATGAAAAATAATATTAAAATTTACGAATTAGAAATTTGTTTTTTAACACTTCCGGCACGAGCAATTTTATGTTGCTTGAGCGGAATTATACCTACCTTATCTAAGGGAGGACGATGGACAAATGGCGCGTGTCTAATATTTCAACAGTTAACCATGCATAAACCTTTACTAGCTTATTTTGTGCAAAAAGGTCTCTTAACAGATAGTTTTTATCTATTTCTCTCCAGTGTCAACAAGGATGAAACGAAAATTCATATAAATACAGTATTGTGTGGTTTTGACACTGCGGTGGTCGATGTTGTGGGACTACATCACCCCCATATGGCCTGAAGACAAACCGCTTCGAGCATGAGTTGTATGCTGGTACTTGGCTTGAAAACTTTCTTTATTATACTAAATTGTTGTAAATATTATATCTTATACAAAATTATTTGTGAAAATATAATTGTAAAAATATGTAGATATTTTTTTAATAAAATAATTATTACGATACATAACACTGGGTAATAAATTATTTACATATACATTTTTTTTTATTAAATATCCATGTGAATTTATTAAGAATAACAATCACTTGACGTACATAAATTCTCTTAAAACTAAATTACCATATATATAAATCATAATGTTTAAACTATTAAATTATTAAGCAAATGATTTAGTTGATTATTTAAGAATATAGCGATGGTTATACATACACTCTCGATGGGATTTGAGATGCTTGTTGCGTCTATTGTAGCTGTTATTGTCATTAAAACTAACCTCGTCGATTTCGTGTGTATCTATTACATTCAAAATATCAGTAATATAACTATCATTGTACGTTTTTGCGTTGTAATCGAGTCTAACCTCGTGAGTTTGATTTTTCTTACATGTAGGTCGTTTGCACCGTAACGAATTATAATCTACACAATACATGCGTCTGAAATATCCATACAGAGTGACCGATAACAAAATTTTACCATCAAATCGAAGTACTTTTATTGCTTGAAGTATTTTACGATACTCGGTCATTTTTTGATTTGCCTTCAAAATCACCAAAGAATGGATAAGACTGTGCCACGCTAAACCTTTTAAAGATTTTTTGTGTACAGCATAATACATACAACCAGGCCGACAGCAGCTTCTTATGTCACACACACAATCCAGTTTTATCTGACTGCCAACATCATCCCAGGTTTCTGTAAATATATCGAAAAATAAAACGAAAATATTAACCTCTCGTGTATCATACAAAATTATTTTATTATTCATAAATTTATACAATAACAATACATCAGTCGTCACTTGGAAACAAAACTGTTCCGTTATGTCGCGGGCAACGAAGATCGTTGCTATCTATATACATTTTATTTCGCATTTTTACATTATTAATCCCGAATCAAGCGGATTCAATCTTATTTTTTTTTATTACATATATTATATCGCTTACAAAACGATCTTTGTACAAATTTGCTCGTTTTTGATAGCGCGGAACAACAGCGCCTAATTTGTGACAACGTAATTTACAGCATGACGATGTTTTACATTTTAAACAATACATTACCCTAACATAGCCTTCTAATCCTACAGTTAATATAATTTCATTATTAAACTGTAATTGATCTAGAGCATTACATATTCTATAATAGCATCCATTTTTCGCTTGAATTTTAATAAAATGAAATAAATTTTAAAATAAATTGGGCATCGAATGCTTTTGCGTTATGCGCTATACACACAAATGATGAAAATGCTATTTTCTTAAATCTAATCGCAAAATCTAAAAATTTCTCTAAACACGTATCTCCCTCAAATACGTGTTGTCAAACTCCATAAAAACTACATAAAACATTCAACTCGATATTCACACACACATCACAGCATAACTGGGCTACACACAAATTCGGCGAATGAACAAAAACATTTTCGGTTAATTTTTTGTCTTGACGCGTTTCAAAGTCATAAAAAATAAAACACGTTTCCGGATGATTACGATTGGTCCTATTTTTACCGCGAGATGATTTTACGACCGGGCGCATAAAACACAATTATTCGCTTCGTGACAAACTTTGTATTGTTTGCAGTAATGTTTACCACATTCGTGTTTTCGTTTGGATAAATTGTAAAGTTTCAAACACGTCTTACAAATTTTAATCCGTGAGCAAATCGACTTTTTACATAAGCGACTATTCCGGTTACGCGCAGCCGATCCTGATGTTTTATGATAATCAAAGCATTGTTTATTGTAAAAACAACGTTTGCAATTTTCACAATGAATTTCCGAACTGTTTTCTAAATTTATGATACAATTTTGTGTCGCGTTATATGGATTACACATGTTGTCACACCGGTGACTTGTTATCCGTCGATACGTAATATTACACGGGGTGCAATAAAACATACGGGTTTGAACGGCTAGCAAATTCAATATTAAGTTATAATGCCTATCTTGTTTATAATACATCACGTTAATATAAAATTGAAAATTATGTAGAAAATTTTCGCGATCGTCGAAAACTGGTGGAACACCGGTTCCAAACGTCTCGTACTCGTACACTCGAATACAAATATTTTTTTATATCAAATACTTTTGAAATAAATTTAGCTCTCGCATACCGCAACCATTGCTATCCTCTAATTCAACGTTAGATTGTTTTAATAACTCAACCGCTCGACGTTTTTGCTCGTTCGTACTCTTGACACGATTTCACTCTTTCCTCCATTCACACGAATTGTTTTTCTCTAGGTAAACTAAACCGCATACCAATGACCGCGGGAGACATAGATTATCTTTATTATTAATTACTAACACACCACTGCTCTTTACAATTTTGGAATTGCCCTTCCCATTCATCAACAGTACGTAAGTGGCACAAGTCTTAAAAGTTTCGTCCAATTTGAAATCTTTTTTACTCTGGGTTACGCGCGAAAACAAACCCCACAAATCTTTAAAAGCTAACTGCGTTACGGGTCTATAGTACAACCAGATCGACCCTTGCGAAAAAGAATTAGACGCTAGAGTAACCCCGATCACGTAGTTTTCATCGTAACCGGCCGTCAGATAAATAACTAATTCACGGAGGGCCGACTCTAACCATTCGATAGGATTAACATTCCCGCTCGGCGTTTTAATTTTAAAAACAATTTCGCGCGCAGTTGTTCTAAAATTTTTATTATATCGCTCGCTATTACAAAATACTATTATTTTACCTTTATCTAAGAGTTCTGCACCGTCCGCAGTAGCAGCATCGCTTTTATCACTTCCAGCACTACCACTACCACTGACTATTTGGTCACTAACTTGCACTGTATGATCTTCTCCAGTAACATTATCAACAGAGTTCTCTTTAGCAGCACTATGATTTACACGCACTGCAATTTTCTCCGTAGTAGCTGGCGTTTCAATATTAGCACTTCTACAGCCGGTGATATCGCTGCTTGTGGTTCTGTTTTTGCCGTTGTTGTTGTTGTTGCTGTTGTTGCCTGTGGTACTGTAAATATTGTTGCTGCTGCGATCGACCTCACTACCATTCCTGTTGTACCAATGATGCTTCTTCTATCTGTAAATCAACAAGTTTCGTGTTTAATTAATTTTTTTAAAACAATATTTTAAGTATGAAATGCAAAATACCTAACAATTTTCATTATTCAGCGTCCCCACCCATCTATTCGAAAGCTCTTAAAACCTCCTCATACGACGGAGGGTAAAAATTGGGTACTCTAAATACCTGCGCAGATATCCAACCAGATACTTTGCAAGCTGTTTCCCGTAAACTATTTAAACCGCCAAACACCGGAATGTTTTCAAAAACTTTAAATAAATAACGAACGTTATTAATTTTTTTTTTTTAATTTTAAAAAACATTAAACAACTTACCATGAATTATCGCCGTACGAATCTCTTTGTCATTAGTCGAACTATTCTGACCAACTCCCGACGGCCCGGCGTCATGTGGTTTTCTCCTTTTCGGGGGAACACCCACAATCTGTATGAGATCTTTAGCCTCGCTTTCGCTCTCTGACATGTCACCTTCAGGGCTCGTGTGCCCCTCCTGAGTATCCATGTAACGCCGAGACACTCTAAGCGCTATTCGCTTATTCCGGTTGAGCTCACCCTGCTGGGTGTGACGATTATCACGAACCAGCATCGAATATACTAAAAACACAGAAAATGATTAGTGGAAAAAAAAGCATTTGAATATGCTATTAAATATTAACAGGTTTTATACTTACAAATATCTTAATAATGTTTTAAAAAGCGTTCCATGTACGCTTCTTTACTCGCCGGTGTGTTTATAACTACATCACCAGCACCAATACCGCTGCCTCGCAATCTGTTAAACAGATTTCGTACAGCATAGCCGCCTGCACGCCACTAATACGGCTGAAAATTTCACTGACTTCCTCGATCAGTGCGGTTTTCGACATTTCCTCGATGCTCACAAACCACTCCTGTGTGTATTTGACACGAGCCCACTCCTGTTCTATGCAGGCGAACGCGGCACAACGCGACACAACACCACACAATGTACTCATTTTCGGTATATTATCGAAAACACATACGCCTACCGATATCGACAAACCTCGAGAGTTTAAAAGAGACTGTCTTCTTCTGGAGAGTTACGCACTATCTTATACACCAAATCCTCACTACTTTTCTGCCCTAAGATGCTAACTTTCCCACTGACCGCAGTTCTTTTTTTCTCAAGCTCCCGAGTAGCAATACCGAAAGAGAAATCTTGTACATTTTCAGTTAGCGTAATCAATGTCATCGCTTCCGGCCAATATCAAACTATTTTACGACAACCAGGTTTCCAATTTTCCAATCTCTGGATAGCGCAGCGTGCGGCTTGAGCAGAGAACGATGCACCCCCACCGGTCTATTTTCAAAACACATGGTCTTTCGACTGCCTATGACATCGGCAGTGTCTTCTTACGGATGAGCTGCACAATCGTGTACTACGCTCTCACTCGCTAACATCTCACACACGTGCCGCTTCACAACAGGGTCGTGCTCTATAACCTGACTCCAGTAGAAAGTCATTTTAACGCCTTAAACGCACAAGTGGACCGTGCATTAGAGGTTTCAAGTGTCTTCATACATTACAATCGTGTGAAAATTTAGCTATGGCTCAAGCGATGGTCGGTGAGAAAAATACCTGTAACAGCCAAGAGAAAAAGAGAAAAATAGTCATGGCAGAGGCCGTGGATGATTTAAAATCGACAAATTTACATATCCTCACCACATTATACCCACTCAATAATTCGAACAGGAAGAAAATTGCTGTTGGATTACTATATTTACAAAAAACAAAAAGTTTCAAACCAGCGATTGTGCTTTTGAATTCACATTATTCTCAAGGATTGCAGTTGGAGTCAGATACTTGGACAAACATTCAAAATTTTTTCCCGGCTATTGATTCATATTTCAAAAGTGACGAAAATAGAGCCAATCGTAAAGAGTATAATCGCATTCGAGTTGACGAAATAGATATACTTTTTACTACATCTTACGAAACTAAAACTATTGTTTTCGATAAATATATCAAAGAAGATAGATGCAGTCATAGAAAAAGTAAATTGTTTGTACCGTCCTTGGTCATGCAGAAACGAACCTTTAATGGATTAAAGAATGTTGCCGTCTGCGTCGAAGAACGATTTCGACGCATAGATCGCATCTCTGCATTAGTCAACAGATGCAAAGAGTATATCCGTGAAGAAGTAGAAAATATCGTATTAAAGGAGTCTAATCTAGACAAAACCAGTTTAATCTTTAAAGCAAGAACAATTTTAATAAAAAATGCTGCAGAAATAAAGGAAAAAATTAAGCAAAAACTTAACACCAAAATTGTATTCCTCGAACATTATTTTGAAATAGTGTTCCACGAGTTGACATCGTTCTGTATCGAAGTATTGTGCCAAGAAATTATGGAGGAACATTCTCACGAAAATGTGGATATCATAAATTTAAATCCTGAAAAACATTTAGTATAATTCTATGTATTAAAATATATTTTGTATATATATATTATAACGAGGTTCCAAGATAAAATACGGAGAAGATAAGCATCTCGGTCCTCCGTATTCTATCGAACCCGTTAGGCTCTCGTTCCCGCGAATTCGTATATCTCGAGCGAGTATTGACATCGCTCGGACGATGTATTCGCGTTAGCTACGCGCGGGGCAGGCGCGACCTTGACCGTTGCTAAGTCGCGCCCAATTCTTTTTGAATCAGATTCTCTCGGGCTGTCATACCGCGCGTATGCGAGTTAATTTGATCGTCCGCGAAGAAAACGGTATCGTGCGTCCTCACCGGTGCAGAGCAGCGCCCGTACACGTACCGACTACGAAGAGCAGCGCACGTGAGCAATCCGAGCCACTCCTGGGGTCCGAAGCGTCTGTAGGTGAACGCTGGACGTTAGGACTCGGCCTGAACACTCCGAAGTCGACCGGAGGATAAGGCCTGACGCAGGAGCGGATTCGTGAGCGAGCGAAGAGGGGAGTGCACTCCCCTCCCGGTAAGACTCTTCGCCTATTTTCCGCGCAGCGATTGATTTGTATTTTCGGCTCGCAGCGGCGAGCGGCCGGTGTCTTGATCGCCGGCCCAGCGAAAAACAATCACATCGATCCGCCCGCGCCGAGCGGCGGATCTCCCGCCTTCTTGTCAACGCGCAACGCGACGCGTATTTTGTATAGGATAATTTAGAATAGATCTGGTTATAGTTTTGAATGTAACCAAGACCACTCGTTATTTATTAACCTTCACCTAACCTTCTCCCGGATACCGCCGCCTCCGCGGGATCGTCGAACCGAGACGACGATCATTCTGAGTGGCCGCGCCTCGCGTCTAGCTAGCGCGAGTATTAACCCTTTCCGGCACACGGAAAAGTCGAGTTCAATCGTGAACTCGACATTTGTAAACAGGGATCCAGAGAACATCAACCCCGAGTGCTCGTCGTAGAAGTAGCACTCGACGGCACCGTGTTCTAGGGTTCGGTTCGCGGAATTACGAAAGATTTCCCCAGGCCTCCCGTTACAATATACTGTCTGTGATTTGAATAAACAACAGAAAAATTATACAATTTGTAATTTTTATTTCGTAAACCTTCTTAATATTATTCTTAGTAATTTTTCACTTCGCTTATCCACTCCAAAAAATACACACGACTATCCCATAAATTATCAAACCTTCTAAGTTTTAAAACGAAACCAGTAACTCCAAAATCTCACCAAATTTTCTCTCCCACAGTCATACCAAAACACACATGGCTTCCCTACTTAAAAGATGCATGTTCCCGCACTCATAAATTACCAATTTTATTACTGCATGTGCGTGTACGTATGCGTACGTGCTTGTAGGTGCGTGTCTCATCTTGCACCGACCTGCTCATTTCCTTATATGGTTAATTTTCTAGTGAAGCCGTTGGGAAAATTTTCTTTCGACTCCGGCAATGCTCTCTTAAAATAAACACAGCCCTCGATGTACGCTTCGGTCCCCATAAATTTTCAATTTTATTACCGCACGTGTCCGTGTGATCATTCGCCGACCGACTCATTTCCTTATATGGCTGTGACCTTGTAGAGACGACTCTCCAAAAATTTTCTTTCGACTACCTCAAACCACCCTTCCCCCGTCCACCTCATTCACCTCACATTTTGCCTCAATAGCCATACCCATTCCTACTATCCTGTTACAATCTTTTAAATATAACTCACCTGCCCGCGCTCTCCCGCCTTACCACCTTTACACCTCATTCCATGAACCCCGTCCACCCACCTTACACCCACCCGCACCCGCTGCCGCTGGTGCGTCCTCCTCTTTTTTCACTTTTTGCAAATTTTCGCAATATTTCCAAACACCACCCTCCACCCACCTACACTCACTCCCATACACCCCCACATCACTTTTTCTGTATGCAAATTTTTTGCAAAAATTCGCAAACACCAACTTACCCACCCACCAGCCTCCCGCTCTCACTCCCACTCATCTCCTCATCCATTTCCCACTCTGCGAATTTTCGAGAAAATTCGCCAACACCATCCTTCCCTCCCCGCCACCCACCTACACTCTCGCCCACCCATCTCCTCTCCTCTTTTCCACTCTTTGCAAATTTTCGCAAAAATTCGCACTCACCACCCACCACCCTCTCCTCCCACCTCCCACTCTCACACTTCACCCATTCTCGCCTCCCGCGATCCCCTCCACTCAGCCTTCCAAAAACGTACCCCCGAGCCGAGCACACAGATCCAGACGCACCGACCAAAAATGTTCCCCAAGCCCACCGCCTGGCGCCAGACGCTGACGTCACCGGTGTCTAGAAAAAACGTTGTTTGTGGGCTTCCTCTCACGGATGTAGAGAGGGAGATTCCCGCTGATCGCCGTCGTTGCACTTCGCTCGAAAACACACACTTACACAACAATCCGGCTCGAAGGACCAATAATGTTCAGGATAATGCCGGGGATCGCTGTGCTAAATTAAAACACGTACACAGAAATAAGTTGAGCTTTTCGCTTTATTGCATGTCTGTGCCTACACTCTGTAGTGTACTGTGAGAGTATGTTGGTGTGTGCCTTGAGAGAGAACTGCGCGAAGCGTGCGTCTTGGAGTGCTCTCTGAGCAGAACTGGCGACAATCGCCGCGACTCGGCAGGGTCGAGGCAAGTGAATTTGGGGGACGGTAATAAGCAGTCCGCTGGTTGGCTAACAAAAACCGCATGAGGTTTTCTTAGAAAAGTCACGTGGTTGACAATGGAATTAGCTGAATTCCAAACAAACTGTCTAGATTCTTCGGATTTAAGTTCGTAACAACAACTGCTTACCATGCGCAGTCGAATGGATCGCTAGAGCGAAGTCATGCGCTACTGGACGATTTCATTAGAAATCACGCAAGTAATAAAAGTGACTGAGATAGGGTCGTACCGTTCGCAATGCAAGAATACAATACTTCTGTTCACTCTGCCCAGGACTTACCCCCTATAAAGTCGTTTATGGTAGGAAAGCTCGAAATCCAACTAAGTTAGCAGATGAGTTCCCTTTGAAAACCTACGGATCGTACGTTTGCGATCTCATGAAAAATCTAATAAATATTAGAAATTTGTGAATTTCGTCTCTGATGGCCAATTTTCTACCAAGGTTTTTTAAATAAATGACACAACATTTATTTTTGAAACGACGTTTTGGACACTTTATTCTGTGTCCCTCTTCAGGTACTATATTAAAACAATACGAAATAAAAAATACATTTTTAATACAATATGTTGAAAATAACACTTAAAGATAAAATGATTTTTTAAACAAATTATACAATTTCTTTTTACAAAATAAGTACAATGAAGTTAAACAATTCAATAGATCGAGAGAAACAAACTTACATTTAGTTATTAAGTCAAGTAAGCGTACTTGCCGGAGACAATCCTCTTCGTCAATAGTTTTTAATTGCGAATTTCGGTCTTTATATACTCATCTGTTGCGGGTGTGTGTGTGTGTACATGACAGTAAATATGGATACGACAGAGGTGGGTCGACGTAGTGCCGAACGATTCAAAACTAAGAGGAGGTATTCGGGTAGCATGTAATAGTGGAAATCATATCAATGACAATAGTTATCAAAATATACAGTCTATAATAGGTGTTATAATATGTTATAATATGTTATAATATACATTGGGTATACAAATAAGTTTTCGCTGTTTTCAAGAGATGGCTCCACCGACAAGAGTAGTTTGAAATCGTCAGATGTAAAATGTCACATAGACAGTTTGGACACCTGGCAACAACATAACCTTAAAATACTATTGACTTTGTATTGGCAATATACATTTTTTTTTGTTCGAAAATGTCGAGTTTTGTACCGAATAAGCGTCATTTGCGGGAAGTTTTGATTTATTTATTTCATTTAAAGAAATCTGCTGCTGAGGCGCATCGGTCCCTTGTAGAAGTTTACGGTGATGCTGCTTTAAGTGAGAGAAGTTGTCGTGAGTGGTTTGAGAAGTTTAAAAACGGCGAGTTTGAC
Source organism: Torymus aiolomorphi (assembly GCA_036365515.1). Lineage (NCBI taxonomy): Eukaryota > Metazoa > Arthropoda > Insecta > Hymenoptera > Torymidae > Torymus > Torymus aiolomorphi. Next base: position 90,429,753 of record CM070876.1, read on the forward strand.
GTGGAAGATAAAGAACGCGAAGGAAGGCTAATCAAGTTTGAAGACGCTGAGTTAGAGGCATTATTGGACCAAGACTCATGCCAAACTGAAGAGCAGCTCGCAGAAAGCTTGGTATTGATTCAACAAGCGATTTCACATCGTCTCAAGACCATTGGTATGGTACAAAAGCAAGGAAATTGGGTTCCGCATGAACTGAAACCCAGAGACGTCGAGCGCCGTCTTTTCACATGCGAACAACTTCTCAAAGACAAAGTCGAAAGGGTTTTTTGCATCGAAAAGTGACGGGGGATGAAAAGTGGATCTACTACGACAAACCGAATATTTATGGCAAAAAGTTAATGTTGTGCATTTGGTGGAATTAGCTCGGAGTAATCTATTACGAGCTACTCCAGCCTAACGAAACTATCACTGGAAAACGTTACCAACAGCAACTGTTGCATTTGAGTAGAGAATTGAAGCTTAAACGCCCCCAATATGCCAAAAGACATGACAAAGTGATTTTTCAGCACGACAACGCTCGGCCACATGTTATAAAAGTCGTCAAGAATACTTTGGAAGCTTTGCAATGGGATGTCTTACCCCGCCCGCTGTATTCAACAGACATTGCTCCTTCGGACTACCACTTGTTCCGGTTGATGGCTCACGCCCTGGTCAAGCAGCACTTCACTTCTTACGAAGAAGCCAAAAATTGGGTCGATTCATGGGTAGCCTCAAAAGATGAAGAGTTTTTTCGACGTGGCATCCGAATGCTGCCAGAAAGATGGCAAAAAGTAGTAGCCAATGACGGACAATATTTTGAATAAAATTTAACGTATGTTTTTTTTACAATAAATTGATAATTTTTATAAAAAAACGGCGGAAACTTAATTGTATTTACAATAATATGTTCCACCAAACGTACTTTCCTGATATGACAGTTCGAATTTACAAAGTTTGTGTATGTATCAAGAAGTTGAAATTTTACAGTATATTTTGCATATTATGCATATAATACAGTATATTATGTATATTATGCATAAGTTGAAATTTCACAGTTATTTATTACCAGATTGTATTCTTTCGCTAATTTATTAATCTCAAACTGTTTATTTATATACTTTTTTTGTTTATGTATAAAAAGTGCTTCTGAAAAAAGTCTCCTTTCATTATTTGTTTCTGTGTCTAAAATCTTAATGTTATCAGAATCAATTATATGATTATTATTTTCAGTATGAGCAAATGAGGACGATTTTTCGTCCTGTCAACATATGTCATTGACACATTGAAACTTGGAGAAAAATTCAATTTTAATAAAAACTTGATAACAAACTACTATTACAATACATAAAGAATTTTGAAACATTTACGAAAAAATACATTGATAAAGCCTATATTTCGAAAATAAGAAGCTCTTTTCTTAACACCATAAAAATTCATATAATAGAGATCTAGTAAATAATTCTTACATAAACAAAAACTAAAAATAGACCTTGATAAAACAACAAAATTTTTAAACAGAACTCAGATATTTTAATAACCAGAGCTGATAAAGGGTTTGCTACAGTTATAATAAAAAAATCATGTTACCTAGAGAAAACAGATAGATGCTTTATTTCATGATCAAAAATATTATGAAAAAATAAAATCAAACCCTTTATCAAGCTTAGAAAGAAAAACTAACGATTTAGTGAAATGGCTTAATAAAATGGATTTTAGTGGTGTTAAAAAACAACGATGCCCAGTCCTTCAAAAATTCAATATTTCCAAAGCTTATGGTCTGATTAAAATACACAAAGCCGATTTTCCAGTCAGACCCATAATTTCCACAGTGAATTCTCCTACTTACTGTGTTTCAAAGTTCTTTTCAAAATTTCTTTAAAACTCCGTTATCACATGTAGACAATAATTTAATACTATGTGAGGCGTATTATACCTCACGTGCTCGGCGTAAATTACCGCGAGCGTGACGTCAGTCTCCGAGGCAGCTGACGTCAGAGGTAACGTGCTGGCGCACCGTTTAGATAGGGAATACGCAAACCAAAATTCACTTCTTTTATATTTCTGATCCATTATCACACCACAACTTCTTTTATTTAATAAACAATAGTCTTTTGTTATTAACTTTAACCGCTCGAGTTGTTATTTCGCGACCTTAGCCCTACTGAAAAAAATCGCATGATTTGCCCATAATCGCGTCATGTTATCGATCAAATCATGACGTGAAAAATCGCGCGATTACTCGCGTGATTACTCGCGCGATTAATAGGAAAATTTTTATAAAAAAAAAATTTTATGAAAAAAATTTATACACCAAAAATAGATGAAAATTATTTATCAACACTTAGGAGGGTCGGGCAGTCGCCACCTCGCAACCCTGAGATTGCTGCCTAAGCTTGACAACTTCGGTTCCGCAACAGTGAAAACAGCCAGTACTTGAATGGGCCCTGAAAATGAACGCGCAACTTTGGGCGCTACTTTTTGTGCTACGTTTTGCGCTATTTTTGCACCACTTTATCAAGCGGAAAGTGACACTATTTTCTGCATAACTAATAGCGCAACTTATCAGAAAAATCACATAAAAAAAATATTTAGACATTCTATATTTTGTCGTGTCAAAGAATTTCCGATAATTTGGTAGAATTAATTATTGAAGTCAGAGGGTGCATCATACATAAATAATTTATGTAAATAATTTATATAGATGTTGACGTGAAAAACTTGGACTATTATTTAGATAAAGTATTTGTGTACATTTTTTATGTAAATAATGAACGTAAATTATCTATTTAAGTCATTTACATAAACTATTTACGTAAAAATCATATAAATGGTTTTTTGGTCATTTACATTTAATAAAATTAAATACACTTACTCTTTTATTCCTTCTTATTCACATTTTTGTTTGAATTAAATAGTAAAAAATCTATTTTAAATTGTATAAATAATTAAGAGTACTGCTTATTATAACTTCATAATACTATACAATGTTACTATATGTTTATTTCAAACTTTATTTCAATAATAATATTTATCTTAAACATAGTAAAACTGTTGCAATATTATAGTAATATTATATTATAGTATTGCAGATTCAAATTAACATTATTTTTTTACTGTTTATAAAAGTTAAAATACATATTACTTTTTACTATTTATAATCAATATACTCTTATTATGTGAATTTTTTTTATAAATATGAGTGAATTCACAATAATTATAAATGCTTTATATTGCCTTTTACAGAATTAACTGATAATCAATATTTCTTTTGTTGAGAATAATGTACCTTAGAATAATAAGCCAAAATGCAATTAACTGTTTAATAAGACACATCTATAAATGTAGCTTGGTCTTATATACTTAATTATGGCACACGTAGTAATATGAAGCAGCATTAGTATTTTGTATAGCTTTATAATTAACTTATATTAATGTTGCTGCATCTTTATTATACTTATAATTTTAGTAAAAATTGATTACTATACACTTACAAATAATGAGTTAGGAAATTGCAAAAATTGGTCATCAGATGAACTCTATTGGATACGCTAGTTTCTTCCAGCCTAACACCAAGCAATATAGTATGTCTAATGGCCAATTTTTCAATTTCCTTAATCATACTTCTACGAACCATTGAAAACACATTGTATAAATTATGTAAAATATTACAAACTCTAATTACTCTTTCTTATTATAACTAAACATTTTTCCATTAATCATTCCCAATTAAAATATCTCAAGTTGAAATTCACCTTAAGATACTCGGCTAAGTAAGAAAATTTTTATATTACTTGTTTTGACATGTTCTTCGTTAAACAGAAGTCTGGCATTGAAGTATTATTTCATACTACTACCCAAGACATAAAAAGAACAAAAATTAAATATCATTTGTGTGTGTCTTTTACTGTAAATAGTCATTCTATTTTTTATTTTTCAAGTTATAGTTATGCTTGTGCAAGTATTCTATGTTATTGTTACAATATTACAAGTTATTTTTTTCAGTATGAAAAAACATTGTCAGCATTTTATATGACTTTGGACATTTTATCTAGACAACACTATCGCTACTGGACATTCAATACCATACTTACGTTTAATGAAGAACACGTAAACCAGCAATTATAGTTTGTAACATTTTACATAATTTATACAATGTGTTTTCAATGGTTCGTAGAAGTATGATTAAGGAAATTGAAAAATTGGCCATTAGACATACTATATTGCTTGGTGTTATGCTGGAATAAACTAGCAAATCCAATAGAGTTCATCTGAAGTCCAACTTTTGGAATTTCCTAACTCACTATTTCTAAGCATATACTAATCAACTTTTACTAGAACGGTCAGTATAATGAAGATGCAGTAGCATCAGTATAAGTTGTGAAGCTATTCAAAATGCCAATATTCTTTTATATTGTTACGCATGCGATAAGTATATAAGACTAAGCTACATTTAAAGATGCATGCCATTCTTTTTATTATTAAACAATTAATTACATTTTGGCTTATTATTCTAAGGTACATTATTCTCAACAAAAAAGATTATATATCAGTTGATTCGTTATAGAACAATATAAAGCATTTATATTTTTTACTAATTTAGATATACTTTTAAAATAACTTCAGATATATTCAAGAACATTGACATGTGCAGATTTTTCTCATTATTTTATTCTTTTTATTTAATATTTATGATTTGCAAGTATTTCATAAATAAAGGTACGAGTTATGGTTATATAACTTACAGTGAAAGAGGAACCTTGGCATCGGCCATACAATACTTTATATCCCAATACGTATAGGTATATAGGCTATAGTCTCATCCTGGGAACTACACGTACAGATGTCGATCAAGCCATCTCCAATGACGGAAGCCATCCAGTCATCCCAAGAAGAATCAACAGTGGTTAAAGTAACAATGGCAAACTATTAAATGTTAGAATGTTACCAACCATAGTTTGGAGATGGCAACAAACTTACAAATTGGATTCTACTGACATAAAGTACATTGTAGCGCACGGATAAGGATGAATAAGAAGTCACCTCGACTGGCAGAAAAGGAAGAAATAGCTTTTCCCAGTGAACACAGTTCCTTTGTAGCTCAACTATAAGGAAAATGAAGCATGAGAGAGAAGGATAAATACATGAAACATAACCACGAAGATGACATCTATACTCTGCAGACAACGTCGGCCCATAAAACTCGGCGTGACCTCGGAGGTGACAGCGTAGACAGCAACAGAACGTATTCCTCGACGTAGAAACCGTGATCACCACTGCACTCTCACATTCGAACTGTCGTCGTCGTATCCGTTGAAGCGCTCAAGTTAACATGGGTTATACTATATCTATATATAGAAGGAACAGTTAATATAGGGAACAAGATTTTCTCGGATATATAGATATAGTAACAAATGTTAAATTCTATATCTGTGTCCTGTTCCTGCTGTTCCTTTTTTCTGTGTAAGGGCCCTATAGGTCTACTCCTCTCGCGTACACTTATACATTATAGATCGAACTCACCGATGGATATAAAGCATACCTATATAATAGACTCGTAAAAAGGTACATTCTACAAGAACATCGGACACGGTGTAATGGATGCGGGCAAAAATAAACGGTAAGAGGACGCGGTACAGTGCTTCACCCTCATCTTCGAGGTCGCGCCGAGTTTTATGTGTCGACGTTCTCTGCAGAGTATAGATGCCATCTTCGTGGTTATGTTTCTTATTTTTACTACATCTAGGTGAGACCAGTGCACTCATACTTTCATGTATTTCCGCTTCTCTCTCATGCTTCATTTTTCTTATAGATGAGCTACAAAGGAACTGTGTTCACTGGGAAAAGCTATTTCTTCCTTTTCTGGCAATCGAGGTGACTTCTTATTCATCCTTATCCGTGCGCTACAATGTACTTTATGTCAGTAGAATCCAATTTGTAAGTTTGTTGCCATCTCCAAACTATGGTGGGTAACATTCTAATATTTAATAGTTTGCCATTGTTACTTTAACCACTGTTGATTCTTCTTGGGATGACTGGATGGCTTCCGTCATTGGAGATGGCATGATCGACATCTGTACGTGCAGTTCCCAGGATGAGACTATATACCTATAGGTATTGGGATATAAAGTATTGTATGGCCGATGCTAAGGTTCCTCTTTCACTGTAAGTTATATAACCATAACTCGTACCTTTATTTATGAAATACTTGCAAATCATAAATATTAAATAAAAAGAATAAAATAATGAGAAAAATCTGCACATGTCAATGTTCTTGAATTATCTGAAGTTATTTTAAAAGTATATCTAAATTAGTAAAAAATATAAATGCTTTATATTGTTCTATATCGAATCAACTGATATATAATCTTTTTTGTTGAGAATAATGTACCTTAGAATAATAAGCCAAAATGTAATTAATTGTTTAATAATAAAAAGAATGGCATGCATCTTTAAATGTAGCTTAGTCTTATATACTTATCGCATGCGTGACAATATAAAAGAATATTGGCTTTTTGAATAGCTTCACAACTTATACTGATGCTACTGCATCTTCATTATACTGACCGTTCTAGTAAAAGTTGATTAGTATATGCTTAGAAATAGTGAGTTAGGAAATTCCAAAAGTTGGACTTCAGATTAACTCTATTGGATTTGCTAGTTTATTCCAGCATAACACCAAGCAATATAGTACGTCTCTCTAATGCCCCATTTTTTAATTCCCTTAATCATACTTTTACGAACCATTGAAAATACATAAATTATGTAAAATGTTATAAACTCTATAATTACTCTTTCTTATTATAACCAAATATTTTTCCATCAATCATTCCCATTTAAAATATTTCAAGTTGAAATTCACCTTAATAAGATACTCGGCCAAGTAAGAAAATTTTGATAGTGCTGGTTTACGTGTTCTTCATTAAACGTAAGTATGGTATTGAATGTCCAGTAGCGATAGTGTTGTCTAGATAAAATGTTTAAAGTCATATAAAATGCTGACAATGTTTTTTCATACTGAAAAAAATAACTTGTAATATTGTAACAATAACATGGAATACTTGTACAAGCATAACTATAACTTGAAAAATAAAAAATAGAATGACTATTTACAGTCAAAGATACACACAAATGATATTCAATTTTTGTTCTTGTTATGTCTTGGTTAGTAGTATGAAATAATACTTCAATGCCAGACTTCTGTTTAACGAAGAACATGTCAAAACAAGTAATATAAAAATTTTCTTACTTAGCCGAGTATCTTAAGGTGAATTTCAACTTGAGATATTTTAATTGGGAATGATTAATGGAAAAATGTTTAGTTATAATAAGAAAGAGTAATTAGAGTTTGTAACATTTTACATAATTTATACAATGTGTTTTCAATGGTTCGTAGAAGTATGATTAAGGAAATTGAAAAATTGGCCATTCGACATACTATATTGCTTGGTGTTAGGCTGGAAGAAACTAGCGTATCCAATAGAGTTCATCTGACGACCAATTTTTGCAATTTCCTAACTCATTATTTGTAAGTGTATAGTAATCAATTTTTACTAAAATTATAAGTATAATAAAGATGCAGCAACATTAATATAAGTTAATTGTAAAGCTATACAAAATACTAATGCTCCTTCATATTACTACGTGTGCCATAATTAAGTATATAAGACCAAGCTACATTTATAGATGTGTCTTATTAAACAGTTAATTGCATTTTGGCTTATTATTCTAAGGTACATTATTCTCAACAGAAAAAATATTGATTATCAGTTGTTTCTGTAAAAGGCAATATAAAGCATTCATAATTATTGTCAATTTACTCATATTTATAAAAAAAATTCACATAATAAGAGTATATTGATTATAAATAGTAAAAAGTAATATGTATTTTAACTTTTATAAACAGTAAAAAAATAATGTTAATTTGAATCTGCAATACTATAATATAATATTACTATAATATTGCAACAGTTTTACTATGTTTAAGATAAATATTATTATTGAAATAAAGTTTGAAATAAACATATAGTAACATTGTATAGTATTATGAAATTATAATAAGCAGTACTCTTAATTATTTATACAATTTAAAATAGATTTTTTACTATTTAATTCAAACAAAAATGTGAATAAGAGGGAATGTTATTAAAAGAGTAAGTGTATTTAATTTTATTAAATGTAATATGACCGAAAAACCATTTATATGATTTTTACGTAAATAGTTTATGTAAATGATTTAAATAGATAATTTACGTTCATTATTTACATAAAAAATATACGCAAATACTTTATCTAAATAATAGTCCAAGTTTTTCACGTCAACATCTATATAAATTATTTACACAAATTATTTATGTACATAATTTACCTATACATTTTCAACAGGGTCTACAAATTGAGTATTCAAAGAGTTTCCAATTACTTCCAAAAAAATATATCTACTATGTACTGCGGCCAGACATCGCGAGACGCACATGATTTTTTCTTCAATTTCTTGCAACAATTTTAACGTAGATTTTTTATGCACCCTCTGACTTCAATAATTAATTCTACCAAATTATCGGAAATGCTTTGACACGACAAAATATAGAATTTCTAAATATTTTTTTTTATCTGGTTTTTCTGATAAGTTGCGCTATTAGTTACGCAGAAAATAGCGTCACTTTCCGCTCCATAAAGTGATGCAGAAATAGCGCAAAAAGTAGCACAAAAAGTAGCGCCCAAAGTTGCGCGTTCATTTTCAGGGCTCATTCAAGTACTGGCTGTTTTCACTGTTGCGGAACCGAAGTTGTCAAGCTTAGGCAGCAATCTCAGGGTTGCGAGGTGGCGACTGCCCCACCCTCCTAACTGTTGATAAATAATTTTCATCTATTTTTGGTGTATAAATTTTTTTTCATAAAATTTTTTTTTTATAAAAATTTTCCTATTAATCGCGCGAGTAATCACGCGAGTAATCGCGCGATTTTTCACGTCATGATTTGATCGATAACATGACGCGATTATGGGCGCGAGTAATCGCGCGACTACTCGCGCGAGTAAGCACGCGATTAATCATGCGATTTTTTTCAGTAGGGAGTCATTCCCCGTTCCCCGCCGCCTCCGCGGTCGTTACGTAAGAGGGTACGTTTCGTTTCATCTGAGCAGCCGGCACACGAACCAGTGACCAGGAGAGGAGTTTGAGTCATTGGTGAGAAATAAAGCGCGAGTCTTCGACTTGCGTGTTGCACGGTAAGTAACCAGATTAGGTTATCATCACACGACGTTGTAGCGTCTGTTACCTAATCTGGCTATTACATCTCCGGGAGTTGAACCGAGAGATACGGAATTGAACCGCTAAGGTACGCAGGTGAAACGTGCCTTAGCCCGAAAATCCACCCCGTGACAACTAAAAGAAAAACTTGAAAATATTCAAATTCCTCCTAATTATAAAATCATTAGTTTTGATGTGATAAGTCCTTTTATTAACGTTCCTGAATATTTAGTATACGAAGCGATAGAAAAATGATGGCACCAAATACATAATAGAATAAATATGAATCATACAGAATTTTTAAAAGTAATCAAATTTATTTTAAACAACAACTATTTCCAATTCAATGGTAATTTTTATAGACAAAAATATTCGGGTCTGCTATGGGAAACCCGTTAAGTCCCATATTATCTAACATAGTTATGGAGGATTTAGAAATTTCATGTGTTAATAAATTACAACAAAAATATTTGTTTTATTATCGTTATGTGGATGATATTATTAATCCGAAAAATAATATATCTGATACATTACACATTTTTAATTCATATGATAAAAATTTACAATTCACCTTCGAACATTCCGAAAATAAGTTAGTTAGTTTTTTGGACTTAAAAATTATAATTAACAAGTAAAGTAAGATTATAACTAACTGGTACCGCCACCCACATTCTCAGGACGTTATCTAAATTTCAATTCCCACCACCCTACAAACACTAAAATAGTTATCATATATTGTCTCGTTGATAGAGCAATAAAACTGTCGCCCAATAGTTTTCACAAGAAAAATTTAGACTTTATTAAACAAGTACTACAGAACAATGATTATCCACATAATGTAGTTGATTTTCACGTTAGAAAACGCTTAAAAATGTTACAACTAAGAAACCAAAAAATTACAATAGTATCATATGTTTACCTTTTGCCAACGAGTTGGAATGTTTTGTTAGAAAATTTTTTAAAAAGCTTAACAACATTAGCTTTAACACTAATGTTGCGTTTAGTACTATAAACAAATTAAATAATGTTATAGTATTAGGAAAAGATAAAGAAAACAAATGTAATGGAAACAACGTTGTGTATAAAATCAAATGTAAAAATTGTGAAGCTACGCATGTCGGACATATTGGTAGGCGCTTGAATGTTCGAATAAAAGAACACAGAAAGAAATATCTTGATAAAGACGAGAAATCGTCCTTATTTGCTCATACTGAAAATAATAATCATATAATTGATTTTGATAACATTATTTTAGACACAGAAACAAATAATGAAAGGACACTTTTTTCAGAAGAACTTTTTATACATAAACAAAAAAAGTATACAAATAAACAGTTTGAGATTAATAAATTAGTGAAAGAATATAATACGGTAATAAACAGCTGTGAAATTTTAGCTTATGAATAATATACACACTGTAAAATTTCAACTTCTTGATACATATACAAACTTTGTAAATTCGAACTGTTATATCAGGAAAGCACGTTTGGTGGAACATATAACACCTATTATAGATTGTATATTTTGATAAATATCGTCATTGATATGACTTCCACTATTACGTGCTACCCTGATACCTCCTCTCAGTTTTGAATCGTTGGGCACTACGTCGCCCCACCTCTGTCGTATCCATATTTACTGTCATGTACACACACACGCACACACACCCGCAACAGATGAGTATATAAAGACCGAAATTCGCAATTAAAAACTATTGACAAAGCGGAGTGTCTCCGGCAAGTACGCTTACTTGACTTAATAACTAAATGTAAGTTTGTTTCTCTCGATCTATTGAATTGTTTAAGTTTATTGTATTTATTTTGTAAAAAGAAATTCTATAATTTGTTTAAAAAATCGTTTTAACTTTAAGTGTTATTTTCAACATATTTTATTAAAAATGTATTTTTATTTTGTATTGTTTTAATATAGTACCTGGAGAGGGACACAGAAAAAAGTGTCCGAAACGTCGTTTCAAAAATAAATGTTAGGTCAGTTATTTAAAAAGCCCTGATAGAAAATTGACCATCAGAGACGAAATTCACACATTATCTTGCCGTCTACCATAAGCTACATCATCAACCAGAATATTAGAAATGTTGCAAGAGAAAACATAATATCTGCTACGTATCGAAGTAAAAGATATTACGGTAAGAAAGCCAGGCCGCAATATCATCTACAAGTAGGAATGGTTGTGTATGTACTAAAAGAATCAAGAGAAGGATATCTAGATCGGTTTTATAACGGAAAATTTATAGTAAGAGAAGTTCGAGATAATAATAATGTCGTAGTAGAGACAGAGAATGGAATACAAATGCTCAAACATAAGGACAAAGTTAAGTTATGTTACATGTAAATTCCATTTTTGTTGCAGGAAGCCAAGATGATTCTATTTTATACTGCTACGGTGCTGTTAGCACTGGCCACACAAGGGAGAGGGTTAGATCCATACAAGGTCATGCCTCTACCAGGAAACCCAGGAGTCTTTTATGAAGCCCACGGAGAAGCGAGGTTGATTCGTTCGTATTGGAATATTATTACAACATTGGACTGTAGGAGCCTGAGCCAGCCTATGGAATGGGGGGAAACTCAGAGGTACTCCGCCTGGAGGAGCTGCATAGAAACAGTGAGACATGAATGTCATAACGTCATCCCCTTCGAATCCTTGAGAAAACAACTTAAATCACTCAAGTCATTACAAGAAGACCTGCTTCAGTATTTTACACCGCCCTCCATGACTGGGCAAAGTTCACAATCTCTTCCGCATTCCATTACAGAGCGGAGAGCCCCATTCGAATTCATTGGATGGACCTCCAAGAAACTTTTTGGAACCATGGATGAAGGAGACCGTAACAATCTCATGGAAGAGATTGAGCATCTGTACGAGACACAAAGAAATATATCCCTTCTAGCTGAACAACAGACGCATATAGTGCGCTCGAATTTTGATACGATACGTCAACAAATGACGAGCGAAGAAGGAAAAATGCAAATCTACCATCACGAGCTTCCCCACGTACTCGAGAAAACTCAAAATTTCATAACTTACGAAAATCGTTCAAGCATAATAGAGAACTTTGCAGAGTGGTCACGCCAATTTGGAGAATCCTTAGATCTCAGCATTTCTTCTTATAAGGTGTTGATCGACGCGATTGAATTTATTGCACGAGGTAATCTGCATCCGTTATTATTCTCTCATGAACAAGTTCAACAGATTTTAACTAATATCAAACAGTTAAAAACAATACATCTACTTCCTTGGGAAAATTCTGAAGTGAGACCAGAGAGACTGTTCATGTTATCGAAAACCAGCGTCTCCCTGCAAGGAGATCATTTGTTGGTAAAACTGAGATTCCCTTTAAACAGTCTAGAAAATTTTTCAATATATGAGATGCACTCATTGCCAGTTGCCCGTGAATTACATGCAGGAGAAAGCGGGTACATGAGTATTCAACCTAAAGGCGTATATATATATATATATATATATATATATATATATATATATATATATATATATATATATATATATATATATTAGTAACCAGTAACCCACCAGGCTGCTTTTTAACAGATGAAGCCTGCAAGAGTGCCAGACTCATGAAGCCATACGTCTATGTGATCCTGAATATCCAATAATGGAAGGAGACAAATTTCATTGTGAATATTCCCTTCTGACAAAACCAACGAAATGAGCTATACAAACATGCAATATTGCAATGATAACACCACACCTTATTGGAAAAGGTTAGCGATTACAGGAGAATGGTTATGTTCCATGGAAGGCGTATTAAATACCAATATAGTATGTGACGGAGTCCGACAAGCAAAAATTCAACTAAATGGGACCGGCATATTCAGCCTTAAGGGCGAATGTGTAGCACAAACGTCAGATGTCACATTACTTGGTACCTCCATGACGGAGATCTCCGCGACTTTTATTTACAATTTTGAATATCCCCTAAATTTTTCATTATTTTTACAAAGGAATAACTTCTCAGTCGACGATCATGGATTAGCTATCCTCGATGACGAAGCTGCCCTGCAAGTACAGACTTGGGCTTCGACAAATGATATACTTTCATTAGAAGATATCGAACGTCAATTTCATCAAATGGCCACGCAAAGAAGAACGCAAGACACAACGAAGGTCTATATAGTCACCGGTTTTGTTGGAAACATCGTAATAATAATATTGTATGTGTTAGCCCGATGTTATTTTTACAAGACTAAAAATAGAATGGTTATCCCTCTGTATAAGATAATCAAAATCAAAATGAGCAGATTTCCCATTAGAACGGAGGAATCTCCTTAGTCGAAGTCACCGAATGCGCAGTTTAAGTACTGAAAATGTGACTGGATAAATGTATCAAAACAAAAAAATTATGAAATTCTTTTCATTGCTTTTACTCTTAATAATAATTGGTACACTAAAATAATTCTAAATTGAAAATTACATAAAATCAATTTTTTTCTAGTTAGATCTCATATATAAAATCATATATTGATTATTTCACCACTTGGATAACAAACTCCACTTACTCACACATTAAAACCGAACGCTTATATGCTATACATGCGATACACGAAACGCCGCCACTTACTCACACACCCAAGCGCTAGCGTAAGATACATCGGGTGCGCTCCGACCGCCACTTACTCACACATCGAAACCGGACTGTAGCGTATACCAGCATATGCAATACACGAATCCGACCGCCGCTTACTCACACATCGAAACCGGACGGTAGCGTATACCAGCATATGCAATACACGGATCCGACCGCCACTTACACAACGAAACCACACAGTAAGAAGCCAGGATACGTAATGCGTGGGCTGCATTTACTCACACATGTAGCCTCCGTATATGTAAGCAAAGACCTGTAGCGCGTTATACACATTACTTTATATGTATAGCAAAATAAGAACGATATTACTATTGCAACCATGAATATCATTAATAATATATTAATATTAACAATTATTAAAGTAATTATAAAAAATTAAAATTTTTTTGTTTGTCAAAAATAATTCAAGAGAAAATTGGTTTCAATTTTTTTTTTAATCAAAATTATTCAAATAAAGTATAGTCATAAACGATTCTCGAATTATTTATGATAAATAAATAATTAATTTGTATTTGGAAATAATAAGAACTTCTGTAATTATCTGTGCGAAATTATTTTTTGTAATATTTGACAAAATAACACCATATTATAATATCCAATATTATAAATAATTTTACACCACTCTAACCTCAAAATCATAACTTTAATATGATTATTCGGCTCTCATGGTGTAAAATACGGTACGACACTGGTGCGTAAGGTGATTTTTACCGCATTCGACTTTTCGCAAAATTTTTCGAAAAATGTCTCCTGCGGTAAATAATCACCTTCCACACCCGTATCGTAATGTACTATATGTTATGGATTATTAATAACTAACGCATTTAAACAAATTATTAAACATTTGATATATGAAAAACGCTATTATATATATGAAGCTTGAAAGTCGTATACAGTTATTAATGATTCAACACATAATTCTTTTTGTATCGCTTTATTAAGAATAATAATGTAATGTTAAAAATTAAATTACCGAAAAATTGTTAAATTACTCAAGAATTGATTCATAAATCATTTTAGGAATTTAGAGAACAATGGAACACAGTTAAAAGTTAATGAACTCTATAACAAGATAAGTTCAAACGTAAAACACAAGGTATTTGCAATAGCTTGAACGAAAAATCATGACGCGCGATGTTTTCGACAAAGCAACGACCGACGCTCAATACACGTGCTACGACAGAATGATGACACACTTCGTTGGTTGTCTACACTAGGCGCTGGCTAATCATACTCGTTGGTTGCCTACGTACTAGGCGGTGGCAAATCCTACTCACCGGGTTGCTTATATGACGGCGATACCTCGCTATCAGAATCTATACCTACAACCGCATATAACGTATATACATTAATTAATGTGAACATTTGTAAGAATATATGAATGTATATTTACTTTTTATGTTTCTTTTTCTAAATTCGCTATCTATATACATACATGTATTCCATATATAACACCTGTACTACACTCATTGCCGGGGGCCGTAATGGACGAAAGTGGGGAGGTGTGACATCCGTTGTCACATAGTATGATGACATCCATCATCGACATACTAATAATGTATATCGCCTTAATATAAAATCGCGGTTGTCGTCAGTAGTTTTGTCAGCGCTTGCCGAAATTACGCGTAAGCGCCCAACTTATGCGTACTACTTATTTCATCTTTCCATCTTCTCGTCGGGTATAAAATCACGCGGAAACGAGGAGACAACGTTACTCTCGACTTCCTACGGGTTGCCGCTGCATAGTCGCTCAAGGCCGAACTACCGGAGACTTGGGTACCCGCTGCAGGATTCCAGCATTACGAGGAACACTCCAAGAACCAACAGAAATCGCTTTCCAAGTTCCTGCTTGGATTCGCACATCACAAGACCATCCAGGACGGAACGAGAGAGCGACCATCATACTAGACATACTACTTACAATTAGATTTGTAAGTTGCGTCAAAAACTTTGTTACAGCATTGTATCAATAGCGCGTTAACTTCAATTGGTAAATTCTGTTTACGTTAAAAACTTCGGTACTGTATAGTATCAATGCGTACTCAACAAGAATTATTTATATTGTATTACTCAGATTGTATTATTCTATTTTTACGCTAAAAGCTTCGGTACTGCATAGTATCAACGTATAATAAATAAGAAATATTTTATATTCGGTTTCCTCTTATTCTTATTCCATCCTAAAACAGTGGGAGATTTCAAGCGAGGTTAATTCCCAGGATACACACAACACTTATATTTAAAATACACCCAAGTTCAGGCGTAAAAACAACAATATATTTTTTCCGCTGTTCTTGGTATTGTAAGGAACAATTTACTGTATTAGCCTCAGTGCTAATGCAATTGCATGTTTAAGCCAATAAATATTTTATTTTTTTTTATTTTTTCACAGTATTTAAATTTTTTGCTGTTTTTTTTTTCTTTATCATTTCAATTTTTTGGATGTTTTTCTTATTATTTGAATATTTTTCAATTTTTTTTATAATGACTTCCTTTTTGTCAATCTTAGGCTTATCTTTTCGTGCTTTGTGTCTCCTTATATATTGGTTGCAAAAATTGTATTAAACTGCAAGAGTCTAATGTACTGTTACAGTTAAAAGGGGTTTTTCATGCGTTTTGATTTGTATACGAATATACGTATACGCGAATTTATATTATCAGGGTTTGTCAGCGAGAAGAAATAAATGGAAATTAAGAGTTTTTGTACCAACCGTTCCCAAAGGTAAGGTTGATACAAGAATATGATGTGAGCGTGAAATGTATAATTGAGTACGTAAGCAAGAGGTGCAGCAAATAATACGAGAGCTTCTCGTATCATGGGCAAAAGCAAATGATAGCAATTGAGCAACGAGCAGAGCAAAGTAATAAGTAAATGTGTAATGCAAAGTATGAGGAGTACGAGCAGAGCAAAGTAATAAGTAAATGTGTAATGCAAAGTATGAGGTAATAATATGTAAGGTCGACTGCAAGTCGCGTGCCTTTACTTGTACACTCTGGGTGATGTTTTTCATTGCGGGTATCGCGTTCGCGCTTGCCATCTATCGGAAACTTGCGGTACTACAATTCCGAACATACCGCCCGCCTTCGCCCATGCAAGGGACGAACAGAAACAGTTAAGCAGACATTAAACAGACCTGAGACCTAAGATTGAGTAGCTGTAATTTGAGACTTTGAGGTGTTAAGTTTGGCAATAGGTCCTCCGCTCTTAATCTATCCGAATATTGTGCGTTGTGCCATTGCAGTTCCGGAAGGTCCTTTGACCAGTCTGTCGAGCAAGATCTCTGGGATATCAGCACCAAGTAAAATATTAATTTCAGCAGGTGATTCCCTGAAATCGTCCGCTAATTCTAATCCCTTCAAATGGGTCCAGGCATTCTTTAATTTATGACAGCTTTGCGAGTATTAAAGGGAAGTACTAGTACATTTAACTGCAAATATGTTTTAGTGTTGAAAGCGGGTATAAGTTGCAAACTTGTGTAGCCCTTAGCCGGGATATGAGAATAGCCTCCAATACCACTTAACAGCACTGTCGTGGCAAAGTATGGCTGTTGAAGTTTCTTTAATAACATCTCGGATACAAAGGAACTTTGGGATCCCGGATCTATTATAGCTGGAGCAGTATGCATTCTGCTATCAGCACCGTGGAGTTTCACCAACGCGGTAGCCAGAAAAACAGGTTCTACACTGGAGCTTTGAGCTACTAAACTTAGTTGCAGTTCTGTGTTTGCAGTAAAAGAAGAACCAGTGAAAGCGACGTGATTATGAATTGGTTCAATGGCAGACACATGAGTATTTGTATTTGTATCTTCGTAAAGAAGCGTATGGTGCTGGCTGTTGCACACGTTACATCTGTTTTCGGACCGACAGCTACTGACCGGGTGAAATTCTAAAAAATTTGAGCATAGTTTCTTTTTGTTCACAAAGTCTTTCCGCTTACTCACGGTTTTGTCTTTAAACGCGTCGCAACGCATAATGAAATATGCGCCATCACAGAGGGCACACTTGGCCGTAAACGTAGCGTGAGAGCTAATTGGTCTCTTTGCTGGAGTTTAAGATTTATTTAAGTTAGGCATACAATATATATATACACGGTGACCCATTTTAATCGCTACACCCGGATTTTTCGGATCCTAAGACAGATAGGAAAAAATGATTCAGACAAAAGTTGTAGGGGACGAAGGGGGCCAAACGATGGTCCTAACAGCTTTGACCTTGAACTTGACCTTCAAGGTTATTTCAAGGTCAAGTGATTTTTTTTAATAGGAACACCTATTTTTGACCCCGGATTCGGAAAGAGCGGGAAATTTTACGTTCAAAATCATATTGAGACATTTTTTTCAAGGTCATTTCAAGGTCATTTCAAGGCCAAATGAAGGTCGAACTCCGAAAAATCCATTTTAAGTCGTTTTTTCCATGAGTCACAGGCTTAAGTGGTTCAAACTGATCGTAGGTTTAATAGGGAAACCCACACACCCAAAACTTTCATATCCTAGTAAACAAATATCAAACTTGCACATCCGAACCCCATGCTCTTCATAGCCTCACATGCTAAACTGTTACACCAGACATCCCCCAGTCCCACACATCTCTACCCCATGTCTGATGTTTGTTTAACGGAAACTTCAAGATCATTAAAGCTTCTGTTGTAAATGTGTCAACCTTACGTTTAGCGCTACCCAGAAACAACGACGTGGACGTGGTAAGGATTGTTTCCTTTGGGGTGCTTGATTAAAGTGAGTCCCCTTGCCTCTCACTGTTCAGGGTGCTTGATTTAAGTGAGTCCCTTCGCCTCTCACTGATCGGGGTGCTTGATTAAAGTGAGTCACCTTGCCTCTCACTGTTCAGGGTGCTTGATTTAAGTGAGTCCTTCGCCTCTCACTGATCGGGGTGCTTGATTAAAGTGAGTCCCCTTGCCTCTCACTGTTCAGGGTGCTTGATTTAAGTGAGTCCCTTCGCCTCTCACTTATGTGTTTATCTAACCTCGAAGAAAATGTTCGAAATTACGACCATTTGCTTCCAGGCACATAGTCAAACGCCTTTGGAAGTGGCGAACGGTGTTTAGCAAAGTTTGCCTTGGAATGGCAGCGCATGCTCGACGAATTCTGTCCATCATGTCTACTCTTGTGGTGGGCCTTTCCTCAAAAACGGCATTTTTTAAATACCCCCATAAGTAAAAATCAGGTGATGTAAGATCTGGTGAGCAAGCAGGCCATTCAACCGGACCACCTCGACCAATCCATCTGTTACCATACGGCTCATTCAAAAAAGTCCTGACAATTCGAGCGAAATGTGGTGTTGCGCCGTCCTGCTGGAGCCACATTCTTCGTCGCGTTTCTAAGTCAACATCTTCCATCAATACAGGTAGTTCATCTCTTATTAGCGTTAAGTACGTGTGTTGATTAACATTTTCTTCGAAAAAATAAGGGCCAATCACACATCC
The DNA here is from genome assembly GCA_036365515.1 of Torymus aiolomorphi. NCBI lineage: Eukaryota > Metazoa > Arthropoda > Insecta > Hymenoptera > Torymidae > Torymus > Torymus aiolomorphi. Next base: position 90,449,044 of record CM070876.1, read on the forward strand.
ATTAATAATCCCACACCATACCATAATACTCCATCGTCTTTGATGGTTTACAGTTCTGACCCAATGAGGATTAACATCAGACCAGTAATGACAATTATGTCTATTCAATTCCCCATCACTTTGAAATTTTGCCTCATCAGAATAAAGAACAAAATTAAAAAAGTCTGGATCATTTTCTATCATTTGTAAAGCCCATTGGCAAAACACAATACGCTGTTGAAAATGAGCAAACTGTAGCTCTTGGACCAGAGTAATATGATACGCATGATATCTAAGCACCTTCATAATTCTTAAAAATGTACTTTTTGGAAGACCGATTTCCCTTTCGATTCGACGAGCGCTTATCTGTGGGTCAAGATGAATTATTGCCAGAATAGTCACAGCCCGATTATCATTTTCATCATATTGATGGCGCCTACGTTGACGAACCATGTGTCCACCACGAGCTCTTTGAGTTAAACGTCTGATAGCCATAGCGTCAGGGTGTCGTCTGTCTGGATAACGTTCAGCATAAATTCTTGCCGCAGCACGATAATTACTTCGGCTTTCTCCTAAAGCCAACATCATGTCAACGATCTCGTTGGGCGGATAGTCAGCCATTTCAGAGCCAGCTATTAATTACTATTAAATTTGAATAGTGAAATGGTATAAAAAATATTAATAATTATAATATTTGCCCGTATACGGTCGCGACCAAAAAAGAAAAATGTTCCTAAATTATGGTAACTTTATCTGACTAAGTGTATTTGCCAAAAGTACTCCGATTGTCACACTTTTGTAATTGTAAGTTTTATAATAAAGTAATAATCATTAAATTATTTCTAATTTGAACTGCACATAATACTAAAACTTGCTTTTATTTTAAATATTGTGAATTATTGTCGTTCAAACTTGAAAAATACTAATATTGATAATGTAATCATTAAAGGCACATTTACAAATAATTTCTGTTCCGTCAAGATTTTTGTACAAAAAAGAAATGTTGTATCTTTATTCTTTTGAAAGTTATGACTTTTCTTTTTAAACAATGACATTTTTTTACAGCTCATATCTTTAATTTACTCATAACTTTCAAAAGAATAAAGATACAACATTTGTTTTTTGTACAAAAATCTTGACGGAACAGAAATTATTTGTAAATGTGCCTTTAATGATTACATTATCAATATTAGTATTTCTCAAGTTTGAACGGCAATAATTCACAATATTTAAAATAAAAGCAAGTTTTAGTATTATGTGCAGTTCAAATTAGAAATAATTTAATGATTATTACTTTATTATAAAACTTACAATTACAAAAGTGTGACAATCGGAGTACTTTTGGCAAATACACTTAGTCAGATAAAGTTACCATAATTTAGGAACATTTTTCTTTTTTGGTCGCCGTATACGGGCAAATATTATAATTATTAATATTTTTTATACCATTTCACTATTCAAATTTAATAGTAATTAATAGCTGGCTCTGAAATGGCTGACTATCCGCCCAACGAGATCGTTGACATGATGTTGGCTTTAGGAGAAAGCCGAAGTAATTATCGTGCTGCGGCAAGAATTTATGCTGAACGCTATCCAGACAGACGACACCCTGACGCTATGGCTATCAGACGTTTAACTCAAAGAGCTCGTGGTGGACACATGGTTCGTCAACGTAGGCGCCATCAATATGATGAAAATGATAATCGGGTTGTGACTATTCTGGCAATAATTCATCTTGACCCACAGATAAGCGCTCGTCGAATCGAAAGGAAATCGGTCTTCCAAAAGTACATTTTTAAGAATTATGAAGGTGCTTAGATATCATGCGTATCATATTACTCTGGTCCAAGAGCTACAGTTTGCTCATTTTCAACAGCGTATCGTGTTTTGCCAATGGGCTTTACAAATGATAGAAAATGATCCAGACTTTTTTAATTTTGTTCCTTTTTCTGATGAGGCAAAATTTCAAAGTGATGGGGAATTGAATAAACATAATTGTCATTACTGGTCTGATGTTAATCCTCATTGGGTCAGAACTGTAAACCATCAAAGACGATGGAGTATTATGGTATGGTGTGGGATTATTAATGGATGTGTGATTGGCCCTTATTTTTTCGAAGAAAATGTTAATCAACACACGTACTTAACGCTAATAAGAGATGAACTACCTGTATTGATGGAAGATGTTGACTTAGAAACGCGACGAAGAATGTGGCTCCAGCAGGACGGCGCAACACCACATTTCGCTCGAATTGTCAGGACTTTTTGAATGAGCAGTATGGTAACAGATGGATTGGTCGAGGTGGTCCGGTTGAATGGCCTGCTTGCTCACCAGATCTTACATCACCAGATTTTTACTTATGGGGGTATTTAAAAAATGCCGTTTTTGAGGAAAGGCCCACCACAAGAGTAGACATGATGGACAGAATTCGTCGAGCATGCGCTGCCATTCCAAGGCAAACTTTGCTAAACACCGTTCGCCACTTCCAAAGGCGTTTGACTATGTGCCTGGAAGCAAATGGTCGTAATTTCGAACATTTTCTTCGAGGTTAGATAAACACATAAGTGAGAGGCGAAGGGACTCACTTAAATCAAGCACCCTGAACAGTGAGAGGCAAGGGGACTCACTTTAATCAAGCACCCCGATCAGTGAGAGGCGAAGGGACTCACTTAAATCAAGCACCCTGAACAGTGAGAGGCAAGGGGACTCACTTTAATCAAGCACCCCGATCAGTGAGAGGCGAAGGGACTCACTTAAATCAAGCACCCTGAACAGTGAGAGGCAAGGGGACTCACTTTAATCAAGCACCCCGATCAGTGAGAGGCGAAGGGACTCACTGAAATCAAGCACCCTGAACAGTGAGAGGCAAGGGGACTCACTTTAATCAAGCACCCCAAAGGTAGCAATCCTTACTACGTCCACGTCGTTGTTTCTGGGTAGCGCTAAACGTAAGGTTGACACATTTACAACAGAAGCTTTAATGATCTTGAAGTTTCCGTTAAACAAACATCAGACATGGGGTAGAGATGTGTGGGACTGGGGGATGTCTGGTGTAACAGTTTAGCATGTGAGGCTATGAAGAGCATGGGGTTCGGATGTGCAAGTTTGATATTTGTTTACTAGGATGTGAAAGTTTTGGGTGTGTGGGTTTCCCTATTAAACCTACGATCAGTTTGAACCACTTAAGCCTGTGACTCATGGAAAAAACGACTTAAAATGGATTTTTCGGAGTTCGACCTTCATTTGGCCTTGAAATGACCTTGAAATGACCTTGAAAAAAATGTCTCAATATGATTTTGAACGTAAAATTTGCCGCTCTTTCCGAATCCGGGGTCAAAAATATGTGTTCCTATTAAAAAAAACCACTTGACCTTGAAATAACCTTGAAGGTCAAGTTCAAGGTCAAAGCTGTTAGGACCATCGTTTGGCTCCCTTCGTCCCCTACAACTTTTGTCTGAATCATTTTTTCCTATCTGTCTTAGGATCCGAAAAATCCGGGTGTAGCGATTAAAATGGGTCACCGTGTATATATATATATATATATATATATATATATATATATATATATATATATATATATATATATATATATATATATTTGGCTGATACAAATTAACAATTGTTAATTTGTATGAGCTAAATATTTTTTCCATCACGCGTTCCTTCTTAGCCTATTTTAAAAACCCTTCACTTATGGTTTTATTTCGTAAAATTTTATCGTAAAACAATGTATCAAAACACATTAAAGAAAGGTTTTTCTTTAGGGCTAATAATGGTAATTGACTAAAATATGCGTTAATTAAACTGTCATCTAGATATTGATCAATACTTTTGCAAGGTGATAGTGTTGAGAAGCCATTTTGACATACAATATATCCATTTAGTCTTTTGTATAAGTTCGAAAACGCAGTGGGGTATCGCGCATATTCATGGAATAAGATTTGTGCACTTTGAATATCAATATATTTACATGCATATAAATATATGCATACTCATCATCTTCTTTCTTCGTTTCTTTTCCGTTTCAAAATTTGCCCAAAGTTGTTGGATGTGCCGCATCCTCATATGCGACTGCGTCATTGTCTTTGTCCGTATTCTTTTCATATATTTCTTCATCTTTGCATATATCTCCTTCACTTTCATCTTCTTCAACAAGTCTACCATCAATTCGTAAATTTTCAGAATTTTCTTTTTTAGTATTAAGAGATTCGTCTGTATCGTTTATAGAGTCATTTCTTATTTTTTTTAGTTTTTCAAAATTTTTTATAATATTTTTTTGATTCTCTAACAAGACATTTTTCGTTTCTAAATATTTTCATTAGTGTAAATATCTGTTTGATTCTCTGCTTGTATTTCATGATTTATCCATCCATATTCAACTTCAGTTTTTTTCTCTTTTTTGTTTATTGTCCTTCTTCTTTTCTAATCTTTTAATTCTAGACTTTGGTTTTATTTGTTTTACATTAGTTTTATTTTCACTATTTTTTTTCGTCGAGTTGTTTTTGTCATAAAGATTCTCTCCCTGGTTTTTAATTTGATGCCTTCTTCAAGATTCTGAATTAGTCTCGGTATCGTTATGTTCTTTTCTCCTTTAAGTTCTGTATGTTTTTTTTTATTTTGAAAAATTTTTCGCGATAGCGATGCTGTCTCGAGCAATACCGTAGCGCTTGATGCCTGCAGCGGATTAAAGAGAAAAATATGGCATGAGAGAATGCAGAACATACTCAATAAATTTTATTGTGTAATAAATATTAATTTTGTTACTGCATACTGCTTTCTCAACATCTTTAATTTCTCTAAAACTGTGAAAGTACAGGGAAGATTTCAATCTTTCTCCTCTTTCGCTTTCAGTAATGTTGTCCATATTTTGATCTTTTCGTTCATCGTCACTTTATAATTCATTTGATCTGAATTACTCTCAATTAAGTCGACATTAAAATCATGATTTTCTTTTTCTAATCCAAAAATCATGATAACTGCTTCAAATGGAATTGTAGCTGTATGAATATCATGAATGAATTAAATCTGAAATTAAATTACTGGCTATGTATCGATGTATTATGTGCTTCTTTTTGTTTGGAAACAATTCCTTAATTTTTTTTCGAACCGTTTTTATTAGGTGAGAGGAGCAAATATGGAGTATTGTTAAATCTTTACTTGTTGATTTTTGTCCTCTACTTCATTAAAGATTATATTCATGTAATCATATAAATTAATTTTGTTAAAGGCATAGCATGCTAATTTTAATGTTCAAAAAAACTTAAAACAAAAGTTGCAGCTCCTTCTGTATCCACTGATAATAAAAATTCTAGCAACTCAAGAGAACTACATCTTTCACTTCCTGGCAGTGAAAGAACATAATATGTATGGTCATATATTCAGGTGAATATGGCGGTTGAGCAGCTATAGATCCAGTAGCATCTAAATGGAGAAATCTTTCACTTGAGGAAGCTAAGTATTGCAATTGCGTTTCACTAAATAAAATAATCATTAATGGATCTAGCTCATGAAACTGGATATATCCCTGTACTTCATCTCCATACATGTCACGGTAATTGTACTGTAATAACGTTTGCATAAACGCTGCATAATGGACCCTAATTAGGGTCCAAGTCATTTTTCGTCGTATACTCGCTGCGGATTTTTTGAAGTATAATTTGATCCGGGGCATCATAAAAATTTCCTTTTTCTAAACCGTCATCTCGTTTATCATTTAACATGTTCCATTTTAATACTTTTGAAGAAACCTTCTCCTTTTCTTCTTCAAGTCGATTTCTTTCATATTTTCTAATTGGTCTCTTATGAATCTCACCATGCGCGTGGTTAATTTCAGTTGTTTGTAGTACAATGACTTTATAATCTGAAAACGGATCAGAAATTCTGTCTTCTATAACAAATTTAAAATATGTACAAGAAGAATTTAGACATTTTGCTTCCGTGTTAAAATAAATATTCCGTTTCGATTCATCATTTGTACATTTATGCCAAGAAAATGTTTAAATACAGTAAGGATAGTCTTTTTCAAAGTGTTCGGGACTCAAATTAACGCCGACCAAGAAAGCGTTTCCTCTGCTCCAGCTATACAACGAGCCGCCCCAGCACTAGCTCGTCAGCTCGCGCCAGCACGAGCTCGTCAGCTCGAGGCAGCTCGAGGCAGCTCGAGCCAGCTCGAACCGCACTCCAGCCGAGCTCGAGCACGGAACCAGGCTCACCTCACTCATCGCTCCTTATAAGGAGATATTCGGCTCGCGCAGGTGCGCAGCCAGTCAGCGCTCTCCACGCAGCCCTTTCTTCGCCCCTCCAACTACCCAGGCACGCCGCCGACTCATCGCAACGTCGGCCGGCGTCAGTTCACGCGCGACAGCAGAGAGAGCAGCAACACTTTGTACGCCCAGCGGCACGATGGCATCTTCAATTAATCATTTTTACCTCTACACGGCAGTTATTCAATTAAGAACCCGTCCAGTCCACGATCCTCCCATTCAACAAAAAACGTTGGTCTTCCGAGCCGGATCGTGGGAGATCTTCATCAACGCCATGGCCACATCGAGGAGGAAAATTCTATCTACACCCTACGTCTACTCTCGAGTGGCGTAGGACTAGTTTTTCTTCACCGCAGGTACGCAACTAATAGTCCAGGCGGTAGAGCATTCGAGGTGGACCTTCTTTGAAGTAGAGCATATTATAACGTAGAAAGTTCCGAAATAATATGTAGAAAAAGAATCCGAGTTTGCCTATTCAAAAAAATGTCTGCTAAATTCAGTATAGCAGCAAATGTACCGAAATAACGTAAAAAGGCCTATTTTTCGGCATATTTTCTCTTATAACTTGAGAAGGAAGCGTTTAATCGAAAATAGTCATAGGACATTTTTTGTTTATCTGATGTTTTTCTACAAAGTTAATGTATTTCCGAATCGAAAAATTTTATTTTGCGCTAACAATGAGTAAAAAACCGTTAAAAATGATATGTAAAATGTAACTAATTTTTAAGGGGCGTAAAAATCAATGAATGTTAATGAAAATTTGTGAAATGGTAGCTCATTAATATGATAATACTACATAAAGAAATTCAGGATGATCGACGGTGTAGTTTTCCAGTACGGCTGTTGTTAACTAAAAATTTATAACAATTTTGTCGCGTGCCATGGGTTTAAATAAAGACTCCACGCGGTCGCTGAATTTTTTACACATACTTTGGCTTATAGTTAATAATATGCAATATCAAAAATAGCCTTTTTTGCATTATACGGGTGCTTTAGAATTTTTTTAAATTTTTTCAATTTTTTTTTTTTTATAAATAAATGCAATTACATGAAAATGGCTCGATGAAAATGCAATGTTAAAAAAGGCTTGAGAAGCTGATTAAAAAACGCTTTAATCGAGCTAAAACCGACCCGATTCAAATGACTACAACCGGAGATATTAGAGCTTTAAGTCAACCTAAATTTACGGCTGACTTAAACGTGAAGTAGACAAATAAAAAATGTAGTGTTGTAGCTAATTGTAAGAGCTTTCAATATCCGTTGAGTGTATTTCCGGCACTTATTTGCTTCATTAAATAAAAATTATGAAAGGAAGCCTGATCGTTCAAATTTCTCGGCGGAACGGCGCGGGAGGCGGAGTGGGGATGACTGCGAGCAGCTGTGCTGCCGCGCGGCACTGTCTCTTCAAAACGGATATGCGCGATAAAACTTAACTTTTCTCGGGAACGAATTAACTTATAGACTTCATTTTTTTTTAAATTTGATATTGCGAATCGAGAGGAATAGGAATTTCGCATTTAAAATTATGTAAATAAATAAATTCTAAGTGAATTTTACGCATGAAGAATTAAGCAATTTTTTTTTCTCATTAAAAATTTATTTATGACATGAAATTAATGTTTTTAAAGTAAATTAATAACTAACAGATTATTCTAAATTAATGATTTTGCAATTTATTTGTAAAAAATGTAATCTTTTCTGTTTATATATTGGTAAATATGAATCTATTAAACATGGAGAGAGGAACTGGAAAATAAAGTAAGTATAAAAAATAACATTCTAATAAATTTATTAACTATTTATACAAATTTTCGTTTTTTTACAGGCTGTGTATCGTTTGCTTCGATTTCTGTTTGTGGTTCTTCGTCGCTCTCACTGTCCGAAAAAATAGGTGGAGGTCCTTTTTCATTTATTTCGACTTCCACGTTCTCTAACTCATCTACATTTTCGTCCAATGAAACCTGCAGCACATCACTATTACTGCAGGTTTGTTCGTGACAATTTTTGCAGAAATCTGTGCATCGCAAGCCGTGTTTTACACAGCCGCATGTTTTCTTGCATTTTTCTGTACATCTGCAGCTGATATTTTTTTAAATATTATCAGGGACCAAAGAACCTTCAACGTAGACTGGGGCCAAACAGTCTGTCTACATTTTCCACCCCCAATCTACCGGGTTCAATGGATTACCTAGCCACTGTTGGATTTGTAGATATGCTCTACATGAATGCACATTAGATGCAGACTCTGTTGGGGGTAAAGAAGCCAAATTAAAGGATTTTTGTCGTGAGCATTTTTTAAAAATTGTGTACCTCAATTCATTCAAACTTATGTTGTTCTTTTTTTTAGGATTGTATAACGCTCTAATAACTTCCTGGCCGATTGCTGTTAATTCTGCTTTTGTGGCACTGCTTGAATAAAAAATTTTTACTTTATCTCTCAATTCGCTATCGTTTTGCAATATTTTAAGAATTTTTCCTTTCCCCTGCTTATAAAAAGCTGATGTGGTATCACACCCAGAAAAAGAATGAATAAATGCCACAACATCCTTTAAATTTTTATGGATCAAAGAATCACAAGAAAAAAATTTTTCTGAGTCTTTATTCTTTCCGTGTTTTAAGAAATAAATAGAATTTTCTGGCGACGCCCTTTGTGTTAAAATTATCAAAATGTCGATATCTTCGGCAACTATGATTGTTGGTTTTTGTGGCTCGCTGATTTCGAGTCCAGACTCCACAATAAGACAATCAGCATCTTCGACAGCCTGCTTAGTTACAAATCCAGCATTTTCCAATTTACTTCTCAAAAACTGTATTAAGCGATTTTTATTTTTATCATTAGATAAAAATTTTTCTTGTGGGAACGTTGCGCTCTGCTGTTTCATCCTTACATTTATTTTTGTACCAATTGTCAGTTAAAATTTCCAATGTTGAGAAATGTGATTATCGGCCCGTATTTGGAAGTGTGAATAATAATGTCTGTTCCAAAAATATCAATTAAATAATTTTTTAAATATTTTGTGTTGGGCCATTCGACACTTTCAAAATCTGCAATATTTCTCGTACACTAAACTGGCATTCTTCTTTATTTTCCGTTATATAATTTGCAATAAATTTTGCGGCTTTATAGGTATTAGTGTCTTCATTTCTACTCTCTTTTCTAAATTTATTATATAATAATTTATAGCAGCTTTGATGGTATCGAGCGTCTACAGCTACCAAATCCTCAACTTTTATTATTCGATTATACACTTCTAAGCATTCTCTGTCATCGACTTCTTGTAATTTGTTGAGTAAAGTAGTCCTGCTGCCAGTTTTAGATACAAAATAAACCACTTGTCGAATATTTGCAGCTAGTTTTTTTTGTTTTTCTATAAAATCATCGCTAGCATCTTTTCCACAAATATAACAAAATTTTGCAAAGTTAAAATCGGCGCCTGTAGAAGCACGTGTAGAAATACCTGGCAATGATTTTAATTTATTCTCTGCTGCTTGTATATTCTTTTCCCATGTATAAGATTTCGCACAATTAGCATGAACATTAATGGAACTGAATTTCCTAAATTGCAAATGTTTTTTGTCTTGTCTCCTTATGCTTGCTGCGACGCAACTTCGAATACTTTCTTCTTTCAATGTACGAATAGCACCGATATTTAGCGACTTTTCACAATTCATACAATCCACTTGATCAGCCATTACATTAGAATAGAAGCTGCAAAATAATATGTGCTATATAGTATTTAGCAGCGACTTTATAATTTATTGAAATGATATTATTGATATAGGAATGTTCTCTAAAATTTTTAGTATTTCAATCATAGGAACAGAATACTTACATGAATATATATATATTCTCTCCAATTTTATATATAAGTATGCGAAAATACACTCTGAAAACTAACTTTTAACTGGTAAACTATGACGCCAAGTGATTGCTACTAAGGACGCTTCCAGACTAACCGACTGAAAGACGTTACAGACTGCTCTACACAACCTATACTATTATAAAGGACGGTTTTCATAAGTGCTGCGGGATGCCGTTCATTCCAAGAACGACAGCATCTCTGATTGGTTCGTCTCACCCGACTGGCCATGTAGCCGTGTAAGCGAAACATATACTAAGATTTCAAACAGGGGGGGGGATTACAAAGTGCGTTGACCTTCGTACCTTTCGTGTCAATACAAACGGTTACCTACCTGGAGTACAATAGACCGCTTTTACCTGCCGATCCACTAATACAGTTCGTTTATCTGAACTGAAGTTATTCAGTTTGTATAGATGTTAACATAACAATATATTTACATACAATGAAAAAATATACTGTTTAATTTAAATATATTTATAATAAAAATATACATTTTTTACAAATAAATTGCAAAATCATTAATTTAGAATAATCTGTTAGTTATTAATTTACTTTAAAAACATTAATTTCATGTCATAAATAAATTTTTAATGAAAAAAAAAATTGCTTAATTCTTCATGCGTAAAATTCACTTAGAATTTATTTATTTACATAATTTTAAATGCGAAATTCCTATTCCTCTCGATTCGCAATATCAAATTTAAAAAAAATGAAGTCTATAAGTTAATTCGTTCCCGAGAAAAGTTAAGTTTTATCGCGCATATCCGTTTTGAAGAGACAGTGCCGCGCGGCAGCACAGCTGCTCGCAGTCATCCCCACTCCGCCTCCCGCGCCGTTCCGCCGAGAAATTTCAACGATCAGGCTTCCTTTCATAATTTTTATTTAATGAAGCAAATAAGTGCCGGAAATGCACTCAACGGATATTGAAAGCTCTTACAATTAGCTACAACACTACATTTTTTATTTGTCTACTTCACGTTTAAGTCAGCCGTAAATTTAGGTTGACTTAAAGCTCTAATATCTCCGGTTGTAGTCATTTGAATCGGGTCGGTTTTAGCTCGATTAAAGCGTTTTTTAATCAGCTTCTCAAGCCTTTTTTAACATTGCATTTTCATCGAGCCATTTTCATGTAATTGCATTTATTTATAAAAAAAAAAAATTGAAAATATTTAAAAAAATTCTAAAGCACCCGTATAATGCAAAAAAGGCTATTTTTGATATTGCATATTATTAATTATAAGCCAAAGTATGTGTAAAAAATTCAGCGACCGCGTGGAGTCTTTATTTAAACCCATGGCACGCGACAAAATTGTTATAAACTTTTAGTTAACAACAGCCGTACTGGAAAACTACACCGTCGATCATCCTGAATTTTTTTATGTAGTATTATCATATAATGAGCTACCATTTCACAAATTTTCATTAACATTCATTGATTTTTACGCCCCTTAAAAATTAGTTACATTTTACATATCATTTTTAACGGTTTTTTACGCATTGTTAGCGCAAAATAAAATTTTCGATTCGGAAATACATTAACTTTGTAGAAAAACATCAGATAAACAAAAAATGTCCTATGACTATTTTCGATTAAACGCTTCCTTCTCAAGTTATAAGAGAAAATATGCCGAAAAATAGGCCTTTTTACGTTATTTCGGTACATTTGTTGCTATACTGAATTTAGCAGACATTTTTTTGAATAGGCAAACTCGGATTCTTTTTCTACATATTATTTCGAAACTTTCTACGTTATAATATGCTCTACTTCAAAGAAGGTCCACCAAAGCTTGGTTTTACTCTTCTACCGCCTGGACTATAAAGTGCTCGTGGTCGTGAGTGCCGATACAGTCGCATGTGCCCGCATGCCGACTTCGCGCGTACGTTGCTATCTCTCTCTCTCGTTTGTTTCGCCGTCGCGTGTACTCGGAAGCCACCTTCTAAGACTTCCTAGGGGAGATAGTACTTTCAATTGTTATTCTCCCATTTCTGAAAACGCCTTGGAGTGTGCGTATCTATCGACCCCAAGACGTCGCGAAGAGCGTGTGCTGTAAAGCCAGCTCTAGAATCACCGCATTCGTACGGTGATCGGCAGCCATCTTGTCGTACTTAAAGCAACAAGTGGCAACTTCCTCATCAGAGCCACGGTTAAGCCAGCTCTAGAATCATCGCGATCGTACGATGATCATTTAATCGTTGCCGGCTAGTGCAACGAGTCGAAACGGGGTTCACGCCTCTTAATTCACGGACCACCCGCGTACAGGGTAATACTTGGACACAAGTATCGTTCCAATTTGATTAAATTGAAAACTGCTACTATCGTCTAGTTAAACTAGTGCATCTTTTCTATTTAATGAAAATTTATTGATCTTTATTTAGTCAATGTTACTTTAATTCAAATTGCGTAAATTAATTTGAGATTAATACAACTTAACTGAGTTTGAGTTTATTATAAAATTAATTGTAATATTTAACTAGTCTTGTGAAAGTTGAATGCAATTTTCGACTTAGCAAATACTTATATTATTGGACCTTGCAGTTTTACTGCTGCCTGCGGATGCAACATCGCGACTCCACTTAGGCTGCTTATCTACATTCTGATATCCTTCCGAATTCAGTTGCTGATTATACGCTGCTGGAGTTGCTGAATTCAACGCTGGCAGTTATTTCCCTTCGATCAGTCAACGCTGTGGATCATCAGCTGATTCACCGTGGGAACGTTAGCAGATGCCCTCAACGTCGCATCTTCAAGCGAATATCTACGTTCACACTATAATAAGTATTATAACCTAGGCTAAGGCTTAATTGTAACAATTTTCACTTATGTTTACTCTACTTTCGAGTGGGTTAACATAGTTAACTCAATACCAAACTTTGAATGGTCAAGTTCTTGCTAGTCAGTATACTTTGATCTCAACATGGAGGGACTACATGCTAGACAGTTGTTACTCCAAGCTAGAATTAATAATTCATTTCAAAATTTCAAATCTAAGGATAAAGATAACATGACGGAAGGTTATGCGGAATCATGTCTCGGCAGACTTGAAGCAAATTATGCGACTTTTCAGTTAGATCACGAGTCAATTCTGAAGCTCGAGGTTCTTGATAAAACTCATCCCTATTTTACAACGAACCTCTGTGAATTAGTTGAGGATAGTTTTTTGTCCGCCGAGGAGAATTTCTTGATTACTTAAAGGCTGTTAAAACAAGAGATACCAATCAAGGCTCCTCCAAATCGAATGTTGCCCCAGTTGCCACTAGTCCTGCTCATGCAGCTAACGTTTCGTTTCAATCTTTACCGAAGGTAGATTTACCAAAGTTTTCGGGGAAATTCTCGGATTAGGAAAATTTTAGAGACGTCTTTCGCTCAGTCATACATCGTCGCGAAGACTTAACGCCTATTCTGAAATTGCATTATCTTCGCACTCACCTTACAGGTGAGGCACTTGAGAAGATTAAAGCTCTTCCCATTTCTGGTGATAACTATGACCGAGCGTGGACAGCTTTAATCGAATATTACGAGAATCAACGTCGCATTGTTAGTTCTCACATTTCAGAAATCTTTTCAGTAAAATCCATGAAGGCAGATTCTTTGTCGGAAATCCTCACTATGAATTTTTCGTATACGAAAGTTATATTTCAACTTAGGTACACGAATTACGTTATGAAAAGGGCAGGGTTTTTTTTTTCATTCAAAAGGGGCTGTGTTCCCGCATATTCTATACCTACCTTTTGTTTGGAAATCCGGTTTACGCATGTTCTATACCTACCATTCATTTGGAAATCTGGCTTAAGCACCGCCTACATAAGTGCTGTGCGTTGCGTTTTGTCCAGCGCGCTGATTGGCTACCCAGGGAATTCTAGCCAATCGATGATGTTGTTTCTGAATCGCAACGCACGGCATATTGCAGTACTAATATACACTATCCCTTAGCGGTATAGTATAGAATGTTCTTCAACGGTTATCAGCTTATAGTTTGAAAGCGTCGTTTTGGCATCGGTTAACATTTGAAAGTATTCTCGAACGTGGAGTTTGTTCTTCAAACACGTTTTTTGCATAATATCTTTATTTTTATTTGAGCAAAGATAAGACAATATTGAGTATATTATCATGATTTTTATATTAATTTAAGGAAAAATTGTGTATTCAAAAATTCTAACCTTCAAAAAGAAAAATACAGCTTCTACTAAGAAGCAACTAATGGCTAAGCAGGCGGATAATTGTATTATTTGCGAGAAACTTTTAAGTGACAGTGCTATTCGTACCTTGAAAGAAGATAGTATTAAGAGTTGCATTAAAGCCATCATAAGAAGACATGATAAAAAACATTTGGAGTTTCATACAAACTGTGCTAAATCTTACACTTGGGAGAAAAGTATAGTATCAGCTGAAAAAAAATTTTAAAAGTCATTGCCTAGTGGTTCTTCGACACGAAGTACAAATGATGCTGACTTTGACTTTAATACTTTTTTTTTTATCTGTGAAAGAGATGCCAGTGATGATTTCATTGCAAAGCAAGTTAAGGTACCAAAAGACAAAAAACAAGCGGTTTCTGCTGTGACTAGTGCAGATTTGAGAAAAACTTTAATAAGTAAATTAAGAAATGTTGATGATAGGCAGTGCATAGATATTTTATCGCGTATAATGACAGTTGAAGATTTGGTAGCTGTTGGCGCTCGATATCATATGAACTGTCATAAACTATTGTATAATAAATTTCGAAAAAATTCTGAAGTCAAGGAATCTACTGTATACGAAGCGGCAAAGTTCATTTCTAGGTACATAATATAAAATAAGAAAGAGTGTCAATTTAATATTAAAGAAATATTGGAAAATTTTGAATGTGTTGAATGGCCCAATTTAAAATATGCTAAAAAGCACCTACAAAATATTTTTGGTGACGATATTATTGTACACACTTCTAGATACGGGCCAATAATAACTTTTATTAATAGAGGGCACAAAATTTTAACCGATAATTGGTACACAAATAAATCGAGAAATGAGACAGATGAGCGCCTCAGAGTCGTTCAGAGTGTCGGAAAAATTATTTTGGAAGATATTCGCGCGAAAGTGTATGATTGCGACTCTTATCCAGCACCAGATCGTTTTCTTTCAGACGTTTTACCTGTAATTCCAGATACACTGCAAGAATTACTGAATGAAATAATATTGAAAAATAAACGCTCTGTCGATAAGTATATGACAAAAATTACAAGTATTTCTCATGCGATTATAGCAGCAGCTCGGCCGAGATCGTTCTTGTCTTGTCTGCAAATTGGATTAGCAGCAATGCTTAATAAAAAGTATGGATCAAAAGAATTACTAAAAATTTTAAATGCTTTAGGTTTTTTGCGCTACTTATCAAGAGTCTTTACTATTTGAAGCATCTGTTTTATCACATCCACAAAATTTGCAATACAATGATTCATATTTTCAATACGTGTTCGACAATGCGGATCATAATATCAATACCATAGACGGTCGCAATACATTTCATGCTATGGGAGGCATCGAAATCGTAACACCTCATCAGTCAGTTACTGGTAGTACGTGTGTTCCTAGACTGAAGAAAATCCCTAGTGCTGAAGTAATTGGACAATTTGGTAAAGTAAATTTACAAACTTATTATAAGCATTCAAGTTCGGGCATGGAAAATATTTTAGTCAAAGACTTAAATGACCTAAGCTCCATGTCTTTAGACATTAAAATATCAATAACTGAACTTTTATGGTTGCTCGGTAAGAAAAAGTATGAATCAGACTTTGAGGGTTTATGCAACTAATAACGGAAAAAGAAGAAGTTCAAAAAAGTAAAATCAATTTTTTATCATTCCTGAATGCTTCGTGAAGCCATTACGATACGATGTACACTGTTCTTTTTGAAGCTGATAGAAGGTGTAAAGGAAAGGGCCAAAGACATTCCTTTGTGACATTTGATCAACCGTTGTACTATAAAGCTAGAGAAATCATTGAGTGTTGTAATGATGAATTATCAACGGTAATTGTGAGACTTGGTGGATTTCATCTTGCAATGTCTTTTATAGGTGCTATAGGATTTATTATGAATGGCAGTGGATTAAAGGAGCTCTTTTGCGAAATATTTGCAGAAAATTCAGTTGAAAAAATTTTAGGTGGTCATGCTTATTCTAGAGCAGTAAGAGGTCATACTTTAGCGCATTTAGCATTGGGGCAAATAATTCTCTCTTCATTTAATTTTTGTGAAAGCGAAAATGAAGTTGTGCATAATCTTCTGCAATGTATCGATGATGAAACATTAATTAATGTCAAAAGCAAAGAATATTGCTCTATAGTTAACAAATTTCAAGATAATATTAAAAACATTGCAAATAAAGGACCTACTGCGTAGCTGTGGCTACAATATTTTAATATGGTGACCGTATCGAAGCAATATATTGAAGCTGAAAGATCTGGAAATTGGGAGCTTCACCTACAGAGCATAAGAAAGATGATTCCATTTTTCCATGCTAGTGGTCATTATCTTTATGCTAAATCTGCTCATTTGTATTTTCAAGACATGTATGAAATAGAAAAAAAAATGGATGTATTGGAATATGATAAATTCGTTAAAAATAGTTATTTTACTATTAAGCGTTCGGATAAATTCTGGTCGAGAGTTTGGTCTGATATGGCTATAGAACAGATACTTATACGATGCATGAAAATCAGTGGGGGATTAACTCATAGAAGGGGAATAAGTGATAGTACACTAACGAAATGGGTTTTAACAATGCCTGTTCTTATTGATGTCACAAAATCAGTACAGAAATTTTGCAATATTACTTTTGCAACTTCAGAGCAACACGTTGATACAGACGATTTAAATAAATTTTTAAAATTTTTATCGTCATACGGACCATTTACACGTAGTGATGAAATCATGTCGATTAGTTCAGGGTGCAAAGGTGACAAAACAATTAATTGTCACGAAGCGTTAGAAGTTAGCAAAGAAATGATGCAAAATACTTATGGAATGAATTTTAAAAATCTCAAGTACCATAGGAAAAACAGACTTTTGTCTCATGCAGCTGCAACTGCAATAAAATTAAAAAATGAAATTATAATTAACCCTACTCTTTTATTCCAAAGAATTGCTGTTGCCATGGAGGGTTGTAACGTTGCGAATTCCCCACACAACGCCAAAGTGACTTTTACCCCGAACCAAATTTATAAGTAATGAGAGCCAGGCTCGGGATACTAGCTATCTCCTTTTTCCTTGAGACTTCTTCTTCAGGACCGCACCTACACGAACGACAGCCTGGGGCGGCTGAAACCCACGGCGATTGCTGAAAATCCTTAAGGACAAACAAGACACTGGCTACCACACTCGCAATTGAAATACAACGGTTAACTTGTCATCTAGTCTTTTTATTTCCCCCAGCATTTACATCAGAAACCCGACAATAGCTACGCGCCGCAATTTTTACAGAGAAACCCGACAATAACTCGTTCGCCTCGTTCCCCTCCTCCCGCTTCTCTATCGATGTGACGACCCCGGTTGCGAGAGAGAGAGATCTCTCTCCTCTCTATGCGCGCGCAAACCGCTGAATTTCGTCCGCACTGTAAGGGCCGAGGGCTGAAAGAAGGGGTCTCTCGGCGGTAGCCAGAAAAGACACTTACCGTACACAGGGCGACGATGGCTCCGGTGAGCTGCTGCCGGATCACCTCTCTCTCCTCTCGCTCTCTCTCCCGACGCTATACTCCTCACTCACTCTCTCTCTCTTCTCGGCACCGCACTTGCTTTCCGGCACACTCCCGACTCTCTCTCTTCCTCACTACTCTCCAAACTACTGCTACTCTCCACACTCCTCTCACTACACTCTCTACACTCTCTCTACCTTCACTCTCACTACTCTGCTCTACTCTATACTCTCTCTACTCTCCTCTACTCTACACTCCGAAAAAAAAAATACTCCGCGACACTCGTTAGCACGTCTGGACTCCAGCACGGCTCACTCGAGAATGACGCCAAGATGGGTGTCTAGGCGTCTCTTCTGTCTTCTCCGCTCTCCTTCCGTCCTCCTCGCAATCCTCAGTGCTCCGCATTGGCTGCCGATCGCTCGTTTTCATATGTGTTGTTCACTCCGGGTGTGTGTGAGTTCCGCCGGCTCTGTTTCCTCCAACCAGGAGTTGCCATGCTTCTAGTCGATAGGTGATTGGGTCGCTCGGACTGACGTCACGCCGATTTTTCCCAACTCGTACCTGCGCGCCCTTTATGAATTCATCTTGGTTCAAAAAGGGTAAAGTCAGTGGAGGCGCAGCTTTAATAGCATCAGCGCCTCCACTCTCTACTCGACTCCCCCGCGCAGCATGCTATACGGCTACGCGTTGAGGTGGAGTGCGCAGGGGCCGCTATCGTATCGCCTCTCTCTCCTCTTCGTCATGCCAGCCGCGGTACACGGCCGCACGTTGGTTCCCGGCTATAGCCAGCCTCGCCTTCTATCTCTCTCTCTCTCTCTCTCCGTTAGGTCTCTTCTATCTCTCCCTCTCCCTCTCTTGCGCTCTCGGCTAGCTGTGCCGGTAGCTACGGCGGCCGCTGCTCAGGACGTGCTCTTTCCCTCTCTCTGTCTCTCTCTCTCGCTCCGCTAGGTCTCTTCTATTTCTCCATCTCTCTCTCTCTTGCGCTCTCTGTTAGCTGTGCCGGTAGCTACGGCGGCCGCTACTCATGCCGTGCGCTCTCCCTCTCTCTCTCTCTCGCTCCGCTATCTACTCTCGTCCCATATCTCGCGCCATACTCTTCTATGCGGCGCACCGGGCCGTCGTCGCCGGTATATTCATCGTTTCCTCTCTCTCGCTTGCTCTCTCTCACTCCCATCGCGCGCAGTCTCTCTTACACCCGCACTTACCGATCTACTCGTTCCCTCTCTCTCTCGCCATCCGCGTGCACTCCGCGCGTGTCGTCGTTGTCGATTTGTCTCGCTTCCTCTCTCTCTCTCTCTTTCACTCCTACACGCCCGCATTCGCTCTCTCTCACTCACTCTCATCGCGCAGCTAGTCTCTCGCGCTCTGTGCGCAGGCGCGCTCTCGCCGGTCATTCACGTACGCGTGTACCTCATGGTACAAGTATTATCGCGGCCTCGCATTTCTGCCCTGTAACCGCGTGTCCTGGGGCTTCGCGTGTGTGCTCTCGCATCGGTGTTTCATGTGCTCCGTGTCAGTGTTAGCGATGGATAGTGTACGTGGTGTACAGTGTCGGTCTCACGGCTCGCTGCTCGGCTCGCTGCCGGCGCTTCGCCTGTCATTGCTGTGGATGAGATCTCGTGGGCATGCCGGGCGTAGGCTCAGCTGTTCTATACACCGAGCGAGTCGGCGTCGAGCGCGCGGGCACGAGGCTCGCTTTTCTTCGCCCTGCTTCTTCTTCGCCGCCGCTGCCATCCTCGTCATCTGCATCGACGCCCTGTTCGAATTCGTGCTGTGTAGGACGGTAGGTGTGTGCACGTGTGCGTGTGTGCGCGACAGGTGTCGTCGTCGCGCAGTGTTGGCTGCTCCTCTTCGTAACACAAAATAACAGTTCTACATTAGCCCGATGCAGTAAATGCATTCTCGGGCAAGGTGCCGGGGAGGCAGCCGGCTTACACATCTACCTATAGGGCATATCGTGCGTGGAAATCCACGTCACAGGATGGTGTATTAAAAGATTACTTGTCGTATGAACTGGCACCTATCCCTCTTTCTTTATTCGATAACTCGATTATGCGTAAAACTCAGAAGTCAAAGTTATACGACTTTTTTGAACCCGAGAACGAAAAGATTAATCTTGAAAATTGTCGTCATACAATCGATGGCGGTTTCTTATTACATCGAGTAGTTTGGCATCAATAAGGCAGCTTTAATGATATTTTAGATCGTTACGTTAGTTATGTGAAAAAATATTATACTCCGGATAGTATTGTTGTATTCGATGGGTATCCAGATGACAAATCTTTAAGTACAAAAAATGCAGAGCGTCAACGGCGACAAACACGACAGCAATGTAGAAAAATTCTTTTTGACGTTTCCATGATAGCCACAGTTTCTCAAGAAAAATTCTTATCTAATGATAAAAACAAAAATAGATTAATACAATTTTTAAGAGAAAAATTGGAGAAAGCTGGATTTACAACCAAACAAGCTCTCGAAGATGCTGATTTTCTGATCGTTGAAACTGCAGTGAATGCGAGCGCGCCAGGAAAACCTTCCGTAATTGTGGCCGAAGACATCGGTGTTTTAATAATCTTTGTACAAAGAGCACCGACGAACAATCTCGTTTACTTTTTAAAACCTGCAAAAAATAAAAGAGTCGAAAAAGTCTTTTCTTCCAATTCTTTTCGGAATAATATTTTAAATAATTTAATAGCATTCATTCATGCGTTTTCTG
Organism: Torymus aiolomorphi; assembly: GCA_036365515.1. Taxonomy (NCBI): domain Eukaryota; kingdom Metazoa; phylum Arthropoda; class Insecta; order Hymenoptera; family Torymidae; genus Torymus; species Torymus aiolomorphi. The sequence continues at coordinate 90,469,525 of CM070876.1, forward strand.
GTTGTGACACCACATCGGCTTTGTACAAGCAGGGCAAAGGAAAAATCGTAAAAATTCTTGAAAAAGATTCAAAACTAAGAGAAATCGCCACAGTTTTCTATTCGCCTATTGCTACAAAAACACAAATCGCAACAGCCGGCCAAGAGGTTATGCGGGCGTTATACACTGGTCAAAGTAAAAATAAAATGACTGACTGATTTGCGATATAATATTTTTAAAAAATGCTCAAAACAAAAAACATTTTATTTAGCGACATTACCACCAACAGAATCTGCAGCAAAACTTCACTCATATAGAGTTTACTATCAAGTTCAGATGTGGATAGGAAATTTGTTGAACCCGGTAGATTGGGGGTGGAAAATCAATGAAGATACACTTGTGCCCATGTATGTTGAAGGTCTTTTAGTATCCGATAACATTTTAAAAAATATTAGTTGCAAATGTGTAGGATGTAACGAACCTAACGCAGACGTTACATAACCACGACCTTGCTGCAAGGGTATGATTAAGTGAGCGGGAATTCTGATTATAAATTTTTCCAACCTTAAGTGTATCTAAACGTAATTTGAACAATAGTTTATTTATGTTAAATTAACATAAATAAAGATTGTTGTAAGTGTTTCAGTGTTCATAATGATCCGAGCCCCGGATGCGTAAGACAGAAATCAAACCACCAAGAATTTGAATTTCGCGCCACTGTATTTTAAATATGCTACAGTACCGAGTTTTTTTTCCTAGCTTTACATTGCTATAGTGCTGAGTCTCGCTATACCTATAGCTAGCAGAGCAGCGACGTGTTGGCTGATGCAATGAGACAAGGACGCCACTATAGCCTTACGCATGAGTGCGAGTGAGACAGGATATGAATAATCATTATTTAATTCTCTTCGTTATTCATGCACCTATAAAAATAAACAAAATTCATTTTTCAATTAATTTCACTAAAACTCAATATTAAAGCATGCTGTGTGATCGCCTAGTGTTTTAATATTGTGATTAAATAAACCTGTAATTTTCAAGCGTGTACCATTACACATTCCTTCTGATATACTTATATTTCTAATTAACATTACAATTGCATTTATTTTTAATTTTAATTCATGTGGTGGTAGACCTTCTCTAATATTATTAAGCATTTCTATTGGGTAATTTAGGTGAATATTTTCATCTGTTTGATCAACTCCTTTATGCGTTGCGTAATCTAAACTATAATATGTATGTGTTTTACCATGTAATAAGTTCAAAACTTTATTATTTATAAGTTTAGTATCGTCATTATGTGGAGCTAATATTATACGATCTACGGAATTTTCGAGATTGATATCATCATAAATTTTATTACATACACTTTCGGTCTTCCATTTATTTGGAACTATAAATGGATTAATTTTACCTTCACCTAACTCTAATAAAAATGAAGCAAATTGTTTATTTTTTGAGCGAATATTTTCAGTTAATTTTAAAACTTTAAAGAGAGGCCATAAATGAGAAAATTTGATTGTGTCCTGTACTATACTGTCTCGGTAACCATATTTTAGGACTGGCCGAATTTGTCTAAAATCGCCTCCTAAAACTATCAATTTACCACCAAATGGAACATCACTGTAACATATATCTTTGAGTGTTTGATCAACCATTTCCAAAGCTTTTTTTGGGATCATTGATGCTTCATCCCAAACTATAATATCTACTTCCCGTAATTTTTTTTTATCTAATTCTAATTTTAGAAAAGCATTTTCAATACTGTTTAAATCTAAAGGAAGTCTAAAAGTACGATGACTTATCATTTCTCTAGGTAATAAAATAGATGCGATTCCTGTCCAAGCCATAGATAAAATTTTTTTATTCAAAGATAAAAAGTGATATATTAAAGTCTTGTATATGAAAGTTTTTCCTGAACCTCCAGGTCCATCAATAAAATAAATTTTATTTTTGTTAGTTATAATTTCATTAAAAATTAATCTTTGATTAGTAGTTAATTGATTAAACAAAATTTCAAAAAGATTTTTACTGTTTGCTAAATTTTCAGGACTTTCTTCGATATTATTTATTATTGGTTCAGGTAAACTATAATCTTTACAACTTTTATCTTCAGTTTGTAATATATTTTGAATGTGTGACAAAGCATTATTTTCTTTATTTTCTTTAAAATCTTCAGTAAAAAATTTTTTGAATTTATTCCAAATTAAATTACCTTGAATATTTTCAGCTAAGATAAACCATGCAAAGAATTTACGTAATTGAAAAGGAAGCATGATATTACTTGCTTCATCAAAAATAATATAAATTTGGGAATCATCTTCTATTAAACCCATAGCAAGTGCTGCTTCTTTATATGTTTTATATGAGACGTTATTAAATGTTCGTAAATCTTTAAAAGAAGTAGCACCTTTTATGCGGTTCAACAGTAATTTAAGAAAAAATCTTTCATTATCTTTGGGTGAAACAATATTTAATCGCCCAATCGCATCAAATTGTTTATTGCGTTCTCTACGTTTCCATACTTTAGATTTGGTAAATCCATAATATTACAATCATATGAGGGTGTGTTCTAGTTTGTGTCCTACATTATGTGTCATGTTATTAAAGGCATACCCTAATGTGACTAAGGCTTACATTAAGACTACACGTAAAAAGGTAAACTACTTTTCTGATTGGTCGGTATTTAAACATCAACGAATCAGCTGCGTAGTTCCGTAAGTAGCCAACGCACCAATAACATGGGCATCACGCAGCATCGCACAGAACAGCACCGCGCAGCGCTTACGTACACCTTCCAATACATTTGATAACATTTAAGAAAAGACGAACTTATACAAATTTTTTAAACGTGATCTTAGGAAGAGTGTACATAAGCTCTGTACTGTGCTGTGGGGTGCGTTTCCGATGCCGGTGCTGTTGGTGCATTGGCTACTTATAGAACTACGCCGCTGATTGGTTGATGTTTAAATACCGACCAATCAGAAAAGTAGTTCCGTAAGTAGCCAACGCACCAATAACACGGGCATCACGCAGCATCGCACAGCGCTTACGTACACCCTCCAATACATTTGATAACATTTAAGGTAGTTATAATTGTTTATAAAATCACGAATGAGGTTATAAAAATAATTATCTTCATTTGGCTATAACTTTCTGGGTCTTGAATAATTTTGAATTTTTCCTTGGGCAAGTCCCCGTGAAAGAATAAAATGAGACCTTGATAATTAAAATTTGTTAAGAAACCAAAAAGATGGGGATTTCTTATCAATAATTGTTTCTGCTGTTTCTAAAATATCGACATTTTGTTAAAAAAAATTATTTTAGTCATGTTAAATACACCATATTTATAGTATAAATGTATTATTATTAGATTAAACTATAATCATTAATAACGTTATTAAAGCCATACCCTGATGTTATTAAGGCTTCTTGCATGCAAAAAGGAACGGGGAACGTATACAAATTTTTTAAACTTCACCTTATAATTGATAACATTTGATATTATAATTATTTAATAATATAGAAACAACATCAATAATATTAACAATATCAAATCATTCGTAATATGTATGAAATGTATGACAAAATGAGAAAAACAATACAATATTATGAGGAGGGGAAGGAGGAGGGGGAGGAGGGATTTTGAGGAGGGGGTGGCGGGGAGGAGGGGGGAGGAGGGGTTTTGAGGAGCAAATGTAATACTAAAAACTCCTATTTATAATCTCATTTTTCCGATATTTTGAGGAGGGGTTGAGGAGAGGCGAGGAGGGGGGAGGAGGAGGAGGAGGGGCTCGGTACCCTACAAACCTCTTACAACTATATACTATAGGAAGATATATATATATATATATATATATATATATATATATATATATATATATATGTTTGTAAATTGGTACTTTTGAGGAGATGTGAACCTTTCGCTCAGAGTTGGGACAATGTGACTAAAGAAATAATGACCCTCAGGTTACCGACTCTGGGAAAAGGGGGTATAGATTTCTCCTCAAAAGTCGCGATTTTTGAGTTGAGAAATTTGAGGAGTCTCCTCAAAATGCCGACATCTCTACAAAAGTACCGATCTATACGTTGATATCTCTTCAAATATACCAATTCCCATAGTTATATATATATATATATATATATATATATATATATATATATATATATATATATATATATATATATATATATATATATACATATATATATATATTCTCGAAAGGGGTTTATAAAGCCCGTTTTTTTATATGTAGGGGTTTATCGAGCCCGATTTTGATTATGCAGCCCGGGCTTCATAATATTTCTAAATATAGGGGTTTATGCGGCCCGACCTAGAGTCTATAACCCCAGGGTCCATTACTTCTCTAGTCACTTGCCATAGGGAACTCTGGGCTGTAGGTACTAATATAGTCTTGTGCTACATAAACCCCGATAAGTATATTATATATATATATATATATATTCACATCTGGGACGCATTTTGAGGATTATATAGTTCATATATACCGAATTTTGAGGATTTTGTAGGCATTTTGAGGAGTCTCCTCAAAAGTCCAAAGCACTCGAGAGGCATTTTGAGGATTTTTCAGCGGTTTCCACAATAGTGTGTTAATACATCGATTTCGGAAATTCCGTGATATTTTTCTGTAAAAGCGGGCGCCGCAGGCGTCGTGGTGTTAGTCAATAACCTTAGGGTCATTATTTCTTTAGTCACGCGCTTGTTTATTGGTTGTTTATAACAATGTTTATATTTGTGTCACCACTATTATACAAATTCTTTATGAAATCCTCAAAATACCGTCCAATGATATTTATATTTATATATATATATATATATATATATATATATATATATATATATATATATATATATATATATATATATATATATATAAATATATGAAACGCTAGTTATGCAGACACTTTCCGAAATTTAAATAGACTTATGCAGACAGAGACCGACTTATGCAGACGTCACCATAAGTAGAGAGATTATTTCTTTAGTCACGCTAGACTTGTGCAGACACTTGTATAAACGGTACTACACTTATGCAGACAGGTCACGTGGTCTTATACATTGGTGTCAGCATAAGTCCATGTTTATATGATTATATTATATATATATATATATATATATATATATATAGAGGCTAGTAAGTTTGAGGAGCTCAACCCCGGTCGGTCAGAGTGGCTAAAGAAATAATAACCCTCAGGTTACCGACTCTAGACAAATAGACTCTAGAAAACCCCTCAAACTTCCGCTCGGATGCTGAATATATAGATTGGAAGTTTGAGGAGGCTCCTCAAACTTCCCATAACCCCTCAAACTTCCAAGCGGGTGCTGAATATAATCCTCAAACTTCCAGAATTTCATATTTATATATATATATAATCATATAAACATGGACTTATGCTGACACCAATGTATAAGACCACGTGACCTGTCTGCATAAGTGTAGTACCGTTTATACAAGTGTCTGCACAAGTCTAGCGTGACTAAAGAAATAATCTCTCTACTTATGCTGACGTCTGCATAAGTCGGTCTCTGTCTGCATAAGTCTATTTAAATTTCGGAAAGTGTCTGCATAACTAGCGTTTCATATATTTATATATATATATATATATATATATATATATATATATATATATATATATATATATATATACACCCCCGATCTCCCAAGTGAAGGACGACAATAAAACATATTTTCTTATATATCATCATTGTTATTAATTTTCCTGGGCGTTTTCCACCACCGTTCCCTATCTCCTGACATCTACCCTTGCGAATAAAATACCAATTATTATTATTATTATTAACTTATTTGAACCCTTTTTTTTATTTTGCTAATTATTTTTGAGTATTTTAATTAACTATTTCCTGCATATTAAATAACTTTAATACAAAAAATGTTGCTATTATCTATAACAATTTTTTCAATATTAAATTAATTATTTGAGAATAATTACATATATATAATCATTTATCTAACGACCGAGGACGTCAGCAGCAGAGCAAGCAGCATCGATATTTTCAACACTCAATCATCGCATATGCACATTTAGTCATCATTGCACTTAAGGTGACTCCTAACCTGGTTTTTCCTCCCCTATCCACAGAACCTACTTATAAAACCTTACAAGGACAATGTAAAATAATGTGTGTCTGCGTTAAACGCGACTTGCGATGCTCTGATTATTGCAAAGACTGTCATTGACAGAATTAAGATTGATTTTGAGCTGTAATATCTTCGAATGTAATCGATAAAATTTTGTCGTTCCAGTTTTAATTGAAGCGCTTTTCAGATATGTCAGGATTTTTTATAGTAAATGGAAAACTCCTTGGTTTATGATAATCGTTTATAACGTAAAAATTTTGAAAAAATTTAAAAAAATTCTAAATGACTGTTAAAATGTAAAAACAGGTATTTTTGGTAATGGTTATTGTTTATTATGACCACTAGTAAGTGTAAAAAATTCAGCGCCCGTTTTGAGCTTTTATTTAAACCCATGGCATGAAATACAATTTTAATAAATTTTTTGCTAATTGTTATTTATTGAATGTGTCAGTCGAGAACCATTTAATGAATCGATGCGAAATTTTAGGGGTAGAGTCGGCATATGGTAAACTATATTTTTCCCAAGTTTCATCAACATTTATTAATATTGACTCCCTTTAAAAAATTCATTAGATCAAAAATCATTATGCAGTCGTTGTGGATTCTTAAGGTAGGCTGGGATGATGATCTTCCATATGAAACCTCTGATCGTTGGCAGAATTGGTTGCTAGATCTCCCTTCTATTTCTGAGATCAAAATCCCTCGCTGGAGTGGATACTCTCTCTAATGTGAACTTCTTGAAATTCATGGATTCGCTGACGCATCTAAGTTTGCATATGGTGCTGTAGTCTACCTGCGCTTAATACAAACACAAGAGGTGCTCGTCACCCTTCAAGTAGCTAAGACGCGAGTAGCTCCGCTTAAAACACTAAGCATACCTCGCTTAGAACTTTGCGCTGCGTTGCTACTTGCTCTTCTGGTGCAAACTTTTGTCGAATCTTTTCCCATAAAGGTTGAGAGTATTCATCTGTGGTCAGACTCAGCAGATGTACTATTTTGGCTGAAAGACCACCCTTCAAGATGGGGTGTATTTGTAGCTAACAGGTGTTCGGAAATTCACACTCTACTACCCGACGCATATTGGCCTCATGTGCGTTCTGCTGACAACCCCGCCGATGTCATTTCTCGAGGAATTGAGCCTTCAAAACTAGCTTCGCATCGCTTATGGTGGCAAGGCCCCGTCTGGCTCTCGGATAGTCATGAGCCTTGGTCGAGGTCTCATGACGAGCTCAACTTCAACGTAAATAGTCTCAATCTTCAACCTAGTTAGACTCTAGTCGCTAGTAAAAGCTCTCCAGTTTCTATCGAGAATACTCCAGAAATTTAGAGTCTCTTTGGCAAGTACTCTTCATTAGAAAAGTTGTTAAGGATGGCTTCGTACTCTTTCAGATTTATTAATAGAATCTGTTCGAAAATAGTGCGTACGACGTCTTCGATTTCAGGCGTTACCTTTTTCACTGTTCTTCAATCCCTACTATGCCATCACACTCAGAATTCGAAGGAGATAAGTGCTAGTGAGATTGAGAACACTAGACTTTGTCTGATATATCTAGTTCAAACAGCGTATTTCAAACTTGAATTACAACAATTACAGAGAGAAGGTAGACTTTCATCGAAAAGTACTCTTTTAGCATTAAATCCCATGATACAAAATCATTTGCTCAAGGTGGGCGGTTGACTCTCACATTCTCTTCTCGAAGAAGATGCTAAGCATCCCCTCATCCTTCCTGCTGATTGTCAGTTTACGACTCTATTAATAAGAGATGCTCATCATCGCACTCTGCATGGTGGTGTTCAGCTGACTCTCGCTACTCTTCGACGTCAGTTTTGGATAGTGAGAGGACGATCAGCTGTTAAAAAAGTCATCAGAACATGCATTACTTGCACACGTCATGCCGCTAGAGTGCCCGCTCAATTAATGGGTGAACTACCCAAGGCCCGAGTGCGCCCTTCTTTACCGTTCGAACGAGCTGGTGTTGATTACGCCGGTCCGATCAACGTTCGACTTACTAAAACTCGAGGAAAGGGAACAATGAAAAGATATGTCGCGATATTTATCTGTATGGCTACTAGAGCCGTCCACATAGAGGTAGTCGAGGACTACTCTAGCGAAGCGTTCATCGCTCCTTTCCATCGATTTACTGCTCGTAGAGGTCATCGTAACGAGTTATACTCTGACCAAGGTATTGACTTCATTGGGGAAGATACTCAACTAAGGCAGATGGTCGAGGCTTCGTCAGAATTCTCTGCTCGTGTTGTTCGGTCTCTTACTCACAAGGGAACCTCCTAGATTTTCAATCCTCCCAGTGCACCCGATTTTGGAGGCATTTGGGAAGCAGCAGTTAAATCGGCGAAACATCATTTGCGCCGAGTCAATGGAGAACAATTTCTTACTTTTTCTGAACTTGCTACACTTATGTGCCGTATTGAAGCATGCCTTGACTCCAGACCATTAACTGCTCTCACCGATGATCCTACTGACCTTGATTTTCTATCACCTTCACATTTTCTTATTCAACGTTCATCATTTTTAGTTCCCGAAGAAGATGTCAAGGAAGTCAACATCCCACCTGGAAAACGCTGGCTGCTGATTAGTCAGCTCACGCAACATTTCTGGACCAGGTGGTCCACAGAGTACTTGACGGCTCTGCATTCACGTATGAAGTGGAGACAGCCACAACCCTCAGTCACCGTGGGCGAACTCGTTCACGTTCGCAACGAGCTCACGCCTCCATCCAAATGGCCCATCGCACGCATCACAGCCATTTATCCAGGGAGTGATGGCCTCACCCGTGTCGTCGAACTTCGCACCACCACTACAACTTTTCGTCGCCCCATCGCCAAGGTCGTCCGTCTCTACCCTACCGAATAAGGACCATTCACCAGTTTGGCGAAGGTGGGCGGAATGTTCGGGATTCAACGCGACCAGCCGAGAGCATTCCCCTACTCCGGCCACCTATACATGTGTGAGAGAGCCGTGTCAGTCAGCGCTCTCCACGCGTCTCTCTTACCGCCCCTCCATTCGACCAAGACACGCCGACGGCACTTCGCAGCGCCGGCCGGCTCAGTTCACGCGCGACGGCCAAGAGAGACAGCAACGAGCGACGGCAGTTGAGACTGCAGAACGGCAGACTCAATAAATTCACCATCTTATCTCTACACGAAAGCCTTTTCATTTTTCGAACCTCTACAGCCCACCATCCTTCATATATCACAAAACAATAGTAGACAAGGAAAATTATTAATTTCAATATTTTATGTAAATGATATAGTTATAACAAGTAATAATAAGAATGATTTAGAGATGAAGAAAAATAAGCTGAAACAAAATTCATAATGGCCAATTTAAGATAGCCGCTTCCTTAGTATGAGAGTAGACAAAAATAGAAAAGGCATAGAGTTGAAACTTACACTGAATAAATATATAGAATGTATACTTAAATATTTGGACATTGCAAATGCATTCACAGGAAACGCCTTTGATAACTGACCAACTAAATGATGGAAAGTCACGAGATAGAAAAGATGAAATAAGCAAAGAAAAGTTGAAGAAAGTAACTAATACGGAAATTGCAAAATACAGAGAGTTAGTTGAAATACTGCTGTACCTTTCAAGCACTGTGGGAGTGATATAACGTAAGCTAGAAATATATTGAGTGGACACTAAAGAACCTAACAGAAGCTGAATTGTTATTGGCAAAAGGAGTCTATAGATAAACACTTGAAACAGACTTAAAACACATGACATAAATCTTAGAAAAGAAACTAATGGATTAAAAATTATACAGAAATAATACGATTGTATGGAGACTAAATAAGCAACACGTTCTTACCTTAACTGTCGAGCAGAGCATGCGATGATAAGTAAAGCCAGTCAGAAAACGATATGCTTAATCACAATTCATTAAAATACTTATTAGAAAAGAATTATTTTCTGCAAACTTATATTGTGGCAATAGAGCAGAAGAATCGAGCATAAAAATACAAGTGTCACATAGACATGTGCTGAACTTAGAGACGCTATGTGAAAGATTGCGTAGAGAAGAGATTGAGCACTGCTAAATGGTACTCAGACGATTGATAAGTAGAATACTGAATTTAGAGTAGATAAACAATAGTTATATTATTCTATTAACAAATTCTTTGATTACAGATACTAGATAATCCAAATATAGCAGAATAGAAAAGGAACTTCCCTCGGGAGGGAGTGTTGGATATATGTATATATACAAGCTCGGAAAGTTCTTATGTTTAGCGACATTTCCCCCTCCCCTCTACTAGTATCCATGCGAGCGCGAGCGAGTGTGTCAGTCAGTCGGGTAATGTCAACCCTTACGAGAAGTCACGCATATAAGAGAAGAAAGATTGTATTACATTAATAGTTTGTATAGAGGAGCAGTAATAAATACAATAACATATTAATAATTACACCTTTTGTTCTTATTTCTCCGCCTGCAAAATGCCTAAATACCAACAATAACATTTCGGTTTTTAGAAAAATTGCTAAGAAAACTTTTCGAGTTACAGACGAAAACGTTCATTTCGCGCGGGCCGTCCCATAAGGCGCTGTGTTAAAATGCGCGACTTTGATATTTAATATCTCAAGAACTAAACCGCTGGAAGTTTTTAGATAGAAATATCTTATAGACAATAGTATTATCAACACCTGGTCAAAATTGAGAGAAATTTCTAAGAAAAGGCGTTTTGGGTGAAACTCCCTCAAATACTCGTAGTTTCCCCTCGCGGAGCTGGGCGCGCCGCTGTGGCGGCGTGCCTGCCGGGTATGCGCGCGCTGTGGAGGCGGCGCGATGATTACGGATGCGCGAGCGCACCAGCGCGCCAGCGAGCAAGGCGGGTTCTCACAAAGCGGCGTGACCGCACGCGCGCAAGTAAATTACTAACCTGACTTGACGCGTGCGTAAGCATTGCTGAAGACCGCGTCTTTAACCTAGCCTGCGCCGACGACGCATTCAGGGTAGGGTTAGTAATGAGGTACGTCGCCTCGTTACAACATTCAAGTTTTTTATCGTCCTCTTGCTGTGCATGGAGTAGGTATGGCTTATGGTTTGGCATTCAAGTTTTTTATCGGATACTTGCTGTGCATTGGGGCTTACGGTTTGGTATTCAAGTTTTCTATCAGCCTCTTGCTGTCCAAGGCTAAGGTGAGCTTAGGAACTTACAGTCTGGCTTTCAAGGTTTTGCATCGGTCACTTGTTGTGCGTGGGGTAGTTGGAGCATACGGTTTGGTATTAAAGTTTTTTCACTGACCAATAGCTGTGCGTGAGGTAGGTGGAGCTTAGCGTTTGGCTTTCAAGTTTTCTCACCGGTCACTTGCTGTGCGTGGAGTAGGTGGCGCTTACGGTTTGGCATTTAAGTTCTTTATCGGTCTTTTGCTGTGCGATGGATAGGTCAGTTTAGGAACTTACGGTCTGGTATTCAAGGATTTTCATCGGCGACTTGCTGTGAGTGGGGTAGGTGGTGCTTACGGTTTAACCTTCAAGTTTTTTTATCAGCCTCTTGCTGTGCGTAGAGTTGGTAGGGCTTACGGTTTGACATTCAAGTTTTTTATCGGACACTTGCTGTGCGGTGCGTGGGATAAGTGTGGCTTACGGTTTGGCATTCAAGTTTTTTATCGGCCACATAGTATGCGTAGGGTTTAGGTGTTTACGGTTTTGCACTCAAGTTTTTTATCGGCCTCATGTTGTGCATAGGGTTTAGGAGCTTACTTGGTGTGCGTGGGGTAGGTGGATCTTACGGTTTGGCATTCAAGTTTTTCATCGGCCACTTGCTGTGCATGGGGTAGGAGTAGCTTACTGTTGGGCATTCAAGTTTTTCATTGGCTTTTTGCTATGCGTGGAATAGGTTTGGCATTCAAGTTTTTTATCGGCCACTTGCTGTGCCTGGGGTTTAGGAGCTTATAGTCTGGCATTCAAGTTTTTTATTGGCCTCTTGCTGTACGTGGGGTAGGTGAGTTTAGGATCTTACGGTCCGACACATAATATCACATAAAATTTTCCAGCTTCCTATGCTATAAATAATAGGTATTGAAACAGATATGTCTCTTGAAGAATTAGAAGTTGATATAAGCAAAAGAAATTCCGTGAACTCTAACATTTTCTGTTCAGTTATACACAAATATGAAAACAACAAAAATAATATAATAATAGAATTCCCAGCTGATACCTACAAATTTATTATATAAAGCAAAAACAAACCGTACATCAGGCATAAGCATGACCGTGCTGCAAGGCATACAATGATATAAATATAAAGCCTTGTTTAAATTGTGGCAGGGTAGGACATAATAGATCAAAATGCAAAAATGAAAAAATATGCCTTAAATGCGCTGGTAAACTGCAACAAAGGACTGTTCAACTGTAGATACATTTAAATGCATCACCTGCTGTTATCAAAACAACAAGGTGAAAACAAATAAAGATGTCAACCATATTTCAGGCAAATACTTTCTGAACCGAAAAAAGCTATTGTGATAAAAAATTGTTAATTGTATACGTAAATATTGTTCAATAAGTGAAAAAGTTACTTTCGCTATTTGCCAAATTTTTATTTTTCATTCGATTTTAATGTTTGATGTCTCATTTTGGTCCTTAAGCATTTATCTACGACCCATCTAGGCTTATATTATGAAATAATTAATATATACGAAGCAACATGTAATTGTTTACAGTTTAAGCACAACAATCTTCAAATTTAAACTGTATTTTACTGTAAACAATTACATGTTGATTCGCATGTTAAGTCCGGAGATAAGGGAAAACGAATAATAATTGATTTAAATGTGAATTTATTAAATAAAATACAATTAATTACCAATACAATCGACTTGTTTCGAGTTAAATACAGATGTTGCGCTTTCACTTATAGACTCTTATGTTCTTCAGTTGTTCTCCTGCTTAATTTAACACTTGTTTCGTGAATTAATTACAATAACTTATAAATTCTGCTTACTGGATGAGTAAGGCTTACATTTTAATTGGCTCAATGTCGTAGAGTTATACGGAGCTCACCAGGTTTCTTGTACACTGTGACTGACGTGTATGACATACATCGCTTATTTTATAATACAAAATAATTAGGTTAAAGATGGTCGTAACAGTAAATCGAAATCATCTTATTTGGCAATGTAAACTTCCTCAGTCGTATACAATTCGGCGATAGCATTGAGAAATGCTGACCCTAAAGAGAATATCGTACGTTGTTTTTCGCAAGTTTGATGACCTACTACGTCACGACGCCGCATGAGCAAAATGCTGTGTTTGTAAAAAATTGCATTCCCGCTTTTATGCGTCAGGAAATATCTGATATGAATAAACTTACAAAATGAAATTCTAAATTTCTATAATACGTCTTCGGACGTAACACGCATATATTAATTATTTCATAATACAAGCCTGTTTGGGTCGTAGACAAATGTTTAAAGGGTAAAATGAGATGTTAAACATTAAAATCGTATGAAAAATAAAAAGTTGGAAAATAGCGAAAGTAACTTTTTTACTTATTGAACAATATCTACGTATTCGATTAACAATTTTTTATCACAAAAGTTTTTTTCGTTTCAGAAAGTATTTGCCTTCATATCCATGTGTACTTACATTATTATATTTTAATATAATATAATTAAATAGTGAATCCATTTTAAAATCACGATAACCCCCTTATAAGCGATCAAGATCCTTCTGGGTTTCCATTCTTTGATTATTTTTCTATTAAAATGAAGGTCTTTTAACTTTATTTTCGCTTTTTATAAGAGAGTTTTATGTTCAAAGGTCACTCCTTACTCTCCCGTAAGAGTCTAAAACTTGATTTTCAAGAATTTTTTTCTCGAAAAAATGAGCTATAAAAAATACTGAAAAAATTCATGCAATCTTCTTTCAAATTAAAGAACAATATATAAAAATTCTAAATTGTTGGTTGCATTTTTATGTAACGACTGAACCTCCTTAAGATAACAGAAGTGCACAGATGTCACCAAATAATGATAGAGAATTTTATAAATTCTTTGAAGATATTTCTGTGCAAAATTAATAACACTAAAAATCAGTATATAGTTGGTGATTTCAATCTTAATTTACTTAACAACGAATCAATACTTCCATATTTCCTTTTTACCACTATTCTCCAATCTCGATCTTAGTTGCAATTTTCAAATTACGCTGTCTACCGACAGACAATTGACTACCGTAGATCCTCTAGTAAATTCTAAGTAGCTTTACGAACATTGATCGTTTTACTTTATTTATTTTCATATATTTACAATAATCTTTGAGTTAATTGGTTTCATAACTAAATCCCGCGCTATATAGGTCTAAATGTATTAATTTCTATTCCTATCCGCAACATCCTCCCCCTCTAATTAATACATTTTTCTGTCTTGGCCTTCATTCACTGTCTTCTATCTAATCATCGCTAATAACGCATCATAGTTACTTTAAATTAATAGCTATCACATTTCCCACCTATGACAGCCTATCGGAACCTCACTGCCACGACAGTACCAAACCACACAATAATACGCTCTCGGCGCAGGTATTATTTCCACTAATCGATGCCGGTTAAACTAATCGTCATTCTTCGCTTCAGTTTCTCAAGCGGCTACATTTGGGGGCATATTGATTTGGCACTCTCCCTCGTCATGCGATAATAACAAGTCTTCGTTTGCTGGAGTTCTTTATTCCTCGACGTTCGCTATACAATCGGAGTGGATCCGTCATGGTCTTTACTCGTATGCGTCGATATCACGATAAGACGTTTCAGAATTACTGGCTTCGTGGTATCACAGATAAATCAATCATTTTTGTCAGGGCAACGTCTCTTCTGTCTTGAACCTTTCTTTGCACTGATTCTTTGTCTCTTTTTTCTTGTTTTTCGATGACTTCACCGTGCGTTCTCCCTCCATAAGGGTACTTCGCCTCACGTTGATCTTTATCTGTAATGTTTTAAGTGCATCTTTATCTCCCTATTGAACATCTTTTACATATTTCCAAAACCCAAGTACTCTCCTTGCTATATTGCCAACCTCACCAGACGAAACCACCACAATCAGCTATTGGGGGCCAATGCCATTATCTGAATCATCACCCTCACACGTTAATTCAATCAAGCCCATGCAAATTTTCAATTAGTTTTTACTCCCATACATTCCAAGCTACCAACGGTTTAACAATATATCGAACCAAACCAATTCTCTTCATATGCATTTCACTGAAGAATGAGAGACATCCTATAATTTACAAAAAATAGGCCTCTATCAATTAAAAGTAAAAGAATTTAGACTTTCAGGGTCACGGGCTTATCCCGTGCACAAGTACTTATTTAGCTTCGAAAATCTTTACTTTATTACTCTCTCCAATACCTTCACTGCTCGGGAAGCGACTCTCTGCCGTCGTGATGCAGGCCAACCTAGGGAAACAAACGCAGACCTTCACTGCTCGGAGGTACGCTCTCCTGCCATTGCGATCTGGGCTTCCAGGATCACGGAAACGCCCTTGGTCGACGATTTTTCGTCACACATTGGTGAAAGATCATAGTCTGATCAGTATCCACTGCTGTACCTGGGCCCCGGTCCCTCGGCGGATAACTGAGCAAATCAGCGTGAGTTTTACAACAATGGTCTCGTTTTGACATTATCAACGATATTGTACCCAATGCACAATACGGAAGGTGAAAATATTAATTCAAATGTTAATCGATTCTCTTTGCATTGGCATACGGGTTTTCTGATGCGCCGTTTTTGATTCCGCCTCAATCAGGCCCGAAAGCCCTCATGTGCGTTGGGTGACCCTCAAAACCCGGGAGACGTACTCTCTATCGGGGTTGGTACCGGCCTGAGTTCGGTGCGGCCACCTCCCTCTGCACGTAAGCGATTTTACGACCACAGATTTCTCCGTGCCCCTGGGCGTGAACCAGAGAATCTGCTCTTCCAGAACTACAATTAATTTATTACTTTAACCTTTTCGCTCCGGGACTGATCCATATATGGACCAGCACTCCGTGTGGCGACTTGTCATAAGAAGTTCATTCACTTAAGTCGCTAAAATGCGAGGTCAATTTTAAAGGAAAAATCCCCGGGGCGAAAAGGTTAACAAAACTCAACAATCCATACAGACTCGCATGTTCTCATTAGTATGCATACAACGCGCTTAAAGGCGATTCTCAATCAGCTATCCGCGCTATTATAGGTATTTCATGCAGTAGATTACGAATTAGAGCATTTATTATATTTAAGGCTACTAAAGGATAAAGAATCTTATCGTTTCTCTGCTTCCGAAAAACCGCCGGCGTCACAATCGTGAATTAGTGGAACTGCATTGGTAATCCGACACCCGACCGATAATGTCATCCTTGCATCTCTAGCTTCGTACAATCGAAGGTCCTTCGTGGGTCGTGGTGACAGCAGTATCCGTTCATGACTCCATCTTTTCGTGTGGATTCACGTGGACTCCTCTGCGCAAGCGGCGCTTGTATCCCCAGCGGCCGTTTACGTTGGTCCTTCCTTTCCTTGGCCACTCCTCATTTCGATCACTGGAGGTATTGCTCTTCACATTTTAATCACTGGAGGTATCCCACTTCATATTTCACTGGTTCATATATCACTGGTCGTATAACATTTCACTCAGATCCCTAGTTATAACTGGTTACCGCTATACTTGCTCCGACCTCCGTACCCGTAAGTATCCCGCTAGATAGAACCAGGATTCTATTATTATCAATTATTATATTATTATTAATTATTATAATTATTCATTGAAAAACTTTTCTTTTTCAAAAGGCAAGAGCCTCATTGAAATAAAATAATAATTTTAAAAAATAGCTAAATAAATAGTTATTCTTTTGTAAATGTATTCAGTATTTATGATGTACAGTTAGTACGAATTAGATTGTAAATCTTAATAGATAAGAAGTGGATTATTGTCGCCTTGGGCTCTTGCAATTTTTGAGGAAGCAATAAGTACATCGTACAACTAGGGAGGAAAATTGAGTTTCTCTAACGAGGATGATGATTGAGCACGAGTCAGGTACGGATTGGGCGTCGAAGGCGCCCTCGTGGTATACGAGTGCTCAGTATCATCATCCGAGTCTAAAAAATTCAACTGCTTCCTTGTTGCATATAGTACTTTTTGCTTCCTCAAAGAGCCCAAGAGCCCAAGGTGCCCGAGACGGAGACGAATGCTGAAAATACCTCATCTGAGTCCGAAATAGCTCTTCTTCCTATGTTACACTCCATATTCTTTTCAACGAGTGGACGAAAGCGTCTTTTTATATGCATAAAAGTTGAGTAGATGATCGTGCATTTCGAGTCGTGCACAGCACAGTTAGAAATGATTTATTGTTAATATTTTACTTCAAATATGCGCGCTCTTTTTGTATCAGTTATATCTACATTGTAAATATTCATTATTTTTTAATTTAACTTTAAATGTTCTGAATATCCGTCTAAATAGGCCAAAAAGCTTTAAAATGTATGAATTTTATAGTTGAGGGTGAATCCACAAAACTTCGTAGCTGGAAAAAATCTTTTTTTCCCCGCTATGCTGTGAAACAATGGATTTTTTTATTCTTTCCCAAATGACGCTTGGAATGCACGATTTTCTACCTGACTTATAGGCATAAAAAAGCCCGTTTCACACGTTGAAAAAATATCTTTTTTTTAGACAAGATTAAGTAAGAATAACGTATTTTATTACTATACCGGACAAAGTAAAACGACAAATAAAGAAAGTATGAAAATCTAGAATTAAAGTCTAATAATTATATTTCTTTTTTTTTTTCAGGAAAATAATCGAAGCCATAACGAAGAAATTGAAAATGTTCGAGTTGTAGTTCGTGTAAGACCTATGAATGAAAAGGAGTTGGAGGGTCACTGTCAAAATATTATAGATGTTGATACCCTTAATAATATTATC